>CM038053.1:42842737-44215237 GCA_021397845.1 Areca catechu | reverse complement strand
TTCTTTTTAGTTTTTTATATAGAAATTAATTATATGATTAAAAATTATTGGTCCGGATTGTCGTTGTCCTTGGAAGACCAGGTCTAGTGTTTGAATTGTACTTAGTTGATGGATACTCTTCTGTAAGTTATCTCTCTCTAGTATATTTTGCCATGCATGATGTGAGCTTAATTATTGTTGCATTATTGTATTTTACTGTATACGTTCTATGCTATACATCGATGACTTGATATGATATGAGATTAAACACATGTTTAAAATGCTCTGTGTCATGTATATATGTTGAGTTGATTTTGACACTCTCTAGTCCGACTATGATTACATGAGTTAGGATATAGTCTTCTTTTAGGCCTCCAGTGGGGCTATCACTGATGCATGACCGATGAGCGGTATGTGTGTTGGCTCTATCATGTGATTTTGATAAATAACAAAATGTTGAGTACATATTTTATACTAATGATTATTTCTAGTTATGAGTTTTCAAGAATCAAGCACCTCAAATTCTCAAAATTAAGAGTATCATAGCACGCTTTGGCACAAAGCTTTTTTCATGATTTGAGGAGTCTTTTCCATCCAAAAAGGATACAAATAAGTTCAATTATTATTTATATATGTTGCATTTAAGTTTCATAAAATATCTTTATGTTTTTGGCTTGATTGGCACTTATTTCTGAAAATTGCAGAACCAAGTGTCGACACCTGGGAGCCCAAGTGTCGACACTTCAGCATTTGGCATGTAAAAATTTTTCATGGCATGCCAAGTGTCGACACTCAGAACTCAAGTGTCGACACTCAGAACTCAAGTGTCGAAACTTAAGTTCCCAAGTATCGACTCAAGGCCCGAGACTTTTTGAAAATCCAGAACTTGGCCATGGAGAAGTTTTTGTGTCAAGTGTCGACACCTGTGAGTCAAGTGTCAACACTTGAAAGTTCAAGTGTCAACACCTGGAAGTCAAGTGTCGATACCTAATAGCTAAGTGTCGACACCTAACAGCCAAGTATCGACACTCAGGTTCTGACAACCTCAACGGATCTATTCTCTAACAGCCTGAAATCATTGTTTTTAGCTCTAAATGGCTAGTTCTTGATCCCTAACGGTCTAAAACGGTTTTTTAGATATTTTTCATATATTTAAGCTTCACCAAACTCACTTATGAAGCAAGAGAAGGGTTGAAAGCAAAGAAATATCCAAGACTTAAAGCTCTTCTTCAAGAACTCCACTTCCAAAAACAAAAAAGGAGAGATTCCTCTGAAAAGCCTTTCATTTCATCTTTCCAAAAGTGTTCTTGAGAAGATTCCAAGTCAAGTCACATCAAGCAATCATTCAAGAGCTTCAAAAATTCCTCATGCACTATAAGAAGAGAGTTTGTTTGTGTTAAATTCTTGTATTCTGAATTTATTATTATTTGACCTAGCTTTTAAGGTTCTTGAAAGTTGGTTGTAAGGTTGTTGGTGAGCCAAAACCAACTAGGGTTAACTTGTAAGCTCAAAGCCAAAACAAGTGTTAAGGTTTGTTGGTGAGCCTAGGTGAAAAAACCAACTTAGGTTTTGACTTGTGAGCCTTGGAAAATAGGTCGGCTGTAATCTTTGAAGAGATTATAGTGGAAATTCCCAAGGAAAGCTTGGGGAGTGGATGTAGGTGTGTGGAGAACACCAAACCACTATAAAACATTGTGTTTGTGTTGTGATTATCTCTTTTCTCTACTTGCACTTTAATTCCTACACTTTACTTATTGTTTTCCACTGCATTTACTTAAATGCATTATCCATAAACACTACACGGCCTTCACATATTTGTTTAATTTTTAAAAGACCCAATTCACCCCCCCTCTTGGGCTCCATTCCTGGGCAACAAGTGGTATTAGAGCTCCGGTACTCTCTTGTAGGTCCAAGGATCTTGAGTAAAAGATCATGGCAGCCCCAATAGAAATGGGTGTTGTTGAAGGTCAAGCTTCAAACCGTCCCCTACTATTTAATGGCACAAATTACACGTATTGGAAGACTCACATGCGCATATTCATACAAGCTATTGATTATAATCTTTGGAGGACGATCATCAAAGGTCCTCATCAGCCTACTATGTTGGTTAATGGCATTCTTACTCCAAAAATGGAAGATGATTGGGATGAGAATGACATTAAGAAAATAGAGCTTAATGCTAAGGCTATGAATCTATTGTTTTGCTCATTGGATCCGAATGAATTCAATAGAATCTCTAACTGTCTCTCCGCTAAGAAAATATGGGACACACTTGAAGTTATCCATGAGGGTACACACCAAGTGAAAATAACTAAAGTTAACATGCTCATTTACACACATGAAATGTTCAAAATGGAACCTACTGAATCTATAAGTGAGATGTATACTAGGTTCACAAATATTGTGAATGGCATGAGAAGCTTAAGCAAGATTATATCTAATAGTGAACTTGTAAACAAACTTTTGAGGTCTCTTCCTGCTTCATGGGATGCCAAGATAACAGAAATAGAAGAAGCCAAGGATGTCAACACTCTTCCACTCAAGCAGTTATTGGGCTCATTGATGCCATATGAGCTTTCATTGAAGCAAAAGAATGTAAATGTTGACAAGAAGAAGAAAGTGATCACTTTCAAGTCAACAAATAAAGATGACTCAAGTGAAGACTCCGAAGAAGAAGATGAAGAAGATGAGATGGCTCTCATGGCTAGAAAATTCAGGAGGTTCATGAGAAAGAAGAAGTATAACTTCAAGAGAAACCTTTATAAGGAGAGCCTAACAAAGAGAAGGAGAAGGAGTAGCCCACATGCTTTGAATGCAAGAAACCGGGCCACTTCAAAATGGACTGCCCTCTACTTAAGAAGAGTAGAAGAAGACTAAGAAAGAAGACCATGATGGCAACCTGAAGTGATAGCGAGGACTCTAGTTCCAAGGAAGAATAGCAAGAAGTAGCAAATTTCTGTTTGATGGCCGACAATGATGAGGTATTTTTCGAAATTGAAAATAAGGTTACATTTGATGAGTTGCGTGAAGTGTTTGATGAATTAGTTATAGAATTTCAAAAATTGCAATCAAAACATAAAGAACTAAAAAGGCAACATTTGGATTTTGTCAAAGCTAATGACAAGTTTTCAACTAAAAATGAACACTTTTCAAAATATAATAAAATTTTACAAGAAAATAAAAAGTATAAAGAAGAACTTGAAAAGTTAAAACCTTTTGTTGATAAATTCACATATAGTTTTGAAAAATTAAATATGTTTTTAAATAATCAAAGAGCAGTTTTTGATAAAGCTGGTTTAGGTTTCAGAACTTAAAAGAAATAAAAATTTTTCAATAATTTCTTTGTGCCTGCATCATCATCTATTACTTGTTATACTTGTGGTACTATAGGGCATAAATCTTACTTGTGCAATAAGAGAAAATTGAGTAATATTAAGAAAGTTTGGATTCCAAAAGGAACCATTACCACTAACCTGAAAGGATCCAAGATGACTTGGGTACCTAAAGTCTCCACCTAATTTTTATTGTAGGTGTGCCTTACAACCAATAAAAGAAGAATGTGGTACCTCTACAGCGGTTGCTCAAGGCACATGACCGAAGATGTAAAGCAGTTCTCATCGCTTGTATATTAAAATGGTGGTAATGTAACATTTAGTGATAATGGAAAGAGCAAGATTGTTGGAATTGGTAAAGTTTATATCACCCCTTCTACTTACATTGATAATGTATTGTATGTTGATGGTTTGAAACATAATTTACTTAGCATTAGTCAATTTTGTGACAAGGATTTCAAAGTTGTTTTCAAATCTTCAATGTGCATTGTTTCTAGTCTAGATGACTATAATATCAAGTTCATTGATCATAGGCATGGCAATATTTATATGGTTGATCTTGATGATCTTCCTGTTCAAAATGGTCAATGCCTAGTGGCAACAAAAACAAAGATCAATGAAATTAGTTGGCTTTGGCATCGTAGACTAGGATATGCAAGTATGTATTTGATTTCAAAACTTAGCAAAAAGAATTTGATAAAAGATTTACCAAAATTTAGTTTTGAAAAAGACAAGATTTGTAGTGCTTGTCAACTTGGAAAACAAACCAAATCATCTTTTAAACCTAAAGGAGTAGTCTCTACATCTAGACCCTTAGAGTTGCTTCATATGAACCTCTTTGGGCCAACTAGAACATCTAGTTTGGGAGGCAAGAAGTACGGTCTAGTTATTGTAGACGATTTCTCATATTTTACATGGGTCATGTTCTTAGCACATAAAGATGAAACGTTTTCTGCATTCATTCGATTTCATAAAAGAGTTTCAAATGAAAAAGGTGTTTCAATTGTATCGTTGAGAAGTGACCATGGAACCGAATTTGAAAATTCTGATTTTGACAAATTTTATATTGAAAATGACATTCATCACAATTTTTAACACCTAGGACACCTCAACAAAATGTGGTGATAGAAAGAAAAAATAAAACTCTTGAAGAAATGGCACGCACCATGCTTTGCGAAAATGACATACCTAGATATTTTTGGATGGAAGCCATAAACACTGCATGCTATGTTTTGAACCATGTTTTAATCCGACCAATTTTAAAGAAAACACTGTATGAGCTTTGGAAAGGTCTTCAATTTGATATTTTTATGTTTTTGGGTGCCGTTGTTTCATCTTAAACAATGGTAAAGATAATTTAAGCAAATTTGATGCCAAGTTGGATGAGAGTATCTTTCTAGGCTACTCTACATCTAGTAAGATATATAGAGTCTTCAATAGAAGAACACTTGTTGTTGAAGAATTTATACATGTTGTATTTGATGAATCTGATCAGAAATCTTCCAGAAAAGAAGATGTGCTCTGTGATGAAACAGGTGCCAAAAGAACTGAAGAAGCGAATAACAATGAAGAGGCTACCAAAGAACAAGAAGATGATCAAAACATTGAAAGAGGACAAGATCAAGAAAATGAAAATGCATCATTACCTGATCCTTTGCCTAGAGAATGGAGGTATGTTCATGAACACCCCAAAGAACTTATCATTGGTGATCCATCTAAAGGTGTACGTACTCGATCATTTCTTAGAAATGTTTATGATTATTTAGCATTTGTATCCCAAATTGAATCTAAAATTATTAAAGAAGCTGAAAATGATTGTAATTGGATTAATGCTATGCAAGACGAACTTAATCAATTTAAAAGAAACAATATTTGGACTTTAGTAGATAGACCTTCAAATATTTCAATTATTGGTACAAAATGGGTTTTTAGAAACAAACTTGATGAAAATGGAATTGTTATAAGAAATAAAGCTAGACTAGTTGCTAAAGGATACAATCAGGAGGAAGGGATTGATTTTGATGAAACCTTTGCTCCTGTGGCTAGACTTGAGGCAATTAGGCTATTGTTGGCTTTTGCTTATTTTATAAATTTTAAATTATTTCAAATAGATGTCAAAAGTGCCTTTTTGAATGGTTCTATCGAAGAAGAAGTTTATGTTGAACAACCTCCCAATTTTGAAAATCTTGAATTTCCAAACCATGTTTTTAAACTTCATAAAACTTTGTATGGTTTGAAACAAGCTCCAAGAGCTTGGTATGATCATTTAAGTTCTTTCTTGCTCAAAAATGATTTTACTAGAGGTAATGTAGATACTACTTTATTTTTGAAAAAGAAGAATCATGATCTCTTGGTAGTATAAGTGTATATGGATGATATTATATTCGGTGCTACTAACGAATCTCTTTGTCAAGAGTTTGCAAAGTTAATGCAGGGTGAGTTTGAGATGAGCATGATGGGAAAACTTAACTTCTTCCTCGGACTCCAGATAAAGCAAACCAAAGAGAGGATCTTCATCAACTAAGCTAAGTACATAAAAGAGATACTAAAGAAGTTTGGGATGGAGAACACCAAGCCTTTAGGTATGCCAATGAGCTCCTCTTGTAAGCTTGACAAAGACGAATCAGGTAAATCTGTTGACCAAAAGCTTTATAAAGGAATGATAGGCTCATTGATATATCTAACTGCTAGTAGGCCAGATATTATGTTTAGTGTTTGTATATGTGCAAGATATCAGTCTGTCCCTAAAGAGTCTTATCTTTTGGTTGTTAAATGCATACTTAGATATCTGTCTGGCATAATTGATATTGGTCTTTGGTACTCTAAAGATTCTTTATTTGAATTGATTGCTTATTCTGATACTGACTTTGCTGGGTGTAAACTTGATTGTAAAAGTACTAGTGGAACCTGTTAGTTTCTTGGAGTAAATTTGATCTCATGGAGTAGTAAGAAACAGAATTCGGTTGCTCTATCTACGGCAGAAGTCGAATATATAGCAGCTGGAAGCTGTTGTGCTCAAATCCTATGGATCAAACAATAACTCGAAGACTTTGGCATTAAACTAATTAAGACACCCATAAGATGTGACAATACTAGTGCAATCAATCTAACTAAGAATCCTGTACAACATTCAAGAAGTAAACACATTGAAATAAGACATCATTTCATAAGAGATCATGTACAAAACTCTAATGTGATACTTGAATTTGTGTGTACTGGTGATCAACTAGCATATGTGTTTACCAAACCCTTGAGTGAAGAGAGATTTTGCATGATTAGAAGAGAGTTAGGAGTCATTGATCCATTCTCTTAGAACTCTCTCAAATTCCATCATACCCAATTTATTTTTGCTCAAAAATCACTTTTATTGAGTCCCAAAACCTTTTAAAATATCCCTTGATTTTTTGAAGTTTTTTTTGATTTTTCTTAGAAATTTTCTTGGCCAAGTGTCGACATTTGGATTTTATGAAGTGTCAACACTTGACCAAGTGTTGACACCTGAGGAATTTTAAGTGTCGACACTCATGAAAAATTTCAGGTTTTTTAGGGCAAAATCGAACCTTTTCTATTTCTTTTACCCCATTTTCTCTCGAGCTGTAGTGGTCCCCAAGAGTCTTCTAACCTCCGGAATAATCATTTTCCCCCTCTGCCCCTTCAAATCTAGGTAATCCTCTCCCTCCTCCTTCACATTCAAACCGTAAAACCAAGATTTTCTCTTTTTTGTCCATTTTATCGCATTTAAATCCAGATTTTCAAGATTTTGGATCATTTTTGGGTTTCCATTTGGTGGAAAATCTTTTTATTCCTATTTTACTTGGATTTCATCTCGGTTTTGGACCGATTCCCCACCTAAATCACCCATTTTCATCCCTTTCACTATTGCATTGCATATTTTTGGTCGAAAACCCCAATGTTTTTTATTTAAGTTCAGATTTCTTGAATATGAATTAGGTTTTCTCGAATTTCTTTCATATGGAAGGATTGTATGCTTCGATTTCATGGTTTACATCTTGTTTCTACTCCTCATTCCACCGTTTTACTGTTGGATTGCCAAAAACCCTAATATCTTTTGATTTAAGTTCAGATTTCATGGTTTATTTTATTTTAATGATTTATATGATTAATATTAATTTTAGTGCCTCACTTTGTTTTTATTTTACTTGGTTGGGATGAAATTTTTAGAGCAAAACCACTCATTTGATATTTTTCCTAATTTTAACCTATTTTCAGTTAATTAAAAGGTTAAGTTTATTCGGCATTGTCTTATCTCTCAGTTTTTGACTAATTTTTCTAAAGTTTTTATCCTCCTATTTCATGTTTTACGGTCAATTTCTATTTTTTTTTTTTTTTTTTTCATTTTGAAACAAACCCTAGCTATTACTTTAAACTAGTATCCTTTTTCAATCAAACCTAGACCTGTTTTCCCTTTCTTTCAGTCACACTCTTGGCCAAACTACTATTCAGACCTTTCCCTATTCTTTATATTTACCCTTTTTCTTCCTTCCCTTTCTTCCCTTAGCCTGATTGACATGGGTCCCAGGAAGAGATTGGTAGTCAAGAGAAAGGTTGGACAGAGTTCAGTAGAAAGGAGATCGAAGGTCAGACTTGACAGTGTACAGACCGGTAGTTCAGCTGCCCTTATTTTACCCCCTGCAAAGAGGATGGCAGGGAAGGCAGTGGCGGCCGATAGGCGGATTGATCTAGATTTTTTTGACTGGCAGCTTTTCAAATTAGGCAAGCATTTTCAGAGGCTGGACTAGTACCCTTCTGCACCATGCAGGAGAGATAATATCCTCACTTAGTACGAGAGTTTTAAGGAGGACTAGATTGCTGTCATCTGCTATAGAGCACTACTGTCAGAGGTGTTCAGATTCCCTTGTCTGAGGAGGTTTTGAGTCGAGTATGGGAGATCCCTCATAGAGGTGTTTGTATCTTTTCTGTTGAGGATCGTGAGGAGGCCTTTCGGTGCATCCTAGAGAGAGGATGTTCTCGGAGTGACAGTGGTCATCGCGAACCAGCTATCAGTCGAGATGCACATACTCCATCACATCATAGTGAGGATTATGCTCCCGAAGACTGGCAGGTTTGATTTTATTATGGAGCGGGAGCTGATGCTCATGGTGAGCTTGACCCAGAGGACTCAGATAGACCTCCTATCACTCATGTTGGCTCAGATGAGAGATGCAGCGACGCAGAGAAGGCACTGCTTGCCGTACGGGATGGCACTCACTCGTCTTTTTCGAGCTTATAGAGTTCCTTTAGAGGGGGAGACCTCCAAGGAGATAGCCATGGGCCGATCGTGGCCATAGTCAGAGGGACTAGGTGAGTGAGTGTGGATAGCCATTCTAAAGAGTGAGTTATCAGAAAAGTAGTAAAGAATGTTAATAATGAAAACTTAACTAAATTGGCTTAATTTTATTATTATATTTAGTTTATTATTATGCACTGATTTATTCAAGTTATATTGCTCTTGATTCATGGTAGATTTGTACCTGAGATTTATGATAACTTACTGGTTTTAGGGAACTCGCTTTATTCCCTTACATTTTTTTTGTTTCAGGATCAGAGGAACATGTGGACTTGGAAACCAGTCAGTGAGGAACTTAGAACATAGTAGACATTATTGCTTTTATATTTAATATTCAGTAAAATTTAAGTGTGTGGCTGTTAGTTATATAAATATTTGAATTAGTTCATCCAATTAAAATTTATGCGTGTGCTTGGCTGGATAATTATTGCTGGAATTATGATATGATGAAGGCCTTGTATGTCCGAGAAAAAAATAAATCTAAGAGCACATGGTCGTCTGTTGGCTCGGATTTAGGGTCGGGGCATGACAGTGACGTACCATGATCTCTTTCATTGTTTGTTTTCACCATGACTGGCTACCCTCCTGAGGTGCGCTTATGGGGTCGAAGCCCAGCTCCATCACCATCCCCGCAGTTGTCACAGCCTCCTTTGTGGCACCGGTGGCCTGTTACTGCTCTGCCTTTATCCCAGTGCTGCTCAAGTACTTTGAGCGAGACCCGGGCCAACCGATTCTCAAAGGTGGGGAGCGGCAAGCTAGCACCTCAGAATGTTTGAGCACAGCATGATGCCCCTCGTACCCCAAAATTTTAGCGTGCTACTTGTATTTGCTGAAAGTACTAGCACTTGATATTGTATGTTGATATATTTTATCAAGGATTTTTTTTTGCAAGCGATTGCTCGCTCTGTAATCTCAACTGCTGAAAATATTAGCTAAAAGCTCCCAGACATTTAAGTGTTGCTCCTTTTTCATCATGCTCTTCAAATAATATGGTCGGAAATATGATATCATAGATTGCATTTTTGGAGATAATTGTTGGATTCCTTAATTCCGAATGAATGCATAAACCACAGTTGATCCTGGCCAAATGCAAGGAATTCCTTCTGCAAATATATATAGCTTTATTTGGTCGTTTATGTAGATAGTTCTTCCAGTTTGAGTGTGCCAACAAAGTTCAGTAAATTACCTGCTCTTTATAATTACTAATTGAATTTGCCTCTTTATAATGAGGGAGGATGCTTCAAGATGAACTTTACCTCATTCCCTTGCATTTCTTTCATTTATGTGGTGATGCTTGATGAATACCACTACAAAAGATCACCCTCTTTATAAAAAATAAGAAAGAGATAGAGAGAAGCAAGCAAATGGGGAAGATTTTTTCCTTGTATTTCTTCATGATATGTACATGCTTATATAAAGGTGAAAAAAAGAAAATTAGGTAGGTAATAAGGAGATTATAGTATGATCTTGCCAATTCCAAGAATTATGTAGAATATTCTAGCAATTTCAAAGATCATGTAGAATATACTAGCAATCCCAAAGATCATGTAGAATATTCTAGTAATCCTAAAGATTATATAGAATATTCTAAAATATTCTAAACAATATACTTCTTAATATTTCTATACACTCCTAATATTCTATACATTCTTAATAGTCCCCCTCAAGTTGAAGTATGGAGATCTCGAATGCCCAACTTGCACACAATCTCTTGAAAATGATCATAGCCGAGAGCTTTAGTAAAGATATTTGTGAGCTAATAATGTGTAGGAATATATCGTGTAGTAATATCTTGAAACTGTAGTTGCTCTCTGATAAAATGATAATCGATCTCTACATGTTTGGTTCGCTCATGAAACACAGGATTTGTGGCAATGTATAAAGCTACTTGGTTATCACAATAAAGAAACATGGAACCAGGATGTGAAACACTGAGATTGGATAAGAGGGATCGAAGCCATAGTAATTCACTGGTGGTGTGCTCCATAGCCCGATACTCGGTCTCTGCCGAGGAACAAGATATTGTTGTATGCTTCTTGGCATGCAAAGAAATTGGAGCATCTTTCAAGAACACATTGAAACCTATTGTAGTGTGCCTTGTCATGGAACATATTGCCCAGTCTGCATCACAATAAGCATGCAATTAAAATGTATTGACACTTAGAAAAAATGCCTTGACCTGGAGATCCTTTTAAATAGCGCAAAATATGAAAGACTGCATCAAGTGTGGTTATTGAGGAGATTGCATAAATTATGTTAGAACATGTGTTAAGTACGTAATGTCCGGCCCAGCAATCGACGATATGGACCTGGATCATCAAGTAGTTTTTTATCATTCATCGTGAACTTGAGTTGTTGCTGCATAGGAAATTTTATGGGCTTGGTTCCTAATATCCCGGTCTCTTGGAGAATGTTGAGTATATATTTTCGTTGGGATACAAATATACCTGAAGGTGATCGAGCCACTTCTAATCCAAGAAAATACTTTAAGGTACTTAGGTCCTTAATATAGAACTTGTCTTGCAAAGATTGTTTGAATGCCTTACATTTGAAAGGGTTATTCCCTGCAATAATCACATCATCCATATACATAGAATGGCAATGAAAGAGTCATTATCCTATTTGATGAACAGAGAATGATTGGCTTTGGATTAAGTGCATCCATATTGGAGTAAGGAGTGGAAAAAATTTTCAAAACACTATCTCAATGCTTGCTTGAGCCCATAAAGAGACTTATTTAACTGACAAACACATGTATCACCTGGCTTTAGAAATCCTGGTGGTGGTGTCATGTATACTTTTTCATGAAGGTCACCATGGAGGAAAGCATTGTTGACATCTAATTAATATAAGTGCTAATGTTTGGCAGAAGCAACAATAAAGAGACATCGTACTATAGTCAATTTAGCCACCAGGACAAAAGTCTCAGTGTAATCAAGCCCTTCTATTTATTTATATCTTTTTGTCACTAAATGAGCCTTGAATCGTTCAATAGAACTATCAGCCTTGTATTTAATTTTGTATACTTATCTCGATCTAATAGATTTCTTTCCAAGTGGTAGATGCTTCAAGGTCCAAGTATCGTTTTATTGGAGAGCTGTGAGCTCAGCCTCCATTGCTGCTCATCACTTAGGATCCTTTATAGCTTGAAAAAATGTTTTAGATTCTTTATGGGAGATGACAGCTAAAAGGAAAGCTTGATGGAAAGTATTAAACTTAGAAGAAGTAAGATAGCTAAAAATAGGATATGACTTACCTGAGGTCACTAAATTAGTGAATGTGTTCGAGGATCTCCCTACTCTTGGAACATCGACAATATAGTCCTGTAATCATATGGGTTGCTTTTTGTCTCTGATGGGCCGCGAGTTAGGACCAATGGTCTTGGAAGATAAAGGCTCTTCAGGAGAAATAGTGTCAACTACATCAAGAGTCCGATTCGAACTTGACATTTGGTTTGAATCATGGAATTAGTTTGTATTTGATCTAACTTATGAGGGAGAATAGAGTTTGAGACATGTCCTTATGTTTGGCTCAAATGAGTTAAATTATTAGTTCCTAAAGGGAATAACATATCATAATCAATCTGATTTAATTATGGAAAAGGAGGTACTGCTGAAGAAGAAGGCAATGTTCGAGAATAAGAAAATATGTTCTCATAAAAGATAACATTATGTGAAATAAATATTTTATGAGTTTCTAGATCATAGACACGATAATCTTTTTGACCCATAAGGTATCTAACAAATATACAAGCACAAGAACGAGGTTAAATTTTGTCACTGAATACTTTATGCACATAACATAGACTACCAAAATCTCTCAAATGATCATAGGTATGTGGTTCGTGAAATAAGAGTTCATAGAAACTCTTGCCATTCAATTTTGGTATGGCTGTCAGGTTAATTAAATAGGCGATAGTCAAAATACATTCTTCCCAAAATGATATAGGCAAGTTGGCTTGAAATCTTAGAGTATGAGTAACATTTAATACATATCGATGTTTACGCTCAATGATAAATGCATAAAAATTAAATATTAAAGCATTAAGTTAAATACTAAATTATTCTTATTTGATTAAATTTTATTTTTTTATGTAGTGTTTTAAATGATTGAACCCCACCGACACGAAGACCATAATTTTTGGGATCCAACGGCATGAACAGTGCACGATCCGGACTTCAATTGAGCTGGAAAATGAATTTTGAAGGGTTAATTCATGAATAGCACGATTTCTAAAGCATGGGATTTAAGTTATTGGTTCAACGTGAACCAGCTCAACGGTTCACGTAACAATCCAATGGTCCACGTCCTCCATGGCAGCTGGTCCACGGAGCAGAGCCGTGGACCACAGACCTCCCTAGGCCGCGAACTCGCCGGATCTGCTGCTTGTCCAAGCCGCTCATCACCTGTGCCCGTGAGTTGCTGCCCCTCATCCTCCCTGCTGCCGGTCTCCACCATGTTCGTTCCATGCTGCTCCTCTTAGACCGCTCTCCATTCACAACACAGCCACCACTCCTCTCCTTGAAAGACAGTCATCACGCGTGCCCAAGCTGCTCCTCCTCCCCATTCCAGCCATGCCTCCCATGGAGTCCATAGCCATCTGCACCTCTTGTTGTCGGGAGACGGGAAAAGAAACGAAGAAGAGATCAACCACAACTCTGCGGATAACATCAGGACCGTGCGAAGGATCGGGATAACGTAGAAGACCGCGGTGATGGACTTTGCTACGGGAACGATGGTTGAGGCCGAGAAGCAATGAAGAGAGCAGTCCGACGCGGTTTATTTATGGATTCCTTCTCTATAAATACGAGGGGAGCGGAAGGCTTGGATAGTTCGGAGTTCAGAGT
This sequence comes from Areca catechu, assembly GCA_021397845.1. Taxonomy (NCBI): domain Eukaryota; kingdom Viridiplantae; phylum Streptophyta; class Magnoliopsida; order Arecales; family Arecaceae; genus Areca; species Areca catechu. The sequence goes on along the minus strand of CM038053.1, from coordinate 44,201,771 downwards.
TTTTCATTCCTATTTTTTTTATTTTCCTGAGAGCCGAGAGCCTGAAAGTTTAGTTGTCAAGAGTTGTTTTGTTTATGAATATTTAATTTATTTTAGTAATACAGATTTGTTAATTTATTTTTATTTTTGTCATTTTAATTTCCGTACCACGATAGTTTCGTTTCTTGCAAAATTTATTATATACTATTTCCAATCCAGTAATTAGGATAGTTTTCTTTTACTTTTATTTTTATTTCTGTAATTAAGATAGTTTAATTTTCTGGCATTTAATTCCTTGCAATTAATATAATTATATTTCTTCAAATCTTTAGATTAGTAATATCTGCGGGCAGTATAAAATTTATCTTTAAATAATTTTTAAAATTATTTTTTTTAATCATGTCTCGCTAAGCGATTACTCTAGGATCGCGATGAAATTAGATTTTGATTAGAAATTCTATCTTTGAGGTCTTTCTCTGTACTAAATTCTTTAGAATTTTTCCTTTGATCCTCTTGCCACTAATCTTAATGAATTATTATTTGGTCATAATCCCTTTATAGTTCATATTTGACTTAGTGCAAGAAAGGTTCTAGGTAATATGCTCATATTAATTTTTTTTTTATAAATACCCTTGATGGGTTATTATTGGGTCAGAGCCCATTCATAATCCATACTTGAGTAATACAAGAGAAAAAATTAAAGGAAAAGAAACCCTAGAAAGGCTTTTTAGTCATCAGTCTAGCGGATTCAATGATCCTGGGATTATTTTAATTGTTGAAATTTTGAAGTTACTGCCTTAGAATAATTTAGCAACTAATATCCAATTCTTGTTGTCCCACCCCTAACAAGGGGTTAGAACATAGTTCAAAAACCCATTTCCCTGTGGGATCGATCCGTGCTCGTCGAATGTGCTACTCTGCACACCATGCGCTTGCAGTTTAATTAGAAAATCTACATCACTCAACCATCCCATTTTATCCTAGTATCCCGATACAAGAAGTTTGTGACATGATCCCATGTTCTAGGGGAGATGATTTAAATGGTCCAGCTATAAACTTTTGGGCATTATCACTATGTGCATATTTAATGTTAGCATTAAAATGATTTTTGGCCATAGCATGAAAATTAACAAAGCATTGATATACCTTATATTTTTTTTGTAATAGATAAATCCAAGTAGCCCTTGTACAATCATCAATAGTAGTAAGAAAGAAATGAGCTCCTGTGTGTGATGAAGTACGATATGGGCCCCATATATCAAGATGAACTAAACAAATGGTGAAGATGATTTATTAAAGCTTAAGAAAAAAGGCTTTTTTATTTGTTTGGCATGATTTTAAATATCACAACAATTATTTATAGAATCAAACAAAGTATTTGAAAGAAAGGGGACAAGTTTCAAATGTTTGTAAGAATAGTGTCCTAATCGAGTAAACCAGAGATTAACCGAGACATTGACTTTGTTTGTCCTTGTAGGACTTATTGTCAAGCCTTTGAAGTAGTGAAGACCATCTCGGAGTTCATCCAATCCAATTAGTTTTCTCATGGCAAGGTCCTGTAGAGCACAAAATATGAAAAATAAGAGAATAGTACAATTAAGGTCTTGAGCAAGTTTGCTTACTGAAACAAGATTACATGGAAAATTAGGAGCATACATGGTACGGCATAAAGTAATATCATTGGTCAAGGCAATATCACCATGTGGATGCACAGGCATATTGACTCCATTAGGTAGAACAATAGAGAATGAACAATTAAGGGAAAGGACTTACAAAACGTTAAATGTTCAGAAGCACCACTATTAAGGATCCAAGATTGATGGAAAGAATCAAGAGAGGCCTTACCAACAAAATTTATGGTACTTTGAGCCTTATCTTGTCCAGGAAAAGGAGTTGCTAATATTATGTGGGAGAAAAATCGGGTATTCGAGAGATTTCGCTTGTAGTTGGTGGCGTGGTAGTGTTCATGGCAACCCTTCCTTGGTGCTTGGCATTCCTAGGATTTTTCGAAGGTGAGATGAAATAAGGAGATGCCAGATCATGTGTAGCATTTAAGGTCAATGATAAACCATCTACCATAGATTCAATTATGGCACTCTGCTTAATTTGGTCAGACAAGTTGATAAAGATTAGATGTGACAACTATTTATCTCCTGCTACGTGCAAAAAATATATTTCAGCAATAACTTGCCGCAAACGCTAATTAAAAGAATAAACTTGGATCGAAGAAGATGAGATGTCGTAACTATTTATCAAAGAAGGCATTTCAATAATAACTTGTTGTAAGCACTAATCAAAAAAATAAACTTGAATCGATGATGACCCATTCTGATACCATGTAAAAAACAAAAGAGAGATTGAGAGAAGCAAGCAAATGGAAAAGTTGTCTTCCTTGTATTTCTTCATGATATGTAGATGATTATATAAAGGTGAAGAAAAAAAAAGTTGGTAATAAGAAGATTATGGTATGATCTTGCCAATTCCAAGAATTATGTAGAATATACTAGTAATCCCAAAGATCATGCAGAATATACTAGCAATCCCAAAGATCATGTAAAATATTCTAGTAATCCCAAAGATTACATAGAACATTCTAAATATTCTAAACAATATACTTCTTAATATTTTTATATATTCCAAATATTCTATACATTCCTAATACTCTTTATCCAGAAATACCAGTAACATACTTGCATTGTTGTCTGTTGATCTCATAAATAATCTGGAAATTTTAGTTCATCTTTTGATAGAGCTAATTTGATATATTTCTTATATTGTTTGTGAATCCACATGAAAGTTTAGAAAGGGAACTTAGTCTAGTGCGAGTCTCACACCATATTCATATTATCATGAGAACACAACTCCATAAATTGAGATTTTTGTAGCCAAAGAAAATCCTTTTGATCAAAAATCCCCAAACCTTATAAAATATCATGCTTCTCCAAGATTAAGCTCTCAAAACCTCAAGGACCAACTCAGACCGCCACAACTCACAAAATTCTAAGAAAAAATGCTAATCGGAACCTAAGAAACCTCTCAGATCTCACTGAGATGCTCTACCTTCCCTCAGATCTCCAGAAAAGAGAATGAAAAGAAAAGAACAAGGAAGAACTTACCTTTAATTACTTCTACCTTTCCTTTGTAAATCTTCTTATGTTTTCCCCCTATTTTTCCTCTGTTTTCCATCCTCACGAGCCTCAATCGTGTGGAAGGTTTGGAGTGGCCGAACAAGGACATTGGCCAGGGTATTTATAAGACCATATATGAATTGCAGCTTATTGGCAAAGGTGGTGCATAGTACGGATGAAAATGTTATAAATAATATTCTATATTTTATTTACAAAAAATATGAATATGAATATAGTGTCGGATATAATCCTGACATGGGGATTTGCCCGAGTCGCGCGAAGACCATCCACTGCGTGTGCGAGCTCGCGCAGAGAGAAGACGCGTTCACTGCATGTGCAAGCTCGCGCGGTTGTTACGTGTATTAGGTTGTTGCATGGTTTGCATGGCCTATCACATCACACGGGGATTAGTTTTTTTTTTTTTTGTTTTCTGTTTCGTCTTGATAAACCGATTCCTAAAAGTCGGTGTTGTAAAAACTTATTTATTTTCGAATGAAGCGCAGCAAAAGCGTGTTGCAGTGTTTTTTCCTGTATTCTCTCTCTCATCCTCGTATTTCCCTTTAACCAGAGTTCCTCCCATCGTAGCCTGAGACGAAGTGCAGTGGCTGGGTGGTCCGAGGGCTTTGGAGCAAGCTTCGCACCCTTCACCTGGTATCAGAGCGTCAGGTTAGCACACCAAGGCGCCTTCGTCTCAAGCAAATGGCGATCGTCCCTCAAGCTGCGACAACAAGGGTCGGTAGCGGCGTATCTCTCAACTACCCGCAGCTAACGACGATGAACTACACCACCTGGGCGATTAAGGTGGAAGCACTGATGCAGGCCCAAGACATTTGGGATGCAGTGGAAGTAACGGACGGTGCGGACGTGGACGAGAGGAAGGATAAGACGGCGAGGGCGTTTCTCTTCCAAGCACTCCCGGAAGACATCCTGTTGCAGGTGGCGAAGAAGACGACTGCAAAGGAGGTCTGGGATAGCCTCAAAACAAGGTTTGTCGGGGCAGACCGTGTCAAGACCGCTCGGTTGCAGATGTTGAAGAGTGACTTCGACGTCATGCGAATGAAGGAAGGGGAGACGTTGGACGACTACGCCGGCAGACTCAGTGGGATGTCCGCGAAGTATGCAAATCTGGGGAAGACGCTCGACGATGTGACGCTGGTAAAGAAGCTCCTCAACACAGTACCCGATAGGTACTACCAGGTGGTCGCCGACATTGAGCAGTTCTGCAACCTCGACATAATGCCATTCGAGGAAGCAGTCGGGCGTTTGACAGCATACGGGGAACGCGCACATATGCGCAACCCCAGCAGCAACGACGATGGGCAGCTCCTGCTCACCCAAACCGAATGGCAGGTGCGGCAGGACAAAGTCGGCAGGGACTCATCCTTGAGCAACAGGGGTAAGTACATCGCCCCTGCAGAAGGCAGCAGCCGGAGCCGGGGTGGATGCAGTCGCGGCAGAGGCAGACGCAGTGGATCGCCGCGCAAGGCTAGTTCAGGTGGCTCTGGCGGCAGTAGATGCGACAAGAGCCACATCAAGTGCTACAATTGTAGCAAAATGGGCCATTATGCGTCTGAATGCTGGAGTAAACCGTGCAAAGAAGAAGCAAACCTCTCATGCACGGAGGAGGAGAAACCGGTGTTACTGCTGTCTGCGAGTGTTGAATCAAGGGATCTTGTTTTGTTGAATGAGGAGACGATGGAACCGCAGCTACGAGCTGGAAGCGAGGAAGTCTCCAGCATCTGGTATTTTGACAATGGTGCAAGCAACCATATGTCGGGTGAAAGGAAGAAATTCCACGAGCTGGACGAGACAGTCCAGGGGCATGTGAGATTCGACAACGGCTCCACTGTGCAGATCAAGGGAAAGGGTTCGGTGTTCTTCCAGTTCAAGAATGGGGAACAACGACTTCTCACTGAGGTATACTACATCCCGACCTTACAAAGCAATATCATTAGCTGTGGACAGTTGGCCAAGAAAGGAAACAAGTTTGTTATGCTAGGAGAATTTCTATGGATGTATGATCCCAGTGGCAGATTGCTCATCAAAATCAGAAGTTCCTCCAATCATCTTTACAAGGCCGAGATGAAGACCAACGATCCGGTGTGTTTGCTCACCAACATATCGGACGAGGCTTGGCTTTGGCACGCCCGACTTGGGCATGTCAACTTCCACTCCTTGAAGATGCTGGCAGAGAAGAATATGGTGGCAGGTGTGCCGCTCATTAAGCACCCCGACAAGCTGTGCCAAGGGTGTACAATAGCAAAGCATGCAAGACACCCTTTCCCAGAGGCAGCCACCTATCGAGCGGAGGAGCCACTCGAGCTGCTGCACGCCGATCTCTGCAGATCGATCACCCCTTCGACTATCGCCGGCAATAGCTACTTCATGTTGATCGTCGACGACTACACTCGATGGATGTGGGTGTACATGATCAAGACGAAGGATGAAGCCTGCTCGGTGTTCAAAAAGTTTAAGCAACAGGTGGAGAATACCACCGGACACCGAGTGAAGACCTTGAGGACGGACCGGGGTGGAGAGTTCCTCTCCACTGAGTTCAACAAACTCTGCGAAGAGGCAGGCATCGTGAGGCACCTGACTGCACCCTACACTCCGTAGCAGAATGGCATGGTGGAATGAAGAAACCGGACGGTGATGTCGATGGCGAGATCACTTCTCAAGAGCATGCACGTTCCCAACATATTCTGGGGGGAGGCCGTAAGGCATGCAGTACATCTGCTGAACCGCTTGCCAACGAAGGCGCTAGGAGAGCGCACCCCATTCGAAGCTTGGACTGAGAGGAAGCCACACCTCGGCCATTTGAGGGTGTTCGATTGCATTGCCCATGCGAAGGTGGTGTTGCCGCACCAGAAGAAGCTTGATGACAGAAGTCAGGCGATGGTGTACCTCGGCGTCGAGTAGGGCTGCAAGGCGCACCGACTCTACGACCCTCGGCGCGGCAAACTTCATGTAAGTAGAGACGTGAAGTTCGAAGAACACCTAGAATGGAGTTGGAACGCAGGTGAAAACGTCGAAGATGCATCAGTCTTGGTTGTGAGGGAGAACTACTCTCCCGAGACAGACTCGAGTGACTCCGAGACTCCTTCGGCCCACCCTGTTGGAGTCCCGTCTGTAACAGCAACGGTGTCATCACCAATGGAGGATACCGCATCGGTCACAGAGTCTCCCACAGCGGATTCATTGGCGGGTGCATCGGCTGTACCTGCCATGGCCTCTCCGACTTCAAGCAGCAGCAGCACCAATGATGGAGTGGTTCGTTACAGGCACATCGACGATATTATGCGAGATGCGGTGCGAGTGGACTTACATCAGGAAGAGCTCGAAGAAGAGGCGCTGCTAGTCGAGATGGAGGAGCCATCTTGCTACCGAGAAGCTGCCGGAGAAAATGCTTGGGAAAAAGCGATGCAGCAGGAGATCGAGTCCATTGAAAGAAATTCAACGTGGGAGCTCACCAACCTACCGCCAGGACAAAGACCCATAGGTCTGAAATGGGTGTACAAGGTGAAGAAAAACTCAGCCGGAGATGTGATCAAGCATAAGGCGAGGCTAGTTGCAAAGGGGTATGTTCAGCGGCAGGGTGTCGACTTCGAAGAAGCGTTTGCTCCGGTGGCCAGACTTGACACTGTGCGTGTCATTATTGCAATCGCAGCCAACCGCAGCTGGGAGGTACATCATCTTGATGTGAAGTCGGCGTTCTTGAATGGCGAACTCGAGGAGGAGGTCTATGTAACTCAGCCGGAGGGCTTTGTTGTGAAGAACAAGGAGCACTGTGTGTACAAGCTGAGCAAGGCACTATATGGGTTGCGGCAAGCTCCACGGGCATGGAACAATCGACTGGACAAAAGTTTGAGGCGTCTCGGGTTCATCAAGTGCACACAAGAACAAGCAGTGTACACACGAGGAGAAGGAAACGCAGGTATCATTGTTGGTATTTACGTCGATGATTTAATCGTTACAGGAGAAAATTCGGAGGAGATCTCAGCTTTCAAGCAGCAGATGATGACCGAGTTCGAGATGAGTGACCTCGGGCTTCTCACCTTCTACCTCGGTATCGAAGTGGCGCAAGAAGAAGATCGGGTGATACTAAAGCAATCGGCCTACGCCAAGAAGGTGTTAGCTCAGTTTGGCATGACTGAGTGCAACTCAACAAAGTCCCCTATGGAGCAGAAGGCGCAGCTCCACAAAGATCCTGAAGGAGAACCGATAGATGCGACGGAGTACCGACGCATGATTGGTTGTTTGAGGTATTTACTCCACACAAGACCAGATCTTTCCTATGCAGTTGGAGTAGCTAGCAGATTTATGGAAAGGCCCACGGTGATGCATCACAAGGCGGTGAAGCAAATCCTGAGGTACCTGAAAGGTACAATCCATTATGGACTTGTATATGGAAAGAAAAAGGTAGAAGAAGAGATCATTGGCTACAGCGATAGTGACTTGGCTGGTGATGTTGATGATCGGAAAAGCACCGAGGGTATGGCATTCTATGTCAATGATAATCTGGTATCATGGAATTCACAAAAGCAAAAGTCGGTGGCATTGTCATCATGCGAGGCTGAGTTCATGGCAGCAACGGCGGTGGCAAGCCAGGCATTATGGCTGAGAAGCTTGTTGAGGGAGCTAACGAAGCAAGAACTTAAGCCAGTGAAGCTGTTTGTTGATAACAAGTCTGCAATTGCCTTAATGAAAAATCTCGTATTTCATGGCCGCAGCAAGCACATTGACACGAGATTTCATTTCATCCGAGAATGTGTTGAAGGTGGTCAGATCGTGGTCAAGTTCATCCGCACGGAAGAGCAGCGAGCGATCCACTTACAAAAGCTTTGTCAGGCGTGAAGTTTGCAGCGAAGAAATTATTACTGGGCGTTTATGATTTTGACCCACATTAGGATTAAGGGGGAGTATGTTGGAGATAATTGATGGGGCACGGGATAGGGATAGGATCGTCGGCGAGCTAAGAAGTCGCCGAAGATTAGGGTATCCTATTTTTTTTCTATTTTCTTATTTCTTTATGGTGGTGACGAAGGAAAAAAATAGGGATGGAGGATAACGAGGATGGACTACCACGAACCCTGAAACCCACTCTTACAGAGAGACTTCACACCTCTAGGGCATTATACCTACCACCCACCTCACTACATGCAGTCTAGGGTATCTCACCTACCACCCATCTCACTACATGCGGAGCCCAGGGTATTTCACCTGCCACCCAGGTCACTCCTGGAGCCATGAGGGGGGTTTCAAAGAATGTGGAGGAAAACGAAGATGGGGGGGATAACTAGGGCATCACGCCCCTACGATGTCTTGAAGGACAAAGACAACATCAACACCCACAAGTGAAGACATAATGGGCCATAGCCCTGAACAACAACTGCCAAACCAACTGACAAACCAAATCCCAAAAATTCAATTTCTTCTCCCTTTTTACAATAGGAATGAGGGGTTATTTATAAGCTCCATAACCCTCATTTGAATTTGAATACAGGATAGGGATAACTCAAATTTAAATACAAGATAGGATAAGATAAGCCTATCCATATCTCAATCATTACCAACAAAATCCTAATTTAAATTTCAAATAAAAGATAGGATAAGATAAGCCTATCCATATCTCAATCATAACCAACAAAATCCTAATTTAAATTTCAAATAAAAGATAAATCCTAAATTTATTTTTCAAATTTATTTGCTGCTCCGAGATTCATGCTGCTCCGAGATTCGTGCAGGATGATGTCCCCATCATTCTCCTGAGATGGGGAGAACTCGACTCCGTTGAGTCAAGCTCAGCGGGGTTTGCGCTCTGCTGGGTTGTATGTGAACTTGGAGGTATCAAGACCATACTTTTCCCTCATCCTCTGGCTCCACGCATCATTCCTGCTCTGATACCAAGTTGATGGGGCACGGGATAGGGATAGGATCGTCGGCGAGCTAAGAAGTCGCCGAAGATTAGGGTATCCTATTTTTTTTTCTATTTTCTGATTTCTTTATGGTGGTGACGAAGGAAAAAAATAGGGATGGAGGATAACGAGGATGGACTACCACGAACCCTGAAACCCACTCTTACAGAGAGACTTCACACCTCTAGGGCATTATACCTACCACCCACCTCACTACATGCAGTCTAGGGTATCTCACCTACCACCCATCTCACTACATGCGGAGCCCAGGGTATTTCACCTGCCACCCAGGTCACTCCTGGAGCCATGAGGGGGGTTTCAAAGAATGTGGAGGAAAACGAAGATGGGGGGGATAACTAGGGCATCACGCCCCTACGATGTCTTGAAGGACAAAGACAACATCAACACCCACAAGTGAAGACATAATGGGCCATAGCCCTGAACAACAACTGCCAAACCAACTGACAAACCAAATCCCAAAAATTCAATTTCTTCTCCCTTTTTACAATAGGAATGAGGGGTTATTTATAAGCTCCATAACCTTCATTTGAATTTGAATACAGGATAGGGATAACTCAAATTTAAATACAAGATAGGATAAGATAAGCCTATCCATATCTCAATCATTACCAACAAAATCCTAATTTAAATTTCAAATAAAAGATAGGATAAGATAAGCCTATCCATATCTCAATCATAACTAACAAAATCCTAATTTAAATTTCAAATAAAAGATAAATCCTAAATTTATTTTTCAAATTTATTTGCTGCTCCGAGATTCATGCTGCTCCGAGATTCGTGCAGGATGATGTCCCCATCAATAATCCTGACATGGGGATTTGCCCGAGTCGCGCGAAGACCATCCACTGCGTGTGCGAGCTCGCGCAGAGAGAAGACGCGTTCACTGCGTGTGCAAGCTCGCGCAGTTGTTACGTGTGTTAGGTTGTTGCATGGTTTGCATGGCCTATCACATTACGCGGGGATTAGTTTTTTTTTTTGTTTTCTGTTTCATCTTGATAAACCGATTCCTAAAAGTCGGTGTTGTAAAAACTTATTTATTTTCGAATGAAGCGCAGCAAAAGCGTGTTGCAGTATTTTTTCCTGTATTCTCTCTCTCATCCTCGTATTTCCCTTTAACCAGAGTTCCTCCCATCGTAGCCTGAGACGAAGTGCAGTGGCTGGGTGGTCCGAGGGCTTTGGAGCAAGCTTCGCACCCTTCATATAGATAGACATACAGATAGACAACTATCTAATTCGTATCCAAATATTTGATTTTGGTTATAATCTTATTGAATTTTATATAGTACACATTAATATTTTAAAATATATATATAAGTATATTAATATATTATTAATTTGATTTATCTTTAAATTAGTAATATCTTCGATTTTATAATTATATAATTTAATTATCCAACTTATATATGTATTTTTATCCATATTCTTAGTATCTGATTTGTATCCGTATTCATTTAAAACAAATATGGATAAAATTTTTTAACCCATATTAATATCCATATCTATATCTGTATTTGTCAAATAATTCAAATATAGATAAGGATGCACTAATATCGGATATGGTTTCAATCTTATGCATAAGCTATTCAAAAATCTATAAATTTAATTTTGTAAATATATATTTATGTATATCTTTATTCATATTCTGTTATATGATCCTAAATTTTAAACTCATTCTAAATATATATATGTTTTAATTTTAAATACCAAATCCTATAAAAAATATTAAATGGGTCTTATTAAAATTTAGGAAAGATCGGATATCAAAACAAAAATCATCTAGCTGCCACCTCTAAACTTAAATAAATTAAATATACTATTGATTGACCCATTACACATTATTAGGGCTGGAATTGGGCCGGACTGGCCCGATGGGCTTCGGGCCAGGTTTTCAGTAATTTGGGCAGGCTTCGGTCCTTATAACAGAGCTCATTCAATTTTCGGGTCGAGCTCGGGCTTCTCTTTGACCTAACCCGGTCCGGCATGAACCCAGCCTGAAACAGGCTTGCCCATTTGGCCCGAATCCAATGGTATTTAAATGTCTCACCTGACCTCTCACCATCTCAAGCTCTCTGGCGTCTCCTCTCTCAATAACCCCCTACCATACTCGGCTCCATGCGACCCCGCCGCTACCCCCAGTTCCGTGTGACCTCGCCGCCACCTGGAGCTCCGATCTCCCTCTCCGGCCTTGGTGCACGTACCCGATGCCCCCTCCCCTCCCCCCATAGCATGACCATGTAGCCCTTCCCGGCTCTGATCTCCCTCCCCGGTCCCGACGCATGCACCCGACGTCCCCTCCACCCCTGCGCGACACCACAGCCCCCCCAGCCCCGATCTCCCTTCCTGGCCCCGGTGCCCATACCCGATGCAGGACGCCCCTTCGCAGCTCCGATCTCCTACCTTCCAGCTCTGGCGACCGCACCCGATGCCCTATCACACCTAGAGCCTTTTTTTTGGTTCCGTCACTTCAATGATCGAGGACCAACTTCGGTTCAGACCGGTCCATCAGGCTCGAGTCGGGCTCGGGCCTAATATTTTCAAAAAATTTTGGATCTAAGCCCGGCTCGAAGTCCAAAATTTTTTTTCGAGCCGGACTCGGGTAGGGATGTGGCCTGGCCTAGTTCGGCCCAGTTCCAGCCATACACATTGCCATGTGAATCATGTTCACGATTTGCACTAACAAACTCGAGTCAATGCTTGGTATGGAATTAAGGCTACGTTGAATGCTGCAAGTTTCTGCACGCTTAGCTTGATTTGGCAAAAAGTAAACACGGCATGAGGAGGGTGTGACCATTACTGCATGGCAAATCATCTCAAAAAAAATAAAAATAAAAATACAAGCTATTTTGGGGCCCAATTCTTAGAATTTGATCATAATTGCTAATTGCATCACACCCTCTATAAAGATGGCACTTCGTTATAGATTTGTAAAAGTAAGAGTTACCTCCTCTTTTCTTTCATTGAACAATTAACGAGTACTAATTAAAATACATGACCTCTATCATGACAGCGAGGTTCATCTTTCACCATTTCAGTAAGATTATTGTTTAAGTTCGAACAAAACTAATTTTTATAAAATAGATATATTATTTGAAATAAACATAAAAAAATTAAAATTTTTATAAGAGATAGATCTTGACTCTTCCATTTGTATTACCTAGTTACTTTGTCTAATTCCTCCTTGATTGGAAGATATTTTCAATCAAAATCTTTCTCGAATTTTTTTTTTTTTTGGTTTAACCGATCCATTTTAGAGTTCAAATAATGATAATTAGATCTAATCACTAATTGTGACCTACTTTTTTTTTTTGGTAAAAAATAAAATAAAATAAAAAGAGTTCTCATATCTTTTCCATTAATTGAATGGTTGATGGATTATAAATGGATATACATAACTCAAAACCAACCCCAGCCAAAATGGCCCAATAGGTAAACCAGAGCCTCACATGAACTATCCACGAAATTTTCACCTCAGCTAGCCAGTTGCCACTATGTAGCTAAGATTTCCAAATTTTTACCCTCCTGATTACAACTAGCCTACAATGGTGGAATGGCGTCCATAATCATAAGATTTGTATTTCATCATATCTTTTATATGTATGAATAGTTATCTTCAACAATCTTCCTCGCTACAAAATCTCAGGGGTTATGCTATATAAATCACTCTCCGGGGGTCCTTTAAGTCCAAAACTCAAGTTCAGAGTCCCCGTTCAAGTCCGTTCTAAGTACATGAAGTAGAGATTGATGGGACCCTTCCTTCCTTCCTCCCCGTCTCTCTCTCTCTGTTCACACTGACCAGCTCCAACGCATACTGTCTTCGCCATCCGATCGGAATCTTGACCGTTATTTCAAGACACATGATTTAAATATCGAAGAATTCTCTATCAACGCTAACGGCGGTAGCGCAGTTGATAAAGATATAATTTTATATTTTTTAATTATGAATTCGAAATATGATTTCATGGATCGCTTAATTAAATTTTAGATTTCTGAAAGCATGTGATCAGGAACGGAACAGCTGCTATACTCTGACATCGCAGCGGTGCATACTCATCGATTGATGGAAGGGTATGCATAAAATTTACAATCCGAGTCGAACAATCGCTTGGCAGGATAGGACCCGAAAGGGAAGCTATACTCTAAAAATTTATCTCCCATCCCTTTTATTCTATAAATAAATAAATATATAAATAAACCTCTATCAAAAAAATCACTGATTAATGGATTTTCTTTGCTTGTAATGTTTTTGGTCGATTTGGATGTCGTAGCAAAGATCCGGCCATCACCAACCGCTTCGAAATCTTGGCCGGTGTCCCGATTCCCTTGGCCACCTCATTCAACCCATCCAGCTCATTGACCAGACTCGGATCGATCCCTGGCGGCAACATGGTCCATTGGTAATTAATGGGGTAGACATGGGCTTTATTTCTTGGGACTTGGAGCTAGATCTTGCATCAGTCAAACCTTGCACCATTGACGGTTGCATGCATTAGGTTATGGATGAATATATTAGCATCTTGATTCTTTGGTTCCCGGTTATTTATTTATATATTTTTATTGATGGTAATAACGAGTGTAACCTAGGACAAGAAAGAGTTCATGGATGCCTGAATTGATGACTCTGATGTTATACCCGGGAAGCGTGCTAATTAAGCTGATTTCTCTGCTGGAAGAAGTTGATGATAAAATTTAGTTCAATAACAATCTCTGAACCTTTGAGAGTATCTGCACCGAAATAAAAGGCCTCAGACGACCATGTCTTCTTTACTTGTTAAATATGGGCATAGACAGCAAATAGTAGTCGATCTACGGGATGGCTCCCATATATCATAGTCCCACATCAACTAATAAAAAAAAGGTGCCACATGGTTTATGAAATCTTACCTCAGCTTTCTTCTATCGCAATCCATTTGGTAAGTTAAAGATTAGCCCTAGCAACTTATATGGAGAAGCTTTTTGAGACTGAAGTTGGAATATGATTCATAACTTGATCATGGCAAGTGATTGTAGTCTATGCTCATCATTATTATTGGTGTATTCTATTTTTGCTTCAAACCTTCGCGCAGTCACAAATGGGTCATCCAAAATATCAGTGTGGATGAATTACTGAGCTTTGAACCTATTTTATAATCTGGCTTGTGCTTTGCAAGGATGCATCCTGCCTCGCAGGCCTTCAACATGCATCTAATGTCTCGAGTACTGGCTCTATCATTTATGGTAGTAGGCCATCCAGTCATTCGGCAAACATGCACCAGGGAAGAATGGAACATTTGCCAAGCAAACCTGCATGCATCTAACAAGAATAAATGATTTGATTAAATTCAGAAATTTTTTCTGGAGCCTGTGATAGTCGGTGTGAGTGAGAGGTCAGGATCTTTTTCTTTATCCCCGTTCTACTAGGTGGCTCCTTAGTAGTGTCGAGTTGATATACTCATCTTTAAATGAAAAAAGACGGTAAAAATTTAAGCATCTTGAATCAAACATTATCTGGAGGGATGAGGACCTACGAGGTAGCTGCACCGGGATTTATCCCTTTCCATCCCTTCCGGTTTACCAAAAAAAAAAACAAGAACAGATGACAATGACGGAAGAAATCCTAAAAATCTATAAAGCATTGAAAGAGAGATTGTTAGAAACAAACTAGCTAGTTGGTTTTGTTAGGAATTATTCTCCTTTTATGAGAATTATTCTGAAGCCTATTTGAAAGCAAATCCCAAAAAATAAATATGTGATATCATTGAGAATAACCAAACAATAAGTAAAAGCGTACCTTGAAAGCCTGGATTTGAAGGTCTACTCCTGTGTCGCACGACTAGCCTTCTAGATTCGCTAAAGAGCATTTTCTTACTTTTCTAGAGTTTTCTTCTCCGATGATAAGATATCGGGGAGAAAGGAATAACACCGTGTAATCTGAGAACCATAACCGCTTTTATATGACAACAGCATTATTATGATTTCTATTTTTGTCCATCATAAAAATAGAAATTACCTTTAAGTCTCTACACATTAAAAGGCCCACACCCTATTAGATACATTAAGGTCCCAAATAGTTCAAAACATAATTGATCACTTTTAAGTGTGCCAAACCTTAAATGACAGCCCACAAAGCATTATTATTTACATATAAGCCAAATGTTGGATTAAGGATCCAACAATCTCCCACTTGGGCTATATGTATAACCTTATAACATGCTTTGCGAAAATAACCGAATGAGCTCAACTTTACTTTGTTGTCCTTATTAAAATATATCTATAACCAATCCGGTCCATCAACCATACCAACATAGGATCAAAGCGGTCTTTGTTACAATTATCATAACTCAACTCATCAATGGTCACGTATATCAATACAATTGAATGACATGGATGATGATGTGGATGTGTAGCATGGAAATTTCATGCAATGTGACCTTAACATGCCTATTTCCAACTGGTCCACTCTTAAACCGATCAAACTAAACAAAAACAGAGTGTAAATAAGCCGAAACTTTATTTCTGCAGAAAACTGAAATAACTGAAAAATGTATGTATTACAAGAGCATCTAAAATATACAAACTCCCACTAAAACTGAATATCTTCTGCTGACATGACACCCATATGAGTAGTGTGCTCATGAAATATCTTGGGTGGCACTTCTTTAGTAAGCGAATCCACAACCATGGAGTTTGTACCTATGTGCTTAATAGACAACTTTACACTCTGAACTATTTCTTTAACAACCAGGAACTTGATATCTATATGCTTTGTTTTCGTTGAACTCCTGTTGTTATTAGAATATAAAACTGCTGATTTATTGTCACAAAATAACTTAGTGGCCTTTCAACACCGTTCACTATACGTAGCCCCGTGACAAAATTCCGAAGCCATATTCCATGATTGGATGCCTCATAGCATGCTATGAACTCTGCTGCCATGGTAGAAGAGGCTATAAGCGATTGTTTAGCACTCTTCCTAGAGATAGCACCTCCGGCAAGCAGGTAGATATAGCCCGATGTAGATTTCATACTATCTTGGCATCCAGCAAAATCGAAGTCAGTATAACCAATGATCTCATGTTGATTCGACCTCCGATACATGAGCATGTAGTCTTTTGTTCTCTGTAAGTACCGTAAGACCCATTTAGCTGCTTTCCAATACTCAACTCCTGGATTGCTCAAATATCTGCCCAACATTCCAGTGACGTACGCAATATCCGGACGCGTACAAACTTGAGCATACATTAGACTCCCTATTACTGATGCATAGGGAATCTTCTACATTTCCTCTTTCTCCAAGTTATTCTTAAGGCACTGATATAGGCTAAACTTGTCTCCCTTAGCCACAGGGATATCTCCTGTTTTACAATTTTGCATGCCATACCTTTTTAGAACCTTTTCGATATAGCTTTTTTGTGATAATTCTAGAATACCCCGAGAACGATCCCGGTGTATCTATATGCCTAATACAAAAGAGGTGTCACCAAGATCTTTCATCTCAAAATTTTTAGCTAGAAATCTCTTGGTTTCGTGCATTAAGTCTATATCGCTACTGGCAAGCAATATATCATCGATATATAAAACCCAAAAAATATATTTACTCCCACAAAACTTATGGTATATACAATCATCAACCAAATTCATCTCAAAACCGAACGAGATGATCACTTGATGAAATTTGAAATACCATTGTCGAGATGCCTGTTTGAGTCCATAGATGGATTTATTAAGTTTGCAAACCATGTTCTTTGGATCTCCCGACACAGTTTTCTGGTTGCACCATATAAATTGTCTCATCAATATCATCATTGAGAAACGCTGTCTTCACATCCATCTGGTGTATCTTAAGATTGAAATGCATCACCAATGCTATTATAATCTTGAAAGAGTCTTTCGAAGAAACCGGAGAGAAAGTCTCTTTATAATCAATGCCTTCTTTCTATGTAAAGACCTTTGTGACAAGACGAGCCTTGTACCTCTTCACATTGCCTTTCGAATCCCTTTTAGTTTTAATTATCCATTTACAACCAATGAGTTTCGCACCTTTTGGCAATGAGATAAGATCCCATACGTCATTGTCTTTCATGGACTTTATCTCATCATTCATGGCATCAATCCACTTTTGAGAGTCAGAACATTCCATGACTTGACGAAAGTTGATTGGATCATCTTCCATCACTCCAATGTCTACCTCATGTTCTTGGAGAAATACAATATAATCATTTGGCATTGCACTTCTCCTCTCTCTAGTGGATCTTCTTAATGACATAGGTTCTTGAGGTACTAGAGTTTGTTCTTCTGTAATAATTTCTTGAATGGGAGGTTCTCCGACATTGTCTTGATTTGTTGTGTCTTGAACAATGTCAGAAATAAAATCTTGACCAATGCCAATGACACCAGTGGGAATATTAACATATTCCTCTTTAAAGATAAAGTCCTTAGCTATATATCCCCCTACAAACTCAACATCCTCAAAGAACCGTGAATTTCCCGACTCGAAAATTGACTTAGTCGTGGGATCATAAAACTTATACCCTTTGGATCTTTCAGAGTATCCAATAAAATAACAACTCACCGTGTTTGAGTCCGTTTCTTTTCATTAGACCTATAAGGCCTTGCCTCAGCTGGACATCCCCAAACATGTAAGTGATTTATACTGGGTTTCTTGCCCGTCCAAAGTTCTAAGGGATTTTGGTAATTGCTTTAGTTGGAACTCTGTTAAGAACATATGTTGCAGTCTTAAGTGCTTCAGGTAAGGTAGAATGACTAATCATACTTCTTACCATGTCTTTAAGCATTCTGTTTCGTCTTTCAACAACACCATTCATGGTGGGTGAACCCGGCATAGTGTAGTGTGGAACGATACCGCATTCCTCTAGGAATTTAGCAAAAGGTCCTGGACGTTGTTCACTTGAACCATCATATCTGCCATAGTATTCACCACCACGGTCAGTCTGATGCTTTTAATCCTCATGTTGAGTTGGTTCTCAACTTTAACCTTATAATTTTTGAACATATCCAATGACTGTGACTTTTCATGAATGAGATATATGTAGCCATATCTGGAAAAATCATCTATGAACGTTATAAAGTATTGTTGACCATTCCAAGCAACCGTAGGGAATGGCCCATAAATATCTGTATGTATAAGTTCTAAGACATCCGAAATCCTGTTGGCTTCAAATCTTCTTTGATTGGTTTGTTTACCCTTTATGCAGTTAACACAAACATCAAAATCTGCAAAATCTAAGGGATTCAAGATTCCGTCTGACACAAGTCTCTCCATTCTCCTTCTGGAGATGTGACCTAATCTCTTGTGCCATAACAAAGCCGAAATCTCAATGGTTAATTTTTTCTTTACACCTCGTGTACTTAATTGTAATGATTCATTAAATGAAGCAATTGAATCAATTAAATAAAGATTATCGTAGCCTGATAAAAAATTGAAACCAACCACTTTTGAATCATGAAGCAAACTAAATTTTCCATTTCCAAATGAATAAAAATAACCTGATTTGTTCAAATCAGAAATAGAAATCAAATTCTATCTAAATGACGGTACAATAAAAGTTTCATCAAGATCCAAATAAAATCCAGTCTTTAACAATAATCTAAATTTTCCTATTGCCTCAACTTGAACCACCTGACCATCGCCCACATAGATGTATCTTTCAGCATCACTTGGCTTTCGGCAACTCAGGCAACCCTACATAGACACACTGATGTGAGTTGTTGTACCAGAATCTATCCACCACATGTGTCTAGGTACTGAAATTACGTTAACCTCAAAATAAACCAAAACAAGAAGCATACCTTTCTTAGCACGCCAGGTATGATAATTAGTGCACTGCTTCTTCTGATGCCTTTCAGTATCACAAAAGAAACAACTCTTACCATCTGAGTCAGTGATTTTCTTTTGTTGTTTCTTAGGAGGTACTGTATCTGTAGCTACTTTATCCTTCTTCCTTTTCTTTTCCTTGCCCTTTTCCCTAGAGGTTGAGGCCAGGTGAGCACTTTCTGCCTTTTCTTGCTTAAACCTTTCCTCTTCCTGAACACAGTGAGAGATGAGCTCATTCAAAGACCAAGTTTCTTTCTGACAGTTATAGCTCACCTTAAACTAGTTGAACTGGATCGAAAAAGATATCAAAACCAGATTCACTAGCAAGTCCTCAGAGAGTTCAAGCTTAAGTGCTTTCAATCTAGAAGCAAGATGAGACATCTCCATAATGTACTCCCTGATGTTGCCTTTACCCATATACCTCATTGAAATTAGGTTTGTCAAGAGTGTACCAATTTCAGCATTTTCACTTTTGACAAACCTCTTTTCAATTTCGGCAAGGAAATTTTTAGCCATAGTAACTGTTTCAGATATTGTGCTTCTGAATGCTTCTGGAATCGACTTTTTCATGATCATCATGCACATGCGATTTGATCTCTCCCACCTCTCAATCTCTCTCTTTTCATCAGAGGTACTCTTATCCGTAAGAGGTGCAGGAGCATTTTCCCTTATCGCAAGGTCGAGATCCATGAATCCAAGAACTATTAAAAGGTTCTCTTGCCATGACTTAAAGTTAGAGCCATTCAACATAGGAATTGAATTGATGTTGGCAGTTATATTAGCAGGATTCATATCTAAACAGAGAACAACAAAGAAAACAAGCTTACATCAGTATCACAACAAAAATAAATTCAAATAAAGGCAAATCCCATCTCAAGATATCGGGCACTACATTAATAGTTTATCTTTGGATAAAATATTAACTTGTAAGTGATATCTTGGTGTAGTAATCAAACACTGATAATAGGAACATGTCAAACAATAAATTCGACTGATTTACTATTTACATGCAAAACCAGATAATCATCACGCATTTATTATTACAAGTACACATGTAATTTTATTAAATATTTACCATCCTTTGGGCTGACAAATATTCACAAATTACATATATACAGCCGTTTATATTTCAAAACAAATTAATTTCCACAGGAGAGGTCATTTTGGTGACATGTTGCTTCAATTAATTTATTTCAAAATATAAAAATACCAATATTTGAATTTAAAATTATACCCAAAATAAATAATATTAAAATTAATCCCAAGGGTTACTTTCTTAATCGCAGTAGGCGGTCACCTGCTGTATTTTCTTCCATTGAACATCGCTGCCGTAGCCAACCAGGCCACGACGTCCCTATGGTGCGGCCAAGCAGGCCACGCCTATCCTTTCCGACACCGGCAATGGTGAAAAAATACAGATATCCAAAATAAAATACCAAAATAAAATCTTAAACCGTAAATACAATTTTATTCTCAATGATTCAACATGAATAGGCTCTGATATCACTTGTTAGGAATTATTCCCCTTTTATGAGAATTATTCTGAAGCCTATTTGAAAGCAAATCCCAAAAAATAAACATGTGATATCATTGAGAATAACCAAACAATAAGCATAAGCGTACCTGAAGCCATATTTGAAAACCTGTATTTGAAGATCTACTCCTGTGTCGCCTGAAGCCATATTTGAAAACCTGGATTTGAAGATCTACTCCTGTGTCACACGGCTAGCCTTCTAGATTCACACGGGTTTTCTAAAGAGCCTTTTCTTACCTCTCTAGGGTTTTATTCTCCGATGATGGGATATTGGGGAGAAAGGAATAACATCGTGTAATCTGGGGACCATAACCACTTTTATATGACAACAGTATTATTATGATTTCTATTTTCGCCCATCATAAAAATAGAAATTACCCTTAAGTCTCTACACATTAAAAGGCCGACACCCTATTAGATACATTAATGCCTCAAATAGTTTAAAACATAATTGATCACTTTTAAGTGGGCCAAACTTTAAATTACAGCCTACAAAGCATTATTATTTATATATAAACCCAATGTTGGATTAAGGATCCAACAGGTTTCTGATGTAGATGTGCAGAAGTTCTATCAGATGCTCTGGTTTAAATGTTTGACATCATAAAACAATCAGAAATATTTTTGTGGCCAAGAAAAAGCAACATCCTATCATTGCGAGACAAACAACAAATTGAATCATGCATCCAAGGGGAAGAGTTCGCTGATTCTCGTAATTCGATAGATGAAATGTAACAGAGTCCACCAATAGTGTAAATAATCAAGAGTAGGCCCAGATACAATTTATTATTTTCTGACAGTTTTGTGCAGGGATAACAAGAACATCCACCGAGACTCACCATGACTCAAAATGAGGCTCAATGATCTGCATTGATTCCAAAGATGCGGACTTTGTCCATGTTTGGGAACTTGGCAACTACCAGCACCATTACTGCAAGTGTATCGAGGAAAAGCATTGGATTTTGGTAATCAGTTGTGTGGGAGGCTATCAAGTACCTGCATGATAGAGAGGAAAAATCTAAAGCATTGTTATAACATAAGAAGTAAAACATACTGGATTTTGAAATAAATTTGATAACAAACTTCTAAAATATCTGGATCATGGTGGTTATGGTTTAATTTGTTGTATGTCACTGATTCGGTCTGCATGAATTAAAATGACTGCCAATTACTTGCAGGAAAGGAAATAGAAATACAGAAACCCCATGAAGGAAGCAAGTTGTTTAAAATCTAAACAAACAAAATGCAAACACTAGACCTTCGAGTAAAGATTGATGACCTGATGAACGATAACAATGACTAAACAATTATGGATTCCATCAGATATGAAGGGATCTGGCTAAAGTTGATTGTAGCCCAAGTTTGTTTACTAGAGATACAATTGCTCTGAAGGTTCTCTCTCCCTTCGATAGCAAAGTAAATAGATAAGTAAGTATATAAATAAATAAATATTCAGAAAACAAACAACCAATCAAATGGGACGTGTGTCTAAAATTCAGGTTAACAACTAGTTTAAACATGCCCGGCAAACATGACTTCCAAACACCACTACGGTGGTAACGCGATCAGTTAAGGCGTGGCTTCAAGAAATGATCCTGCGGGTGACTCGATTAAATTCCAGATTAAATTTAGGGCACGTGATTGGGGGGCTGAGCGGTCGAAACACCGGCACCGTAGTGGGGCTAGGCTGATGTACTCGTCCAGTTGTACGGAAAGGGTACGCAGAAAAATTGTGACCTGAATCGAACATGGTCTAGCGGGCTGGGGGTATGTTACGGGAAGCTACACCGGGATAAAAATCCCCCCTACTCTTTTGTTCTATCAAAAAAAAAAAAACTATTTATTACTAATTATTTGACAATGGAAAGCATGATCAATAATTCAATATGGAAACGATATCCAGTTTTGCAAATAATATTGAGCATTCTTTTTCTCCCAAAAAACTACATTTATTTATTGCCAGACGTGCAACATATCGCATCTCCCTATTGGCACCTTTGGAAACTAACTCGAGGACTACAAGGCTTCGCTAGAAATGAATACTTCAGTTTGATGAGAGATATAGACATAAGATCCATGTTAGTCACCACAATCATGCATGCTTAATATTATTCACCAGTAGACATACTATATGATCAAGCAAATAAGTATAAGCATTGGACTATCACATTTATCATTAAATATTTGGTAATGGAGTTGAGCTCTTCTTAAAATGTTTATGTACATTAATTGAAGTAAGTGCCATCAAGGTAGTGCTCAATTTTATAAGTGATGTAGCATGAGACATGCAAATATCTAAGAGGAAAAATACTTTGCCATACCACTCGATGGATTCCTCACTCTAGTCCTTAGCATAGTGATTGGTGCGATGGTACATGGGACCTCGTGTCACCGTCATTACACCAATCCCCTCTTACCGCAGGGCTGTTTCTCTTGGTGGGTAAGAGAGTGGTGCTAGGAAGAAGCTTTTAGTGGGTAAGAGAGTAGTGATGGAAGCAACACTCATCTAAAAGCTAATGTAAAGATATGCATGGGCATGTGTTAACTCTCCCATTGGTTATGCACCAAGTAAATGGTACTTATACAAGGCCAAAGAGTATAAATAATATTTTCTGACTAATCATTTTGGATAAGATCATGGATCACTATAAATTGTATTAGAGCGAACCCGATGATAACTTATAACTTATATATAGACTAGAGGACACTATAACACATGCTTGTTTAGGGTTGACCATAAACTGATCATAGTGCCTGTTATTGAATGTGAATGGATTGGAACCCTTAGCCTGGTGATGATACTGTAACTTAAAATAGAGAGAATTTGTAAGGACCCACGCATGTGTGTGCTATCATACATCATTTATGCACTAGGTAGATCTCGAGTATCTATACAAGCCAAATAACCCAACAACACCTTCCGATAAGTCTTTTTTTTATGAGGTCCTAGGTCATTATAGCTAATGGGTATACCTTATAAGTGAATAAGTTGTTAATTGCCAAAAATTAACAAACTCCTTGAAATTAAATCATAATGGATGCACAAATACAATGCTAAATTGACACATCCAGTAAAAATGCTAAATAAATCATTGAAAAAAATAAAAAGTAGCATAATACATAAGTCAAAACCAACAATATTGGACATGTGAAAATGATCATACCTTAAAAGCAATATATCATGAACAAGGGTAA
Source organism: Areca catechu (assembly GCA_021397845.1). Classification (NCBI taxonomy): domain Eukaryota; kingdom Viridiplantae; phylum Streptophyta; class Magnoliopsida; order Arecales; family Arecaceae; genus Areca; species Areca catechu. The sequence goes on along the minus strand of CM038053.1, from coordinate 44,178,188 downwards.
CCATGTAATGCGTTCAAAGTAGATATATACTTTGGGGACATTGATTCTTGATAAGGTCCATCTTCGAGGCCACTTTTTAGTTGCCCCATCTCAAAGTTCATGTCACTAATTAAAGGGATTAGCCTTTTACCATGACAATTTTACCACTATAAATTGTCTAAACCAACCAAGTTCTAGACCAGATAATGTGTAACAACTCACAAACCCATCCCAAAAGAATAGTTGGAACATATTATTTGGGTCCTTCAATTTTATATAAGTATCCAAGATCATCCTAACAAATAACCAATAGGGGATTATACACATCCATCTAAGTTCTCAAATTTATGCAAATCTATTTATGCAAATCCCATCCTCACTTGTTCATGACCGAGCCTCCAGAGGAGGATCCAAACTCATAAAGAGGATGGGATTTTATTTGGAAAGGACACGGTTGATCGAAATTGGATAGAATTTGAAGGACTATAGGTAAAAATTTTGTTTTATTCGTAACTACCGTGTGGCTAGCTTAGACATAGGATTAAAAACCGTAGGAATTGACTAATCCTATAGAAAAAAGTTAATGTTCATTGTAGCTATTTTGACTCTACTATAATAAATCATCCTGTTGGCTAAATCAATAATTTTTGATCCTTCATTTAAGATTTACCGTAATAGACATCCTTTACGATATCATCCTTTTTTTAAAAAAATATCTAAAATATGCTTTATCGTTGATTTACTTATTCAAAATATTTTAAAATTTTTTTCTATTTCTAGATATCTCGCCATAATTCTATCAGTTAATTTAGTTCTATACACAATTAAATAAAACTGGTACATAATTAAATTACTACTGCATACAGTTATTTTAATTCTACACATAATTAAACAAAAATAATTAAATAAAAATATTTTATTTTTTAAAAAATTTAAAAATAAATTCAAATCGAGAATTATGGTTTAATCAATAAAAACTAAAAATTTTATCCTAGGCTACAAATAGACTGCATGTTAAAAACTCAAATTTTTTTCCCACATATCCGGCTCAACATACAATCCCCAGCGTCTGACTCGCTCTCCCCCACTCTCCACCCCCCCACCCCCCTCTGACTACCCCTCTCCGCCTCCTCTCCTTGCTCGCCGTTGTCCGCTGCCTTGACAACTGCTTATCCCTTGTTTTATCATAATATTACGGTGGGGGCTCAAGGAAATCAAGGCCAAAACTAGGTAAGATGGATGGCAACAAAATCCAAATCCATGGGTATTCGACTCGATTGGATCGGGTAGTCAACGCTTTGACTGGGTTTGGATAAAACTCGAATGCTTAACTTTGGATTTGGACCGGGAATAGGTAGATATATATACTCGACTTGAACCCGACTCAAATTATTTTAATATTTAAATATATATAATTAATATATATTATATTAAATATATTATATTAATTATTAATTATTAGTATTAAATTTTAAAATAGTTAAACTCTTTACTCTAATCATTATTTTTCATAAATAAAGGAATTGTAAATTCTAATTTATAATCGATAATCCTCAATTAATCTCTAGCTTCCCTCTTCCTTTTCAATGACTTTTCCTTCTCTCGGATTGATGTTGAACTAAAAATTATAGTTAAATTTTATTTATTTAATATATATATAATTTATAAAATGATAGTGATTTTAAAATTGATAAAAATAAAAAGAATATATAATATAATTTAATTGGATTTGAGTCGAGTAAACTTGGATTACTCGATATCCGATTAAAATAAATTTAAATAAAAAAATTTAATTTTGATAGTATTTAAATTTAGATAATTTATTAAATATTTGAATTTAGATATTAATAGTTATGCACCGATCCGAACCCGGTCCATTCCCATTCCTACCCGACAAGCTAGGAGGGTATCGGGTGTAATTGGAGTTCTTTAGAAAGCCTGTGCTTGGCGAGGAGCGGTACGAGACGACGGCGAGGGATGACAGACGGGATGAGGAAGAGGAAGCCGCGGTGGCGGCAGGGGACTCCTTGGAGGGGTTACCAAGGAAGCTCGGAAAGGGCTGGGAGGAGGAGAGTTGGTGGTCGCATCGGTAGCCGGCTGGCCGTAGTTTCCAGAGGCCCCGCTTCTTCTTCTTCTTTTTTTTTTTTTCTTTTTCTTTGGTGGGGGGGGGTGGAAGAAGGCTGTTTAGCATGGAAAAGGAAAGGGAGGCCCACGGTGTTCTTTTTTATGGGGCTTTTAAGCAACTCTAAATTTTTTATAAGAAAAATTACAATAAAATTATAAAGATTTTAAGTTGAACAACTCCAAGCTGGTAGTTATGCCGTAGACTTTTTTTTTGATTGAATGAGTGATTTTTGTGATTGATTTCATGATTTTAATGATTAATATGATATTTTGACAAGTTGAAGCTAATGTCGATGCTCTGGAGATTAGTGCTCTCACCCAACTCTGATAGCATGGATCCAGTCAAGAAATTTTTTGGCAGGAAGATCCTTCGGAGGGAAGAGATGAACAAAAGCCAGCTGGGGTTTCAGTACCACCGGTGAACTCGTTTAAGTCAAGGTCGATCTCTTTTGTGATTGATCTTGTTGGCGCAGAGTCCCTGTTCCGGCTGGTCGGAGCTACTAGATCGTAGGACCGCTCCCTGGTTCACCTGCAAAACAAATTCCTTGCCAAAGTTGCTCTGGCGGGGGACATTCCGTGCCTAAGTCAGAGGCGGGCTCCAGCCACATAATGGGGAAGGCTTTGTAAAAGCAGAGAAAAAAGACTCCGAGATTTTTGGAGTATATTATGCCTCTTACCTCGAGCATTCCCTCTTACCGTTATTTATAAGAAGCCGTCCAGCCTACGGTTCCGTTCTTCTTCCAGCGATTATGGCGGGGAGTTAATTCCTTCCTCATGATCCACAGTCGTGGGTTATCGTCGAATAGTTCCGGCCAGACCGGAGGCGTTGCAGCTGGAATTACGTGCCATGATTGTATCTTGGAGATAATCGATAGTAATCGTTAGTTACCGTTGCTTATCGTGCTTTGTAGTGATTTGAGATAGATCATGGATCTATCTTCAAACTTTTTCCTTTTAGGGAGATTCCCGTAATCAGATCGGGAAAGTCTTCATCCTCGGATCTTCTCGAGATAGATCGGAGATCCTGTCTTTGGCATAGATCGAGGACTTGGTCCTTGTCAAAGGTCGAAGATCGTGTCTTTGACATGAATAGAAGAGCGTGTCTTCAGAGGATGGTGAGGGTCGTCCCTCGGATCAGGTTGGGGGTCTTGTCTTTATGAGCCGGAGGACTTGGTATTCGGCGAAGGCTGAAGACGAGATCCGAAGGCCTTGCCTTTGAGTGTCGTAGACCAGTGAAGAGCTTCGGCTTATCCATTGGTTGCCTGGTTTTTTTCAAATATCTGGATTCGAAGATGGTGGTTCGGAAGAAAGGTCTTTGGTCAGCAGAACCGGTGGTCGACTCATACTTGGACCGAGATATCCTAACAGTTGCCCCCTACTTTCAGTTTTCGAAGCAAAGATTTGTCTCAAAGAGTGAGAGTATTAATGGTTTGTCATTTTCCTTCTCGAGGGATGATGTAGTGGATGATCGTGAAATCTCTGATTGGACTGTCCATCATGACTGTTGGTTGATTTAAGAGTCAGGTGGTGGACAGCTGTCATTTCCTGATTAAGGGAAGAGAAAAGAGTGGGCGGACCTAGGACCGTCCCTTCTTTTTCCGTTGCATGACGGTTCAACCAATCTTTTGGTTGGGATTTGGGTGGTTGTCGTGGTTCCTTCCTGCCTGTTGGATGATGAACGTGCTTCATCCTGGCCGTAGATCCAAATGGGTTATACCCTTTGGATTATTCTTCGTCAAATCAGCTTGGTGGGGCTTTAGGGCCTTTTGGTCTCTTTTTTGGGAAAGAGAGAAGGTCCGGTTGAGGAAGCTTCTTCAACCTCACTTCATTCTTCGCTCAGCCTTTCCTGTTCTTGACTATCAGTCTCTTCTACAGATAGAACCTTCCTTCTGCCTTTTTGCTCCATTCTTTTACCATGGCTGAATCTGTAGGGAGCCGAGGGGGACAAGTTGGACCTTCGGGGGCCGGTGATGTAGTGAGTCCGGAGTCAGTTCCTAGCTTTGTTTCATCGAAAAAGATGACTCATCTTCGAGAACGCTATCGCATTCCCGAGGGGTTTCCTTTCGTTCTTCCCGCATCTGAGGAACGGGCGAACAAACCTCCTCCCGGATGCTTGGCTGTGTACGAAGACCATTTGAAGGCAGGCTTTTGATTTCCCCTGCATTCTTTTTTCATCAAAATCTTTCGTCTGTACCAAGTGGTGCCTACGCAGTTGACTCCGAATAGCATTCGAAATATCTGCGGATTCCTGGTTCGATGCCGCATAGCTAACATAGAACCTAGGACCAACTTGTTCACTGCCCTTTTTGTGCTCAAGAGGGATTTCATGGCAGTGGATGGTGGGTGATCGGCCCTTGACCAGGCTGCAAGATCATCAAGGACATGCCCAGCGCCATCCACGGGTGGAAACCCATCTTTGTTTTTGTGTTATCTATCGACCCATGGGGCTTCGATAATGATTGGAAGGAGCCACGTTTAACGCCAATGATGGAGAAAAGGTTTTGATGACCAATCTGTCTGATTATGACCTTCTGACTGATTCGAAAATTGTCCTTATCCGTGAGTTGTTGGAGGAGAGGAATCTCCATCTTGCAGGGATTAGCAAGTTTCCTATGTTAGGTATAACGACGAAAATTTTCACCTCTTCCCTCCCATTCCTGTTGTTGTTCAGTCGACTCAAAGGAGTTTTTCTATTTGTAGGTGGCGGAATGAAGCCTAGCCTAGGCTGGCTTCGTCAAACTTTCGAAAAGAGGGTAGCTCAGGCCCCTCTTACAAGGTCGACGATTCGGGAGAAGGCCCGAAGAAATGGTCCTGAGGGGGACCGGGGCACTTCATCCTCCCGGGGAACCTCCGGGGAAGATGTAGTGCCGATGGTGGGGGCCCCAACAAGACCTCATCCAGTTGAAACTTCGTCGGTGGTTACTTCTCCGGTCCACACAAGGGAGAGTCCGTCTCAGATGGCAGACGCACCACCGCCTTGCCCCCCTGCAGCTGATAGGGGCAAGGTGCCGCAAGTAAAGGGAGAGTTTGTTCATGAGGCTTCTCCAGCTGGAAGCCATCTCGCGAACTCTTCGGAGCTTTCCCCTATGAGGGGATTGTTGGTTCCCGCCATGGCCAGGCAGGCATTGAAGAATACGTTGCTGTCTCACGATTTGGCAGTTGTCCGAATCCGAAGCCTTGCTAGAGTATCTGATTCTGCTTTTTCCTCCCTACAACAGTTATGGTTCTCGCTATATCCCCTTTGCTCTAAGAACTGTCTGGTTCACAACTTCATATTGTGATGTAGTTGGTCTATGACATCACCTTCATGGAGGAGGGCCCGGAAAATGTCGACAGCCTCATCCATGGCCTCAAGGAGGATCTCCATACTGCTAGGGCCAAAAAAGAAGTGGTTGAAGAACTGAAGCAATCCATGGAGAACCAACTCGTTCACATGGATGCTGAGGTTCGTGGACTGAGGGGCGAGCTGAAAAGTGCCCAATTAACAATCGCGGAGCAAGGAGCAGGGTTGAGGAAGAGCAAAAAACGAGTCGAGTCCTTGGAACAATATGCCAAGGAGGATCAAGAAAGAATGGAGAGTCTGACCAAGGCAGTTGAGGAAGCTGTCAGGAGGGCCGAGGAGGTAGTCCTGGAGTCTAAGGCGGCTAACAGAGAGTCCACGGCTCTGAAGAAGCTAGCAAGAGATGATGTAGCAGATTTCAGGAAGTCCTCACAGTTCCAGGAGGAGATGAGTGAGGCAACCTTATACAGCTATCAGCATGGCTTCAACGATGGACTCGCCAAGGTCAGAGGGGCCTTTCCACACCTTGATCTTTCTGGCATCCCCACTTTCAACATAGTTGAAGAAGAAGAGGGGGAGGAGGAGGCCGAGGCCGTAGAAGAGGCTGAAGAGATGTCAAGCCCGAGGGAGGAGATTCTGACCGTAGCTGGAGATGCGGGCGTAGTTTCGGTGCAGGCCGGAGAGGCTGAAAAAGTCGAAGAGATGCCATGCTTGGGAGAGGAGGCTCCCACCTTAGCTGAGGGTCTGGATGTGGTTCCAACTCTAATCCCGACCCAGGAGGGGGCTCAGGTTGAGGAGGAAGTCCAAGCTGAAGGTTCTCCTGTCCTAGCCCAAGTCGATGAAATCCTTTCTGCGCAAATTGACAAACTACTTCAATCCTGTGGTGTTGGATCTCTTTCAACTGGTGTTGAGTGATCTAAGTAGCTTTAGGCATTTCTTTTTCTTTTTACATTCCTCTGAAATGTAATTGACAACCTCTTGAATGACAACTTTTTGAACTACAAAGTAGCTTTCTCTTTTGTCGTATTTTCGGATATAGCTTGAATAAGGTCATCGGCTTAGTTTGTGGTTCGAGCTTCACTACTCTCTCTTCTGTTCAGTCGAACGACTGAGACTGAAGGCCATTTGGTTGGTGGTTGACGAAGACGAACTCTGGAGCAAGTCGGGATGCCGTTGCTGAAGACCATCTAAGATCAACCAGGTTGACGTCACCTTCCTTTCATAATTAAACCGTCCATCAAGGGATAGACATGATGGACAGGTGTCATTTTCCTGTTGACCGGTGATTAAGGAACCTTGATCGTGATTCTCGTTGCTCGTGCTGAGTGTGTTGATATTCGAACGGTTGCGTTTTCTTGCATCTTAGGTGCTGCCAAATCTCTCTTTTTTGAAAAGGAGCTATTAATGTTGTTGCAGCATAATGGGGATTCCCCGGATTCGTAGCGCCGGTAGTTGCCATCCCAAGAATAGCTCTCAAGCGGTCTTCTGGGGTCTCGAAGCATCGTTCGGACACATGGCGCTCTTTGGCATGGCTGGGAAAGGACATGGAGCACATTTTCCAGTGGCTAATCATGGGTACAGGGTCCGTATAAATGGGACCTTGTCCTCTGCTGTCAAAGGTCATCACCCTCTCAGACTTCCTCTTTGAAGTCTCCTTTTTTCTTTTAGAGCTTCAGTCGAAATGAAGTTCAGCGTCTCCGAGCTTCGAAGGGCGGCAAAGAAGAGAGCCATCAGTACCGGAGACAGGGGGAGCCCAAGATTCCTTGGGTTGAGCGACGATGATGACCCCATCATTGATCGTTTGGGGAGAAAGGTCTGTGTCCTGGAGGCTCAACTGAAGGAGGCCAAGACCCAGGTCGAGGCGACCGTTGCGGAGGTGGAGGAGGCCAAGAAGAAGGTGGCGGATGCCATCTTGGATTTCAAGGCGTCTTCTATTTTCAAAGTGGAGGTCGCCGAGGCGGCTCTGGATTCTTATCACCAGGGGTTCCGGGAATGTACGAGTAAGGCCTTCAAGTTTTATGACTTGAAGGGTGTTGACAACATCAAGCCCTCTGTTCCCTTCCCTGGACATGAATTCAACTATGATTTCGAGGAGGGGTCGGATTCTGATCTGGACAGGAACCCTGGGGCCCCTTCATCCTCCTTCCAAGACTCCCCCGCCAGTATGGGAAAGGGCCGGCGGGTGGTTAATAGATGTGCTTTCCAATTCCCTGCAATCCTTTTTCTTTTCTCTCTTTATGAGAGTTTCTTTCCTTTTTTTTTTTGTAAAAACTCTTAGGAAGGAAATGAAGTATCTTAACTTTTCTTACCTTCTCCCATGTCTCCTTTGTAATTTGTCGCTTTATAGTATGTCGAGAGCGTAGACTTCTCATACCACTTATGATCTACAAAGAAGAGGTGAGATCGGCTAGGCCGTCCCAGGAGTGTTTGTTGTCGACAGGAAGGACGACATAGGTCCGTTCAAGCACGTTTTTGGATTTACCGTAGGGTAAGGCGTCTACGCTGTCCCTGTGCATTTCTGTCGTGATCAAGGTAGGCTGTTCAGGCCCGTCCCGGCTCGTCTTCGGATTTACCATAAGGTAGGCTGTGAAAACCATCCCTGCGCCTTTTTTTTTGGTATAAGGTAGGCTGGTTAGGCTCGCCCCAGTACGTCTTCAGGTTTTCCGTAGGGTAGGTCACCTGAACTGTCCTTGTGCCTTTGATCTTCTTGGTGGTCCGATGGGGCCATCCATTGTGCTCATCGGACATGCCGATATGGTGAGTGGATCAGACTCTCCTTTGTGCCGTTGGCCGATTCCTTAAATCGTGCCATTAAGCCGTTGTCATTTTGTTGATGTAACAGGTCATTCAGAGTTGGGCAAATTTACACAAAAAATGTAGGGGTTAGTTTATTGATAGTATTTGCGAAGGTTTTGTACATTCCATGGTTGGGACTAAATTTCTTCCTCTAAGATCTTGAGCCGATACGTTCCTGGATGTATGACCTCTTCAATCTGGTATGGACCTTCCTAGATGGGAGAAAGTTTGCCCTGTTCCACCAGCCTGGATACTTCTGTCCTTCACAATACCATGTCCCCTGTGTGGAAGATTTGCTCCTTTACTATGGAATTGTAATATTTGGTGACCTTTTGCTGGTACATCGCCATTCTTATTTGGGCCTGAAGCCTGTTGCTTGGTAGCAAATCTAGGTCGATCCTTCTGCGATTGGAATTTTCAGGCTCTTCATAGTTGTCGATTCTTAAGGACTGGAGGGAGACTTCGATACGAATAACAGCTTCGGTACCGTATGCCAGGTTTAACGAAGATTCACCGGTGGCCATCCTTGGGATAGTTTGGTATGCCCAGAGGATGGATGTCAGCTCTTCGGCCCAAAGTCCTTTGGCGGCATTCAACCTTGTCTTCAGGCCATGGAGAATGGTCCGATTAGTTACCTCGGCCTCTCTGTTGGACTGTGGGTGGGCAACGAAAGTCAGCCGGTGTTGAATATGGTACCGAGAATAGAAATCCTTAAACTTTGGATTATCGAACTGTCTCCCGTTGTCCGTGATTATTGCATGTGGAATCCCGAACCGAAAGATGATGGAATTTTTAACAAAATTCTCAACTTTGCCTTCCGTGATTTGGGCTAACGGTTCGGCTTCAACCCACTTTATGAAGTAGTCGATGGCTACAAGGAGGAACTTCCTCTGTCCAGAGGCAGGTGAAAATGGACCAAGAATATCCATCCCCCATTGGACAAAAGGCCAAGGGGCTGTCAGCTGAGTCAAGTGACTTGCAGGTTGCCTTTGAACATTGGCATACCTTTGGCACTGGTCACATATTCGTACGAAGTTAGCCAAGTCCTTCTGGATGGAGGGCCAATAATATCCTTGTTGAATGATCTTGTATGCTAAAGACCTGTCCCCTAAGTGATCACCGCATATGCCCTCGTGGACCTCTCTCAGGGCATAATCCGCATCTTCGGTCCTAAGCACTTTAGCAGAGGTTGAGAGAATGATCTTTTGTAGAGGGTCCATCCAAGATGACATATTGGGATGCCATCCAGTGGATCTTTTTGGCCTCTGCCTTGTCTTCTGGTAGCATACCCTCATTTAAGAATTTGATGATGGGATCCATCCAGTGCACCTCCATAGCCTCCTCGACCATACTTGGAGTTTCAAGATGTTCAACGAAGGTGCATCCGAGAGATTTTGGGGTTATAGTAGTAAGTCGAGACAATGCATCTGCCCAGGAGTTCTCTGATCGAGGGACATGAATAATTTCGAAATGCTCTAGTTGAGAAGATAAAACTCATACTTTCTCTAGGTACTGCACCATGGCAGGGTCCCTGGCTTCGTATTCTCTTTTAACTTGATTCATAACCAATTGGAAGTCTGAAAAAGCCTGGAGTTGCTGAACTCCCAAACTCTTGGCGTTCCAAAGTCTAGCAAGCAGTGCTTTGTATTTGGCTTGGTTGTTAGAAGTATGGAAGGAGAACCGAAGTGAATACTCTACAGTATGGCCATCGGGTTCAGCCAGTATAAGACTGGCTCCACATCCAGTGGCATTGGAAGCTCCGTCCATATGGAGCACCTAAACGGACTCCGTATCCTTTGAAATTCCCTTTTCTGCTAAAGGTACTTCATCTTCGGACCTCCAGGTGCACTCAGCCAGGAAATCTGAAAGTACCTGGGCCTTCATAGTCGATCGGGGTTGAAAGCTGATATCGAATTCGCTTAGCTTTATAGCCCACTTGGCTATCCTCCCTAAGGTGTTAGGGGATCAGAGAATGGCCTTGAGGGGTTAATCAGTCAGCACCATGATGGCATGGGCATGGAAATATGGCCGTAGTCACTTTGCTGCAATCACCAGGGAGTAGATCAGCTTCTATATTTTCGCATACCTTGTCTCGGCATCATATAGAACTTTGCTGATGTAGTAGATCGGCTTGTGGGAGACGTCTTCATCTCTTCAGACAAGAACCGAACTGATCACTTCATCTGAACCGGAGAGGTATAAGTAAAGCACCTCGACTTCTTGAGGTTTGGAAAGCAGAGGCGGGGTCTCTAAATACTTCTTCAACTCTTCAAAGGCAGTATGATAGTCTTCAGACCATTCAAAGCCCTATGACTGTCGAAGCACCTTGAAAAATGGAAGACACTTCTCGGCTGAGCGAGAAATAAACCTGCTTAGGGATGTAATTCTCCCTGTTAGCTGCTGGACTTCTTTATTCCACGAGGGATCCCTCATATGCTTTAGGGCCTGAATCTTCTTAGGATTTGCCTCAATTCCTCGCTTGGTAATGAGGAAACCAGAAACTTGTCTGAAGTGACCCCAAAGGCATACTTCATCGGATTCAGCTTTATGCGGTAGCATTGCAGAGCACTGAATGATTCCTCCAGGTCCTTGATGTGATCTTTTTGGAGGAGTCTTCTGACGATCATATCATTGACATAGGCCTCCATGTTCCTCCCCAGTTGCTCCTCGAACACTTTGTTGATCAATCTTTGAAATGTCGCTCCAGCATTTTTAAGCCCAAATGGCATCATCTTGTAGTAGTACAGATCTTTGTCGGTGATAAAGGCCATCTTCTCCTCATCTTGGGGATCCATTCGGATCTGGTTATAGCTAGAGAAAGCATCCATGAATTTCAGTAGTTGGTGACCGGTGGTGGCGTCGACCAGCTGATTAATTTTTGGAAGAGGGAAGCTATCTTTTGGGCAAGCCTTGTTGAGGTCTGTGTAATCGATGCAGATCCTCCACTTGCCATTAGCTTTTCTCACCATTACTACATTGGCCAACAATTCAGGATAGTGGGCCTCTCGGATGAACCTTGCCTTGAGGAGCTTGCTTACTTATTTGTATATTGCTTTCTGTCTTTCAGGGGCAAAGCTTCTCTTCTTTTTTCGGACCGGTTTATACCCGGGGGTAACTTCCAGCCGATGAGTGATTACTTCGGCGGGAATCCTTGGCATGTCCGAAGCTGATCAGGAAAAGACATCAACATTATCTCTGAGGAAGCGGATTAGCTCCGTTTTAATTTTTTTATCAAGCATACTTCCGATCTGCACGACTTTGGTGGGGTCCTCTTTCGTAAAGGGTACCAGGATAGTTCTTCCCATGGGTTTACCAGAATCTGTGGTTAGGTCCCTCGGATCTAACTGATCCAGGGTTGCAGAATCATTGGAGTGCTTATCTTGAACATTAGGCACTGTCGTGCCGCTCTTTGATCTCCTTTAACTTCTTCGACACCATTCCTGGTGGGGAAGCGTACCAGGAGATAATAAGAAGACACTACAGTTTGGAACTTGTTCAAGGTAGGCCATCCCAAAATAATGTTGTAAGCAGAGGGGGTTCAGACTACCGTGAAATTGATCAACAGTGTCTTTTGTCGAGGTTCGGTGCCAAGGGTTACAGGCAATACTATTTCTCCCTCGGCATAATCCCGATTACCCCCGAAGCCAGTGAGCGATATGGGGAATCTCCGTAGTCGATGTCTAGACTTAGAAAATGTATCGTAGATCAAGACATCAGTCGAACTTCTATTATCAACTAGGATCCATTGTACATCATAGTTGGCCACGATGGTCGAGATTACAATAAGGTCGTCGTGCGGGAGCCGAACTCCCGCAAGGTCATCATCGGAGAAGAGAATATCGTTGTTGTCCTTGAGTCACTTCGAGACATCGTCTTCATCTCTTTTCCAGTTGGTAGGTCGATGTATCATCCCCACGCCTCCGTTGGTGGGCCTTTGATTCGGCAATTTGGCCTTTTCAGGAGTTGGTTGGGGAACAGCAGATTCTAACCAAGGTCCTTGGCGACCAATATACCACCCCAGATACCCTCTTTTGATGAGATCCTCAATTACATCTCTCAGTTGGATGCATTATTCAGTATTGTGGCTGTGATCCTGATGGATTCGGCAGTATTTGTTCCTATTCCTTACGGAAGAGGATGCCTTCATGGGACGGGGCCGATGGAGAAAGTTTTCTTTCTCTATCTCCATAAGAATTTTTTCTCGAGGGAGGTTGAGGGGGGTGTAGGAGTCGAATCTTCCACCCGATGCTCTGGGTCGGGGGGGACTCCTTCGACGGTCAGTATACTTGTTGTTGTTGGAGATTGGGGGACCTTGTCCCCTGTTATTTTTCTTTTTTGAAGGGGGCTTCCCTTCGATCAGTCGTCGGTTCACCGCCTGCTCTTCAACATCAACGTATTTCTGAGCTCTCACGAGCAGCTCATCATAGCTTTTGGGAAACTTCTTATCCAGGAAAAAGGTGAGCCTGGATGTACGAAGTCCCTTCTTCAGTGCAAACATGGCCACGTGCTCGTTGAGATCGGGGATCTCGAGCATGACTGTATTAAATCTAGAGATGTAATATCGCAGACTTTCTCCTTTGTTCTGGTGAAGGAGGAATAGTATATCCGTATTTCGGGGGGTCTTGTGACAAGTCTTGAAATGCAAGACAAATAATTTTTCTAACTCAGAGAAGGAATCTATGGTACCTGGGCGCAAGCTCGAGTACCACATCTGAGCAGCTTTCTTCAAGGTAGCTAGGAACGCGAGATAGTACATCACGTCCGAAGCTTCTTGGATCATCATATGGGCTTTGAAACTGTCCAAGTGGTCGAAAGGATCGGAGGTGCCATCGTAGGGTTCCATCTGGGGAACCCTGAAGTGCCAAGGGATGACTTCGGCCATGATGCGGTCAGTGTAGGGAGGGCGCAGATCACATACTGATGCATCATTGTAATCCTGTTGCTCCCAGATCCTCGCCATTTATGATTCGATGGCTTTTAATTTTTCATCATAATCGGGAAGGGCTTGCTTCAGCACCTCCACAGGAGTAGAGTTTTTATAAGAGGGTGGAGAGACTTGCCTAGGCCTTTTCCATTTCTGCAGGGAATCAGCCGGCCTAGTCATTCTTGGACTTCGGCCTTTAGGTGAGGGCCAAGGATGATGGGAAAGGTGTGCGGACCCTTCTCGCGGGGCTCTCTCCCTCCGGGATCGTGAGCTATGTCCAGAGGTAGCCGATGGATTTTCCACCGGGAAGGCTCTGTTCTGGAAGTCCTAAACCATAGATGCGAGGTTAGTGACCTGGTTTAGGAGGGCTTTGAATTGTTGCTGTCCCACTACAATGGTGGGAGGTGGAATGTCGTTCTCCACTAGGGGTGCATCCCCTTGGGATGGATCATGACTTCGACTCATGGGGGCAATTTGAGTCTTTCTTTTCGCCATCAGGAGTTTCTTACTTCCCCTTTGTCAAGGAAGGGAGCTTAACACGACAAGTACCCCCTTCCTGGCATGCCAAGCTGTTGGCGTAGAGTCCCTATTTCGATCGATTAGAGCTACTGGATCGCAGGACCGCTCCTTGGTTTACCTGCAAAACAAATCCTTGCCGGAGTTGCTTCGGCGGGGGACACTCTGATGCCTAAATTAGAGGCGGGCTCCAGCCACAGAATGGGGAAGGCTTTGAAAAAGCGAAGAGAAAAGACTGAGATTTTTGGAGTATATTGTACCTCTTACCTCGAGCATTCCCTCTTACCATTATTTATAAGGAGCCGTCCAGCCTGCGGTTCCGTTCTTCTTCTAACATTTACGACGGGGAGTTAATTCCTTCCCCATGATTCGTAGTCGTGGGTTGTCGTCGAACGGTTCCGGCCAAACCGGAGGTGTTGCAACTGGAATTACGTGCCATGATTGTGTCCTGGAGATAATCGATAGTAACCGTTGGTTACCGTTGCTTATCGTGCTTTGTAGTGATTTGAGACAGATCGTGGATCTATCTTCAAACTTTTTCCTTTTAGGAAGATTCCTGTAATCATAACGGGAAAGTCTTTGTCCTCGGATCTTCTCGAGACAGATCGGAGATCCTATCTTCGGCATAGATCGAGGACTTGGTCCTTATCAAAGGCCGGAGATCGTGTTTTCGGCATGAATCGAAGAGCGTGTCTTCGGAGGTTGGTGAGGGTCGTCCCTTAGATCAGGTTGGGGGTCTTGTCTTTATGAGCCGGAGGACTTGGTCTTCGGCGAAGGATAAAGACGAGATTCGAAGGCCTTGCCTTCGGGTGCCGTAGACTCGCGAAGAGCTTCGACTTGCCCATTGGTTGCCTGATTTTTTTCGAATATCTAGGTCCGAAGATGATAGTTTGGAAGAAAGGTCTTCGGCTCGTAGAACCGGTGATCGGCTCATACTTGGACTAAGATATCCCAACAGATCTCTTAGAGAAGGCTGGGTGCTGATGACCTGCTCGATGAAATCACTCGGAGAGCTAGTAATTGGCAAGGTTTAGTATGCGGAGTGAAGAAAAGGAGACAAAACTCGGCGGTAGCCAATCGGTAAGCTAATTTCCCCATGGGTTGAGCTCAGTGATGGCCCTGCATGTCTGGTCCAATTCCGACGAGATTTCACCTAGCTATAAGACCATCATTGGCTAGAGATAGGTGCTTCAAATTGTCAAGTTCTACGTTAAATTGGGCTCTATCCAAACTTTTTTTTGGTTCACCCTAACATTACTCACTTGATCGACTATTGTTAAGTAGTTTTTGGATATCAAACGGATCTTTCTGGTAATCTTAATGTGGCCGGTTTACTCTCATTTGCCATTAATGTTGACCTCCTATCTTTTTCAAGGATGTTATGCATGGCCGTGCCTTTGAAGTATTTTTTTTAATTAATAAAAATTTATTTCCAAACTGTACAAGTTTCTTTCAAAATATATGACTTTCTATGATGATATCTAGATTTATGGATTTTGTATGCAACATTACATGTGCACAATAAAGCTTTCTCTAATTCATCACCACTGTCGGTAGATCTTGCAACTTTAGCATACAAAGTTCTGCCTTCTTCCTTCTTACTGTAGCATTGAGACTTATAATTTCATACTTCTTGCAATCGAATCACTAAATGCAGAACTTATTTTTGCCGACTTCTTCTCCTGTCACCCTTGAGACTTGGAATCTCCTCCCTTCCTATTGGAATTACTAGAGGTACTCTTTCTATATATCATCCTGCAATGTCTACTAACTTTATAGAGCTGCCTCAATTGACTTTTCATATTTTTCCTTGAATTGCTACTCGTGAACTTGTAGAGAGCCTATCAAGTCATCAACTAATGAGGCGAAGAGATTTTTGGACTCCTCTATAGCCATTATGATATACTCGAACTACAAGGTAAGAGTTGGAGAGCCTTTTTGACAACCTGTTAGTCATTGATTTTCTTACCATTAACTTTCATTTGATTAACGAGAGCCAATGTTTACGGAAAATATTTAGAGATCGACTCCGATTTCTCTATCTGAAGAAGCTCAAACTATCTTCGGAGTGTTTAAAGATAAACCTTCTGAACCTTCTCCGCACCCTCATACGACTTCACAAGAGTATCCTATGCTTTATGTGCCATTTTTGAAGTTGCCACCTTCTCGAAGATAGTAGAATCTAATACTTGAAAGATGTAAAATAGTGCCTTATGATCTTTCTTACGGTTTTCCTTCAAAGTCTTTTATTTTTCTTGTGACAAAATAGTCATTGCCTCTAGCTCTATGAAACCTTTCTCGATGAGTTCCATGAGGTCTTGATACCTGAACAGCACCTACATCTCGATCTTCAAATAATGCTCAAAATTATTCCCATCAAACTTCAAGAGTTGAGGTTGGAAAGACCCGGCACCATTCCTGGAAGCCACCATCTTTACTTAGGAGACCTTCATCACACAGAACTCTAATACCAGATGATGGAACTAAAAGGGAACTCTTGGAAGAGAAAAGGAGCTAATTTCTTGATAATAAATCAACTAGATTACACATCTACTTATATGCGTACAAGCCTTACAAGCTAAGAAAAATATTGAATTTAAACCGAGAAGAAAACAAAATGATAAATAATCCTTTAAAAACTAAAAGACCAGATTCAAGTTTCAAAAAGATGAGTTTGAGTTTATCAAGAATCCAAAGGCATTCTCACTTCCCAACACATGACATGTAAGGGTGCATGGTATATGTTTCCCCTGGTCAACATAATTTTGGATACAAATCATTTTTTCCTTGCAAAAGATGGGAGAAGAAAGGCCTTTGATGATGAGCCTCATATCGCCTTGACCAACTAACTTTTAAATACCTTCAAAAGACTCAAGTTTACATTACTTAAAACAACTGTGAATCAACATCTAAGGCTGTATAGTTTTATTTCTTGTTAGTCAAAATTATTACAGTTGTAGTTTGTTCATAATGTAATAAAACATACCATCATTGTTTAACAATATGTTGAATAAACACTTGGTAACTTCAAAAATCTCAAGAAAACAAATTGCATCCATTTCCATTAATATACCTGAAGAACGGTTTAGAATTGTTTAACAACTTTTCTACATGGATATGGCATAGTTGTGTTTCGGCTGTACACCTCGAGGGTTAAATGTCTATGCATCTTCAAGGTTGCCTCAGCTAGGGTTCCTAATTAGTTCCTAATTAGTCAGGGTTCCTATTTAGTCAAGAATACCTACAAGTCATGAGTTGTTTTCTGTACTTATTTTTGAACCATGGCCATCTTAGCCTTGTTGCTGGTCTTCCTCTTTGGTGATTTCCATAGGTACTTACATTCTTATGTTTTCTCTTAGCTACCTAAGGCTCTAAATTCTACATTTTGGAGGAATTTTAGGAGGCCTGAATTTTCAATTAATATAACAAATCATCTATATATTTCTTAGGAGTTAGGAGAAGTGCTTTTTAAAAATTTGAAATCATCTATCTAGTAGTTAGATACATCTAGATAGTAACTTGGCTACATTTATGTGGATCTTTATTCAGATCTAATCAGATCTATATTATACAATTGGAGTACTGCATTGATGATTCGAGCATTGGATATGATTTACTATTTTTAAATTGCTTATATACCAAAAATATATGATACGCAGACCTATAGCTTATGCATCAAATAATCAAAATATTAGATAGTCTAAATAAAATTAAATTATACATATTTTTTAATTACTTGATGTGTAGGCTAGAAGTTTCCAAATTATATGATTTTTGATAAGCAAGCAGTTTAATGGTAGTGGATTACATCCAACAGCTTAAATCATCAATGTGGGACTTCATTATCCAATCTAAACTTAATTGTATCTAAGTAGAGATCTACTTGATTATAGCCAAGTCATCTATATGTATGTGTGTGTATCTATATAACTTTGAGATGTTTAACATAGAGAAGCTATAAACTCTTGTATTTCTTCTTATTGAATGTTTTTATAATTGTTTCCCCAACATCTTATATTTCTAACCAAATATAAAGGATTCTAAATATAACAAAATATTTAATCTACAAATGCAATCAATTAATCTACAAATGCAATCAATTGCTATCTATTGCTAGTATAGCATGGAAATAGACTAGTGACCTTTTAGGGATGCTCAAATCCACCTAAGGGTTTTGGACATCCCCAAAAGTGGATCTATGATCCCATGTCAATGTTTAAAACTATGTGCGAAGATACATAATCTATACAAAGACTAAGAAAGATGAAAAAAAATCATTATCAAAAATTCTTCTCAAAATCTGCTATACCAATCAATATCAATGTATATTGACCATACCAGTACCAAATCGATATGTGGTATGGGAGATGTATTAACATTCGATATATCAAACTAGCCTCCATAACAAGTGTACCAATATTATAATAGGCTGGTACTAATACGGAGTCTAGTACTAAGATAGTATACCATGATCGTTCTATTTATAAAAGGACATTTTCTTTGGTAGGCAAAAAAGATGATTAGCATAGGAGACTAGAATGGCTAAAATCAAATGTACCGTGTTCACTTATGCATCTTGAAAGTTCCAACATGTGTGGCATGCAACTCCTTTAGTGGCTTACAAGTATGGAGCTCAATACCATTGCTCTACACCAAGTCTTTGAATGTAGCAATAATAAGGCATTAATTATCAAAAAATTGGAGGAATATATACATGTACCTAAGCTTGTAAAAAGAAGGATGTATGCTTTTTTGCAAAGTATATATATATTTTTTGGTATAGCAAGTTGATGTTGTTTAAAGAGGTGGATCAAAAACCTACATGACTGTGAGTTGATGATTCTCAAGGTAAATAATAAAAGATATTGTTGTATTTTAGCATGATTTTTGATATGACAAAAATAATAATATTATAAGAACGTACCATAAATATTGTTTTCGAAATGATACCAAACCGATATATTCGAAGTGTCCTGAATTAGATCGGCTAGCCACCGGTACTATTCCCTCTCATTCTCTTCCCTTCTCTTTCCCTATCTCTCTTGGTCCCCATCGCTAGAAAGGAGGATCGATGGCTCCATGCTCCTAGGCCACTCTCTCTTAGATCTCTCTCTCTCCCCTCCTCTCTCTTCTTCTTTCTCTCTTCTCCTCTCTCCTATTCCCTCTCCTCCCACCCTATCTCTTCCTATTTTCATTGTCCATGGCCTCCACCACTAAGTCCATGCTCTCCAAGCCTTCTTTGTTGTCCATGGCATCCTCTACCATTAGTTCCCTGCTCCCCAAGCTTCCTTTACTGCTATATCTATACTCTCTGGGCCTTTTCCATCAACCACCACCTCTTTTGCTGCTAGATTTGCACTCTCCAAGCCACAATCAATCTTGGCCACCAAGCATCATCCGAGGTTAATATGAATCTTTCTCTTCTTCCTTTAATATCTTAGAATGGCGTGGTATGGATCCATACCATACTAATCTGATGGTGAATTAGTACCACCCTTGGTTTTAATTTGGCAAACCTTGACCACAATAATCTAGAAAAAATATGATAGCAATTTCTTCTTTACCTTTCCATGAAACAACCCTTCCCCTATCCCACAAAAAATAAAAAAAAAAAATTTTTTTTCCCATCACATAGATTATATCCGAGAGAAATTGTGCATTCAATCAATTTTTTTAAAGTTAGTCAAAAAAAAAGAGCCTAAATTTACATTTATTTAAGCAAAACTTGTCAAGCCAACATTATCCATGTAATTCTAAAGTCAAATATATCCCAAAAAAATAAAATGACAATTTTTCAAATAATTATCAAATCTATAAAATCTAGAAATTTGGACATTATAGAAGACCAAACATAATCCTGGGAAAAACACAGGTAATTAATGTACTCTTATAAGAAAAAGAAAAAGAAACAAAAATAGCATCTCATGCATGCATGCCATAGAAGAAAATCAGTACAAGTGGAATTAAGTAACGTGTTAAACATATGTAATTATTAGCATGTACTTAATGTTGCTCAATTGAACGGTAATAAGATGAATGACTGATGATATTAAAGAATATGATACATGCAGAGTCTATGTTATAGTCCGGTCTCTCTCTTTTTTTTGATAAAAAAAAGAGATAGGAAGATAAATGTGACATTAGCTACTCCCATAGATCTCCATCCTGTCAGAAAATATTCAATTCAAGGTGCTAGATTTTCGTAGCCTTTCTTCATCCAAGGATGAGTACGTCAACTCAACACCACCAAGATGTCAACTGGTCAGAACGGAAAAGAAGAAAGATCTTGATCTCTTACTCACCCAACCATCACGGATCTTAGGGGATAATTTCTGAATTTAATCGAGTCTTTCGCAGAATCACATCTCAAATTCATTACGTGTTGGTTGTGAGGCAAGACCCAATCAGGCTATGGCCTTGATGATTAGTTCAGTCTTTTCTCCATTTAGAATCCAGCTCAGTAATATTAACAAGAGATTGTCTAACCAGTAATAAATGCAAATAGCCTTATGATGACTAGCTCCAACCGATTTTTCTGATATGTGAGAAATTATAATTTTAAATGGAAACCAAGAATGACAAAAAAAGGAAACTTACAGGATCATAGGTACAACAGTCAAAAATTTTGTATTACGTGTCAGTTGCTTGCCACCATCCATCTGCTCCCACCAAGTCAGAGAATTGTACATGCCCTGGTCCTCAGCAAACGGGGTTCCCTTCTTCCAGTGGAAGAAGAGATAAGTAACCTGAGACACCCCAATTAAAATAAAAAAATCACATGTTAGAGAAAACATAATACAACTGACAGTTAAACATGGAGATTTAATATGCAAATCATCATGGTAACAGCATGATGCTAGAAATTTTGAAGTATAATTACCATATCATAAATTAGCAGTTAAGCAGTGATGCTGAATTATAAAAGAATATCCAGCATTTTCATTTTATCATCTTTAATCAAGCCAGGCATATTAACAGTAATGTGCACAGCTATGTAAATATCCTTACCATTATAGAAAGTCTAATTCTTCAAAATATTTTAGTAGATAACTTGGATGTACATAGAAATCACAAAAGTACATCAAAGGGTGAATTTTATATATAATCAATTTGTTTTTGTGTGACATGCTTGTCACGGCTGGTGTTCGATGCAAGTGCAAGCCAATCTGTACACGAAGGAGGTCCGCTTACTAACTTCCTATAGCATTCTTGTTGGTTTATATGACATGGACTTAGTGTGGTGGCCTCTCTTAGTATAATTTCCAGTAGCTTTTCTTTCCATTCATGCATCTGTTATTTTATTTCTAAGTTACTCTTTTAGATTTTGTAGGTTTGAGGCCTCCTATTGAATTCATCCATAATGCAGTTCAGACAAGGGCCTCATCCAAAGCGAGCCCATTGAAGAAATCCATTCTAAAGAAACCATGGATAGGATCATCTTCGAGAGGTCCCTTAGCACCGGTGGCTGTGTTGGTGCCATAATTAGGGGCTTCAACTATCCCCATCGAAGTCAATGATGAGATGGTAGTCATCATGGCTCTGCCTCTACCTTCTTGAGTGCCCACTCCCAGGCACCCTCCATCTGCTCTTTCAGACTAGTTAACAGCCGGTCCATTCTAAGGAAAGGCACCATAAACTTCCTCGAGGGTTGAAGCTGCCCTTTCTCCTAGAGGAGAAATTTGTTCTAGTGGAGGTCAAGTTCCAACCTCAAGATTGGGCCCTACACAACCCTCAACTTGCACAGGAGCTAAGTTAACTCTTCTCCCATAGGACTGGGAGGAGTAGAAATGTCATCCAGGGGATGAGATTATATCCTCTTTTTTCTAACTCTTCTTAGGGTAAGTAGATCCTATCACATATTATTGCTTCCAAGTAAATATTTGATCGAGTTACTAACTTCAAATTTCTTCCGTATGTAGTTGACTCATAACATTATCCTTATCTAAGAAGGATTTGCGAGGTTAGCCCAACCTAGCCATTTATTAAATGATAGGATTGAGACCACTGAAGCTCGAGTAGAAGTCATCAAAGAACTCTTGAAGGTGGCCGAGGAGTGGGAACTAAAGCATCGGGAGGAGTTGTTCTCCTCCTATAATATTATTCAGGAGCTGGAGGCTCGAGTGGTGAAGAAGAAGGAGATCATCATCAAGAAGTGGGCTTACGCCACTAAGTTGGAAGGAAGACTTAGCAACATCAAGACTATTCTCCAAGTTGCTGAGGAGCAAGTAGCCATTACAGGTCCTCTGCTCGGAATGCTACAACTTAGGTGACAAGTATAAGGAGTCAGAAGACTTTGCTCAAGTGGTTATCGAGGGCTCAGCGGAAGCCTACCAATCAAGGTTTTTATGACTGCAAAGATCAAGTTGCTCATGTATAGCTAGACCTGAAAAACATTGTTATTGATGGAGAACTCGAAGAAGAGGCTACTGAGGAAGAAATAGATGGCACTAAAGAAGTTGCTACTACTGAGTAGCCAGTGATGGAGACTATCTAAGAAGTAGCCGATGCTGACAAGGTCACTACTACCAAAGAGTTAGTAGCAGCAGAACCTGAAAGACCAACCAAATAAGCTTCATGGATTTCTGGACTTCACTTTCTCCTAAATCTTTTTCGGCATCAATGATCTTCTCATCAAGCTTTTGAGCTCCTCAATCTTTCTCTTCATCAAATCAAGATCCTTGGCATCCAATCCCGAGGAATAAGCTTAGGACTTGTTTTTCTTCTGTACCTTTTTATTTATTTGTATTAAATGTACCCTTTGTAAGAATTTTCAATCATATTAATCAAAATATCCTTCTTCCAATGTCGTCTTACAAATCTTAATTGCAATTTTGCCAAGTACCTTAGTTGAATAAGTAGTCGTTGTAGTCAAACATTATTCCTCTAAATATAGGAATCAAACTTTCATCAATAGTACTTAGCATATTTCATTTGTAGATAGTCGTCACTTAAACATTTCAGTAATTTTTCTTGGATGATCGAGTGCTAGTCAACTATCATAATTTCTGATAGCTAGGTGTCAATCAATTGTTTCCATTATTTCATTAATCATGCATTAATCAACTAACTTGGCTACTTTCCTTGGATGATCGAGTGTTAATCAATCACCTTGATAATTTTTGATAGTCGCATGTTAATCAGCCATCTTTTGCCATCATTTTGTCAATCGGGTATCAATCAACCAACTTGGTTATTTTCTTCTTTAGTCGGGTATTAACCAACTAAGTTGGTCTTTCTATTGACAATCAAGATGTAGTTTTCATGCATAGGCATAAATATAATCGATAAATACCTTATTATGCAATTGTATATCATTGAAAATATATTTGTAGATTCTCGACATTCCAAGTCTGAGGGATCGGTGATCTATCAAGATTCTTGGTCTTGTAAGCTTGTATTGAAAGACTTCAGTTACCCGGTAGGATCCTTTTCAATTTGGAGATAATTTTTCTTATTCAGTTGGCCTTGGGACCTCCATTCATCGTAATACGAGATCTCTTAGATAAAAAGTCTTTAGCTTTATGTGAGTATTATAATATCGAGCAACATGCTGTCTATATGTTGCCATTCTCAAGTGAGCTTGGTTTTGAGTGTTTTTTAATAAGTTTAGATTAGCTCTTAGATGGTTTGAGTTGCCTAGCTTTTCATAATGCTTTATCCTCATTGTCGGTGGCCCAATTTTGACCAAAATTACTATCTCAGTACCAAAAGCCAAGTTGAAGGGTGACTCATTTATCAATACTCAAGGAGTTGTTCAATATGCTCATAACACTCCACATAATTTTTTTGCCCACTTTCCTTTAGCTTAATCCAACTTGGTCTTCAGGCCTTGTAATATTGTTCAATTAGTTACTTCTACCTCTTCCTTTATCTATAGATGTCCAACTGATATAAATCGATATATAATATGAAGTTTAGTATATAATTTCTTGAATGCTCGATCATCAAATTATCATCGATTATTGGTTATGATGACATGTGATAATCCAAACTAGCAGATGATTGATTTTCATAGAAAATCTTTGGCTTTATTTTTGGTAATCTAAGCTAAGAATTCTGCTTCCATCCATTTGGTGAAATAATAGATGGCGATAATAAGAAACCTTCTTTGCCTTGTAGCTGGAAAAATAGACTGAGAATATCCATACCCTATCAAGCAAAAGGCCATGGGAATGAGAGTTGAGTCAGTTAGCTAGCAGATTATCATAAAATATTCACATATCATTGACATTGATCACACTTCCAAATAAGATCCATCGCATCCTATCATATCGTAGGCAATAATATCCTTGCCTCAAGTCTTTATAAGCCAAGGACCTACCCTCTAAGTGATTTTTGCATATTCTTTCGTGAATTTCTTGGAGTGCATATTTGACTTTTGAGAGTTTTAAGCATTTAAGTGGAGGCAAAGAGAAAGACTTTTTGTAGAGTTGCCTATCTAGTATCACATTATGAGAAGCCATTTATCTTATCCATTTTGCCTCCAAGGGATCTTCTAGTAGGTATTTTCTATTAGATATTTGACAAGTGGATCTATTCAACTTGGCTCATTATTGATTTGTTAAACTTCTCTAGCATTGTCAATGCTGTATGTATCGAGATATTCATGTAGGTTCGACCAAGAGAGTTGTTGGCATAAGTTGCAAGTTGAAAGAGTGCATCTGCCTGAGCATTTTCTCATCTAGGTATGTGAGATATATTGAAATGCTCAAAGGCTATCGTGATGGATTGTAGCTTGTTAAGATACTTAACCATAGTCAAATCCTGAGTTTCATATTCACCAGTTGCTTATCTAACCATGAATTATGAATTAGTGAACACCCATGGACTCTTTATTCCAAGTTCCTTTGCAATTTTCAGTCTAGCTAGTAAAAAAATCAATATTAACCCAGCTCTACTTCCTTGAAAAGTTGAAGCACCATATACATGTAATATCCAAGTCATCTTGGGATTTAGTTGTTCAGTTGGCTCCTCATTAGGTTTTTCATCAGACCATGTATATTTAACCACAAAGTCAGTTAATACTCGAAACTTTAAAGATGATCATGGTTGCTAGGATATATCAAACTCATAAAAAATAGTCTACTTGGCTATTCTTCCGAAAGTATCCGGTTGTTATAGAATAGCATTAAGTAGTTAGTTAATTAATACTATAATTGAATAAGCTTGAAAGTAAGGTCTAAGATGTGTAGAAATAATAAGAGTATAACCATCTTTTCAGCTTTAGAGTACCTAGTCTCGGCATCATAAAGTACTCAGTTGGTATAGTAGATAAGCTTTTGTGCTACTTTGATATATATTTGGACAAGTACTAAACTTCTTACTTCTAGGAAAGTAGCTAGATATATAAATAGAGCACTTCTTCTTCAGGTTAGGAGAGCAATGATGGAGATCCAAACAACTTCTCAATTTTTCAAAAGTTTGGTGACATTCCCCTATCCATGTAAAACCTTACATTTATCATAGAACTTTAAAGAAAGGTAAGTATTGTTCAACTGATTTCATAATGAAATGACCAAAGGACACTATGTGTCCAGTTAGCCATTGAACTTTTCCTTTAGAAATTGGATGCTTCATATTAGGAATTGCCTGAATCTTCTCTGAATTTATTTTAATACCTCGTTTAGTCACTAAAAATTTGAGGAACTTGTCAGTTATCCCAAAGGTATACTCATTTGGATTTAATTTCATCTAGTGTTGTCGAAGTGCACTAAAGGCTTCATCTAGATCTTTTATGTGATTGGATTCTTTGGTACTCTTGACAAGCATGTCATCAATATATACTTCTATGTTTTGCTCAATTTAACTTTTGAAAATCTTGTTAACCAGTCATTGATAAGTTGCTCCAGTATTCTTCACACTACAGAATATTATTTTGTAACAATAGATGCCTTTCTTAGTCATGAAAGTCATATTTTTCTCATGTTTAGGGGCCATTCTAATTTAATTATATCTAGAGAATGCATCCATAAAACTCAACAATTTGTGTCTAGATGTTGCATCAATGAGTTTGAAAATTTTCGATAATGAGAAGCTATCATTCAAGTATGTCTTATTAAGATCTGTGTAATACATCAATATAGATTCATTATTTTTTATTAGCCTTTTTGATCATTACAATATTAGCTAACCAGTTAGGATAATGGGCTTCCAAATAAAATTGGTAGCTAAAAGCTTGTTAACTTCCTCGTTGATAGCCTTTTGCCTATTGGGAGCAAAATTCCTCTTCTTTTGTCACTAGCTTGTACTTTGGATCAATACTTAATTTATAAGTGGTCACTTCTAGTGGAATCCCTATAATGTTTGATGTTGACCAAATAAAGATATTAGCATTGCATCACAAAAACCCAATGAGTTGGCTTCTGTCTTCATTAGATAGAAGGGATCTGAGTTACACTATTCTTGATGGATCTTCTTCCTTCAATGGAATAGAAATCAACAACTTGTCTAGTTCACCTCTTTTTTTAGTTCTCTTTG
The DNA here is from genome assembly GCA_021397845.1 of Areca catechu. Lineage (NCBI taxonomy): Eukaryota > Viridiplantae > Streptophyta > Magnoliopsida > Arecales > Arecaceae > Areca > Areca catechu. The sequence goes on along the minus strand of CM038053.1, from coordinate 44,152,092 downwards.
GTCTAACTGATTAGTTGTCAATGTTTCATTAATTTTTTGGATTTTAGTGATGACAATGAAATATTATCAGGCCATCTATTGTTCTCCACACATCTCTCTGATTCCTTTCCTTATAGGAAACTAGACAAAGAGGTAGTAAATTGATACAATCACCCATAGTTTATTCAATTCGGGCCATCAAAGAATGACTTTATATGTCGAAGGTATTCGGACAATCCTAATATAAGCTGAATTATACTTTATCAGGATAGCTTTTCTGTTGTAATGGAAAGAGTGATTTCGCCTTCAATCCTGACTGAATCTTTAAAAAATCTGACTAAAGGAGTTGCAACTCTTCTTAGTTGATCCTTAGATAATTTCATCTAAGAGAAAGCATCATAGAACAACATATTTATGAAACTTCCATTATCAACTAATACATGTTTTATATCATAGTTTGCTATTATCATTGATACGAAAATAGCATCATCATGTGCAGTTTGGACTCCTACTAAATCATCATTGAAAAATGAGATTATATTATCACCTCTCCGCCTTTTTGGAGAATTTTCTTCATATCCTGCCCCCCCGACCACATGCCTTTTGAGGTCATGTTGACCACTCCAATTTTTGGCTGGTTACTAGTCTCTTCTTTGGCTTGTTGTTGGTTAGGAGTATGGACATGAGGCTGAGCTTCTTTGCTATGGACATTCTTTCTAAGATAGCCCTACTAGATCAGGGCTTCAATATCATCTTTTAGCTGAATATATTTTTTAGTATCATGGCCATGGTTACGATGAAATCAATAATACTTGCTCCTATCGCGTGCGGTCGGTGGAGCTTTTGTCAAGCAAGGCCTCCTAACATATTTCTCTCCTCCGATCTTGATGAGGATTTTGGCTATGGGGGCTAAAAGAGGGCTGTAGTCGTCATAATTGTCAGTTGAGCCTTTTGGCCTAGGACTTCATCATCATAAGAAGCATATTTCTTAGCTTGACCCTAGCTTGGTTTTTCTTGGGCCCACTTCATTTTAGATCTTCCTTTGGCCTCATGCCTACTAACTACACCTTCTTCCATGCATTTATACTTCTGGGCATGCATTAGGAATTTTGAATAAGACTTGGAAAAAGTCTTATATAGCAAGGAAGTGAATCAAGAAGGCTGTAGTCCCTGCTTCATGGCCAACATGACCATAAATTCATCCATCTGATAGATTTTTAATGTGGCCGCTTTGTGGTGCACCATGTAGTCTTTTAGTGATTTCCTTCTTTCTGGCAAATATAGAAGAGACTGTTAGGATCTTATAGCAATGTGCGCCACAAATTATCTTTTGAGCTGCTCGAACGAGTTGATGTTCTTTTGCTCAAGTCTAGAGTACTAAACTTAGGTAGCTTTTCGTAGGATAGCAGGGAAGGCCAAGCAAAGAAGGGTATCTGTAGTGCCTTGGATTATCATGAGAGCCTTATAGCTCTCTAATTGATCAAGTAGATTAGTAGCGCCATTGTAATACTCTAACCAATACATCTTTAACTGAGCAAATATTGGTTCCTCCATTATTTATTGGGAGAAGAGGGGACAGGTATTGAACTCTATTGGACCTCGACTTTCTTCCTGGAGGTTTGCAAGTTGTCGGTCAATCTCCAATAATTTTTTATCATAGTTGATAAGCCATTGCGATTCCATATATTATCAAGAAGGTCCAGGAGTTGATCTTTCCCCGAAGGATTCTAAAGGGGAACGGGAGTTTTTCTTTTGCCTTCGCTCTCTCTCACATCATTGATCCTTGCATTGGGGGCTCGCTTGTCACAGTGGTGGTGATGTTATGCTAGAAAATATTGATGGTGTGATTAGTAGGAAGTTGGTTAGTATGGGAATCTCTTGAGAAGGGACCTCGGGCTAGGTCGAAAGTACTAGCTATGTCGAGAAGCGACAGTAGGAATAATGGAGATCTTTGGCTATTATTTTTTATTGATTTGTAGCTATATGCTATTGGCTTTGCACAACAATAGTCAGCATTTACACCTGCTATACTAGGATAACAAACAACTATTGCTGATCCATTGATTGTGGAGTGCTAGGCTGCATTACCTGGTTGAGGCAATCTTCATGATAAGAGGATTGCTTGGTATTACTAGTAAATATATTTTGAGCTTCGGTTCTTGCTATGATCTTCTCAATTCTTTAATCTTCTTCTTCCACCTTCCTAGCATGCCAATATGTTGTCGCAAAATCCCGGATACTGCTTGTGGGCGGTGCTTGGCGGTTCCTATAAGAAAAATCTACTAATTAGAGATTTTTCAGTAGAGGACCCTCTAATGCTCAAATTAATCAGGATTTGGATAAACAGTAGAATTAGAAGGATGGAATTGAACCAGAGCTTCCTTGCTTTTCTTCTCTCACCTCTAGTTGGCTCTTTCTTATCTCTTTTATAATATTTTGAGATAATCATTTTCCGTTTGGAGATAATCTCTTTCTGTTATCATGTTAGGAGATAACCGCTTTCCGTTTGGAGATAACCTCTTTTGTTATCATGTTTGGAGATAACTGCTTCTTCACGCCTCTTATTCGGGCATTACAAATTATAATGGCATTAGTGGGTAATTAAATACCTACATTCATGCCTCAATTATCGTTGACAATGATTTGATTTCAAAGCCTTAACATGTGAAATCCTGATATTTTGGACCGTTTGTTATCTCGTGCCTTGGTAGTTAGTAAGGTTCGACCAACTATTTGGCCTTTATATACTAGAGGATATAGTGTTGATTATGTTTATAGTTACTCTATTTTGAACATCATAGTTATTCAGTTTCGAGCAGCATAGATACTTGATTTTTCAGACAATTTGTAGTTTCCAATCTAGTAGTTGATTCAGACATTCCTCGAGATCGAGTATTCTAGTAGTTGTCACAACAGGTCTAGATTCGGTTATAGGTTAACAGCAACGGATAACATGAAATTTGTTCAACATTCCGAAAGGCTAAATCAACAAATTAACTTTTTTACCCCGAAAATGGAATGGTAATTTGTAAAGTAGTTAAAAAATAAGTTGACTGTCAACCAGATGATAACGAGAACAATTAAAGTAAACAAGGTCCTCCAGGGTATCCTTACCCCAATTCCAAATCCCAGATGACCAAATCAATCAAAGACACTATATGAAGTTAATTTCCCTGAACCATGTCCAAATTATACCACCAACTTTTGTTTTACTTTTCCATGTCCCCAAAGGTTAAACTTTTGGACTCCATCATCAATCAGTTACCCACCTTGAAAATTCCATGCTCACCCAGTAATATTACATTAAAAAATCGTTTTTATGCAATCAGACAGCTCAAAAGTAATAATTAAAGCCATCAACACCCTCTTTCGTCCTCCCTGCATCACTTTCAATTCCCAATCCAAAAAATATTCCTAACATTAAAAAAAAAAAATCCTATATTTCCGACAAAATCACATCAAAAAAGGGCCAATAACTGATCAGAATGATTCAAAATAATCTCCTTTGAATATCAAATATCAAAAACAACAAAGAAGCATATATATATATATATATTAAAAGAATCAATTGTGAGAGGACGTACCGCGAAATGGAAGAGGTTGACGGCGGTCCACGCCATTCCAGGGGTACAACCGAAGACAGAGAGTACCAAGAGCCACGAGAAGAAGAGGATAAGGATGTAGGTGGTCCAGACCCCGGGGTACATGAACCACTCCGTGTTCTTGTTCAGATCCGCCGGCGGCTCGGCCTGGACGTAGAGCTTCGCCATTCCTCCTCTTCTCTCTCTAGCTCTCTCTCTATCCAAAAAGCTCCAATCTTTCTTCTATAAAACTAGTGAGACACCGTGTGTGGAGACGAAGAGAAGAGAGGCGGAGGATTTAATGGGAGGGGAGAAAGAAGAGGGGAAGAAGAAAGCATGGAAATCGAGAGAAAGAGAACGGTCAAAAGTTTGACTTTTTCTTTTTTTAACTTTTGGCTTAAAGTCAAATATCCTGTACTTTGCGGTCTGAATGCATGCAGTTAGACGAACGTGCAGACGAAGAGGCATTCGTCGGGCCGTCAAGGAGGCGCCGTCAGAACCACCCTTGCTGCTGGCCTATGTTTTGCTCATTTGGATGGCCTACTTTCTATATAAGTTTTTAAGCTTTGATTTTGCTCATTTCAGTTCAGTATTAGTTTTTTATTATTTATCACAAAAGAAGACTTTTCTCTTTAAAGTCGAATTTTAAGTTAAACTACGAATTAAGCATCAAATGCCGGGTTGCTGTTAACAGGCACCGTGGCTGACTTGTAACTAAAGCTACAAATAGGCTGGGCAGACTCGTGACCCGGTCCTATCTGACTCATTTAAACCTGGTCCAACTTATTTTAAGAATCCATGGATTCGGATGGAATCCTAAAATTAGATCAGTTTCATTTTTTGGGTCGAGCCTAGGTTCACTGAATTTGGACCCGACCCGACCCGATTTGATTCGAACATACTAATATTATTAGGATCATATATATTTGGATCTTTAAATTATAATTTAAAATTTATATGAAATTTATTTTTATATAGAGATAGAGTTATAATTATTTTTATATCTTAATTTATTTTAAAAACAATATTATTTGTTATCTATTTTATGGTTAATAATGGTTGGCTATATAATAATTAAAATATAATTATCTATATTTTATTCGGATCATATCTAAATCTAAATTTTTTAGATTAGAATCGGGTTATTTATGGACTCGATCCAACTTGAATGACCCGTTGGGTTGAAAATTCTGATATATACACCGCAAGAAAATAGTGTTTTATTAACAGATTTTGCAATTGATTTATTTTCTTAATAATTTAGTAAGCGATTCAAATCGGTTGCAGATGCAGTTGCAAGATTTTCATTTTTCAATCGATTTTGAGACTGATTTTTTAATTTAAAAATAAATTATTTAGTAATATATAAATTACATAAATTAGAAACCAATATATTGGTTGCAAGAATTGATTATTTTTTTTAAATAACAAAAATCAGTTTTAAAAACAAATTAAAAATCAATCGAAACCAAAATTTATTTAAAAATATTTTTAAGTTTATTTTTTAACTTTGCAACCAAATTTTCGGTTGCAAAATTTTATTTAAAATTAAATTTAATTTTCTTTAAAATTTTGCAACCGAAAATTCAGTTACAAAAAAATGATCATTTAAAAATATTTTTTTAAGTTTATTTTTTTAAGTTTGCAACCGAATTTTCGGTTGCAAATTTCATTTAAACTAAAATTTAACTTTTTTTAAAATTTCGTAACTGAAAATTCGGTTGCAAAAAAATGATCATTTAAAAATATTTCTTTAAGTTTGTAACTAAATTTTCGGTTGCAAAATTTTATTTAAAATAAATTTTAATTTTTTTTAGAATTTTGTAACAAAAAATTCGGTTACAAAAAAAAGATCATTTAAAAATATTTTTTAAGTTTATTTTTTAAGTTTACAACCAAATTTTCGGTTGCAAAATTTTATTTAAAATAAATTTTAATTTTCTTTAGAATTTTGCAACCGAAAGTTTGGTTGCAAAAAAATGATTAAATCCCCTCTCCTCACTCCCTTTCGAGTCTTCGATTAAATCCCCAAATCCATAAATTTGGTGCCTCCTCGATGGCCGACGCCTCCCCCCTCAGCCCCTCTCCAATCCAGATCGGTCGTCGGCATCCATCGCCGACCATCTTCTTCCCATCAGGCCATCACAGCTGGTCCGGTCTCCGGTGTCACTGCATCACCCCTCTTCCCGTCAGGCCATCCACGACTTCGGCATCATCCCTCGCTAGCCACTGTTGCTCCGACATCGGCCTACACCTCCGGCTCTCCCTTCCTCAGATCCAAGCCCCGCCGGTCGCCGTTACTCGGACATCATCCTCCAGCAGCACTGCCTGCATCGGATCCGAGCCTCGCCGGCTGGCACTACCCCAACATCGAATCTCCGTAGCTACCTTTCTTGGATCCGAGCTCTGCCCTTCACCAACATCGTCGATCGTCCCCCACCGGCTGCCGTTGCCCTTTCCCGATTTCATTCCCATTCTTTGTCTTCCTCGGATCCGAGCCCTATCGGCCACCATTCTTCCTACATCATCCTGAAGTGCTGCCACCAACATCTTCTCCCACCCGGGCTCGCTGGTTGCCGCTGCCCCTATCGTGATATCGTTCGGATCTTTGCGGCTTTGTCTCTCCCGGATTCGAGAAGCCGAGCCCCTACTACAGTATCACAAAATCGGTTAGATGTTTGTTTTTGTTTTATATTAATTCATTGATATGATTTGACCTCCATGTATCATTAAAATTTTTGTTGAATCGAAGAGGAGAGGAAATCTAGTTTGTTTCAACTTTCATCTATTAATTAACATCCTTCCCCTCTATGACGTTTCCTTTCTCTCCTCGGACTCCTCCCTTGAATTACAAGGGGCAAGTGCCCTTGGATGCATGACTGCCAACAAAGGCTGGCTGTGCCCTTCCATCATGAAATAGCTAAATAAAGGAGAATGGATGGAGTATCCTTCAGTATAGTGCTCTTTCCTATTCCTTCTTTAGCACCAATCGAGACAAGGATCAGATCATTTCAGAGTCGAGAAATGGGCAAAAGATCCGAGTCCATAGCTCTCTCTCTCTCTCTCTCTCTCTCTCTCTCTCTCTCTCTCTCTCTCTCTCTCTCTCATTGTTTTTAAATGTATTTTGGCATTATAATGTCATGATAGGAGATGATATTTAGATGCAGATTTAATTATATTAATGGAGTAAGTAGATCAACCTTCACATTTTACTCCATTTATATTGGAGTCTTTGGGTCGGCAGATCGAGGGAAGTAATTGTAGGAGAGTTAAGTGGCGGATATCTAGATGTTTAAGGACCACATCAACCACGTCAGGGCTGGGAAATACTCCACATAAGTAGTTTGCTGTTTGTGGCTAACATACTATATTTTTGCTCCCTCGCCTATCTGACCTAATAAACGAAGACTACTTTATTTGACAAAGAGATGCTTCATTCATGTTGAAAATTAAAACTGGACCATTTGCTATGCTAGTAATGTGGGGGTTTAGTGTAGCATTGAAGCCTATGCATTTATATCAAACGAATATGATGCTAGCCGGCCAGCACATCTTGATTTATTTTGGATAGACCCTCCCACCACCACCGGTGGAAAATCTACCTGTAAGAGTATTTAGATCTTGATTTGTACCACTATATATGATCTTGGTCTAGTCAGGGCTTATCTGGACATGGTGCCAAAGAAGCCAGATCCACCCATTATGGTCCTTCTAGAAGTTTCCCACAATCAGGCTAATGGGACCAAAGCAGTTGAGCCAAATGCCTGGTTCTCCATGTGTTGTACCGGTAGTGAAAGATGGCCAGCGGACCCAAGGTGGTTTAATTGGTCTCTCTATCTTTATGGACCTTACAAGTTTTATGCTTGCACCTATCAAACCAATATATGCCAACCACCACATCGAGACTCATACATCTTAGCAACCTACTAGAAGATCTTGATTAGCCCTGGTTACAACAATACATTTAAAAATATTTTTTTTAATTTATTTTAAAATGTTTGCAATAGAATTTAAGTTTACAAAAATTAATTTAAAACCAAATTTAAAATTTAAGAAAAAATAAAAAATATTCATTTTAAAAATGATATTTATTTATTTATTTATTTTCTTGAAAGAGATAGATTAGGCTTTAAGATTGTGATAAGGTTATATTTAACCTTTTATATTTAAGCTTTAAGTTTGTAATAAGTATATGAACATTAGATTAAGATAATTTTATGTATCCTCATGTTTTGATATGCTATAGAATATAGATATCTTTCATATTCGTAGTTGGATATATAATAGACTTTTACCGGGTCGAAAGGGATATACAGAAGAATTTTTAAAAGGTGTGGAAGATTTTATACTCTTTGGGTGTCAGCAACCTTACTTTCAAAGTGAAGGAAAATTTAGATGTCCTTGTTGTAAGTGCAAAAATCAAAGGTACTTAACTACTGATGAAGTGAAGCTTCATCTTTACAAGACAGGATTTGTACCTAATTACTGGTATTGGACATCTCATGGAGAGAGTAATCCTTATGTGGGTGGGGTACCTGATTTGCAAGCAAATGATTCTGCTATTGCACAAATGGATAATGATCCACAGAACATATATCGATGCATGATATTCGATACCTTTGGAACAGAGTTTGTACCTGACCATTCATCTAATATAGAGGAGACACCGAATTTGAATGATCAAAAACTCTATGACTTGTTGCATTCAGTCCAAAAACCATTATGGCCAGGATGTACTGATCATTCTAAGTTATCAGTAGCTGTACGGTTGCTTAGCATCAAATCTGAAGGTAATATTTTGTAACGATCTTTTGATCAAATAGCGGGTCTTATGAAAGAGATACTTGCAACCGATAATACTATACCTCAGGATTTTTATAGGACAAAAAAGTTGGTGTCCAAAATTGGCCATACTGCTATGAAGATAAATTGTTGTATTAATGGTTGCATGCTGTATTATGATGAACAATCTGAAGATAAGCAATACAAATTTTGCAGGGCTGGTAGATATAAACCTCGGTCTCGTGCAGACAATCAACATAAAGAGGTGCTGATGAAGAGAATGCATTATTTATCTCTAATTCCTAGAGTAAAAAGATTGTATGCTTCAATGAGTTCTGCACTATACATGACATGGCATTATGAGAACAGGCATGAGCCAAGGATATTGTGTCATCCATTAGATGGAGAAGCCTGGAAACATTTTGACCGATGCTATCCTGATTTTGCAACTGAACCACGCAATGTCAGGCTAGGGCTATGTGCTGATGATTTTACTCCTTACAGTCAATCATCAGTCCCATATTCTTGTTGGCCAGTAATTATTACTCCTTACAATCTACCACCTGAATTGTGCATGACCATTCCTTATATGTTCTTGACAATAATTATTCCGAGTCCACATAATCCAAAGAACAGGATAGATGTGTATCTACAGCCTTTGATAGATGAGTTGAAATATTTGTGGGAGGAGGGTGTCCTAACATATGATATTGCAAGAAAGCAAAATTTTATGATGAGGGCTGATATGGCAAGACCGCTGACGTGGAGAAATCTGCGGGCGCCATGTGGAGAGGGACGCCACGTCGACCCTCTGGCTCGGACCCCATTACCAAGATGAGCCGAACTCCCACATGGCAGCAGATGGAGCCCAGTCCTCCGCCAAGTCGAGCTCATTAGCTCGGCGCCTAGGCCGGAGCCGACATCCGCCCTCTAGAGGAGACCCTCGGAGGTTAGTGCCCCCCAGTCGAGGTCGAGCCAAGAGCTCACTCGCCGAGGTCGAGCCTCTCCGAGTGCGCGCCCTCTGGACCGGGTCCGTCGATATACGCCCTCCGGAGGAGACCCTCGGAGGTTAGTGCTCTGCGGTCGAGGTTGAGCCAAGAGCTCACCCATCGAGGTCGAGCCTCTTCGAGTGCGTGCCCTCTAGACCGGGTCCGCCGACATCCGCCCTCTAGAGGAGACCCTCAGAGGTTAGTGCCCCGCGGTCGAGGTCAAGCCAAGAGCTCACTCGTCGAGGTTGAGCCTCTTCGAGTGCGCGTCCTCTGGACCGGGCCCGCCGACATCCGCCCTCAGAGGAGACCCTCGGAGGTTAGTGCCCCGCAATCGAGGTCGAGCCAAGAGCTCACCTGCCGAGGTCGAGCCTCTCCGAGTGCGCGCCCTCTGGACCGGGCCTGTACTTCACCCTTCTCCACCTGGCCGTCCCCGCAAGCCCGGAGCACATAGGATGGAGCGAGCCCTACTGTCCCAGCTCAGCCCCAACCCGGAAGAAATCCTCACCAGCCGAGGGCACCGGCGAGCCTCCCGAGGACCGTACCAGAATGCCTCTCAGGCCGTACTGACTACCTGACACCATTTACACCAAAAAGGCAAGCAACACGCCGATCGAGGTGCCACATTCCTCACCAACCACTTAGATCACCCTGGAAAGGAGACCATCCGAGAGATTCGAATCCCGTGGGCGGCGGCTTGCCATTCGAGACGTCTCCGATTTCCCGGAACAAGGCAATCATGAAGGAGTGTCGGAGCACCTGATAGCACCTTATCATGAATTAGGAAAGGGCTTCTTGGGACACCGCCGCGCGCATCTGATAGCTCGACGGGAACCCGAGAAATGCTCCCAACGGCCAGTCTTCGACTACAAAGAATGATCGGCACCAAGGGGGGAGAGGTAACAAAAAAAAAAAAAAAAAAAACATAACGACCACTCACCACCAAGACAGGGCAAGCTCAACCAAAAGAGCAAAATGCCATCACCACCATGAATGGAGGGAACTGAGGGGCTTAAGGAGAGGTGGAGGGACAGAGCATCCCTCTGTCCCCGCTACCAATCTCCCCCTACGACGTTTACACCTCCACACACATCTTTCACTCCTCCTAGTGCGGAGTCCATCAAGAGGGGCCCGGCTAGGAGGATCTGTTCCCCTGGACCGTCACTGACTTGATCGTCGGAGTGCTCCTGCCGGAAACCTCGGCTCAGGTCTTTAACCATTGTCTCGCAGGCCCTGGAGCAGAGGACCACCGGACGGTGGGAGGCGAGGACTTGGGAGCCGAGTGCGGCAGGTGGCGGGAGGAGCGCAATCCGACGCGGCAGCTATGGGCCATGACGGTCTCGGCGGTAATAGTTTGGCATGCCAGGAAGGGGTATGAGGACGTGTATGACTAATCCCTTCACCACCCCCAAGGGCTACACGCCCTAGAAGAGCGGTGATGACACAGGCTGGAAAGGTCGATAGACAGGTGACCTTTTCCCAGCCCCCCGCAGTATATCGCTTCCCTTGTCCCCTTCGACGGGGAAGCTATTGACGAAACCACTAGGCACGTGGCGAAAGTATGCCTGAGGAAGCATGAGCACCAGCTGGTGGGGTTCTTACCCCCCCCGCTGGACCGTCAATGCACGGGGCTCAGCTGTCGGGCCCTAGGGCTGCAGTGCCCACTGCTGGAGAAGCCCTTCATCGGTCATAGTGATATCACAAGGCATGGTAATGGTGAACAGGAGACCCATCTCTCAAGATTCATGGCGGGGGCCCCAAATGCTTGTCGGTCCCCCGTCGCCTTCGACTGCCAACGACCACACCACTACGTAAACGGCGGACGTTATCACCAGGAGAATTGCACATGCACCCAAGGAGACTCAGGGGGCAAAAAGCCTCGGGGATAACCTCCTCGCCACGCGACAAGGAGAAAGTAAAAGAAGAAAGCTAAACCAGGAGGCTGTGGTCGACGACACGATGATGGCGAACCACCATGCGAAGACCCCTGTGAGATGGCCCTAGTCCCACCATGAGAAGTTCATCACCTTGAAGGACTTGGCGGCGTGAGGTTCCCCGAGAGTGGAGAGCCCATGGCCCGCAGAGACACTCCCGATGAGGTAAGTCCCCTCACCAACAATTATGATGATGATTTTTTCCCTTGCATGGGTGTCTGCATGTTTTGTAGGAAAGGGTCAACAACATCCCCGAGCCCAGCTCCAGGACATCAAAGAAATCTCGAGCCATGTAGCTCCCACTTCCCAGCGCCCCCGAGCCTAGCTCCAGGATGCCAGAGGGACTTTGAGCCACGTAGCTCTCCAACTCCAAGCGTCCCCGAGCCCAGCTCCAGGATGTCAAAGAAATCTCGAGCCATGTAGCTCCCACTTCCCGACGCCTCTGAGCCTAGCTCCAAGATGCCAGAGGGACTTTGAGCCATGTTGCTCTCCAACTTCAAGCATCCCCGAGCCCAGCTCCAGGATGTCAAAGAAATCTTGAGCCACATAGCTCTCACTTCCCGGCGCCCCCGAGCCTAGCTCCAGGATGCCAGAGGGACTTTGAGACACGTAGCTCTCCAACTCCAAGCATCCCCGAGCCCAGCTCCAAGACGTCAAAGAAATCTCGAACCACGTAGCTCCCACTTCCCGGCACCCCCGAGCCTAGCTCCAGGATGCCAGAGGGACTTTGAGCTACGTAGCTCTCCAACTCCAAGCATCCCCGAGCCCAGCTCCAGGACGTCAAAGAAATCTCAAGCCACGTAGCTCCCACTTCCCGGCACCCCCGAGCCTAGCTCCAGGATGCCAGAGGGACTTTGAGCTACGTAGCTCTCCAACTCCAAGCATCCTCGAGCCCAGCTCCAGGATGTCAAAGAAATCTCGAGCCACGTAGCTCCCACTTCACGGCGCCCCCGAGCCTAGCTCTAGGATGCTAGAGGGACTTTGAGCCACGTAGCTCTCCAACTCCAAGCATTCCCGAGCCCAGCTTCAGGACGTCAAAGAAATCTCGAGCCACGTAGCTCCCACTTCTCGGTGCCCCCGAGCCTAGCTCCAGGATGCTAGAGGGACTTTGAGCCACGTAGCTCTCCAACTCCAAGCATCCCCAAGCTCAGCTCCAGGATGTCAAAGAAATCTTGAGCCACATAGCTCCCACTTCCCGGCGCCCCCGAGCCTAGCTCCAGGATGCTAGAGGGACTTTGAGCCACGTAGCTCTCCAACTCCAAGCATTCCCGAGCCCAGCTCTAGGACATCGAAGAAATCTCAAGCCAAGCAGCTCTCCATCTCAAACGCCTCTGAGCCTAGATCCGAGATGCCAAGGGATCACGGGGCCACGTAGCTCCCGTCAACGCCGCGAGCCTAGCTCCAAGGTGCCAAAGACTTGAGCCAAGATCTCAGGCAATCCCTGGGCCTGAGCCTAGCTCCACGTCTAGGAAGAACTCGAGCCTAGCTCCAAGGCAACCAAGATGGGTAACCCCCTTACCCTGATCTCCCCACTCGAAAAGAAAATGGGAGGGGAAGGAAAGAAAGAGAACAAAGGGGGGAAGCCTGGCAGCCCTCCTCTCTGATCTCCCCTCTCGAAAAGAAGGCGAGAAGGGAAGGAAAGAAAGAGAGCAAAAATGGGAGTCCAGCCAGCATTCTCTCTTATGATCTCCCCACTCTAAAAAAAAAGAAGAAGAAAATGAAAATGAAAAGAAAGATGAATGAAAGAAGAGTGGAAAAGGAAAGAAAGAGGGGGTGAGAAGAAAATACAGCACCATCAAAACTACAGCTCTCAGCAATCTCCGTCCTCAAGTCCAGCTCCAGGACATCTTCTCAAGATCGGAGCTCAGATCTCCGGCCAAGGGAACTTCGAGCCAAGCCGCTCTCAGCAATCTCCGTCCCCGAGCCAGCTCCAGGACATCTTCTCAAGACCGGAGCTCAGATCTCCGGCCAAGGAAACTTCGAGCCGAGCCACTCTCAGCAATCTCCATCCCCGCGCCCAGGTCCAGGACATCTTCTCAAGACCGGAGCTCAGATCTTCGGCCAAGGGAACTTCGAGCCGAGCCGCTCTCAGCAATCTCCGTCCCGAGCCCAGCTCCAAGACATCTTCTCAAGACCGGAGCTCAGATCTTCGGCCAAGAAAACTTCGAGCCAAGCCGCTCTCAGCAATCTCCATCCCCGAGCCCAGCTCCAAGACATCTTCTCAAGACCGGAGCTCAGATCTCCGGCCAAGGAAACTTCGAGCCAAGCCGCTCTCAGCAATCTCCATCCCCAAACCCAGCTCCAGGACATCTTCTCAAGACCGGAGCTCAGATCTCTGGCCAAGGAAACTTCGAGCCGAGCCGCTCTCAGCAATCACCGTCCTCGAGCCCAGCTCCAGGACATCTTCTCAAGACCGGAGCTCAGATCTCCAGCCAAGAAAACTTCAAGCCGAGCCGCTCTCAGCAATCTCCATCCTCGAGCCCAGCTCCAGGATATCTTCTCAAGACCGGAGCTCAGATCTCCGGCCAAGGAAACTTCGAGCCGAGCCACTCTCAGCAATCTCCATCCCCGAGCCCAGCTCTAGGACATCTTCTCAAGATTGGAGCTCAGATCTCCGGCCAAGGGAACTTCGAGCCAAGCCGCTCTCAGCAATCTCCATCCCCGAGCCCAGCTCCAGGACATCTTCTTAAGACCAAAGCTCAGATCTCTGGCCAAGGAATCTTCGAACCAAGCCGCTCTCAGCAATCTCTGTCCTCGAGCCCAGCTCCAGGACATCTTCTCAAGACCGGAGCTCAGATCTCCGGCCAAGGGAACTTCGAGCCAAGCTGCTCTCAGAAATCTCCATCCCCGAGTCTAGCTCCAGGACATCTTCTCAAGACTGGAGCTCAGATCTCTGGCCAAGGGAACTTCGAGCCAAGCCACTCTCAGCAACCTCCATCCTCGAGCCCAACTCCAGGACATCTTCTCAAGACCGGAGCTCAGATCTTCGGCCAAGGGAACTTCGAGCTGAGCCACTCTCAGCAATCTCCATCCCCGAGCCCAGCTCTAGGATATCTTCTCATGATCGAAGCTCAGATCTCACGACCGTCGGCCAATGACATCTTCGAGCCTAGCGGCCCGCGAGTGCCTCAACCTCAGACAAGGAGAAGCCCTTCTCTCTGAAGTCCCTGAGCAACAAAAAAAAAAAGAGAGGGGAAGAAGGAAGAATAAAGAAAGAGTCTCTGACAAAGCAATCCAAGCTTTATTGATCAAATACAAATTACAAGTATTTTTTGGGCCTTGACATGCCGGAAGACCCTGAACAAGTACAAGAAACAAAGAAGTACAAACTAAAGCAAGAAAAAGAGAAGTCATTCCGCGCGGGCTGGCTTTTCTACTGGGTCCAGAGGCTGGCTGCCCCCGCCCTCAAGGGCTTCCGACTCAGTCGCCCCGGCCTCAGGAGAACCACCCTCGGCTGGTGTCAAAGGCTCTGACCCGACGACCTCCTCGTCGATCTCCTCCAAAGCCGAGGGGTATCTGAGGCAGTTGCGGTTCTTGTCAGGGACAAATGACTCGACCCGACTGTGTAGGTACATGAACCCCTTGTAAAAGGAGTCCGACGCCATCTGCTGGATGTTGGTGATGAACTCCTCCAAAGCCTTAAAGTTGGCGACAGCGCTTTTGGCATCCTTCTCGACCGTAGCAGCCGCCTTCTCCAGCTCGACAGCCCTCAACATGGCTGCCTCCGCCGAGCTGACCATCGCTTCTACCGCTTTCTGGCAAGCTTCTCTCTCACACCCGCCAGCTCCGCCTGGGTAGCCTGGGTAGTCTCCCTGTGCTTATCGGCCTCGGCACTGTACCAGTTCAATTTCTTCTCGACAATGAAGAGGTCATCGATTGCCTTCTTTGAATGGCTCCCCTCTAGATTGCAGGCCATCGAGAGTCCTTTCGCTCGCCCCTCAGCATCGGCGAGCTCTTTTTCGAGATCTTGATCTTCAACTCAAGGGCCCCGCTGGCACCGGCCTTCTCCTTCAGGTCGGTCTTCAAAGATTCAATCTCGATGACTCGTTGTCGCTTGAGGCGATCCCAGCTCTGAAAGTGTTCCCTGAGGAAGAGGGCCTCAGCACCGATCTACACAAAAAAAAAGAAGAAAATGAAAATGAAAAGAAAAAAAAAATGATGAATGAAAGTGACTAGAGAAAAATGAAGAGCAAGCAAAAGAGGCGAAGGAACTCACCAAGTACAGCTGAGAAAAGAGGATCTTGAAGACATCGGCCGTATGCATTTCGGCCATGTCTTGTCGGTCGCACGCCTGGATGGAGAAGTCCATCAAGCGTTCGGCGAGCACAGGGCTCCGAAGGATCGAGTTCCCCGTCCCCATTCGGAAGGGGAGGTAATGTCGTCCCTCCTCCCTCAGACTCTCTCTATGGCGGGGTGGCCGTGCATCGCTGATCGAAGGCCCCCCGGGGACAGGCTGGGGGACCGGGGTAGATGCAGGCGGCACAACTATCGCAGCCTCGGAAGCGACCCGGGTCTCCCCACCCCTAGCATCGGCAGCGGACGGACCTGGAGGGGGGCAAGGAGCAACAGTAGCAGCAGCGGCTCTCGCACGGACCACTACCTCGGGCTCTGCAGCAGGGATCTGCTGGGATGGCCCCAGGGCCGTGGGAGCTGCCCTCTCCACCGACATAGGAGCGGCGCGGGTCACCTCTGAGCTCGAGTCGGCAGTCGCGGTCGAGCTCAGCCCAACCACCACCACCGGGGTAGCCACAGGTGTGCACTCACCTCGGGGCCGCCTGGAAGCGGGCTCCGCGGCCAATCCTGCCGGCTGCCTCTTCTTGGTAATGGCCAGGAGATCGTTCTCGGAGAATATCATACCTACACACAATATACACAGTGGTCAGAACCTGTGAAAAATTGCACAAAGATCACGCAAAGGAAAGAAAAGAGCAGTGTTCAGGCTGAACTCACCCGACCCATTCGCTGGGTCGATCCCAGAGTCGGCGAGGTTCTGCTCAGACAACAGGACCTCGAGAGAAGGAATCTGTGCACTGCGGAGCTGCTCGTAGTCATCTCGGTCAGCCACATCGACGGTAGAGTTTTGATTGGGGGACTGGTCCGGATCACTCCAGACCCAGTCAACTCCCTCGACCTCGACAAAGAAGAACTTACTCTTCCATCCTTTGATGGAAGAGGGGAGCTCAAACTTAATGCTCCTCGGGCGGGAAGATAAAAACCACCAGCCATCTTCGGTTGGGTGACGTTTCAGGGCGAAGAAGGCCCTGAACAAAGAAAATCGAGCCACGAACCCGTGAAGGTGACAGAGCATAATGAAGGAGAAGATAACCCTAATAGCGTTTGGTACCAGCTACGCCGGGACCAAATGATAGTTGTCCAAGACTAACAAAAAGAAGAGATGGAAAGGAAAGCGGAGACCTCCAGAGAAGGTCCCCTCATAGAAGGCAAGACGGCCCGAGCCACTCGAAGTAACCCGCTCTCCCAGACGAGGGATCATAAGCCGGACAGAATGAGGGATGCCATAGACATTCCGGACAGTCTTTAGTTCTCCTGCGGTGATCGTGGAGGCGACCCCACCAGGACCTGCAGATCGAGTAGACTCAGGGATAGGAGCAGAAGAAGGAGGGGGAAAAGAAGAACCCATCGCCGGTTCCCTAATAAGAACCGGGCCGAGAGGACGCCTCCCACCGAGTTCGTAGCGAGCTACGCCTCCCTCCCCATCGGAAGAAGAGGAAGAAGACATTGGCCTCCGTTCAGAAGGACCAACCTCACCCTGATAGTGGAGGGATGGAAGCCCGGACCAAAACGGGACATCCTCAAAAACAAAGAAGAAGAAGAAAAAGGGAAACACAAGGTCGAAGACCGAAGAAGATACCACAGACCTCGAGAGGGAACATTACTTTATCGGGAGGAAGAAAGAGGAAGAAGCTAACCTGTTGCTTTGAGAAGAAACTTGGGGTGATAGGGAAGAAGAAGAAGCCTGGGTGCGGCAGCAGCAGGCACGGAGAATTCAAAAAGAATAGATTGTTCGAGTAAGGCCCTCCTTTCACTCTGAAATGATCCAAGGGGTCCGTATCGCGTCAGCCGCTCACCAACAGATCTGTGCCATGTGTCACCCATCGAAGAGAATGGCATCCCGGCCACTCTGAATTCTGCGCCAGCATTAACTGCTCCTCGGACATGGCTAGGTGGCACCCCCACATTGGCCCGCAGGAGCAGTCCCTGAAGCGCCAGCAGTCATGGCCATCATTGCAATCGATCTTTACCTTTCTATGTCAGCACCGCAATTACTCCCTTCGGCCCGAACACCACGCACTAACAAGCCTCGGGAGTGGGGGGCAAATGATATGGCAAGACCGCTGACATGGAGAAATCTGTGGGCACCATATGGAGAGGAACGCCACGTCGACCCTCTGGCTCGGACCCCATTACCGAGATGAGCCAAACTCCCCCATGGCAGCAGATGGGGCCCAGTCCTCCACCAGGTCGAGCTCATAAGCTCGGCTCCTAGGCCGGAGCTGACATCCGCCCTCCAGAGGAGACCCTCAGAGGTTAGTGCCCCCCGGTCGAGGTCGAGCCAAGAGCTCACCCGCCGAGGTCGAGCCTCTCCGAGTGCGCACCCTCTGTACCGGGTTCGACGACATCCGCCCTTCGAAGGAGACCCTCGGAGGTTAGTGCCCCACGGTCGAGGTCGAGCCAAGAGCTCACCCACCGAGGTCAAGCCTCTCCGAGTGCGCGCCCTCTGGACCGGGTCCACCGACATCCGCCCTCCAGAGGAGACCCTCGGAGGTTAGTGCCCTGCGGTCGAGGTCGAGCTAAAAGCTCACCCGCCGAGGTCGAGCCTCTCCGAGTGCGCGTCCTCTGGACCAGGCCCGCCGACATCCGCCCTCCAGAGGAGACCCTCGGAGGTTAGTGCCCCGCGATCGAGGTCAAGCCAAGAGCTCACGCACTGAGGTCGAGCCTCTCCGAGTGCGCGCCCTCTAGACCGGCCCGTACTTCGCCCTTCTCCACCTGGCCGTCCCCACAAGCCCGGAGCACCTAGGATGGAGCGAGCCCTACCGTCCCTACTCGGCCCCAACCCAGAAGAAGTCCTCACCAGCCGAGGGCACCGGCGAGCCTCTCGAGGACCGTACCAGAATGCCTCTCAGGCCGTACTGACTACCTGACACCACCAGTTACACCAAAAAGGCAAGCAACGCGCCGATCGAGGCACCACATTCCTCACCAACCACTCAGATCACCCAGGAAAGAAGACCATCTGGGAGATTCGAACCTCACGGGTGGCGGTCCGCCATTCGAGACATCCCTAATTTCCCGGAACAAGGCAATCATGAAGGAGTGTCGGAGCGCCTGACATCACCTTATCATGAATTAGGAAAGGGCTTCCTGGGACACTGCTGTGCGTGTCTGATAGCCTGACGGGAACCTCGAGACAAGCTCCCAACGATCAATCTTCGACTACAAAGAACGATCGGCAGCCCCCAAGGGGAGAGAGGTGACAAAAAAAAAAAAAAAAAAAAAAACAGAACGACCACTCACCACCAAGATAGGGCAAGCTCAACCAAAAGAGCAAAAGGCCATCACCACCACGAATGGAGGGAACCGAGGGGCTCAAGGAGAGGCGGAGGGACAGAGCATCCCTCTGTCCCCGCTATCAATCTCCTCCTGCGACGTTCACACCTCCACACACATCTTTCACTCCTTCTAGTGCGGAGTCCATCAAGAGGGGCCCGGCCAGGAGGATCTGTTCCCCTGGACCGTCACTGACTTGATCGTTGGAGTGCCCCCACAGAAAACCCCAGCTCGGGTCTCTAACCATTGTCTTGCAGGCCCTAGAGCAGAGGACCACCGAACGGCGGGAGGCGGGGACCCGGGAGCCGAGTGCGGCAAGCGGCGGGAGGAGCGCAATCCGACGCGATAGCTACGGGCCACGATGGTCTCGGTGGTAACAAGGGCTGCATTGATATGGACCATCAATGACTTTCCTATATATGAAATGCTGTCTGGATGGAGTATAGCTAGGAAATTGGCATATCTGTATTGTATGGACCGATCAAAGGCATTCACTTTGAAACATGGTCGAAAGAATTCTTGGTTTGATTGCCATCGACAATTTCTGCCTATTGATGATGTACTAAGTTAAATAAGGATGCATTCTAAAAAACCAGATTGAAAAGATCAACCTCCATGAAAGTTGAGTGGAGAAGAAATATTGGAAGCTATATCTTCTATTCCAAAAATAATCAAGAAGGGTTCATGCAGAATTGAAGGATATGGGGTTACACATAATTGGTTAAAACAGAGCATTTTTTGGAATTTACCATATTAGAAAACTAATTTGATTAGACACGATCTGGATGTGATGCACATTTAAAAAATATTTTTGATAATATTTTTAACATGGTAATGGATATCAAAGGCAAAACCAAAGACAATGTCAAAGCATGAATGGATCTAAAGGAATACTGGAAGCGTAGGGAACTTGAGTTGCAAGAGTTGGCTAACGAAAATTTATTGAAACCAAAAGCAACATATTCTTTAAACCTAGAGCATAAAAGAGGTGTATTTAAATGGATGAAAGAGTTAAAAATGCCTGACGGTTATGCGTCCAACTTAAGTAGATGTGTTAATATGAATGAGGAAAAATTAATTGGAATGAAAAGTTATGACAGCTATGTCTTTTTTGAGCGTTTGTTGCTAGTTGCATTTATTGCTCTACTGGATCAAGTTTGGAAGCCAATAGCAGAGCTAAGTAGGTTTTTTAAGGATTTGTGCTCAACAATGTTATGGATCGATGACTTGTTATAAATGGAACAGAATATTGCTTTGATTATATGCAAATTGGAACGGATTTTTCCACCAATTTTTTAAACTCAATGGAGCACTTACCTATTCATTTACCATATGAAGCAATAGTTGGTGGTCTAGTTCAATATCGTTGGATGTACCCATTTGAGAGGTAAATATTACTAACTTCAATTTAACAAACCTATTCTTCTACATTAAATTTCTATCCAGTACGTAACGTGTACTATATTTTAATGATTGAATGATGTAGGTTCCTTAATAAAATAAAATGGATGATCAAGAACAAAGCTTGTGTTGAAGGATCCATATGCGAGGCATATTTGTGTCAAGAGACAACTTCTTTTTGTTCATATAATTTTGAACTACATATGCAGTCATCAAGAAATAGAATTGGAAGAAATGATGTTGTGGGTCAGGATATGACACATGAATATAATCTATCAATATTTAATAAACCTGGCCGATCTTCTGGTAGATGTCAAAGTCGATATCTGAATGACAGGGAATTAGCTGCTGCGCATTTACATATATTACTTAACTGTGATGAGGTTCAACCATTTATCAAGTAAGGTTAAATAATCATTGATACAAAATTATTCAAACCATTTATTGATTATTGAAATACTAACTCTAAAAAATTCTTGGTTTAAAAATTTTTAATGAGCAATTATGACTTTTGACACCAAATATAAGCACTACAGACATTGATTCCAGGATTGCATCTGAGTTTCCATATTGGTTTAAGTCTTATGTAAGTTCTTTTTTTGGAACATCATGTACTTTTATCAAATTATGTTATATCGATGCTTATTGGCATTCATGCTTTTTTTTTATATCATGTGTAGGTTCATAATCCATAAAGTCAGGTAAACAATCAATATTTCCATGATTTGGCATGGGGTCCAAAAAAAGGTTCTTACATGGCAAACATATTTTGTCAACCATTATAAGTTTCTCATAAATGAATGAAGTTGCTATAAATAAATAATTAATAGTGGAGTGTGTATCAAAGGTTCCGAACAAGCTGCAGACTAATTTTATTACTACGATATCATTAAGCAAATAATTCAATTAGAATATCCTGGCCATCAAATGAAATAGGTAGTGTTATTTAATTATGAATGGTTTGATACGGTGTTGAATCATGGAATGAAAGTGCATAAAGATTATGGGATCGTTGAGATCCGGCACAATATAAGGTATTGTTGATTCAGTTATTGATTTTGATGATAAACAAAATGCTTAAGTATAAGTTTAGTACTAACTATTTCTTCGAAGTGTGCTTTTATAGAAAAAGGTGCTCATCAATTCAACAAAATTTGATTGATTATCAAACAATGAAAAAGTCCCAATTATGGATGAAAGATCATTTTAAAGGGGACTTTTGTAGTTGAAGAATGCTTGAAAGGACACAAGAGTTCAACACTATTTGGTTTCAGTAGAAGTTCAATTATTTTTGAAGAAATCTCAGTTAAGTGTAGACTCAAAGTGGCGACTCACAACCTAAGTGTCGACTCATGATAGTGGAAGTGTAGACTCAAGCCGGTATGCAGAAAGAGTTTCAAATAGCACAGCTGAAGTGTCGACTCATGCCAGTCAGTGTCGACTCAAGATGTTGACTCAAGGATCGGCTCATCGCCTGAGACTTTTTTGTTACAAAACTTGCTGAAGTTGAAGACTTGCCTGAAGTGTCGACACATGGATATCAAATGTCGACTCAAAGTATCGACTCACCAGTAGAAATGTTGACTCATCTAAGAATTCCAAAGAGCTTCATTGAAGATATTTGAACTAGGTGTCGACTCATGGAATGTAAGTGTTGACCTTAAGTATCGACTCACAGCTTGAAGTGTCGACACTTGGAGAAACAGTAATGGCTAGTTTTTCAAACGCAGAACTCGTCCCTCTTGGCTTCGAACAACTAGATTTTCATGTCTAACGGCTATAAACTCACTTTGAGGCCTTGGGAAGGTTTTTTAAATGATTCAAATCAAATCTAAATATAAGAAGAATCAAGAGGATTATTAGAGGAACACCAAGAGAAAGAAAAAGAAAGTGTATTCACTCCTATTCATTAATAGCAACTACCTTCAAGCATAAAGAAGTCTTCAAGTATTCAAGAGCCTTCAAGAGCATTCAAGCTAAACCTTCTTGAGCATTTATTGAAGCTTCATCAAGTTGAAGGCAGCACTATAATAAAGCTTCAAAGAGATATCCATTTTTATTAGAAAGCTTTCATTATTTCTTTACTTCAAACTTATTTTTATTATAAAGATTTTTGGTTAGCCTATTGAAAAACGAAGGAGGTTATTGGTGAGCCTTAAAACCAATTAGGTTCTTGGTTAGCCCGCAAAATTAAGGAAGGTTATTATTGAGCCTTAAAATTAATTAGGTTCTTGGCAAGCCGGGAAAACCAAGTGAGGTTTTGACTTGTGAGCCTTATGAAAACAAGTCGGGTTTGATTAGTGAGCTCGAAAAACTAATCGACTATAATCGGTTGAGATTATAGTGAATTCCTAAGTGGGCCTTGGGAAGTGGATGTAGGTGTATTGGAAAGCACCGAACCACTATACTTGCTTTGTGTTTGTGATTGCTTGTTTCTTTAATTTGCTCTTATTTTTATTGATTTTATATTTTCGCTGCATACTCACTAAGAGCACTTTACACTTGCATTCATTGTACTTAGGTTGATTATTAGATTGGTTCACACACTTGTATTTTATTTAAATTTTTTAGAGACCCAATTCATCCCCCTCTTGGGTTGCTTACTGGGCAACAGGTATCCAAGATATGATCCCTTTATAGTTGCATAAAAAATGATTCAGGTATACTATCTACCATATCCTGAAAAGTTAAGGGACAAGCAACATTGGTGGGTTGTAATTATGACTAGATCGAGATGTATTATGGATGATCGATATACAATTGAGGTTGCTTACCAAGAGGATATAATATCCCATCTGAATAGTGTACCGAATGATAATGCAGTTAAAAATTTGGTCGACAACGACTGTACTTTTAAGGAAGTTGAAATTGTCGATATGAATTTGAACATGGATGATGAAGATGAAGAAGAGTATGATGAGTTTGATTCTAGCCAAGATGATGACACCGAGCATGACCAATACAGAAGTTCTTCTGATGACGAATAGTAGTCGTATAATCAAACCCCTACTTTTGTATGTACGATCATTATTTAAATGCTTTATCATATTATTGATAGAATTGACTTATATTCTTTATATTTTTTGTAGATGGCAGATCAGTCCGGAAACACTTCTGCATCATCTAGTAGGGGTCGTGGTAGGAAGCATCATCTTTCTGTTGCTATCCCATCCTCATCATCCACTATCCTACCTGTATCTTCCACCATTCCTGCACCTCCATTCCTTAGTCCTCCACATACTATTACTGTGGTATGTTCACCAAGAGCCACGTTTTCACCTCCATTATACTCAGGACCTCCTATACATGCTCCAGCACCTATCATGTATAATATACCACCCTCTACTTATGCTACATCTCCTACAGTCCATTCATCATCTTCTCAGTCAGGATCCACCACTATTCATTCATCATATCCTCATGTATTGCCAGTTATCCTGTGCCTAGCAGTTCTCACAATGCACGAGGCTCACAAACCAACGATGGCAGGGCTGTATTGATCCTTGATAGAGAGGGATAATAGTAATATTAAATTTTAGCCTTATGATAATTATTGAAATATATATTTTGTATTAGATTTTTTGATTGACTTACTTCTACTTTGTAGGTTTATACCATCTCATCCAGCAGCCAATGCCATTGTAAAAATAATGAGGAGCCATTTTGATGAGTCGTGGGTATCATGGAAAAAAATACCACATGGTATAAAAGATTTATGGTTTGATGAGTTTAAGGCAAGTAATTTTGCTTAGTCTAATGTAAGTTATTTTTTAATATTTTTATTGTCATTTAATCGGCTGTTGAATTTATAATAGAAGAGATATCAGTTTCAGCCACCAGATAAAACATGGGCACATTGTAATTTTGAAAGACGTGATGCGGCTCGACTAAAAAATCTTCTTGCTAATGCTAGAAGAGCCATGGAGAGACTGCCATGGCTCGGAGACTTTGTATGGGATATATTGTGCAAGGACTGGTGCACCGCCTAATATCAGGTGAAGTCACAAAAAGCAAAAGTAAATAAGGCTTCTGATAGCGATGGTTTTGGTCCTTCCCGTCATACTTGTGGCTCTATCACTACATCCCAGCACAGATACAATTTGGTAAGCAATACCAACTGAAATCTTTAATACATTTACAATTCATATTAATAAAATATCTTGTTCTTCGAAATACAAACTTTGAAGATGGGTACTGTGCCTTCTCCATCTGAATTATTTATTCATACCCATCAGAGGAATGATAAGACTTGGATTGATAGGAGATCAGAGCAAATTTGCATAAGTAAAAATTTTGATTTTATTCTTTTTTTTTATATTAACTGAATTAAATATTTCAGACTGAATTTAGACGTAACATGGAAGAGGCACAATCTCAAAGCAGTGCTGATTCTAGCCAGCAGTAAACTCCACCATCGGAATTGGATGTATGGATTCATACTGTTGGTGGAAAGAAGAAAGGAAGAGCGTATTAGCTAGGATTAGAGTCCACTGCATTGACAGGCCCGTCAAATTTTTAAGGACAATCTTCATCCCCCTTATAATGGTTGAATAGTAAAGAATTCCAAGAGCAAGTGCGGAAGCAGGTTGAAACCGAAGTCAATGCTCGGGTACAAGTTGCCGAGCAAGAAAGGGATGAACTATGGAGGTGGGTTGAATACAATGAACGACTGTTGCAAGAGATATTATCTAACATAAATTTTTAGCCTTCAGCAACTTCTACTTTTACTGTTAATTTTTTGCAAAGAACTGAAATAGATCCTTTTCAAAGATACCGTGCACAAGGATCATAGCGAGGAGGGGGGGAGGATAACGATGAGGAGGACGAGGACGAGGAGGAATAGGAGCATTAGCACATTCTTAATATTACCTTGTTACAACTTTTATTGTTATTTGTTTTGCTTTGTATTATGAATTGCACCTCTTTTATTGTTATTTGTTTTGTTCTCTTTTTGTTGTTTTATCATGCATTTTCATGGATTGCCTCCTCTTGTTATTTGCGGTTAGAGGCTGTGATGAGTTGCCTTGGTATCTTCATGATGCTTCAAGTGTATACTGGCTCGGACCATTTTGCCTAGATCTAAATGGTGTTGCAAATTTGGATGGCTTGCTATTATTGCAAGCAACCATTTGCTGACTTAGACCCTTCTCAATGTATAAAAATAGGCAATCGTGAGCCTCCAAATCTTCTTGTTTGACACTTTTGTTCTCTTTTTGTTGTTTTATTATGCATTTTTATGGATTGCCTTCTCTTGTTATTTGCAGTTAGAGGCTATGATGAGTTGCCTTGGTATCTTCATGATGGTTCAAGTGCTGAAAGTGTATGCTGAATCGGACCATTTTGCCTAGATCTAAATGGTGTTGCAAATTTAGATGGCTTGCTATTATTGCAAGTAACCATTTGCTGACTTAGACCCTTCTCAATGTATAAAAATAGGCAATCCTGAGCCTCTGAATCTTCTTGTTTGACACTTTTGTTCTCTTTTTATTGTTCTATTGTGTATTTTCATGGATTGCCTCCTCTTATTATCTGCTTAGAAAGCCAACCACAGAGGCTTCCTGGTTTTTCTTGCTCTAGATGCTTATGCTTCTAAGGTTTACTTGTTATCACATTTTGACATTCTATGTAATTTTTCTCATCAATTAACATTGCAACTAGATTTATACATACAATTGCTTCTAGGTAAATTTATGATGCTGTAATTACTTGTGATTTTTTATGCATGAAAATAGGGAATGATAGGTGAAAGAATAAGAGAATTTTTAGTGCATTGAGACATACAATTCTCTTTGAGTGTTACTTTATTTTGTCAATATTGCCAATCCATGTCAACAGTTTTAGAGACTTGAAATATTTCCAAAATATGCCTGTTGGTTTCAATGCGGATACTTGGTTAGGCCCATTTATGGTAAGTAGATCTTCATGTCATTCTGCATTCCAAGTCAACATGATGGTCAAAATTATTGCTGGAAAGCTAAGCTAAATAGTTGCTCATGATTTTGTCCCCATGGTAAATTTGTGTTAACTTTTCTACCTTCCATTTTTGTTTCCACCAACCATGAAATTAGTTTGTCAGAGGCTACATGTCAGTTAGCTGAAGCATAACTTATTTTGCATCTAAAAAATTTGAAATAATTTTTTGTATTTTGCATAACTTATTTTTGTTGCCCAGGTGGCTTTTCCCAAGAGGGGGGTGAATTGGAAATTACAGAATTTCTTGCAAATATGTGCACAAGTAATTCCTTTAGTGATTGGGTGTTGTGTTAATCAGAATTAAGTGCGGAAGCTGAAAGATAACTAAAGCACAACACAAACAAAGCAAGTTTAGAGTGGTTCGGAGTAACCCAGCTCTTACGTCCACTATCCAAGTTCACCACTCGAGATTTTCACTATATCCCCCAAACCGGAATACAGTCAGATTGTTTTTCAGGCTCACAATCCCAACCTCTACACTTTGGTTTTTAAACCGGGCTCACCAAAGAAACCCACACTAGGTTTTCACAGGCTCACCTAGAACCTCTACACTTTGGCTTTAAGTAGGCTGACCAAAGAAACCTCTACACTTTGATTTTGAAAGGCTCACCAAAGAAACCTATTTGGTTTTTACAACCGGGTTCACCAATAACCCAAATATTCTAAGAGTAGAATAAAAAAGCAACAGAAATGACAAACTCAGTTGTCTGGTGGTTACCAATGCAGCTCTAATGAAGCTCTATTGAATGCTCTTCAATGCACTTCAATGGCTTTCTCGCTTTTCTCAAAAGATGCTTCAAGCTTCTGATAAGAGTTGGTGAAGGCTTGAAGGCTGACTTCAAAGCTCAAGTGCTCTCTTTCCTTTCTTGCTTCAATAAATGTTCAATAAATGTTTAACTACTCATTAGTCTCTCCAAGGATGTTCTCATACTTTATTTATAGAGATTTCAACTGCCTTCCCTTGATTTTGAACGTTGTAGACCATTGGGAAGTGACAGGTTACCGTTGGAGCACTTTTGGAATTTAAAATAAGAAAACTGGAACTAGCCGTTGGAGGTGACCTCGTCATTCCAATCGACTTGGACATTCTTCGAGTTGGCTCGGATCAGGTTCGGGTCGGCTGGGTTGAACACCAGTCGGCTAGGTTCCATAGTTGAGAAAATAGATTACTTTGGACGAGTCGGCTAGGTTGAAATCCAGTCAGCTTGGATCCCTGAGATTTTTAGAACGTTCTCAACCAAGTTCTAGACAAGTCGGCTAGGCTGAAACCCAGTCAGCTCGGATCCCTGAGATTCTCAGAATACTTTCAACTAAGTTCTGGACGAGTCGACTGGGACTAGGTGCCAGTCGGCTGGGTCAGCGTGCCAGGGATTTTCTATCTTGTGCCAGTGCTAGAGTCGGCTGGTTCCTCCATCCAGTCGGCTCGAGATTGGTTCTTCACTCATACCAATTTTACTTCTCCAGAACACTCATGCCAAGCTTTGAAGACTTCTTCAAGGTCTTCTTACAATGAAATCAAGAAAAATTGAAGCTTGAAAACTAATAGAAGCAACCCTTTATCTTTGATTCAAATAGGAAATTTTTGTTGGGTTCTTCTTTACAAGGTTATAATCACTTACAACTCAACACAAATAGATAAAGGTTGTAGGGTTTTAAAGATATGTCAAAGTAGACATCCTACAAAAACTTGTCAACCATTTGAAGAGTTGTTAGATAACCAAACATATGCTCCAATATTTTGTTATCATCAAAATCACTTTAGGGGTCAACAATCTTCCCCTTTTTGATGATGACAAAATACTGGGCATGAAAGAATCTATTCTATTCACAAGTATAGATGTATATCATAGTAAGCATTTACACTTGTTTGTCGTATCATAATATTAACTGTATTCTCAAATGAGTATCGAAGTATGCTATACAGTTATACACAAAGCCAATTCTATAAAATGTAAGTGTGTATTAAGCAACAATAAGCATTGGCAGTTCGATGTAATTAGTAGAGAGAAGAATAGTAATCATTGAAGCAAATTAAACATGTAAATTAAACATATATCTCCCCCTTTTTATAAAATTTCTAATCAATGTGAAATTTGTCCCCCTTTATCATTTATTTGAACATTTTAACAGAAAAGGTATGTAGAATTCATTAAGCTCCCCCTGTCTAGTTAACATTAGCAATTCTATTTCAATTCATTAAGTTTCTTCTTTCATGCACTTTATAGTACTTTCCCTTTTTGTCATCAAATAAAAAAGGTTAAACAATTAAGCTCAGATTTTAAATAGATTGAGAATGTATCAAGATTTGTTTGAGATAATTTCACTTTCTTAATTTGGAGAGAGAATTCTATTTAAACAAATATAGAGAGTGTTAACAAGATAAAAGAGATACATACATGTGACCAAAAAGATATTCATTGTGTTTCCATCAAAAGATTCAGTACATTTATCATTACATAATCAAAAAAGAGTTTCCAAAAAGTACAGAAACTACTAAAGGCCTACTCACTATCAGATTCTTCCTTAGGTACATTGGTAGGTGTACTTGCACCATACCAAGAAGCAGGTCTAGGAGGTCTACTAGAAGATGCATGAGGTGGAGGTGCTCTAGGATGGTGAGAAGTGGTAGGACTCCTAGAGGAAATAGGAGAATGATCATAAAGAGGTCTAGTCCTAGCAGTAACCTCCAAAGATCTAACAGTGCCACAGATAGAAACCATCTCCATCTAGATTGCACCAAGCTGCTGTTCCATGTCCTTGAGGCTTGTAGGAACCTTGTTCACTGCCTCTTTCATTTCACCAATTTCTTTTTGCATTGATATAAATTTAGAAGCTTGGACATTAGCAAAAGCTTCAGCAGATCCTCTAACTCTTCCAAGTTCTGACCTGATAATCCCAATGCCTCGAGTATAGTCATCTGCCATCTGTCTTGTCTCTGCAATTATTCCCAAAGTACATTTGGCTTCATTCAATTCAGTTCTATATTCATTTAATGTTGCATCAACTGAATTCTTTATGGCTTCAGAACTAAAAGAGATAAGATCTAAGATAGGTTGAAGTTCCACTTGAGGTGGAGCTCTCAAAGTTTCCAATGCTTCAACTTTTCCTTGCAAGCTTGTAACATGTTCTTCCAGTTGTGAAAGTCTACTATCCACTGACTGTTTTAGATCACCAAAAAGTGAAGTGCTAGTCCCTGTCAGTGTATCAGTCAAAGCCTTCATCTGATCTTCAATTTGATTTTGGAAACTTGGAGGATGTGATGCTGCAGGGGTGTAGTCAGCTAAAGGAATATCAGCTGCAGGCAAATCAAACTCAGGTGCAGACATATCAAAAGGTGCATTATTCTCCTCAAAAGTGGCAGCAGGTTTAGGAATAAGAGACTTAGGCTCAGGTGAAGGTGTAGTAGAGGTTTCAGTTGTTTCTTCATTCTCTTCTTCTTCTTCTTCACTGCTCGAACTACCTATTGCCCTGACATTTGTTCCTTTCTTTCTCCACACACCTTCAACTTGAGTGTAACCCATTCTTTCTAGTGACTTGGAGGTGTAGACATCAGTATGGTGCAATTCAACTCTATCTTTACCTTCCAAATTCACTCTTTGAGATTTAAACAGCAGGGTTAGCATCATTCCATAAGGTAAGCAAGACTTGGCCTTTCTAACAGTCTCCTTCATTTGCATAATGATAATGTAAGATAGATTTACAGGAGTCTTCTCCATGACGTGTTCCATAAGGCATAGGTCTTTCTCACTTACCCAATCAAATCTTCCTGTCCTTTGCAAAAATATTCTACAGATGAAATTATGTAGCAACCTCATTTCAAGAGATAATGTATTGGCAAAAATAGTTCCAATCCCACTGACATCTTCTTTGTTTAGGATTGTTCTTAAAGCCTTTTCTCTGTTGTCAATCACTAAGAATTTCACTCCATCAGTGGGTAAGTCCAGTAGGTCAAGTAGAATCTCTTCATTGACAATAATTCTTCTTCCTTTAACTGTTAACTCAACATGATTCGTTCTCAATCTTAGATTTTCATAAAAATTCCTAACAAGAGAAGGGTATGTCTTTTCATTTAGGGAGCAAAACTTTCTCCAACCTTGATCTTCAATCAAATCACCGATTTTTAACCTAATCCCCTTAATAAATTCAAAGTTAATGCGACGGCCAGAGGTTACCGGTATTATGGACATTGAAGGGATTTGACTTGGAGCAGTTGGAGCATCCCTTGCAGCTTCTTCTACAAGTTCCTCACTATGAGCACTGGCAGTTGTCTCTTCTTGACGCCTTTTAATCCTTCTTTCCCTTTCCACAGATGGAGCGGTCCGAATAGAGCATTTCCTGGTAGCACATTTTGGAGCCATTGCTTGGAAAGTGGAAGAAATGAGAGATTGGAGAGCTCAAAAGGGAGATAGGAATCTTTGGAGTAGGATTAGGAGAGGAACGAACCGTTAGAGAAGATAAAATAGAGGTTAGACAGCTTGGAAAGGGGTTTATACCCCAAAATAAAAAACTCAGGTGCAAAATTCCAGTCGACTCGAAAAAGCTTGAGTCGGTTAGGCTAGAACTCGCTCAAAACACTTAGAAAATCCAGTCGACTCGGTTTGAGAATCAGTTGACTCGAATAGAGAAATCAAGTTTTGGAAATTTCGATTATAAATCCAAGAGATTTTTGGAAAGAATTTCTAAGGAAATTAAGATTCTAAGATATAGAATGAAATCAGGAGGTTCTCTAGATGATGTTTCCTTAAATTTGAAGGAATTAGATTAGAGAATTTAGAACGGATCACAAAGTCCTAATTCACTCCTAATTAGTTCAAACCTGTCTTGATTAAGTGGCTTAGTAAATATATCAGCTAATTGACTTTCAGTAGGAACAAAATCAAGCACTATATCACCATTTGAAACATGATCTCTAATAAAGTGATGTCTAATTTCAATGTGCTTGGTTCTAGAATGTTGAATTAGATTCTTTGTCAAATTGATAGCACTTGTATTATCATATTTAATTGGAATTTTAGATTGTGATACACCAAAGTCTTCTAGTTGTTATTTAATCCATAACACTTGAGCACAACAACTACCAGCAGCCACGTACTCAGCCTCAGCTGTGGACAAGGCTACGGAGTTTTGCTTCTTACAGTGCCATGAAATTAAATTCAACCCTAGAATTTGGCATGTATCGCTAGTGCTTTTTCTATCTATTTTACAACCAGCATAGTTAGCATCAGAGAATCCAATCAAATTCAGGGTAGAATGTTTAGAATACCAGATTCCTAAATTACTTGTTCCTTTCAAGTATTTAATTATTCTCTTAATAGCAAGCATATGTGTTTCTTTTGGTGATGACTGAAATCTAGCACATACACATACACTATATAATATGTCAGGTCTACTTGCAGTCAAATATAATAAGGATCCGATCATACCTCTATATAACTTTTGGTCAACATTGGATCCATTTTCATCTTTGTCCAATCTGCAAGCTGGGCTCATGGGTGTGCTCATTGATTTGCTACTCTCCATACCAAACTTTTTGATGATTTATTTGATGTATTTTGCTTGGTTGATGAAGATGCCTTCCTTTGGTTGTTTTACTTGAAGTCCAAGGAAGTAGTTTAGTTCGTCCATAAGCTCATTTCAAATTCTCCCTGCATAAGCTTAGCAAATTCTTTACATAGAATTCGTTAGTTGCACCAAATATGACATCATCAACATATATTTGTACAACTAAGATATCATTATTCTTCTTTTTGATAAACAAGGTTTTATCTATATTTTCTCTTGAAAAATTATTTTCGATTAAGAAAGTACTAAGTCTATCATACCAGGCTCTAGGTGCTTGTTTCAAACTATACAATGCTTTGTTTAATTTAAATACATGGTTTGGAAAAGTGTGATTTTCAAAACCTAGTGGTTGTTCCACAAAAACTTGTTCAGAGATAAAACCATTAAGAAATGCACTTTTTACATCCATTTGAAAGAGTTTGAAATTCATGTAGCAAGCAAATGCAAGTAGTAATCTAATGGCTTCTAGTCTTGTTACAGGTGCATAAGTTTTATCAAAATCAATACCTTCTTCTTGGTTATATCCCTTATCCACTAGTCTAGCTTTGTTTCTTATTATGTTTCCTTGTTCATCTAATTTATTTTTATAGACCCATTTGGTTCCTATTATTGGATGGTCAGTAGGTCTATCTACAAGTGTCCATACCCTATTTCTTTCAAACTGGTTTAATTCTTCATGCATTGCCATCATCCAATTTGGGTCAGTCTCAGCTTCTTCTAGGCTATGGGGTTTTATTTATGATACAAGGGCTAGGTAATCATGTGCATCCTTATGTGCAGACCTAGTCCTAACACCATGTGAAGATCTCCTATAATTAATTCTTTAGGGTGAGATGTAACATACCTCCAGTCCCTCGACAGATCGGTGTGATCCTTACCATTTCTTCTCCATCTTGAGTGTCTTTCTTGAATGCTCAAGTCTTTCATTTCTTTTTGCATTGTACCTGTATCATTATCTATGCACTCTTCTTGTCTAGAAGGTGTAGGGTTAGTTTCAATAAATATAACATGTATTGACTCTTCAACAGTAAGAGTCCTTTTATTAAAAACTCGATATGCTTTGCTATGTAATGAATAACCTAGAAAAACTGCATCATCAGCTTTAGAATCAAGTTTTTCTAAATTATCTTTTCCATTATTATGCACAAAGCATTTGCATCTAAACACATCAAAATAACTGATATTGGGTTTTCTATCATTCCAAAGCTCATAGGAGGTTTTCTTTAAAATAGGACAGATCAAAACATGGTTTAAAATATAGCAGGAAGTGTTCATCGCTTCTGTCCAAAAGTACTTTGGAAGATTGCCTTCGCACAACATTGTGCGAGCCATTTCTTCCAATGTCCTATTTTTTCTCTCTACAACACCATTTTGTTGAGGTGTTCTAGGAGCAGAGAAGTTGTGATCAATGCCAAATTCAGTACAATAATCTTCAAAAAATTGATTTTCAAATTCAGTTCCATGATCACTTCTAATTGAAATTAAAGATATGTTCTTTTGATTTGAAACCTTTTTATGAAATTTTCTAAAAACATGAAAGGTTTCATCTTTTGAAGCAATAAACAAAATCCAAGTAAATCTTAAAAAATCATCTACTATCACAAGAGCATATTTCATACCTCCTAGGCTTGTGGTCCTAGTTGGTCTGAAAAGGTCCATGTGAAGAAGTTCAAGTGGTCTTGTTGTAGAAACTATATTCTTTGATTTAAAACTCCCCCTGGTTTGTTTACCCATTTGGCATGCATCACAAACATGATCAAAATCAACTTTAAACTTAGACATGCCTCTAACAAGATCTTTAGAGATCAATTTGGCAATAATATGCATGCTAGCATGACCTAATCGTCTATGCCATAGTAAACATGACTCTTTGATCTTAGCATTCATTGCAACTAGACAGGGACTACTTGACATGGCAAGATCATTAAGAACTACCATATAGATATTTTCAAGTCTATGTCCAATGAACTTATTGCTAGAATCTAAAGAGTTAGTTACTATACACATAGAAGACTCAAAGACAACCTTGAAGCCTTTATCACACAATTGACTTATGCTTAAGAGATTATGCTTCAACTTTTCTACTAGCAAAACATTTTCAATAAAAGTGAAGGGAGTTATTTTGATCTTACCAATACCGATTATTCTTCCTTTGCCATTGTCTCCAAAGGTGACCATGCCTCCTTCTTTCATTTCAAGGGTGATAAACTGGTCCTTGTCACCCGTCATATGTCTTGAGCAGCCACTATCTAAGTACCACATTTTCTTCAATCTTTGGGCTGCAAGACATTCCTGCAAAACAATCAATGAATTCTTTTAGGTACCCAAGCTACCTTAGGTCCTTGCAAGTCAGTAGAGGTGGTTCCTTTAGGAACTCAGATTTTTCTTACATTCTTAAGGACATTTCTAGAATTATTGCATTCAAAAGCTTTATGTCCTATTCTTTTGCAAACATAGCATACAACTTTAGAATTTTTAAAAGGAGCAGAATTAGAAGTTCTAAATATCGATGCAATTGATTCAGATTTTGAACCTTTTGAAATATAAACATTTTTGCTCAAGTTCCTAGGAGCATACAATAAAGACTTTGAAGTTGAAACAGTTTTTAGTGTAGTCAAAGCTTTTTGAGATAAAATGTTTTGAACAGGTCCTTTAGATTTCACAAAAGTAGTTGCTGAAATTCCATTCATAATAGAAGTTTTAAAACCAATTCTAGCATTGTTTCCTGAAATTCGTTGTTCTTTTAAAATTAACTCAAGTTTATTTGAAGACAAAGTAAGTTTTTCAACTAATGGCTTGAGTTTTGTAACCTCCTTTTTCAATTCAATGTTTTCAGCAAGTAAATCATTGTTTTTCCTCTAACATAAAAGATTTTCATTTTTCAGCTTTTCATTTCTTTCAGAAAAATCATGCAATTCTTTTTGCAATAAAAGGTTCTTTTCTGAAATCTCATTTTTTTGTTTGAGTAAAGAGTCATTTATATTCTTCAATGATTTTATCTTTACTCCAGCTTTCTTAAATTCAGATAATAGATCATAAAATACAAAATTTAATTCATCAAATGTAAATTCAGTGCAATTGCTAGGGGATGTTACCTCATCTTCGAGACCCATTAAATATAGATTTGCAGTCTTGGTGGTCTCTTCTTCTTCAGATGAAGATGATTCTTCACTATCGGACCATATGGCAACCATGGCTTTCTTTTTCTTTTTCTGTTTGAAGGATTTCTTCAATAGAGGACAGTCTGGACGAATGTGCCCCGGCTTCTTGCATTCATAGCATGTGAGGACTACTTCTTTATCTTTCTCTTTGTCCTTTTCTTTTTCTTTTTTGTAATCCTTCCTATGGAATTTTTGGTTGAATATTCCTTTCTTTCTTTCCATGAGCTTTTTGAATCTTCTCACAACCATTGCAATATCATCATCTTCTAGGTCATCATTGGAGGAGGTGCTTTCTTTTTCAGACTCTTCATCATCCCTCTTTGATTCGGTAGCAGCTCTGAAGGCTATTATTTTCTTTTTCTTCTGCTCATCTTCAGCTCTGTGCTGCATAGTCAGCTCGTGGATGATAAGTGATCCCAATAGTTCATCCAGTTGTAATGTGTTGAGATCTTTGGCCTCCTGGATTGCTATCACTTTGGGATCCCACTTGTCAGGTAAAGATCGGAGTATCTTCTGAACTAGATCAGCATTTAAGTATACCCTGCCAAGACTTTTTAAACCATTACTAATATCTGTAAATCTAGAGAACATGGCAGGAATTGTTTCAGAAGGTTCCATTTTAAATAGTTCATAATTATGAACTAAAAGATTTATCTTTAAGGTTTTCACTTAGGAAGTTCTCTCATGGGTCACTTCGAGTTTATCCCAGATTTCCTTTGCTGAAGAGCAAGTGAAAATTCGGTTGAACTCGTTTGCATCCAAAGCACAATATAGTAAATTCATTGCTTTGGCATTCAATTCCCCTATTTTCATTTCATGATCATCCCGGTCCTCTTCAGGCTTAGGGATGTCCACGCAATCAACTTTGATCGTGGGAATGTGTGGCCCTTTTAAGATGACCTTCCATAATTGAAAATCTACAGCTTGAATGTAAATTTTCATTCATGCTTTCCAATAAGAATAATTAGTGCCTATGAATAGTGAAGGTCTATTTGTTGACTGGCCTTCGACCAAGGATGTACTCATGGGATGAGCCATCAATCTTTACTCGAGTAATCAGAGACACTGGTCTGATACCAGCTATTGCCCAGGTGGCTTTTCCCAAGAGGGGGGTGAATTGGAAATTACAAAATTTCTTGCAAATATGTGCACAAGTAATTCCTTTAGTGATTGGGTGTTGTGTTAATCAGAATTAAGTGCGGAAGCTAAAAGATAACTAAAGCACAACACAAACAAAGCAAGTTTAGAGTGGTTCGGAGCAACCCAACTCCTATATCCACTACCCAAGTTTACCACTCGAGATTTCCACTATATCCCCCAAACCGGAATACAGTCGGATTATTTTTCAGGCTCGCAATCCCAACCTCTACACTTTGGTTTTTAAACTGGGCTCACCAAAGAAACCCACACTACATTTTCACAGGCTCACCTAGAACCTCTACACTTTGGTTTTAAGTAGGTTGACCAAAGAAACCTCTATACTTTGGTTTTGAAAGGCTCACCAAAGAAACCTATTTGGTTTTTACAACCGGGCTTACCAATAACTCAAATATTCTAAGAGTGGAATAAAAAAGCAACAGAAATGACAAACTCAGTTGTGTGGTGGTTGCCAAAGCAGCTCTAGTGAAGCTCTATTGAATGCTCTTCAATGCACTTCAATGGCTTCCTCGCTTTCCTCAAAAGATGCTTCAAGCTTCTGATAAGAGTTGGTGAAGGCTTGAAGGCTGACTTCAAAGCTCAAGTTCTCTCTTTCTCTTATTATTTCAATAAATATTCAATAAATGTTCAACTACTCATTAGTCTCTCCAAGGATGTTCTCATATCTTATTTATAGAGACTTCAACTGCCTTCCCTTGATTTTGAACGTCGTAGATCGTTGAGAAGTGACAGGTTACCGTTGGAGCACTTTTGGAATTTAAAATCAGAAAACTGGAACTAGCCATTGGAGGTGACCCCGTCATTCTAGTCGGCTCGGACATTCTTCGAGTTGGCTCAGATTAGGTTTGGGTCGGCTAGGTTCCATAGTTGAGAAAATAGATTACTTTGGATGAGTCAGCTAGGTTGAAATCCAGTCGGCTCGGATCCCTGAGATCTTCAGAACGTCCTCAACTAAGTTCTGGATGAGTCGGCTAGGCTGAAATCCAGTCGGCTCGGATCCCTGAGATTCTCATAATACTTTCAACTAAGTTCTGGACAAGTCGGCTGGGACTAGGTGCCAGTCGGCTGGGTCAGCGTGCCAGGGATTTTCTATCTTGTGCTAGTGCCAGAGTCAGCTGGTTCCTCCATCCAGTCGGCTCGAGATTGGTTCTTCGCTCAGACCAATTTTACTTCTCCAGAACACTCTTGCCAAGCTTTGAAGACTTCTTCAAGGTCTTCTTACAATGAAATCAAAAAAAATTGAAGCTTGAAAACTAATAGAAGCAACCCTTTTTCTTTAATTCAAATAGGAAATTTTTGTTGGGTTCTTCTTTACAAGGTTCTAATCACTTACAACTCAACACAAATAAATAAAGGTTGTAGGGTTTTAAAGATATGTCAAAGTAGACATCCTACAAAAACTTGTCAACCATTTGAAGAGTTGTTAGATAACCAAACATATGCTTCAATATTTTGTTATCATCAAAATCACTGTAGAGGTCAACAATTTTGGATCTAGAAAATTTCAACTTGATCATTTTATTCTGCGCAACAAAATGGTA
The DNA here is from genome assembly GCA_021397845.1 of Areca catechu. Taxonomy (NCBI): domain Eukaryota; kingdom Viridiplantae; phylum Streptophyta; class Magnoliopsida; order Arecales; family Arecaceae; genus Areca; species Areca catechu. The sequence goes on along the minus strand of CM038053.1, from coordinate 44,114,465 downwards.
GAATCGTAAGCACGTTAGTTCTCTAAGTGGTTTGCATCGCCCCAGCTATTCCAGGAGATTTATATATTCAGCAAGCTGGAGGCCAAATTTTGCTCAATGATTTCTTGTGCTTCAAAGACCATGATCATTTTTGACAATTCGATTTTTACTAAACAATTGTTCTTTCTGTGCCATTTATGTTATTTGCTCAGAGTTTTTGTAAGGGCATGAGTTTGGGACATTGCATTGGACTCGTGTGACTTATAAAGCCATTTCCTGAATTTATTTCATGATTAGGGCGTAACTCATGATACAACAATTGATGTTTTAATTGATTTTCTAGAGTTTATCATATCCAATTTCGTAACCTATTTTCCCTGAGTTGGTTTGGTTTTCTTAGTGACTTGTAATTTTTCCTCTCACTACTTTATAGGATATCTAGACCACCAAACAATTCATTCTCAGCGAACTAGCAAGATAATGTCATATGATGAATAAGAAAATTATTTATGACAAACATTCTAAAATTATTTATCTTGGACCTCATTGGTGAAACAGGTTTATTTTTGACATTTGTCAAGGAAAGGAGGCCCGACTGTACCAGATATCATAAATATTTTTTTCATTTACTTTTTATGTTTGTGCGTTATGCTTGGTTGCATTACATTGCAGTTTATTAAAATTTTTGTAGAAACGTATTACAATTAACCTTGTCTTATTGATTTTTATTATTTTATTACAAGTCGCTGACATTCCATATTTGTTGCCTTTTATAGGAAATGCCTTCTGGATGGCAATTTTTTGTAAGTGCCTTGATTAATATCATGGTGTTGCTATTATTAGGTTTATGCAACATATATGCAATTTCATGCTAAAGTAGTCGAATTATGTTGTGAATAATTTTGTGAAAGTATGTTGCTTTTTCCAGAGCTTGCTATGTCATTTTATTGCTCTTCTCTATATCATAGGAAGGCCTGATTCAATAAAGCAATATTATTTAATTATTTAACTTAAATTATTGTTTACAGATATTCTTCGCAAATGCTTCTTGGAATATCTGCCTGTAGAAGTAGCTATAAATATTTTTAATGGAGTCTAACTATAAATTCCATATCCTATGAATATTGTCTGTTGCACCCATTCGGTTAGTCCCGGGTCGGACCAGCCCCAAGCGTCCGATCGGCTGATCCTCGCGCGGAGTCCGACTCCCTGGTTCTAGGAGAGGACCCTGCGGCCCCCTTTCCAAAAGGGCCGACCCGGGGGCTTCAAGAGTTGGCGGGCGCCCCCACCGTCTGTGCGTCGGCCTCTTTGACTGCCACGGTCGGCTTCTGGGTGCCCCAGCTGAGCGCCACAGTCGGCTGCTGGGAGGCCAGGCCGACCCGCTGCTGAAGGGGTCGCTCGAAGTTTCCATGAGCCTTTCTCCCTGACAAGTTCTGACATTCTATTATAACGGACTCCAGTACATGGCCACCACTCTGACGCTCCTACCACGCTGCCAACCCATGTCCTCACCGCTATGCCTATTCTCCTGGGGGCATGTTCGAGTTTTTCCAACCTGTCCCCTAATAGAATTTAGCAACACTCCACGCCTATAAAAGGCACCTGGGGGACCTCCGTGAAAAGGGTAACGTTCTTCTTCCCCATTGAAAAACTCTTTCCCCGAGCTCTTTCCATTCTATCGCTCCATTCCTCCTATAACTTAAGCATCGGAGTGTCCCCCACTGGAGCCCCTCCGGCGCCTAGGGACTTCTTGCAGGTTGACCGGTCGAGGAGCTCTCCAGCGTACCTGCCGAGCCCGGTCCAGGAGGAAGCGCGGCAACAGATTGGCACTAGAAGAAGGGATCGAACCTCCACTACACTCCTTGCTCTAAAAGGAAAGATTGACGGGAAAGATCCAGCTATGCAAGAGGAAGAACCCAGAGTATTTCCATGAGGGGAGGGCGCCCCGACCAGGGGCCCAACACACCCCGTGCGGAAAGCAATGTTGCCACCACCGTCGAGCCCACCATCACCCTAGGGTTGCAGCAATTCTAGATGCTAGTAAACTACATTGAGACGCTTACCTCAATGGTCCAGTGCTTCCAGGAAATGGCGGACCATCAGCAGCAGCCACCGGCAGCTTCCTGCATCAACCATCAACCGGTCGTCGGTATCAGCCAGCGGCCGAGGCGCCTCCGCCCCCGTCCCTCGCACTTCCAGAACCCCAGAGGTCCTTGAGGGCCCACGCTGAAGGAAAGAGGGCGAGGTCAGCTTCCCCTTCTTTCGTCGACTCTGCCCCTCTCGGCGGTCGGTGTCCTGCTGCAGACCCGCACGACTATGGCAGCAAAATCATGTGCATGGAGGAGCGCATCACCGAGATTGTTGAGCGGCAGAATGCTGAGGGAAGGCCGGTGTACGACACTCGCCCGCCTTTCTCCATAGAGATTATGGGGGAGTCTATCCCCCGACATTTCAAGATCCTGCAGGTGGACCCCTATGACGGTACCACCGATTCCTTGGACCACCTGGGCACCTACAAGGCCCATATGATGGTGCAGGGCATGTCTGACACCCTCCACTGCATCGCCTTCCCGGCGACTCTGAAGAAGGCCGCGCGGATTTAGTTTTCCGTCATCCGTCCAGGTACAATCCATTCTTTTTCCTAGCTTGAAACCATTTTTCTTTCTTATTTCAGGACCTGCAGTCGGACTCCGAAAAACACCGACTGCCTTTTTCTCATCCAACAAACGGAGGGAGAGACCCTCCGGGATTACATGGCCCGCTTCAACTCGACTACTATGGAGATCCCTGACTTAAATGAAGTTGTAGCCATGTCAGCTTTTAAGAGGGGGCTTCGCTTGTCCAGGCTCACATTGTCCCTGGACAAGAAGCTTCCTGCAAGTTATACCGATCTACTGGCCAAGGCACACAAGTACGCCCTGGTGGAGGAACAATCGGTGAGCTGGTGCCAAGCTGAGGGGACGATAAGGCCCCCACAGTCCGACCTCCCGGCAACGATGGCCAATCCACCCGGTGCCAGAGTCCCAAGCAGAGGGACTACCTCAAGCGGTTCAATAACTATGCGCCCCTCTCCCTGCCGCGGGAGATGATCCTGATGAAGATTGAGAACGAGGCCTTCTTCCAAAGACCTCGATCGATGAGAGGTCCTCCTGCCTCCAGAAACAAAAATAAGTAATGCCGGTTCCACAGGGACCGTGGGCACGACACAGAAGAGTGCCTCCAGCTGAAAGACGCCATCGAAGATCTCATCAGGAGGGGGTACCTGAACAAGTACGTCCGACCTCGCTGGGATCGGGCTAGAACTTCAACTGTTAGAGACCCCCTGGGAGAGGCTGAGCACCCCAATCAGCGTCCGACAGATGGAGGCGTTGGCATGCTGCACCGAGGATCCGACTGGGGGTGGAAAGATGACCAGGACATTGTATAAAGGCCCAGGAGATCCAATGTAATTAGTTTTTCTGATGAGGACCTCTCGGAGCCTCTTCTCCTGGGCAATGACCCTGTGGTTGTGTCATCTATCATCACCAATTATGATGTAAAATGCACCCTTATCGATAATGGAAGTTGCACAGAGGTTTTACTGTATGATACTTTCATCTGGATGAACTTGTCCAGGACCAAACTGCGGGAGCCCGTGGCACCGCTCACCGGCTTCGGAGAAAATTCTGTCGGGGTTGAGGAGGAGGTTGCCTTACCCATTACCCTCGGGACGGAACCTTACCAGCGAACCTTCTCCGTCAACTTCGTGGTCGTCCTACGACCTCGGCATACAACATAATTTTGGGACGGCCGGCCCTCAATAAGTTCCGGATCATTGTATCTACTTACCACCTGCTGGCCAAGTTTTCGACTCATGACGGAGTTGGAGAGCTGAGGGGAGACCATAGAGTAGCCCGGCAATGCCTGGCTATCCATGACAAACAGCTGGATGGGTGCCCCACGCTTGAGCAGCTTGACCCTAGAGACGAAGCCAATAGCCATGGTCAGCCCATCGAGAAGATCGTATTTGTACCCCTTAAGGAGGATGATCCTACGAGAGTCCTCCAAAGAGGGAGCGCCCTGGATGAGGGAGCCAGACGAGAGCTGGTCGGCTTCTTGAGGAGCAATGTGGACATCTTTGCCTTGTCGGCGTCTGACATGCCGGGCATCCCGGCGGATGTCATCACCCATCAGCTCAGGGTGGATCCTACTTATAGGACCGTCCGTCATAAGAAGAGGAGCTTCGCTGTCGAAAGGCAGAGGGCCATTGAGGAGGAAGTGAAGAAGCTCTTCGATGCTGGCTTCATCAGGGAGTCTCACTACCCGGAGTGGCTGGCCAATGTCGTCATGGTGAAGAAGGCTAGTGGAAAGTGGAGGATCTGTATGGATTACACAGACCTCAACAAGGCGTGCCCCAAAGACAACTTCCCCTTACCGAAAATTGACCAACTGGTAGATGCGATAGCTGGCCACCAACTTTTGAGCTTTATGGATGCTTTCTCTAGATATAATAAGATCAGGATGCATCCCGAGGATAAGGAGAAGATGGCCTTTGTCACGGACAGGGACCTATACTGCTATAAGATGATGCCTTTTGGCCTAAAGAATGCAGGCGCCACCTTTCAAAGGCTGATCAACCGAGTCTTTAAAGATCAGCTTGGAAGGAACTTGGAAGCGTACGTCGATGATATGATCGTCAAAAGCCTGCATAAGGCCAACCACATCAGGGACCTGCAGGAGTCCTTTGATGCTTTGAGGTTCCACGGGATGAAGCTGAACCCCGCTAAGTGCATCTTCGGGATGACCTCCGGGAAGTTTCTTGGTTCCTAGTTACTCAAAGCGATATCGAGGTTAACCCCGAAAAGATCAAAGTCATCATTGACATGACTCATCCGACCACTAAAATGCAGGTGCAAGAACTTACGGGATGCATTGCCTCTTTCAGTCGCTTAATCTCCCGGTCGGCCGAAAGATCCCTCCCGTTCTTCAAGACCCTGCACCGGTCAGATTGCTTCCAATGGATTGATGAATGCTGGTCAGCCTTTGAAGCCTTGAAGGACTACTTGAGGAATCCCCCACTCTTGGCCAAACCAACGGAGGGGGAAGTGCTATATTTGTACCTGTCGGCCTCCAACGAAGCCGTCAGTGCCGTCCTTATGAGGATGGAGGAAGGCGGCCGGTAGAAACCCATCTACTATATCAGCAAGGTCCTCCACGATGCCGAGGTTAGGTACCCTAAGGTGCAAAAGCTGGTCTACTCATTGGTTATAGCGGCAAAGCACCTTCGACCCTACTTCCAGGCACATCCCATCATCGTGCTGACGGACCAACCCCTCAGGGCGATCCTCCGAAGCCCCGACACCTTCGGATGGCTCGCTAAATGGGCAGTCAGGCTGGGCGAGTTTGACATCTCTTTCCAGCCACGGTCTTCCTTAAAAGCCCAGGTGATAGCTGATTTCATTGCGGAATGTACCTGGGGCGTGGAGCCGACCCCGACAACGGTCGAGACGCCCGTAGCAGACCCAGCGGGAGGAGCTGAGCCCATGGGAGAGACTGACCCAGCATGAGAAGCCGAGCCCGCTTGGACCATGCACGTAGATGGAGCTTCCAACCTCTCGGGGTGCGGTGCAGGCTTAATCCTAGCTGACCCCGATGGGCAATATTTGGAGTATGCTCTACATTTTGCGTTCCAGGTGTCGAACAGTCAGGCGGAGTATGAAGCTCTGCTTGCGGGGCTAAAGATAGTGAATGAATTGGGCATTGGTAGGGTCCGCGCCTTCTCTGACTCTCAGCTGGTAGTCAATCAGGTGAAGGGTGAATTTGAAGCGAGGGATCCTTCCTTAGCCAAATACTTGGACAAGGTACGGGACCTGGTATCATGATTTAAATTTTTTGAGATCCTTCATATACCTCAGCAACAAAACTCCCGGGTGGATGCTTTGTCATGGCTGGCAGTCGCTGCGGTCGGTACCTCCGACCGGACCTTCGTGGAACATCTGCAGTACCCGAGCATTGCCGAAGAACCGACGGAGATCTACCAGGTTGAGCAAGAGGCCTCATGGATGGGCCCAATCCGTACATTCCTGGCGCAAGGAGCCCTTCCGAATGACCCGATGGAGGCCAGGCGCGTCCGCTCAATGGCCTCTAAATACATCATCCTTGATGGGGATCTCTACAAGCGTTCATTCTCCCAACCATTGCTGAAATGCTTGGGGCCAGCCAATGAGGACTATGCACTCCGGGAGGTGCACGAAGGCATCTGTGGCGATCATCTTGGAGGGAGGTCCCTGGCATACAAAATCATCCGGCAGGGGTATTACTGGCCTACAATCCAGAAGGATGTCTTAGACTTCGTGCGAAAGTGCGATGCATGCCAGAGGTACTCCGGCGTCCAAAGAAGGCCCGCCAGCTAGTTGATCCCACTCACGGTGCCTTGGCCGTTTGCACAATGGGGGATGGACATCCTGGGACCTTTTCTCCCGGCCTCCAATCAGTGAAAGTTCCTCCTCATGGCCATTGATTACTTCACTAAGTAGGTGGAGGCAGAAGCATTAGCGCAGATAACCGAGGCCAAAGTAAAAAACTTTGTCCGGAATTGCATTATCTTCCAGTTTGGGATTCCGAAGATGATCATCATCGACAACAGAAGGTAGTTCGACAACTCTCAGTTCCGGGATTTCTGTCAACAATACCATATCGTCCATCGACTCACGTCGGTCGCTCATTTTTCAGTCCAATGGAGAGGCCGAGGTCACCAATAGGATGATCCTGCATGGGTTGAAGACCTGGCTAAATGAAGCCAAGGGGCTCTGGGCAGAGGAGCTACATTCAGTGCTCTGGGCGTATCGGACGACTGCCCGGTCGGCAACAGGGGAAACATCGTTCAACCTAACCTATGGGAGTGAGGCGGTCATCCCCGTGGAGGTCTCTCTACTATCTCTATGGATTGACCGGTTTGCCGAGCCGACCAACTCGGAGCAACGGAGGGCTGACCTAGACCTGCTGGACGAAACCCGACTCCGGGCGAGCATAAAGATGGCGACCTACCATTAAAAGATGGCCAGATATTACAATTCGTGGGTTAGGACGCGCACTTTCCAAGTTGGAGATCTGGTCCTACAGAAGACGGAGGTCTCGAGGCCAACCGAACAGGGAAAGCTTTCCCCCAATTGGGAAGGCCCCTATCGGGTTACTGAAATAATTTGAGCTGGAACCTACCGGTTCACACACTTGGATGGTCGGCAGATAATGCGCCCGTGGAATGTAGACAATCTTCGCAAGTATTATCAATAAAGTCTACAACTTCTTCAACTCCTTCCAGCCCACTCCGAAAGTCCAACCCCGGTCGGTAGAGGCTCTAGGGTAGCCCACTCCGAAAGTCCGACCCCAATCAGCAGAGGCTCTAGGGCAGCCCACTCCGAAAGTCTGACCCCGGTCGGTAGAGGCTCTAGGGCAGCCCACTCCGAAAGTCCAACCCCGGTTGGCAGAGGCTCTAGGGCAGCCCACTCCGAAAGTTCAACCCTGGTCGGCAACCATCCCGAGACAACCCATGCTGGACCACAGAAAAGTTAGGCCGCAGCGAGAGCCGCCTCGTGGACGGGGACCAGGAGCAAGTGCCTAGGTATCCGGCCTAAATTAAGTTACCATTCTCAACTACCCTACCAGCTTCTGGTCTGGCGGGCCGACCGGGGGTACTTAGAGAAATTTTGAAAGAAAAATACTTGTTCCATGCCCGTCGGCCACCTCGATGGAGCTCGTGACCCTGCAATATCGCAGAGTCGACCGGGGTACTTAGAAGAATTTCAGAAAGAAAAGGTGTTTGTTTTACGCCCATGCACACATTGAAAATGGTCAAAAAGCATTTTCATTCATTTTAAAGGAAAGCATTTACAAAAGGTGGGTCGGACCTTTACAACCCCCTTAGGTCCGACCCACGGGAGATGCATCTGGGGCCACAACCTCGGCCCCATCGGCTACAATTGAAGGGTCAACTAGGACTGCAGCGGCTGGAGGTTCCTCCGGAAGGGCCACCACTTCCATGTCGACTGGCATTGGAACTTCGACCCTGGCCGCTCCTACCTCACCTTCCGCTGGAGGTTCCGCTTGGGTCTCCTCTCTCTTGGACGGTTCCCGCAGCTCGGTGCTCGACAGGTCCAACCCTGGGAAGAGCATACCCACCTTCTTCAGGGCATCGTTGTAGCCCTCCCAATAAAAGTTCGCCGCCGCCTCCTCCACGTCTTCAGTAAAGCCGCTGGAGGCCTTGTATGCCGCCACGGCTTCCTGGACTTGCTTCGCGGCCAGTTCTTTGGACTCCTTGAGTTAAGTCTCCAACTGTGCCACCGTTGCCCACTCGGCCCGGGCCCTCTGGTCGGCCTCCGCCGACCGCTTCTCTTCCTCGCCCAACCGGCGGGTGAGGGAGTCAGCTTTCGCCTTCCTTTTCTTCAACCTGCCCTCGTGATCGGCCAGCCGGCCCTCAACCTCTTTCAGAGCCGCCTTTGTCGACTCTATCTCCGTTTGGGCTACTGCTAGGTTCTCCTCGGAAGACTTCACGGACGCCATTGCGGCCTCCTGGGCCGCCTCCAATTCCTGGACCCTCTTCGCGGAGGTCTTGGCGGCGTGTACTACCTGGCAGATGCCATCGTCCATGAGGGAGATATCATGGAGGAGCTGCAAACATATGACCAAGTTAGGATTACACTTGAAGGAGGAAAGACAATGGAGTAAAGGAGCAAGGTAAGGTCCTTACCCTCATGAAGTCCCGGTAAGTCTCCATAGTCACGTCGATCAAATATCTCTGGATCGACACCTCCCAGTCAGCATCGGTCATTGCGCCCCTCAATAGGCTCCGTGCCCTCCTGGGGTGGTCGAGTGCATGCCAGTGCTGGAACTTCTCCTGGCGGATCTCCTCGTCCGACCGCTCAGGTTCGCTGTCAGCCACCTCCTCCATGACCGGCCCCTTGCCCTTGTCGGTCGAAGGGGCTACCACTTTGGCACCGATGGGCGTAGGGGTTGGCACTGCGGCTGTGCCGGATGCCCCCGGCTACCCCTACTCCGGTCGGATGACCGGCCCTCCTGGTGGAGCCGACGCTCTCACTGCCCTCATTGCCATGCGCTCGGTGAGGGGGATGTCGTCTCCATCCGAGTCGACCTCGACGATGGGGACGGGTCGCTCCTCCTCCCATCTCTTCTTTTGTCGCTCGGCGGTTGGCGCGGGGGCCGACTCTGGGACGGCTCGCTTCTGCACCACCCGTTGGATGACTTTGGATTTGTCGATCCTTTGCATCCTTCCTCCTGTCACAGCAAATTCGGGGTTAGTGAGGGAGGAGGAGAGAGGGCTAAAAGTCTATAAGAAAAGGAGTCAGCCCTTGCCTAGGAAGCCTTGGGGACTGATCCCCGCCTGGTGAAGGATTCCCTCCCCCAACAGCTCAAATGCCACCACCGGGCCAGCTCTACTAATCTCGTTGAACGTGCCTTGGTCGGCTGCCGAAACTGACCTCCCCTCACGGACTCTCACCCGTGGCTCTCTCCACAATGGCTCGAACCCCCAGGGTTTGAGACTACTGACGAAGAAAAACCTGGCCTTCCACCCATGGATGGCCGACGGGAGGCACTTCAAGATCTTTCGGCCTTGGCGGGGGACAAACAGGGCCCACTCCCGGCTTCTAAAGTCCCTCTTCAGGTAGAAGAAGTTACCGAAGAGGGACAGACTGGGGTTGGACCCGGCCCTATGGCATAACACTATGAAGCAGCATATTGCTCGAATGCTATTCGGGGTCAGCTGCACCGGGGTTATCCTATAGAAGTTGAAGATCTCTATGAACAGAGGGTGCAGAGGAAACCTAAGGCCGGCCTTAAGGTGGGACTCGTACATTGGGAGGGTCCCTGGACCAAGTGGATTATTTGCTCTCCCCTCTCGGCCTGGAAGTGTGAGATGCAGGGTGGACGGGATGCCGTACACCGTCCTGAGGTTTTCGACTCGTTCCCGAGTCATGGTTGAGGGTATTTCGCTCGGCCCCGTGTCCCTAGGCCTTTGATCGAACCCCTACTACTAGACGCCATTGTGGGCTAGAGGAGGAAGAAGGAGGACTGGGACTAACCTGGGGCTGGACTCCTAGAAGCCGGGTTTCGTGGAAGAAGAAGGTGAAGATTATCTCGCGAAGTGCAGGTGTAGCGGGAAAAGCTCCTCGCTATGCTTCCTCCCCCTTTTTATAGACATCTGGGGGGAGGGGGGAAGCGAGGAAGGGAGATAACCGCCCGCCTCGAGCACATCCCAACCATCCCATCAACGGCCACAGTCGCCTGTATTTCAGGGTTTGAAGCATTCGAGGCGTCCCTTCACACGGATGGCGATCCGCATGCGCGCTGGATCAGTGGTGCGAGACCAACATGGAGGGCAGCGCCGAGCTACCGGATGCCACCGCGTGGCACGACGCTCAACTCCGCCCCGAATCAATGCAGGACAGCATGGCCTTTATCATGGCGCCTGACTCGCATTAACTGCCTCGTCTGTGCCCCAACGAGCGGCTGACAGCTATCCAAGGAGCCATTCGAGGGGGATTCGAAGTGACCCGATGCCTTGATCCAGAATCCACCGCAGGTGCACGCAATCATGCTCCTGTCCTTTTGAGCCACGTGGCCTCTCAAGGCACAGGAGCAGGGGGCATCTGTTGCACCCATTCGGCTAGTCCCGGGAGGGACCGGTCCAAGGCATCCGGTCGGCTGATCCTCGCGCGGAGTCAGACTCCCTGGTTCTAGGAGAGGACCCCACAGCCCCCTTTCCAAAAGGGCTAACCCGGGGGCTTCAAGAGTTGGCGGGCACCCCCACCGTCTGTGCGTGGTCCTCTTTGACTGCCACGGCTGGCTTCTGGGAGCCCCAGCTGAGCGCCACGGTCGGCTGTTGGGAGGCTAGGCCGATCCGCTGCTGAAGGGGTCGCTCGAAGTTTCCAGGAGCCTTTCTCCATGACAAGTTCTGATATTCTGTTGTAACGGACTCCAGTGCATGGCCACCACTCTGACGCTCCTGCCACGCCACCAACCCACGAACTTACCGCCACGCCTATTCTCCTGGAGGCATGTTCGAGTTTTCCCAACCTGTCCCCTAACAGAATTTGGCAGTACTCCACGCCTATAAAAGGCACCCGGGGGATCTCCATGAAAAGGGTAACGTTCTTCTTCTCCATTGAAAAATTCTTTTCCTGAGCTCTTTCCATTCCATTTCTCCATTCCTCCTCTAACTTAGCATTGGAGTGTCCCCCGCTAGAGCTCCTCCGATGCCTAGGGACTTCTTGCAGGTTGACCGGTCGAGGAGCTCTCTAGCATACCTGCCGAGCCTGGTCCAGGAAAAAGCACAGCAACATTGTCAGTTCTATGATTTACTAACCTCATAAGGCTTGCTAAAATGAGGTTGATATTGTATAGCAGAATATGTGCATATATTCATACAGTATTTTTTATCTTGTGCCATATCTGGTCATGTGTTGTGGCCAGTACGGGGAATGCAGGCATGGAAATGAAATCAAATACAAGTTCCAATTTGTTAAATTGGATTGCATATGCCTTGCGTGTCAGTATCAAGAATATGCACAATATAAGTTTCCCTCGGCAATTAACTTGGCGATTTGGAAACTGCAAAATACTTTGTACTGAAGTTTGGATTTAAAATGCAAAAGTGGTAATAGCATGGTTCATAATTTTTCCTAAGCGAAAAAAAAGTTCAAAACATTTTGGTTTGACCTACTGTAACAATTGATTGATATGAATCTATTGCATATCAATTTTGGCTATGTTTTGTCCGATTTCAAAATCTTTAGGCTTTTAGCTTCTTTGTTATTTTTAGTTGACAATTATTTTTACATCTGGGTGTATCTATCTTTATTCATTTGTAGATTTTTCTTTTTCTTTACTGATTTAGTTAATAAAACGGTAATGTTATATCCAATTAATGCTATCTTATGTCTATATCACTCTTGATATATTTCCATTAATTTCAATATTTCAATATTCTTTAAATTCATATGGCAGAGGTTTCTCATTTAATTTGACTGTATCGATTTTTAATTATTTTATAAATTTTTATTAATTTACAATCAATTTTGCAACCAATTTTTATTTTTTTCAAAATTTTATTAATTTGTAACTGATTTTGCAATCGAATTTTAATTTTTTTTCAATTTTTTTTTAAATTTGCAACCAATTTTAAGTTTTTTTCAAAATTTTATTAATTTGTAACCGATTTTGCAATCGATTTTTAATTTTTTTTCAAATTTTTATTAATTTGCAACCAATTTTTAATTTTTTTTAATTCTTATTAATTTGTAACTAATTTTGTAATCGATTTTTAATGTTCTTTCGAATTTTTATTAATTTGCAACCGATTTTTAATATTTTTTCAAATTTTTATTAATTTACAATCGATTTTGTAACCTATTTTTTTAAATATTTAAAAATAAAATTATTACTTAGCAACCAAATTTACAACCGATTTTTCGACTTGAAAATCATTTTTTTAAAAAATTTAAATTTTATAAATATACCAAAAAAATAAATAATCGGTCTCTAAATCGGTTGCTAAATTTTTGCAACCGAATAAAATCGAGGTCTTTCGGTTGCAAAATCGGTTACAAATAAATTTTGCATCCGATGTTCAATTATTAGCAACCGATTTTTTGGTTGCTAAAATATTATTTTCTTATAGTAATAGTGTACCGGATCCGACCCGACTCGATTTTCTAGTGAATGGGTCTGAATCTAATATTAGAATCCGATCAAAAAATTAGATCGGATCGAGATCATTCATGACCTGATCCGACCTTATCCATCCGTACTCCTACCTGCAACACAAGTGCAAAGATGAATGGCTGGATCGTTCCATATTTACTGGGCATTGACTCTGCATATTGCCCTAGGGGCATTAATTGATATTGTATGTTGCCCTGGGCGTTAATTACTAGTCAAAGTTATCTGGTGGATCCATTAGGAAAACCATTTTTAGAATAAGGCTTTAGGCTCTAGAAATACAAAGAGAAGAAAACAAAACAATAAGTTTTCCAAAAGTTTGGCAGAATTTGAATATACTAAAGTATAGAAATTAATGATTGTAAACTTCTTTGGCTAGAAAATATATATATATAATTTATATATAATTTATATTGATATATTTATTTGGTTAGGCAATAAAAAAAGAAAAATTAAGGAAATGACGTCAACAGCTAATAGTATTAGCAGTTTGTAACTCATGATTATCTGTTGAATAAATTATGAATAAATTGTATAGCATTCATTTGTCACAACTAATATTATTTCCTAACTAGTATTTACGAATACATCTTTGATTTATAAATATATCATTTTTAAAATAATATTTTTTAATTAATTTATAATAAAACATCATTTTACTAACGTATTAATATATTATCGTACTAATATATATTTTATTTTATTAATATATTATTTTTATTTATTTTTAATGCATTAACGTCATATTGTAGAAATACATTGGTCGTCTCCTAAACTACAAAAATTTTCGCGTCGAATTAAAGTAGGGAAACTTAAAATGCATTTACTTTTTTTATTAAACTACAAAATTGCCCTAAAAAATACTCCTCCACCGAATGCCCTTATTTTATTAAACTACAGAAAGGCCCACGTCCATGTGGAATTAAAGCAGCGAGATGCTGCCACAAACTCTTGAATGATTTTGAAACCGATCTAAAACTGTGGATGGCTGAGGTCGGCTTACATGGCTGGAATTCCTGAAGAGCGCTTGTTGCGAGTAAGTTTGCTTGCCGAAGAATGTCTGACGAGGGAAAAAGTTTAAAAGAACTCTCGGAGGGGTCCCGAGAGGCGTAAAGGTCCTCCATTTCCTTCCATTTATAGAGAGGGGATCGTCAACTACTTTTGGAAAGGCCATGGTCATCCCTATGAGGATCATGGCGTACATAGGGTCGGTGCGCAGTAGCTATCTCACCATTGTGGAGCTAAGCACCATCGATTGGGCGGCACTATCCTAGGGATTTTTTGCCTTATCCGGGGGTGGAAGGTGCCGAGGATCTCGAACCGGTGCGATCGCAGTAACAAGGTCATTCGCATCCAAGCCAGTCATGTCGGTGTGTACGAGGTCAGTTCACTTTGGTGATGGCGGAGGTCACGCCGTATCAGGAGCATTAAAATGCCCCTTTTTTTTTTTTTTTTTTGACTAAATTACAAAAATACCCTTAAAATCCATACCTGGCAGAAGACATAACATTGATTTTAATATATATATATATATATATATTAGATAACTAAATCCTACCATAAGATTGGAGTATCCCTCTGTCATTAAATTCATGAACTCTAGGAATTTTAATTGCTTAAAATATGTTATAATTGTAGAAAAGTTTAAGTTGCTAGAATTGAATCAATAATTGTATGCTAGAATTATAGGAAAGGCTGATCTGATCCGGGAAAAGGAAGATTTTTTTCGACCAGTTCGATTCAAAACTCTAAAAAAATAAAAAAAAATTAAAAAAAATAAAAGTAGAGCTTAAAGTCTCATTTTTTATTAATTAATTTTTTATCTATTGTAAACTGAGGTATATAACCTCTATTTGTAATGATTAATGAGATTTATCCTTGTACAAATTAGATCGAATTTCTCTTTCTATCTTCTAGAAGGACATCCACTCTTGAATATATTGGGTTAGATTCTTCTTCAAGTTTTAATATGACTAGATCTTAAAATATTTATTAATAAAAAAATTATTAAAAAATACTAAAATTTTATAGGAGATAAATCTTGATTTTTATATCAAATTTATTTTCTATAATTCTACTTAATTTTTTATAGATTAAATATAACCTTTGATCAAAGCCTTTTCCAAATAGAAAAGTTTCAATTTAACTTGCTTGTTGCTGCCAAATCACTTTTGCTTGAAGCTCTGACGGGTTGAAGATCTTGCTGATTTCTTCAGCGGGATGAGAGTTTGTACCCTGCATTCCTCTTCGATAGATACCTGCAAGAAAACCTGGACTGGGGATGCCAACGGGGATACTTCGATATTCATGTTAGTTGGATAATTTGGGCAATAACCGCAGCTATGGAAGATAACCATAAAAGAGTCAAAAAAAATGAGCATATGAGCATGTGGTAACTAGCGTACCTTGGCCAGAGGTCCCTCTTACCTATATAAAGGATAACATTGTGGAATAAGATCTGCAGCATGTCAGAATGCCTCCCGGGAGAGGTATTCGTTTCTGCCAGATACAACGAATTTGGCTAAGGTGGTGAGATTCTATCTTCCAAAAGCCCCACCATCAGGATTTTCTTGTTATGGTATCGGGACACGATCTCCCATGAAACATGCTAGGACAATCATGATCGTAGGGTAGGCATAACCAATTGATCGGTGCATATATGATAACGAGTGCCGTGTGATGGGATATCTTGTGGATAACGGCTACTCAGCCTAAGTAGGAAGTTGGTGTGCGGGATGAATAGCCCTACATGGATAGCTAGTAAGTACTGACTTCACTGTCTTGTTAGTTGGCCAAGTGTCATCTCCTTTTTGAGCAAGATACCGGCTAGCTTGAAATCCCTTGCCATGGCTAGTAGCTTCAGTAGTTCTTAGGTGAAGTCACACATGAAGATTAAAGTCATCGAGGTCGGTGACACTCTAGGAGATCACTGAGCCCATGTTGGTACTCGCCATATCAAATGCCCCACACTCCCAAGTTTAGAGTACACGTGATCTCACTGGCTCTGAGTGAAGGGAGTAGTTAGCACGCAGATCTTCTAAGGACTAGGAGGACTAGCATGCATAGTGCATCCATCCATTCCTTCATGAACTGTAGCTGACTAGATGGGCCGCCTGGCGATAAGAAGAGGAGGAGTTACTGATGTAGAGGAACCTAGGCGCCATATCCAATTCTCATGGCTCCTAGCAATTTGCATATCTTCTATAGGGTAATGAAGAGCTATCACATTATGGAGGAGCAATGGTTCGAAATGATTTCTTTGCACCTCTTGGTGTGCCGAATTAATGATCCAGAAACAGGATTGAGGCAATAGGATGCTTCTGAATGAGGGCCTGCCATGTGCCTGTATCCTAACAAGACATGCTGGAGAGTGGCCACATTTGACCATTGAGATTAGCTTTAAAAGGACTCCCTGTTTTCTTGGGAGGTTTGCTTTTTCATCAATTCTCAGAGAGATAGAGAGGGAAAGAGAGAGGAGGGAGAACTCCAAACCTTCACAAGCCTTGCGGATTCCTATTTATTCCAGGTTAGCTCTCTCTCCTTTCTTCCTTTTATTTCCCCTAAGTTGTCCTGAGAGAGGGTACTCTTCTTAGTGGTCTTCTTGACTCTCCTTTATTTGATCTTTTTCTTCTTTCCATCTTAGTAGTCATGAGTTCCTCTGATGGTGAAACCCGTCCTGTGAAAAGCTCCCTTGGTCATTCAGGCCCTGAGGAGCTATTTTAGGTTAGGCCTGGATGATGTCCCCTTCAGAGTAGTGTGGAAGACCTACTAAGTGGCTGGTCCAAGTGTTCCTACTCCTCTCTCAGCTTTGATGCCTATCAACTCGGATCTGGCAGGTCCATCAAGCATGCTCTTGATAATGACCTGAATGAATATCCTTCACCTTTAAGGGTTGTATGGGATTCTGGATGATATCCGGATCTCAGCCCCTGGTCCAGGTGACAAGGTTACCATAGGGGAGCCAGGTAGGATCATCCTATATGAAGACTTCTTTTCACTTATATCTACCTTCCTCTTCACCCCTTCATCCTCACTTTCTTAGATAATTATCGACTTGTCCCGACCCAACTTACTCCAAATTCCTTCAAGGTCATCTATTCTTTCATTGCCCGCTATCACTTCCATGGGATAATCATTAGATTTTTCCTCTTTAGGGCTATCTTTACCTTGAAGCACCACCCGATAGAGAGAGGGTGGTAGTTCATAGCTCCTTGGCTGGGGACCTTCATTTCGAACTCCCAACCTCCATTAAGGGATGGAAGAATCGATACTTCTTTGCTTTTATCGAAAGGATCAACTAGGTTTGGAATGATCCAGATAGGTCTCCAAACCAGAACACTACTATGGAGCTTGTCGACCAGGAGATATACGACCAGCTTCTCACTTCCAAGATCCCCCATGAGCTAGATCTCTTTTTCGACCAAAACCTTTTAGATGCCAAGGTCAGCCCGGTGCGATCCTTAGATGAGAATTATGGTAATGTTTCCTCCCATAGTTATCTAAAACTAACTAAATTGTCTACTTATGCAGATATGAAGTTCTTAATTGACAAGCTTAAACAAATCAGTCAGAAGAGGATGGCTATGAAAAAACCTTGGGACATAATGGCGAAAAGACCCTGGGTGGAGATGGCTGGGCTGGTACAAGTCTTAGAGTTCGAGCTGATGAGAGCCATAACACCGTGGCTCGAGAAACCTCGTATTGAGCAAGGAGGTGGTGGAGGTTTGCCCAGCTCCTCCCACGATCATGCTGGCTTCATTGTCCACGAGGACGAGTCCTCCAACGAGGTAAGCGAGTCTCCCAATGGGGTTGACAAAGCTTCCTACCCCGCCCACATCTCCCTTGGTAGCGGACATGAGGTCTCCAAGTCCATCACCAATGGGGACCTTTGTGCTGGTTCTCCCTCTCCCAGGATGGTGGAGACCTCGGCCACAATGGTGGCAGATGTGTCGATCTTCCAGGATGCTGGGCTGGCTGAGAGGCTCCTTAACCTAATCTTGCTCCCTCATGATTGGGATAACAGGAGGAGCCATCTAGTGGACAAAATCCTCACTAGTCTCTTCCCTAGGTACTTAGGGTAAGTCATCTTTACCTTAATCTAATTAGAGTCATAGAGAGACTAGCTAATTAACCAGGTTTATTTCTCTTTTCAATTTGTCTATGATGCCTTCATCATCAAGGAGGTGTGCCATCAGTCAATCAAATAATAGGATTCTTTCCATGCCAAGGCTGAGATTGAATTAACAAGGATGAGGGCCTTGGAGGATAAGCTGTCGGCCACTATAGCTCAGGAGAAGAGGTTGGAGGTAGAAATCTGAGACTCTACTAATAACATCTAGGAGCTAGAGGCCCAGATTAAAAAGCATGAAGAAGAAGTCACCAAAAAGGAGGAGTACGTCACCCTCCTAGAAGACAGGTACTCCGAGGCCACCCCTTGGTTGGTTTAGCTAGAGGGCCAGATCACCGCCCTATGGCTGAAGCTCTAGTCGACTAAGGGAAGGGTCGAGGTGGTCGAGGAGAAGGCAACGTCCACCGAGATAGTGGTGAGGGTGGCCAAGGTAGAGGTGGCCAGAGCGGTTGAGGATTACAAGAAATCCACCAACTTCAAGGATGAGGTCAGTGAAGCTGCCTGCGATGCCTACTAGAACGGCTTCGAGAAATGTAAGAGAAAGGTCACTAAGGCCTTCCACCTTCTAGATCTAAGTGAGATCAGGACCAACGAGCTCGAAGAGGAAGAGGAAGGAGAAGCTACATGAGACGAAGGTGAGGCTGTCAAAGCTGAGGGAACCCCAAAATCGAAGCCACCCTCATGTCCCCCAAGGAGCTCTAGCCGGACACTGCTGTTGGGGTGACTGGGCAAACAGGGCTCAAAGGAGTGGTAGGGCGACCTACTTCAGTGCGGGAGACTATCATGCAAGTGATGGCCAATACAGAGACGATCATCAATGCCACACTGGAAGCTGTCAGGTCTGGTATGACTCTAGTTCTTGGCCCCAACAGTTAATCCTCCTTTTTCTCTATTTTTTCCTTATTTTAATTTTGGAGCCAATTTTGTAAAGACTCCGGCATGTCGGAGAAACTTACCATTCTATAAAACCTTGAGAAAGAAATAGAATGAACCCACTTTCTCCCTTAAGTCTTATCTCATATCTCTCCCCTTATCTATGTCTTTCATTCTTCTTTCTTTTTTTTTTCTTTTTTCCTTTTTTTTGTTACTGCAAAGGTTTAACATAAGGTGGTAGACCTCTTTGCTAGCGTTTAGCTAGCTGAGGATAGAGTAGTGCCACATAGGGACCATTTAAGGGTTGATCCACATAATTGTGTTCGACATTCACTGGTTGCTTACCCAGCCATCAGAAGGCGATGTCATGAAGTGGTATACCCTGAGTTCACTCAATTTCTAGTTGGGTGAACTGGTAGTAATGCCACGAGGTGGACTGTTCGTGAAGGCGGTGCTGCGTAATGGCTTGCTTTTCTCAGATCGATCTCTAATTGGTCGAGTAGGGGGTAGTGCTGTGAAGCAGCCCATCTAAGGAGATGATGCCGTAGAGTGACCCATTAGACTTCAACTGACTTCTAGTCGGGCGGGTAGGTGACAGTGCTATAGAGTGGCCCATCTGAGGAGACGGTGTTATGGAGTGACCTATCAGACTTTGATGACTTTTAGTTTGGTGGGTAGGTGATCGTGCTATAGAGCGATCCATTTGAGGAGACGTCACTATGGAGTGACCTATTAGACTTTGACTGACTTCTAGTCAGGTGGGTAGGTGTTGGTACTGTAGAGCAGCCCATCTAAGGAGATGGCACTATGGAGCGACCTATCAGACTTCGATTGACTTCTAGTCAGGTAGGCAGGTGATGGTGCTATAGAGTGACCCGTCTGAGGAGACAACATTGTAGAGCAACCCATCTAAGGAGGCAATGCTATAGAGCAACCTATCAAACTTTGATCAACTTCTAGCTAGGCAGGTAGATTTATCATGGAAAAAAGAGCTAGACCTTTTGCTAGGAAAAGACCCCATTTCATTCCTAGGTGGAGTGTACAGATCATTGATAGTACATTCAAAGGTTCTCGATATTCCATGTCTAGGATATCAAAGTTCTGTCATGTTTGGTGATCCGGTAGGCTCCTCGATGTAGGTCTTCAATGACCTGATAAGGTCTTTTCCAATTTGGAGACAACTTGCCTTGTTTAGTTGGCTTGGACACTTCTAATCGATGCAAGACAAGGTCTCTCAAGCGAAAAGACTTGTGTTTCACCTAAGAGTTGTAGTACCAGGCTACCCATTGTCAGTATGATGCCATACGAAGGTGAGCCTTGTCTCTAATCTCTTTTAATAGATCAAGGTTGAGAAGCAGTCATGCCGAATTACTTAAGTCATCATAGTGCTTGATCCACATGATTGGAAGACCAATCTTGATTGGTATCACCAATTCGGTGTCAAAGACCAGGTTGAAAGGTATTTTATTAGGCAAAGCTCAAGGAATGGTATGGCACACCTACAAAAAGTCAGGAAGTTCTTCCACCCACCTGTCCTTGACTTTGTCTAACCTAGTCTTGATGCCTTGAAGAATCGTTCGATTCATCACCTTAGCTTCTTCATTAGTTTATGGGTGTCCCATGGATGTGAACTGGTGATAAATGTGCAGCTCGTCACAAAACTCTCTAAATGCTTGATTATCGAATTACCATTCGTTATCAATGATGAGGATATGGGAAGCCTAAATCGATAAATGACTAACTTCTAGAAGAAAGATTTGACTTTGCTTTCCATTATATATGCTAAAGGCTCTGCCTCCATCCACTTGGTCAAGTAATCGATGGTAACAAGCAAATATCTTCACTGGCCAGATGATGGGGGCAATGGACCAAGTATGTCCATCCTCTATTAGATGAATGGTTAGGAGGAGGAGAGCTGGGATAGTAGAGTGGCCAATTACCATTGGATGTAGGCATGTCATTGGCACTGATCACATTTTTGCATGAACTCGGCAGCATCTTCCTGTATAGTGTTCCAATAGTATCCTTTCCTGGGCACCTTATAAGCTAAAGACCTGCCCACCAGGTGATTTCTGCAAATCCCTTCATGGATCTCCTAGAGGACGTAGTCAGCTTTTGAAGGCCTCATGCATTTTAATAGTGGGTATGAGTAGGACTTCTTGTAAAGTTGCCAATCCAATAGTACTAATTGGGAGATCTTTCACTTTAGAAGCCTAGCCTCCATAAAATCATCGAGTAAGATTCCCTCAGCTATGTACTTGATATAAGGGTCCATCCAACTCGGCTTGCATATGACCTGTTCGGCTTCCTCAATCACGATGATGCTGGGGTCTTCCAGGTATTCAATGAATGTCCATCCAAGTAAAGAATCGACTGAGGTCACAAGCTAGGAGAGGCTGTCTACATAGACATTCTCCTCTCGAGGAATGCAAGAGATGCTAAAATGCTAGAATGCTATCTTGGAAGCCCGTACCTTGTCCAAGTACTTCACCATCATGGGATCTCGAGCCTTGAACTCACCGGTGACTTGGTCGGCCTTGAGTTGTGAGTCGATGAAAACCCTTAGGCTCTTCACTTTGAGCTTGTGGGATGCTTCAGTCCTACTAGGAGGGCTGCATATTTGGATTGGTTGTTAGTCACTTTGAATAGAAAGCGTAGTGCATATTCAATGACTACTTTATCCAAATTTGTTAGAATGAGGCTCGCTCCGCTTCCAAGTGAATTGGACACGCCATCCATGTGGAGGATCCAAGTGGTCCCTATATGGGATGGTCATGCTGGTGACTTGGTTGGTGCTTCTTCAGACCTATCATTCGTCCACATGCATTCTACCAAGAAGTCGGCCAAGACTTAGGCCTTTTAGGATGATCTTGGGCGATATGAGATGTCGAGCTTATTGAGCTTTATCACCCATTTTTCCAAATATCTAGAGGTGTCTACTCAGCTCAATATAACTCTTAATGGTTAATCAGTGAGGACAAAGATCTAGTGAGCTTGAAAATAAGGCATGAGATGCTGAGTAGACACGATTAATACAAAAATATTTTTTTTGGACTAAGTATACTTGGTCTCCATATCATGTAGTACCTTGTTGATGTCATAGACTGGTCTATGTGTGCCATCTTCACCAATGCAGATAAGCACCGAACTGATTGCTTTCGTTGAGACAGCAAGGTACAGGAAGAGCTCCTAACCGACTTCAGGTTTGGATAGCAAGGGGGTGAGGTGAGGAACTTCTTTAGTTTCTCAAAAGCTACTTGACACTCTTCTATTTAGGTGAAGCCGTATATTTTGCATGGTACCTTGAAGAATGGCGATAGCATTCAACCAAACAAGAGATGAAGCGGCTAAGCGTTGCTACTCGATCGGTTTGCTATTAAAACTTTTTCTTGGATGTTGGATGCCTCATGTTGATTATTGCCTAGATATTCTTGGGGTTCACTTCGATCCCCGATCGGGTGACCATGAAACTAAGAAACTTTCTCACAATGATGCCAAATACGCATTTACTTGGATTCAATTTCATCTAGTGGAGATGAAGATTATTGAAGGCTTCTTCCAAGTCGATGATATGATTAGTTTTTTCTTTGCTTCTAACAAGCATATTGTCAACATAAACTTGCATATTCTGACCTATCTGGTCTTTAAAGACCTTATTGATAAGGCACTGATAGATTGCCTCTATATTCTTCAAATCGAAAGGCATTACTTTATAATAATAGATACCTTTGTCTGCCATGAATGCAATGTTTTTCTCATTTTCTAGGTTCATACGAATCTGGTTGTACCTTGAAAAGGCATTCATAAAGCTAAGCAACCCGTGTCTGGACGTCATATCGACTAGCTGGTCAATTTTAGATAATAAAAATTATCCTTCAAACATGTCTTGTTAAGATCGGTATAGTCGATACAAATTCTCTACTTCCCACTCACCTTTTTAACCATGACTATGTTCACAAGCCAACTGGAATAGTGAACTTTTTGGATGAATCTAGTAGCGAGGAGTTTCTCGATCTCTTCATCTATGACATTTTACCTCTCGAGTGTAAAGCTTCTTTTCTTCTAACGAACTGACCTATACTTAGGATCGATGTTTAGCCTGTGAGTAATTACCTCTAGAGAAATTCCTAGCATATTCGATGCTGTCCAGGCAAATATGTCTGAATTGGCCTGCAAGAAGTCAAGTAGTCAATTTCTCTCTTCTTCTGGTAGGAGGGCTCCAACTTGGACCGACTTCACTGGGTCTTTTCCTAGGAAAAAGGATAGCCGATGCTCAACAGGCTCTCTCCTTATCCCAAGCTCCCTTTGATCCAGTTGCTCTATGACTGGCACCTCATCTGCTTTTTGGACTTTGGGAGCCATTTGGAAACAGTGTTGGGTGAGCTGTTGGTCACCACACACTTCCCCAACTCTGTAAAGAGTCAAGAAATAGATAAGTAAGCATTTGGTTGAGATGACCACATCTAGTTGGTTAAGCTTGGGTTGCCCTAAAATCACATTATAGGTCGATGGTAGGTGGACAACAGTGAAAGTCATCAAGACTATGCTCTGCCAAGGTTGAGTCCCTACCATGACTGGTAGGGTGATCTCGCCTTCGATCCCAACTAAATTTCTAGTGAAGTCGATTAGAGGTGCTAAAATCGATTTGAGCAGACTAGGAGATAATTCATCTAGACAAATGCATCATAAAAAAGGATGTCCATAGAGCTCCCACTATCAATCATGATTTTTTTTATAGGATATTTTTCTATCATCATATCTATGATGATAGCATTATTATTGGGTTTACTAACCCTGACAAGGTCCCTATCAGTAAAGGGAATTATAGTTTCAACTCTCTCCTCCCCCTAGGGCTATCAATATGGGTCGGCCCGGCCCAGCCCGACGCTAACCCATATGGGATGACATTATATGGGCCGGGTCGGGTTAGGCCTACTTGCAAAAATAAGCCAAGAAAACTCAACCCGGCTTGGCCCTATATGGGCCATGGGCTAGGGCTGGGCTAGCCCACTGCCATTTACCAGTTTGGACTTCGGAGAGGGGGATGGCACAGAGGAGGTCTCCCGAAATGGTGGCTGGTGGGAGCTGGAAAGCTGGGGAAGGGCACTCATCATTGTGGGGCAAAGTTGGAGACCGGACATCCGTATTGACATCGATGTAGTGGCCACAGAGGAAGAAAACCCATCCCGGTGAGCCCTCCTGATAGGCTGACACAATGATGCCGACACCCCCCAGACCCATGTTTCTAACTCTTCGTTGAGAGAAAAAATCAAAAAAAAGGGATTGAGGAATGAGGAGTCCTCACCGCTGAACGGCCGAAGTTCGGGTGGGGTTCTTACTTCTTCGTTCGAGACAATGTCATGGGGTTTTGGTCGGTGTCACTATCACCACCGCTTCTTCTCCTTCGTCGGAATGGGAGAGCTCCGGTGAATGTTGCATCGCGATCTCGCAGAAGAAGAAGAACGACCATTAGCCAAACAGGTGGGGTGGGGTTCTCACTTCTCCCGGTTCTCCATGAGACCTAACCGTAACTGTTTAATGTTGAAGACATTAAGTTTAACAAAAAATCTTCTAAGTCCAAACATTCGGGGTTTCCGACTTCCCATAATATTTTTTTTAAAAAATTCATGGCCCATGGGCTGACTTAGCCCTAACCCAGTTCAGCCCATGGGCTCCAAGTGTCAGGCCAAAAAGCTTGGTTACATAAATGAGCTACCTTTTTCAGCCCAACTCGGCCCATTTGTAGGGTGAAATGGACCGGCCCATTGGCTCTAGCCCATTTTGATAGGTCTACCTCCCCATAGACCTTTTTGGGACTTGCCCTGCCCCCAGGTTATCATGCTAACCAACATCTCGGTTGGTCGATTATCAACATTGATCAGAGTCCAATGATTGTCGGTGCTTTAGGTGTTGGGCAGGGATCCTCCACAGACAAACTTTCTGAGGTAGCCATGTTGGATCAAATATTTAATTTCTTTTTTTAAATGGCGCCATTCCTCAGTGTCATGGCCATGATTTCTATGGAATTGGCAGTATTTATTTTTATCATGGCTGCCCGATGGCCTCAATAAAGGGAGGAGGCTTGTATAGGTAGTGCTAATCCTTTATATCCATCAGGATCTTAGTTCTAGAGATGAGGAGAGGAGTGTACTTTTTATTTTTATTGGTGAAATCCTTCAGCTTGGAATCTAGACTACAAGATGAGTCTGCCCTTTCTACTTAGGCTCCGCCTTGCTCTCCTCGAGCTTGCTTCTTCCTGAGCTTCATGTTCAGCTTCCCTTGGGTGCAATTGGCTTTCTTTGCATAAATATACTTCTATGCATGGGTAAGTAATTTTGAGTAAGACTTTGGTGACTTCTTATCGAAAGAGTAGGTAAACTGAGAAGTCTTAAGCCTTCTTTTCATGACTAGCATGGTCACTGATTCATCTAGATTATATACCTCTAATGCAGCCACTTTGAATTGAGCCATGTAATCTTTTAAAGATTCTCTACCCTGTTGACAGACGAAGAAAAGTCTATCAACTTCTCATGGAACCTTTCATTATGCATCAAAGTATGCTACAAACTTCTTCTCTAATTATTTGAAGGAGCCTATGCTCCATGGCTCAAGCCAAGAATACCAAGCTCGATCGACTTACGAAGCATAGCCAGGAAGGCTGTGCAGAGGAGGGTGTCAGTTGGCCCCTGAACTCTCATGAAAGCCTTGTAGCTCTTGAGGTGGTTAAGAGGATCCATGGTTATGTCATATGGTTCTAGCTGGGGTATACGAAATTGATCAGGAATTGGCTCCTCCTGGATTTGGTGGGTGAAAGGGGGATGAGTGTCATAACTTGCTAGCTCACGGGTAGCGCCTTGTAGGTCAGCAAACTAGCAAGTAAGGTCAGTTAGCTTGCACTCATGCTCCTCCAGGCACTCTGTGGTTAATAGCCGAATAGTCTAGTGGGTTGACCCCTCCTAAAAAACTATAAGGGTTGATGTGGGTGGTAATCGGGAGTGTTCATGCTTCAGCCCTTTCCCATGCCAGCACTCATGGCAAGGAGTGCTACTCCATCACAACTGGATGGTGGTAAAATCTCTCCTAGGAGGACTGACGGCTTGCTTGATGATGTAGTGAAGACTGCAGGAGTGACGGTGCCACCGATGGGATGACCCCCATGGAAAGATTGGTGGCTGGCTTGAGTAGCAGTGATAGGAACTGTTGGGGTTCCTAGCAACTATTGTGTGGCCATCGAATAATGCTGGTGCTGCAATTGCTGGACCACTGTCACTAGCATTTGGACCTACCTCGTCAGCATGGCAAGCTGGTCCTGCTGGCCCGTAGGCAATGGAGGTGGTGGAATGAGTGGTTCCACCTCTTGACTATGATGATCGCCATGGTGCAAGGGAT
The DNA here is from genome assembly GCA_021397845.1 of Areca catechu. NCBI lineage: Eukaryota > Viridiplantae > Streptophyta > Magnoliopsida > Arecales > Arecaceae > Areca > Areca catechu. The sequence continues at coordinate 44,088,382 of CM038053.1, read as the reverse complement.
TTCCAACGTGGCTTGAAGATGCATCTCATGTGCATGTAACCACCATGGTGTTAAGGTTTGTGAGGGCACTCTTCACAGAGCAATAGTTCTTCATAGAGGATGCTATTCAAGCTTGCTCACAGTTGCACCACCTACTTGGTGCATTAATCTATTATTGCCAAATCACTTTCGTCTGAAGCTCTGATTGGATCAAAGATCTCACTGGTTTCTCCAATGGGACGAGACTCCATACCCTATTATTCTCCTTTGATGGAGACCTACAAGGAAACCCAGGCTAGGGGTATCGGTGAAGATACTCCAATGCTCAAGTTAGTTGAGTGATATGGACAATAGCCAAAGCTGTGAAAGAAAGCCATAAAAGAGCTAGAAAAAATAAGCGTATGAGCATGTGGTAACCAACATACCTTGGCCGGAGGTCTCTCTTACCTATATAAAGGATAACATTGTAGAACAGGATCTGCAGCATGTTAGAATGCCTCCTGGAAGAGGTGTTCATTTCTACCAAATATAATGGATTTGGCTGTGGTGGCAAGTTCTGCCTCCTAGGATCCCCACATCAGGATTTTCTTATTATGGTGTCCGGACTCGATCTTCCATGAACCATGCTAGGATAGCCTTAATCGTAGGGTAGGCGTAACCATCCGGTCGGTGCATATATGATGATGGGTGCTGCGCGATGGGATATCTTATGGGTAATGGCTAGTCGGCCCGAGTAGGAAGTTGGTGTGCAGGATGAATAGCGCTATAGAGATGGCTAGTCAGTACCAATTTCATCATCTTGTCGGTTGGCCATGTGTTCTCTCCTTTTTAAGCAAGGTATTGGCTAGCGTGGAATCCCATGACATGGCCAGTGGGTTCAGTAGTTCTTAGGCGAGGTCCCATGTGAGGGTCGAAGTCATTAGGATCGGTGACACTCCAGGAGATCGCCGAGGCCATGTCGGTACTCACCATATCATGACTCATTTTGAGACCCAAATGATAGGATTTTCGTCTAATTCAACCTCCTTGGGGTTAGCCCAAAATTATAAGTCTCAATAAGATATTCAATTTTTTAAAAAAGATCATCTTTATCTAGCATCATATGATCAAGTTATGGCATCTTGAAATTTAATTAGTACATGATTCAACTTTCTAATATGATGGATCTTATGCCTAGAACCTATCAAGCTCTACCCGTAGTAGCCAACATGATTCGCATTGAATCCTTGTAGTGGTGAAAATAATTCATATCATGTCGAATGATCCTCTTGGATGTCCATACTAGTCAAAGTGATCTACACAAAATATGGTAATTTTCTTGAATATCTATAATGGCAAAGTAATCCACATCAAATCTAGTGACCCTTATAGATATTCGAAGTGGCCACATCAAGCATATTGATCTACCTGGATTAGTTGCTGCTATATCAGAATAAATAAAGTTGGATAAATACTTGCTTCCCCGCTTCATGGCTGATTTGTAGACTTTGCTTAAAAATAGTTTCTAGCTTTAGTTGTCTTTGCTAGATGGTAGATCTTGGTCTCTAGATATTGAAGAGCTTTTTTATAAGAGTTGCCAATACTAATGTTGAAGGTATCATCAATCTTAAAATGATCTCAATGACTCAAACAATCTTCTCCTATAGCTATATGAGATATCCCTTCATCTTATTATACATCGAGGTAGATCTAAACATCATACTCACCTTTATCCTTCAATATACTTCAAGCATGGTTAGCCTATCTCCCATCTATTTAGATCACTCATGCATCTAGACTATGCATTAAGGCTCCTACAGTTGTAGGGGAACCAATTAACACTCTAATATTAACTTATCGTTATAGATGTATAGGAACCTAGCTCTAATTTCAACTTAATCTGAAAGGATCACGTTGGAATTCAATCAGGTAGGAACATGACTCCAATACCAACTTATTTCCAAAAATGTAGAGAAACTTGACTCCATACTAACTTGCCGTTGTAGATGTGGAGAAACAATGCTTTGATACTTACCCAATCCAATTAGAGAAAAGGAAGATTTTATTCAATTCACTAGACTTGAACCTCTCAAAAGAAAACTAGAAGAAGATAAAAGAATGGTCAAAGTAGGGCTTAAATTCTCTTTTCTTTCATTGATTGATTCTACAATAGATTTTATTCAATTCACTAGACTCGAATCTCTCAAAAGAAAACTAGAAGAAGATAAAAAAATTATCAAAGTAGGGCTTAAATTCTCTTTTCTTTCATTGATTGATTCTACAACCATCATAAATTGAGGTATATAGTCCCTATTTATAATAATGAGATCTATTCTAGCATAATTTGGGTAAGATTGATCTTCTTATCTTCTACAAAGATATCTATCATTGAACAATTTGGATAGATTCCTCTTCCAAAATGTACTTGCCAATTATTAATAACAAGGATAAAAACATCTCGCTAGGTCCTACCCTATGTGGCCATTGTCTATTCCTTTACATGAGGACAAATATAGATCTTTCCAAAAGTTGATTTATCAGTGATGCCAATAGTCGATGCCAAAGTTTGCCTTTTTTTTTATAAAAATTAATTATTTATAACTATTCAACTTTTTGGTTAGGATAGTTCAAGCTAAAAATTAAATAAAAAATATAATTTGTATATAAATGTAGTTATTACCTAGGATTAACTTTTGTTGACTTCCGTATTGATTTTGATGATTAACAAATTACTTAAGTATATTTGAGTACTAATTATTTGTTTAAGTATGTTTTATCAGAAAAAGGTACTCATTAATTATGTTGAAGGTTTACTTATCATATAGTTGAATAAGTTGTTGACCCCTGGAATGATTTTGATGATTACAAAATATTGGAGCATGTATTTGATACTAACCCTTTACAAATTGTTTAAGAAGTTTTGCAGGAATTGATTACCTTTGTTTAAAATGATTTTCAAATTTACTTAAGGGTAATTCAATTGAGTTTGTAAAAGTCCTAAGTTATGAATGCTGTAATTATAAAAAATGGGCTTAAAATTGTAAATATTTGGATAAATTATGTAGATTAGTTTCTAGTTGATTCAATGATGAAGTTTTTGGGAAGCTTGAAGCAAATTTTAAAAAAGACTTGTAAGAGCCGACTCAAAATGGCACGGCAAGGAGGAAGATTCAAAGTTTCAGAACTAAGAGCCGACTCCCAGTTCAAGAGCCGATTCTTCCAGAAGCATATTTTTTGAAGTCTGAGAATTAGAGCCGACTCCCAGTTCAAGAGCTGACTCTAGATATGTTTGTTTGTGTTGACTGAAAGCTTGAAGGCAAGAGCCGTTGTCTGCACTTCAACTGCTAGTTGCTGAAATTGAAATTTGAACTCCAAATCATCTCCAACGGCCATTTCACGAATCTCAAGGCCCTACAACGGCCATATCTCATAGAAAACTATAAAAGGGATTATTTTTGAAGGATTAAATAATTAATTAAGATTTATTGCTGAGTTTTCTTGAAAAAACAAAGAGCTTTCAAGTTATTCTTCTACCTACCTCAAAGAGCATTCAAGTTGGATTCAAAGCTTCACCAACTCCACTCTATCATTGAATCCACTCATTGAAGAAGGGAAAAAGTAGCATTGAAGAGAACTTAAGGATTGACTTCATTTTGATCTTCATCGGCAACATCAAAACAAACTTGGTTTGTTGTAGTTGCTTATTTTACATTCTTTATCTTGGATTGCTCTCTTAGAACAGCAAGGGGCTGTATCTAGAGTGAGAGTTGAAGGTTTTTAGGTTAACCTTGTAAAATCTAAGTTTGGGTTCTTGGTTTTCCCGGTTTAAAACCAAGTATTTGGGTTTTCTTTGGTGATCCCGTATAAAACCAAAGGGAGTTTGGGTTTCTTTGGTGATCCCGGTAAAACTAAAGTGTATAGGTTTGGATTGTGAGCCTAGTAAAACAATCCGACTGTATTCCGGTTGAAAAATATAGTGGAAATCCCAAGTCATCCTTGGGTAGTGGATGTAGGACCCAGTTGCTCCGAACCACTCTATTTCTTGGTGTTTGTGATTGTGCTTTCATTGCTTGATTGCTTTAATTTATTTACTTCCGCTTTGCACACTTCACTTCTACACTAAAAGAATTTCAAAGTGTACATACTTACAAAAGTTTTTTAATCCCAATTCACCCCCCTCTTGGGAAGCCACCTGGGTAACAAGTGGTATCAGAGCAGAGTCTTTGAAAGTTACTTAGAGTAAAGACATATGGCACATCCCATGAGCACTTCATTGGTCGAAGGTCAATCCATAAATAGACCACCACTTTTCACCAGAATTAATTACACTTATTAGAAGGCAAGAATGAAGATATACATTCAAGCCGTAGACTTTCATTTATGGAAAATCATCATGAAAGGACCTCACACACCCATAATTAAAGTTAATGATATAGAGGTTTCCAAACCAGAAGAGGATTGGGACGAGAATGATATGAAGTTAGCTGAATTAAATGCCAAAGCAATGAACCTATTGTATTGTGCTTTGGATCCAAATGAGTTTAATAGAATTTCAACTTGCAATTCTACTAAAAAAATTTGGGACAAATTAGAAATCACACATGAAGGCACCTCTTAAGTTAAGACATCAAAAATAAATTTGCTTGTACATAATTATGAGTTGTTTAAGATGGATCCTAGTGAGACTATATCTGCCATGTATACTCATTTTACTGATATCATAAATGGTCTCAAGAGTCTGGGTAGAACTTATTCTAATGCTGATCTTGTCCAAAAAGTCTTAAGATCTTTGCCAGATAAGTGGGAAGCCAAAGTGACAGCAATTCAAGAAGCAAAGGACCTGAATACACTGCCTCTGGATGAACTGCTTGGATCCTTAATTACACATGAATTGGCTATGCAACAAAGGACTGAAGAAGATACAAAAAGGAAGAAAGTCATTGCATTTAAAGCTACTGAGGAAGATAAGAATGAAGAATCTGATTCATCATATGATGATGATCTTGGAAGTGATGAAATTGCCCTAGTCATGAGGAAATTTAAAAGGTTTATAGGCAGAAGAAAAACAAACAGATGGAGAAAGCATTACAGAAAAAGTAACTTTGGAAAAGAAAAGGAAAGAGACAAAGAAAAAAGATAAAGAGAAAGATAAAGATCAAGTACCTATCTGCTATGGATGCAAGAAACCAGGACACATCCGCCCTGATTGCCCTGAAGGAAAGAAAAAGATATTCCCTAGAAAGAAGAAGAAGGCAATGCTAGCTGCTTGGAGTGACAATGATGAAACTATGTCTACTGAAGAGGATGAAGAGACAACAAAAATAGCATGGATCTGTCTTATGGGTTTGGAGGATGAGGTAAGTACTTCTGAACCTAATTTAGAATTCACTTATGATGAATTGCATAATGCTTTTTGTGAACTGTTGATAGAATATAAAAAAGCTGGTTTAAAATTGAGAGATTTAAAAAATAAATGTGATATTTTTGAAAATGACAAAAATGAATCTTGTGAAAGAAACAAAATTTTACAAAGATAACTAAATTTGATTTGTGAAAGACTTAAGATTGTTCAAGTTGAAAAAGAAGAACTTTTTGAGAAAAATAAGAATTTGAAAAATGAAAATGATGATCTAAAAAAAGAAGTTCAAAAGTTAAAACCATTGGTTGAAAAATTAATCCTAAGTTCTAACAAACTTGAGTTAATCTTAAAAAATCAAAAAGAAACAAATAATAGATTTGGAATTGGTTATAAAGGCTCTATTTCAAACATATTTTCTGCTTCTACTTCATATACTCCTAAATTCATTAGTTCTAAACATGTTAGACCTAAATTTGCATCATCTCATAGTTATTATTCAAATTCAAGGATTGTATGCTATGCATGTAATAACATTGGTCATAAAGCTTTTGAATGTCATTTGAAACACAATGATAAAAGGAAAATTAAGAAAGTTTGGGTTCCAAAAGGAACCTTTTTCACTAACTTGCAAGGATCCAAGAGAGCTTGGGTACCTAAATCTATTAGATGATTGTTTTGCAAGAATGTCTTGCAGCCAAAAGTATCAAGAAAAGATGGTATTTGGATAGCGGCTGTTCAAAACACATGATGGGTGATGCTGATCAATTCTTCACCTTAGAATAGAAGGATGGTGGAATGGTAACATTTGGTGACAATAGAAAAGAAAGGATAATTGGTATTGGTAAAATCAAAATTACTCCTACATTTATTGAAAATGTATTACTGGTAGAAAAATTAAAGCATAATCTTTTGAGTATTAGTCAGCTATGTGACATTGGTTATAATGTATTCTTCAAGTCATCAATGTGTATAGTAGTTGATCTACTTGACTCTAGTACTAAATTCATTAGACACAGACTTGGTAACATTTATGTGGTAGATCTTAATGATCTAGTAATGTCAAGTAATACAAGTCTTATAGCAATGAATGACAAGAGTAAGGAATCAAGTTTACTATGGCATAGGAAACTTGGTCATGCTAGTATGGACACAATAGCTAAATTGATTTCAAAGGACTTAGTCAATGGTTTGCCGAAGTTTAAAGTTAATTTTGATTATGTTTGTGATGCATGTCAGTTAGGAAAACAAGTGAGGGAGAGTTTTAAATCTAAAAATATAGTTTCAACTTCTAGACCCTTAGAGCTACTTCACATGGACCTATTTGGATATACTAGGACTACCAGCCTAGGTGGTATGAAATATGACTTGTGATTGTAGATGATTTTTCAAGATACACATGGATTTTATTTATTGCACATAAAGATGATACTTTTAATGTATTCAAAAGGTTTTATAAAAGAGTTACAAACTTGAAAAACTTATCTGTTATTTCAATTCGTAGTGATCATGGCACCGAATTTGAAAACCAATATTTTGATCATTTTTGCACAAAGCATGGTATTGATCATAACTTTTCTGCACCTAGAACACCATAGCAAAATGGTGTTGTAGAAAGAAAGAATCGTACTTTGGAAGAGATGTCCAGAACAATGCTTTGTGAATGAAATCTTCCAAAATACTTTTGGGCAGAAGCTGTTAATATCGCATGCTATATTTTAAATAGAGTTTTAATTAGACCTATTATCAAAAAAATCTCCTATGAGCTTTGGAACAATAGAAAACCAAATATCAAATATTTTCATGTTTTCAGATGTAAATATTTTGTTCTCAACAATGGAAAAGACAATCTTGGAAAATTTGATTCAAATCTGATGAGCCTATTTTTCTTGGATATTCTTTAAATAGTAAAGCCTATCGAGTTTTTAATAAAAGAACTTTGACTGTTGAAGAATATGTTTATGTTGTTTTCAATGAATCTGACATTACATCTTCGAGAAAGGAAGATTTTGATGATGATGCAGGTATACTAGAGCATGGAATGAAAGACTTGACTCTTAAAGATAAACAATCAAGTGAACCACATGAAGAAGAGGTGAGTAAAGAGCATGGTGATATACCTAAAGAATGGAGGTATGTACAATCACATCCTAAAGAATTAATTATAGGAGACCCATCTCAAGGTGTTAAAACTAGATCTACACATAGAGATGCACATGATTTAATTGCTTTTGTTTCTCATATAGAACCTCATAATATAGAAGAAGCCGAAACTGATCCTAATTGGATGTTAGCAATGCATGATGAATTAAATCAATTTAGGAGAAATAATGTTTGGACCTTAGTAGAAAGACCCAATGATCATCCTGTTATAGGCACTAAGTGGGTTTACAGAAATAAACTAGATGAAAATGGAAATGTAATTAGAAATAATGCTAGATTAGTTGTACAAGTATATAATCAAGAAGAAGGAATAGATTTTGATGAACTTATGCACCTATAGCTAGATTAGAAGCCATTAGATTGCTACTAGCTTATGCATGTTTTATGAATTTCAAGTTATTTCAAATGGATGTAAAGAGTGCATTTTTGAATAGTCTTTTATCTGAAGAAGTTTTTGTTCAACAACCTCCCGGTTTTATCGATCATACTTTTCCAAATCATGTTTTTAAACTGAATAAAACTTTGTATGGTCTGAAACAGGTACCTAGAGCCTGGTATAATAGACTAAGCAAATTTTTAACCGCAAATGATTTGTTAGAGGTAGTGTTGACACCACACTGTTTATTCAAAGAAAGAAAAATGATATTTTGGTTATTCAAATTTATGTTGATGACATTATCTTTGGATCTACTAATGAATCTTTGTGTCAAGACTTTGCTAAGCTAATGCAAGGAGAATTCGAAATGAGCTTGATGGGCGAATTTACTTTCTTGCACTTCAAATTAAACAAACTAGAGAAGGTATTCTGATCAACCAAGCCAACTACATTAAAGAAATAATCAAGAAATTTGGCATGGAATCAAGTAAGAAAATTGGAACACCAATGAGTCCTGGATGTAGACTTGATAAAGATGAGAATGGCACAAATGTTGATCAAAAGCTGTACCGAGTATGATCGGATCATTACTTTATTTAACAGTTAGTAGACCTGATATATTATTTAGTGTTTGTATGTGTGCACGCTTTCAATCTAATCCTAAAGAATCACACATCACAGTTGTTAAGAGAATTATTAAATACTTGAAAGGCACTTGTAATGTAGGTCTGTGGTATTCTAAGCACACATCACTGAAATTAATTAGTTATTTTGATGCTGATTATGGAGGATGTAAAATAGATAGAAAGAGTACAAGTGGCACCTGTCAATTTCTAGGTGTTAACTTGATCTCTTGGCACTGTCGCAAACAGAACTCTGTAGCTTTATCTACTGCTGAGGTAGAATATGTAGCTGCTGGGAGCTGTTGTACTCAAGTGTTATGGATCAAGCAATAACTAGAGGATTATGGTGTTGTCCAATCTAAAATTTCTATCAAATGTGATAATACTAGTGCTATTAATTTATCAAAAAACCCAATTCAGCACTCACGAACTAAGCACATTGAAATTCGACATCATTTTATTCGTGATCATGTTTTAAACAATGTTGCGGAACTTGAATTTGTACCTACTGAAGACCAATTAGCGGACATTTTCACTAAACCATTAAATTTAGATAGATTTGAGAAAATTAGAGAAGAATTAGGGTTATGTGACCCATTTTAAACCTATCTGACCTAATTTTTGAAAATTAAGAAAAAATTATCTAGAAATTCAAACTTCTCTTTAGAGCATAGGGCAACTTAGTTTAGACTCTAAAAATCCTTGGAAACTAAGTTTGACCCATTTTGATTTTTATAATAGATTTTTGCTCGAGCCGACTTCAATTCTCAGTACTCTGGGCAAGCCGACTCGCAGGTCGGGCCAAAACTTTTTAAGTAGGGTTTCCACTTTTCTTATTCATTGCACTTTCTGGATTTCAACCTTTTTATCTTAGCCAACTCTTCACTCCACACTAGAAACCACTCTAAAAACCCTCTCTACCTATTCAAATCCTTAATCTTTGGAGAATGGGGTCTTGAAAGGTGGTGGCAAAGAAGGCAACAAGGGTTGTTCGGACTATGGCTGAGGAAAGGAGGAGCAAGAGGTGATTGAATACTTCGATTCCACAAGATGAGTAGTAGGCTGGGCAAGAAGAAGTCGTTCCAGCACCCCGGCAGATCATTCTAATGGAAAATCGACAAGTGACCCCTGGTAGGTGCATCGATTTTAATTTTATTGAACAAGAACAGTTGAATATTAGTATGTGGCTTGAAAGACAGAGTTGGAAGGAGTTTTGTCAATTAAATATTCCAACTTACCAAATTTGGTTCGACAATTCTTTGAGAACATGTCACTAGGAGCTTTTCAAATTGAAGGAACAGTTAAAGAAAAATTAATAGAAATAAATGAGCAAAAATTATCAAATCTGTTGAATATACCTAAAGAAGGGGACCGCTATTTGGTTATGAAGGAAAGAGTGAAGACTCTCAGACTCATCTTGGGAAGATCCAATGTGAAAGGAATCATTCATGTAAGTGCAAACTAGCTCTCATTGGAAATGAGATTGTTGCACAACATCATTAGCCGGATTTTCCTACCCAGAATGGGCAGATTCGATTGGGTTAGCGAGAGAGATCTCATATTCATGAGGCGACTGATTGAGGGGGATCCCCTCAACCTTCCATTTATTATGATTTCTCAGATGAGAGAGGTTGTACATAGGGCACGAGCCTGTTTGCCCTATGGGATGGTGTTTACTTTATTGTTCCAGGATGCTGATATAGATCTTACTAGAGAGGACTGTCGGTTGTTGCTGCACACCGACAAGTACACAGTGAAATCCCTGACTAGAATGGGATTTATCAAGGTTGATGGACATTAGATCAGAAAGACTTCAAGAGTTCCTGTAGCACATTCAGAGGACTCAGATGATGACATATAGACTGCACAGGGTCATGGTGAGCAGACTGAGGGATAGATTGATGAGGCTGGACCATCCGAGCCAGCTCCTGCTTCACCACATTCACCAGTCAGGACTCCTACTGCTGCTAGAGCTGATACTGATGATAGACTCCACAGAGTTTTAGAGGAGATTTCTTGTCTCAAGACTGACACTGACAGGAGGATTACTTCTCTACAGTCCAAGATGCAGCAGGGCTTTCATGATATCATGATTATATTGAGACAGTTATCTACGGCCAGCCAGCATGCACCTTCTACTTCCACAACGATTGACACGGGCACTGAGACTGGTACTGGCACTCATGCTGAGCAGGGACAGGAGACACATTGTACTGATGCACCTCATCATGCCACACCTACTATTGGTAAGCCTCAGGATAGTATGGAGGCTACTGGATCTGCTGATATTGGAGTGACTCTTGCTACTCAGATGCTTTTATCCACCAGCACTTTGGCCCTATCTCTTGATCCACCTACTGCCAGACCTACACCCATTTTTATTTCATCTGAATCAAAAACTAAACCTAAACCTAAATCTAAAGTAACTAGGACTTCTACACCCACTAGGACTAGGATTAGGGATCTCTGCCCTTGGTTTCCCAAATTCAAACCTAGTCCAGGTATTCTAGAGGTTGGTTCCTCCTCTGATGAGGAAGAACCTGATAGTGATCCTAGCACCTCATTCTGATGTTTAGGTTTTATCTTTTTGAGACTTTTTGTTGATGTATTTTGGTTATGTGATACTATTTTGTTGACCGTGGCACATTTGTAAAGTATCACATATGCTATGTATTGACTTATTTCTCATATATATATTTATTTCACTTGTCTTGATACATATTCACTTGAATTAATATTATGATTGAATCAATGTTTCTCATATGTTATGAATATATGTTATGAATGCATGTCCATTTTTCATATACCTTTTGTTGATGACAAAAAGGGGGAGAATGGAGACTGTACATGTGAATGAAAAAGAAAAAGCTATATTAATAAATCTATGCTATATTGATTCATGAAAGGAAGTTATGTTGATTCATGAAAATTTCTTGGAAATCTATGTTGATTCATGAAAATTGCTCAAAATTGTTTACAAATGCTATATAGATAATTGAATGTCAAGAAACTTTGATGAAATGAATGTTTGATTCATGAAAATTTGATGAAACTTATGTTTACTTCAAAAATTTGAAAATTTTCAAAAGTTTCGATATGCATTGTATAGTTAATACCCTTAATACATCATGTATCGATACATCATGTTATGATACATATGATACGTCATGTTTCGATATACTTGATATACATGATATGTAGTATTCAATACTATACATTTGGTACATTATGGCACATTGCATTGATACAGTGACACCTAACCTATATGATACGCATAGACTTGAAATTACTGCAATTATAAAGTGCTTTCAATTTTTTTAATCATGCCCAATGTTTTGTCATCATCAAAAAGGGGGAGATTGTTAACCCTTGAAATGATTTTGATGATTACAAAACATTGGAGCATGTATTTGATATTAACCCTTTACAAATTGTTTAAGAAGTTTTACAGGAATTGATTACCTTTGTTTAAAATGGTTTTCAAATTTACTTAAGGGTAATTCAATTGAGTTCGTAAAAGTCCTAAGTTATGAATGCTGTAATTATGAAAAATGGGCTTAAAATTGTAAATATTTGGATAAATTATGTAGATTAGCTTCTAGTTGATTAAATGATGAAGTTTTTGGAAAGCTTGAAGCAAATTTTAAAAAAGACTTGTAAGAGCCGACTCAAAATGGCATGTCACGGAGGAAGATTCAAAGTTTCAGAACTAAGAACCGACTCCCAGTTCAAGAGCCGATTCTTCAAGAAGTATATTTTTTGAAGTTCTGAGAATTAGAGCCGACTTTCAGTTCAAGAGCTGACTCTAGATATGTTTGTTTGTGTTGACTGAAAGATTGAAGGCAGAGCCAACTCCTAGTCCAAGAGCCGGCTCCCATAGAAGTTTGTTTTTGGCCTGTCAGAGACTTCGAGCCGACTCCTGAAGCTTGAGCCAGCTCGTAGAGTCGTTGTCTGCACTTCAACGGCTAGTTGCTGAAATTAAAATTTGAACTCCAAATCATCTCCAATGGCCATTTCAGGAATCCCAAGGCCCTACAACGGCCATATCTCATGGAAAACTATAAAGGGGATTATTTTTGAAGGATTAAACAATTAATTGAGATTTATTGCTGAATTTTCTTGAAAAAATAAAGAGCTTTCAAGTTATTCTTCTACCTACCTCAAAGAGCATTCAAGTTGGATTCAAAGCTTCACCAACTCCACTCTATCATTGAAGAAGGGAAGAAGTAGCATTGAATAGCATTGAAGAGTACTTAAGGCTTGACTTCATTTTGATCTTCATCGGCAACATCAAAACAAACTTGGTTTGTTGTAGTTACTTATTTTACATTCTTTATCTTGGATTGCTCTCTTAGAATAGCAAGGGGCTGTATCTAGAGAGAGTTGAAGGTTTTTAGGTGAACCTTGTAAAACCTAAGTTTGGGTTCTTGATTTTTCCGATTTAAAATGAAGTGTTTGGGTTTTCTTTGGTGATCCTGTGTAAAACCAAAGGGAGTTTGGGTTTCTTTGGTGATCCCGGTAAAACCAAAGTGTATAGGTTTGGATTGTGAGCATAGTAAAACAATCCGACTATATTCCGATTGGGGGATATAGTGAAAATTTCAAGTGGTCCTTGGGTAGTGGATGTAGGAGCCGGTTGCTCCGAACCACTCTATTTCTTGATGTTTGTGATTGTGCTTTCATTGCTTGATTGCTTTAATTTATTTACTTCTACTTTGCACACTTCACTTCTACACTAAAAGAATTTCAAAGTGCACATACTTGCAAAAGTTTTTTAATCCCAATTCACCCCCCTCTTGGGAAGCCACCTGGGCAACATAAGTTCTCTTCCCAAATGAAAATCTCAAGTTTGAATGGACTTAAGAATATAAGAATAACTTGAAATGGATCAAATGGTAAGTTTGAAGAAGATTCAACATTACTTAAAAAAGGTTTCAGTAAAGTGTCGACTCATGGAAATGAAGTGTCGACTCACAGAAGCCAGATCTGATACGTAGACAAAGAGTTTCAGTGGCATGCTTCAAGTGTCGACTCATGAAGACCAGGTGTCAACTCATGTGTCGACTCAATGCCTGAGATATAAAGTTTACAGAACATGCTGAGTCTCAAGAATTCTTTCAAGTGCCGACACATAAAGATCAAGTGTCGACTCATGTGTCGACTCACAAAAAGAAATCTTGACTTACCTGAGATTTCTAGAAAGCTTCAATAAATAATTTTTGAACTAAGTTTCGACTCACAGAAGACAAGTGTCGACTCAGGTATCGACTCATGACTCAAAGTGTCGACACTTGAAGTTCAGACTACACAATAAAGGCTAGTTTTTTTAAGCATGGAATTGATTCTTTCACCCTCTAACAGCTAGTTTTAGTCCTCCAATGGTCATATTCAGTCATTTGAGGTTCTAAGAGGTATTTAAAGGGGTTTTAAATGAAGAAAAGATAGAATAAGTTTTGATATTGAATATTCTTCAAGTCTTCAACTACTTTCAAGTGAAGAAAAGCCTTCAAGCTTTCAAAGCATTAAGTGCATTCAAGTTCAATCATTCAAGGCTTCAATAACTTGAAGATAAGCATCCATAATAAGTTTTCAAGAGCTTCAAAGAGATACTTGCTTTATATTAAAAGCTATTTTTTGTATTCTTTACTTTATTATTGAATTCCTTCTAGTGTCTCTAGTTTCAAGGGATTTGAAACTAGAAGTGGAGGTTTGTTGGTAAGCCTGTGTTAAAATCAATGGAGATTTTTGGTTAGCCTATCTTGCAAAACCAAGGAGGTTGTTGGTGAGCCTTGATTATAAAACCAACAAGATTTTTGGTTAGCCCACAAAACCAAAGGGACTTTGACTTGTATTCCCGGTGAAAACAAGTTGGGTTTTGATTAGTAAGCCTGGAAAACTAGTCGGCTATAATCAAGAAAAATTATAGTGAAAATCCCAAGTGAACCTTAGGGAGTGGATGTAGGTGCTTTGGTGTGCACCGAACCACTATAAAACTTTGTATGTTTGTGTTGTTTACGCTCTTTACTTTATCTTTTTTCACTTTGCATGTCTCTTAAATTTCGATGCATATACTTAAGTAACTCACAAGCACTTGCACTACACTGGCAGTTGAATTTGTTTTGAATTGGCACTTACTTGCATTTTTCTTTAACCCAATTCACCCCCCTCTTGGATTGCTTACTGGGCAACAAGTGGTATCAGAGCCACGTTCTCAGTATATAGGTCTAACAACCTTGAGTAAAGATCTATGGCAGCCCCACTTGTTATAGTGTAGTTGAGGGACACGCCTCAAATAGACCTCCTTATTTTAATGGCACAAAATACACTTATTGAAAAACATGAATGAGAATATATATGCATTTTATTGATTATAATTTATGAAAAGTTATGGATAAAGGTCCTCATATTCTTTCGATTATTGTTAATAGTGTTTCCATCCCAAAACTTGAAGAGGATTGTGATGAAAATGACAATAAACAATTTGAGATCAATGCTAAGGTAATGAGTCTCCTCTACTATGCATTGGATCCTAGTGAATTCAATAGGATTTTCACATGCACCTCAGCCAAAGAAATATGGGACACACTTGAGATTACTCATGAGGGTACCGATCAAGTAAAAAATATAAAGGTCAATATGCTTGTACATACTTATGAAATATTTCAAATGGAACCAAATGAATCCATAACTGACATATATACTAGATTCACAAATATTGTCAATGGCATGAGAAACCTTGGTAAAACTATATCTAATGTTGATCTTGTGAATAAAATTCTCAGGTTTCCACTAACATTATGGAATCCTAAAGTAACCACCATTCAAGAAGCCAAAGATGTAGATAAACTTCCATTGGAGCAACTAGCAGGTTCACTTATGACTTATGAGTTGAACTTGAAGCAAAAAGCAATGGATATAGACAAGAAAAAGAAGATTATAGCCTTCAAGTCCATAACACAAGAAGAGTCTTCAAATGAGGAATTGGAAGAAGAAGAGAATGAGGATAAAGAAGCACTTATAGCAAGAAAGTTTAGAATATTCATGAAGAAAAAGAAATTTTTCTATAGAAAGAAGGCACAACCAAGCAATGAAAAGGGAAAGGAAAAGGAAAAAGAAAAGGAGAAGGAACAATCAATATGCTTCAAGTGTAAGAAGCCGGACATTACAAGTATGACTGCCCTCTCTTAAAAAATCCCAACCAGGACATTACAAGTATGACTGCCCTCTCCTAAAAAAATCCAAGAGAAAATTTAGAAAGAAGGCAATGATGGCAACTTGAAGTGATAGTGAGGACTCCAGCTCAAAAGAAGAATAAACTGAAGTTGCCAATCTTTACTTCATGATACAACAAGATGAAGAGGTACATTCTGAATTTGAAGTTGATTATACTTTTGATGAATTAAGAAATGCTTTTGATGAGCTCATGCATGATTACAAATTGGTAATGACTGAAAATAAAAAATTGAAAAAGCATGCAAACTCTTTCTCTCATGAAAACCCAAATCTTATGAATGAAGTTAGTGATTTAAAAAATAAAATCGATATTTTAGAAAAACAAAGAAATGCTTTATTTGTGAAAAATAAAATTTTGAAAAGATCAAAAGTTAACATTTCAAACAATGAGCTTTTAAGAAAAAATAAAGATCTTGAGATTAAAAATCAGAAATTCAAAAATGAGCTTGAAAAGATAAAATCTTTCATTGAAAAATTTATTTTTACTTTTAAAAAGTTAAATCTTTTATTAAATAATAAAAGAGCTATTTTCAACAAAATCGGTTAGGTATTAGACCTCAAAAATAACAAAAATATTTCAAAAATTTTTTCATAGGAAAATAAATAGTTCAAAGAAGGTTTGGTTTCTGAAAGGAACCACTCATATAACTAACCCTAAAGGACCCAAGATGACTTGGGTACCTAAGATCAAAACTTAATTTATTTTGTAGGTGTGTCTTGCAACCAAAGAAAAGAAAAGATTATGGTATCTCGATAGTGGTTGCTCAAGATACTTGACAAGAGATATGAAGCAATTCACCTCTCTTGAGACACTTAATTGAGGGAGTGTAACTTTCGGAGATAATAATAATAAAAAATAATTGGTATTGGTAAAGTTTACATCTCCCCCTCTACTTGTATAGATAATGTTTTATTAGTTGAAGGTTTGAAGCATAATTTACTTAGCATTAGTCAGTTTTGCGAAAAAGGTTTTAAAGTTGTTTTCGAATTCTCTCTTTGTATGGTAGCTAATCCTATTGATAATGGAATGAAATTTATTGGAAATAGGCATGGCAACATCTATCTTATCGATCTTGATAATTTATTTCTACATGATGGTGAGTGCCTAGTTGCAATGAATTCCACATCAAATGAAACTAGCTAGCTTTGGCATCGTAGATTAGGTCATGCAAGCATGCATCTTCTTTCAAAATTATGCAAAATGGATTTAGTAAGAGATTTATCTAAAATCAATTTTGAAAAAGATAAAATATGTGAAGCATGTCAATTTGGAAAACAATCTAAAACATCTTTCAAACCAAAAGGCTATGTTTCAATTTCTAGGCCATTAGAACTACTTCATATGGATCTCTTTGGACCAATTATGATAACTAGCCTAGGAGGCAAGAGATATGGATTAGTTATAGTGGATAGTTTTTCTAGATTTATATGGGTTTTATTTTTATCTCATAAAGATGAATCGTTTTCAGCTTTTATGAAGTTTTATTAAAAAGTTTTAAATGAAAAAGGTACTTCAGCTATTTCTATTCGAAGTCATCATGGCACAGAATTTGAAAACCAAGATTTCGAAAATTTTTGTAATGAAAAAGGAATTGATCATAATTTTTCTACACCTAGGACACCTCAACAAAATGAGGTGGTAGAAAGAAAGAATAAGACTTTAGAAGAAATGACATGCACAATGCTTTCTGAAAATGATTTACCGAGATATTTTTGGGCCGAAGCAGTTAATATTGCTTCTTTCATTTTAAACTATGTTTTAATTCGACCTATTTTAAAGAAAACACCTTACGAACTTTTGAAAGAAAGAAAACCCACTTTGAAGTATTTTTGAGTTTTTGGTTGTCGTTGTTTTATCCTAAATATTGGCAAAGATAATTTAGATAAATTTAATGTCAAGTCTGATGAAGGTATCATCTTAGGATATTCTACATCTAATAAGACATATAGAGTATTTAATAAAAGAACTTTAGTTGTAGAAGAATCAATACATATTGTATTTAAAGAATCTACTAATAAATTCTCGAAAAAAGAGGATATTTCTAATGAGTGTGCAGATGCTGAAGGATTAAAGAAGCTGACTCTGAATGATCCTCCTTCCAAAGAAGATGAAGAAGATCAAAGCAAGAAGGACGGAGAAGAAGCTACAAAGTCCACTCCTACTCATAAAGATCTACCAAAAGAATGGAGGTATGCTCATGGATACCCTAAAGAATTGATCTTAGGTAATCAATCGAGAGGGGTAAGAACTAGAGCTTCAATTAGAAATGAATGTGATTACATAGCTTTTATTTCTTAAATTAAATTAAAATATATTGAAAAGCTGAAAAAGATCCTAATTGGATAATTGCTATGCAAGAAGAACTAAATCAATTTAAAAGAAATAATATTTGGACACTAATAGAAAGATCATCTAATGTTTCAATAATTGGTACAAAATGGGTGTTTAGGAATAAACTAGATGAAAATGGTATAGTTACTAGAAATAAACCTAGGTTGGTAGCAAAAGGATATAATCAAGAAGAAGATATTGATTTTGATGAAACTTTTGTACCAGTTGCTAGATTAGAAGCAATAAGATTATTACTTGCTTTTGCATGTTTTATGAATTTGAAACTCTTTCAAATGGATGTTAAAAATGCATTTTTAAATAGTATATTGCTGAAAAGGTTTTTGTAGAGCAACTACTTGGATTTGAAAATCATTCACATCCTGATCATGTTTTCAAACTCCACAAAGTACTTTATGGTTTATTTCAAGCACCCCGAGCATGGTATGAAAGACTCAATAAATTTTTAATTGAAAATGATTTCTCTAGAGGCCATGTTGATACTACCTTGTTTTTAAAAAGAAAAAATGATGATCTTTTAGTGGTACAAATTTTGTGGATGATATCATTTTCGGTGCTACTAATGAAACTTTTTGTCGAGAGTTTGCTAAGCTTATGTAGGAAGAGTTCGATATGAGTATGATGGGTGAACTCAACTTCTTCCTCGAACTTCAAATCAAGAAAACCAAAGAGGGATCTTCATCAACCAAGCTAAATATATAAGAGAAATCTTAAAGACGTTCAGGATGGAGACAACCAAGCAAATAGGTACACCTATAAGCCCTTCTTGTAAACTTGATAAAGATGAATGTGAAAAAAGTATTGATCAAAAATTATATAAGAGTATCATTGGTTCCTTACTATATTTAACTGCAAGTAAATCAGATATTATGTTCAGTATATGCATGTGTACTAGATATCAATCTGATCCTAAAGAATCTTATTTATTGGATGTTAAGCACATTCTTAGATATCTATCTGGTTCCATTGATATTGGTTTGTGGCATTCTAGAGATTCTTCAATTGATTTAATTGGATATTTTGATACTGACTTTGCTGGGTGCAAATTAGATATAAAAAATATTAGTGAAACTTGCCAATTTCTTGGAGTTAACTTAATCTCATGGTTTAGCAAAAAACAAACTTTGGTTGCACTATCTACAACTGAGGCTAAATATATTGCAGTTGGAAGTTGTTGTGCTCAAATCCTATGGATTAAGCAACAACTTGAAGATTTTGGAATCAAATTAATTAAGACACCTATAAGATGTGATAATACAAGTGCAATAAATTTATCTAAAAATCTTGTTCAGTACTTTTGGAGTAAATACATTGAAATTAGGCACCATTTCATTAGAGATCATGTTGAAAAAAATGATATTATACTTGAGTTTGTAAGTACTGAGATGCAATTGGCCGATATATTGACCAAACCGCTTCCAGAAAATAGGTTCTATATGATTAGAAGGAAATTAGGAGTCATCAATCCTTTTGACTGAACTTTGATCTCCTCTTGATTTTTTTTTCTAAGAAAATACTCTTCTAAATTATATCAAATTATTTATAATTCCTTGAATTCTTTTACCATGGTTTTCTGCATTTTTTTTTCTCTCTATTTTTTTCGGACTTTTATCGAAGTGTCGACACTTCAAAGTGTTGACACCTCCAAGTGTCGACACTTGATCTAAGGTCGTGAGCCGACACTTGACTGACGGGATTCGAGAAGAAATAGGACATTCCAAGCAATTTCTTGCCACTTTCTTCAAAATTTCATGAGCCGACTTGTCCCTAAGGTATTCCTCACTATCCATTTACCTCCAAACCCTGTTCCATTTCATTAATTTCTAGTTTAAAGTTGTTTTTCCCTTGATTTCACTATTTATCCTCTGATTCTCATGATTTTACCACCGTGAAAGCCCTTAATCTCCTTCCATATTTGCCCTTTATTTTGTTTCCTTGGGAATGGGGCCTAGAAAACAAGTTGTCCGAAGACCTCGAACATCTGAGCTAAAAGCAGAGCATCGACAAAAGCTAGACATGAGGATTCAGCACCAGTGGAGCCCCAAGTTCAGCTAGATGTCCCCGTCAGACTGTCAGTAGCAAGTAGGATGAGTTCCAAGGCTGTTGTTGGTGGGAGGCGAATTGACTTAGATTTCTTAGACCAGCACAACTTTCAGATTGGTCAGTGGTTGAGAGATGCTGGCCTAGCTGAGTTCTACACTCTTTCTAAGAGGTTCTACCCTAGGTTGTCAGAGAGTTTAATGGATCATTAGCCAGAGGTGCTGATGGATGGGTAGCTGAGGTCCGCGGGAGAGAGATCCCTTTAATTGCTGAGATCTTGAGCAGACACTGGCAGATTCCTTTGGTTGGATCAGTAGCAGATGCATTATCAGACAGATCCAAAGGATTGAGATTCATATTTGAGACCGATGATATCTTAGAGGGAGCATTTGTTGTCACTTCCAAACTTTTGCCAGAGATGAGGCTACTACATCATATCGTCGCACAAATCCTTCTGCCGAAGACCAGATGATTCAATTTTATTACTGAGTGAGAGTTATTGGTCATGGTTTCTTTGATACAGCATTCTCCAGTCTGTCTTCCAGCACTCGTGGTTCATCAATGGAGGCAGCAACCAGTCATTGGATTTGGTTGCCCTATGGTACAGGATTGACGAAACTGTTCAGGGCATATGGAGTGACTATAGATGGAGAGGATTACAGATAGTTGTTACACACGGATGTCTATGACATGAGGTCTCTCCATAGGATGGGCTATCATCTGGTCAGAGGTCAGTGGAGAGATGCATATCAGGTCAGACCATCGACGTAGATGATGAGGTTGTAGAGGAGGAGCACATTTTTAGAGATGAGGTTAGGCCTTCTAAGGTACATAGAGAGATTCCAGAGGCACAGCCCAAGCCTTCTATGCAGCCAGAGCCTGCAGCTCAGCTTGAGCCAGCTGCTCCACCATACCTAAAGATGCCAGCCACTAGAGATTCTATAGAGGACAGGATCGCCCGTTTGGAGTTAGATACCATGATCATCAGACAGCGAGTTAATCAGATACAACTAGAGATGAGAGAGAGAGCCACCAGGGCCTGAGAGATGGTATATCTACTATTTTTGCAGCATTGGCAAGACCTTCATCGAGCAGAGTGAAGGTGGAAAAACACCAACACCATGTATACAATATGCAAAAGCAAGGCATAAATAGATGCATTTTAAAATAATTTTAAAATATGCATAGCAGAAGGCTTGGTAGATCGATCTAAACAATCTAGCAATCTACCCGCAACAGGATCTAGTATAATAAAATAGCATGCAATATAAACATCAAAATAAGAGAAGAGCAAGGATATAAAAGTACCTTACTATTATATCTTTGATGGATGTAGTGGTGGTGCTCCAAGGATGGTGCTCTTGAGCCACACATGTGTCTGGCCTCTATAGGTAATCCACACCTGAGCTCGACTCTGATCAACTCCCTCGGAGTGCTAGTTCCTTGGGATTCTTTGGGCTGATCTTCTTCTTCCTGGAAGACAAGAAGGAGAGGTGGAACCCTTCCTAACTAGCTCTCTTTCCAAAGCCTAGCTTGAGTGCTAGGAGTCCACACACCCAATGCCCAAGTCCTCTCAACCCTTTTCTTCCCTCTCAGAATCTCAGCAGCAATGAGATTCAGAGACAAATAATCAAGAACTTCTCTTCTAACCCAGCAGCCCTAAAATAATACTTATTTATAGAGGTAGCCAAGAAAGGGAGAAAGAAGGAGTGATTGGGGGAGAAGGTCAAGGAGTATACCAAATTGACTCAAACCATATTAGGAAGGAATGACAATCATTCCATGAAAGTTTGGAGCCAAAATAGCTTGAATTCAAAATTCAAACCAGGTCAAAACCTTCCAAAATGTCCTAGAAATGTCATTCAGGGATTTCTGGTCGAGCAGAGATGAGTCGACTCGAGCAAGTTTGAGTCAGCTTGTCCAGGACACAGAATAGTCAGACTATTCATTTGAGTCGGCTCGAGCAGGGGACGAGTTGGCTCGAGCAGGGGTCAAGTTGGCTCGAGCAGGGGTTGAGTCGGCTCGGCCAGAACATAGAACCAGTCACTCGAGTAAGGGTCGAGTTGGCTCATCCAAAAAATATAACGAGTCG
This sequence comes from Areca catechu, assembly GCA_021397845.1. Taxonomy (NCBI): domain Eukaryota; kingdom Viridiplantae; phylum Streptophyta; class Magnoliopsida; order Arecales; family Arecaceae; genus Areca; species Areca catechu. Next base: position 44,066,191 of record CM038053.1, on the reverse strand, counting down.
ACTCGAGCAGGGGTCGAGTTGGCTCGTCCAGAAAAGTCTTCTAAAAAAATTTCTTATCACAGCCAAGTGTTGACCCCTCAAGTGTCGATACATGGTCAATCACATTAACCGCTAGTGACAGCAAACCATTCTCAATCATCGATCAGCCTTAAGATCAGATAAAAAATTCTATGGTGTGTGACCCCATAGATTCGAACACTAAGCTGGTAGCACTGGAATGCTTCTAGTACCAGTCAAAGTCCTCATCTAGTAATGATACCCGACATCCGGATAGGTTGAAGATGCAAAGCAACTCACTAGAATCTCTGGCATATGGTTACTACATAATTCATCCCTTTGACCTCATAATTCTCAGGATGACCTAGGGTTCGATTGCCAACCCTAATTTGGTTTATCCAAATCGTGTTTCAACTTTACAAGTTTTGTGACTCCTCACAAGAACTACCCTGGCCAAGGATTTGCTAAATTGAGACACAGTGAGCCATTCACTCCAAACTATTTGGAGGGGTCAATTCCATCTTAATCCACCATCGCTCCACAAGTACTTAAACTGCACCCAGAAACCTTCCATCACTGGATTAAAAATCTAGGTAGTATGGTACCAAAGTACAGTGAGTTGCTTGCAAGCTACCATGGTGATCTCAGGTTTAAGGGACACATATACCCATATCCCTTCACGAGCAATCCTTTGGCTGAAGGGAGCTCTGCAGATGGTCACGTTCAATGAGATGTCACACATTTCACTTTCATATCACACCAGTGTCTCCACACTCCTTGGTTAAGAGGACAACCAACAAATATGATATACAACAACCTACACTTGATACATTGTCATCCTATAATAATGTATCATTTGGTTGTAAACCATTTTAAGAACTACTTGATATATCATCTCTATATCAAATAATGTAGTTCTAAGGACTCCAACATACAAGAGTTTATTTCAAGAAAATGCAAATATGATGAACAACCAAAAAGAATAACTTTTATTTATTAAAAATCATATACAGTTACAAGATAGCACAACTATCTATAGCCTAGATGATTGGCTTTGGGACATAATTCCCAACACAGAGCACCTCCCTCTACTCACTCAGATTCACCTCCAGCACCAGCAGCACCCCAAGCACCAGATACTGTAGATGTTCAGGCTGACTCTTCCACAGAGTTTGATGTCAGAGATTTTATGATGGAGCTAGAGCCAAATATAGCTGTTGATGAGTCTAGGACTCCCATGCCTGACACTTCCCGATCATCCTTCCAAACTCTTATCTTACCTAGCTCATCCACTTTTCTTGATCCATCTGTTACTTCCTTTTCTGCTCCCACTCCTATTATTCATTCTTATGATGCATCTGTGAGTCATTCACCTACTCTTCACACATCATCTTTGATTTGGGAACTAGGTTCCTAAACACCCGGTTTCCATATTCTTTCACCAAGACCAGCATTTGATGACACACCCCCCATTTTTGATACAGCTACTACTCCCACCACTCACTATGCTCTTACATGTGATATTCCTTCTTCCTCCTTAGCACCGATGAGAGGAAGGACATATACTAGACGCGGCAGAGGTAGAGCCAGAGCACATGGCGAGACACCTAGACCTTCACGGACTAGACTTTCTGATCTCCGGTCGATGTGGCCATAACCTCGACTCTCTAGAGATACAGGGCCTATTGTATTAGACATTCCATCTTCCTCTGATGAGTAGACTACTCCTTAGGCCTGGTTTATATGTTAGCCTGTTTGTATCTCAGTATCAACAGTATTTTATGTACTGTGTTTCTTTATTTGTATTAGTCTTATGTATCTTGTATCAGACATCTTATATATCTTGTATCAAATTTTCTAAATATCGATATATATTAACTTTTCCTTTGTGATGTATCATTTCCTTTGTAATGTATATATTTTTTTTGCATACTTGTTGTATCAATATTCTTACTACTTTTTAATGATGAAAAAAAGGGGGAGAATATTTGGAGATTAATTGAAAATGCAAGAATATTTGAGCAAGAAAGTCTTTTTACTTTTACTCAAGTAAATAGTATCTTTTTGAAAATCTCTTCAAAAACAAAATTTTTTTGAAAATCAGTTTTCTTTTCATATCATATATTGAGGGGGAGTTTTTTGAATTTTTTCTTTCATAACCCTTCAGTTTTATGGTCTGATAACTTCTTTTTTATACTCTGACATGTTTATCACTATGTTCTGATACTTTTTGATTTTATATATCTTAATACTCTTTTTGACTTGAAACATGCTTAATGATTTGTTACTCTTAAAAGTCTTTTCCTATTATCATTATTGCTCTGATTCTCTTAATGTTAGAATGTCTATCTTTTGGAAATATTCTAATATTTTTTTTTTTAGCAACATTCATATACATATATATGTACATCTTTGCTCTGAAATTTTTTTTATAACTCTGATACATTAAAATCATTTTTCTTTGATAATTATTTTTATATATAACCTTGCATTTTTTCATATATTCATATATAGCTCTGATACAGTATCAATAAGTCTCATTCCTTAACACTTAACACTTTTTTTTAAACTCTGATATGTATCATCATTAGCTCTGATATTTATTGCCTAAAGCTCTATACCTGTTAAAAATCTTTTGAGCTTTCACATCCATATACTTAAAGGTTTTGTCAGTATCAAAAAGGAAGAGATTGTTGACTCCTATATTGATTTTGATGATTAACAAAATACTTACGTATATTTGAGTACTAATTATTTGTTTAAGTGTGTCTTATTAGAAAAAGGTACTCATTAATTCTGTTGAAGGTTTGCTTGTCATATAGTTGAAGAAGTTCTCTTTCGAAATGAAAATCTCAAGTTTGAATGGACTTAAGAATATAAGAATAACTAGAAATGGATCAAATGATAAGTTTGAAGAAGATTCAGCATTACTTCAAAAAGGTTTCAATGAAGTGTTGACTCATGAAAATGAAGTGTCAACTCACGGAAGCCAGATCTGATACGCAAAAAAGAGTTTCAGTGGCACGCTTCAAGTGTCAATTCATGAAGATCAGGTGTCGACTCATGTGTCAACTCACGTGTCGACTCAATGCCTGAGACATAAAGTTTACAGAACATACTGAGTCTCAAGAATTCTCTCAAGTGTCGACACAAGAAGATCAAGTGTCGACTCACGTGTCAACACACCAGAAGAAGTGTCGATTCACCTGATATTTTCAGAAAGGTTCAAGGAACAATTTTTGAACTAAGTGCCGACTCACAGAAGACAAGTGTCGACTCACAGAAGAGAAGTGTCGACTCAGGTGTCGACTTATGACTCAAAGTGTCAACACTTGAAGTTCAGACTGCACAATAATGGCTAGTTTTTTGAAGTACAGAATTGACCTTTTCATCCTCCAATGGCTAGTTTTAGTCCTCCAATGATCATATTCAGCCATTTGAGGTTCTAAGAGGTATTTAAAGGGATTTTAAATGAAGAAAAGATAGAATAAGTTTTGATATTGAATATTCATTAAGTCTTCAACTAATTTTAAGTGAAGAAAAGCCTTCAAGCTTTCAAAGCATTCAAGTGCATTCAAGTTCAATCATTAAAGCTACATGTAAGGCTTCAACAACTTGAGGACAAGCATCCACAACAAGTTTTCAAGAGCTTCAAAGAGATACTTGCTTTATATTGAAAGCTTTTTTTTTGGTATTCTTTACTCTATTCTTGAATTCCTTCTAGTGTCTCTAGTTTCAAGGGTTTTGAAACTAGAAGTGGAGGTTTGTTGGTAGGCCTTTGTGTTAATGATCGATAAAGTCTAGATAGCAAGAGGGCAAGAAATTCAGTATCGCATCTTTTTCAAGCTGTTCATGCAAGGGACATCCGAGCTTGCACAGGCGCTCAATCATCTTCATCATATACAATACATGATCAGTGACTGAGGCCTCATCATGCATCCATGCACTGTAGATAGCACAAGAGATCCTGTACCTCTCAACATCATCTGGTGTGCCAAAAGACTACTTTAACCTTTGAAGGACTTCCTCTAGTTGGGCTTCTTCGAATTTGTGACTGAACTCGTTGTTCATCGCTGCCAACATAATGCATCGGACGGTGGTCCTATTAGAGAGCCACTCTGATAAGTGTCTTTGACCGAACCCCGAGCATTGGGAGCAGGAGTTTCAGGTACCGGATTCGATATCACATACAGGATCCGTTCATGCTCTAGGACAATCCTGAGCCTTTGATACCAGTTATCGAAGTTGGGACCCTTGGGCTTCTCGTTGTTGAGAAGAGACCGGAGCGACAGGTTGGAAGACATCCAAAAGGAAAACCAAAACTTATTAGTATATATGAATTATTAACCTAAAGACATGGACTTTAGTCTAAAGGCCCCTCTTATTATTTTGTTCAGACTAGTAGCTTCTACCTCCAATTTGAAGAATTACTTTAATTTCTTAGTGGGTACTAGAGTCCAATAGACAACACATGAGCCCAACTTTGACCGGCCCACCCATGTGCATCTAAAGGTAGGTTCTTCAACCGATTACTTCTCCAAGTAACCTCTAGTATTTAGGTTTTGCCCCAAGATGCACTTCAATCAGCCTTTGGGCCTCCTTTCGAAGGTCACAGTTAGGTCCAACCATTAACATGATAAAATTCAATGCTTCTAACTAATGAATAGTCAAGCCTAACTTTGACCGGCCCACCTGACCACCGTTAAGAGAGTCACACTGAGCCATCATATTAGGAACATCAATTTCAATAGCCCGATGAACACCTGATCTTTGGATCTGCTGATAAACACTCAACTATTGGATCCATTACCATCCTACTTAATGGGAGGGTAGGACTTGGTTATCCCCATAACTTCATCCTTTAATGGATCTAATAATTTAGAGGGTTTAATTTTAATATGATAGAAGAAGAGATGAGAAGACATGGATCAACCTCCCACTGACCATATTAGTTAGCAAGGAGGGTTACACATAACTAATGATCCATGGGCACCTAAAATCAGTCAAGACTGATTAACCTTGGGTGACATGGGTTAACATGAGTTAATGAGCTATCCAATCAATTCTGATCGACCACATTGGCTAGGTAAGTGAGATCATGGGTTGGGTTCCGCCATTAATCGTCTTGCCTTAGACACCAACCGAGTTGGCCAGGTAAGAGGTAGCCCCAAAGAACCAAGATCAAACTACCAAACTTATCTTAGACACCAATTAGTTCATCAGACTTGATTAGACTAGCCTAAAGACTCGGGCTGACCTCTAAGCTATAAATGAGGTCTATTTAGATCTATGGACTAATCAATCTAACTATTAGAGAGATCTATAGAGAAGAATTCCTAACTCAACATTTGATTAGATTAGTTCTCTATTTAGTCCAATGCATTTAAACTTAGGTCTAACCTAATTAAGGACCTAATAGAAGCTAACCCATGACCCTTAAGGCTTATTGAAATGACTTAAAATCTTTGAATCATATTCCTAGAGTTCTTTGTCATTCAAGGTAACTTAATTCTTAATTAAGTTCAATAGCCTTACTGGCTCAAAATAATTTTAATTAATAATGTAAAATAATTTTATAATGAATCAAAATTTGAATTCACTATTTTTCAGCATTCTCATGTCAAGTGTTGACTCACTAGGGGCAAGTGTTGACACTAGGTATTGACACTCGGGTCGGCTCATGGCCTGAGACAGGAAGAAAATAGAATGCCATGTTGTTTTTAGGCACGCGTTCATGAGTCGACACCTTCAAGGCAAAGTGTCGACTCACGAGCCCAAGTGTCAACACTTCCTGGTCAAGTGTCGATACTTCAGCCTTCATGAGTCGACTCAAGGGTCGACTCAAAGCCTGTCACAGGGCAAAAGCCAGTGATTTCAAATCCAAAATTTCTCCAAACTTTTAAATAAAGTCGATTAAAACAAAATTCTTAGATCTCATCTAAATTTATTTTATGATTATAACAATCCAAATTTAATTAAAACACTTTTAATCTACATTCTCTTTACCTTTCTTCTTTATGAGTCAAACCACAAGCGGCACCCCTACATGCCATAGGAGATCCCATTGAATGGGAAGAGAGGGTATTGCAGCCCTACTTCTCTCCTATGACCGGACGGCCATGGTGATGCACTCAATCCAAGTACTTTGAAAGAGAAAACTATGATGTTAAGGCATGCTAGCATTATTATACTAAGAACAACCTGGCTCTGATACCATTGAAGGTGAAAAAATACAGGCAAGCATGCATGGTAGAAAGATATTTTAAAATTATTTTAAAATAAAATCAGCGGAAGACTTGGTAGATCGATCAAAACGATCTACCAAATTGCTTGTAATTAAACCTAGTATGATAATATAGCTTGCAATAAACATCATAAGCAGGAAAAGAACCAAAGATATAAAGATACCTTATCATTATACCTTTGAAGGATGTTGTGAAAAAGCCCTCGAGCCACACATGTTTCTGGCTTCTACGGATAGTTCACACTGGGGCTCGACTTTGATCAACTCCCTCGGAGTGCTAGCTCCTTAGGATCCTTTAGGCCGATCTTCTTCTTCTCGAAAGATGATGAGGAGAGGTGGAACCCTTCCTAACTAGCTCTCTTTCCAAGACCTAGCTTGAGTGCTAGGTATTCACACACCCAATACCCTAGTCCTCATAAGCCCTTTTTCTCTTCCCTCTCAGAATCTCAGCAGCAAGGAAACTCTTCAACATGAAAATGATTTCATCCCTTTTGGCATCCCTAAAGCAACCCTTATTTATAGAAGCAGCCATGAGAGAAAGAATGAGGAAGGAGGAGTGATTGGGGGAGAAGGAGGAGGGCTATACCAAATAGGTTCCAAGTTTAAATGGCAAGAATGACCATCATTCCATGAAAGCTTGGAGCCAAAACTAGCCAGATTTTGAAATTCGAATTCAAAATTTGAAGTCAAAACCTTCCCAGAAATCTTCCTAGAATTTTTGCTCGTCACAGCCAAGTGTCAACACTTGGAACATGGTCAATCATATTGGCCTCCAGTGATGGCAAATGATTCTCAATCATCGATCAGCGTTTAGATCAGATAGAAATTTCTATGGTGTGTGACCCCATAGGTTCGAACACTAAGATGGTAGCATTAGATCACCTCCAATACTAGTCAAATCCTCATCTATCAATGATACCCGACGTTCGGATAAGTCAAAGATTACAGAGCAATTTTCTAGAATCTCTGATATATGGTTATCGCATAATTCATCCCTTTGACCTCATAATGCTTAGAATGACCTAAGGTTCGGCTGCCAATCCTAATTTGGTTCATCCAGATCGTGTCTCAACCTTACAAGTTCTGTGACTTCTCATAAGAACTACCCTGACCAAGATTTTGCTAAATTGAGATATAGTGAGTCATTCATTCCAAACTATTTAGAGGGGTCAATTCCATCTTGATCTACCACCGCTCCATAAGTACTTGACTGTACCTAGAAACCTTTCATCACTAGATTAGAAATCCAGGTAGTCCGGCACCAAAGTATAGTGAGTTGCTTGCAAGCTACTATGGTGACCTCAAGTCTAAGGGACACATATATCCATACCCCTTTGCGAGCAACCCTTTGACAGAAGGGAGCTTCGCGGTTGGTCACGTTCAGTAAGATGTCACACATTTCACTTGTATGTCACATCAATGTCACCACACTTCTTGATCAAGAGGACAACCAACCAATATGAGATACAACAACCTATACTTGATACATCATCATTCTATAACAATGTATCCTTTGGTTGTGAACCAGTTTAAGAACTACTTGATATATACTCTCTATATCAAATATAATGTAGTTCTAAGGACTCCATCATACAAGAGTTCTTTTCAGGAAAATGCACACGTGATGAACAGCCAAAAGAATAACTTTTATTCATTAAAAATTCATATACAATTAAAAAATAGCACAACAATCTACAGCCTAGATGATTGGCTTTAGGACATGATTCCCAATAAAGAATTGGCACGTACAAGTGAAGGGTTGCGTACCTTCATGGTTGCCGCAACAATTCAAACCAAGAGTCCTTCGTCATGAAGGGACTTGATCTCTTGGATAAGCCACTTGGTTTCCGACACCATCAAGAGTCCCATCTGCCGATTACATGCCATATGGCATGAGGACAAAAGGCCAAAATTGTCCAGAGGACTCGTACAAGGCTTTTGGTGCATGAAGAGTCTTGACTTTTCAATATAAAACTCTTTCATGAAGGATCTTATATGATCTATTATTTGATAGATCAAAGGTTGATAAAGAGCCATATTTGGCACCCCCCCATCTCCTATTTAAAGCCCTTAGTGTTTATGCCGAAGGTATCATATTTATCTTTCTTTCTTAGACTCTGCCAATTTATCCTCCTTGTCTCTTCCTTGCCTTGTTTGGGCGTAGGTCTTTCCTTAAGACAAGTCATCCATTCTAAGACAAGGGCTTAGGAAGAGAATTAGGAAGTGATAAAGAGAGTAAAAAAAGGTTTAAGAGAGGGCTTAGAGTATTCTACTGGAGAGCAAGGGTCTGAGAAATGAAAGAAAGGCTGTTGAAGGAAGAAAGGCCATCAGAAGAGTCCTAGTGGATTAAGCAACCTACTAAGGAGTGGTTCCTAGGTCTATTCCTATGTGGATCACCTCTGGAGGGCATGCACTTATGTGCCTAGTTGAAAGAAGAAGGAATTAGCATTCCAAGTATTTTTCCAAATCTTGTTTGAATGACTTGTTAATTATAATGAATAAGTGATCTTGGGATTAGGGTTTCTAGTTGTTGGAGTTTCAAAATAAATTTTTTTTGATATCCATTCTTCCACCATGCCACCAAAACCCAACAGTGGTATCAGAGGCCTCTTATTTCATTCAATTAATGGTCAATTGAATTATTGAATGCTTATGTGATAGTAAATATGATTGTTGCCACCAAGATTGCCGTGGCCTGCAGCTCCATCATGTCGGGCAGGCCCCGCCGTCGGGGGCTAGGTCCTCCCCTCTCTGGTCAGCTCCTGGGTTTGCTGCCCTGCAAAATAGAGGAGACCCGGATCGGAGATTCCGACGAGGACACTCCGATGATCAAGTCAGTGGGATGATCTAGGGGAACAGAACCTCTGAGGTAGGGAGCTTGGGGGACTCACTCGCCTCGAGGGTGAAAAATGGAACAGAGATGGGTGGAGAAAAATGAGAGAGCTTGGGAGGTTCCCTCAAGTGGTTCCTTACCCATTTTCTCCCTCTGTTTGCTTACTTATGTTCTTACTTACCTCTCTTACCTTTTCTCTTTTTACCTTTATATTTCCGGTGGCCCCGAACTGGTCTAGGGGCTTTGTCCTGATGTCCCTTTTATGATGCCATGCCCCTTTTGTTTTATTTCTTTTTTGGGCCCTGAGCCATGGTGTGGTGCTTCTATTTTAGGAGGGGCCATCGATGTGTTGTAGGGCTTGGGGTCTCGACAGGATCCTCCTTCTGGAAGAACTCTAGGTCTCGTACCGCGTGGGTTAGTGTCCTCCGGTCATAAGGTGATGTGGTGGCACATTACAAGGCCTCGGGCCTGGCAGAACATATCTTGTGTAGAGCATGCGGGCGGCGTGTCGCAGAGCTTGAAGTAATGACAGGATGTGCACCACCTTTCGGAGGTTGAAGGTGGACAGGGACCTCCATGCCGTGGTTTGAATTTTTATTGGTCTTTCTCTCCTTCGTCACTGGCGAGAATTCTGGCCTTCGCATGGCAGGAAGAGACCTCCCTTCGGGAGGCCGCCCTTGGCAATGGAGCATGACCCCGATGACCTCAGATGGAGGGCTCACCTTATGAGCATGACTCTAGTTAGGAGCTGACCTTAGACGTAGGGCTCGTCTCATGAGAACGACTCTGGTTGGGAGCTGACCTCGACAGGAGGGCTCACCTCATGAACACGACTCCGACTGGGAGCTGACCTTGGTAGGAGGGCTCACCTTAGTAGCATGAGCACGACCCCGACCAGGAGTTGATCTCAGGTGGAGTGCTCACCTCATGAGCATGACTCTGACTGGGAGCTAACCTCGGTAGGAGGGTTCGCCTTGGTAGCATGAGCACGATCCCAGTCAAGAGCTAACCTCAGACAGAGGGCTCGCCTCATGAGCACCACTCTGGCTGGGAGTTGATATTGGTAGGAAGGCTCGCCTTGGCTCCTCATCGGGCTATCAAGTCTAGGTGGCGAATCTCTTACCTGCGAGACCGCTAGTGGGCTCCATGTCAGTGAAGGTGCCACATCAAATGCCTCCCACTCTTGAGCCCAGAGGATGAAACTGTGCTCAGGGCGATGAGAGTAATAATCGTGCTGATGTGGAGGGGCATACCTACTGCACCATCAATACCTCGAACGCCCATGCCCCGAAGACCGCACCTCCACTCCAATAGGGTGGTGCCACGTCGTCCTTCTTTAAAAGGAATCATAAATGCCCCCTCCGGATTAGAGCAACTGCCTCATGAATCGAAGCATCGAGGTCGCCCGATGCTGATGCATGGCATCTCCTGGTTGGCTAGGGATTCGAAGAGGTGCATTCCTTTAGATAAAATGAGGTGACATGGGAGGCAGGCTTTATTGCAAAGGACCTGCTCCTCCGCCTTTTTAAAGGCCTTTTAAGTGCAGGTGACCAACTTCCCACTGTGCACTTCCTCCCCCCTTTCTTTTTCGATCCCCTTCCTGCTCTAGGCTTTGGAGCCCTGCTTCTCATGTCCTTCTCCTTCAATCCCTCTCCCTTGTTTTGTGCTGAGGGAGGGCTTCTAGTGGACTTCTGGTTCTCGACTGAGAAATTGGAGGGCAATGTGAAGGCTCTTCAGGAGCAACCGGATGTTGCCAAGGTGAGAGCATCCGGTTGGGAGAATAAATTTTCCGAGCTCGAAATTCCCTCAAAGGATGAAGAGGGGGAGAGGCCCTAAATGCAAAAAGAGGGGGCTGTTAAGGCCATCCATTAGTTTACAAGATCGAAGGTCTTCAAAGAGGAGGTGGCGGCCAGTGTCATGGTTGTTGTGGAGAAGGCCATGGCTACCCTGGCACTAGCAGAGGGGTCTTAACATGAAGCTGCTAAAGCTGCCCTTGGAATTACAAGATCAGTGACCTCTAAGGATGGGGCAGTAGAGGTGGCATTGGACCCTTATCGTTCGGGGTCTAGGGTGTCCTTGAGGAAGGGCACCTACTTTCTTGGGCAAAAGGGATAGGAACATCTCCCGCTAGTCCCCGAGGGTAGAGTCCAGAGCTAGAGGGGATCCGCCCATTGGTCGGGCAACCTTTTTTCTCTCTTCATTTTGTAACTGGGACTCTAAAAAAAAACTTCCTGGCCTACAGGGGTTTTCACTATGTAAGAGTTTTTTGATCAATGAAAGTTCTATTTTTTCCTTAATCATTGTGTACCTCTCTCTCTTTTTTCTTTCCTTTTTTTTTGTCTTGCATTGATTGTATGGCTTCCTAGGCTATCAGGAGCTCTTTTTCTATATGAAGAATGCCCCAATCAATATAACGTTTCCTTTCCCCTCAGCCAGAATGCCTTGTGTTTTTTGCTTCTTAGAGTCTTCATGGTAGGGAGATGACTTTCATGGTTGCCATGAGCCCACCCTGGGGCTTTGACTATCATGGGGTGATGCTAGAAGCTTGAGGCCAGCTCGAGGTACTTTGCTGGCATCCGCCTCTATTCTATCGACCTCGGAGTCATGCAGGCTTGAGTGCAAGTGGCCTCTAGGGTCCTTTGGATCACTGAGCTATGAGCCGAGCGGTAGATGGTGGGTCTTCAAGAACTTTCCATCGGCATCTTTAGACTGTGAGTAGAGCAGCTCAATGTGGGGCTTCTGGAGCACCTCGACTCTAGAGCAAAGGTTTTGGGATCTCCGACTCTAGAGCACAGGGCTGCTGATGTCACCTGACTCTGGAGGCGGGAACGATGATGCCTCCTAACCTCAAAGGTGAGACTTACAGCATCTCCCGTCCTCAAAAGCGAGGCTGTAGAGTGCAGGACTTCTTTGTTTGCCAAGTTGTGAGTCGTGCGGTAGACGACATCTTGGTACCACCTCTGGGCAGTAAGCGAGGCTGGGGGCACCGAGCTTCTTGATTTGCCAAGCTATGAGTCACGCGATAGACGGTATCTTGGTGCCACCTCTGGGTTGTAAGCGAGGCTGGGGGCACCGAGCTTCTCGATTTGCCAAGTTGTAGTCATGCGGTAGACGGTATCTTGGTGCCACCTCTGGACTGTAAGCAAGGCTGGGGCGTCGAGCTTCTCGATTTGCCAAGCTATGAGTCATGCGATAGATGGCATCTTGGTGCCACCTCTGGACTGTGAGCGAGGCTAGGGGCACAAAGCTTCTCGATTCGCCAAGCTGTGAGTCACATGGTAGATGGCATCTTGGTGTTGCCTCTGAGCTGTGAGCGAGGCTGCGGGTGCTGAGCTTCTCGATTTGCCGAGCTGTGAGTCACACGATGGATGGCATCTTGGTGCCACATCCAGGCTGTGAGTAAGGTTATGAAGCTATGGTGCACCAAGCTTATTAGTGTGCGAAGCTATGAGTCGCACGGTAGATGGCATCCCGCTGTCATCACTGGGCTGTGAGCAAGGCTCGGGGCACCGAGCTTCTCGATTTGCCAAGCTATGAGTCATGCAGTAGATGGGATATTGGTGCCACCTCTAGGCTATGAGCAAGGCCATGAGGCTATGGGCCATCAAGCTTATTGGTGTGCCAAGTTGCGAGTCACGCGTTAGACAGCATCTCGCTACCGTTTCCGGGCTATGATCAAGGATGGGGGCATCGAGCTTCTCGATTTGCCATATTGTGAATCACGCGGTAGATGACACCTTGGTGCCACCTCCGAGCTATTAGCGAGGCCATGAGGCTGTGGGGCACCGAGCTTATTGGTGTGCCAAGCTGTGAGTCACGCGGTAGATGGCATTTGGCTGTCGTATCTAAGCTATGAGCGAGGCTGAGGATGCCAAGCTTCTCGATTTGCCAAGATGTGAGTCACATAGTAGACGGCACCTTGGTGCTGCCTCCGGGCTATGAGCGGGGTTGTGAGGCTGTGGGGCGCCAAACTTCTTGATTGCCAAGCTGTGAGTCATGCGGTAGATGACATCTTGGTGGCACCTCTGGGCTATGAGCAAGACCATGAGGCTGTGGGGTGCCGAGCTTATTGGTGTGCCAAGCTATGAGTCATGCGGTAGACAACATCCCCCTGCCATCTCTGGGTTGTGAGTGAGGCTAGGGGTGTCGAGCTTATTGGTGTGCCAAGTTGTGAGTCACGCAGTAGATGGCATCCCGTTGCTGTCTCCAGGCTATGAGTGAGGCTGGGGGTGCCAAGCTTCTCGATTTGCCAAGTTGTGAGTCATGCTATAGACGGCACCTTGGTGCTGCGTCCAGGCTGTGAGCGAGGCCATGAGGCTATGGGGTGCGAAGCTTATTGGTGTGCCAAGCTATGAGTCACGCAGTTGGTGGCATCTCGCTGCCATTTCTGAGCTATGAGCGAGGCTGGGGGCACCATGGTTAGAGCGCGAGGATGTCGGGGTCTCTTGACCTCAATGGTGAAACTACTGGCTTTGGGCACCAGGCTTCGTCAGTTCCCGGGCTTTAGCCACCGAACTTAGGGTCAGATGGATGGGTTCCTACACAGGGAAAGACAAGGTTACACCACAAAGGAACTTCAATAATCGAGGAGAAATCTCGTGCCCCTGATAGTACATTCTCGAGTTGCTCGCACCCTATGTTCACGTAGATCGGGCACCGCCAAGCTTGGCGAAGTAGCAGTTTCTCTCGGGGTCAAGGCTTGAGCACTGAAAGCGAGGTTGAATGGTGCCTCGCTAGTGGCCGTGCATGGTGTGGCATGGTAGGCCCATGGTGCAATGGGCCACTCGACTACTCGTTGACCCTTGGCCTTGCCTAACCTCATGCAGGGCCCCACATCTTGCAGATGGTCTCCATGGGGACCTGGTATGAAACCAAGTAGTTCTCCTACCCCCTTGCCCTTGATAGAGGTGGTGCACCACCATAGCTAGGGCTTGGACCCACTGGGCTGGCACACCAATCTGAGGGTCCGCCGGAGATGGCAGTAGAGGAGCAAGAAGTTCCCCCCAGGGCCAACAGGGGTTCCCCTACCTGGTCGATGGAGGCCTCTCGTGCATGCATCGTCACCATCAAGTAGTGGGCATGCTCGAAAATTCTTCTTAGGGTGGGGGACCTATCGCTTGTCCCACAGTAACTTCGTTTGCTTCGCACCCCCTTTCCTGGCATGCCAATCTATTACCACCAAGATCGTCATGGCCTGTAGCTTCGATGCATCGAATGGGCCCCACCATCGGGGGCTAGGTCCTCTTTTCTCTGGTCGGCTTATGGGTTCGCTGCCCTATAAAACAGAGGGGATCCAAGCCGGGAATTTCAGCGGGGACACTTCGACGATCAAGTCAGTGTGGACTAATAGTGAAATCAGATCAAGTGGTGTGTGAGGCTTGTATCCATGAACAATTTCAAAGGGGCTCTAGCCTATAGACCTATTGATCGAAACATTGAATGCAATTTCAGCCCTGGACAAAATATAAATCCCAATTCCTGGTGCTCTCAAAATCTGAGACAATGTCCTAAACTCGACTGACGATGCATTCCTAAAGAATGGACTTTATTCAAAGGAACCCTAGGTCTAAACCTAACAAACTACGGCTCTCTAGGTTTGACCTTGGGTCGGAGGATGGCATGCAGAGCATGAAAACTTATCATGGGTGCCTAGTAGGTGCCATAAGGTCTTCCAGAAGTAGGTGGCAAACCTAATAGGTTCTAACATGTGGTTCACTCTAAAGACTTCGACAAAGTATACTTGGATGGTATAAGAAGCATTGGAAGTCCTAGAGAAAGGGAGGAGATATGAGGTGGGGTCTCGAATTACCTGTTGACTAAAGGTGGTGACCTGAAGGTTTGAATGGTGATCTATGAGTGTCAACTGGTCATCCTTACGAAAGTAAAAATTTGCTACTCCCAGGAATGGATCAAGAGATGGTTCGGGAAGTAGCCTAGGAGATGTGATTGCAATAGTTAAGGTTTGTTCTCTAAGCAAATAATGATCCACTTTCTCAAGAACTGGATTAGAGAATGATTCATGGAAGGGCCTATGGATGATGACCTCAAGACTTGAAATTTGACCTATGGGTGTGGAAAGGTATACTCTATAGAAGGGTAAGTCAGTCATGCAAAGGAAGGGTCTGGGGCCATAAGGAGGACTTCTACAGGACTGGGTGAATCAATCCGCTCAAGACAAGGATGTTCAACTGAGATTACGGGAGAGACCTTAGTGGCTGGGCATGGGACAAGGTCCAATTGTAAGAGGCTTGATTCAGTCATCCTAAGGAGAGGATCTACCATAGGGTGGGCAAACTTAAATAGTTCAGTGCAAAGATCTTCAATTGGTACTTGGGGAATGACTGTCATTAGAGGGTACGAACTAATAGCTCGGGCTAACACTATGAGTTCTTCCTGGGGGTATTTGACTAAAGGAACCTGGTTCTCACAAATCTCTTGAATTTCTGAACTAGGTCCTACCAGTTGGTTGCTTTCCAAGGTCTCCTCAGGTAAGGAACCAATAGTATCAATGTCACATTCTTCAAGTTCTTCCCCCTCATATTCATCAACTAGACTCAAGCCAGCATCATATACTTCCTCGATGCCATCTCCAATGGGTTTCGGGTCAGTGGTAATCGGGTCAACTGATTCTAGGCTTGTCATACCTAACCTTTCTTCCTCATTGGTAGGCTTGGGTTCTCCCTCATTAATGTCATCCTTAGGATTCTTACTACTTAGCTGTGCACAAGCCAGTCCTATGCATGGGCACTGACTAGATTTATGGCCTCTTTCTCCACAAAACAAACATTCTTGCGATATAGGAACCTGGGTCACACTGGGTTTCAAGCTAGTAGAGACCTTACTTGGGCATGGGTGTGGATCTAAATGGTTTGATCTAGAAGACTTGGGTTGTTGAGTGACTGGTCTAGAATATTGTAAGGACCTCTCATAGACACGATCCACACTATAGATATCATGGTTAGGCTTCCTAAGGTTATGCTCGGGATCATGGTATAAGGTCCTCCTAGGCTCCTGGCATGGATGAGGTTGGGGCCTATTAAATTTTGGATCAGGGGTCCAATTTTGATGTCTACGTTTCTCAAGTACTTGGACTCGATCCCTAAGCTGGGTAAAATTCTCATGGACTTGTTCTTTACACTGGGTAACAGTAGCAATCATATCCTGACTCAATTTGTTCATACTTTCAGTAAGAGCTCTAACCATGGCCTCTAAATCAGGTTGGGTTTGACCAGGTTGGTAGGGCACTCCTTTTCGGGTAGACATGATGCAATCAAGCACACAAAATGAGACTCAACTGAACGACTACGGGCTACCTAGACCTAGAGCCCAAACTAGATGCCCAATCAGAGTGGCAAGCTAGCCTGTAGTAACTCAGGACTCAGCCAGGCAGGTGTAAGGGGAGTGTTAGGTCCCTAATTGCCAATCCTAGACACCAATCAGTGATTGGCCAGGTAGGCGGACCAGCACACAAGCCCTTCGGGACGTAGTCCCTGAACCACCATTCTAGACACTGAGTACAAAGCACACACAGAGTAACTAGACAAACTGACTCAACACTAGCCTTGACCCGACTTGTTGATGTCCCTAGCCCACTAGGGCAAATTAGGTCTAATCAATTTTTAGATTAAAGGCTTAGGTTCGAATGAGTGGGTGGTGGTTTTGGGCTAAGGAGAGGTTATCAACTCCTCCCCTTATCTTAGATGCTCAAATGCCCTTAAGATGAATTAAGAGATGAACACTCAAAAATAATTGGATTGCAGAACACAAAAATAAAGTTGCAGTAATTTAATTTTCAGAAATCGCACGGAAACCAATAAATCATAGGAAAACTATGAAAATTAGTTTCAATTATACTGGTTTCAGCAAAACAAAAATCACCAAATTTGAAGTTACCTACAGTGAGAAATAATTCCTGCAACAGGGCAATTACGGGCTGAAAACAGAGCACTTCCCCGTTTACAATTCCTGCTACGAAGTTATAACCCAACGGATCCCTACACGCCCTAGGAACACCCCATGGAATGGGAAGAGGAGGTTTGCACCTCGCTTCGTTCCTAGGACCGGACATCCTGGGGAGTCTACTTCGAGCAGACAAAGTAAAAAGAGAGAGACTCAAACAAGCAATCAAACAGAAACCCTAGACAGGGCTCTGATACCAAAAATGATGTAGAACAAAGAACAAAGAAGCGTATGCGGAAGTAAATTTAAGATTAATTCATTTTTTTTTTTATTTATTTCAGAAATTGGCTTTGACTCAAAGTAAAGCTAAACTAAGTTGAAGGAAACTAGGTAAGGATTGAAAGCACAATTTAGAAGAAACTAAATTATCAGAGTAGTTCAGAAGTAACGGATCGCTGGGGGTTGAGAAACTCCCAGACCTAGGGTTTCGCTCTGAACTTTCAACAGGATAGAAATAAAGAGAAGAGATGGTTTACCAACCAGACAGTGATCTTCTCAGAATTTTGATGGAAGAACTCTCTCGAGCAGATTGTTGGATCCTCGGATTCGGCTATCTTCGCAATGGATCCTCCAATACTGATCTTGTGGTTTGGTCGGCTTCTCCTGGACTCAAGATCTGGGAAGAAGAAAAACAAGTGAGGGATTCAGAGACTCAGGGAAGGATTTACCAGTTCGAAGAACTTGAAGGCTGATGTCGCTGAGATCCGGATTCTCTTGAAGGCTGATTCGATTCCCTCTGGAAAGAGCTTTGGATCTGAAGTATCCGGACTGTAGCTGGATGCTGGTGGTCGGCCTGGACTTGGAGAAAGAGGCTGTGAGAAGTGGGATAGGCTAGGGATTGGTGGAAAGAAAAGAATGATGGGCGGCTAGGGTTTGGGAATGGGGTGGCTAACCTAGGGTTTGGATTTTGGAGATCTCACACCTCCTCAAAGTTCCTGGGGAACCCGGATTTACTCCCTCACGGAGCTCAACACCTGGATGCAAGTGCGGAAAAGAGAAAACACAAAGTTTGCTCACAAAAAAAATTTGGTTTCATTCATCTTTTTCTAAACTTACATGGGGGTTTAATTTATAGGCCATTACAAGAGAGTAGGGTTTTACATCTTCCCATGTGGGACTAAAGGAGGGGATCTTCAAATTAGGATATCAATCCCTACTCATATGGCCAGCCAATTAATTCCAAAGTTGATTGAAGCTTCAAAAAGGAAAGTGGGTGGCGCCTCCTTGTCTTGACCTCCAAGAAAATATTTTTTTCCTTCTATGCTTGGCCTTATCTGGAAGTGTTTGGGCGCCTCTTAACCTTGCCCTCCAAGAGAAAATTTGTTGCCTTTTATATCTGGCTTTAGTTGGAATGATTAGGGCGCCTCCTAACCTTGCTTTTCAAGAGAAATCTCCTTCCTTCCATGGCTCAACCCTTTTTGGATACCTCCTTTTCTTTCTCCCCAAGTTATGGCTCCTTCTAACTTTGTTTTGAGTATTTCTGGCAGGTAATGGGCGCCTCCTTGAGTTTCTCTCCAAGAGAATTTCTTCCCTTTCATAGTTTGGTTCTTTTGGGAAGTCTTGGGCCATCCCCTTGATTTGTGGACCCCTGATGGATTTCTCCTCAATTGGCGCATGAAAGAGGGGAGCTGCTATCTATGGTGTGGGGACCAAAGCCTGCTGGTTGGAGATGTGGCGCCCCCTGGACTCAGGCGCATGGCTGGGAGTGTGGCGCCCACTTGCTTGGGCCTTGGGAGAAAATGTAACACCCCAGGTTGAAGCCCTAGTCCACTACTGAGTCAACATGACTCAACAAAATAAAAATGCAGGTAATACAGACTCAAACTAAAATTGAGTTGATCAAGTCAACCCTTATTACAAGCCAAAAATCCTAATTCTTCGGGCAAGGTTAATCAGAGATCCAGATGGAGCTCTGAAGTCTTCTTCTGAGTCTGGTGCCCACACCACTGGCGCCCCCAAATCGTCATGGGCCGGAAGCTGAACTGAAACGTCTGGGTTGGGCTTCGCCGATCTATCACCAGGCTGTCCTGATATATGAGTCAGCTGATCAGGTTCAATATTCATCTCGATGTTCGCATCACTCTCCCCTTCCTCTGAAAAGCTTGTCCTCAAGCTTGAATTATCACCTGACAAGGACCAATTTTCTTTGGTTTGAGTTTGGTGTAGTCCCCCTGTGGATATCGTTCACTTGGAAAGAAAACCCATACCAAATCACCAACCTCAAAAGTCTACTGTCAACGTGTCTGATCAGCCTTAGCCTTATACTTGGCATAATTTTGCTCTAGATTGGCTTTAACAGTTGCGTGCACCTCACGTAGATCAGCCACTCGATCTTCTATCTTCTTACTTGATTTGTTTGGCACATCAACAGGTAAAATATCAAGTGGTCCTCTTGGCAGAAATCCATACAATACCTGAAAGGGTGCAAAACCAGTAGAACGGTTCACCGAAGAATTGAACTCAAACTAAATCTTTGGCAAACATACATCCAAATTTTTAAATTCTTGAACATTGGCTCTTAACAAGTTACCAAGACTTCGGTTGACAGTCTCAGTTTGCCCATCGGTCTGAGGATGATAGGGACTACTGAATTTTAATTTTGTACCCAACTTTTTTCATAATTCATGCCAGAAATGCCCCATAAACTTGCTATCTCGGTCCGAAACTATCGACGATGGTAACCCATAATGTCGAACAACTGCAGAAAAATAAAGATCAGCTACTTTCGACGTATCAAATATCGTTTTGCATGGCAAGAAACAAGCCATCTTGCTGAACCGATCTACGACTACCATAATTGAATCTAGACCTCTCACTGTCCGTGGTAAACCTATAATAAAATCCATAGATACCTCTCGCCACGGCTCATCTGGAATCGGTAAAGGGGTATATAAACCTTGATTTGTATCTGTTCCTTTGGATTCCTGACACAAACGACATCTCTTCACAAAGGTTTTGACATCTCGGTCAAGCCCAGGCCAATAAAATCGTTGACGAATTAACCATGCAGTTTTGTCTCTTCCAAAATGTCCTTGATTATGCAGCTCCCGAATAATCAATACACGTAGTGAAGTGTTAGGAATACAGAGACAATTACCACGAAACAAATATCCATTATGTAGGATGAAGTTAGATCGACCTCCAGCTTCCAATTCAGTCACAATGCTCTGGAAATGCTCATCTGCACGGATATCATCCTTCATGCTTTCAAACCCAAGAGTATATATTTGCATAGCACCAATTAATAAACTCCGTCTACTTAAAGCATCTGCTACTTTGTTCAAAGTGCCTGACTTATGCTTGATGCTGAAAGTATACTCCTGTAGAGTACTTACCCATTTTGCATGTCTGGAGCTTAACTTATGTTGTCCCTGTAGAAATTTTAATGCTTGATGATCTGAGTACAGCACAAATTTTTGCTGGATCAAGTAATGTCGCCAATGTTGCAATGACCTCACAATGGCGTATAGCTCCAAATCATAAACCGAATACATCAGTTTGGCACCTCCAAGCTTCTCACTGTAGAAAGCAACGGGTCTCCCATCTTGGCTGAGTACTGCGCCAATCCCAGTCTTCGAAGCATCACAATCTACTTCGAATACCTTGTCAAAATCTGGAAGAACCAATAGCGGTGCTTGGGTCAACTTGACTTTCATCTCATCAAATGCTTCCTGAGCAGTGTCATTCCATCCGAACTGATTTAATTTCAAAAAGTTTGTTAAGGGTGCAGCAATCTCACTATACCTCTTCACAAACCTTCTGTAAAAACCCGCAAGACCCAAAAAGGATCTCAATTCAGTCAAAGTAGTAGGTGCTGGCCAGTCCACTATCGCTCGCACCTTACTTTCATCTAGAAGAATTTCATCACCAGTAACAACATATCCCAGAAAAATTAATTTGTCTACCATCCAACTACACTTCTCTGGGTTAGCAAAAAGCTGGTTTTCATGTAATACTGTTAGAACTTGTGAAACATGCTCAACATGCTCTTGTGCTGTCTTACTGTATATCAATATATCATCAAAGTATGCAACAACAAAAGAACTAAGGAATGGACGCAAAACCTGGTTCATTACTCGCATAAACGTACTAGGCGCATTAGATAGCCCGAATGGCATCACCAACCATTCATACAGGCCTTCCTTTGTCTTGAAGGCTGTCTTCCATTCATCACCTGGCTTCATTCTGATCTGATAGTACCCACTTTTCAAATCAATCTTAGTAAAGAACACGACACCACTCAACTGATCTAGCATATCATCCTGCCTCGGTATTGGAAATCTATATTTCACAGTAATTCTGTTTATTGCCCGGCTGTCAACACACATACACCATGAACCATCCTTTTTCGGTACCAAAAGTGCTGGTACCGCGCACGGGCTAATGCTTTGCCGTACAAAGCCTTTGTCTAAAAGATCTTGAACCTGCCTCTTCAGCTCCTCATGCTGCTGCGGGGTCATTCGGTAATGAGCCTTATTCGGCAACACAGAACTCAGAATCAAATCAATCTCATGCTGAATATCTCGAAGTGGTGGCAAACCCGCAGGAAGCTCACTTCGTACAACATCCCGAAATTCCTCCAAAACTGACACCAACTCCTGAGGAAGATCATGTAGCTCCTGCTCCTCATTCTGGCCAAACTCTTCTGGCTTACTAACCAGGGCAAAACAGAAATATTCTCCCTCTAAACTCGCCTCAAACTCCCTGCTTGGCAAACAAATTACTACCTTATGTTCAGCCATGTCCTGTAGTGGTTTCAAGATCACTTTTCTCCCATCTGGTCGCAGCATATAAGTATGAGTGTAACCATTATACACTGCTTTACTATCAAACTGTCATGGTCATCCCAAAATGATGTGTGTCACATCCATCGGTACAACATCAGCTACTATTGACGTCTCAAGCTGAGGCCCAAAAGACAAGGCCAACCTACAACGTCGACTGACCTGAATATCTGCACCCCGATTCACCCAGCCGAGCTTGTATGGTTGAGAATGGGGCTCTATCATCAACCCCAATTTCTTCACAACTTCCTCAACAATCACATTCTCCCAACTTCCAGAATCAATAATTACCTTGCAAGTTTTACCAGCTATAGTGCACTTTGTTAAGAAAATATCGTGCCGACGCCAATCTCCACCAGCTCTTGGTGCAAGACACAACCTCCTAATAATCAGACTCTCTCCCTGGATGTGGTCTGGGTCAATCACATACATCTCATCCTCGAACTCTTCATCCTCGGGAAATTCAACTTCCTGCTCCTCCTCCATAAGTAACTGGGTACGCGCCTTGGGGCACTCATTGGCATAATGTCCTACGTCATGACACCGATGGCAGCGAACATTGGCTCGATTGCTGCCCACCCTCTGCTGGGGACCTGAAGCCCCACTCGGCACTACAGGTCTCAAAGGAACTGCCGAAGTGTGTTGCCTCACCACAGGAGGTGCACTCCTACCACCAGAACTCTGCCCCGAAGACTGACCAGAAAATTTTTCTCTACTCTGGAACCCTCTATTCCGCATCAGGCTCCGCTCCACTGCTTGCGCCCGCATGTGCGCATCACCAAAACTGTCAATCCGATGCAAAGCCAACGCATCCTGGATCGGGAATCGCAGTCCAAGCAAATACATAGCTACCAACCTCGGTTCTGACTCCATCAATCGGTTTCGAGCCACCAGTCGATAGAACTCTGTAGTATAATCTTCCATGCTTCGATTTCCTTGTGTTAAACCATGCAATTTAGAATAAAGGACATGTTCATGATTCTGAGGAAGGAACTCCCGATTCATCTCCTGCTTCAAGGCTGCCCATGATGCAATTGGTGGCCTCCCATCCATATACCTTCGGTAGTGCTATGCATGCCACCAAGCTACTGCTCGATCTCGGAATCGAATTGTGATAAGCGGCACTTGCTTATCCAAAGGCACTTCTTTCAGCCGGAAAACATCATCTACCTGCAAGGTCCAATCCACATACTCATCAGGATTCAAACCACCTCCGAACTCTGGTATTTCAATCCGAAACCCGGACTCCCAACGAGTCTGATTGTCATGCATAGGCAGCGATCCGAAATCCCTGAGAAGCACTACATCACGCCGTGGTTGCTGCCCTCTTTGCAATGATGGAGGGTCTTCAATATTCTGGAAAGGGTCGGTATCACCTTCTCGATGTTCATCAGGTACATTGCGATCTTGATGAGGTATAGCACGATCTTGCACCTCCAACCGTGCCATCATTGCTTGCAAAATAGCCATCATCTGCTGCTGAGTCACCACAACGTCACGAAGAGAAGGCTCCTCGTTGTTCCGCTCCATGGTTGCCGGCAGAATTTTTTTTTTTTTTTTAATCAAGAACAGATCAAGGACAGATCAAGAATGGATCAAGGACAGATCAAGAACAAGAACGGATCAAGGCTCTGATACCAAGCTGGTGCAGGGTGGTTGTCAAATGCCTGCAGCGACCAAAACCCCGGCTCTGCGAGAACGGGTTCTGGGAATTCTTGGATGCTAGGATTGAGCAAGATGGGGAAGATCCTTTGAAACTTGCAACGATCAAGCGCTGGAGGGGCCGCGTGATTCCTCACGTTGCCAGCCCTCTACCGGATTTTTAATCCGGGTCTTCACAATTAGAAGGGACGAACGATGGGTTTCTCACCGTGAGTCCCTGTTTCTTTTTTTTTTTTAATCAGGAACTAGGAACAGAAGAAAGAGATTCCTCATGGAATCGTCTTCTCCCAACCGGGCTTTTGGCCTGGCGTGCGCAA
Organism: Areca catechu; assembly: GCA_021397845.1. NCBI lineage: Eukaryota > Viridiplantae > Streptophyta > Magnoliopsida > Arecales > Arecaceae > Areca > Areca catechu. The sequence continues at coordinate 44,042,395 of CM038053.1, read as the reverse complement.
GGGGGAAAACAAGGTGGCTTGTGGCCTTCCACGGAATCACCCACCAATAAACACCGTGTAATTGTTTTTTTCAAAACAAAAAAATGGCTCGCTGCCTTCCACGGAATCACCCAAACACAAAAGACAACAGCACGTCCCCCAAAAAATTCTCCAAAACAAAACACGTCCAAAACAAAGCTCACCGTGTAATTGTTATTCCAAACAAAAAAAACCAATCAACACCTTTTCTTTTCCTTGGTTCGGGTTTTAAGGAACAATACAAGGTATTAATGACCCCCACGTGACTACAAGGGAGGGAAAAAAAACTAAACTCTAATGTAAACAAATCCAAACGCTGACTCTTGCATGAAACTCTACAAATGGATTTTTTTTTTTTATAAAAAAAATCAAGAGATCACGTCACTAATAAAATTATAATAATAATAATAAGACTAAAGACTCCAGTGTTTTCCCGGATCCGAAATTTCACGGACGCAATTAGTGTATTGGGCCTTCGGCCCAATTCCCAATTAATTGTTTTCATCCCAAAAACGAGTCAGATTTGAAACTTGCTTCCCTTGAAGGCGTCTGGACCTGCGCACGATTCCTGCTGGCGAGGCTGGCGCCCCCAAATCGTCATGGGCCGGAAGCTGAACCAAAACGTCTGGGTTGGGCTTCGTCGAACTATGACCGGGCTGTCCTGATATATGAGTCAGCTGATCAGGTTCAATATTCATCTCGATGTCCGCATCAACAGGGACCCCCGTGCCATGGTTTGAATTTCTGTTGATCTTTCCCTCCTTCATCGCTGGCAAAAATTCTGGCCTTCGCATGGTAGGGAGAGACCTCCCTTCGGGAGGCCCGCCCTTGGCAGCATGAGCACAACCTCGATCGGGAGTTGATCTCAGACAGAGGGCTTGCCTTACGAGCATGACTTTATTTGGGAGTTGATCTTGGTAGGAGGGCTTGCCTTGGCAGCATGAGCATGACCCCGGCAGGGAGCTGACCTCAGATGGAGGGCTCGTCTCATGAGCATGACTCCAGCTGGGAGCTAACCTCGGCAGGAGGGCTCGCCTCATGAGCATGACTCTAGGTAGGAGCTGACCTCGACAGGAAGGCTCGCTTTGGCAGCATGAGCATGACCCTGGCTGGGAGCTGACCTCAGACAGAGGGCTCACCTTATGAGCATGACTCCAACTGGGAGTTGACCTTGGCAGGAAGGCTTGCCTTGGCAGCATGAGCACGATCCCGGCCGGGAGCAGACCTTAGATGGAGGGCTCGCCTCATTAGCATGACTCTAGCTAGGAGCTGACCTCAGCAGGAGAGCTCGCCTTGGCTTCTTGTCGGGCTGCCATGTCTAGGTGGCAGATCTCATTGCCAGCGTGGCCGCCAACAGGCGCCACATCAGCAGAGGTGCCACATCAATGATCATGTATGGTAATCATATTTTGATGCATGCCACTAATTAGGGGTCAATTAAATATTGAATGATAATATGATAATGTATAAAAATCATAGTATGCTGCATGCTACTGAAAGATTATATGATAGTGAATATTATCATGTATGGTGCATTCTATTGAATGATTATATGATCCTATGCATAATTAGTTCAAATATATATTTGCAATATGTTATACCTAGTAACTGCTTCGGATTGGGTTAGTCACCATGGTTGTCTAGTCATAGGGGTCAAGTAGGATTTAAAGGCCCTCTCTTTCCATTCAATGGGATCTCCTATGGCATGTAGGGGTACCGCTGTGGCCATATCCCATGAACAAGTGTGGTGAATAGATTATTTTTATAATCATGCTTTGTTATGCATATTAGGTTTTATGTGCTTAAATGATGTCTTGAATGTCATTTTTAATTTGGATGTGTTTGAGACCATCAAAGCCCTCATCAAAATTATATTTAGTCATAGTATAAGTTAATCATAATGCAAATCCGATTGGGGTATGATCGGCCAATTGGTGTCCAGGCAAAGTAGTTCTGAGAAGGTAAATGGAATGAGATTTTTAATTGGTTCCGTTGACTTACCTAGCTAATTTAATTGGTATTTAAGGAAAGCAATGGGGGACCCCCTCATCTCTTCCACTTGGCCAATTTGGTCACATCTAAACCCTAAGTTGGTAATGTTGATTGATTAAGCACACTACAAAATTGCCATCCTTCATGCTAGGTATAGTTCATATTAACAACTACAGTAGGTTTGTTGTGTAACACAAGGCCTACCCTAGTGTTAAATATGAATTATCTTAGTGCAGTTTATGCTTTATAGTATGTTTGGTAGTATTGCTTTGTTGTGTAACATAAAGGCAATATTATTCGAACATGTCTACATGAAAATGAAGGGTCTGACTAAACTAAGACATTATAGTTTATTGTGTAACACAAGACTATAAGTGTCTTATAAGCAGTTCATTTGTTGAGAATTGCATGGGTTGCAATTGGAAAGAAATTCCTATCTTTGAACTCATGAGTGTTTATTGTATAACACAAGTCACTTATGAGAAATTGGGATCTCAACCCCACTAAAGAAACCTAGTAAGGTTTCTTGGTTACCATAGGTGATGGTTATGGTATTTGAATAAAATAGTGGGAGACATAATTAGATATAAAGTCTTTATCTAGTTATGAATGTCATCTTGAGTGGTCTGCTTATACTGTTCTTTATTAAATATAGTTTTATTATGACTTCAAGTTTATCACTGCGGGATATTTTAGATGCCAATAAGTTGACCGGTCCTAATTATGTGGACTAGTTGAGGAACTTGAAGATAGTATTAACTCACGAGAAACTTTCTTATATTCTTGATTTTCTAGATCCAGAGCTGATCGGAGAGGATGCTTCTGAGAAGGAAAGGACTACACATAAAATGTGGCTAAATGACAGCATGACTATCAGGTACATCATATTGCCCTCAATGAGCAATGAGCTTCAGAGGCATCATGAAGTGATGGAACCTCAGTCCAAATTACTCAATCTTAAGGAGCTTTATGGAGAGCAAAGTAGGGCTGCTTAGTACGAGATATCAAAGTAGTTGTTTCGTGCATGCATGAGTGAGGGTTCATCAGTTCAAGCCCATGTTTTGAAAATGATTGACTAAATCACCCGATTAGGTCAATTAGGGTTTGTAATGGATGGTGAACTCAACCAAGACTTGATCCTGCAGTTACTTCCAGATTCCTTCTCTCAGTTTATTTTAAATTATCATATGAATAAACTAAATATTTTTTTTGCCTGAGCTGCTTAACATGCTTAAGATAGTAGAGAGCCATTCTAAGGAAGATAAGACACATCTTTTTTTTGTTGATGGGAAGAAGAAACAGGCAATGAAGAAGGGTTTGAAAAGGAAATTCAACCCTAAAAGGAGCATATAGAAGAAGAAGAAAGCAAAGAAGGCTATTAATGATGGAGCCTATTTCCACTGCGGCAAGCAGGGGCATTAGAAGAAAAATTGCCAGACATATCTTGCAAGTGTGAAGCAAGATGCTGGAGGAGCATCTAAAGGTTTGTACATGATACAAACAAACTTATGATTGAGTGCTTCTATTTCTAATTCATGGATATTGGATACCGTATGTGGGTCTCATATCTATAAGTCATTATAGGGACTCCACAGAATTAGAAGTTTAAAGAAAGATGACTTCGAGCTATATGGTGCAAGTGGTAAAGCCATGTATGCTGAAGCTGTGGGCACCTATCTTCTATTATTAACTTCGGATAATGTATTAAAGTTAGAAGAATGTTACTATATTCCAAATGTTGTAAGAAACATTATTTCTGTACCATTGTTATTATAACAAGGATTTGAAATAAGTGTAAAGAGCAGTGGCTGCTCTATTCTTTATTCTAATAAAATATTTGGACATGGTTATTTTATTAATGGTCTTTTAACTTTAGAACTCAATGATAAAATAATACTTGTTGATAATAAAAAAAGAAAAAAAGATACTATCAATGTCACATTTTTTTGGCATTGCCGATTAGGTCGTATAAGTGAGTTAAGGATAAACAAGTTAGTTAAAGATAATTACTTTGATCCTTATGATTTTCAATCATTAGGAACTTATGAGTCTTGCCTTATAAGTAAAATGACCAAGTCTCCATTCACTGGATATGAAGACATGGCAACTAAATTATTAGGTCTTGTACATACTAATGTATGTGGACCTATGACAACTTAGGCTAGAGGTGGATACTCTTATTTCATCACATTTATTGATGACTTATCTAGGTTTGGACATGTGTATCTGATGAAACACAAGTCCGAAGCCTTTGATAAATTTAAAGAGTATCAAAGTATGGTTGAGAAACAAACTGGTCATAGTATTAAAATTCTTCATTCTGATTGAGGAGGAGAATATTTGTCTGGTGAGTTTCTAAATCATCTTAAGGACAAAGGCATAATCTCTGAATGGACTCCTCCTTATACACCCCAATTAAATAGTGTGGCAGAAAGGAGAAATCATACCTTGTTAGACATGGTGAGGTCCATGATGAGCTTTACAGATCTTTCTATTTTTTTTTGGGGATATGCCTTGGAAATTGCTGCTTATATTTTGAACAAGGTACCATTAAAGTTAGTGACTAGCACTCCTATGAGGTATGGAATGGCAAAAGACCAAATCTTAAATACTTGAAGATTTGGGTTTGCTATGCTTATGTCAAGAATAATTTTGGACATAAGTTAAGTGCTAGGGCTGACAAATGTAGGTTCGTTGGTTATCCCAAAGAGAGTATTGGATACCTCTTTTATCATACTACTGAATAAAAGATATTTGTTAGTAGACATGCTACATTATTGGAGCAAGAATTTATCCAAGAAGAAGTAGTTGAACAAAACTTGAACTTAGTGAAGTTCAAAATCAACAACTAATTCCTGAAGAGTCCTCAAATGAAATTCCTCAACCAAAGGTTCTTGTTGATCAAGAACAGCCACAACACATACCTCCTCTCTGAAGGTCAGAGAGGGTGCGGGTGCACCTCTCAGAAATGGCTTTGTCATTGGGAATGACAATGAGGCCAGTATCATTCAGGATGACGATCCTATGACTTATACGGAAGCTATCAAGAGTAGAGACTCCGATAAATGGCTAAATGCCATGAAATTTGACATGGACTCCATATATTTCAATCAGGTTTGGACCTTGGTAGATCCACTTGAAGGAGTTAACCCAATAGTCTATAAATGGGTCTTCAAGAAGAAGATTAGAGTAGATGGCCAAGTAGATACCTACAAGGCCAGGCTAGTTGCAAAAGGTTTTAGACAAAGGCATGTATTGACTATGATGAAACTTTTTCACCTGTAGTAATGCTCAAGTCCATCAGGATTTTGCTTGCAATAGCAGCATACTATGATTATGAAATCTGGCAAATGGACGTAAAGACTACTTTCTTAATGGATATCATGAAAAAGAAGTCTATATGTCATAATCATAAGGGTTTGTGATGCGGGACAAATAATTAAAGCCTAATTATCAGAGAATAGTATAGAATAATTTTTTTAGATTTTTTCAAATTTTTAAGGAAGACTCAAAGGAGACAGTAAAGAAAACTAGTCCTAGTTAACTACCCGCACAAGTAAATCATCAAAGTAACTAGAAAGCAGGACCTGGTGGTTGAGAAACTACTGTAAACTAGGATTTATTTTTAACTAATTAGAAATTAAAGAGAAAGGAATAAGTTTTTAGTTTTACCAATGAAAATCGTTCCTCTGAAATAGATCTGGCTGGACTCTCAAGATTCTGCGACAGGATTTCAAAAACTCGATCCCGAGCTCTGATCTTCCGTGTGATGCTGGTTTCGAGGCAAGAATATTTGACTTCAATTCTTGATCACCTGCAAACACTCAATAATGAAAAACACAAATTAGGAAGCAACAAAGGAAAGAAAAGAATGGAAGGGAAAGGGTTAGAAGTGGTGGCTAGGATTTCTTGTCAGTTGGATAGATAATAGGATAACTAGGGTCTCGCACCCCGCGATGTTCCGAAGAACAAAGGAAAAGGGCCTCACACCATGCGATATTTTGAAAAACAAAGGAAGGGCCTCACACCCCGCGATGCACATAGCAAAGGAAGAAAATTCGGCAGAGCTTCTTTATTGATGAATAATAATTATACAGGGGGGTTGATGGGATATTTATAGACCCTCAACCAGTGGTGTAAGAAATATAAAGGCTAGACTTATTTTTCCTTGGACTACAACTCCTGGAATTCTAGCTCTGGACATCTTGGACTCTTGTCTCTGGGTTGATCTGGACCTCTCTTCAAGTGGGCAATCATCACGGGATTCTCATCCATCTTGGGTGCCAACTATGAGGATTGATGAGGTATCATGATGTAGGGTCAAGATGGCTCCCTGGGTTGCCTTGATTGCTGGACTCTGGAGTTTGGATGATATGGGATCATGCAAGGAATTGGACTTTCCAGTCTGGATAGAAGAAGACTCAAGAGTTTTGATGAGACTCTCGAGTTCTGGGAACTTAAGCAGCTTGGAACCTGTTTGATCAAAACTCCTGTGGTAGAGAACCATTGAACCTCCTTCACTTGGGTGATCAAACATTTTGGAACTCCTTGGAAGTTGGGGTGGAAGAAATGCTTGGCCGACTCTTGGAATTCTTGGCATGAAACTCTTGAGTGAGAGGGTGCTAATTGGAGGACTCCTTCTACTTTACTTCTCTTAAAAAGAAGGGGCGCCAATTCTTACTTTCATTTAAGACATGGCATGTGGGATGTCCAAATATAAGTGACATGCCATGTGATAATGTCCTGGATGATGGGGAGTGATGTCCAGACAAGTCATATGGTGTTGTCCCGATGAAGTGGCAATTGGTATCCAGACAAGTCATGTGGTGTTGTCCCGATGAAGTATTAAGTGATGTTCAAACATAGCATGTGATGTTGTCCAAATTCTTGAAAAGGTGGTGCTAGGACTTGGTTACATATGACAAGTGACTTGGGCTAGCACATGGAGTCACATGGCTTGTCTTGAGAATCTTGATTTAGGTGCACATGGGTCTTGATTTGAGTGCACATGAAGTCACATGGGTCTTCCATTGGGTCTCCTTTGTGTTACAGGACTTAATAACTAATTATTACAAGACTCAAAACCAAATAACTAAATCCTACTTGATCAATCAGAACCCAATTTGATCAATAGGCAATACCTCATGTAACAAAAAGAATAAATTGGTAAATAGGGTTTGGCCTAATAGGATTTGACACAACCGATAAATGAAATTTTGACTCAATGTGGTAAAAAGGATTTATTCCAAAAGGCTAAATAACAAAATCCTAATTATAGTTGGTAAAAAGGGCTAACCCTAAGTAAGTCAAAATAACATAATTTAAAATAAAATATTTATATGGTAAAAGGGGTTGGATCCCAGGCTTTATTCACAAGTGATCCACAGGAATGTGGGTTCAACCTGTCGATATTTTCTGGCCCTGGTGTCCACCCCAGTTTGTCTTAAGTGGGAGACCAAATCAAGTATGCAACTTAAAAAATCCATATATGGATTACAGCAAGCATCAAGGAGTTGGAACATCCATTTTGATGAAGCAATCAGAGAGTTTGGTTTCATTAAAAATGTGGATGAACCTTGTGTATATAAAAAGACAAATGGAAGTGCAATTGTCTTTTTGGTTCTGTATGTCGATGACATACTTATCATTGGAAATGATATCCCAATATTATAATCGATCAAAACTTGGCCATCATCAAAGTTTTTCATGAAGGATCTGGGAGAGGCATCCTATATATTAGGGATAAAGATCTATAGAGATGGATCTAAGAGGATGCTAGGCTTATCCCAATCCAGGTACATTGACTTTGTGTTGAAGAGGTTCAACATGGATGGGAGTAAGAGGGGTTATTACCTATAAGTCAAGGCATACATCTCTCCAAGAAAATGTCTCCTAAAACATCGGAAGAAAGAGAGAGGATGGCTATGATTTCTTATTCTTCGATTATAGGATCGATTATGTATGCCATGTTATGTACCAAGCCTGATGTTGCTTATACTTTAGGCACAATAAGCAGGTTGATGGGGACATCAAAGCTCCCAGACTTTGGTAGAGGCATCTCAATCCCCTGTGGTTATCAAATTAGAGTTTAGGATTTGAGTCCAATTTGTAATTAGGATTTAGTTAATTTGAGTGAGTTCATTTGAGTTTTATGGGTTAGTCCATATGAGTCTTTGTATGGCCCCTGAGTCTTGTTTTGGGCCTTTCAATATTTGAGTCCTATATTTGGATTTTGATCCATACTATTAGGGTTTGAGATCAAGTTTTGGATTATGTCAAGTCAGTTAAGTCAGGTCAAGTTTTGAGTCATGTAAATCTTGAAGTTAAATTATGTAAGTGTGAGTCCAATCTAGTCCTGTAAAAAAGAAGAAGACTCAAATCATTTTGAAGCCTGTCAGCATAACACTCCAGTCATCTACCTAGTTGAGCCATTTAGGAGCATGAAGCCATCAAGGGAGACCTGGAGGACATGTGATCCAGCTTGCCAGAGAGGAGAACAACTGAAGAAGCCCTGTAGCCTGCCCAGCATTGAAGTGGGCCTCCCAGGGCCCAAGAGCAACCAAGAAGGCACCAACCCTTAGGGTTACCACCCGTTGGTCGGCCACCCTTAGGGTCACCACCCTTTAGCCGACCAAGAGAAGGAGAGGGAGAGAGAGAGACTCAGTCAAAGTGGAGAGAACTTGAGGGAGAGTTTGTATAGGTTAGGGTTTACTATGAGATTACTCGTATACCCTTTCTTAAGCCCCAAGTTTGTAAGCCTATATCAAGGCCTCCCCTCCTCATGTAATTGGAGATGAATTGATGAACTAAATTAAGTTTTCTCTCTTTCCTATGTGCGAGCTATGTGCATGCTGTGTGCGAGCTGTGTGTGAATTATTTTTTCTTTGTTCCTGCACCCTGCCTCCATCCCCAACATCAAAACCCTAGCCACCCTCCTTCCAAGCCTTGGCCGCGAATCCGAGCAGAAAGCCACGAATCCACAAGGTCAGAAGCTTGCTTTTCCAAGCCGCATCCAGGAGCGAGAGTGATCTCTTCATGCACGATCTTCATCAGGTGCTTTAACCATTGCCAGGCACACCCCCTTGACTCCCCAGTAGTGGTCTTGCAGAAGAGTAGCCTTACCAGGGTTTTCTTAACCTTGGGGATCCTATTTTCTCTAACTTTTAGGATTTATTTCTGCATGCATGACTTCTAAAAATTCTCTAGAATACTTTACTTTGAATTTTGGCTTGAAACTTGGGATCTAAAACTCTAACTCCATAATTAATCATGAAAAAATACTTTTCATGCATAAATCGTCCCACATCATTTTGTATCAAAGAATAGTTTAAGGCTAGTTTCTGCATCCTGTCATCTCAGTATATGATCTATTATTCTTGCAATTTTTGCATGTAGGAAGATCCAAAAATCCTGATTTTTATTTTGATGGACTCCTTATAATTTAAAGTAGTTTTCAGAATTTCCTCATGATTTAATTCGGTCTATGGATTTTTTGTACACCGGAATACTTCTTGAGAACAATTCTGCTCTATTTTTTAGCAAGACAAATTTTAGTATGTTTAGGGTTCTTCTTGCATAATCTTTTCATATTTTAATTTTTTGCATATTTCCTACATATTAGGTACTTTTCTGCATATTTTATTTCCTGCCAAATATAAAGAAAAAAAATTCAAAATCAGAAATTATGAAAACTACAAAATCTTAATTTGCATTTCATATGTGTGCCATCATCTACATAACTTACCTTAAGGACACTTTTACTTTGTCAGATGAGGGGGAGGATTTGATCACCTCTCCTTAGTCCAAGACCATAATCCTTGCATCTGAACCCAACCCTAACTAAAATTGATTAGACCCAATTTGCTCTAGAGAGCTAGGGACATCAACAGGTCGGGTTCAACTATTGTGGGAAGACTAGTGCACCCAATTCATCTCCTATTACTGGAAGCTGGTGTCTAGGCTAGAGGTACAGTGTCAAACGACCTAAGCAGATCGATAGTTCCTTAATTGGGTCCTACGTTAAGCAGGGGGCCTCCCACCATCCCACCTCTTACCTGGCCAGTGGAAAATTAGGGGTTGAATTGTGTATAAGTTGAGTCAACCCATTCTATTTGGGCTCTAGGTCTAGGTATCCGTAGTCGATTTGTTTGAGTTTTGCATGTGCACTAGATCAGGAGCTTCATATCATCCACCACCTCCACAACCGGCTGAACCCATGAAATCCCACCTTGATGCTGTCCTAAAGATCTTGAGTGACCAGATGGCCCGATTGAACACCTGATTAGACCAAATGGATGACCAGATGACCCAATCGAATGACCAATTGACTCATAGATTTGACCAAGTAGATGTTCGACTAGGAACCCTAGAGAAAATCCATAGAACACAGACTAGATCCAAACCTGAGCCACCTTTATCCACACTACCTAGGTACTATGAACCCAGAACCTATGAACCTAGAACCTATGAACCTAGATCCTATGACTCCAGATCCCATGACCATAGATCCTATGCATCCAGATCCTATGCACCCACACCCTATAAGCCCAGTAGACCCATGACCTATGAGCAGAATGAACCCATAGGCCATCGACCTGAATCCCATAGGATTAGTATCCTTAGATATGAGCCCAGTACTAGTCCCCTTCCCCGAAGTTAACTTGAACCCACTAGTATTAGTGCCCATAGTCAGAACCCAAATACTGGTTAGGTACCCTTTAGTCAACCCATCCCAGCTACCCGAGTCACTAGCCAGTATTCCCTTATCCAAACCCCTCCTACCACCCCACTGTTTCACCAAAATGACATTAAAGTGGAAGTGTATGAAGCTGATATGAGCTTAGTAGATGAGTACAAGGGAGAAGAAGAGGAGACATCTCTAGAAGACCTAGAATTAGTTGACCCCGTAGGTACCCAAGTAGAAGCCAATCTAGAGGTAGCTGACCCTGACCACATCCAAACCAAAACCATCTTAGAAGAATAGCTAAAGAAAGAGGATCATAAGGAACCTGACCCTACTATTAGAATCATGCCTAAAGAGCCACTAGAGGAAAGCCTAATTATAGAGCCCAGTCCTAAAATTCAAGAGCCCAAGAAATTTATTGAGGACATGATCTCTTTAATTCAATACCCTCATGATGAATCCCCTCCCATAGTTCCCATTGAGGACCTCTTCCCAAAAATTGTTGACCCATCCTTCCATAGCATAGACCATTTCTTGCCTAGAGACATAACCCAATGTTCATACATTAAGGTCAGTCTCTTTAGTCCAGAACCAGTCCCAAAATCTCCTTCCTATTTCCTACCCTTCCCTGAGTCATCCATGTATCTAGAAATATTAGGTCACATTTTGTTGAGATTATCAGGTTGCATGAGTCCTTAGAGCCCACCCATTTGCTACCTACTTTTGGAAGACCCTCTAGTATCTATTAGGAGTTCCTGTCAATTTTTCATCTGCATGTCACCCATCAACCATGACTCATGCCCAATGCCCAAGTTGTAGTTAAGACCTAATAAACCTCTTTCGATAGGGATGCATGGTTGAGTCTATTAGGTGTTAGTATAAGTCTTTTGTGTCACCTGTTAGGAGTCCATAAACCTAGTTTAACTATCCACACATGCACTAAACACCGCACATCACATGCATCAGGATATTAGCCATAAGAGTAATTTAAGTAATGAAACATCTAACAAACTAGCTAATTCCAGAACAAGAGCCAATGGATTCAATATAGGGAATTCTATCTTGGTTAGGCTTAGGCCTAAAAAAAAGTTTCATGCTTGCAGAGCTGGATCCTTAGAAGTGATAGATAAGGTAGGACCCTATGCGCCCGATTTGCCCTTGGAGTTTGGCTTTAGCTCTACCTTCAATACTGTAGACCTGGTTGAGTCTAGGAAACTGACAGTGATTCCTAGTGAGGCCTTTGAACCTACCCCATCCATTGAGAGTAAGCCAGACCCTGAGTGTCCACCTATATTTTGGCTTGAGAGAGGAAAATGGATCGAGTGTGTCCTGGACGATCAAGCTACCTTGACCTGGGATAGCGATTTTCAGCACCACCTGGTCCGTTAGCAAGGTCTACCAGGATTCGATGCTTCATGGGTTACTCGAGAGGACTTGTTGCACCTCTACTCAAACCCTCTAGAGAGACACCAGATTCAGTGTGACCCTTAGTCGACACGGTCGAGTTCCTCCCACCCCGGAAGAATTGATGGGGACATCAGAGATCCCAGACTTTGGCAGAGGCATCTCAATCCTCTATGGTTATCAAATTAGAGTTTAGGATTTGAGTCCAATTTATAATTAGGATTTAGTTAATTTGAGTGAGTTCATTTGAATTTTGTGGATTAGTCCATATGAGTCTTTGTATGGCCCCTGAGTCTTGTTTTGGGCCTTTCAATATTTGAGTCCTGTATTTGGGTTTTGATCCATACTATTAGGATTTGAGATTAGTTTTTAGGTTATGTCAAGTCAGTTAAGTCAGGTCAAGTTTTGAGTCATATAAATTTTGAAGTTAAATTATGTAAGTGTGAGTCCAGTCTATTGAGTCCAATCTAGTCCTGTAAAAAAGAAGAATACTCAAATCATTTTGAAGCCTATCAACATAACACTCCATTCATCCACCCAATTGATCCATTTAGGAGCATGAAGCCATAAAGGGAGATTTGAAGGACATGTGATCCAGCCCGCCAGAGAGGAGAATAGCTGAAGAAGCCTTGGAGCCTGCCCAGCATTGAAGTGGGCCTCCCAGGGCCCAAGAGCAACTAAGAAGGCACCAACCCTTAGGGTTACCACCCCTTGGTCGGCCACCCTTAGGGTCACCACCCTTTGGCTGACTAAGAGAAGGAGAGGGACAAAGAGAGACTCAGTCAAAGTTGAGAGAACTTGAGGGAGAGTTTGTATAGGTTAGGGTTTACTGGGAGATTACTTGTATACCCTTTCTTAAGTCCCAAGTTTGTAAGCCTATATAAAGGCCTCCCCTCCTCATGTAATTGGAGATGAATTGATGAACTAAATTGAGTTTTCTCTTTTTGCTGTGTGCAAGATGTGTACGAATTAGTTTCTCCTTGTTCTTGTGCCCTGCCTCCATCCCCAACATCAAAACCCTAGCCGCCCTCCTTCCAAGCCTTGGCCACCCAACACAAAACACTCTTTTCCTTGCTGTTTTTGATTTATTTCTTTATCTCTTCACCAATTTTTAACCTGTAGATGGTGATTTGCAGGTCCCTCAGTTCTCGCGAATCTAAGGATACCTTCTGACCAGCCTTTGGATCATCGAGCAAAAAACCTCGAATCCGCAAGGTCAGAAGCTTGCTTTTCCAGGCCACATTCGAGAGCGAGAGTGATCTCTTCATGCACGATCTTCATTAGGCGCTTTAACCATTACCAGGTACATTCCCTTGACTCCCCAGTAGTGGTCTTATAGAAGAGCAGCTTTACTAAGGTTTTCTTAAACCTTGACGATCCTGTTTTCTTTAACTTTTAGGATTTATTTCTGCATACATGACTTCTAAAAATTTCATAGAATTCTTTACTTTGAATTTTGGCTTGAAATTCGGGATCTAAAACCCTAACTCCTTAATTAATCATGAAAAAATACTTTTCATGCATAAATCATCCTGCATCATAGGTTCCAGGCAGATCTAGGAGAGGATCATTGGAAACATGTGAAAAATGTTCTTAAGTACCCGAGAAGGACAAGGATGTTTTTCTCCTATATGATGGATTAGAATTAAAACTAGAAGGATATACAGATTCTAGTTTTCAATCAGATCCAAATGATAGAAAATCCATATTAGGGTATGTCTTTACCTTATATGGTGGTGTAGTGAGTTAGAAGAGTACAAAGCAGTGACTATAGCTGACTCAGTCATTGAGGTAGAATACATAACTGCAAGTGAAGCTATGAAGGAAGCTATCTGGATGAAGAAATTCATCATGAAATTGGACATGATTCTTGAAATACAACAACCTGTGCTACTATATTATGATAACACTATAGCTGTTGTGCACGCTAAGGAACCAAGGTCTCATCATAAGTCAAAGCACATCCTAAGACATTTCACCTCATTCGGGAAATCATAGGAAGACATGATGTTGTCATCGAACAAGTTGATACAAAGAATAATATAGCAAACCCATTCACTAAAGCACTACCTCAGTAGTAGTTTGATCACCACTTAGATTGTATGGGTATAAAATACAAGGGTGATTGGCTTTAGTGCAAGTGAGAGATTGAAAGAAAAGTATCCTAAAAGCCAATAATTATAAGGATATTTTTGTAATCTTCCAACTCTTGTATTTTGGTTCATCATACTGTTGTGTCTTATTTAAAGATTATAATGAATCCTGTATGTTAGGGCAAAGGAGTTAGGGTTATGATGGAGATCATATTGGTGAGACCTAAGTTCCTATAAATCCTAATCTAAAATGTTCATAATCATTGAATCATCAATTCGGGGATCGATGTTTCCAGAAAGACTAGCTTAAAATATGTATGCTCGATGGAGAGGGTGGTTAGTCTCATAGCCACTTATGTAAAGATACTAATACAAGGATAAGCATGCTCATTAGGGTATGAGTTCACTGAACTGATCCGCATTGAGAATATCTTATGGAAGTCTTACTACTTATTAAGAGATAGTTCTCATAGTGGGAGTTGTGCAAGTGATCTTAAGACCTGAGATCACCGTGGTTTCTTATGCACACTAAGCCATATTTTGGTTTATACTCATTCATGACATTGAGTTATGTACGGGGTGTTCTCGGATATGGTGGAAGGTGTACGAAGGATGTGAGTGGATCAACAAGGAATTGATCATTCCAAGTAAGAGAAAATGTTATCCCAAGTAATCTCTTTGATTGATGACTCAGGAAGTCTTTAATCAAAGCAGAATGAGATTAGAAGTATTTTCTAATCAGTCATCAATAGAGTCTTCATTATTGAATTGAGACTCGAAATGACTAAGTGCTATGGTTTGATAATTATCCATACCTATCACTTATTCGGGATAAAGGATGATCGAAAGATTGAGATGCATGGTAACTTTTCACTGAAGGATGTTTTGGTATTTTTTATCAAATTCTTCTTCTTCAGGGTAGGCATGATACGTTGCTAGACATCAATCATGTTTTGTAGGTTTTCATGAATCAAATTGGATGAATTCATGAGTTAATTTGGAAATTGGTTCAAATTGGCAACTTGGGTCAGCCTTATTTGACCTAATTAGGTCAATCGATTTTGATTGGATCGAAATTGCTTAGACTCGGACCTATTGCTGGCTAGATATGAAACCCAAAGGGTCCCACATATTAAAGAATTGGCCTAGGAAGTCAATTGGTATTTTATTAGGGTCATGAAATCCTAATTGGTTAGCTTGATTACATAATAGCATGTGTAGGCTAACCTAACTCCTAACCCAATAAAATTGAATCTATAAGGTTGCTTAATGGGCTAACCAATTTGAGAAAATCCTAGATTAGGTTGAGTCCAAAGTGGGGTAGCAATTATCTGGTTTTATCCAGATTTATTAAGCCTTTATCTTATTTATTTGAAGAGTCCTAAGTTGAAGGGACTCTTGGTGCCAATTGGATTATGCATGAGATATGTTGGCACGTAGAAGGAGCTAGATTCGTTCTGCTTAAGGGAATTGGTTTCCATGTGAAACAAGGCATCCCTAGCCTTATCCTACATCTGATTGTATTGCCTTATTACTGGTGGAAAGAAGGATTGAGCGGTGAGGAGAATTGGCAGGCACAAGTAAAGGGTTGCGTCCCTTCATGGTTGCCGCAATAATTCAAACCAAGAATCCTTCATGAAGGGACTTGATCTCTTGGATAAGCCACTTGGTTTCCCATGCTATCAAGAGTCCCATCTGCCAGTTACATGCCATATGGCATGAGGACAAAAGGCCAAAATTATCCAGAGGACTCGTATAAGGCTTTTGGTGCATGAAGAGTCTTGACTTTTCAATATAAGACTCCTTCTTCATGAAGGGTCTTATATGATCTATTATTTAATAGATCAAAGGTTGATGAAGAGCCATATTTGGCACCCCTCCATCTCCTATTTAAATCCCTCGGTGTTTATGCTGAAGGTGTCATATTTATCTTTCTTTCTTACACTCTGCCAATTTATCCTCCTTGTCTCTTCCTTCCCTTGTTAGGACATAGGTCTTTCCTTAAGACAAGTCTGCCATTCTAAGACAAGGGCTTAGAAAAAGAATTAGGAAGTGATAAAATGAGTAAAGAAAGGTTTAGGAGAGGGCTCAGAGTGTTCTACTGGAGAGCAAGGGTCTGAGCAAGGAAAGAGAGACTATCGAAGGAAGAAAGGCCATTAGAAGAGTCCCAGTGGATTAAGCAACGTACTAAGGAGTGGTTCCTAAGTTCAATTCCTGTGTGGATCACCTTTGGAGGGCATGCACTTATGTGCCTAGTGGAAAGAAGAAGGAATTAGCATTCCAGGTATTTTTCCAAACCTTGTTTGAATGACTTGTTAATTGTAATGAATAAGTGATCTTGGACATAGGGTTTCTAGTTGTTGGAGTTTCAAAATGAATTTTTTTTTGAAATCCATTCTTTTTGCTGTGCCACTGAAACCCAACAAATTGTTCTCTACAAAAATACTTTTAGATTATTGATGTTAGTATACTTTTCCTGCTTCAATATTTTGTAATTATTAAAATCAATCTTGGAATCATTAATCTTCTTCTTTTTAATGATGACAAAATATTGGGCATGGAGATTAAGAAATACTTAAAATATCGGTATGAAGAGTATTTTTAAATATATAGTGTGAAGTGTATTGAGTAAAATACATTGTAAAGTGTATCAAAGTAAATACATTAGAGTAACAAATATTTTCAAATGTACACAATAAAACAAGATCTCATGGATTCAACAACTTAAAAATTTGTACATAATATACTCTCCTTTGCTAATTGCTTAATTCAAAAGATTAGATTGTTAATTTCCAAAACCACTTTCATTTTCCATATATGTACGTCTTTTCTCTCTTGTTTTTCTCCCCCTTTTTTCATTTTTCTTTTCTTTTTCTCTCTCTTTTTCTTCTTTTAATCTTAATGTTATCTTGTTTTTCTCCCCCTTTTTGTCATCAATAAAAGAGTTAAAATAGGATAAAGCATTCACAAGATAAGCCATATTCAAAATAAGAAAATAAAGTAGTTAAATGTCATTAGATAAAAGTTAACCATACAGAAGAGACTACAACAAGTGTAGCATTACAAGACATTAAGATAAAGCAAAATACAAAAGGGACCATAACAAGCTAAATGATTTATTCTAATAGACTAGAAAGCAAAGTGCATAGAGGGCATCCTAATCATTTAAGGGCAGTTCTATGATAAGAGTGGATGAAGAAGCACCCCTACTACAGTCCTAGAGGAAGGCCTAATGGTGGGGAATCCTATGCTAGGTCACATGACAGTACTGAATGGGATCTTAGTGGGCGTAGGCTGGGATTGTCGATGTAGGGGCTGACTAAATAAAGCCTGACCAGGATAAGGTGAGAGACATGTCATGAGAGTCCCTATCTAGAACTCCAACCAACTAATGGCTTGGTTATAATGCCAACACTTCCATGCTGAGATATGATTGCATCCTCGATCTTCTTTGCAAGTTTGGTAACCTCTTGTGTCAGTGCAAAAGTGTCAATCTATCCTCCCTGCTAACCTTGGGTCTTTTCTACTATCTCAATCCTTAGGATTAGTGTGGTCAAGTCCTGACGAAGCTCATCATATGATCTCTAAAATGTACTCCAGAGCTCATCTTGCCTGCCCAGAATGTCCACTCTCGGTCTTGAAAATAAAGACTCCATCCTCTGAGTAATCACATTAGCTAGACCAAGTACACTTTCTTTTTGCTGAACATACTGCAGGAGTCTTAGGTGTAGCAGGTGAGGTGGGTGCTAAGGATGCTATCGCTGGCAAAGATGCAAAAGATGATGGCTCAGATGTTGGCAGTGCTGGTGGTGATGTAGGAGGGATAACTAGCTCGATCTCATCAGGCTCTACCTCCTTGTCATCATCTACTACAGGCTCCTATCCAGAACCTCTACATACCCATCTTCCATCCATCTTCCAGTACCCCATCTGATGAAGGTATCGTTCATTGTAATAATCTATGTGCAACAGCTATTTGGAGTTTTCACCATTCAAGTTGACTCCAAACTCAGTAAATACCAAAGTGAAGACCATGCCATATGGCAAGTATGCTCTGGACATTTTGGTAGTTCTTTCATTTGTTCTATCATCATAAAGGGTAGGTTCATTGGTTTTCCCTAAATCAAAAAGCACATAATAGCAATATCCTTCTCAGTTACCCAATCAAACTTGCTTTTCTTGGAGATCCTGCTGTCTATGTTGTGGAGAATTCTTATCTCCATTGAAAGTTGGTTAGTAGATAAATTACCCAAATCTGTTACTTCTTCCTTTTCCAAAATCACATTTAGACCATCTTTTTTTTTCCTTAACTTGGGCTCACAACATCTTGCCCTAGGCATTTCAAGCAAACCACCTATCTTCCTTTCATCAAAAACTATAAGAGTACCCTTAATAGTAGATTTAATGGAGCTTGTCTCTATCCTCAAGTTTTCAAGAAACTCCCTTACCAACTGTGGATAGGTTGGAACCTCTAATGAACAAAGCTTCTCCCATCCTTGTCCACGTATCCACCCCTAATACAAAAATGCTTGTTAGCAAAAACTTAAAATTTACATTTCTTTTGGGGGTGACTCCTTTATTCTCCATAGAAAGGTATGGGAGAGCTAAGGGATGGACTACAATCTGCTCTTGGCTGACATTTCTTCTTTTGGAGCCCCTCTTAGTCGAGGAATCGACCTTAGACCTTTTCCTCTTTGAAACAACTACCTACCAGGGTCCCATGGCATGAAGATCTCACTAAAAAGGATGGAAACAAGGTAGGAAATGGGGTCCTAAAGGTAGAGCTGTCAACGGGTCAGGTCTGGACCCGAGACCCACGGGTTTGGACCCAACGGGTCCAGGTCTGGATCTCAATCTGGACTCATTTATCCGGACCCGGACCAGATTAGTCATAGTTAAATGGATCCGAGTTTGGAAATGTAATATCCAGACCCAACAGACCCAAGACCCAATTACATAAAATAATATTACATATATTTATATATATTTATATAAATGTGGGATGTTGGATCATAATCCAACGGTTAAAAATCGATCAAGCTTTTACTATAAAAACTTCCTTCAAATCATGCCCTAGCCCGTTTGATGGGTGACAAATTTGATGAAATGAGTGTGTGGAGGTGTGATATACTCACTTAGCATCATCATACAAGAATTTGAGCTCCAGATAAGGCTCAAGTTATGCATAAAAGAGATAAAGAACTTTAATCTGAAAATTAGGTAAGCAGAATTCTGAACACCCTTGCACAAGCTTTCTTTCAAGAAAATAAAAAGTAGGATCTAAGGACATAGAATCCCTTAAACTAGGCTAAGCTACTTTTAAGAACCTTAGATCCATGGATCAAGAGGGTCTTCTTCCTAACAATTAAGAAGATCAAAGCTTAAAATGGAAGGATATCACTCATCACTCAAAAATTGAAGTCTAGGGACAAGATCTACACTCCATACTTGGAACTTACCTTTGGAGCTTGGTCCTTGGCGTGGAGCCTTCATCATTAGCTTCAAACCATCAAGAAAACCAACAAATGATCCTGAAGGATTTAATAAAGAAAAGTGAAGGGATTTGAAGAAGGTTGCTAAATTTTTAGGCAGCACTTCTCCTTCTTCTTGATCTCCTTGGAACCTTGGTAGAATGGATTAGGAATAAAACTTTGGGCCTCTCACCCTCTCCCTAAAGGAGTGACCTAGCTCTAATGGCTAGGAAACTAAAACTCAAACTCAAACCAAATACTCAAACTCAAAGAGAAAACAATGGAACTCGGCAAGGTGGAAGAAGAACCAAACTAAGCTTTCATTAATTCATAGGCTTTTTCAATTGCTTTACATAAGGGGGCCTTGGTCCTATTTATAGGCCAAGAGAACCCAGAAGTGGCGGCAAAAGGGAGGATTAAGTGCTAACTAATCCATGTTTAGTTGGCACCTAATTACATTAAGAAGCTTCTAGGTAACTAATCCTAACAAGAGAATAAACTTGAATCTCCATGTGGCACCATCCTATTTCGCCAAGTATCCTCATCAAAAGCCTTCTATGTGTCTTCTAAGATTTAGTCTTCCAATATGCTTCAAATTAGGTGAATCAAATCATAGGTTGGCCGGCCCAAATGGATTGCTTGGAGTTTTGGAAAGAAAGGTCTTCATTAGTTGAATTTCTCAAGCTTGCTTGTCTCAAATGGAAATGGTCTTGACTTGCTTCATATGATAGGGGCTCTTCTTCTTAAATGGGTGGAACTAGGAGCCTTCATAATGCTTCATGAGGTTGGGCTTCATCTCCATAATTTTGAGTGGAACCTAAAAAAATCTGGACTAGCTACAAAACTAGAGATTGTTAGCTTGCAACTTCTTCTTCTTGCCAATGTCCCCATTAATTCTCCCCAGGTGAAAAAAACTCGGTCCTGACGAGTATGGATCATTTTGTCTTTTGTAATATTGAAGTAGATCTGGATTGATTCTTTGCAGTTCTTCTTGAGTGATCCATGAATCTTCAGAATCCGGTTTACCTTGCCAATGGACCAAGTATCATTGGTAATCTTTATTTCGGATAGTGACAATCTTGTCATCTGATATCCTTTCAATTCTTTCTCCCCGCTTTGGTAGTATGGCTGGTGGATACTCTAGGGTTGGTTCACTCTTAAAGGATGTATCAAGTTCTAAGAACTCACTGGAAATCATTGTTGGTTTCTTGTGTCCTACCAGATTTGAAATATTAAAAGTAGGACTAATACCAAAGTCAGAAGGTAGGTCCAGCACATAAACATTAGGTCCTATTCTTTTCATTATTTTGAAAGGGCATGCACTACGGGTGTGGAGTTTCTTCGTAGTTCCTAGTGAAAACTTCTCAGGTTTGAGCTTGATCATCACAAAGTATCATACTTGAAATTCTTTGGCCCTTATATAAGAATCAGTCATATGCTTGTAACTCTCATTGCTCATTTGGATTTTCTTGCTAATCTCTTTGTGCAAATTCCTAAGATGTTGTGCATATGATTTGATAGACTTATGCATGGATGACACCAAATTACAAAACAAACTCAAAATATACTAAAATAAAAGACAAGCTTAAATGGGCTTTATTAACTAATGACTGAAATTTATTGTTGGCTAGGAAACAAAAGTTCCTAATTTTCAATATTCTCTTTAAGAGACTTCTAAAACTTTTGCACATATCTTTAGGTAAGTGGCAGTATATCTTAATTTGGATCCCAACATATGCCATAGAGTCTTAAGAAAGTAACTATTGAATATTACTGGGAACGAATCAATGGTATGTTGGATGTCCCAACCGGATGGAATAGGAGAGTTAATGATACGTAGTAGTTAATCAGGATGGTGGATGTTCAAAAATGGTGGATCAGGGATAGAAAAACTATTATGGAATATATATTGCAGGTTCTTCAATAGCTCTACAACTTCTTGGGACTGATCTGTAGGGGTTTGTTCTTGGGTTTCCTTGATGGTCAATACCCTAATAGGTGCTCTTTCATTGATCTCCAAATTTGAATCCTTATCATTGTTTAACTTTAATTCCACATCGTTTTCTTTTATGAACTCTTTTATTTCTTGGGGTGGCTCTTCCTGGACTTCTCTTTCTTCAAGTTGATTATTTTCATTTTTAATGTCTTCAGGCTGGGTGGCTATTCCAAATTTATCCTTGATTGCAAACACTGGTTCATGTATATTTAGGTTAGACCCAAGTTCACTAATTTCTTCCTTAAATTCTTCATCATGTTCAGGGGATTCTTTCTTTAATTCCTCAATTGGATAAGATTTGGATTATGTTTCTTCCTTGAGTACTTCAAGAGGTTCAGGAGATTTTTTCTTTAATTCTTCCATGGGTTTAGTCTCTTCTTCATCTCTCTCATACTCATTGGATTCAATAATATATTTAAACATAGTTTTATCATCTTGTCTCAATTTGTACCATTGGTTTGGAAGATTTTGCTTATAAGGTTTGCCTAGATACTTTTTCCTCAACTTACTCTTCATATCTCTCCAAGTAACTATTTTATCCCCTATACGATAACTTTTATACTCAACATCTCTCTAATATGACTTAGCATGTTGGACTAGCTTTAATTTAGCTAATTGACACTTCCTTACTATCGACATTTCATCCCACTCAAAATATTGATCCTTTTTCTCCTCCCAATTAACATACACCTCAAGGTTTCCATCAAAAGTGGGTGCATAGGGTCGATTGCTCCTGAAGACTCTCTCCTCCTGATCTATAAAGTCTGGGTAGGGGCATTTAGGGTTATATTTAGCGGTGAGATCATGATAATGGGCTCTTGGACCAAGGGGAGGTGATTTAGGATTATTATGGGTCAAGCAATTTTTTCTGAGGTTCGCGATTTGATTATTCACTTGTCCTAACTCTTTGTTCATTTATCCTAATTGTTTAGTTAGGGTATCAAAATTTTCGGTCATGGTCCTCATAAAGATTTTAAGTTTGGGTTCCATGGGTAAACCAAACTGAGTGTAAGACTGTTGGTGTAGAGATCTTGACCTAATAGACATGCAGTATAAAGAACAAGCTATACAAACCTAGCTTCTAGGGCTCCTAGTCCTGAAGTTCAAAATACAGGATTTAACTAGGAACTAATTAAGGATGCAATTACCCTGTCCACTGGCCAGGTAAGAGGTGGGATTGCAGGAGGCTCCCCTCGCTTTCGCGAGGTCCTAATTAAAAATTGTAAGTCCGCTTAAGGCATTTGCCATTGGACCTCTAGCCTTAGACACCAATTTCAAGGAGTAAGTACAAACTCAAATAGCACTTTGCCTCATCTTGCACTTGAACCCGACTTGTGGGTGTCCCTAGTTTTTAGGTGTCTACTTGATTTTAATTAAAACTTAGTCTAATGCAAAATGAGGGATAGTTATTGTGGGCTAAGGAAAGATTTTTACCTCCTTCCCTTATGTTATATTGAATGCCCTTAAGATAGCTTATATGTGGATGCAAACAATTTCAGCAAAACAATGAGCACAATCAACTAGACTTAGCACAAATATATGAATTTTTAACCCAATTTTGAAATTTCAAATAATACAAATTTAAATTGGGTAATTCAAATCTTGAAGCTTAAATCCTAGTAACTAATTTTAAAATTTTAAATTTTAAAATTTAATTAGAAAACTTGTCTTGGAGGCAAAGTGGTTAAAATGTAAGTTTTAGCTTCCAACTAACCTCCACCTAACTTGAATTTGAAAATTTAAAATTTAAAATTTTAAAAGTCCAAAAATTCAAAATAAAATCAAATTAGTTAGATCTCAGACCTAAAATCTAGGATTTTAAATTTTGAAATCAAAATAATTTGAATTTTAGTTGAGAAAGTTGTTTGAAAATAGTTGCTAGAAGGTTCCAGTAGTTTAACTAACTCTCAACAACCTGAATTCAAATTTCAAATTCCAAATTTTAAACCCTTCTAAAATTCAAAATTTTGGTGGAAAATAACAAAATTTGAAGTCTGGATCTCAGATCTAAAATTTGAAATTTTAAAAAAAAACTTGTTTTTTTTTGAAAATCAAATGTGATGGAGGGAAGAAATAGAATTCTAGACAGAATTTTAGAGACAACCAAAGAACTCGTATTTTTAATTCCAAAAATTATAGAAATATATATATATATATTAAAATTTTATATTTCAGATCCTAACATCTTAAGGTATTGAAAGAGTATTTTTTGATCTTTATAAAAATTACAAAAAATCATGAAAAACTCAAATGACAGTGGGATAGAATTCCAGCAGCTTGCAAAGCTTAACCTAGAAACATGGCTCTGATACCAAAAAATGATGGGGGACGAATTTGATGAAATGAGTGTATGGAGGTGTGATCTACTTAGCATCATATACAAGAATTTGTGCTCTAGATATGGCCGAAATCAGGGGCGGACCATACTAATTTTTCTAAGAGCGACCAAAAAAATATATAAATAAAAAATATTAATAAATAATTAAAATTAATTTAAATATTTTTTATAAATATTATTTAAATTATACTTATTTTATTTTATAATATTAAATTCATTAATAATAAATCTATTCTAAAATTTTTAGCTATCTCCTTATCGATATAAGTGACTAGATAATTGATAAAAAAATTGTCTTCCATCTTGTTGTATAATCTGGTCTTGACAATCTTCATTTTTGAAAATATTTTCTCTATAGTAGTAGTTAAAACTGGAAGAGTAATAAGTGTTAAGGACTCATAGAGGATGTGCACGCATCGGCTACAGTAGTGGTAGCGTCGTGCTGAGTACCGTTGGCATTGCACAGTGGAATGTGACATCCATCGAGCGATGGTACCAAAGAAGATGGGATGTGAGTGCAGTAGTATTGGAGGGAGCCTGAGGCATGACGGGCGCCCACCCGTCCGTGCCCTCCAAGATCCGATTATGTTACGCGATGGATCCGGTCGCTAAGATGGTGCGTGGCTTCACCGCATGCAGTGTTCGTCAGCGCGACGAGGCTGACAAAGGTCACCAAGATGGTAGTCATAGGCCAGCGCATCAGTGGTATCTGACCCTATGTACGCGCAACCGCCTGATCTCATCGTGGGAGGTTCTTGTCGATCACATCACATGACAAGTCCGGCCTCCATTTTATTCATCGGTGTGGTGAATAGGATGGTGCTAACTGTGTGCCATGGCTTCGATCATGGCAAATTCTGGAGACAGGCGCGGTCGAGTAACAAAAAAAAATTTATATCTTTTTCTAAAAAATTATGAAAAAAATTTAATGAACATAAAAAATAAAATTGGTAGTGATCCAACTTTCAAGTAAAGAAAGATGATTTATAGTATTTATTTCATTTTAATTTTTTTTAAGATTCTTCAAGTTATATTTAATATCCCCAAGTTTAGAAGGGCCAAATATATATATATATTTAAATTTTACATAAAATCTTAATTTATAAAAAAATAAAAAAAGTTAGGGGGAGCCAAGGGGCCTCCTTGCCCTCCCGATGGTTCATCCTTGTATATATTTAAAAGTTTATAAAAAGAATTTAACTTATAAAAAAAAATTTAAAAAAATTATGGGGGGCCAAGGCCCCCCTTGTCCCCCCGGCGGTTCACCACTGCCCGAAATTATGCATAGAAGAGTTGAAGAACTTCAATCTGAAAACTATGTGAGCAGAATTCTGAACACCCTTGTGCAAGCTTTCTTTCAAGAAAATAAAAAGTAGGTTCTAAGGGCATAGAATCCTTCAAACTAGGCTAAGCTACTTTTAAGAACCTCAGATCCATGGATTAAGAGGGTCTTCTTTCCAACAATTAAGAAGATCAAAGCTTAAAATGGAAGGATATCACTCATCACTCAAGAATTTAAGTCTAGGGACAAGATCTACACTCCCTACTTAGAACTTACCTTTGGAGGTATGTCCTTGGCGTGGAGCCTTTATCATCAGCTTCAAACCATCAAGAAAAACCTACAAATGATCCAAAGTAAGATCGTGGTGATGAAGAATTGAAAGAAAATGAAGGATTTTATAAAGAAAAGTGAAGGGAATTTCTAATGGCTAGGGAACTAAAACTCAAACTCAAACCAAACACTCAAACTCAAACAAAAAATAATAAAACTCGGCAAGGTGGAAAAAGAACCAAACTAAGCTTTCATTCATTCATAGGCTTTTTCAATTGCTTTACATAAGGGGGCCTTGGTCCTATTTATAGGCCAAGAGAACCCAGAAGTGGCAGCAAAAGGGAGGATTAAGTTCTAACTAATCCATGTTTAGTTGGCAACTAATTACATTAAGAAGCTTCTAGGTAACTAATCCTAATAAGAGAAGAAACTAGAATCTCCATGTGGCGCCATCCTATTTCACCAAGTATCCTCATCAAAAGCCTTCCATGTGTCTTCTAAGATTTAGTCTTCTAATATGCTTCAAATTAGGTGAATCAAATCATAGGTTGGCCGGCCCAAATGGATTGCTTAAAATTTTGGAAAGAAAGGTCTTCATTAGTTGAATTTCTTTGGCTTGCTTGTCTCAAATGGAAATGGTCTTGACTTGCTTCATACGATAGGGGATCTTCTTTTTAAATGGGTGGAACTAGGAGCCTTAAAAATGCTTCATGAGGTTGGGCTTCATCTCCATAATTTTGAGTGGAACCTGAAAAAATTTGAACTAGCTACAAAACCAGAGATTGTTAGCTTGCAACTTCTTCCTCTTACCAATGTCCCCATTAATTCTCCCCGGGTGAAAAAAACTCGGCCCTGACAAGTATGGATCATTTTAGCTTTTGTAATATTGAAGTAGATTTGAATTGATTCTTTGTAGTTCTTTTTGAGTGATCCATGATCTTCAGAATCAGGTTTACCTTGCCAATGGACCAAGTATCATTGGTGATCTTTATTTTGGGTAATGACAATCTTGTCATCTAATATCCTTTCAATTCTTTCTCCCCGCTTTGGTAGTATGGCTAGTGGATACTCTGGGGTTGGTTCACTCTCAAGGGATCGATCAAGTTCTAAGAACTCACTGGGAATCATTGTTGGTTTTTTGTATCCTACCAGATCTGAAATATTAAAAGTAGGGCTAATACCAAAGTCAAAAGGTAGGTCCAGCACATAAGCATTAGTTCCTCTTTTTTTTGTTATTTTGAAAGGACCTGCACTACGGGTGTGGAGTTTTTTCATAGTTCCTGGTGGAAACTCCTTAGGTTTGAGCTTGATCATTACAAAGTCTCCTACTTAAAATTCTTTGGCCCTTCTATGAGAATCAGTCATATGCTTGTAACTCTCATTGCTCATTTGGATTTTCTTGCTAATATCTCTGTGCAAATCCCTAAGATGTTGTACATATGATTCGACAGACTTATGCATGGTTGACACCAAATGACAAAACAAACTCAAATGATACTAAAACAAAAGACAAGCTTAAATGGGATTTATTAACTAATGACTGAAATTTATTATTGGCTAGGAAACAAAAGTTCCTAATTTCCAAAATTCTCCTTAAGAGACTTCTAAGACTCTCGCACACATCTTCAGGTAAGTGGCAGTAAATCTTAATTTGGCTCCCAACATATGCCATAGAGTCTTAAGAAAGTAAGTATTGAATATCACTGGGAATAGATTAATGGTATGGTGGATTTCCCAGCCGGATAGAATAAGAGAGTGAATGATACGTAGTGGTGGATCAGGATGGTGGATGTTCAAAAATGGTGGATCAGGGACATAAAAATTGTTAGGGAATACATATCGCAAGTTCTTTAAAGGCTCTACAACTTCTTGGGACTAATCTGTAGGGGTTTGTTCTTGGGTTTCCCTGATGGTCAATATCTCAATAGGTGCTCTTTCATTGATCTCCAAATTTGAATCCTTATCATTGGTTAACTTTAAATCCACATCCTCTTCTTTTATGAACTCTTTTATTTCTTGGGGTGGCTCTTCCTAGACTTCTCTTTCTTCAAGTTGATTATTTTCATCTTTAGTTTCTTCAGGCTGGGTGACTATTCTAAATTTTATCCTTTATTGTAAACATTGGTTCATGTATATTTAGGTTAGACCCAACTTTACTGATTTCTTCCTTAAATTCTTCATCATGTAGGGGATTCTTTCTTTAATTCTTTAGTTGGACAAGATTTGGATTATGTTTCTTCCTTGAGTACTTCAAGAGTTCAGAAGATTTTTTCTTTAATTCTTTAATGGATTTAGTCTCTTCTTCATCTCTCTCATACTCATTGAATTCAACAATATATTTAAACACAGTTTTATCATCTTGTCTCAATTTGTACTATTGGTTTGAAAGATTTTGCTTATAAGGTTTGTCTAGATACTTTTTCCTCAGCTTATTCTTCATATCTCTCCAAGTAACTATTTTATCCCCTCTATGATAACTTTTATACTCAACATCTCTCCAATATGACTTAGCATATCGGACTAGCTTTAATTTGGCAAATTGACACTTACTTTCGATATTTCGTCCCACTCAAAATATTGATCCATTTTCTCCTCCCAATTAACATACACCTCAAGGTTTCCATCAAAAGTGGGGGCATAGGGTCGATTGCTCCTGAAGACTCTCTCCTCCTGATCTATAAAATCTGGGTAGGGGCATTTAGTATTATATTCAGGGGTGAGATCATGACAATGGGCTCTTGGACCAAGGGGAGGTGATTTAGGATTATTATGGGTCAAGCAATTTTTTCTGAGGTTCACGATTTGATTATTCACTTGTCTTAACTCTTTGTTCATTTGTCCTAATTGTTTAGTTATGGTATCAAAATTTTTGGTCATGGTCCTCATAAAGAATTCAAGATTGGGTTCTATGGATAAACCAGACTGAGTGTAGGACTGTTGGTATAGAGCTCTTGACCTAATAGACATGCAGTACAAAGAACAAGCTATCAAACCTAGCTTCTAGGGCTCCTAAACCTGAAGTTCAAAATATAAGATTTAACTAGGCACTAATTAAGGATGCAATTATCCCGTCCACTGGCCAGGTAAGAGGTGGGATTGCAGGAGGCTTCTCTCGCTTTCGCGAGGTCCTAATTAAAAATCGCAAGTCCGCTTAAGGTGTTTGCCATTGGACTTCTAGCCTTAGACACCAATTTCAAGGAGTAAGTACAAACTCAAATAGCACTTTGCCTCATCTTGCACTTGAACCCGACTTGTGGGTGTCCCTAGTTTTTAGGTGTTTACTTGATTTTAATTAAAACTTGGGCTAGTTGAGAAAGTTGTTTGAAAATAGTTGATAGAAGGTTCCAGTAGTTTAATTAACTTTCAACAACCTGAATTCAAATTTCAAATTCTGAATTTTAAACCCTTATAAAAATTAAAATTCTAGTGGGAAATAACAAAATTCAAAGTTAAATCTTAGATCTAAAATTTGAAATTTTAAAAAAATATTTTTGTATTTTCTTATTTTGAAAATCAAATGTGATGGAAGAAATAGAATTCTGGACAAAATTATAGAGACAACCTAAGAACTCATATTTTTAATTCCAAAAATTATATATATATATATATATATTATTTCAGATCCTAATGTCTTAGGGTACTGGAAGAGTATTTTTTTTGGATTTTTTTGATCTTTGTAAAAATTATGAAAAATCATGAAAAACTCAAAGACAGTGGGACAAAATTCCAGTAGCTTGCAAAGCTTAACCTAGAAACTGGCTCTGATACCGAAAAATGATGGTGGATGAATTTGATGAAATGAGTGTATGGAGGTGTGATCTACTCACTTAGCATCATCATACAAAAATTTGAGCTCTAGATATGGCCGAAATTATGCATAAAAGAGATGAAGAAATTCAATATGAAAACTAGGTGAGCAGAATTCTGAACACCCTTGTGCAAGCTTTCTTTCAAGAAAATAAAAAGTAGGATCTAAGGGCATAGAATCCCTCAAACTAGGCTAAACTACTTTTAAGAACTTCAGATCCATTGATCAAGAGGGTCTTCTTTCCAACAATGAAGAGGATCAAAGCTTAAAATGGAAGGATAGCACTCATCACTCAAGAATTGAAGTCTAGGGACAAGATCTACACTCCCTACTTAGAACTTACTTTTGGAGCTTGGTCCTTGGCATGGAGCTTTCATCATCAGCTTCAAACCATCAAGAAAAACCTACAAATGACCCAAAGTAAGGTCGTGGTGATGAAGAATTGAAAGAAAATGAAGGATTTAACAAAGGAAAGTGAAGGGATTTGAAGAAGGTTGCTGAATTTTTGGGCAGCACTTCTCCTTCTTCTTGATCTCCTTGGAACCTTGTTAGAATGGCTTAGGAATGGAACTTTGGGCCTCTCACCCTCTCCCTAAATGAGTGACCTAGCTCTAATGGCTAGGGAACTAACACTCAAACTCAAACCAAGCAATCAAACTCAAAGAGAAAACAATGGAGCTCAGCAAGGTGGAAGAAGAACCAAACTAAGCTTTCATTCATTCATAGACTTTTTCAATTGCTTTACATAAGAGGGTCTTGGTCCTATTTATAGGCCAAGAGAACCCAGAAGTGGCGGCAAAAGGAAGGAATAAGTGCTAACTATTCCATGTTTAGTTGGCAACTAATTACATTGAGAAGCTTCTAGGTAACTAATCCTAACAAGAGAAGAAACTAGAATCTCCATGTGGCACCAGCCTATTTCGCCAAGTGTCCTCATCAAAAGCCTTCCATGTGTCTTCTAAGAATTATTCTTCCAATATGCTTCAAATTAGGTGAATCAAATCATAGGTTGGCCAGCCCAAATGGATTGCTTGGAATTTTGGAAAGAAAGGTCTTCATTAGTTGAATTTATTTGGCTTGCTTGTCTAAAATGGAAATGGTCTTGACTTGCTTTAAACGATAGAGGCTCTTCTTCTTAAATGGGTGAAACTAGGAGCCTTTAAGATGCTTCATGAGGTTGGGCTTCATCTCCATAATTTTGAGTGGAACTTGAAAAAATTTAGACTAGCTACAAAACCAGAGATTGTTAGCTTGCAACTTCTTCCTCTTGCCAATGTCCCCATTACCTTTGGCCCTTTCTCACTTCCAGCCGCCCAGCCGCCAGTGAATCCCCATTCCACTCCAGCGCTCCACCTCCATGCCCATGGCCAATGCCTCCCTCGACGGCCAAGCCCTCCACGGTTGACACCTCCCCCCCCTGACGGCCAACACCGCCTCCCCCCCAACGGCCGACTGGCCGAGCCCTCTATGCTGCTGCTACGAGCGAACCAAGCCTCGACATCGGTGCTCTGCCTCAACGCCCACGATCGATGCCTCCCTCGATGGTCGGGCCCTCCACGACCGCTGCCTCCCCCCTCCGAGGGCCAATGCCTCCCCCCTGACGGCCGAGCCCACTATGCTACTATTCCGAGCAGACTGAGCCTCAACATCGATGCTCCGCCTCCACGCCGACAGCTGACGACTCTCCCCCAATGGCCAACACCTCCCCCTCAACGGTCGAGCCCTGTACACTGCTGCTCCCTCCACTCTTACAAGCCCATGGGCCATGGTGGTGCCTTTGATTCGGGTCCGGGTTCGGGTCTGGATACCCGGATCCATTCGGGTCCGGGTCTAGTACTTTAAAATTGGACCCATCGGTATACGGGTCTAGGTCCGGTAGCTAAAATCGGGTCCGGGTCTGGATATCTGAGTTTCGACCCGAACCCGACCCGTTGACAGCTCTACCTAAAGGTTAATGAGGGCTAAATTAATAGTATTTGTGTTATTATATCTAATAAAAATTTTATTTTATTTAACATCAAAGTTTTCAAGTTATTGTTTAATCCAAATACTTGAGCATAATAACTCCTTGCAGCAATATACTCCACCTCAGTTATTGATAGTGCTATAGAATCTTATTTCTCATTATGCCAAGAGATTAAGTTTAACCCTAGAAATTAATATGTTTCACTAGTACTTTTTCTATCAATTTTATATCCACCAAAATCAGCATCAGACTAACCAATTAAATCAATAGAAGAATACTTAAAATATCATAAACCTAAATTATGAGTTCCTTTCAAATATCTAATTATTTTTTTAACAACAAGCATGTGAGATTCTTTTAGATATGATTGAAATCTAGCATATATATACATACTAAACAATATATCAAGCCTAATAGAAGTTAGATAAAGTAAAGATCTTAATCATACCTTGATAGAGCTTTTGATTTATACTATTACCATTTTCATCTTTGTCAAGTCTGCATATGGGACTCATGAGTGTGCCAATTTTTTTAGTATTATCTAGCTCAAGCCTTTTAAGTAACTTTTTAACGTACATAGTTTGGTTGATGAATATTCCTTCCTTTGTTCATTTTATTTGAAGTCTAAGAAAGAAGGTCAGATCTCCTATCATACTCATTTTAAATTTTTCCTGCATTAGCTTGGTAAATTCTTAACAAAAATCATTATTAGTAGCACCAAAAATGATATCATCTAATATATTTGCACTACTAAGAGATCATCTTCTTTTCCTCTAAAAAATAGAGTTGTATTTACACTATCTCTAGTAAAACTATTTTCAGTAAAAAATTACTTAATCTTTCATATCAAGCTCTAGGTGCTCATTTTAAGCTATATAGTGCTTTATTAAGTTTAAAAACAAGATTGAGAAAAGCATAGCTTTCAAAACTAAGTGGTTATTATACAAAATTTTTTTCTGAAATATAATCATTTAAAAAAGTACTTTTTACTTTCATTTAGAATAGTTTGAAATTCATGTAACAAACAAATATAAGTAGTAATCTGATTGCTTTTAATCTAGTCACAGGAGCATATATTTCATCAAAATCTATTCCTTGTTCTTGATTATATTACTAGATAGATGACTTGTCTAAGTATTCTCTGGTATAGTTGTAATCAATTGCCAACAAATAGAAAAGTGTTTGGCTAGTCCAATCTCTTATCGAAGTATAGGACATTGATCGATAAGAGGATGATCTCTTATCAAGGTTTTAAATGCTTGATAGCCAGGAGCCGATTTCTCACTGAGATGCAAGATGTCGGTTGGCCAAGGCTAATCTCTTATTAAGGTATAAGATGCCTGATAGCCAATAGCCAATTTCTTATCAAGGCATTGGATGTCTGATGGCTAGGAGCTGATCTCTTGTTGAGGCACAGGATACTGGCGACTAGGAACCTATCTCTTATCTGGGTATAGGATATCTATTGATCGGGAGTCAATGTCTTACTTGAAGCATAGGATGCTCAACCACTCATCGGGTAGGTGCTGATCACTTATCTAAATCTGGTATAAAGTCCTGTAACTTTATTTAGCATGAAGCATATTTATTTAGGTCATTAGAGCTATTTCGATAAGATTAGTAAAATGGTTATCAAGAAGTATAACATATCACTTAACAAATCATAATATAAATTGACCTCTTAACAGCCTAACTAATTTAACAACTTTCTTAATGGTGTAATTGTCCTATAAATAGTTATAACTATCTAACTAACTCAGCCCTAAATCTTTATAAATAGAGGGTTGAGAAAAATCTTAGAATAGCTTCTCATACTCTCTCTCTATTTTCTTCTTATTGTTATCTCTCTTTAAGCTAACTTATGCATCAAAGGGTCTTCCATTAGAAAAATCTCACCAATTTCTTCAATGATAAGGATTTCTTTTGCATGTCTAGGTGTTGATCAAATCCTTTATGGAAGCATTCTTAGAAGCTTAATGCCACCTTAGTACATCTGATTGATCCAACTTAGAGATAAGTAGGAATAGATCAGTGCTAGAGAAAGAGCCTTGTCCAAATCTTTTAAAAAAAAGAGAGAGGAAGACCTCTACTCAACTCCACTTCTCAATGGTGATCTTCTCGGAATGCTCCTAGCATAGCAGAATTTAAGGATAGAAATCTTCAACCCATTGTTGACCAAAGGTTGGACACTCTGATTGAGGAAGTCTAACTACCAACAAATACCATCCATCTCTTTTAGTAATCTGCCATTCGACCCATGGCCCCACTAGTTGAACCATTAGCTCGAAGCCATCGGTGCCCTTCCAATATAGGGGGCAAAAGCACTAACCCTCCATGGGAAAGAAGAAATCTAGTAGTCGGTTCCTCCTTAAGAAGGAAGAGACCATCGCCACCATTTTCTGGAAGATTCTCAAGAGGATTTGACTCTGGCACACCTTTTGAATCATTTCTCTCATTAAGAGATGACATCAAAAGGAAAGTTCAAGAACTGGAAGCCAGACTTAACAAAATCTATGGGGAAGACCACTGTTCGAGTGCCTCTCCTAATTTCAGCACACAAATTTCTTTTTCTGAAGGAATAATGAATGAGCCAATCTTCCATCAATTCAAGATGCTGTCAGTCAAACCTTACAATGGTTCCAATGATCTAGTTGACAATTTGGAGGGATACAAGGCCCTCATGAGGGTCCAAGGTCTATTTAATGACTTATTATGCCTGGCCTTCCTAGTAACTCTAAAGAAAGCTACCAGGATATGATTCTAGAGCCTACTACCTGAATCTATCCACTCTTTCTAATAGTTAAGTAGTTAGCTAATAACACACTTTGATAGTCATTAACCATAACTGAAGAGTAATGATAGTCTCTTCTCCATTAAGCAAGAAAAGGAGAAATGCTTTCAAAACTTTGTTGTGCACTTTAACGCAGCTATATTAGAAGTTAGAGATTTCAATGAGTTTGTCATCATGTTAGCCCTAAAGCGAGGACTCCAAAGTAGTCACTTGAGTTTCTTCTTGGAAAAAAAAATCTCAAGGAATTATGTTGATCTCCTTATGCATGCAGGAAAATATGCCCAAGTAGAGGAGAACTATTTTCTCTGTCAAAAGGAAGAAGGAAAGAAGTAAAGTGGAAAGAAGTAGGCCCGCGAGGAAGAAACTTAAAACATCAAAGAATCCAAAGCCAAATCATCCTGCTTGGCAATTCATCAACTGCACCCCTTTGACTACTTCTCAATCTCAAATTCTAATGGAGATTGAAAATAAAGATTACCTATGCCGACCACTACCGATGAGAGGTCTGCTAGAGAAGAGAGATAAGAGCAAGTACTACCACTTTCACAAAGATCATGGTCATGATATGGAAGATTGTCGGCAGTTGAAATAGAAAATTGAGAACCAGATCTATAAAGGCTACCTTGACAAGTACACCAATAGACAGATGAAAGGAGAGACTTCTTGAGCACACCCTGAGCAAGAACTTGAGCTAAGTAACTTACCAATCACCATAACGGTCAGCATGATCTCGAACAGGGGAGCAGAGGCACGAGATGAAGAGCCACATGAATAGAGGCATCAAGTAGTGCCAACAAGTTCTTTAGCTAAGAACACTATCACCTTTTATGATGATAATATAAGGGAGATTCAAACCCTACATAATGATGCGGTCATCATCTCCATGATGTATTACAATTAAAAAGACCTATAGTAGTAGCCAAGACCATTACAAAAGCTATAAAAAATTGTTAGTAAAACTTATACCAATAGTTGGTAAACCACACTAGATGGCCTAACTAAAAACTAGTGCCATGATTTTAGTGAGTATTGGTATAAGTAAGCCTATGGTAATATTTTTGAATTATCTTATAGTGATAGTTTTTGACCATCAATATAACTTATTACAATGATTTTAACAATCATTATAGACACAACTTAAATCAAATATTTTTTTTAAAAAAATATATTATGATCAAATATATTTTATAAATGAATATTAAGTATTTTTATAATTATATATTATTTTAATATTAGTATATAGTATCTTTTATTTAATGGACTCATAATTTTAATTAATTTCCTATACAAGGATTCAAACCTAAAACCTATTAAATATTTATCTACCACTTAGCCACCATGAAAACCTTAACTTCTTAAAATAGTTATGATTCATTATACTTATTCAAAACTTATTTATACTATAAAACATAATTATTTTAAATATACTATAATATCTTAATTTTAATAATTAATTTTTTTCAAAAAATTTAATTATCTTCATTTTGAAAGAAAATAAAAAATAAATTACTTCATTTTATTATTATTAATATTTAAAAATATTATTATTTAAAATATTTATAAAATATAAATAATTTTAATATATTTTTATAATCATGAATATTTTTTTAAGTTTTTTAAAACTAGATAATTCATGATTATTCTTATTTATACTATAATTAAAAAGTAAATCTATTTAATATAGAATATTTTAAATTTTATATTATATATTTTATATAAGTAATTCTTAAATTTTTTATATACTTTTAATATAAATCTGATTGGACCATATCTAAATTCTTGGTTAAATATGTTTTCATGTAAATTTCTTTAATAATCACATTATAGATCATTATTTGGTTATGGTATATTGTGTTCAATATTAATAGTAAATTTTATATCAAAAATTATTTTTATTTAATTATTAAATTATCTTGAATCATATAGTTGATACCATATTAATTTTAAAATTTATTAAATTCTTATATTTTTTTAAGAAAATTTAAATATATATTTAGTCATTAAATATTATCATCAAAAAAATTAAAATTAATTTATAATGATACAAATTTATCATAGAACTGAACTATAAATAATTAATAATTAAAATTAATTATTAGTTTTATAATAATGTATTAATGATAAAATTTATTTCAATAATAAATGATTAATATTCTATAATAGAATTATAAATACTATTGATTAAGTTCTATTTAACCAAAAAATATTATTCTTATAATATACTAACATAATATTATAAATTTTAGTAATATCTATAAATAATTATCATAATATTATAGATTTTTTATAGTAACTTTTAAAATCATTACAATAAATGTAATTTTTTATTGCAATAAAAGGATACTGTCACTATATCATAACTTTTAGTAACACTATTGATGAAGTGTTGTAACATTATATATTTTTCATGATACTTTTTAAAATTATTACTAGAGAGTATTTATAGTAATATTTTTCTTAAGTATTACTAAAATTCTATCATTATAGGCTATTTTTATTGTAGTAGTGGTGACCAACTATGATATAAAAAGAATTTTAGTTGATAATGGAAGCTTTACCAACATCTTATTCTATGATGCTTTTCAGAAAATAAAACTATCGACTGAGAGGTTGAAAAAGATAAATACACCACTTGTCAAGTTCTCCAGAAACTTGTTGTAACAAAAGGAGAGATCCTGTTACCAGTAACTATAAATCAATTGCCTAAGCAAGTAATAGTCTTACTAAATTTTTTGATGGTCCAGGTACTATCAGTTTATAATACTATTCTTAGATGACCAGGGTTAAATACACTAAAAGCGGCAGTCTCCACCTACCACCTACTAGTTTGCTTCCTGACCAGGCATCGAGTTAAGGAGATCAGAGGAGACCAAGTATTGACGAGACAATATTTTCTTGTAATTGTTAAGATACAAGAACAAATTAGGGTCCTGTAGATAAATGAGCAAGATGTCAGGGAAGACGCCACCGATAGAGGGGAGCTTGTCGAGCAATTGATGAGCATCCTTTTGAAAGATGACCCAAATAAGACTGTACAAATCCGATCTTTTCTAGTGCCTTAGGTCAAAGAGAGGCTGATTATATTTCTTCAAGCCAATATTGATATCTTTGCTTAGACAGTTGTTGACATGTCAGGTATACTTCTTGATATCATCATCATAAACTTAGTGTGGACCCTCTTCATCTCCCATCAAGAAAAAGTAAAAGAATTTTGCTCCAAAAAGATAAAAAGCCATCGAAGAGGAAATGGAAAAACTTTTGAAAGTAGGTGTTAGTGCTAAAATCCATTGAATGCTAGAGATGCTAGAGTTGGTGGTGCAGGGAGATCTCCAAAAGTTAGAACCTATAAAAAGACCCTGGCCAGAAGGGTTCCGGCATGGGCCCTCTAATACTCAAGTTAGTTTTTAGGCACAACAACAGTATGAGGATTGTAGGGTAGAGAGTATTTTTTGCATCATTGGGAGCTCCTAAGGGATCCCTTTTTATAGTTGGAAGATAAAGTTATTTTTAGAATGGTGAAAGATCTCAGTAGATTTGGTAAGAAGTGATAGGGCTTATCATATGACCTTAGGAGATTTTCATTTATAGAAATTGTCTATTCTATTTTAATTAGAATCGTGTCTTTTATATGGATTCAACCATATTTTTTAATGATGATATTGACCACTGCATGGGTTAGTCATGCCTCTCTTAATTATGGAGATATGGTGGAGATTAGTGATCGTGAATCATGATATGACCCTTTAGCCATGTGATCAGGGGTATAGAAGTGAGCATTGATCATATTGGCCTTTGGAGAGTCTAAGTGGGCATATAGCCTAAGGACTCGCTTGCTATTTCAAAGATCAATGATCAATCCAAGCACTCCTATTGAATTGGAGGCCTGGTCAACTAAAAATCTCTTGCGCCGATTGGTTTTAGAACATCTGAATGATAAGAAGCTAGTCACTATTGAGGTTGGGTTAGATGGAAGTTGTTGATGGGTGGCATTCAGCTAGTTTTGCTAGTTGGGGAATCATTTTCCAGTGAGATGATGGTTGGTCAAACATGGGGTCACGCATGAACTAACCCTTGATCAAGCAGTGCCCAAGTATATTGGAGTGGAAGAATTACTAATTGATCAAGATTCGAATCTGATATATGATTGGTGAGTGCATGTTGATAGCTTCTGGGGGCTATTTGATAAGAGTGCTTCTTACTACCAAGGCCTGCTCGAACGAGGGTACTCAATGATTTGATGCTCTGCTAAATCTAGTTGATCGTAAGAAGAGTCAATTTTCCTAGCGAGAGGATGGACAGACAAGGGGACCTCCCATACACCGATTGTGTGCTCGAACTATACTAAAAAACATAGTAGATACTGAGGCTTGCTCATGCAGGAGGAGGAACTCGGCAATCTTGTACTTAACTAGTCTTGGTTGCCTAGGAAAGGCATCAACTTTTTTGAAAAGGGGTTAGTGGAATGGTGGGACCGACAATGCACTAATCATGTTATCCTACCTGATAACATTGGAGTAAAAGGGGGAGTCTTCTTTTGCTCAAGATCCTAATCTGACAAGTGGCTGGTGCACATGTGCCAATGCTATCAACATGTTAATTTGTCCAATGATGCTGAAGCTGAATGGTAGTCTCCTATCAATCAAGGCCCCAATCCGATGAATGGTTGGAAGGCAAGCATCAGATTATGTGACCAAGTTTTTTGACTCGGGCCTCATGTCCTTTGCAAGTTATGGTCGACAACCTTATAGCTAGGTCGACAAGCCAAGCCCAAGCACAATTTTCTCCTAATAGATACCCCCTACTCCCTAGTTCAAGCTTTTGTCAGACTATGGAAGTACTTGTTCAAAAAGGTGCCAAGGATAGAAGGGCCTTTTTAATTGAAGGGTCATACATATTCTTCAAGATAGATCTGAATGGATAAAAATAATCATGGGGCTTGACTTGTGCATCCGACGGATGCTTTGGCTATCATGCTTATTTAATCCTGGCAACTGATAGCTGCAATGAACCAACAGGGAGCCTCTACATGGTGCATGTTGATTGACTTGGAACAGATCAGGGTTTTGAAACCTTCTCCCCTTTTTTTCTAGCTATAAGAGGCAATTTCTTCTATCGCTTTGATTTTTCTTGCATTTTTACTTTCCAGAGTCTTCTCCTCTAGTGCCACCTGTTGCCACTCTCACTTCGGTCGCTGGTGTCCGATCCTCTTCTTTCTTTTATTCTCCCTATTGGAGATTTTTCTGGGAGGACCATCATTGTCCTCAATTATTCCTGCATCCTCCTTGTTCCTAGGTGGGTCTTTTAGCCTTTTCTTCTTACCTCTTTGTTCTTTCTTCTTAGTAATGGCAGGCTTTGAAAGAGGGAAGTCATTATTGGAGGGGGTTTTGGAAGAGTGGGGCCAAAGGGTCCTAAGGTTTTGAAGAAGGGATGCATTAGATAGAGACCTCCGGGCATGGTGCATTTCGGTCCATGTTGACTGCAAATAACTTGACTAAGATTTGAGTTTTATATGGAGTTCCAGAGGAGTTTTATTTGAAACACCCTAACTCTAACCATGGATAAACAACCCACCTCCAGGTAGGCCTGAAGTATACATGGAGGCATTTGAAGTTGGACTAAGGTTTCCTATTCCTCCTTGATCTCCTTACATTATATAATATTTCTTTATGTACCCTTATCCCAAATTCTCTTAGACTTGTGCTAAGGTTTATGGTAATCTACATTTTGACCAAGATTTAGCCTTCTCTTACTCTATTCTGTTGCTTCTATACTATCAAGTGGCATCATTGTTGCCTAATGTAGCAACCCAAGAGGGGGGGTGAAATGAATTTCTTTACAAAATTTTAAGCAAGTATGTGCTGAAACTTAAAGTGTTTGTGAAGCAATGCAAATGAGCACAATATGATTAAAATGCAATGCTATGAAAAGAAAGCAGTAAATGCAAGAGAAGAAAGATCACACACACAAACACAAAGGATTTATAATAGTTCGGTGCACACCAAGCACCTACATCCACTCCCTAAGCAATCCCTTGAAAATTTTACTATAATCAACATAGATTACAACCAACTTGTTTTCAAGGGCTTACAAGTTAAACCAAAAGTTGGTTTTCTCACTTAGGCTCATCAACAACCTTTTCTCGAGCCAACCTAGGCTTGGATTCCAATTCATGACTTGGAAGGGCCCAACACCTAGTTTCAAACAGCCTTGAAACTAGTCACACCAAATAAATTCAGAAGTAGAAGAGTAAAGCATAAGAAAAACTCTCTATAGACTAGAAAGTAAAGGCTATGAAACTCTTGTTGATTTTCTTGAGTTGTCTTCTCTTTGGATTCTTTGAAAGACCACTTTTGGAATGTTGATTTGAAGGCTCAATAGCTAGATTGGAAGCTTTTCAGTTGGAATGTTCTTTCAAGCCTCTTTTTGACTTTTGAAGTGATATTCTTAAAGGTAGGATTTGTCTCTTATGAGTTAGTTCTTCATGAATGAGTTTGGTGAGAGTTAAATACTTCAAAAACTTCCAAAAAATGGTTTATGACCGTTGGTGGAGCAAAACTAGCCGTTGGGGACCTTTTGGAATCAAAACTATACTTCAAAAAATATAGCCGTTACTGTTGTCAGAAATCATGAGTCGACACTTGAGTTGTTCATGAGTTGATAATTGGATCTTCATGAGTCGACACTTGGATCTTCATGAGTCGACTCAAGGTATAATCTTTGAAAAAACTGAGTTCTGTTGTAATTCTGTTCTCAAGCTATGAGTTGACCTCTGAGTCGACACTTGGAGCTTGTGAGTCGACACTTGAGTCTTCTGAGTTGATACTTGAATTATCACTTGACAAAATTATCAAAATGACATAGTTCTGTATCATGTTTTGTCTCAGGCCATGAGTTGATATTTGATTTCTGTGAGTCGACACCTGACTTCTTCATAAGTCAATACTTGACTTCTGTGAGTCGACTCAAGGTGTGCCAAACAGATTTCTGCATGCCAGTTCTTTGAAATGTCGATTCTTTGTGTTCTATGAGTCGACACTTGGTTATGCCATTCAAAAAACTCTGTGCCAAGCTTCAAAACTCAAAGTGTTCTTTAATAAATCTTTAACTTCTTCTTCATAAAGCCCAGCTTGACCCATTTTAGGGTATTCCAAAGAGAGAAGACTTCTAAAATACTAAAATTTACTTAGCTTAAAATTTAGTGAGTTTGATACTTTTGAATAGAAAATTTGAAGTGCCTGTATCCTGAAACTCATAACTACAATTAAAACATTAGTATAAAATAAATACTCAACATTTTGTTAGTCATCAAAATCAAGGGCCAAAGCCAATAATCATTATACTTAAGAACTGGTGGTGTTGTTTTGCTTAGAGGGGGTTGTCCCTCTGATCAAGGGTGCCCCTTTCACTATCCATGGATGGAAGGGACAGTTTTTATTCATTTCTTGTTCTTCCATTGCTATTTGGGATTTACCAAATTAGGGTCAGCCAGTGGCTCCCATTTTTAAGATCCCAAAGTTAAATGCTAAAGAATGGAGGCTTTTTTAAACCC
The DNA here is from genome assembly GCA_021397845.1 of Areca catechu. Classification (NCBI taxonomy): domain Eukaryota; kingdom Viridiplantae; phylum Streptophyta; class Magnoliopsida; order Arecales; family Arecaceae; genus Areca; species Areca catechu. The sequence continues at coordinate 44,000,734 of CM038053.1, read as the reverse complement.
TCTGAGATTACAAGGTTCCCCTTTTGGGACAACTTTTGTCCGAGGACACCCTCTTGAGTGCAGGGCTCAATCCGGTTAATCCCAGGAGTGAGTTTAGGATTTTATTTTCTTCTCTCTAGTGTCACTTTTCTTTTTTCTTCTTGACCAAATGGTACTTGGTTGTAGACATGAGGCCCAAGGATCTGGAGGAGTTGAAGAAGACCCTTCCTTAGAAGAGGAAGGCTCAAGCCATCGCAACCTTATCAAAACGGTTAAGGTTTGTAGATACTAGTTCGGGGGAGTCTCTAGCCAAGCAGTCTTCTTAGGCAACAATCGAGGTTGCTTCGGTGGCAGTCACTCCACCATTGCTGTCGGCTTTGGCTTTAATGCAGACCACCTAGTCACCATCCCCTAGCACCCCTAGTGGGGAAACTTCCATGGACCGACATAGAAGTTCCAAGTCCATTTGGATGAAATCTCGAAAGTTACGACCTTCTGAGATTTGAGAGTTATCAGGGAGTTCATTGAGATCACCCTACTCTCTATGGAGTTAGTGAAAATCAATGAGATGGGCTCCTCGATCTGAGAAGGCACACGATGATCATTATACATTAGGTATTTCCTTGATCGATTCTCACTTTCCTTTTTCTTTTCCTCTACTCTTTCTTTAGCATATGGTTTTGGCATAGCTGGTGCATTTCGTAGTCTCTCTAATCATTCGATCGATTGCTAGGATATAGGTGCTCGAATAGTACATGTTGAAGGCATAGACATGAAAGCCTGCTGGAGGACTGAGGCAGCAGAGGCCAAATCCGAGTGCATGAAGGTGGCACTCGCCAAGGTGGAGACTGACTTGGTCTCCGAAAAGGTGAGGAGGGAGGGAGTGGTGGCGGACGCCAGGGAGAAGCTAGCCAAGGTGGAGAAGAAGGCCATTGAGAGGCCCGTGGAGGTATACAAAATGTCGATAGTATTCTTGGCGGAGAAGGCCTGGGTAGTGGCGGTCTTCCGAATGTTAGAAGGGTTTTATAACAATTGTTGCCAATTTGGCAAGGAGGCCTTCCATGAAGGCTTTAAGTTGGGCTAGAATGATAGCCGCCTTCAAGTTATAACCCAACACCTAGAGTGGACCTCTCCTTCATGGATGAGCAAGAAGAGCCTGGATGAGAGCCCTCTCCTAAGTGTAGAGAGGTCACAATGCCCATCCTTATATCTGAGTTCCCACTTGTTGAAGCTATGGTATGGTCATACCCTCCAGGGCCACTCCCACCATCACCAGCCTCCAAAAGAAGGTCAAGGAATAGAATTTGTAATCTTTTATTTTCTTCCATTTCTTTCTATAAGAGAACTTTTTTATTAATGAAATGAAATAAAACTTTTCTATGTACCATATTATTTATTTGCCATCATGATTGCATTTAGGATACTGAAACTTCATTGGGCAAACTCATTAGCATCGATCTCCTCCCAAGGGCTATAAAAATTATGGTCCATATTGATAGATTGGAGAAGAAAGTTAAGGTGACAAATAAGAAGGTTACCGATCGAAAAAAGAAACTAACAAAGGCATAGGGGGCACTTGAAAAAGTATATAAGGAAATTGAACATTTCTAATCAGTAATCTGGTAGAGGGATAAGGTACATATTGCCAAGAAAGCTAAATTTGTTAAGGAATCAAAGAAGTTGTTTGGAATAGCTAGTAGGGCAACTTGGGATATGGCTGCCAAGGTTGCTCAAGTGCGTAGTCAACTTTGTTCTACTTAAGAGTCTCCATCCTGTAGTCACTGCTCACATCCAGAGAGGTGAGATGGGGGTTGGCTACCTAGACAGTGCAACTTTAAAGTGAGTTGCATAGAGCTTGAGAGAAGATCTTCGATCTCAAGTTATCATAAAAGGATAAAGTTATGGTGACCAGCTCTGAAATCGAATTGAGACAAGTCATTATGGTTGCTGCTCAGTCGAGTTAGGATTAGGCTTCGATAGAGGTATGCTGAGTGAGGGAGAATCCGAGGGTGCGGGGGATTTCCAAGGTAGATGATAGCATGATAGAGCGGATACATGAAATGTTTAAGCTTGGCTGCATCATTGGTCATTATACCTGCAGAGATAAGGTCCGGATCCTCTATCCAAACCTTAATCTTTCCCACCTATCATCCTTAGAGAAGGATGTGAACGAACTCCTAGCAAAAATTAGCAAGAAGGGCTCAGAGGTTAGAGAGTAGTTGTAAAGTTTTCCTCTTTTTGTTATTGTCATCACCTGCTTTTGGTGACGACCTTTTGTAGCCTTCAGGTGCTTTCTATATAACGCAACAAAATCTTTGTTTGGACTTTTTCTTTTCATTTTCTTTGTGGTATCAGTATTTTCATTACTTTAAATAATTGGATGATCATTCCTTGATCGTAGAATGCTACTAGACCTTTGCTAATCAGTAGACCTTGGTAGATTGTCGTCAGCAAATTGAGTAGACCAATCATAGATTGTCACAAAGTAGATTCAGACCGATCATTATCTTTTCTAATCTATTCTATCATCTCTTGTTTAGAGCCAATCAAAGGCCATCAGGTCAATCATAGGTTGTTGTATTGTTGAGCAATAACACTTGAGAATTAAATTTCTTTAATGGACCGATTAAAGGTTCTTAAGGTCTTGGCCAATCAAGGGTCATTTGAAGTTAGGGGTACTGTGGCCTTAGGATTTTGACCGATCAATCAGTCATTTGGAGCCATAGGGTGCTAAAAGGCCTTTAAGCTCTGATTGATTAGCAATCGCTTGGAGCTAAGGGCTCTGATCGATCAATGATCGCTTGGAGCTGGGGGCATTGAATTACCTTTGAACTCAGATTGATCGATAGTCACTTGGAGCTGGGGATACTAAATCACCTTTGGGCTTTAATCGATCGATGGTTGCGATGGAGCTAGGGGTACTAAATTGCCTTTGGGTTCTAACTGATCAATGATTGCTTGGAGCCAGGATGCTGAATCACCTTTGGGCTCTGACTAATTGATGGTTGCTTGGAGCCGGGGTGCTAAATTGCTTTTGGTCTATAACTGATCAATGGTCACTTGGACCCGGGGATGCTAAATCACCTTTAAGCTCTGACCAATCGATGGTTGCTTAGAGCTAGTACCCGGAATTCTGAATGTATTTGATGTATTGCGCATGGTGGGAGCCTTAATGCCACTTCCTCAATTTTGGGGTGTAACGTGGCATGGTGTATCGCTTAACATGAGCTTAGTTTTTGGGGCGATTTTAACTGGGTGTGACTCTTGAGTAGTGGGTGCCTTTATGGCACTACCTTGGTGAGAACATTAGGGCATAAATGTGCCATTTCCAAGAGGATAGCAACTTTAGTTAGAGCATTCGCCACTTTGACTTCCCATCATGAAGGAATTTAGTCAATGGGAGAAGGATACTTGTCCTACACTGGTTGGGCACAGGCATGGCGAGTCCCCTCTTGGTTCCTTTATAAATAGGGGTTAGTGGAGTAAATCTTTGCTAAATCCCCTTGCTAGTGAGATTTGCAGAAGGATGTCACCTTGATTTTTGGTGTAGATGTTGGGGTTACAAGGTTCCCTTTCTTGATGAAAGGGTTCTTCCCGGGAGGGCTGCCTATGTTAATTTGAGGGTATGTTGAAAGATGCATACCTTAGAATGGGAATTATCAATAATGGCCGGTGCTCCAGCTATGTCGTTACGACTGTCACTAGCCAGAGGATGGAGTTGGAGGGAGGCCACGACTATATGCGTCATCACCCACTTCTTCCTCAAGCAAGATCTGGTCTTTGGTGGAGGGGCTCTAGTTGCATTGATGCAATAGTTTGTGGCACCACCCTCGCGATATGTAGGGAATAGACTCTTGGTCTCTTTAACATTGTCCTTAGTCTATTAGTTTATTCTCCTTTATCTGCTTGTGGGTAGGGGTGCATTTTTTGTCATACTAGTCCTATGCAAAAGGGGTCTGCACTTGTGCTCAATGTCAAGCGAGCCTCAAGATGGAGATAGATGCCCTCTTTCCTTGTCGACCTCAATCAGTCTAGTGATGTCATTATGCATCTCAGGATATTACGGAATCCTTACGAGGCTGTACAAGGGGTATTGCTTTTACCGACGAGGTGCAGAGATTTGGAGCTATTTCTCGACTCCTTACGATTATGGTCTAGCCACCTTTATTTTTGACTTTATAAATCAGTGTAATCAAGCTATAAAGTCACAAACAGATATAACCCACAATTTATCAATAAATTTTTTATTTTATATTTCTATTTGTGTTTGCTTGCCATTTTTAAATGCTTTGCTGTGTCTTGTGTCACTGTGCTCACATCTCCATGTGAGCCTTCTGTCAGGGGTTTTAAGGATGTTTGGATAAGCTTCAGAAGAGGCTTACTTAAGATACCCTGCTTGAGAGCCTTGGTTGTCGAGTCTTTCTTAATTTCCTGCTAGTTAGGATATGCATCATCTAATCAAATAATTTTTTATTTAGCTAAATAAAGAAGGTTACAATACTGACAGTATATTTGGAGACTAGCAGAGTTTCAAGGTCGGAGTAGGGGAGTTCCACCTAGTTGCTTCGATCGGTAGGTCCATGGCTTGATGACTTCCTCTACTTAATAGGATTCTTCCCAGTTTGGTGAAAGTTTGTCTCTTTGGCCAAGCTAAGAAACCTCTACTCGGTGCAGCACTAAATTACCAACCCTTGGAGTTTTGCTTTGAACTTTGAAGTTGAAATATCGAGTGACTTTGTGTTGATAGGATGCCATGTGGATGCATGCTCTTTCTTAGATTTCATCTAACAGGTCCAAGTCTACAAATTTTCTTTCTGAGTTGGTCTGCTAGTCAAAATTTTTAACCCATACTGATGGTACTCCGAGCTTAATAGGTATCATGGCTTTAGTCTCAAAGGCCAAGCTGAAGGGTGTTTCTCCTGTTAGAACCCTTGGTGTTGTCCGGTATGCCCAGAGTACATAATGAAGCTCATTGATCCATGATCCGTTGGCTTTGTCCAACCTCCTTTTTAAGCCTTAGAGGAGCATTCAATTTGTAACCTTTGCCTCTCCATTTGCCTAGGGGTGAGCCATAGAGATGAGATGGTGCAAAATTCATTGATTTAAATCTAGCCCCTGCGAATTATCGTCCATTATTTGTGATCAGTACTTGGGGCAGACTAAATTGGTAGATTATAGATCTCTGCATGAAATTTATCATCTTTGTCTCGGTGATGTGGGCTAGCAACTCGGCCCCCAACCACTTGGTGAAATAGTCACTATAAGAAAAGAGGATATAGGCGACCCTTTTTTCCTGATGCTAAGGTAAAGAATCAGGAGGTGGTGCAAGGTCGTCGATGCTTTGAAAAAGCATTATCAGTAATGATACTTTTAAGCATCGACGAGTGTGGACTTTCCAAATTCTTCTTCTCCCTTTCCAAATTTTCTTTCCCACTTTACTTTCCCCCATCCCTAAATAATTTTCTCAACCTCCTCCTTGGCCACACTTGTGTCAGAAAAGTCTCCTGCCAACCGATCCTTGAGATGGTGAGGAACTCCTTGCTATGGTGAGCGACCTCCCATCGATTTTTTTTGCTGTCAAAGAGATGGTGGCAGAATTGGGTGACCGTGGCAGAACCACTAGAGGACGAATGATGAAGGGACCTAGGAATGCCACCCCGATGGTGAATCCTTGCGATGGTAAGTGACCTTCCATCATTTTTTTTCCCACTGTAGGAGAGATGGTGGTGAAATCAGGTGTGACAAAGAGGTTGGCACAAGGGAGAGGAAGAAAGCGAGTCGGATAGGGAAGAAAGCCTATTATTTTTTTAAAACAAAGTAAGGTCCCCCGATGCTTTAAAGTATTGGTATTTTTTTAAGCTAATGATGCTTTTAAAAAGTGTTGGGAGAATTTCTCTCCACTCTTGCATTGTCAACGCTCTATAAAGTATCAGGATACATTCTTACAATGCTAATTAGCATCGAAAAAAGTTTTTTGTAGCATCATCATTTCTTCCCTTTCTTGTAGCAAGTCCACCATGATCAGTAGGAATTTTTACTATCATGAGGTAGGTGGAAATGGATCGAGGATGTCCATCGTTCATTGCGCAAAATGCCTGGATGTACATATGGAGATAATTGGTACAACAACCAGAAACTATATATTTGAGTTTCTTTGGAACACATCACATCGCACGATGAAGTCGTCCACATCTTTCTGCATTGTGGGCCAATAGTAATCCTGTCGAAGAAGTTTGTAGGTCAACACTCTCTTTTCGATGTGTCTCCCACATATCCCTTCATAGATCTCTTTTAGCGCATAATCAGTCTTGAATGGGTGCAAGCATTTGAGGAGGGGGAGAGAGAATGATTTTTTGTAAAGCTTTCCTTCATATACAATGTAACGCGAGGCTTGATGTTTTACCTTGTAGGCTTCCTTCCGATCTACGGGGAATGTCCCATCCTGTAGAAAGCTGACCAAGAGGTGGATTCAGGAGGGCTCCTCATCCAACTACATCATCTTCAATGATTCTTCAATGGTTGGCTTCTTCACCAACTCGATGTAGGCTCTTTTGGATAGATCCATTGGCATAGAAGTCACCAATTTGGATAGTAAGTCGGACCGAGAGTTCTCTTCCCTTGATATTTGTTGGATTTTGAAATTATAGAATGTGGAAGTCAAGTCTCTGTCCTTTATAGATACTTTATCATATTCTCCTCCTGGAACTTGTAGTCAACTTTAATGTATCCGACGACTAGCTGCAAATCACTAAAAGCCTTCAGATCCTACATCCTTAACTCCTTAGCCACTCGAAGTCCTGCTATTAAGATCTCATACTCGGCTTTATTGTTGGTTGCTGGAAACTCGAAGCACAGGGCATGCTTAGCTATGACCCTTCCGAGCCCACAAGGACCAATCAGGTGCCCGATCACATTGGGCTGGATGACCCATCCACATACACCTCCCAAGCATTGATTGGGTTCTCTACGGGACTTAGAGTCTACATCGGGAGCTTTGCTTCATTTGGTTTGGGTGGCCCATCGGTGATTATGCACTCAACCTCTATAGTGAAAATTGCTCTCACAGGCTAGTGATTAGATAATCTAAACTCACATCAATTATATTTTCTTTACTCCAAACCCTTCCCATGCAATAGAATCCAATCACACCTATAGATCTATCATACATGTTAATCCCTTGTTATCTGCAATCCAGTAATAAGAACTAATTAATTTCAATGAGAGTGAGATGTTACTGACTACAATGCTGGAGCTCATATTTTCTTTTCTTTTATGCCTTGAATGTATCCATAATATGCATTTGAGTCTGCGTAGTATTTGTATGTGGGAGAAAACATGCACAATCGCACCCTTCTACCAACCTTCAAATGCCTGACCCTCTAGGACCTCCTTTCTCAACTACATGATTAGGGAACTTAGTAATTGGTTCTTAAAAGAAGATAAGAGTTTCAGAGAATGATATTGTCTTTTATTTAATCTTTCTCTAACAAAATGCTTCATTCCTTTGGTTCCACTAATGTTCATGTTTTGGCCTTTTGAAATGAGATTTGATAGTTCAAGTCTCTAAGCAAGATTATTCGACTGCATAGAATGAAAAAATAAATAAACTTGGTGATTACTTCTCTCTCTAAAAGAAGTTCCGTATATTTTTTAAAGTATCACATAAAAAATGATCCATATTAGCAAGGGCACAAAATGTCTTTTCTAAATATTGTCCCATTTGGTGAGGACATAAAGTGTGTTTGTTTACAATCATCATTACTTTTAGCAAGGATGCATAATGTCTCAATCTAAAAATTATCCCATATATTCGACTAGGACATAAAATTTCCTTATTTAAAATCATTACTTTTGAAAAGGAAGTATAATGTCCTCTATATATATATATCCAATTTTCGACATGGACAATAATATGGTCTTTGCTGAAAAATTGGCTCTAAAACATTTAGCAAGGACAATCTTGCCATACATGGCATCTTAAGCAAGGATTTTTCTTGTCGTTGCTATAAAGTTCTTGTCAATCTAAAAATTTCTTGTAGATCCTTCAGGATATTTGTAGTAGCTAAGATGATCTGCATTGAGTTTGCTGATCCACTTGGATCAAAAGGTCTTGCTCAATAAGTTAGTCCACAATTAAAAAGTAGATTGATGCTATAAGATTTCATTAATTATTATATGGGAAAATATAAGTAAGAAGTTAATTAGCTTTTAAATAAGTTCTTTTAAAGAAAAATCATGGAATCTCGTTTGAATTGTTAATTAGAATGCAGAAATTTATACTAGTTAGAGGATGAGAGTAGGTAAGAGTTACGCAAAACATACATCTAGCAACAAGATATATTGTTTGGACATGCAAGTAATCCCAAAGTCCTAACTGTTATTCCTGCTACTGTTGACCAAGGCTAGAAAGATACAAGTTCTACTCCCGTTAACTACATCTCAACAACTAAATGACACCTTATTCATGTTCTCTCCTTCATGTTGCTTTGTCATCCATCTTGACACATTCAAATGCATGTTTAACTCTAAATGAAAGTTTTGATTATTACACCAGCCGTGATACAAGTTGGACTTTCAACTTCAACATTCAGTATGATGATTTTTTAATTTATATATCAAATGCTTATCTTTATTATCAAACGTTAACTTATCCATCAATTATCCATTGAAGAAAGTGATATTATCCTGCTTTGCTCTTTTGAGAAAAATTGTTTGATATTTGACAAACAAATATATATGAAATAAGTGTGCCATTAAACATACCTTGCACGATAAGGTTTTCAATAGTGCCCTCTTGACCTTCAAAGTCTACATCATTGTCGATTATTTGTGCAATCAAAAACTTCAAATAAGATATTTTTAGGCCATGATGGACAAGATATACAGAAAAACACTAATAAAATAGCTTGAATAACATCCAAATATGGGCATTCCCTAACAATAAATTAAATTCAAATGAAAAACTAATAGAATTTGCAATTTGATATAGGAAGTTGAGAGGGCAAGAAAGGTAATTAAGTGCAACCTGTAAACAACTTTCCTTGATCTTATATTTCCATGGAAAAAATGCTGGTGTCTTTGCTCTTTTGAGAAATTTGTTTGACATATGACAAATACATACTTGGAAATAAATGTTCTTCATTGAAAATTTCATGCACAATGATGGTTTTTTTTTTTTTTTTTGGTTAAATGAAAAGGGAGGGGGGAGTTCGACCCCGGGCGTGGCCACCCCGGCCCAGACGGTTTCCCAACCCCAACCAGGAAATGTTCGATACACGGTGCATATTAATTTTTCCGCAGTTGTTCCCCACCCGAAGGTGAGTACACAATGATATTTTTAGTCCGGGGATTTTAATAGTCTGATATTTATTGACATATATAACCAATAACTTGTATAATGGGCAATGTGTGATAGAATTGTCAAGGTTATAATTTGTAGTACACAAAATAGCAAAAGATAAAAATAAACATTAGCTTGAGTAACATTGATACACATTTGGAGCTAAATGATTTTCCATGCAAAAAGCTTAATTTAAATCAATTTCTATAGCATTTGCAATTTTATCTAAGGAGGCAAAAGGGAAAAAGAGAGGAAAATGTGGTTTAGTGCAACTTGATAGCTTCATATTCCATGCATGCTTAATTGTCTCACCATTATATTTTTACCAAACACCATTGTCTTGAGTTCCGGTCACCTTGTGTCTCCATGAAAGAGGGGTTTTTTTCTTATTCTGTTCTTAAAAGAAATTTGTTGGGTACATAACAAGCAAATATTTATGGAATAAATATCTCACATTAGACGTTTCCTGCTCAAGAAGGTTCTTAGTTATGAGTTTTGGACTTTCAGAAGTACATAGAATTTATTGACATTGTCAATAACTTTGATTATAGGGAATCAATAATTCGATCGTCAAAGCCATAATGTCACAAAAAACTGCAAAATAAAGTATCTTGAAATTGAATAACATCCATATTAAGTTAAGTAAGAATTCCCCTAAAAGTAAGTTCAATGTAAATTTAAACTATATAAAATGATTTTAACATAAAAAGTTGTTAAATGGTGCAATCAAATAACTACATATTTTTTGTGACATTATGGGCATAAGCTCTCATGGGTTTGTTGCCATCTAACATATAACTCATGGGTTTGTTGGCATCTAAAAAAAATAACTTCATATTTAACTCATTTTATGGGCATAAGCTCTCATGGGTTTGTTGGCATCTAACATTTTATGGGTTTGGCATTTGGTATGCATTTCCACCTCAAATTTATTACTGCAACTCCAAAAACTTAAACTTGTTAGATTTGATTAGTCAGCCTTCTAAGATCTACAGAACTATTCCATTTTAATTTCCACATCCATGTTCTGATCACTAGAAACAAATTACTCGTCTATCCTGAAATATATATCCTATTCCATTTTAATTTTCATATCTATGTTCCCTGACTGCAAGAAAGAAGACATGTCTGTTTTATTCTTAAAAAAATGCAAAGGAGTGCCACTCAATTTTCTCATCACACACATAAATTAAATCCCCACAAGTTTTTCCACCTGCCGTGGTTCTGGAAATTATAAAATTTAACTAGCTAGCGTGTCCACCAACTCCTCCTGAATTGAACCAATCCCTTTTTTTTGGTAAAAAATTACATCAATCCTTTGATGCCATCTTGATGTTTATCTACCAACTTGTACCTCAGAATCTTGCTCTCGGCCATAAAAGCAGCAGTTTTAACCTAATAATCCTCTTCGCGGACTTTTGGTTTTCGTCCAACATCTCCTGCTCCCGCCGTAAAAAGGAATTCGAGGACGGCAGAATCTAATCGAGCGGAGAAAAGTCAACCACACCATCGTCTTATACATGACGTGCCAATTCCTCATTGGCTGCAACTCGGCCCAGTCAAGTCGACCATTTAGTGGGTCCAGACGATATGGACCCACTTGCTGACACGTCAGCATCTGCCGTCCACCGTTTGCGGTTTACGACCCCAGCCGTTTTGACAAAGTCGGCGATCAGCGTCCGGAAATCCCGTCGGCACTCTTCCAACCGTCCGATCAACGAGAATCAAAAACTTCTCGTAAATCTCGGCCATGGAACTAACTCATACTTCTTAAAAAGCGAGTCAAAAAAAAACAACTCCACTATCATTTCCTACACGACATTCCATGTGTACCCCATCGCTTACGTCGACATAACATGAAAGTCAACGACCCAGTTGTGCACCATCTTTCGTAAACGATATTAGTCCTTATATAAAAAAAAAAAAAAAAAAAATGTTATGGTCCTTAAACCGTTGTCGTGGTCTAATCTGTACTCATTCCTTTTCCCTCTTACCGCCGTAAATGCTCTTCACATAGCGCGCCTCTTCTTTGACCCTTCTAAACAGCAACCAACCAATCTTTCCATCCTCTCCTTCCACCCATCCATAAATCTCATCTCACCTTTATAGGTTTCAAAAAGTTCTCCATCCACCTATATCCATCAACCTAACTCTATCTATAGAGATCTAAACCATCGTCCCATCAAGAAGAAGGAAGGAATTAATTAAGGATTAATAGAGGAGGAAAAGGAGAAGGGAAGGATGGACGGGCCTGAGATCCCTCCTTATTTCCTATGTCCTATATCTCTTCGGATCATGAAGGATCCGGTCACCATCTCTACTGGAATCTCCTACGATCGATCCAGCATCCAGCGTTGGCTCTCCACCTATGACCGCAACACGTGCCCGGTGACGAAGCAGCACCTCGATGACAGAACTCTCACCCCAAACACCACCCTCCTCCGCCTCATCCAGTCTTGGGCTGCTGCTCCTAGAAGATCCACCAACTTGTCCACCGTCGTCACGCCGGAGCCTGGCTTCAGCATCTCTGATCTCCTTCGTGAGATTAGTCATGCCATGATCAATCCTGACTTCCAAATAAAAGCTTTCAAGAAGATTAGGTCGCTGGTACAAGACGATGCCGATAACATGGCTCGCATGGAGAAAGCCGGCGTCACGTCTCTCGTTGCATCAATAATCGCAAAATATGAATCACCACCGTTAGAGACTATAAATCTCACGAAGCTTTATCAGCGGTTGACGAGGCCATGAGTGTGCTGCGTCTACTTGATCCATCGCCTGGGACATTAAAACAAGTCTCGGAGCGCAAAAATGGTGAGCTCATCACGTCTCTATCTTTACTATTGCATAGAGGTTCTTACCGATCTAGAATTCACGCCGCCCTACTCCTTCGATCGATCTTTAAAGTGGTCGACCATGGCTACAAAACCAGTCTGCCCTCTAGCCTGTTTGAAGGGGTGGTGGAGATACTAAAAGACCAGAACTCGAACCGTGAACGACCATGGCCTTGCTATCTATTCTAATTCAAGTGTTGCCTCGTGGGAGAAATCGAGTGAAGTTGGTCGAGGCCGGGGCTGTCTCCGTGTTAGTAGAACTACTGGTGGAGGAGAGGGAGGGTAGGAGGAAGTGCGAGACTATGTTGTATGTACTGGAGTCGGTTTGTGGGACGGCGGAGGGGCGGGCAGCCTTGGTGGCACACCCGGCAGGCGTGGCAGCAGTGGTGGGGAAGGTGCTGAAGGTGTCGAGCATCGCGACGGAGAAGGCGGTGAAGGTGTTGGTGTTGGTTTGCAGGCATTGTGGGGTGGTGGAGGAGATGATGGAGGTGGGAGGAGTGGCCAAGCTATTCATGGTGGTGCAGGTGGGGGGAAGTGTGAAGAGTAAGGAGATGGCTAAGGAAGTCTTAGGGATGCACTCGAAGGAATGGAGCAAGTTCCGTTGCTTCTCTTCCTGTTACTTGGCCTGAAAGGTATACAAAGAAATTCTAAATATTTTCTTTGGTTTTTTAAATAAATGACTTAGTTTTCTTTATCTTTTTTTGCGTTTTCTTTCCTCTTTAAATTGAGGAAGGATCTCGTTTGTAAGAGGAGAATTGAAGTCCAGACTGCAAATAATGTGAACGTGCACCAAAACAAGGGTGGGCATTATGTGGCACAGATACATAACATTAACAATTTTTTTTATGAAAAATAATATAAATAAAGTGTTTTTTTTTTAAAAAAAAGAACAAAAATATTCATAAAGCAAGTTAGCACTCTCTCTCTCTCCCTCTCTTGTGTTTTTTTTTTTTTTTTTTTGGGTCCAAGCAGGTTTGCATACTTATATATAACATTCTTCTGATCTAGAGATCCAAATATTAAATCCATGATAATATACAAGACAGTTTGTTGACGATTGTATTTTTCAGGTTTGAAGAATATACTTGTTGTGTGATTATACTTATGGACCTGACGGTAGAAATCTAGATTTAGCTAGCATGGATAAAGAGGTACTTCCATGATACTATCATGATACAAATTATTGATTAGATAATCAAAACCTGTATTGATTTTATCTCATCAACCAAATCTCTTAAATGATATTGCAAATACGAAAGGTTCGAAATGCAAAGAGAGGGATTGGATATTCATCAGACACTGGAATTAATATTTAGTTTCTTTTCCCCCAACTTTTACAGATAAATGGATAATTAAACTATTCTTCTTTTTTACAGATTGGTCAAGGATGTAGACATTGAAATTGATTTGCAAAATATCGTTTTTCTTGCATCTATCCACAAATTAGGAATTTTTAGAAATAGATTAGTAAAAGAATCTTAACAAACAATATATTTTAATATTTCATTTTATAAAACATTGTGTGTGTATATCATTTAATTAAAATTATTTTTTACATATTTTTGTGTATATCTCTTTTTTCTCTTTTTCGTCAAGTCAGATAATTGGACACATCTTCTAATCAAATTCTCGTATTTGTCTCTACGCAACACTGGCAAAAATTCATTTGTTTTTGAAAACAGAATAACAGAAATTCTCTTAGAATTTGTAATCAGTATTTGGTACATATATAATTCAGTGTTATACATTATGCTTATATAGAGACAAATATGTAAGACAATGTATTATTATTTAAGTATTCAAATTAGAACTGTTTCAACCAAAGAAAACATTTGTGAGTGTGAGTTTTCAATTGTTCAAGGAGTTGAATGACCTTATCAAACGCAACCATATCTCATGTTACAAAAAAAAAAAAAAAAAAAAAAAAAAAAAAAAAAAAAAAAAAAAAAAAAAAAAAACAACAACAACCGTCTCCTATATGACCTTATTTTGGAAACCATTTACATAGCCTTAAATCACAATCCTGAGAAAAAACCTAAAAAAATTAAAGTATCATAAAATTTTAACATGTTCAGCTCCTACGGAGTTTTTTCTGAGTGTAGAGCCATTTGTTGATTTCTATATGCATCACAGCATTAAACATATTTATGTGATCTTTTAGATCAACTAGTCCCAAAAAAGATCCTTGATGGCAGCTGAGGACACACATATGCAAAAAAAAACCTACATAAGTTTCTTAACAAGTTTTATTAAGAGGAAAGTGATAGCATGATGCCAGGATATATGGCTTGATTTATGGCAAACATTTTTGGTGATGTTGCGGTTGTCTAGTCTGAAGCAGATCAAATAAGTGGTTATATAACTATGAGGAATTTATGACTGCCTCTAATGCTGGACTAGGAATTGCCTCTGTCAAGATTTAAGAAAATGGCAATTGATGGAGCAGGTGTAATACTCTCTTTTCCCCTCCAACAGGATTAAGTTACTTGTCATTTGAACTAAAGCAAGCCTTAATAACAAAATGAACAAAAAAGAGGGGCCCCAAAGAGAAGAACTCCAAAAGCTTTAAATTCTTCTTTCATTGTTCACAATATATATGACTAGGACATGGACTTCTAGAGTTATAATGCAAGGACATCAAATCATAGCTTGCTAGAGGTACTTTCTGGGAGATTATAAAGGCATCCATAACGTGTTGGGCAAGTGAATGAAGTTGAATTGAGGGCCTTCAATTAATGCCTTTCCTCACTCCAGAATCCTCTTCATTGAAAGTTTTCTGGTCAGACAAATAAGACATGAATAGATCAAGTTGTTGAATAGGTAGACATTTTACTTCTTTAAAAGTATTTTAGATTTTGAACGTTCTACTCATGTAACCAATCACACGTAGGAGTATTTGCAAGATAGCAGGATATTTGCAAGCCAATATATATGCTCCAAACCTTCGATAGTATTTGCAAGGCAATTACCCTTATGACTATTGGTCCAACCCCACATTACTGTGGTCTGTCTAAATTTCTCCGAAGTTTTGGTGGTGCTTTAATCGACCAAGGAAAGACTAATAACATGATTTGTGATGCATATTTGACCTGGGATTAACGGTATAGAAAAGTTTGCTATATAGGATTCGAGCTTTAATTTATTCCCTATTTGTATGTTATGATGTTACTAGCATTTTAACTTTTTTTTCATGAAAATATGTTACGCTTTTTAAATCATCTATATATGATATTTATCGCAGATTTACATATTATCATTATACATGATTATTAAATATCTTTCTGCTCGCTGTTCATCGATCATCCGATGATCTTTTGAATGAATTTTTGAAAACATGTACTCAAGAATTTTCTTGATCACCTTCTTAATGTTATTTGTATGGCTACTATTGGAGATTGACTACAACTTAATTGAGTCATATTGAAAAAAGCCAGGATAATATTTTGTGAAAACATGTGCAAAATTAGGAAATATCATTACATTGTATCATATGACTCTATCACCCTCAAATTTCAGAATCTAATTAAACTACATGGCAATTTTTCATTTTTGAGCACTCTTAATGATCTGGAACTAATCAAGACTCCCTTACATATGTGAACATTGTTTAGTGTCGATAATGCACTTACAATCCATTAAAGGGATGATTCTGAAACCACAAAAGCTAGCCATGAACTTGCTGATTTGCTAGTTAGATCATAAGTTTTTACAGTGCAATTGCCAATGGAAAGAGCACTAAATATGTCATGTCCCGAATCTAGCACCGGAATCGACTACGCGACCGGCCGCACAAACTCTAGGTTTTACCCTAGAGATCATTCAAGACCTCGGTATACAAGAGTCAAACATATAACCAACACTACATAAAACATTTGAATAATAATTAAACTAATCATTTATAAAGTCAAACCACTAATTCGTCTATTGATTCACAACAAGTATTAGTAACCAGAATACTAACTAACTAAAATGTCGATGTGTTCCATCTCACGCCCAGCCCAATCTTTGCTAAGTATCTTAAGTCTTTGAAAAAAAACAAGAAGTAGGGAGTGAGCTCTACAGCCCAGTAAGGTTCCCTCACAATCATACCAGTATTAATATAAAAACTGAAAGCAGTAAGATCATAATCATATAACGAAAAACGATAAATTTTTCGGTCACGCAACCAAAATCAATCATATATCAAGTATATCAAAAACCTTTCATAACATTATATTTTCTTTATATGTTTTTATTAATTTTTTCTCTTCTTTAGGGTTCTGAACTAGCCATTATCGTGCTACTACCCATGACTGGCAACCTCACAATCAACCATGATTTCTAAGCCCGTGGCCAGGCTAGCTCATGTACAAAGCCCGTGACTCTGGCTGTCCCATGTTTTAAATGCCCATGACCAGCTATTCTACGTACGAAGCCCGTGGCTCCGGCAACTTTAGATCCATGGCTAGTCCAGACACCGTTATCACTTTATCCATTTACATCATCTGATCAAATCATAACATTCATAGCTTTCCGATAACTGTATCATGGATCAACCCACACAAATAACATATCATTGATAATACATGGTATACTAGAACATAGCTAGTAACATCAAAAATCATGCTGTCCAACACAAAAATGTCAAATTATTTCATGCAAAATTAGTCATGTATGCCAATGCACATATACACGGATCAAATCATGTCGAAATAAATATATATATATATATACTGGTGATTAGGTCCAGAGATCCTTACGTCACTAGAGACAATTACATGTCTGATACTGGTCCATACTCGGAACCCATACAAAATCCTGCTGCTCAGAGGCTACCCCCTACAATAACAACTCTTAATGTAAATAAATAATCCTAAATCAATTATAAAATCCCAAAACCTCTTTCCTGGATTTTTTGTCAGTAGTCCATCCGTAAAATTCTATCCTCATGATTCCCAAGAAAGGAGACTTTCCAATCATCTATCTTCATCTTGTCTCTCCTCATCTTCTCTTCTTTTTCTCTCTCCTCTTTCTTCTCTTCTTCTCTCTTCTTTCTCTCTCTTTGGGTTACAAGCTTTTTCCCCTACTCTCTGTCGATGTCCCTTAATAAAAGGGATGGAAACCAGTCTAAAATCAAAAAAAAAACCTCATCTTAGAAATCCTAAATCACTAGAAAAGCTACCAGGCCGTTAGATTTGAGATCGACGTCTCAAACTGTATCAAAATTCTAGTCCAAAAGCCCTGATCAAGCCTAATTCCAATCGAACTCATCTCAACCGTTCGATTAGGCGATCGACGGTCCATATCATACAGAAATCCTATGGACCGTGGTGAGCCGCGAGAAACGGGCTAGAAAATGCCCGGGAAACGTGTGGGAAACACCCAAATCGTCGTCGCTTCTGGCTAGGCCAAGCCCACGTGCCAGCGCGCGTGGGCTTGGGCCGCGCCTCGTGCGCTCGCGTAATGGGTCGGGCCGCGCCTCGCGTGCCCGTCCACGTCGCCCGTCCGCGCTCACACTCTCACCGCACTCGCATGCCCCCGCTTGCGCACGCTCACGCACCCGCGGTCATGCCTGGCCCCGCTCGTGCTGGGCCGCGCGCGTCTCTAGGTCGGGTCCAGCAGGTGGGCCGACTGAGCTTCTTTCTTCTCTTTTTTATTTTTTTCCGGGTTGTTATATTCTTCCCTTGTTAAAATAATTTCGTCCTCGAAATTAGCTTGATTGAGATTTTAAACTTTAAAAATAACCAACTATCAAGTCATTCTCAAACTTCCAATTTATCTTCCTCATAGGGCACTTGTATCTTAAGTCTCAACATAACGAAATTATATAACATTCAAAACTTGATCTTTTCCATCTACAATCCATATCGAATTTTCTTGAGCTCTTCAAAAAGAACGCTTATCGTTCGATGTCACTATAATTAATTTTTCTTAATCAATTCTACATAATTTCATGATAGCCCAACCTTTGATATACATAATTTAACATCATCCTCAAGCTTTTGTATGATCCCTTTCTTAGATCATTTTCTTCATAAGTCAATAACAAAATTATACCACATCTCAATTTTTGCTCCTTATGATTTTACGGTACATATAGAATTCTCTTAATTTCTTCCAAATAAACATTAACATCTCAATCCTCAAATTAAAATATAAAATTCTTTGCTCTTGAAATTTATTTCTCTTGATTAACCTCCATATGAAAATCATAATCGATGCACTCTACTCTTAACCAAAAGTTAGAAAAAGGCTTGAACATTAGACACTTGCTATGGTCTATAACATTCTTTTTCTCTTACACCTCTCCATGACTTTACAATCAATCTTTAAATCTTATAGAAACCTCGAGCTCTCCTTAAATGGAGAAATCATAATGTCAGGTGACACAAATATTCCTGATCCAAATCGGGTAGAGGACCATCACTTATTTATTCTAAATTTAGTGATGCCCAAAATTTTTGTTTACTATAGTCCTCTATGCTAGGGGACCCATTAAGAAAAATTACCTGACAACATCTATAGACTAGCCTAAGGATCATTAACATTATCTTTTCATCTTGTTACTAAAATTCAAATTAGTACTCCCCATCAAAATACTTCTAAAGTTAGAATTAACATTCTTAATTGATTCTAAGATAACTCAACTACTACGCTTCCACTACGCACTTTGATAAAATTTACTAATCCATCTAAATTTACTAGATGAATCCCTCCAAAAATTTATCTTACTTGGTATCAAAAAGATAAAAATATAGCAATGGAAACTTTTTATCTCATTCACATCTCTAGCATATCATATCAAAGTTTATCCTGATCCAGTTCCCACATTGAAAGTCCTTCAAAATCTCACCATCCTTTTAAGATACCATTTACCCTAATTCAAGTCCGGATTAATCATACTTTCCTTGAATATTCAATTAGACAAAACTATATCAACTTTTCTCTTGAAAAGTTATCAAAACTTTCAATCGATGCTCTTATAAATAGAATCAATCATCTTATCGCTCGTAGAACTATCTTACCATACTCTTAGCATCAATTAACAAACTACCTAAAATATTATCCCTCATAGGTTATTCCCATATAAGTGTTTCCATACCCATTTCTTCACTCATTACCACATCAATAGTAGGGTAAATTAAATCCTCTCATAAATCTTAATTTGACTTAGAGTTGGACATACCCAATAGTTCCTAACAATTATAAGGATGATCAAGTAGTTCAATCCAAGACTACTAACTTAACCCATCAAAGATACTACTAAAATATGCATGGCATGCTTACATAATATCATTGACTCCACTAATTGCAAATATATGCATTATGCCAAACACATTTTTCATTTCATAATTTCATTAATAATCCATGTACAAATTCATCAAAAGAAAATTCTTCTTCTTAATATCGTAAACTCTTTCATAACCTACATCCGAAATATCTTTTTACAAGAATCCCCAACGCATATAGAGTAGAATCAGTAATCCAATCCAAACTGCAAATATAGGCTATCAAGATTCTATCAAAAATATGTATGCCATGTCAACATGATATAATCTAATCCACTAAAAGAGAGCTACAAGCTATACATCATCCCAAACATATTTTTTTCTAATATATTTTCAATGATAATACACATACAGATTCATCGAAGACATATCCTTTCTAATATCATTAAACTCTTTTATAACTTATACTATAAACATCTTCTTACAACAGTCCCAAAAATTTACAATCCGATAATTAACGACATAACTCGTATGTTATCATAATATGTATCCTTATCAGGTTCATGATTCCAAAATCATTCAATTGATAATTGAACCCATAAACACGCTATAATTCCAGGCCAGTACTCCTGATGCTTGGGACCACTTATTAAAGGCAAAGATGCATCTTATCCATCTTTACAATATCCATCATATGATTACTTATCATGATCTCCATTCATATCAAGTTTAGGATTTCCACATCATTCAATTTATAATTGATCATCCGTATCCAGCACACCTTATTTTTCAGGCCAACACTTCTGAAGCTAGATCAATTCCATTTATTGCATCTTATCTAGCTCCGAATATTCATAATATGCTTACTTATCATAATCAAATAATATAAATCATTCAACTCTTTACATTTATCTTAGTTCAGTCCCATTACACATGTTACAGACAAAAAAAAATTATGTTCCTTACACCAATCATATGTCAGATCCTATACATAATATCTAAAGATTAGAAATCTAACTTTAAATTCATTCTTGTAACTTTTATTATGTCCCAACTGATCACAATACTGAGTCATAATCCATAATGATCATTATCCAAATTTCAATATTCAAATCATATCCTGATCACTTATATCACCCTTCTAGGTGATTTTATTTTAAGCTTCGATATTATTTATGTCATGTCCCAACTACTTACATCACAATCCTAAGTAATCATAAACTAAGTTATGATATCATTCTGTCATGTCCTAATAACCATCATGTGATTTCCAAATCACCTATGTCCAGTCGAACAATCATAACCTGAATTCTGATGTCACTCATATCTATCCAAATCACTTATACCATATTCCAAAGTCATCATAGCCTAAGCTCTGATACTATTCTTATCATATCCTAATAACTATCATGTTATTATCATTTTAACCACTCGCATCACCATCCCTAATGATCATAATCTAAGCTCTGATACTACTCTGTCATGCCTCGAATCCAGCACCGGAATCGGCTACGTAACCGACCGTACAAACTCTAGGTTTTATCCTAGAGATCATGCAAGGCCTAGGTACATAAGAGTCAAAACCAACACTATATAAAGCATTTGAATAATAATTAAACTAACAATTTATAAAGTCAAATCACTAATTGGTCTACTAATTCAAAACAAGTATTAGTAACCAGAATACTAACTAACTAAACAAAACTAAATGTCGATGTGTTCCATTTCACGCCCAGCCCAATCTTTGCTATGTATCTTGAGTCTCTGAAATAACAAAGAAGTAGGGAGTGAGCTCTACAGCCCAATAAGGTTCCCTCACAATCACACCAGTATTAATATAAAAACTGAAAGCAGCAAGATCATAATCATATAACAGAAAATAATAAATTTTTCGGTCACGCAACCAAAACCAATCACATATCAAGTATATCAAAAATCTTTCATAACATTATATTTCCTTTATATGTTTTCATTAATTTTTCTCTTCTTTAGGGTTCTGGACTAGCCATTGTTATGCTACCGCCCATGACTGGCAACTTCGCAATCAACCATGTATTCTAGGCCCGTGGCCAGGCTAGCAAATGTACAAAGCCTGTGACTCTGGCTGTTCCATATTTTAAATGCCCATGGCCGGCTATTCTACGTACGAAGCTCCTGGCTCTGGCAACTTCAGATCCATGGCTAGTCCATACACCATTATCACTTTATCCATCTACATCATCTGATCAAATCATAACATTCATAGCTTTCCGATAATTGTATCATGGATCAACCCACACAAATAATACATCATTGATAATACATGGTATACCAGAACATAGCTAGTAACATCAAAAATCATGCTATCCAACACAAAAATACCAAATTATTCCATGCAAAACTAGTCATGTATACCGATGCACATATACACCGATCAAATCATGTCGAAATAAATAAATATATATATACTAGTGATCAGGTCCAGAGATACTTACCTCACTAGAGATAATTACGTGCCTGATACTGGTCCATACTCGGAACCCATACAAAATCCTGCTGCTCAGAGGCTACCCCTACAATAACAACTCTTAATGTAAATAAATAATTCTAAATCAATTATAAAATCCCGAAACCTCTTATCTGGATTTTTCGTCAGTAGTCCATCTGTAAAATTCTATCCTCATGATTCTCGAGAAAGGAGACTTTCCAATCATCTCTTTTCATCTTCTCTCTCCTCATTTTCTCTTCTCTTTCTCTCTCCTCTTTCTCCTCTTCTTCTCTCTTCTTTCTCTCTCTTTGGGTTACTGGCTTTTTGCCCGGCTCTTTGTCGACGTCCCTTAATAAAAGGGAAGGAAACCTGTCTAAAATCAAATAAAAAACCTCCTCTCAAAAATCCTAAACCACCAAAAAAGCTACCAGGCCGTTAGATCTGAGATCGACGCCTCAAACCGTATCAAAATTTGAATCCAAAAGCCCTGATTCAGCCTAATTCCAATCGAACTCATCTTAGCCGATCAGGCGATCGGACAATCCATATCACACACAAATCCCATGGACCACGGTGAGCCGCGAGAAACGGGCTAGGAAACGCCCAAATCGTCGCCGCTTCTGGCTGGGCCGAGCCCACGTGCCCGCACACGCTGCGCGCGTGGGCCTGGGCCGCACCTTGCGCACTTGCATAATGGGTCAGGCCGCGCCTCGCACGCCCGTTTGCGTCGCCCGTCCGTGCTCGCACGCTCGCCACACTCGCACGCCCTGCTTGTGCCCGCTTGCGCGCTCGCAGTCGCGCCTGGCCCCGCTCGTGCTGGGCCGTGCGCATCTCTGGGCCGGGTCCAGCAGGTGGGCCGGCCGAGCTTCTTTCTTCTCTTTTTTTTTTTTTTTTCTTTTCCGGGTTGTTACAAAATGGAATGGAGATATTGTGGAAGATTAGAAAACATATTGCATCCTCCAAGATTATCTCTTAGTCATGCTTCAATTTCCATTCAATTTGGTACTCAACAATATCGCCCAAAAATGTCTATGACTTTGATTGACAAGGCTTAGCAATTATATTATTGCACCAATATTCTTAGCATATGTTTCGATCGGGTGTTGGCTTCTTAAAACTTGTTTCAAAACTCTAAAACAACAATCACGCCGCAGAACTAGGAGGGAATAGCTGGATCTACTAGATTATGAAGACTTTATCATCTAATATATTAAGATCAAAGATAAACTCTTATATCTTACTCGAAAGCAAGCACTAAGCTGTTGACTCCAAAGTCTTGATTTGAATTCTAATTATATTGTTACATGGTACCAAAGCCAAAATTACAAAATGGTTTAGTTCAAATCTCCTTTATGTCAATTGTTTAGTTAATTTACACAATTGTACGTCATCTCGTTCCCATTTGCCATGATCCATGCTGAACATGAGGAAGGGTATTAAGGCTCACAATATTGTTGATTCATTCATTCCTTTGCATACAAAATATTTAGGGTCAAGTTGTTGGTCAACGTGATGGATCGTTATAATCCGATTCCTCCTATATATCACTGACAGTTTGCATCACCAAGTCCAGTCATAATTTTTGTAACTTTTTGGTCCCACAGTTCTGGATTTAGCAGTGTACCAGTTAAAAACACGTAAACTTAGATATCGACTTGGAAATGGACATACCCATTTCCACACGGAAAGTATAATGGAGAAAATGACGCCTGCTTGTTGAAATGACTACTAATTAAATATGAGGTATCTCCATAAATATATACATTTCTCAAATGAAAAATATATTATGTAAATAGGCATTGCTAAGATCAAGATTTATTGTGCAGTAGAGAATAAACATTATGACCCTTTACCAAAAAACAAAAGAATCAAGACACTTATCCAATAACTAAATATAAAATGGAAGTCAAACAATGATCGAGATTAAATTGGCAAACTATAAGTCTGGAGAATCTCGCTGGCAACAAGAAGGCTAGGAGCATTTAATCCAACAAAAATAGTCTATATCAATAAAATTTTAGTAACACTTGAAAAAATATATTACTATAAATGCTCTTCAGTAATTGTTAAAAAAAATGATATAAAAGATACATAATGTTGCCGATCTCACCGCCGCACCCGTGCCTCGGAACCGTCGATCCTACCAGACCGCCTTGCTCCTGGGGCCTCCTGGCTGGAGCGAACCTGCAAGGCAAGGTCAGAAGACCCTGGCCGGGGATCCCGGCGAGGGAGCTCCGACGATCAAGTTAGTAGACGGCGAGAGGGAACAGATTCTCCGGGACGGGCCCCCGAAGGAGTCCCAGACTCAGAGAATTTACTAGCAAGAAAGGTGCTAGAGGGACCAGAAACCCGGCTGGGTCCCCTTGCCGAGCTCACGCCAAGCGATCCCCTCTCGGGGTCCTGGATCTTACTTTCGGAACGGGGCCTTCAGCCTCTGTTTCTTACTCGTCCCACCTTACTTGGTCGTCTCATCTCTCCTTCCTTTTATCTCCTCCCGCTGCCTGCCTGTTTTCCGCTCTTGGGAGGCTCCCCTTGTCGCTCTCGTAGCCCCCTCTCCATCCTTTTCTCTTTCCCCTTTTGGTTTTGAGGGCTAGGCGGCTTTCTGACCTCGTTTGCCGAGCCCAGCGGGGAAAGGGTAAAGGAGGGGGGGCGCCGGCAGGGCGGCCGTCAGACCTCGGGCCCAGTGTGGGCGCTCCCCTTCCCAAGTGCCGGCGTTGTCCGTTGACGAGCCCTGTTTTGCCAGAACCGCGTCTCTCGACTGCGGAACCTGTCGGGCCGACATAAGTGATATTTCGCGTGCCGCCGCCATCTGTACGGGGCGCCGTCTGTGGTGCGCATGGCTCGAGGGCCAACCTCGAAACCTACGCTTCCGCTCTTTGGGACCTTCTCTGTACGGGCGGCCTGACCTCGGCCGAGGTGGACCCCTCCCCGGTGGACACCTGGCGGAGCGGCAGAAGGGCGCTCGGCTTCGGTCGAGGTGGTCCCGTCTCCGGGGGCCACCTGACGAAGGAGCGAAGGGGCCCGGCTCGACCTCGGCCTTGGTGGGACCGTCTCTGGGCGCCACCTGGCGAGGGAGCGGGGGAGCAGCCGACCTCGATCGAGGTGGACCCCTCCTGGGTGGACACCTGGCAGAGCGGCAGAAGGGCGCTCGGCTTCGGTCGAGGTGGTCCCGTCTCCGGGGGCCACCTGGCGAAGGAGCGAAGGGGCCCGGCTCGACCTCGGCCTTGGTGGGACCGTCTCTGGGCGCCACCTGGCGAGGGAGCGGGGGAGCAGCCGACCTCGGCTGAGGTGGACCCCTCCTGGGTGGACACCTGGCAGAGCGGCAGAAGGGCGCTCGGCTTCGGTCGAGGTGGTCCCTTCTCCGGGGGCCACCTGGTGAAGGAGCGAAGGGGCCCGGCTCGACCTCGGCCTTGGTGGGACCGTCTCTGGGCGCCACCTGGCGAGGGAGCGGGGGAGCAGCCGACCTCGGCCGAGGTGGACCCCTCTTGGGCAGACACCTGGCAAGGAGGCAGGAGGGGCCCTAGACCGAACTCGACTTCGGCCAGGGCGGTAGCATCTCGGGATATCACCTGGCGAGGTAGCCGGGGGGGCAAGGGCCGAGCTCGACCTCGGTAGAGTGGGAGCCGCAGCTGACTCGGCCGAAGAAACCTTCACGCAGCTCGATCATACCTGACGGAATCTGAGACCGGCCACGTCATCATTATGGCCGTAACAGTTGCCCCCCAATCCGCCGTTCCGTTGGGGCGTCGTAAAACGGAACGTCGGGATTAAATGCGGATATGACGTGGGGAGGCGAAGATCTTGCATCATAATTGCCGCGATCCTCGTCGCCGTTTCTCTGTGCACCCGAAGCCCTATAGGAGGTCGCCACACGTCGCCCACTTGCTCGTAATAAATGCGTCGCTTCGAAGCAGAGGCCGTTTCCCTGCTAACGAGGCGTCGGTGTCGGGCGTGCATCCATGCGGCGATCATCCAATGGCTCGGAGCGGAATGACGGGTACGGTCGCTGTCGACTGAGTTTGAAAAGGAGGGGACTTTCTGGAATGAGGCTTTTTCCCTTGCTCCGTGGGCGGTTTGCTGCAGGCTAATTTCCATTGCCTCGCGTTCGCACAGTGCATTTTCGGTGAGTGCCCTCATTTTCCTCCTTGTTCCCCTCTTCTTCCCCCTCGAATCCCTTCTTGCTTTCTTCTTTGTCATGGCGCGCCGTCGCCATGTTTCCTCTAATCCGGACGAGGCCGGTCCGTCCCGGTCGAGGACTCCGTCTTCTTCCTCCTCGGAGGAGGAAGTGATCCCGGAGGAGACCCGCAGGCGACTGCAACCTCGGGGTATCACCATTGGCATCCCCAGGGGTGTCCGGTCTCC
Source organism: Areca catechu (assembly GCA_021397845.1). NCBI lineage: Eukaryota > Viridiplantae > Streptophyta > Magnoliopsida > Arecales > Arecaceae > Areca > Areca catechu. Next base: position 43,974,544 of record CM038053.1, on the reverse strand, counting down.
TCCTGTCGCTTCTGCTCTTCCGCTTTTTCCTCTTCCTGCTCCACCTCTTCTTTCTGCCAGTCCCTCCGGTCATGCTTCCACAATGATCGAAGGTGACCTCTCTTTGCTCCGGGAGGTCTACGGCATCCCGGGGTCAATCCGTCTGCTTGTTCCGCGGCCTAGGGATCGCGTCCCCATGAGTGGCCCCGGCCGCATAGCCTTCTACGAAGACTTCCTTCTCGGGGGTCTTCGATTTCCTTTGCACCCCTTCTTCCTTTCTTTCCTTAGCCACTTCCGTCTCGTTCCGGCCCAATTGGCTCCCAATGCCATCCGGGTCATCTTTTCTTTTATTATTTTTTGTCACTTCCACGGGTTTGTTGCCCATTTCTCCCTCTTCAGGGCTCTGTTTACCCTGAAGAGGTACTCCACTGACGACGGCTGGTGGTACATCTCGCCCCGGCCCAGGTGTCTCCGGTTCAACCTCCCTTCTTCTATCAAGGGCTGGAAGAACCGGTTCTTCTTTGCTTCGGTCGAGGATGTTGACTGGGCCTGGAGCGAACCGGACCGGTCTCCGAACCGGAACTCCCAGGTTGAGTCGGCGGACCAAGAGGCCTACTCCCAGCTCCTGAGCGATGTGGTCCCGGCGCTCGAGGTTCTGCTCTCGGAGCAGAACTTGTTTGAGGCCGGGATCAGTCCCATCCGCGAGCCGGGTGAGACTAGTCTTTCCTTGACTTCTGTACTCTTTCTCCTTTTTAGCCGAGCCGACTGACCTCCTTTTCTTTTGCGTTGCAGGCATGAAATTTCGCTGGAGAACCTCCTGGAGGGCGCGGCCCAGAGGGACGTCGTCGAGGTGGATGAGCCTACGGCGAAGAGGGCTCGCACCGAGGCGAGCCAGGAGGTCGTGCCGGCGATCATACCCAGCCCGGTGGCCGCTGCTCCCCCGCCCAGGCTGCCTCGGGGCGGGGCCATCGATGCTCCCGCTGTCAGACCCGGCGGTGCTGCCGACGAGGGGGCTCCACCACCAGCAGTTCCGCCCAGCGCCGGCCCCGTCATTGTCGCGGCTCCGACAGCGCAGCCCGCGACCTCTACCGCACCATCGACGGCGATTCTTGCTGGATGGGCAGTCGCCGCCGCAGCCGACCTGACGGCTTCGCCACCGATGATCACCAACCGGTGCACAGTAATCCACGACAAAGGGCTCGCGAAGAAAGTGATGGAGTATGCCTCCACCGCCCGGGACCGCCGATCTCGAGGCGGCAGGGACTACGCCGACGCCCTGCTCGGGATCCTCCCGCAGCTCTTCATGGTAAGTCCGAACTCAGGCTCCTTTGTCTTTTTTGGCCTCGGTTAGCCTTTATACTAACCCGACTATTTTGCTGTGCAGATTGGGAACGACGTGCTCCTGCTGAGAAACTTCCTCGCAGGGTACGCGAAGAAAGATGCCGAGAAGGAAGAGAAGCTCGGCAAGCTCGCGGTCGATGTCAAGACCTTATGGAGAAGGGGGTCGAGCTGCGAAGGAACAACCAGACCCTCAAGGCGGACCTGGCGCGCGCCGAGGAGCGAAACAAGGACCTGGAGTCCTCTCTGTCCAAGGAGAGGAACTCCCACCAGCGCTGCGTGGAAGAGGACGCGGCCGAGAGGGCTCGCCTTCGGGCCCATTCTCAATGGCTGGAGCGCCAGCTGGAAGAGGCCAGACGGGAGGCGAGTGCGGCGAAAGAGCGGAGCACCTACATCAACGGGCTCCTGGAGGCGTGAAGCGGGAGGCGCAGGAGCCGTCCCGAAATTCTGGGCCTTCGACGAGTACATCTCGGAGGTCCGGGAGGTCGCCGTGGACTCCTTCCTGAAGGGGTTCCGAATGTGCTGGGAGAAGGTGGGGTCCTTCTACCCCGAGCTCGACCTCAGTGGGGTGGTGCTCGGAGGTAGGAGGCAGGGACCCGACAGAAGGGTTTCCGGCGCGGTCGACGCCACAGCTGCGACCCGGCGAGCGACACGGCCGAAGCTCTGGAGCAACCCCTGAGCCAGCAGCCGCCGACGGCGAGGAAGTGGAGCCTGCGACCCCGGCCGAGGACCCCGCCACCGCGCCAAACTGAACTGTCGTTCTTTTTCTTTTTGGTTTGTTTTTTTTTTGGGGACTCCCGGCCTGTCGGGGACCCCAGTTTGTACTTCCCTTTATTGAGTCAATGAAAATTCAGTTGGCCATGTCTCGGGCTCGCCTTCTCTTTTGCTTTCTTTCTTCTCTTTTTTCTTCCTGAGATGTTGATGTGGAGTGCCGGGACGAGGGTGGACCTGGTCCCATCCGGCGCTCAGATCAAAGTTTGGGACATCCAGACCGGGTGGCATCAGAGTAGGCCTCGAGCGGGTCCTTCTTTGGGCTTGCCTTCATGCTCGCGTGGGCGAACTGGGTTCTGCCCCGCCTTCCAGACTAAAGTCCAGGACTTCCGGACTGAACCCGGGGCCGCAGGTTTTCTCAAGCCTTGTGCGGCTTGCCGAGCTGTTCTCCATGCTCGCGTGGGCGAACTGGGTTTGCCCCGCATTCCAGACCGACTCCGGGACTTCCGGACTGAACCCCGAGGCCGCAGGCTTTCTCAAGACTTGCACGGCTTGCGAGCTGTTCTCCGTGCTCGCGTGGGCGAACTGGGTTCTGCCCCGCCTTCCAGACCGAAGCCCGGGACTTCTAGACTGAACCCCGGAGCCGCAGGCTTTCTCAAGCCTTGCACGGCTTGCCAAGCTATTCTCCGTGCTCGCGTGGGCGAACTAGGTTCTGCCCCGCCTTCCAGACCGAAGCCCGGACTTCCGGATTGAACCCCGGGGCCACAGGCTTTCTCAAGCCTTGCGCGGCTTGCCGAGCTGTTCTCCGTGCTCGCATGGGCGAACTGGTTTCTGCCCCGCCTTCCAGACTAAAGTCCGGGCTTCTCGCTTCCTTCGGCCACGATTGGGTGTGCCGAACCCAGGGCCACGCGCCGGTTTCCTACGAGGTGAGAAAGAGCGTTTGAAGCAAAGAAACTTTATTGCAGGAATGGGGAACCTTACATTACTAATAATACATCCTTAGATTCGAGGCATTCCACGTCCGGGGAAACCTGGCCCCTCCCAATTCCTCCAGGTAGTAGGCACCGTGGGGGAGGGCTTCTGCTACCCGGTACGGGCCTTCCCAGTTCGGTGAGAGCTTCCCGCACTCCCGTGGCTGAGAAGCTTCAGCGCGCCGGAGGACCAAATCTCCGGGACGAAAGGACTTCGGCCGCACTCGGGAGTTGTAATACCTGGCCACTCGCTGCCTATACGCCACCATCCGAACTCGGGCCTTGTCCCTCATCTCTTCAAGAAGGTCAAGGTTGAGCATCATTCTGGCAGGGTTCTCTGTCTCGTCATATTGCTCCACACGCAGTGTGGGTAGGCTGAGCTCGATCGGGATGATCGCTTCGGCTCCAAAGACGAGGTTGAACGGGGTCTCGTCGGTCGCCGTCCTCGGGGTGGTATGGTATGCCCAAAGGATGCTGGGGAGCTCCTCGGCCCACCTGCCCTTGGCCTGGTCCAGCCGCGTGCGGAGGCCCTGCAAAATGGTCCTGTTCGTGACTTCGGCCTCTCCATTGGTCTGAGGATGCGCCACCGAGGTGAAGCGATGCCTGATGCCGAGGTCGCCGCAGAACTCTTCAAATTCCCGGCAGTCGAACTGGCGCCCATTATCAGTGACCACGGTGTGGGGGAGGCTGAAGCGGCAAACGATTGACTTCCAAAGAACTTGGCGACGTTTGCCTCGGTGATCCGTGCCAAGGGTTCGGCCTCGACCCACTTCGTGAAGTAGTCGATGGCCACGATCAAGAATTTCCGCTGTCCAGACGCCGGCGGGAATGGGCCCAGAAGGTCCATACCCCATTGGGCGAATGGCCACGGAGCTGAAAGCTGGGAGATTGGGTTGGAGGGCTGCCGTTGCACCGTGGCGTGACGCTGGCACCGATCGCACCTCCTCACGAAATCAGCGGCATCCTCCTTCATCGTCTCCCAAAAGTAGCCCTGATGAAGGGCTTTGTAGGCTAACGCTCTGCCCCCCACGTGGTTCCCACAGACGCCCTCGTGAATCTCCTGGAGCACGAGTCTGGCTTCCGCGGGTCCCTGCATTTAAGGAGGGGGTAGGAGTAGGATCTTCGATACAATTGCCCATCCATCAGGATGAACCGCGCGGCCTTCTTTCTGATGAGGTGGGCCGCCACGCGGTCCTTTGGCAAGGTGCCGCTGGTTATGTATTCGGCGTACTTGTCCATCCAGCTGGGCTCACGGCTGACCTGATGGACCTCCACTAGGATCTCGTGGCTTGGGGCCTTAAGGTGCTCCACGTGAGCGCGACCCAGCATCGAGTCCGGCAGGATCGCCAGCCGGAAAGAGTGTCCGCACGGGCATTCTCCCTGCGGGGATGTGGAAGATGTTGAAGCACCAGAAACCGGCCGTGCCCGCCTTGACAAGCTCCAAGTATTTCGCCATTTGGGGGTCGTGCGCGGCGTACTCCCCGGAGACCTGTCCTGCTACGAGCTGGGAGTCAGTGAAGGCCTTAAGGTTAGTCACGCCCAGCTCGCGGGAGACCCTCAGCCCGGCGAGGAGCGCCTCGTACTCCGCCTGATTGTTTGTCGCGGTGAACTGGAAAACGGAGCGCGCATTCGGCGACGACCCCGTCGCTGTTGGCAAGAATGAGTCCGGCTCCGCTCCCGCCAGAGTTCGAGGCTCCATCTACATGGAGGATCCACGCGTCCTCTCTGGGCCCCTCGGGGCATGCCTTCAGCTGCCGGTGCAAGGGATCCTCCTCGGGCTCCTTGCCTAAGCCCGCGCATTCGACCAAGAAGTCGGCTAGCACCTGTGCTTTCATGGCCGACCTGGGCCTGTACGCGATGTCGAACTCGCTGAGCTTCAGTGCTCACTTCGCCAATCGCCCCGAGGTATCGGGTCGGCTGAGCACCGCTTTCAGCAACTGATCCATCAGGACGATGATGGGATGCGCTTGGAAATAGGGCCTGAGACGCTGAGCAGACACTATTAACGCAAAAACGAGCTTCTCGGGCCGAGAATACCTGAGCTCTGCATCGCGGAGAAGTTTGCTGGTATAGTACACCCGCCGCTGGACTCCTTGGTCGTTGGTCCAAACCAGGACCAAACTGATGGCTTCCGGGGTGACCGCTAGGTAGAGGATGAGCTCCTCCCCCTCCTCGGGCTGGGAAAGCAGCGGTGGCGATGCGAGCATCTTCTTCAGCTCTTCAAAGGCCTCCTGGCATTCCTCGGTCCAGGTGAAGTCGTTCATCTTTCTCAGCACCTTGAAAAAGGGACGGCAGCGATCGGCTGACCTGGAGATAAAACGGCTGAGGGCCGCAACCCGGCCGGTGAGTTGCTGCACTTGCTTCTTGGAGGCGGGCTGCTCCATGTCCAGGATGGCCTGGACCTTCTCCGGGTTGGCTTCAATTCCTCTTTGGGTCACCATGAATCCTAGGAACTTCCCGGCGGAGACACCGAAGGTGCACTTCGCAGGGTTCAGCTTCATCTGATGACGTCGGAGGTTGCCGAATGTCTCCGCCAGGTCAGCTACGTGGTCCGAATCGGGTCTGCTCATTACCAGCATTCGTCCACGTACACCTGCATGTTGCGGCCGATCTGGTCTTTGAAGATCCTGTTGACCAGACGCTGGTACGTGGCCCCAGCATTCTTGAGGCCAAACGGCATCATCTTGTAGCAAAAAGTTTCGTGATCGGTGATGAAGGCGGTGTGCCTCGTCCTCCGGTTCATTCGGATCTGGTTGTATCCGGAGAAGGCGTCCATGAATGACAGGAGGCGATGCCCCGAGGTGGTGTCGACCAGCTGGTCGATCTTTGGAAGAGGGAAGCTGTCCTTCGGGCAAGCTCGGTTGAGGTCGGTGTAGTCCACACAGATCCTCCACTTACCACTGCTCTTCCTTACCATGACCACGTTCGCCAGCCAGCTGGATATTGGACTTCCCACACAAAGCCGGCGGCGAGGAGTTTCTCCACCTCCTCGTTGATGGCCCTCTGTCTCTCCATGGCGAAGCTCCTCTTCTTTTGGCGGACCGGGCAGCAGCTCGGATCCACGTTCAGCCTGTGCGTGATGACCTCGGGGGGAATGCCCGGCATGTCGGCCGCTGACCAGGCGAACACGTCTGCGTTCGCACGGAGGAACTCCAGCAGGCGGGTCCGTTCTTCTTCTGGGAGTTGCGCCCCGACCTGCACCGTCTTCAGCGGGTCCGAACCAAGGGGATAAGTCAACAGGCATTCTACGGGCCCCCCTGGGTTCCTTCTCCCTTAGGTCGAGGTCGTCAACATCGGGGTAGAGCTCCGCGCCTCGGGCGCCCGGACCGTCTGGAGGCAATGCGGGACCGGCTGGGTCGTCCCCTTCATCACCCCGAGCCCGGAAGACGTGGGGAACTGCACCAACAACCTCTTTGTGAAAATCATGGCGTCCAGTTGGTTGAGCCCGGGATGCCCGAGAATCGCGTTGTAAGGCGAAGGGAGCTTGACGACGGTAAACGTCATCAGGACGGTCGTCTGCCGAGGTGGGGATCCGGCGGTGACCGGGAGTGATCTCCCCTTCGACCCCACGGAGTCCCCGGTAAAGCCTACCAGGGGGTATGCACCGGTCTCAGCTGATCATGGGACAAATTCATCCGAGAGAAAGCATCGTAAAAAAGCACGTCAGCCGAGCTTCCACTATCTACCATAATTCGATGTACAGGATGCTTCGCGATGGTCATCTCGACCACCACGGCATCATTGTTTAATTCTCGTTTTCCTTCCCCTCCTCAGGAGGGATTACATTCTCCGGGTTCCCGATTTCCCGGCTCTCTTCGCCGCCCCCCGCCCCCAGTGATATCATGCCCATCGGCTTCTCCGTCGGGCGGTTATCGATTACAGGAACTGGTGGTAAGGCCGCGAGCGGCTGCCCCTCCGGGGGGACCTCGTTCCTGACGAACTTCCTAAGGTAGCCCCTCTTGATCAGCTCCTCGATCTCCCGCTTCAGGTTGCGACACTCCTCCATGTCATGGCCGTGCTCGCGGTGGAACTGGCAGTACTTTGACTTGTCTCGGATACCTCTTGGGTTCTGAGGAGGAGGTCGGCGGAGGTAGTGCTCGCCCTCAATTTCCATGAGGATCTTTGTTCGAGGGGCGAGGAGAGGGTGAACCTCCGCTCCGGAATGGCCTCGCCCTTCGACCTCGGATTCGGGCGAGGGTCGGCAGGTGGCCCGGGCTTCCGAGCTCCTGAAATATCCCTCGGGGATGGCCTCTTCGGAGTCTTCCCGTCCAGCTCTCGGCGGATGCGGTCGGCCTCCTCCGCTCGGATGTACTTGTGGGCGCGGAGGAGGAGCTCGGAGTACGTCTTGGGAGGATTTTTGTCCAGGGAGTAGGTCAGGTGGGACGTCTTGAGCCCGCGCTTCGAAGCCAGCATGGTGACGGGCTCATCCAGGCTGTAGATTTCCAGGGCTGCGATCTTAAACCGGGTGATGTAGTCCCGTAGCAGCTCCTGGTCCTGCTGGCGGATGGAGAAGAGGCTATCCACCTCTCTTGGCACCTTCCGACAAGCGTCGAAGTGCGCCACAAACTTTCCTTCCAGCTGGTGGAAGGAGCAAATAGATTCGGGCTCGAGGCGGGTGAACCAGACTCGAGCGGCCTTCCGGAGGGTAGCGGGGAAGGCGATGCACAAAAGGGCGTCAGTGGTCCCCTGGACCCTCATGAGAGCCTTGTAGCTCTCCAGATGGTCCAGAGGGTCGGTGGTCCCATCGTAGGGATCCACCTGCGGCATGCGGAACCGGCTCGGGATCGGCTCTGCCTGGATTTCTTCAGAGAAGGGGGGACGGGAGTCGTAGCCCGCCGGGTCCGCTGATGAGTTCTGCAGGTCGGCAAATCGACGGGCGAACTCCGCCAACTTGCGCTCGTGCTCCTCCAGGCACCTCTCGGCCTGACGCCTGATGGCCTCGTCGGTGGAGTCTTCCACCAAGGCCGCTGGCAAAGGGGCGCCGATCGGTCTCGGCGCGAAGTCACGCCTCAGCGTCGCTTGCTGCGATGCGCCGTCTCGGCTTCATCGGCCGGGGATCGACTCTCGTGATCCGCCGAACCGGAGTAGTTTCTTTTTGCGGGAGCTTGGTGGCTCCCGCGGGGTTGGAGACCGCCCTCGGGTGGGATGGCCTGCCCTGAATGGAGCGCAGGCTCCCACGCGGCCCCGCGGCTCGAGCCGCAGGGTCCCCGGCTGCGGCTGCATGGCCAGGGACCGCTGCTGATGTTGAAGCTGCCGACTCGTCGAGGTCAAAGTCTGCAGCTGTTGGATGGCGGCCGCGAGGGGCCCGTCTGTCGAGGTCGGCGGTAGTGGAAGAGGAGGGGGAGCTGGGAGCTCCCTCTCCGGGCTGTGGGCCCCTTGAGGGAAGGGAACCTCCCCCACACTGCTGGTGGATGCCTCGCGCCCACGAGTGACCACCATTGTCGGAGAGCGCCGTGCCTGCAGAAAGCTGGCTCCCACTAGGGGTGTTGTCCTGCCCCCTACCTGGCACGCCAATCTGTTGCCGATCTCGCCGCCGCACCCGTGCCTCGGAACCGCCGATCCTACCAGACCGCCTTGCTCCTGGGGCCTCCTGGCTGGAGCGAACCTATAAGGCAAGGTCAGAAGACCCTGGCCGGGGATCCCGGCGAGGGAGCTCCGACGATCAAGTTAGTAGACGGCGAGAGAGAACAGATTCTCCGGTACGGGCCCCCGAAGGAGTCCTAGACTCAGAGAATTTACTAGCAAGAAAGGTGCTGGAGGGACCAGAAACCCGGCTGGGTCCCCTTGCCGAGCTCACGCCAAGCGATCCCCTCCCGGGGTCCTGGATCTTACTCTCGGAGCGGGGCCTTCAGCCTCTGTTTCTTACTCATCCCACCTTACCTGGTCGTCTCCTCTCTCCTTCCTTTTATCTCCTCCCGCTGCCTGCCTGTTTTCCGCTCTTGGGAGGCTCCCCTTGTCGCTCTCGTCGCCCCTCTCCATCCTTTTCTCTTTCCCCTTTTGGTTTTGAGGGCCAGGCGGCTTTCTGACCTCGTTTGCCGAGCCCAGCGGGGAAAGGGTAAAGGAGGGGGGGCGCCGGCAGGGCGGCCGGTCAGACCTCGGGCCCAGTGTGGGCGCTCCCCTTCCTAGGTGCCGGCGTTGTCCGTTGACGGGCCCTGTTTTGCCAGAACTGCGTCTCTCGACTGCGGAACCTGTCGGGCCGACGTAAGTAATGTTTCGCGTGCCGCCCCATCTGTACGGGGCGCCGTCTGTGGTGCGCACGGCTCGAGGGCCAACCTCGGAACCTGCGCCTCCGCTCTTTGGGACCTTCTCTGTACGAGCGGCCTGACCTCGGCCGAGGTGGACCCCTCCCGGGTGGACACCTGGCGGAGCGGCAGAAGGGCGCTCGGCTTCGGTCGAGGTGGTCCCGTCTCCGGAGGCCACCTGACGAAGGAGCGAAGGGGCCCGGCTCGACCTCGGCCTTGGTGGGACCGTCTCTGGGTGCCACCTGGCAAGGGAGCGGGGGAGCAGCCGACCTCGGTCGAGGTGGACCCCTCCTGGGTGGACACCTGGCGAGCGGCAGAAGGGCGCTCGGCTTCAGTCGAGGTGGTCCCGTCTCCGGGGGCCACCTGGCGAAGGAGCGAAGGGGCCCGGCTCGACCTCGGCCTTGGTGGGACCGTCTCTGGGCGCCACCTGGAGAGGGAGCGGGGAGCAGCCGACCTGGCCGAGGTGGACCCCTCCTGGGTGGACACCTGGCGGAGCGGCAGAAGAGCGCTCGGCTTCGGTCGAGGTGGTCCCGTCTCCGGGGGCCACCTGGCGAAGGAGCGAAGGGGCCCGGCTCGACCTCGGCCTTGGGGGACCGTCTCTGGGCGCCACCTGGCGAGGGAGCGGGGGAGCAGCCGACCTCGATCGAGGTGGACCCCTCTGGGCGGACACCTGGCGAGGTGGCAGGAGGGGCCTTGGACCGAACTCGACTTCGGCCAGGGCGGTAGTGTCTCGGGTATCACCTGGCGAGGTAGCAGGGGCCAAGGGCCGAGCTCGACCTCGGTAGCATGGAGCCGCAGCTGACTCGGTCGAAGAAACCTCCACACGGCTCGATCATACCTGACGGAATCTGAGACCGGCCACGTCATCATTACGACCGTAACACATAATATTTCAGTAATTATCAAAAGAATAACTAAAAATGAGAAGAAATGCACCTTAAAATAGATAGAATTTAATATATCATTTGTTATCATTTTCTTTTTTCTTTTACCATTTTTGTTGTGACTTTAGCTGAGAATGAAAAAGTGCAAAATATTATCCATTGAGAAAGAATTTGGTTTTGTTATTATTTTCATATATAATATCAATTTGGCTGGTACATGCATTCCATGTTTCTCTCTATAAAAGGAAAACTTTAGAAAGTGAGTATCTTTATCTAGGAGGACTATCATAAATGTAGAAAGGAACCAGACATTTGGCTCAGGGATCAACCTCTACGGCCTTGCATATGCATTCATTTGATAGATTGTTCATTCTATCATTCAATCTTCTTTACGGTGGATTTATTAAATACTCTTTTTTACTTTATATACTTTCATACAGTTCCATCTGCATCATTTAAGAGAAAGCATAGATAGATATATTTATCATAAATTTAGTCTACATATAAAATCAAAAAAGAAAATAAAAAGCAAGATGCAAATGCTCGAAGAGTCTGGTATCAAAAGTCTCACACCCACAATAAATCAACAAAACTCTCTAAAATCTTGCCGAGGTGGATTTTGAGATTGTAATTATAGTAATGATGGGGATTTATGGACAATAGGTAGATAAAACATCATTTTTGGGCTTAATTGTTGCACCCTGTGCATGGAGGGTGATATTCATATAATGCATATAAGATTTTTTACAAGTTTTTGCTTTACACTAGGATTCATTTTTGGTGAGTAATAATATAGAAAAGTTATCAACTTTCTTATTAACTAACTTATCCATATTTTTTATTTTTCTAAGTGGATAAATTATTTTTTATACATAGTATTTATCCACTAAAAGGAGGGAACTCCTACCTATATAGGAGGAGATAAGTCATTTCCCTTGAGCCAAGAAAAAAGCTTTTATTTAATTTCAATATATCCTTAATCATATAATATGATATAATATACATTATAAATAATATATATACTATATTATATTATATATTATATATTTATATTTATATTTATACTATATGTAATATAATCTAATATATGAATATGTAATATATTATTACACTAATATTATAATTATTATTATGATTATATTATATTATAGTATTTATTTTTTATAATAATTAATCTGTTATCATAAAAATAATTATCATTGTTAATAATATATAATATTATAGTAAAATAAAAGCTGTCCAATTAACAGTCCAAGTTTATCGCCTTCCCTGCGGTTCAGGTCTCCAACAACAACCGAGTGATTTTTGGTGCAACAAATGCCGATTGAGACTTCTAGCTGCTGTTATCTAAATAGTTAAGATAAAGAGTTGTTATATGTCCTGCTAGGCGTCAACGAAGGTTGATACCCTACTATATATATGTTTTTAAAGCCGACCAGAAATATAGAGTTCGTGTCTTTTTTTTTTTTTTTTTTTTTGATAAGAAAGCCCAAAACAAGGCTGTATTAGATTGCAATAAGAAGAGTTCACAAAGTTTAAACAAGATTCATTACGGATAACCATTTATAAAGGAAAAGGAAGACCCAGGAAGACAAAGTTTCAGAGGAGAAAAGCTAAGCAGTCCAAACATACACTGTAAACATAAGAAGAAGTTATCGACAGTAAACAGTAAACAATAAACATAAGAATAAGTCATAGAGTTCATGTTTAACATGGTGCATGCCGAAGGCTTGCAGCCATGATTCTCGATCATCTCATGGCTCTATTCTCATTCATGCCCACCAAAAGCCCAAGACTGTGTTTTTCACGGTATAATAGGGCTGAAATTGTATCGGATGCTAATTTAATTGTATCTTTATTTATTTTATTTAACAAATATAGACATAGATACGGATATTAACCGGATGCAAAATTTATATTTATATTGTTTTAAACTATTATAGATACAAATAGGATATTTGATGTTAATTGGCTATAAATATAGATATAAACTGTTAAATTAAATTTTATGATCATATAATCAAAGATATTACTTACTAGATGATAAATCAATTTAATAATGTTATTGTTGAATTCTTAGTCTAGTCTCTAGGTGGAGCTTGGTGATTCCTACAAGAACTTTCGACGAGACACGATCCTGCTCCTGGGCAGTGCTCGGTGCTTCCTACAAAAATACTCCGCTTGACTACTCTCAAGTTATTATGTACATCAGGATAAACGTGTTTATCTTTGAAGGCCCTCTCTTACCTATTTATAATAATAGGATATAACTATTTTTCGATTAATATAAGTTTAAGACAACCTCCTTCAATTAAGATAATTATTTTTAGTTAGATAAAGTTAAAATAATATCTTTTGGTTGAGATAACCACTTTTTTTCTTCGCATGTCATATTTGAGAGCTTTGGATCGGTGGCATTCAACCCTCGGCTATCACTTCGAATCATAATGACATTCATGCCTTGGATTATAGTAGTATTCGTATCTCAGTTATTGCCTTGGATCATAATAGCTAGCATTCGTGCCTTGGCTATCACCTTGGCTTTACTAACAATCTATGGTTTTTGACTCAATCATCTATCTGGATATCCTTCGAGACCAAGTATCTAGATAGTTGTCATAACAGTTGCCCCCCACTTCTGAACCTAAGATGGTGCTAATTAATCATTTCGGCTTTTATTGTTTTGGGAAAGTCCAAATCATTTTCTCAACCTTGATAGTCGAGTAGGAATCCTACTACAAAAAATGTGATTATTAGAACGAGTATTTCCTATCACTAATAGCAGAAATGCCGTCGATAATATCATTAGCCACATAACCCTATCACTAATGGTACATCAGAAATAATCATGTTGCTAATATCCATTATTAGTAATGAAAAATGCCATTACTAATAATGTATATTCACTACAGTGAACAGGGCTTTTAACGATGCTTGAATTGACCTTTACCGATGCTTTAAAGCGTCGGTAAAAATATCTTCGATGCTTGCAAAAGCGTTGCAAAGCGAAGAGTGGACACGGTTTTTCTCGACGCTTTGCGAAAGCGTTGCAATAGCATCGAGTATTTTTTTGACACTTTAAAGCATCGATAATTATAGTTATTGCCGAAGCTTTAAAGCATCGGATATAATATTATTGCCGACGCTTTTAAAAAGCGTCGGAAATATATTATTTCCGACGTTTTAAAGCATCGTTAAAAACGTAATTACCGATGCTTTAAAACGTCGGTAATAATGATAATTACCGATACTTTTTGAAAGTGTCGGGAATAACTTATTCCCGATGCTTTAAAGCGTCGATAATTATCGACGGAATAAAGATATTCCCGACGCTTTAAAGCGTCGGGAATTTCATTTTTCGAAAAAAAAATTAATAATTATTTTAAAATTTGAAATCTATACAATTTTTTAACCTGTACATAAATAAGATATATTTCAATTTCATTCCAGGCATTCATCATATATCCAAACATAAATCAAAATATAAATCCAAAATATAATACATTACAATTTAATATTAGTTTGTTACACATACATATGTCTGTTTAACAAAATTAAAAAATACATGAAAATACATAGAGTGAAATAATAAAAAAGTCGAGGTCAATGATCTGCAGGAGGTAGATCGTCATCCGATCTATATGGATCTGATGCTCCAAAAGCACATAAAAAAATATTTAAATATTTAACTTACGAAACTATTAATGACACGGGAATTATATAAATTATTGATTTAACATAAAAATATATATTTAAAATCATATATATATGTACCTGATGTGGAACAAACATCTGTATGACAGATGTAAGCCGCTCAATGTGCTGTCTCATGCTATCCATGGCTTCTCTATCGGCATCAGCTCTCTATCGTATCTCCTCTACCTCGGCATGGCTCTGTCGAATCTTCTCAGCACGGCTCCGTCGCATATCCTCTATCTCCTTCTCGAGTCTGTAAACTCGTGCATCCTGAGCACTATCTACAGCTTGACGTGTATGTGTACTGACCACAGATAACTGAGTGGGAGTGACTCCAACTCCATATCCCCTCACTCGACCGTAGCACTCTGGGCCCATCAACTCTGTAAATACCTCGGCCTCGACGCGACTACTCTGCGTAGATGCTGTAGAATCATCAACACGCTCAGCAATAAGAGCTGTAGCACTTTCCTGTATAAACTTAGACAAATTAGTAGGGTTTTAAAGATTAACAAATTACAATTTAAATCGTTAGATGAATTAAATGTTAATAACTTACATATATATCCCTCGACTCATCTCTGATAAAAGTACCATCACGATGAGTATGATTCATCCGATAAAACTCTACCTGACCGGGTTCCCTCCCATGCTCATCGGCCTACAAGAAATATTATAATTTTAAGCAAATAACTCAAACTATTTTAAAAATTATTTAAGTATCAAGATATATATGTATCGCGATACATCGTCCGCGATACATATATGTATCGCGATATATCATCTGATACATAATGTATCGCGATACATCATCCGCGATACATATATGTATCGCGATACATCTTCCACGATACATCGTCTGCGATACATCATCCGCGATACATCGTCTGCGATACATCATCCGCGATACATCGTCCGCGATACATATATATATCGTGATACATCGTCCGCGATATATATATGTATCGCAATACATCGTCAGTAATACATTATCCGCGACATATATATATATCGCAATACATCATCCGCGATACCAATATATGTCCCGTGACACATATACATGTACCGCGATACATATATATGTCCCGCGACACATATACATGTACCGCGATACATATACATGTACCGCGATACATAAATGTACCGTTATAAGAATAACTTATCCTAGCACCTCTAAATCCTAGTATTTAGGTAACTTGATGTTGTCATCAAGTGATCTATTGCAAGACTATGACACAATTTAGAAATATCCTGTAAGGACTTAACAAGAACTACTTAATCTATATCACAAAAAATTAAGGGAATAGTTTAAGAAACTTACGAACTCCTGCTTGACTCGCGCGTAACTCTTCGATCCTAATGTGTGGGGAACAGACTGAGATGCTCGGGCAGCTCTACCATATCAGAAATATCTACAAAATCAAAAAGAGAACTCATATCAATAAAGTAATGTATATATATATATAATATACCATATTCTTTAATAAACTTGTGTTGCCCAGAAATGGAGCCAAGAGGGGGGGGGTGAATTGGGTCTTTTAAAAAATTAAGACAAAAAGTGAAGGTCTAGTGGTGCTTGTGAGCAATGATAAATTTGATGCAAGATGTTAGCAATAATTAAAGAGCAAGAGAGGAAAAGAGAAATCACACACAAACACAAAGTTTATAGTGGTTCTGTGCAACCTAGCACCTACATCACCCCCACTCCCAAGCCCCCTTAGAAATTTCACTATAATCCACACTAGATTACAGTCGACTTGTTTTTCACAAGGCTCACAAGTCAAAACCTAAGTTGGTTTTGTCACTTAGGCTTACCAACAAACCTTAATACTTGTTTTGTCTTCGGGCTCACAAGTTAACCCTAGTTGGTTTTATCCCTTTGGCTCACCAACAAACCACAATAACCTTCTTTCAAGACACCCTTGAAAGCAAGGTCAAATCACAATAAAAATAGATGTGTAATTTAAAACTACAACAAACTCTCTTCAAGAGTAGATTGGAATCTTTGAAGCTCAAGTGGATGCTTTGTCTTCACTCTTCCTTGGAATCTCCTTCAAGGTGCCTCTTTTTGGAATGGAGTAAGGATGAGCTTGTAGGATTTTCAATGGAATCAAGCTAGAAGAGGCTTTTGATGTGAAGTATGGAGAGAATATTGACTTTTTGGTTTTTAAGTAGACTTCAATGCACTTGAATACACTTCTCTTCACTTCTATTTCTTTAAAATGAGGTTGGTGAAGCTTAAATACACCAAAAACCTTCCAAAAAATGGTTTGTTACCGTTGGTACCTTGGAAATAGCCGTTTGGAGCTTGAAAAGTAAGTTCTGCAAGCCAGAAAAATAGATCCGCTAGAGCTGTCAGGCTGCAAGTATCAAAACTTGGCTGTCAGGTGTCGACACTTGGCTGTCAGGTATCGACACTTGATCTCTATGTCGACACTTGAACATTCAAGTGTCGACACTTGATGCATAGGTGTCGACACTTGACACAAAAATCTCAATATAACAAAGTTCTGTATTTTCAAAAATCTCAGGCCTTGAGTCGCACTTGGAACCTAAGTGTCGACACTTGAATATAGGTGTGACACTTGGCGTGCCAAGGATTTTTGTCTGTGCCAAATGCTGAAGTGTCGACACTTGACTGTCCAGGTGTCGACACTTGAGACTGAAAACTTTCAGATTCAAGTGTAAATGCCTCGAAAACATAATAAAATTCTTGAATACATAAACACATAATATTTAAACATTTAGATACCCTTTTTCAATGAAGAGGATGCCCGGATTTGTGAGAATTGCTCCGTGCCATTACGTGCCATACACCATAAGTTTTTGAGATTTTGAGGTGCTTTCTTCCTGAAAACTCATAACTTGAAATCCTCATTAGAATATAATATGCACTCAATATTTTGTTATTCATCAAAATCACTGGGTGGAGCCAATAATCTCCCCCTTTTTGATGATGACAAAACCTTGAGTAAAAAGGCAACATATTTCAAACTTTAACCATTTAATTTTTGAATATGAATATAAGTCCATTAGAGAGGCAAAACTTCATGGTTAGGAAGAATCAATCTCCCCCTTAATTAGATACTTCTTATTAAGATAAACTTCAAAGATTCTTACAAGGTGAAAAATCAACACAATCAATACAATACACCTTTTTCTCAACAAATTTATACATTTATAAAATCAATACTCTTTCTCTCCCCCTTTTTGTCAATTATTAGAAAGGGGAATTTTTCCTCCCCCTCACAATGAGCATGGAGACAAAAGATAGTAGAGAAACACATATCATAGATATCAAAGTCACAATTATGCTAATATCAAAGAGTATCAGAGCTAAAATATACCAAGATAAAAGAGTATCAGAGCCAAAAAATAGTAAATTGATTCATTGAAGCACAAATAAAGAGTACTGACAGAAATATATATATAAGAAAAGTTTTCAGTACAAAATTTGCTGAGTCATCAGCAAGAGCTGAAACATACATATATCATCAGAGTCAAATAAGTATCAAACATACAACATAAGAGCTAAAACAAACATCTGTGAGGCTAATCCTCATCAGATGGAACATCAAGACTGAATGGAGCACTGATCCTAGATCTGGTGGCTAATGCCCTAGGAGGTGCTAAAGCTCTACGACTCCTAGTGCGGCCGGAAGGACCAAAGGCGGGTACAACCCTAGATGATCTAGTGGAAGGAGGTGAAAGACGATCAGCTGGTGTAATAAGGTCCGGTGTGGAATCAACCAAGGCGGTAGTAGGAGCTGGTGTAGTAGGAGGATCTCGACTGACCACCTCATAAGCATCGGCACCGCCAACACTGTCGCTGTCACTGCCCACTACCTATGTAGCTCGATCAATATCCTGATCACCACCCTCAGCAGAATCAGCATGGTCGCTCTGGTGATCGCCGCCATCAAGATCATCATCGTCATCATCGTTAGATCGTGCAAGTGCAGGGGCTGTAGGAGGTATAAGGGATCTCAACAGACTCTCAATGCGAGAGAATCCCTCCTCCATGGATCTGCGAATCTCAGCATGCTCCGAGGTAGTATGTGCTCGTAGAAGCTCGACCTCGCTACGTAGCTGAGTCACCTCACCTCTGATCTTCGAGAACTGTGCTCTGGCATGCTCCTCAAAAGATAGTCCTGTAGACGGTGGTGGAGCTGAAGTGTCAGGAGACAAGTGCTCTGTCTGTGTCAATGGGATATCGACTGGAGGAAAAACTGCTGGCTCAGATGGTCCATCATCCTCCTCTCGAATCTCGTCCTCCTCATCTGGCTCCTGGCCAGACTCTCTCTCGAACCCATCGACCTCCAACTAACCTGTATCCCATCCGGTGCAATGACCTCTTTCGTACACGTCTGTGTGTAGTATCTCCTTGGGGATCTCCCCCTCCAATGATACTCCACACGCTCTGAAAAGTCAGGTTAGTGCCATGCCGTATGGTAAACAGTGTCGGCGCTGAGTAGCAGCATCATACATCTGAGTGAGCATCAGGGACGGAATATCTATCTGCCTCTATCTCGATCAGACTCGTCATCACCATCAACTCCCTCTCGGTGATGAAGTCAAATCTTCCAGTCTTCGGTAGTAGGATCCGTGCAGTGATATGGTGCAAAAGGCGCATCTCTAATGACAACTGTTTCACGGTAACTACTGATATACCACGAACGTCCTCTCTCTCAAGGATGCACCTAAATGCCGCCTCTCTATCATCCACTGAAAAGGCACAGACTCCTCTCTGGGGTATCTCCCATACACGGCTCAGAAGCTCATCAGTCAATGAAATCTGAATACCCTTGACTGATGTCGTCCACAGTAGTCGTCGACAGTCCAGTACACCATAAAACTCCCTCACTAGGTGAGGATAGTACCTCTCCTGCATGGTGCAGAATGGTACTAGTCGTGCATCAGTGAGTACTTATCGAATGCTGAAGTGGTGCCTGTCAAAACACTGCAAGTCGACTCTCCTCCCTGAAGCTACTAACTTCCTTGCCATCCTCTCTGCAGGGGGGGCTTGGTGTGGCTGTACTGCTCGGCTGTGCTGTATCAAATCTGGCCTTCGACCTCCTCTCAATACCACGACTGGGCCTCTCCCTAACTGCAAGTCTCTTCCTAGGACCCATTACAGCCAACTGACCAGGGAAAAAAGGAAGAAAGGCTTAGAACAAGGGACTGGCTACAGGTTGAGATTAGAAAAAAAATGTTCAGATAGGTTTTGAAAACCAGAATCAACAACGTTTGAAAAATTATAAAAATAATATTTGTAGAAAATATATTTTGATTAAATGACAAACTTTCAAACAATATTTGTAGAAAATATTTTTGTTGGTAGAACACATTTGAATCTTTGAAAAATAATTTTGTAAGGTCTAAAAATCAAAACCATGGATTTGGGTCTAAACACTTAGGGTTTTAGCAAATAGGCAAAAATGTCGCAAATGTATCACGAAAAACCTTTCTAAATCGTCAATAAATGGATTTAGTATGTTTAATTTAGATGAAAACCCAAATTATTTTGGCCAAAATTAATAAAACAGTGTTTTTTGCGAAAAGTGGGTGAAAACGGCCAAAAGATGAGGAAAATCCGAGAAAAATAAGTTTAAATCACTATTCCCTCAAATGGAGTTTTAGAAATCCACTAAAACATGCAAATCCGTTTAGATTCATGAAAAATATTTGGAAAACCCAATCACGGTTGTTTGGTTCGAAAACAACAAAACCAAAAACAAGGAAAATAAAATGAAAATGCAAGAGGGAAATACCTGATTTGTGATGGATTAAAGGGTAATGGACGGATTTGGACAGAGGGGACCATTGTTGCAAGAAATCAAGGGGAAGAAAATTTCAAAAACCCTCGTTCTACCCTTTTAAAAACAATTTCAGATTCGCAAGTGTCGACACTTCGGATATGTCAAGTGTCGACACTTGGTCAGGTGTCGACACTTGACACTTTCCAAGTGTCGACACTTGGCCAAAGAAATCGAGAAAATCAAAAAAAAAATTTAAAAAAATAAGAAAAATTTTGATAAAATTTTGGGGCTTTAATCAATAGGTTTTGAGCTCTAGGATTTAGGTATAATTGATACTAAGAGAGTTCTATGTGAATGGATCAATGACACCTAACTCTCTTCTAATCAGACAGAACCTATCCTCACTCAAAGGCTTTGTAAACACATCTGCTAACTGATCATCAGTACAAACAAAATCAAGAATTACATTAGAGTTTTGTACATGATCTCTTATGAAATGATGTCTTATTTCAATGTGTTTACTTCTTGAATGTTGCACAGGATTTTTAGATAGGTTGATTGCACTAGTATTGTCACATCTTATGGGTGTCTTAGTTAGTTTAATGCCAAAATCTTCGAGTTGTTATTTGATCCAGAGGATTTGAGCACAACAACTTCCAGCTGCTATATATTCGGCTTCCGCCGTAGATAGAGCAACTGAGTTCTGTTTCTTGCTACTCCAAGAGATCAAATTTACTCCAAGAACTGACAGGTTTCCTAGTACTTTTACGATCAAGTTTACACCTAGCAAAGTCAGCATCAGAATAAGCAATTAATTCAAATGAAGAATCTCTAGAGTACCATAAACCAATTTCAATTGAGCCAGATAGATATCTAAGTATGCGTTTAACAGCCAAAAGATGAGACTCTTTAGGATTAGACTGATATCTAGCACACATACAGACACTAAACATGATATCTGGCCTACTGGCAGTAAGATATAACAATAAACCAATCATGCCACGATATAATTTTTGGTCTATAGACTTACCTGATTCATCTTTGTCAAGTCTACATGTAGAGCTCATAGGGGTACCTAAAGGCTTAGTGTTCTCCATCCCAAACTTCTTTGATTTCTTTTGTGTATTTTGTTTGGTTGATGAAGATCCCCTCTTTGGTTTGCCTTATTTGGAGTCCGAGGAAGAAATTCAGTTTTCCCATCATGCTCATCTCGAACTCACCCTGCATTAATCTTGCAAAATCTTGACAAAGAGATTCATTAGTAGCACCAATATTATATCATCTACATAGATTTGTACTACTAAGAGATCATCATTCTTTTTCTTTAAAAACAAAGTTTATCTACATTAACTCTAGTAAAATCATTTTTCAGCAAAAGGAGCTTAAACGATCATACCAAGCTCTTGGAGCTTGTTTCAATCCATATAAAGCTTTATGAAGTTTATAAACATGATTTAAAATTCAGAATTTTCAAAACCAGGGGTTGCTTAACATAAACTTCTTCTTCAATTAATCCATTTAAAAAGGCACTTTTAACCCATTTGATATAGTTTAAAATTCATGAAGCAAGAAAAGCCAACAATAGCCTAATTGCCTCAAGTCTAGCCACAGGAGCAAAGGTTTCATCAAAATCTATCCTTCCTCCTGATTGTATCCTTTGGCAACTAGTCTAGCTTTATTTCTAATTACTATTCCATTTTCATCAAGTTTATTTCGAAAACCCATTTTGTACCAATAATTGATGTGTTTGAAGGCCTATCCACTAGTGTCCAAATATTGTTCCTTTTAAATTGATTAAGTTCATCTTGCATAGCATTTATCCAATTACTATCACATTCAGCTTCCTCAATAGTTTTAGGTTCAATTTGAGACACAAAAGCTAAGTAATCACAATATTTCTAAGGGATGATCGAGTACTTACACCTTTAGATGGATCACCTATAATTAGTTCTTTTGGGTGTCCATGAGCATACCTCCATTCTTTTGTAATGGATCAACAGTTGATGTATTTCATCACCTTGTGCTTGATCTCCTTCAGTGTTTTGATCATCATTCTGTTCCTTGGTAAGCCCTTCATTGTTGTTTATTTCTTCAGTTTTCTTTCTACTGTTTTATCAAAAAGTACATCTTTTTTTCTTGAAGATTTTTGGTTAGTTTCATCAAATACCACATGTATGGATTCTTCAACAACAAGTGTTCTTCTGTTGAAGACCCTGTATGCCTTACTAGATGTGGAGTAGCCTAGAAAGACTCCCTCATCTGATTTGGCATCAATTTACTCAAATTATCTTTACCATTGTTTAAGATGAAACAATGGCATCCAAAAACATGAAAATAATGAATTGAAGGTTTTCTACCCTTCCAAAGCTCATAAGGGGTTTTCTTTAAAATGGTCGAATTAAAACTCGATTTAAAATATAGCATGCAGTATTTATGGCTTCACCCAAAAATATCTAGGTAAATCATTTTCACAAAGCATGGTGCGTGCCATTTCTTCAAGAGTTCTATTTTTTCTTTCTACTACCCCATTTTGTTGAGGTGTCCTAGGTGCAAAAAAATTGTGATGAATTCCATTTTCAATACAGAATTTATCAAAATCGCATTTTCAAATTCGGTTCCATGATCACTTCTTAAAGATACTACTGAAACACCTTTTTCATTCAAAACTCTTTTGTGAAATCTAATAAATTCAGAAAATGTTTCATCTTTATGTGCTAAAAACATGACCCATGTAAATCGTGAGAAATCATCTACAATGACTAGACCATACTTCTTACCTCCCAAACTAGATGTTCTAGTAGGCCCAAGAGGTCCATGTGAAGCAATTCCAAAGGTCTAGATGTAGAGATCACTCCTTTTGGTTTGAAAGATGATTTTGTTTGTTTTCCAAGTTGACATGCACTGCAAATTTTATCTTTTTCAAAATTGAGTTTAGGCAAATCTTTTACCAAATTCTTTTTGCTAAGTTTTGAAATTAAATGCATGCTTGCATGTCCTAGTCTACGATGCCAAAGCTAACTAGTTTTATCGATCTTGGCTTCCATTGCCACTAGACATTGATCTTTCTGAATAGGGAGATCATCAAGATCAACCATATAAATATTGCCATGCCTATGACCAATGAACTTAATGCCATTGTCATCTAGACTAGAAACAATGCACAAAGAAGATTCAAAAAAACTTTAAAATTTTTGTCACAAAATTGACTAATGCTAAGCAAGTTATGTTTTAAACCATCAACATATAAAACATTATCAATATAAGAGGTAGGGGTGATATGGATTTTACCAATACCGATAATTTTGCCCTTTCCATTATCACCAAAAGTTACATTGCCACCATTTTGATATGTGAGTGATGAGAACTGCTCCACATCTCCTGTCATATGCCTTGAGCAACCGCTATCAAGGTACCACATCCTTTTATTGTTGGTTGCAAGGCATACCTGCAATAAAGATCAAGTGGAGACTTTAGGTACCCAAGCCATCTTGGGTCCTTTTTGGTTAGTGGCATTGGTTCCTTTCGGAACCCAAACTTTTTTAGTGTTATTAATTTTCTTTTGTTGCACATATAAGATTTATGTCCTTTGATACCACAAGTATAGCAAGTAATGGATGAAGATGCAGACACAAAGAAATTTTAAAGAGTTTTTGTTTCTTATGAGTTCTGAATCCTAATCCTGCTTTGTCAAATACTGCTCTTTGGTTATTTAAGAGTAAATTCAATTTTTCAGAACTGTAAGTAAATTTTTCTACAAAAGGTTTTAGTTTTTGATTTCTTCTTTATCTTTTGTTTTCAATTAAGATTTCTTTGCTTTGTTTTGACGAATTTTCATTTGAAAGTAAGTCACTTTTCTTTTTAAAGATATCCTTTTCTTTTTCAAGTACCATAATCTTATCATTTAATTTTTTATTTGTATAAGAGGCATTCATTTTCATTTGAAAGGTTGTTATTTGTTTTAGCTAGATCCAAATTTTGCTTCTTTAAATCTTTATGTTTTGACTTTAACTTTTGAAATTCTATGACTAGTTCATCAAAAACCTCATGAAGCTCATCAAAAGTAAATTCATTTTCGGTTTCAGAACATACCTCTTCTTGATCGGCCATCAGACAGAAGTTTGCTACCTCCTCCTGCTTCTTCCTTAGAGCTGGAGTCTTCACTTTCACTCCAGGTTGCCATCATGGCTTTCTTTCTCAGCTTCCTTCTGCTTTCTTTAACAAGGGGCAGTCTACCTTGAAATGCCCGGGTTTTTTACACTCAAAACACGTAGGCTGCTCCTCCTCCTTTTCTTTGTCCTTTTCCTTTACTCGGCTCACCTTTCAGAGGTTTTTTTGTAGTTGAACTTTTTCTTCCTCATGAACCTTCTGAATTTCCTTGCTAACAGAGCCGTTTCATCTTCTTCGTCATCTTCTTCGGAGTCTTCGCTTGAGTCCTCTCTAGTAGTAGATTTGAACGCGATCGCCTTCTTCTTTTGTCCACCTCTCCATTCTTTTGTTTGAGGGAGAGCTCATAAGTCATAAAGAGCCCAGCAGTTGTTCTAGCGGGAGAGTGTTGACGTCCTTAGCTTCTTCAATGGCAGTGACCTTTGCATCCCATGAAGCTGGTAGAGACCTGAGAAGTTTATTCACAAGTTCACCGTTAGAAATTATTTTTCCTAGGCTTCTCATGCCATTCACAATGTTTGTGAACCTAGTATACATCTCACTGATAGACTCAGTAGGTTCCATTTTAAACATTTCATATGTGTGAATTAGCATGTTGACCTTAGTGGTTTTCACTTGGTGTGTACCCTCATGGGTAACCTCAAGTGTATCCCAAATCTCCTTGCGGAGAGACAATTTGATATTCTATTAAATTCACTAGGATCAAGAGAACAAAATAAAAGGTTCATTGCCTTAGCATTAAGCTCAATTTGCTTAATGTCATTCTCATCCCAATCATCTTCCATTTTTGGAGTGAGAATGCCATTAATCATCATTGTAGGCTGATGAGGACCTTTTACAATTGTTCTCCACAAATTATAATCAAGAGCTTGTATAAATATGCGCATGCGTGTCTTCCAGTATGTGTAATTTGTGCCATTAAAAAGTGGGGGTCGATTTGAAGCTTGACCTTCAACAATACCCATTCCTATTGGGGCTGCCATGATCTTTTACTCAAGATCCTTGGACCTACAAGAGAGTACCGGCGCTCTGATATCACTTGTTGCCCAGAAATGGAGCCCAAGAGGGGGGGTGGGGGGGGTGGGTAATTGGTCTTTTAAAAAATTAAGACAAAAAGTGAAGTCTAGTGGTGCTTGTGAGCAATGATAAATTTGATGCAAGATGTTAGCAATAATTAAAGAGCACGAGAGAAAAAGCAATCACCACACAAACACAAAGTTTATAGTGGTTCGGTGCAAACCTAGCACCTACATCCACTCCCCAAGCCACCCTTGGGAATTTCACTATAATCCACACTAGATTACAGTCGACTTGTTTTTCACAAGGCTCACAAGTCAAAACCTAAGTGGTTTTGTCACTTAGGCTTACCAACAAACCTTAATACTTGTTTTGTCTTCGGCTCACAAGTTAACCCTAGTTGGTTTTATCCCTTTGGCTCACCAACAAACCACAATAACCTTCTTTCAAGACACCCTTGAAAGCAAGGTCAAATCACAATAAAAATATATGTAAATTTAAAACTACAACAAACTCTCTTCAAGAGTAGATTGGAATCTTTGAAGCTCAAGTAGATGCTTTGTCTTCACTCTTCCTTGGAATCTCCTTCAAGGTGCCTCTTTTTGGAATGAAGTAAGGATAGCTTGTAGGCTTTTCAATGGAATCAAGCTAAAGAGGCTTTTGATGTGAAGTATGGAGAGAATATTGGCTTTTTGGCTTTTGAGTAGACTTCAATGCACTTGAATACACTTCTCTTCACTTCTATTTCTTTAAATGAGGTTGGTGAAGCTTAAATACACCAAAAACCTTCAAAAAATGGTTTGTGACCGTTGGTACCTTGGAAATAGCCGTTTGGAGCTTGAAAGCAAGTTCTGCAAGCCAGAAAAATAGATCCGTTAGAGCTGTCAGGCTGCAAGTGTCGACACTTGGCTGTCAGGTGTCGACACTTGATCTCTTGGGTGTCGACACTTGAACATTCAAGTGTCGACACTTGATGCACAGGTGTCGACATTTGACACAAAATCCTCAATATAACAAAGTTCTGTATTTTCAAAAATCTCAGGCCTTGAGTCGACACTTGGAACCTAAGTGTCGACACTTGTGTCGACACTTGAATATAGGTGTCGACACTTGGCGTGCCAAGGATTTTTGTCTGTGCCAACTGAAGTGTCGACACTTGACTGTCCAAGTGTCGACACTTGAGACTGAAAACTTTCAGATTCAAGTGTAAATGCCTCAAAAACATAATAAAATTCTTGAATACATAACACATAATATTTAAACATTTAGATGCCCTTTTCAATGAAGAGGATGCCCGGATTTTGTGAGAATTGCTCCATGACATTACTGCCATACACCATAAGTTTTTGAGATTTTAAGGTGCTTTCTTCCTGAAAACTCACAACTTGAAATCCTCATTAGAATACAATATGCACTCAATGTTTTGTTATTCATCAAAATCACTGGTGGAGCCAACAACTTGCTTTCAAATAAATTAAAAGATACCTTTCCTCCTAGCAGAAAACATTAGTGAACCAACTCCCCCACTGATGCGGGGGTTACATCAGGAGGACAGGTACCAACTACCTGCTCCTCTGTCATACCCCTCAACTTGTACTTCGCTTCAACTGGGCTTTTTATATTCTTTCCATTTCCGGTTGAGAGACTTCAGTACAAAGTCATGGGAGTATGGAGGAAGTACAAACTTACCCTACAAAATAAATATTATTAATAATATAACACATAGTAATATTTGAACTATACCAGATAATAAATAATATATACAAATTTTTTACTTGTATAACTCGAGAATCTCTACTTTATAATCGGAAGCATATCATTCCACTAGCATAGCTAAGTGGACAAAGCTGATATCCTCCGTGCAACCATCCCAGAAAAGAGCTCAATAAGCTAGCGGCTGTCTTCCTTAATTGCTATCCCACTCATTGCCCCAACCAATATCCTCTCACCCTCGGGCATCTGCCAAACATCACGTACTACTGTAAGCCCGCACCTACGTCTGACACTCCCCGATCCATCTGCACAGAAATAGATAAAGTAAGCTATAATAAAAAGGTAATCAAATTTAAAGTTACAAGGATTTGGAATAAATTATCCTGAATTGTATTCCATCAGCTACTGGATCGATGGAGGGTCATGATGCCCCGATGATGATGGAGCTGCAGTGTATGCTGTGTGGAAGGAGAGGAAGGATCGGCATGAACATCCTCCGAAGTACTAGCCTCAGCATGCTATCCAGAAGAACTGTCGGCCTCTGTCCGGGAATGCTGGAACTGCACCCCATGAAAGCGTCGCTCGAGGGATCGTATACCTATCATTTACATCAGAAATAGAATTAGTGAAATAAATAGTAATTTAACATAATAATTACTACAAATTGTAACATTATAAAATTTAATACCAATAAGAATCAATCATTAGTATTTTCTTCAAACTTCTGTCCTAACCAAGGTATTGTAGCATGTACGTCATCACTGGTACAAAATTGAATGGCATGGAATGCGTTTAAGTATCATCATCTTCATCATTTTCCAGTTGTCTTCCCATATCATATAAGTCCCGAGGTTTTGTCTTAATAACAATAGTCCAATCTTTGTCCTTTGCTTCTTGTACGAAAAATACTTGACGGCTTGAGAAGAAGATAAATGATCATCCTTCAATAGACACCAGTATGTATCAACCTTGTAAAGTTTACAAGTGTAAATCCATTTGGATCTTTTTTCAAACCCCTGATGATTTATATCTATCCAATCACATCTAAATAATATGACTTAAAAATCCCATAGTAATCTAACTCGTATATATCTTTAAGTGCACCATAATAAGTCCTTTCATCAACTTCTACCATAACATCACTATTCTGTGTTTTTCTAAATTTCTAATGATCTTTAGTGTGAAATTAAATCCATTGATTATGAAGCCATTATATCTGATAACAATTTTATTCGATCCTCGAGCCAGGGCTATTAATTTATCTGAACAATTATTCTCCATCATTGTTGATACCTAAAGAATCATAAAAAATGTTAACAAGTTATTCGATATGAATCTATACATATATTCTTTAAATATAGTTCAAACCTGTTTGAAAGCCATGTAGGAAATAACTCGACTAACCATCGCTGCTCATAGGATACATCCATCGGTAGTGTAACGGTCCACCAGCTTGACTTCCGAAGCTAAATGAATGAGTAGATGTATCATAATAGTAAAAATCCAGGTGGAAAGATCTTCTCCATCTGACAAAGTGTAACCACAATTTCGACTCCAACCGATCAAGCTCTCCAGGATCATAACCTTTGAACATAATAACTTAAAGAATGATGATAACCTGATTATAACTGTAAGAACTGTTTTAGACACCGATGATCTTGAAGCTATTGGAAGATATCTTGCATTAATATGTGACCATCATGACTTTTCAGATTGAAAATTCCGGTCTTTAAGATGCACGCACCTTGAAATGTTAGATGCATATCCATCAGGTACTTTAATATTTTTCAATACTGTCAAAAATTATCTTTTTCTTGAACCGATATGGTATAAGATGAGGAGGCAATAAATTCTATCATTAGCAAGCATTTTGGGATGAAGATCATGTCAGATACCCAATTCTTGTAAATCCATTCGGGCATTTTCGACTCCAACCGATCAAGCTCTCCAGGATCAATAACCTTTGAACATAATAACTTAAAGAATGATGATAACCTGATTATAACTGTAAGAACTGGTTTAGACACCGATGATCTTGAAGCTATTGGAAAGATATCTTGCATTAATATGTGACCATCATGACTTTTCAGATTGAAAATTTTCCGGTCTTTAAGATGCACGCACCTTGAAATGTTAGATGCATATCCATCAGGTACTTTAATATTTTCAATACTATCAATTATCTTTTCAAAAAATTATCTTTTCTTGAACAGATATAAGATCAGAGCAGTAAATTCTATCATTAGCAGCATTTTGATATCAGTACTTTCTTAATATTCTCATTCGGGCCTTCATGTTATCTTTGATCTTTCCATCAAGATTCAACAATGTTCCAAGCAGATTATCACATACATTCTTCTCTATATGCATGACATCAAGATTATGCCGAATCAGATTATATTTCCAATAAGGTAAGTCAAAAAAGATACTTCTTTCTTCCATAAATGTTTACTGGGCTGAGTTGTAGATGCTATCTGTACATCTTCCTCATTTTCATTTTCAAAAAAATTATCAGATCTTCAAATACCTGTGATCCACCGTAGCAGTAGTCATTTCTTCTGGCAAACCTTCTTGATCATTCCTTCCTCTTTTTTTATTAGACTTTGAAGATTTACCATATGTGTAATTGATGGAATCCATTTGTCTAAAATATAGTTCCAGAAGGTGGAATAGGTGCACATCCCATTTCTATGGTACCATCAAATAAATTTTGCTGAAAATGAAATGGATGATTTGGTTCTAACCATCGACGATGCGCCATATAACAGAATTTTCCTCCATATTTTAACCAAATCGAATATGTCGAATCTGCACAACAAGGACATGCAACCCGTACTTTTGTACTCCAGCCAGATAAATTGGCATATGCTGGAAAATCATTAATAGTCCATAACAAAGCAGCCCGTAGTTTGAATGTTTCACCATTGAAAGCATCAACTATATCGACACCTTCCCACAACTATTTCAATTCCTCTATTAAAGGTTGTAGAAAAATATCAATATCATTTCCGGGACCCTTATCACCCGGAATAACCATTGATAAGATAAGTGAGATTGTTTCATGCACAACCATGGTGGTAAATTATATGGTATCAGAATAACTGGCCAAGTACTATATGTAGAATTTAGAGTATGGAAATGATTGAAGCCATCTGAAGCTAAACCCAACAGAACATTACGAATATCAGAGGAAAAATCAGAATGCCTATCATTAAAATCCTTCCATGCTAAACTATCAGCTGGATGTCTCAACATTCCATCCTTCGTATGCCCTTCATGATGCCATCTCATCAATGAAGCTGTTTTTGATGATGAATATAGCCTTCTCAACCAAGAAATAAGTGAAAAGTAACGCAATACCTTCGTCAGTTTCTTTGTACGCTGCATTGTATCTGTTGCATTCACTACATCATCCTCATCTCCTTCATGACTTGTCCATCGTGAAGATCACATACATTGCATGACTCTCGATCAGCATTTTCACCATGATATAATATGCAGTCTTTCGGACAACTATGAATCTTTTGATATCCAAGATCTAGATTGTTGACAACTTTCTTTGCTTCATAATAAGTGGATGGTAAACCATTACCTTCTGGAAATGCATCATTTAATAACCTCAGAAGCATAGTAAACCTCTTACCCGACCATCCATTCATATATTTTATATGGAATAAATATATAAGAAAAAAGATCTTAGAAAATCTCAAACAGCCCGGACATTATTGTTCATCTGCATCTTTCATTAAATTATAATACCGAGCTGACTCAGAAGTTGATGGTTGCTGAGCTCCCATTGTTTTCATGTGTACCACTTGAACCTACAAAGTTTTGAACACCATGTCGAAAAGCATCTGTGATCAAACCCGATATATCATCATCTCCTACTAGATTCTCTTGCATATTACTGATCCAGGATCAGACGATGGTTGATTACTTGATTCTGGCAACATAAGTTCTCCATGAAAAATCCACTGAGTATAACCTCTTGCAAAACCATTCCATATCAAATATTCTTCTACTATTTGTGGATCTAGATAGTGACTATTAACATCGTCGGCATGGACAATAAATCTTTCCATTCAAACTACTTTTCTCCATACTGAATTTAATGAAATCACGAACTCCATTTAAATATTCGTTGGTATTTCTTTGTTTATTTATCCAGCTTTTATCCATTTTAGGATAAAATGATCCAACTTTCAAGTTATCTAAATACCAAAAAAAGTTTTAGTTAATAACAATGCACTAAGTAATTTTTTATTTAAAATATATAAAAAATAACATAGATTAACTAATAAATGTACCCTATCATCAACTAATAGGTAAAGAGGTCCTATTCCATTCAAGAATTGCATTAATTATATAGGTCATTTACAGTAACCAAACGATACATAATAGAAGCTCCAGAAAATTTTGGCAGCATTTCCCTTTAGTTCTCCCCATACAACTAAAAATGTATGAGGAAAACTAAAAGAAAAAAATGCTGTCTGAATATATCTGGAACTCTATCCATACCACTTGATTACTGTAAGCACCTATAAAATTATTTGCAATTCTCAAACTATCCAAACTGGACAATCAATTGACCACTGTACATATTTCTCCCATCTGTACAAAAATAAAATAAATGTACGGATATTGTAGAATATATACTTTAATCAATTGACGAGTCTATGTTTTATGCAATGCAAGTTTTGTAAAGAATACTTTAAAAATCATTATTGATCATAACAAAGCTATTGATGGTTTTAAAATGAAAGCTATGCAATACTAAACAAATCTTAAAGCATAACATATTCAGTAAAGTACATGTATATACCAAGAAATTTATAAGAAACATAAATAATCTACTAAGAAAAAGAAAAATAAATAAAAAAAAAAACTAGGAGGCTAAGATCTACTATTTAATCCGCAACTAAATCAAAACGACTATAATCGGTTGCCTACAAAAGAAGGCCATCCAAGATTATAGGTATTAGAAATTATTGAATCAGCAAAATATACCTCAATCAACTAAATCAAAACGACTACAATCGGTTGCCTACAAAAGAAGGCCATCCAAGATTGCAGCCTTTAAAAATTGTTGAATCAGGAAACATACATCCGAAATCATCATAGCCTCCATATACAAACCTTAAACCAATTTCAAAATAGGGTAGAAACCCTCTTTACCCTCGAAGCAATCAAGCACCTGATAATAAAAGACACAACAAAACATGTAAAGCATATTTGGGTTATGGATGGGATAAACCTTACATATTGTCTAACAAACTGATATGTCTTTCAATTAAAAGAAGTGATTCTCAATGATAGTTAGGCTGGGATTTTGCTATTCATCATAAATGGGTTAACCATGACAAAAAAACTACAGCTCCGCTCAAGGCTTTCTGAAATCTGTTAGAGCCCCAATGTATAAGCTCAGTCTAGCTAGGTCTAGTGTTATAGGCTTGAGTTATAGATCTAACATAAACTCCCAAGAGATTAGTAGTAAGAAGACTTTTGCTAGTTCTTTGAATTATAACATTGAGTTGAAAGCCTGAAAGTTCTAATCTCACTTTGTCTGATTCTCCTTTGTCCTTCAATCATATCTAGTGACTTTTTCTTTGTATTACCTTCATTTGTTGAGATGGTAAACTTATTAAAATGGTATATACATTCTTTGGATGATGGTGCCTCATTGTTGTGTATTGTTTTCCTTTCATTTAGTATGTAAGACTAAGCTGGTGACCATTATTTAATGGAGTAAACATATATTTTTCTTTTTTAATTGGGTAGATTAGGCTGTATACATACAATTTGGGGTACGTATATGTGTTTCATTTCCTATGTTCAACCCTCTTATGGTACACATACATCTCCAAACCTATTTCCACATTCTAACTGATCACCAAGTATACTCTAATGAGCACAATTCCGTGATTGGCTCATAGTTCACAAGATGGTGATTATGATATATTTTATTATTTATTTATAAATTCTCATATTCATATTTGCTTTCCCTGAGCATTCAACTTCTTTGACAATTCTTTAAGAATGAGCTTTAGTTGGAGCTATCTCCTTGGCTTTCTCAGGATTTATTCATTATCTATTTATCTATTTATTTGTTATATTTTTATGCAGCTTTATCCAAAGCTACCTCTAACTAAAAGAAATGTCTAAGTAGATATCATGCATATTCTCTTGAGATTCAGTTAATGAACTATTAGCAAAATACCATTGTTATGTAGGGATAGAAAAGAGAGTAAAATAATAATATAAAAAAGTAAAAAAAAATGAAGTAAGATTAATGAGTATATGTAATAATAATAATATAATAATTGACCATACAAAATTGGACTTGATCTAATTAATCTACGCAAATAGACTTGATTAAATTTGACAAAAAATTGTCAAAGAAGAAGGTCTCAGTCTCCGAAAATTAGAGTGAACATAAATCCATTCTAAAAGTAAACCTGGCCTACTTCTTACGAAGTGACTGGTCGGATATGCATTTTAAAACCATACTCAATTTTAGATTGTGCTTGGTTAACAAGTGGACATGTTCTTATCAAATTTATGACCGAGATTTAATTTAAATGAATTGTATTTTGATTATATGTATTGATCCATTATAGTGGATGCATTTGTAAATGGATTTGATTATCATACCATGCCTTTCCGAAGTGTATAATATAAGTATAATCCTTGCAAAGCTAAATATTCATACAGTGATTTTAATTCTTGCTTTAAAATATGTGCAAAGCTACTTCAATACATACACCATGTAGAATCTTTAATCACTCTCTCTTGAAATCATGATTTATATGATTTTGATACAATTTTATCATAGTTGTGCATGAAAAGCTTATTAGTTCTTGGTCCTGATAATTTTAAACAATACATTTCTAGTTGAACAAACTTGGTGAAAGAAACTATTTGAAACTTTTGGTTGGTATCAATAATTATAACTTCAATTCTTAGGATGCCCTAGGATGTCCAATAGAAAGAGTATGGAAGGCCCCATTTAAAACCCTAAACCCTAAAATCTAAATAATAAATCCTAAACCCTAAACATATAAATTAAAAATCTTTTAATATTACAATGAAAAACATATAAAAACATAAGTCACAGAGAAAAAAGAATAAAAATTAAAACTATAAAATTAAAAATTTTCTAATTTTACAGTGATTTACGGATGGGGAAGAGTACATATTACCTTAATAGCCAGAGACAATAGTGATTCACGAAGGAAATGGAGAAGCTCAGAGACGGGAAGCCCGGATCTAACCGGAGAAGCTCGGAGATGACCGGAGAAACCTGGAGACGAGGGGCCCGAAGACGAATGGAGAAGCCCAGAGCTAACTGGAGAAGCCCGGAGACGAGAAGCTAACCCAGAGACGACCGGAGAAACCCGGAGATCGACGAGAAGCCCGAAGATGATGGAAAGACTGAAGATGACCGGAGAAGCTCGGAGACGACCGGAGAAATGTAGAGATGATCGAGAAGCATGGAGATGACGATCGGTGATGTGAACGAAGGAGATGGATCGAGGAGGAAGAGGAGGGAGGCGGCGCGCGGTGCGAGCGAACGAAATGAGGGCTAGGGCTCGGGGGGGGGGAAGTAATCAGAAATTTCCGACGCTTTAAAGCATCGTTATATCCATTTTTTTTTCCAATGCAAAAAGAAAGCGTCGGCAAACCAAGTATTTTTCCGGTGGTTTTGAGAAGCATCGGCAAATTTCGATTTCGACACTTATAAGCGTCGGAATATATATTTTTTTCCAATGCTTTTTAAAAGCGTCGTCACGCTCAGGGAGTTAACGACGCTAAGGAAAAGCGTCGACAAAAATCTGTTGTTATTTCTTATAATTACTGTAGTGATTAGAGATGGCTAGGATGACGGTGATGCTATCGTTAATAAGATTTTCTAGTTTTTTTTAAAAAAAAATAAAAAATTAGTGACAAAATATTACCATCACTAATAAATGGCGTTACTAATACCTTATTACTGATAGCATTATCCATATTTAATGCAATCGGTAATAATTTTTATATTTTTTAAAAAAATTAAAAATATGATAAAATATTGTCATTACTAATAAATCTCGTCACTACGAAAGTATTATTGATAGCATTAGCCATCTCTAATACTGTCGGCAATAATTTTTTAAATTTTTTAAAAAATAATAATTATATATTTTAAAACCTATTTTTAAATTATTATAACAAGTAATTATAGTAATTAAAATTGAAATGCCATGAATACCATAATCATAAACAAACAATCATAAATAAAAACTAATTATATTATATTAAAAATATATATATAAAATTTTATAAATTAAATTGCTTTACAAGTATCAAATTAATATGTAATAGCAAAATAGAAAAACAATCATGAAATGTAATAGATATAATTTGATACCATAGTCTTCGGATTTTTCTTTTGAATCATCCTCTTTTTTTATTTCTTCATCTTCTTCCTCCTTTTCCATTTCTCATTTTCTTCCTTTTCTTCACTTTCTTGGATAGGATTGCTTCCTAAAATAAATTAATATGATCTATCTCCTTGTGCTGACCGTCATGTAGAAGAATTCCTGGAGCATCCAACTCTACATCTATGTAGGATTGATGAATTCATAATATTTCATCCTCCTGAAAGTATTCTAGTAAATGAGACTTTTCTTTTCTTCAAGCACGTAATGAATGACTCGAGACTTAATTTTCTATACAATTCACTAATAATTTTCTATACAACCCACTAATCTTTCTTCCTTTCTTTTTTGATGGAAAAAGAATATACTATACTTGAATAGCTTGGTGAGTTAGTACAAATAGCTTGTTGAGATATGCTTTTGATCCATATTTGATTTCAATAAGTTCATGTCATAGATTAACCTTCATACTATTATTATTATTGAACCATTGGCATTTAATAGAATGACACTATTATCTCCAATGTAAGTCAATTGATCACTTCTTTGAGGATTCCATAGTAGTTACTTTTCATCTCTTCCCACCAGTTGTCCTTTATACACACACTACTATTCATTATGCTCTTATGATATCCATATTTATGGACATGAAATTTAAATTCGTTAACATTATAGCCATCAAAATATGTCATGCATTTTGTTGGCCCATAACATAATAGTCTTAGCATTTTAGAAGTAGAATCCTCCCATTACATGACTTGCATATTATAAAAGAATAAATTAAAAAAATAAAATAGATGATATGACAATAGATACTTACCAGTTGATGGAACAAATCTATAAAGTTTTGTAAGTATCGTATGAAATTTCTTGCTTACTTATTCTTGGATTGCCCTATCTCAGCATCACATCATGTTGCCTAAACATGTATAAGATTTATACACTATAATAAGTGATTGAAGAGTTGGGATTGTGATGGACACTTACTTAATATATTGGTTGACCTCCTCGTAGTTTAGTAAAATATCTCCATCTACCAAAATTCAACACCAATTAAATCTAGATGAACCTTGTATCTAAATTTTACGAATGGGATAGGCAAATATTAAGATCTCTTACTCTGATCCCTCACCACCACTATTATCATTTTGGCCAACTTGAATCAGCTTTGTCTACACACTGAGATTAAAGTAGTGTTAGTTAAAATTTAAAATTTCTTCTATTATATAAGCTTTGATATTAGAACATTCAATTTGGCCTTATTTTTTACTTTTTTCATGAAACTATGCATATATCTTTCAAATATATACATCCACCTATATTGCACCAGTCCCCCTACCATAGCTTCATATGCTAGATCAATCATGAGGTGCTTCATGAGTGAAAGAAGTTATGAAGGAATATCTCCTCCAACTTACATATGGTCTCTATACTACTAGCCTTAAGACTGGAAATATGGTTGGTGGATAATTCGGTAGCATAAATGTCTCTGAAGAAAAGACTAAGCTTAGTCAAAGGACTTCATATGGAGTTGGAAAGGATATCACTCCAAGCTAATGATAGTAATCATTGCATGAAGATATGACACCCATGGCTCTTTAGTCCATATATCTATAATTTTTGACATTAATACACCAAGATAGATTGCTTGCATAACCATATGAAAATTTAAAATTATTATACTATTAACATACATCCTTCAACCTCTCCCTCGTTAATGTATAAGATGTTTTCAGTTTTAGAAATTTTTTAAGTGACACCTCAACTAGCTCTAATAGAGGATGCCTACATATGTTCTTCGTTTCTGCTAAAGCCTTGGGATTATCCTTCATCTTACCCTTGATTTCCATAACAGTATAGAAAATATTATCGAACACATTCTTTTCAATGTGTATGACATCAAGAATATGATGGATCAAATTGGTAAACTAGTATAGCAACTTTCAAATGATGCTGTGCTTCACCCAATTATGAGTTCTACCGAATCCTTAAGGTTTCTATTTGTCAAATAGTATGTCAAACTGGACTTCGTCAACTTGGGATACCCTCTGAAATACTTGCATACCATTGAGGCATGGGAGTGCATGGTCCTTCTCTATCATTCCTCTTAAAACTCTCCTGCTGCTTTCAAAATGGATGATCCTCGAAAAGAAATTGACGATGACAATCAAACCAGCAGGGCTTATGACTAAGCTTAAGCTAAAATAATTTTGTATTCTTATACAACATGGACATGCTAGCTTTCTATGACTGCTATATCCTGACAGCATCTCATAAGCAAGAAAATCGTTAATTGTCCATATTAGTATAGCCTTCATTATAAAATTTTACTTTTTGGTGCATCAAAAGTATGTGTACTTTTAGATCATAAGAATTTTAGCTTATCAATAAGAGGCCTTGGATATATATATATATATATATATATATATATATATCAATATTTTTACCAAGTATCATGACAGGAATGATTAATGTAATATGTAAGAAAGATATTATGTTCTTTCATGCACATCCCAGACAACAGATTATGTGGAGTAATAAAGACTAGCCAACATGAATAAGGGACTGCTAATGACTGAATAGTGTAAATATTGAAAAATGCCTAGGATTTCATGCATAATTTTTTATAATTCATAGAAAAATACATCAATTTTAAAATTATTTAAATAAAAAATATGCATTTAGAATAATTCTAATAATCCTAAATAGGATCGTAATATGATATGCAGTAGAAATAAGATCAGCATGCATCGATATATCCGATACATGCAATAGATCTAATTTATAAATAATATAAATCTTATTTCATACCTGATCACAGATCATGATCGTCACTATTAAGGCACAAGGTAGGACTCTCTATGTCACTTTACAGTCACAGAGGATGTCCGGCCTCAATGAATCATTCACACGAAGTTCCAATACGATCAACCTCCTAGGATTGCTAGTCCCTCCGAAGGCCACTGGATGGCTAAAAATAATTTATTTCTTAGACTTTCTTAAACCTTCCAAAAACTCAAGAAGAGGATGAGAGGTCTAGATCTAAAATCAAGAAAACCAAAAATAAGAAAACCCCTTTGTTCTATTTTTGCTTCTTTTTCTTCTTCTCTCAACCCTAGCACCCAGAAGGTTTCTCATTAAAATCTTTCACTCATGATTTTTCATAATTTTTTCAATACCCTTTCTCATCTAATTTCATGCCAACTTAAAGCCCCTTTGGTCACCCAATACTGAAAGAATTCTAAGAAATTAGGGCATATGGATTAGGATAAGATAGTGGCTTTGTGAGATTAGGAAAGATTAAGTGGACTTTGGATGAGATAGGAAATATTGCCTAGTTTGACTAGTCTTTATCATTCCATGCCCCACCCTCTTTCAAAAATTTTTTACATAAATTTATTTCTAATATCACCAATATTTGGTCCACTTTTCATCGCACATTACATCTGAAGTTCTTAAAAAAAATTGGTGATAAAAATGGATAAGTTTTTAAGAGTTTAAGATCAAGTAGAGTTAAGATAAGGCAATAGTTTGATTCTAGCCAAACTCCTTAAATTTAAATTCAAACTCATCCTAAATTAATCCAAATTAGAGAAAAGAGGGAGTGCATGAAATATATTTGGCATGAACTTTTCATGAATTTATTCAAATAATGGTTTGGAGAAATCCTAGAGAAAACATAGTTATGCTTGTTAAGGATTTAACAAGCTTTGACCAAAATTAGTTAGGAACCAAAACTAATTTGGTTATAACTAATTTAACTACTTGGACTCAATCTAATTAAATTTCATTAAGTTTAATTAATTTTAATAAAATTTAGAATTAACTGAACCCAAGTTCGAATCAAAATGTAATTAAAATCTTTAGAGATTAGGTAATCGAATAACTTAATCAGGTAAAACCCATTGAACCAAATTCAATTAGACTTGATCTAAACTTTTTGCTCAATCAATTAAGTCAATTAGCAATCAAATTGCTATTCATTCCTTTTATAAATAATTATAACTAATTTATAATATTATGTAGGTTTAATTATTCATTATATTTATGATTTTGCCACTAAACTATTCTTAACCATTAATCAGCTTTCATGATCAATCAGAAACTTCTTATCTATGTGATCCGACAGATTCAAATACTAAACTGGTGCCTAAGAACTAAATCCTAAACTAATTGATGCGACCATTATAATGGTGCCTGACATTTGGATAGGTCAAATGCTTGTAAAGCAACATTCAAGAACCCAGGCATATGATTTTTATATAATTCATCCCTTTGATCCTAACACTCAGAATGATTTCAAAGTTAAATACCAACTCTAAATAATGCATCTAAAATTTCTCAACCTGCTAAATCCTGAAACACCTCTAAGTATTGCCTTGGCCAAGGACTTGCTAACTGAACCCAAGTTCGAATCAAAATGTAATTAAAAATCCTTAGAGATTAGGTAATTGAATAACTTAATCAGGTAAAACCCAATTGAACCAAATTCAATTAGACTTGATCTAAATCTTTTTGCTCAATCAAATTAAGTCAATTAGCAATCAAATTGCTAATTCATCTTTTATAAATAATTATAACTAATTTATATATTATGTAGTTTAATTATTCATTATATTTATGATTTTGCCACTAAACTATTCTTAACCATTATCAGCTTTCATGATCAATCAGAAACTTCTTATCTATGTGATCCGACAGATTCAAATACTAAACTGGTAGCCTAAGAACTATTCCTAAAGTAATTGATGCGACCATCTATAATGGTGCCTGACATTGGATAGGTCAATGTTTGTAAAGCACATTCAAGATCCAGGCATATGATTTTTATATAATTCATCCCTTTGATCCTAACACTCAGAATGATTTCAAAGTTAAATACCAACTCTAATAATGCATCTAAAATGCTCAAGCTAAAATCCTGCAACACCTCATAAGTATTGCCTTGGCCAAGGACTTGCTAAATTGAGATACAGTAAGCATTATCTCCAATCTTGGAGTGGTTATTTCCATTTTGACTCACCACTACTGACTTACACAAGTACTGACTACACTCTAACCTTCTATCACTGGATTAGAATCTAGGTAGTCTAGCATCTAAGTATAATGAGTTGCTTGTACATACCGGGATGATCTCAGGTCAGAGGGATACTAATATCCATATCCTTCTATGAGATACTCTTAATAGTAGAGTACTCACAGAGTGGTCATACTCAATACATGCATACCTCTACCACTGCATGTCACCAGTATCTCCATACTCCTTGTTAGGAGGACCAATTTATATGGCATACATGATCTATGCTCGTAAATATTTGTCCTAGATAACACGTATCATTTGATCGTAACATATTTAAGAACTTTTCAATAAATCTTTCTTTATCAAAGTGAAGTAGTCTAAGGACTTCATCTCAAAAGAGTCTAAAGAAATGCAAAAGGAGATGAACTACCAAATAACTTTTATTTAATAACGATTCATATCCAAATTATAAAGAGCTCAACTACCTACAACCTAGACTATTAGCTATAGGTCATTTCTTAATAGTAAACCCATCCGTAGACAGAGTCAGTCGGTCATTACATAATTCCTGAGTAAGTAAAGGATGACAATATCAAATTTCTTCCATGTCTTACTATCCAACGAATGACACATCATATCGTGTGCTTGTGAATCTCTTCTTTGTGCCATCTCAGCTACCTGGTAGTACTCTTGGATAAGTAGTCTTCAAAGTCTAGGAGTGAGGGAAAGGTATCGAAGAACCCTTATATGATATATCCTTCTGATTTCTACCCTCTTGCCTTGACATAAATTAGCTTTCATCAGATACGCCATATAAGCTCTTCAGTTGGAACTCCTTGTAGAAAAGCATGCAATCATTGTGGTATGTATCTATATTCTCGTATCCCATGTCAATCCTTTTTATTTTTTCTTTGAAGCATAGAAGCTCTCAACAAGCTTCTCATCCTGAATAGTATCTTCTTTATTATTGCAACTATCATCATAACAATTAACCATCATATTAACTTGGTCTTCATGTTCAATAACTTGACATAATTGATAGTACAATATATATTTCATATCCTAGCCACGGTAGTTCATCAGCATCTTTTAGCAAATGATAGAAATCTCCACTGTTAGCTCTATATTGTGCTCTATATCCAAGTCAAATTCAAGATCAGCCACATCCATAACCATATCTACCATTATATCTGTATCCCTGTCATATTGATTTCTAACCATTATAATTATCTCCCACGTCTTCTCATGTAAAAACTAATTAATGCTTGTAGTTTGGCATAAATCACTTTTAAATAAATGGGAATTTATTGTATCCTTATCAAGTATTTCTCTATTGACACATCTATTAGAAGGACAATGAGGTCATCCTTTAACTAAGAGTGCTGCTTCCCCCAAACACAATCATAAAAGTACTTGATAGTCTCCTTATTTCAACATAAATCATCTCATCAACTACTCAACGTTTCATTCAACTATAGTTCATGGCACACTATCTAAGGATTTTGTATGTACAAATATAAGGCAAAATGCTTACTAATTATTTATCATCTAACATTCCAAGATAAGTATTTTAAAATGATCCAGATAATGCAAGAAATAAAAAATACCAGAAGGTCACGATGATTTTGAGTTCGTATCTCATTATTAAAGGCAAATTGAGAGAATGAGAGCATCTAAAGGTGACGTTCTGCATGCAAGATATAAAGCTTGGATACCTAGGTGGAGGCCATCGCTGAGAGATGCTCAGACTTTAAAATGAAGTCCAAGAAAGGAAAGTGGGGCTTAGAAGAAGAGTACTTGAAT
Source organism: Areca catechu (assembly GCA_021397845.1). NCBI lineage: Eukaryota > Viridiplantae > Streptophyta > Magnoliopsida > Arecales > Arecaceae > Areca > Areca catechu. Next base: position 43,932,830 of record CM038053.1, on the reverse strand, counting down.
AAGAGTAGAATCTTCATGATGGAGAGTCACAAAGTGCTTCACTAGAGATGAAACAGAGAACTAGAGACCTAGAAGTTCAACATATGAGGAGCGCTGCTTGTCAGCCTTTTCAATATTTGGTACCTTTTGGATTGTTCATCTAATTCTTCATCCTCTTCTTCATCTTCTTCCTCTCCTCCTCTTCCTCCCCTTCTTGGATAGATTTTTTCTATCCAAGAAGGGGATGAAAAGCAAGAAGAAGAAGAGGATAAACAAGTGGAAGAAGAATTAGATGAAGAATTTGAAAGATACCAAATATTTGAATAGGCTGATAAGTAGTACTCTTTGCTTGCAATGAACTTCTAGACCTCTACTCTCTGTACTTCACCTCCAGTGAAGCACTCCTATACCTTTCCATTGCAAAGATTCTGCACTTACTCGAGTATTTTTCTTTGAAGCCCCACCTCTCCTTTCTTGAACTTTACTTCCAAGTCTGAGGTCCTCTTAGTGATGGCCTCCACCTAGGTATCCAAGATCTTATATCTTGCATCTGAAATATCACCTCTAGATACTCTAATTCTTCCGAGTTTTGCCTTTAGTGATGGATACGATCAGAATCACCGTGACCTTCTAGTATCATTTAAGGCATCCTATCACCAACTAATAGATAAGTTAGGTCCTATCTTATTTAAAAATTACATTAATTCTATAAGTCAATTATAGTAATTAAATAATATATAACGGTCGAAAAAATTTTGACAGTATTTTTCTCTTAGTTCTCCCTACATGATTGAAGATGTGTGAGAACTAAAAAATACTATCTGAAATTTTTATCGAACCCTCAACATGTCGTTTGATATGATAATTACCTATACAATTATTACAATTTTGAAATTATCCAAACTAGATAATCAATTGACCAATGTATATAATTCTCCCACCCATAAAAAATATATTAATTTATGTGATACATTAGGGTTTGTGGTCCAGCATGGCAACCAAGCTCTAGATCACCATAAATACATGTTAGTCGCTCAAGCATCGGGGCTACCTCCCAATACATTATCATATTGACACAGAGGGACCTATCATACCAGCCACCATTTCCTGCCTCAACTACCATGGCATGATCCTCCATTTCAAGTATGCCTACAATAACCAGAATGTGCCAATCATCATTTCTTATTTTTAAGTGTTAGGTACATGCCTATAAAATAATTCCCAGAAACCTTCCAAAGCAAGGGCATTGTAAAGACATAAGGAGAAGAACAAGGAGGGCAACAGGATCAGAACAGAGGGAGAGAGGGAGAGCCCACTCTTCTCAAGAGTCTTTTTCCTTCTACCACAAAGGAACCCTCTTCTCACTCTCATCCCTGAGTATGTCCTGAGCTCCTTGGATTGAGTCTTCCATAACTCACCACCTGAGTGAGACTCCTGCAGGCTGACCATGCATTCCCCAAGTTCCTTGCTCCTCCATTATGACTCCACTCATCTAGGCACCAACCCTGGAGAAGTGGGACTCATACGTACTAAAATCCCCTTCTTCTATAGATCCTATTCCATCTTCCTCCTTCGTTTTTTTGTCGGCTCCTCCACTCTTACTCCAAACTTTGAGGGGACTCCGAGCTTCCTTTATTTACCTCTCTAGAAGATTGACTTAGAAATCAGGGTCCACCATAGAGAACCTATCCCCGGTATGTCAAACTTTCAGGTCTTCTCTATCTTGTAGGATCGACTCCTAAGGATAGGACCTTGTAAGGCTCTCGACTTTGCATTAGTAGCCACTCTTGCTCTAGCTCTATCTGAGCTGAGTCCGAGTTAGCCCCACCTCTAGGAGATCAATAATAGATTGGCACTAGAGGAAGGGCTTGGTGCCCATAAACTTCATTGAGGATCGAAGTTGTATCTAGTCTACTTCACCCTCACTTTATACCAGGCTAAGGAGAAGGACAATCATGTCTACCCCTATTGAGGCATCCACAACCTTGGCCACCCCATTCCCAGTCCTTCCAAAAGAGGGAGAGATGTGATCTTTGGTTGCTTCGACTATCACCCTTGAGTAGTTCCGACAGCTCTCTTAGTAGGTATAGGAGCTAACAACCTTGGTACAGAGTCTTCAGTAGGCCTCATCAAGGCTTGTAGTGGAGCCCGCCCCTCCCCTCACTATATATTTGCCTTCTCACATGCAAGGTGAACAGCTTGGAGATTGAGACGAACTACCCAGGGGGTAGGGTGAGCCTAGGGCCACCCCCACTACAAAGCTGGAGATCCCTAGAGTAAGGCGATCGACCTAAAAGGTGGGGCGAGCTCCCCACCGAACCTCACCCCAACATGTTGCATCTCATAGACATCACTCCTATTGGGAGCTAAGTAAGGTGCATCCATCTAAGTCTTTTATCTATGTTTTCTCCTTCATGTAGGATACTTTGCTAGAGAAATCTTTGGATCATCACCCTACTCGATGGTTCGAGAGGTGTGGCAAGCTAGCCTACAAGCTCCAGGAGGTGGATAGCTACCTGAAAGAATTATGCTGGTAAAATCTATACTCAGGCGCTGAACCTTAACTTATGATTCATCCTTCATTTTCTCGTAAGATTATGAAGGAATTGGTGCCTCGCCACTTCAAGGCACCTATCATGGAGGCTTGTGATGGCACCTTCGATCGATTTGACCACCTAGAGAGCTTCAGGTCTCTCATGATACTTCAAGGGCCATTGAAAGCTCTCATGTGCAAGACCTTCTGACCACTTTCAAGAAAGTGGTGAGAACTTGGTATACTCAACTCCTAACAGTATCAATCTATTCCTTTGAAGAATTTGGCTAAAGATTCATGGCCCAATTTCAGAGTAGCAAGAAGCTCGAGCGAGGCTTTGATTTCCTCTTTTTAGTTTAGCAAGAGGAAGGCAAGTCCCTCCATCACTACATGAATCATTTTAAAGCAGCCATGCTAGAAGTTCATAGCCTTGAGGCCTCTGTCATCATGTCAACTTTTTAAAAGAAGACTGCAGGGAGGCAACTTCTACTTCTCTTTCTAAGAGGTTCCCGTGAGCCTTCCCAAGCTCCTGACTCATGCTAAAAAGTACATCAATGCTAAAAAAGACATGGTGGAGAAGTAGAAGGAGCAAGGGAATTGGAAACATCCCCAAAGGGATTGCTTATGCCGACCCTTCTCCTTCCACAGTAGCGCAGTAGAAGAAGAAGTGAGATAAGGAGTTTTGCCATCGATCCAAAAGTCTTAGGCCTCCCCATCAAGAGGACTTCATCCTATCGAATGTTCTCCGAGGGTAAATCCTAATGGAGATCAAGGATCAAGATTTTGTCTAATAGTCAGGGAAGATAAATAGGAAGGCTTGAAAGGATCCCAAGAAATATTATCAGTTTCATCGGCACTATGGTATGACACTAAAGATTGCATCTTTCTGAAAAGAGAGATCGAGTTCCTAATTCAAAGAGGCTACCTATGCAGCTATATCAGTCAACTTAAAAGTTTTGGAGGCCGCTGGTCAAGAACTCCAGCCAACAGCTGAACCTCCTATAGAGAACGGAATCTATGTCAGCATAATCTCTGATGGACTGATTGCTAGGGGCCAGCTCATCTAGACAGTGAGCATATACTAGGATGGCCTAGGTAAAAATCCTCCAACCCAAACACCAGAGAGCTGGAAAAGAGCTTATTACCTTTTCTATTGCTGACACTGATGGAGTTCTATTCCTGTATAATGATCCTATGGTTATTCTCCTTGTCATTTCAACTATGATGTAAAGAGAATCCTAGTGGATAATGGAAGCTCTGTAGAGATTTTATTCTATGATGCTTTCTCTTAGATGGGCTTGTCCAAGGATCGTCTCTTAAGGATGAATACTTTCCTAGTTGATTTTTTTAGAGATGCCATTCCCATCAAGGCCTGGTAACTTTGCCTGTGATAGCTAACCAAACCCCAAGATTGGCCATGATTCTCCCATATTTCCTAGTGGCCAAGATCCTAGCCACCTACAATGCCATCCTAGGGAGATCCGGTTTGAATGCCTTACGGGCCATGGTCTTGACCTACCATCTGCTAATGAAGTTCCCCACTCCCCATGAGGTTGGGCAAGGTTCAAGGTGATTAGGCCTTGGTATGGCAATGTTATGTGTGTGATCCTCAAGTAGAAGCCTAAGGAACACATGTCCATTGAGTGCCTCGACCTCTGAGATCAATAGAAGCTACAGAATGGAGAGCCTGTAAAGGAATTGATTCCTATCCCCTGGACTCGACTGACTCCTCCAAGTGGTTTATGTCGGTAGTGAGAGAGTTATACACTCATTGGTATAACAAGTTACCAATAATTGGGCATGGTAAGGTATCGCTTATTTGTGGGACCGTAGCACCTACTAGAAACCTTGGTCACATAGGAATTTCCACATATCCAAGGAGGAGTGTAAGAGATCCATGAAAATAATAGGAGTTAAATTATTTCTTAAGGTTTCTAAAATATTTTTATAATTGAGTACAAAAGTCTAACTTATCCTTGAGTCTAACTAACTTGTTAGCCTAATTATAAGACTGGTTCAAAAACCTTAAGAAGGTCTTGAGTTTAGAGAAGTTGGATTATGTGCTCGACCAGGACCCTCCATCTTACTTGACCATCTTAGTGCTTGTCAATCGATAGTTCACGAAAAATAGATGGAAGATGATGACAAGGTAAAGTGTTGTATGCTAGCCTCCATGTCAAATGAATTACAAAGCTAGCATGAGTATATGCCTTTGCTAAGGCTATTATAACTCAACTATAAGAGTTGTATGGTGAGTATAGTCACAGCACATATTTTGAGGTCTCTAAAAGGCCTTTTAATACCAAAATGCACAAAGGACAATCAGTGCATGATCATTGTTTGACAATATTCAAGGACATTGAATAGCTTGAGAAGCTAGGCATTCCAATCCATAGAAAACTACAAGTAGATTTGATCCTCTAATCCCTAACTAGTTTATTTGCTCAGTTCATCATGAGCTACAATATAAACAAGCTAAGTTACACTTTGCTTGAATTGTTGAATAGTTAGTAAGCAATGATGGACCTTGAAAGTTCAAAAAATTATGTTCTAGCTGTGGAGCAGGCATCTTCTTCCAAGAGAAAGTCTACTTGGAAGAGAAGTCTGCAAAGAACCAAAAAGAAAGAACAAGCCAAAGAAGAAGGATTCTCCAAAAAGCCTACTGCAAGCAAGGAAAAATATTTCCACTACAACATAGGTAGCCACTAGAAGAAAAGCTATCCATTGTACCTAGAGAGCTTAAGAAATAGAAGGTGGATGCACCTTCGAAAGGTATGTCCGTACTCATTATTAAATCAAACCTTATGGTATCTTCTACTTCTAGTTGAGTATTAGACTCTAATTCAAGTGCTCATATATATACTTCAATATAGGATCTAGTAGGAAGTAGAGCATTGAGAGAAGGAGAGATGATCCTGTATATCGACAATGGAGCAAGAGTTGCTGTAATCACCATTGGAGCATACCCTCTATCATTGCAGTTAGGGTTTAGTTTAATTATGAAAGACTGTTATCATATACCTGTAGCTATTAAAAATTTAATTTCTATCTTTGTGCTAGCATTGGAAGGTTATTTATATTATAAAGATTTTTATTCTATTTATTTAAAAAATAATTAATTATAAAAACTCTTTTGATTGATAGTCTATATCATTTGCATGATGATGCATTTATTAAATATTAACGAGCATATAGTGAATATCGTAGGATACAAGTGACCTAGAGATGAGCTAAACTAAAAGTATATGTGGCACCTTAGTTTTGGTTATATTGGAGAGGACAGGATTATAAATTGGAAAAGGATGGGATCCTAATTTTGAGTCATATCTATTTGTGAATCATGCCTTCAAGAAAAAATATCCAAGTTACCCTTTGTGGAATATGGGGAGAGCCACTAAATTACTTTCTTGGTACACATTGACATATATGGACTATTTGATGTGCAAGCTAGGGATGGTTTCAATACTTCATTACCTTTACTAAATTATTCATGGTATGGATATATGTCTTTCTTATGAGACACAAGTCTGAAATCTTTGAAAAGTTCAAGAGTTCAGATATGAAGTAGAAAAATAACAGGAAAGACCTATAAGGTCCTCTGATTGATCAGGGAGGAGATACCCTTAGTGCAAAATTTCTAGTTATCTTAAGGATAATGGCATAGTCTTACAATAGACTTCTCTTGGCACGTCTTAACTCATTGAGGTATCAGAAGGAGGAATAGGATCTTATTGGATATGGTTCGATCTATGATGTGCTACACTGACCTACCTATGTTCTTTGGGAACTACTTACAAACTTTGAATTGTATTTTAAATAGTGTTCTCTCTAAGTTCGTTCCTACCACACTATATGAAATGTGGCATGATAAAAACTAAGTCTTCATTATCTCAAGATTTGGGGATGTCCAGCCTTATACAGAGACTAAGATAGACAAGTTAGAGTCTAGATCTATGAAAGCTCTCGTTATAGGGCATTCTAAAAATCAATAGGTTATTACTTTTTACTTCTCAAGATCATAATGTGATTATGAGCTGACATGCCTCATTCCTAGAGAAACAATTTATTTAAGATGGTGGTAGTAAGAGGTTAATTCAGCTTGAAGAGAAAATCTCTAAAGAGCAGCCAGTTGTAAATCAGGTTAAATCCAACAAATTAGTAAATGTATTTGCTCCACCACCTCATAGGCCTAGTAGAGTCTCCCATCCTCTTAAAGTACTTAGGTATACTTATAGAGTGATAATCACATTATACATATATATAAGTACTAATTTAAAATTAAATTATTTTATTTAAATTGATACTTTTATATATCATTTGCAGGAAAAAAATTATCAAAGCGAAGAGCTCAAATTATCGGTTAAATAACATAAGTAGACGTAAATTGGACTTAAATGAACCTAGATTGAAGTTTGAAATTCATTATGGAGTTGCATGAATTTTAAAGTAGTCAGTCCATGATAAACCAGTTGCTTGATTCACAAAACACACAAATGGTCCATGGCTGCCATAACCATGGTCCATGGCTAAGCTTCATGACCACGAGTAATTTTCACTAGCTACTAGCCAGATGATGGCCGGCAACCACCCACGAGGTCCGATGAGCCCACGGTGTGGCAAAGATGGCATCAATGCTTAGATCCGAAAATAAATTTATGATCATGGGGGAACTGAATGGTGATTTTAAATGGTCAATGGCTAGGATGGTAGAGGCCTAGACATGATTGATGCATTGAAAGGTCTAACGAAGGGAGAGACGGTGATGGTGACAATCCCAGTAGCAGTTAGAGTCTAGATCTATGAAAGCTCTCTTTAGAGGCATTCTAAAAAAATCAATAGGTTAAACTTTACTTCTCAAATGATCATAATGTTGTGATTATGAGCTGACATGCCTCATTCCTAGAGAAACAATTTATTTAAGATGGTGGTAGTAAGAGGTTAATTTAGCTGAAGAGAAAATCTCTAAAGAGCAGCCAGCTGTAAATCAGGTTAAATCCAACAAATTAGTAAATGTATTGTGCTCCACACCTCATAGGCCTAGTAGAGTCTCCCATCCTCTTAAAAGGTACTTAGGTATACTTATAGAGTGATAATCACATTATACATATATATAAGTACTAATTTAAAAATTAAATTATTTTATTTAAATTGATACTTTTATATATCATTTGCAGGAAAGAAAATTATCAAAGCGAAGAGTCAAATTATCGGTTATAAAAAATAAGAAAAAGTAGACGTAAATTGGACTTAAATGAACCTAGATTGAAGTTTGAAATTCATATGGAGTTGCATGAATTTTAAAGTAGTCAGTCCATGATAAACCAGTTGCTTGATTCACAAAACACACAAATGGTCCATGGCTGCCATAACCATGGTCCATGGCTAAGCTTCATGGACCACGAGTAATTTTCACTAGCTACTAGCCAAGATGATGGCCGGCAACCACCCCACGAGGTCCGATGAGGCCCACGGTGTGGCAAAGATGGCATCAATGCTTAGATCCGAAAATAATAATTTATGATCATGGGGGAACTGAATGGTGATTTCAAATGGTCAATGGCTAGGATGGTAGAGGCCTAGACATGATTGATGCATTGAAAGGTCTAACGAAGGGAGAGACGGTGATGGTGACAATCCCAGTAGCTGCCAGACAGGCTGGTAAGCAATGTGGTAGAGGGAATGGTAGCGATAAATAGAGGATCACCCACACAAGGGGATCCTTAGCAAAGCACAGTCACAGCAGTAGTGAGGGTTGCGGTAGTGCTAGCAGCAGTGGTGATGCATGGAAGGAGGTTCCAACGGGGCTTCATGGCACAAGATTGGGTGGTGGCGGTAGTCTTGCAAGTGAGCTGGTGATCTTGGTTGTTTCCAACTAAGAGAAGGAGCCAGAGAGCTATGTTGGGTACATAATCAGATGGGCTAGTGACCTTTAGGTGATGATCCAATGGTGATGGGTCTACTCTGACATGATTTTGACTCTGATCATAGGCTTTGGGCTTCAGATCTTCATCCAATGACTGACGAGCTCTTATGCAGTAAAATATTAATTTGAAGAGGGTTTAAATACCAATTTTGACATGGAATAAGCCTATTCACACCCATCTAACCACCCATCTTTAGAAAATTAAATCCTAGCCATTTATAATTTCTTTCCTTTAGTCCCATACCAGAAATCATGAAGACCTCTCCCCTGTTAATACCTATAAAAAGGCTCCTGTACCTCTACTTGAAGGCATCACTCTTGGGAATCCCCCTAGACCCTTTGCATAGGGGGATAAGAAGGGATCAACTTAGGAGCAGTTATGTGTAGAAGTTCAGGAGGGAAGAGGAGATCTTGTAGCAAGGTTGAGCACGACTCTTTTGTTCTTCATTCTCTTATATTTCTTTAGTATATAATAAAAGATTATACTTTTAATTAAGAGTTCTTTATTTGCTCTCTTTTGTTTGCTCTTTATTATGCTCTAATGTTAAATTAAGTTTAATAACAACTCTTGCTTTCCGAAGATATGTCATGATCTATTATGGATATGGGACATGCCGTGGAAAGAAAACTTAAATACCTAGTACCTCTTGAAGACGCACCGTGATCTATGGATACGGAATGTGCCAAGAAAAGATAGGTAATTCTCTAAAATTAATTACATTAAATCATAAAAGAAATACAATTTAATCCATACAAGATCGATTCATAAACTCAAAATATTCTCTTTTACTTGCTTCGATCTTAAAAGTAGTTTACTTGTTTATTTCATCTTATGCAACAATAATTACTTTTTTTTCTTTTAAAATCATAACTTAGTCCTAGGATCCCAGAGAAATGATCTTGACTTATCTTAGCTATAGAGTTTGAGCTGGAGAACTTTTTTTAACTACCCACTACAGCGATCAAGATTTGACATCATTGTCGAGGACCCTAGGCACAGTTATGATTTAAAAATCAAAAATTAAAAAAATCTACAAAAATTTTGAATTGTTGCTTTATTTTTTGATTTACTGCCATCCTAATTAATTTACTGCTTTTTACTATTAAAGTTTGAATTACTGCTTCTAGTCATTTCTGGTAAACAACTTAACTGCCTTATAACCCTAATTCGATTTAATTTTTTTTCATACTTAATTAACTAAATTAAAATTACCTAAAAACAACCTAACATAAAAAAAATCAAAGACACCTCATAATAATTAATTAAAATAGAAAAACTAATTAAGCTTAAAAATGTATCACTTGTATTGGACATCTTCTTTTTCTTCATGTATACTTCATAAAACATCTTAAGGATACTAAACCCTAATAATATAAAGTGAGGATTTCATCACCCTTCCTTGGCTCACAAACTACCATCCTACATAATGCATTGACCTAACCCTTTAGTCTAAAATCAATTAAATGTTAGCCCCTAAGGATTTTCGAGCTTACTAGGATAAGGGACCCTAAGAGTGGACCAAGCTAGGATTAGTCAATTACCTGGTGTCTAAGAAAAGTGGTACAGGGATAAGATCTTGAAGGAAGGTGGTTACTTAATTGGTTCTATTATCTAACTAACCAATTATTTGGTATCTAAGAAAAGCAACGGGGGGAGCCCCACCGACCTTACACTTACCTAGCTAGTTGGCTGGTTAGCTCCTGACTTGGAGGGCTCAAAGGTAACCTTGGAACAGTTAGGAACTATCTAGAAATAAGGAACCCTAAGATAGAGAGTCCAATGTATGCTAACTTGATTGCAATTAACATAGAACTTTAATTAATAATTTTTCTCTATCCCTCTTAGCTTTAGGATTCTTTAGGCCCGTATCTTTAGACTTCTTCTCTATCTTTCTCTTTCTTCTTCTTCCTTCTTCTCTTTAATAAAATAAAAAAAATGTAATAAACTAGGATTGCCTTACCTAGACCTTTTGGTTGTATGCTAAGTTGACGTTTACTACAACCCGACTTGCAACCACTAGATGAAGAGCTAGAAATGACCCTTAGGTCAATCCAGACTACAATCATGCTGAACTTGGCAACACTAACCCTCTATGCCCATTACGGAAATATTTTACCTCATCCTTATACTCATACTCACCATGCATTCAAGCACCTCCTGTAGAGGCCACCCATATGAGATCAAGTTCAGTATTATTCATATGCTACTGTGTTCTCATGGACTTAGTAATGAGAACCCTTATTGGTACTTAAAATTTCTTGAGATTTGCTCTACGATTAAAATTCAAAATTTCTTTGATGATGCCATTAGGTTGAAGCTTTTCCCATTTTTACTAAGGATAAAGCCAAATATTGACTGAGCTCCTTAGATTCAATAACTATATCAACCTAGGATCAACTTCAAAGAATTTTTTCAAGTACTTCTCCATAGGAAAAACTAATCAAATTAGAAAAGCCATACTAGGTTTTTTCCAAATAGATAGGAAAATATTTCATGAAACATGGAAGAGATTAAAGGACCTAATCCTAAAGTTCCTATATCATGCAGTTTCAAAGTGGCAATTAGTCTAATGTTTCTATGATAGTCTATCAGAGAAACACAGGCAAATGGTCGATGCCTCATACAGAGGAACTTTTATATTGAAAAGTGAGGACGAGGCATGGCAATTATTTTAGACACCAAGTAAAAATTCTTTACACTATATGTTTGCCTTGTGTAATGACAGACTCATTGCTTCTCAAAAAAAGGGATGGAATTTATGAAGTTAATTGCTACATGGATATCCACAACAAATGGATGAGATGTCATAATAGATGGATCACAGAGTAGATGAGTTGTCCCAAAGGATAGATTGCATGCTTAATAAGGACACTCTCTTACTCCACCTATATCTAGTGTGCAACAAGATGTTTGCGCAATTTGTTGTAGCCCCGCCCACCACATAACTGACTATCCAACCACAAACCAGTTTCCTGAATTTGTCCATGAATAGGTCCAGCAAGCTCAAGCCCAACAAGCTCATAGATCAGGAAACGACCCATATTCGAATACCTACAACCCAGGTTGAAGAAATCATCCTAATTTTTTATGAAAATCATAGCCACCTTTGCCTTGATTCTATCAAGATCAAACTATCAAGAAAACAAAACTATAAGAATATACCTCACCCACAATATCAAAATCTTCATCAGCCATCCTCTACTACCTATAGCTCAACCTTTGAGAAAAAAGTTTTGAAAGCTTTAGACCAAATAGAAGTCAATACTTGGACCCTCAACTCCACTTACAATCTATCAATTCTCACACAATCCATCGCTAGGTTAGAAACCTAAATTGGGCAATTAGCGGCAAATCTGGATAGAAGGGAAGGAGATAAATTACCATCTCAACCTTAGAGTAATTCGAGAGGGCAATTCATGGCTAAAAGCACCAATATCCAGAAAATATTTTGAATACGCTAAATTAGTCATGACTCTCAGGAATGGAAAGATCATTGAACAAACTAGTAAAACCAATGAGACCAACCCTAAACCTCTGACCCAATCTGAATCTGAATCACCTAAGGATAAGGAGGACTTGAAAAAAGAAGATGAGCCAATTGTACTAGAACCATCTTACTTGCCCAAAGTTCTATTTCTAGATGCTCTAAAAGTCCCTATTCCTGTTGAGAAGAAGGGAGGAGGACTCAATGAGAAGCTAGAATTATTTAAGCAAGTCCAATTAATCTCCCCCTCCTAGATGCAATCAAACAAGTCCTGACATATGCTAAATTTTTAAAAGATTTGTGCACCCAAAAATGTAAATCTAAATCACAATTTCAAAGAAAGTATGCCTTACTGAGTATGCTAGTTCTATCTTCCAGCATACTACCCCTCTAAAACTTAAAGATCCAGGAGCTCCCATTATTTCCTATGTTATAGGAAACTTTCATATTGAAAAAACTCTCTTGGACTTAGGGATAAGTGTAAATCTTGTACCTAGTTTGGTGTCTGAACTCTTTGGACATGGAGAATTGAAACCTACATTGATTACCTTGCAGTTAGCGGATAGATCAATAAGATATACATATGAGATGCTCGAGGATGTTTTGATTAAGGTAGATGAGTTTTATTTTCAGTTACTTTTTAGTTCTCGACATGAAATTAAGTAACAACCTAAGATAAATTTCTATTATCCTAGGCTGACCCTACCTAGCTACAGCAAATGCATGCATTAACTATAGGATAGAAGTCATGGATGAATCATTTGGGAATAATAAATTATGATTGAATATGTTTGGTGCTACTCAAAGACCATTAATGGATACTTACTTTGAAATTGATATACTGGAAGACATTATAAAGGAAGCAACACCCATGATTCTTATACAAGATCCCCTAAATACCTGCTTGGCTTGTTGGAGGATATGACTTTGAAATAGAGGGATAGGTTCATGAATTTAACACCCTATTAGATAAACCCCACACCAAAACTATACCTCCATGGATGATCAAGTATAAGCCATTACTCCCATTAGCCAGTATATCTATAGCCTCATCTTTAGAATTACCACCTATACTAGAACTAAAGCCGCTTCCTGCCATGCTCAAGTATGTATTTCTTGGACCCAATGACACCCTCCTAGTAATCATTGCATCAGACTTGACACCTAACTGGGAAGGATAATTGGTTAGTGTTCTAAAGAAATATAAAGAGGCTATCGGCTGGTCTATTATTGATTTAAAAGAAATTGATTCCTCCATCGGCATGCACCACATTTATGCAAGGCGGATGCCAAACTACATAGGGACTTGCAGAGGAGATTGAATCCTAATATGCAGGAAGTAGTCAAGAAGAAAGTTGTTAAGTTGCTCGATGCAGGAATTATTTATCCTATATCCAATAGTAAATGGGTCAGTCCCATGCAAGTAGTACCTAAGAAATCAGGTATCAAGTAGTATCTAAGAAATCAGGTATTACTATGATGACAAACAAAGAAGGTGAACTGCTCACATACCCGTGCAACATCTAACTAGCGGGCATGTATAGATTATCGTAAATTAAACTATCACTAGGAATGATCACATTTTTTACTGTTATTGATCAAATCCTAAAAGGCCTAGCAGGGCAAAGCTTCTTTGCTTTTGGATGGCTATCCAGGATACAATCAAATACCTATCTTTTCTGATGACCAAGAGAAAACCATCTTTACCTGTCCCTTTGGTATGTCTGCTTATCGATGCATGCCCTGGCCTTGTAATGCACTCGCTATATTTTAGTGGTGTGTACTAACCATATTCCGATATGGGGATAAATTTCTAGAAATTTTATGGATGATTTTTCTAGAAATTTTAAGTATTAAAATATATATTAATTAATTTATATTTTTAAAAATTAATATTTTATTAGTATTTTATAGAAAAGAAGTCCATGGATGAAAGAGCTCAATTTTGGAGTCTAACAAACAAAAATGGCACTCAAATCAAAATTCAAATGAGCTCGAAATCGATGTTTTAACTTTATGAAGTTTTGCATGAATATTAAAGTAGCCAGTCCATCATGGACCGACTATTTGGTTACAAAATGATGGATGGTCCACAGCAGCATTATGTTGGTCTACGAACCCATTTCTGGATCATCATTTTGAGCACCATTTTTGGCTGACCGTCGCCATCCATTGCTAGAGGAGTCGTCGAGAAGCCATCCATGACTGGAGAAGCCCCTGGAAATCAAAATAGCCCAATTTTCTTTAAGAGATCCATGCTCCACCCACATCCATGGCCGACACCGTCCATGCCATTTGGTCACAAAAATTGCTGTTAACTACTCGTTGCCATTCTCTCGTCATCGTCCATGATGGAAAAATAGCCACCATCATCTCTTGATCCACCATGGTCCCCCTCCATCTAGATTCAAGCCACTTTCGAGCCACTATTTTCCAACACCACCACCCCCATCATCGTCATAGGCCATCATCCCTACCCCTAACTAGAGAAGCCTCGAAAAACTCGTTATCCACCTTGCCTTCGTCATCTGGTCACATTGCCACTGTGCCATCCACCATCCGTGGCCACCTATCATGCCATTGTGTGCTTTCCCACCCACCGAAGTTGTCATCATCCACTAGAGAAGACTACCGCTGCCTCCTATGTTCCGTCCATTGCCATAATTTACCTAGAACCGGGAGAAGCAAGAGGAGGTGTTTGAATGGGAGGAGGAGATCTCAAGCAATCCTAGATTTGGTGTGTCTGTGAGAAAGAGACTAAGTCACGTTCTATGAGGTCTTGGCATAATCCAGCACTGGTAGGTGGTTGGGATCAAAACTGGGCAACGATCCTACGAACGAGAGATGCTCTGACTTGTGGAAGAACTGTGCTGGTGAGGGATGCTGATCTATGCTTTTGGATGGTCAAGAAGACCTGACTCGGATCTAATGGTACAGTCTTGGCATAATCCAGCACTGGTAGGTGGTTGGGATCAAAACTGGGCAACGATCCTACGAACGAGAGATGCTCTGACTTGTGGAAGAACTGTGCTGTGTGAGGGATGCTGATCTATGCTTTTGGATGGTCAAGAAGCACCTGACTCGGATCTAATGGTACACATGAGTTCTGACGATAATTGGGATAGGATGCACTGATTCCGAGCATGATTTCAATAGCTTGATCTCCATTTGATGTCCCACAGGCTTTTAGGCATTCAAAGATAAATTATAATAGGATTTGGAGACCAACTTGAATCGGGATTGGACTTAGTTAAAGCTCTATTTAAAGGGAACTATGGGATACCCAAGGGAGAGGCAAAAAGCCAAGATCAATCCCTGCAACATAATATTTATTTTTTTTTTTTTATAATTTAGTTCTAGGCTTTGAGAGAGAGGGTGAGTAAAGAAAAAGAGTTCTTTAGGAAAGGAGGTGCGGTGACAAAGCATAAGTCTTCAAGAAGATGTATCCAGGAGCCATATAAGACTGAGGTATAGCTGTAAGAAAGTACAGGTTTCCGTGCTTTAGTTTTTATTTATTTTTATTTATGCAATTGAATAAAGCTTTAAATTTTTTTAAACTCTTTTTTATTTGATTTCCAAAACTTAATTATCTAGGTAGGATATATCATGTCCTAACATGATATGATCCATGCTTAACATAGATAATTGATTTTAAAATTTTCATCCACTTATCTTGTTAGGGTCTGTTCAACTCAATTATTGGATAGTCTATACTTGTAGGACGAGCCATGATCCTGACAAGATATGAATTGTACTCGGTAAGATATCTATGCTAGGGATTAGTTTGAAAGATTTTGAACAAATATGAATTTCGATTGTTTAGATTAGAACAAAAACATGATTTATGTTTGTGATTACCTGGATACCCAAAAATATCTTTTTATCATTTAAACCTCTTAATCTCATATTTAATTAGTTTTAATTAAATAATCATCTATCTTTTAAAAATTTAAAATTTATTTATTTATTTTCTTTACTTTCTTCCTGAAATAATTATCCTTGATCCTTGATGATACAATCCCTACTCATCCTAGCTATAGTAGTGAGTTAGGTTTTATTTTTAACTGCCTACGATGGTGATCAATTATTTTTAGACTTATCTAAGGTATTAGAAGGATGTAAGGAGACAAACTTGTCCTTAGTTAGAAAAAGAGCCATTTTATGGTTCAAGAGGAGATTGTATTGGGGCACATTATATCTAAAAGGGGGATTGATGTAGACAAAGCTAAAGTGAAGATTATATCAACACTACCACTCCCGACCGTGGTTCGATAAATACGATCTTTTTTAGATCGTGTCAATTTTATAGATGTTTCATCAAAGATTTTAGCAAAATTTTGAGACTCTTATTCATCCTTGTGCAATTTGCTGGCTAAGGACACACTATTTATCTTTGATGAAGACTGTCAAAAGCGTTCTACACACTATGAACTGCTTTAACAATAGCACCAATCATCAAACTCCCTGACTAGTCTATTCTATTTGAAATCATGTGTGATGCTTCCGATTTTGTAATAGGTGCCATCCTAGACCAAAAACTTAATAAAGAGCTACACATGATCTACTATGCTAGTAAATTCTTTTCGATGCCCAAATGAACTACACCATAACCGAAAAAGAGTTGCTAGCCATAGTGTTCACCTTCAAAAAGTTTTACTCATATCTACTAGGGTCCAAGGTTTTGATCTACTCTGATGATTTAGCTCTGAAATATCTATTTTCAAAGAAAGATACTAACCACAATTGATCAAATGGATTCTTCTTCTACAAGAATTGATCTAGAAATTCATGATAAGAGGGATTTGAAAATATGGTAGCTAATCACATCTCTAGAATCTTGGTTTGTGAAGCCCAACACGGAACTAGGCCATTTTGAGCTGAAGTCGGCAGCCCTGCCGACTTCATCCAGAACTTAGAAAAAAAGGGAATGGAGACCAGAACAAAGGAGTTTTGTTCTCCCCTATCCGATCGGATTTTTTGCTGAGGAAGAGGGAGGAGATGGCTAGAGGATCATCGTGAGTGGGATGGACTCTCGATCGACTAAACCTATCTATGGGAAAACAAGATTAATCTCCTCCAAACCCAAGCTATAAACCCCCCCATCTCACTGCCTCCAAGCAAGCCTCGATTGAGTTTCCGCCACTGTCTTCCTCTTCTCCAGCGAGCAACGGAGAGCCCTATAATCACCGGTAAGTCCTTTATTTTCCTTATTTCAATTTTTGGAAAGATTAGTTGAGATTTTTGGAGATTTTCGAGTTGGTTTGGTTTGGGCCATATGCTGTCGATGACCGCACTGCCGTCTACCACCGGTCCATCAAGCACTCCCCAGCAACCACCTCCCATGGCCGCCACTGGCAACCATGGGGGAAGGCTAGTTTGGTCAAGCCAAGGGAGCAACAAGCGAGTTCAGGAGAAGAGAAAGAAAGAAAGAAAAAGGAAAAAAAAAAAGAGGGAAAAAGAGAAAAAGAAAAAATATAATAATAATATAGAAAGAGAGAATGAAGAGGGAAAGGAGAGAGAAGAAGAGAGAAAGAGGAAGGAGAGAGGAGAGAGAAAGAGGAGGGAGAAAAGAAGAGAGAAAGAGGAAGGAGAGAGGAGAGAGAGGAGGGAGAAAAGAAGAAAGAAAAAGGAGAGAGAATGAGGAGAGAGAAAGAAAAGGGAGGAAGGGTTAAATTCTAGACCAGAATAAGAACTGGATTAACGAGAGTGGTCCATGATAATCTAGTTTTCTTTTTAGTTTTTTTTGAATAAAAATTAATTGTATGATTAAATTGTTGGTCACAATCGTCGTTGTCCTTGGAGGACCAAGTTTAGTATTGAACTGTACTTAGTTGGTGGATGCTCTTCAGTAAGTTATCTCTCTCTAGTATATTTTGCCATGCATGATGTGAGCTTGAGTATTATTATGTTGTATTATTATTGTATATGTTCTATGCTATATATCGATGACTTGATATGATATGAGTTTAAATACATGTTTAAAATGTTCTGAGTCATGAGTTGAGTTGGTTTTGGCACTCTTTAGCCCGACTATGATTACACGAGTTAGGATCTAGTCACCTTTTGGGCCTCCAGTGGGGCTATCACTAGCGCATGACCTTTGAGCAGTATGTGTATACAGGAGCTAGTTTTTCTTGTGGGCCTAGCTAGCGGGGCGATCGTTGGTACATGCAAAGGATGCATGTTTCTCATATAATTTCAGAGCTAGTTTTCCTTTGGGACCTCTAATGGGGCTATCACCGTGCATGACCGATGAGCGGTATGTGTACACAAGATCTAGTCTTTTCAGGACTAGCCTGGGCCGATCGTGGCTATAGTTAGAGAGATTAGGTGAGTGAGTGTGGATGGCCATCCTAAAGAATGAGTTGTCAGAAAGTAGTAAAGGAGGGTAATAATGAAAACTTAATTGAATGGCTAATTTTATTATTATGTTAGTTTATTATTTGTACTAATTTATTTAAGTTGTCTTGCTCTTGATTCATGTAGATTTGTACCTGAGATAATGATAACTTACTGAGTTTAGGGAACTCACTTTATTCCTACATTTTTTTTCAGGACCAGAGGAATATTGGGCTTGGAAACCAGTCTATAAGAACTTAGGACATAGGAACATTATTGCTAAGGCAGTAGCCTGGTTGGTAGAAGCCTTGTAGTCCAAGAAAAAATAAATCTAAGGGCATACAGCCGTTTGTTGCACTTCGACTCATATTGGGGTCAGAGCGTGATAGATTTAGTGGTATCAGAGCAAAGGTTTAAGATCAAGATGATCTAGTTAGTGAGAGTGAGGTAGAATTAGGATTTTGATTGAATATTCTGAATAATTATCAATACTAAGAATTATTTAATTTTCTTTGATAGGTGTATGTTATAGTTCTAAGGATTTGTTAAGTGTAGAAGGCTTGCACGAAAAAATGATTAATTCTCCTAGCTAATTTTTGGAAGGATATCATCGAAACTAGATAATGGATATATGAGGTATATTTTGAGTTATGTCATGAATTGATTTATTTTGAAAATTTAATTTTGATATACTTGCAAATTGTGATACAAGTGATACGAATTATATGATGTTATTAAGGCATAACTGAATGATATCGAAGGTTGGTTATGATCACTTGAGACCGACATAAATAGTTAAGATATGATTGAGTGATATTAAAATTTAGATTGTGATCGCTATAGTTTGTGATTTAAAAGATATTTGAACTTAGTGTTATAATCAGTTGGGATATGATAAATTTACAAAAAAATGGATTTGAAACTTGGATTTCTAGTCCTTAGGTATAGCATATAGGTTTGACATATGATTAGTGCAAAAAAGAATATGATTTTTGTAGAGAGATTGATCTTGGATGAATGTAAAAGCTGAATGAATTATATACTTGATCATGATGATTAGCATATTATAGATATTGAAGAGCTAAATAATATGTCTTTGCATTGATAAATGGGTTTGATCGAGCTTTGAAAGTGTTGGCCTAAAAATATAATATGGTATTGTTAAAGGGTTATGCTGGATATGTATGTTCAATTGAATGATGTTGGAATCCTAAACTTGATATGGATAAAGATCATGATAGCATATGAATTTTATTAGTAATTATTGAATTATAAATTTTGGGATTGTTGTAAAAAAAATATTTAGGATGAAGGTTATGAAAAAGTTTAATAATATTAAGAAGGAGAGTTTTTCGATGAATCTGTATGGAGATATTATTGAAAATATGTAATGAAAATGTGTTTGGAATAATATATAGATCTGCAAATTAGAGGTTAAATAATGTTATATGGACATATCATGTATATCTTTGGTAGAATTATTGATGTCTTGAATGGATGGTACAATTTTATGCAAAGACTTTGACCGTAGAAAATGGATCGAAGTTTAAATTTGATGCGATATTCTCGAGACCTAGTAAGGACAAAAAAATTAACAGTTTTGATCTTGTTTTATTGAAGGTTAGATTTGGTCTAGATTCTAAGAAAAAGTGATATTCTTGTCAGAAATAGATGATTTAATTAGAGTGCACAGTGGAAGTGTGGTGGTCTAAAGATATAGGATTAATAAAGTATATTATGATGAAAGAATGGAGCTCTTATTGGGATTACTGAATTTGGATAGAATGATACATGTGAGTATTGGATTACATATATTTGAGTTTCGGAAGACTTAGATTTTTTTTAAAATTTCAAGGTCGAAATTTTTTTTTAGGAGGGAAGAATGTAAAGCCCAGCATATAACTGGGCCATTTTGGGCTGAAGTCGGCAGCCCTTATCGACTTCATCCAGAACTCAGAAAAAGAAAGAAAACATGTACTGGAATAGGGGAGTTTCGTTCTCCCCTATCCGGTTGGATTTTTTACCGAGGAAGAGGGAGGAGATGGCCAGAGGATTGTCGTGAGTGGGATAGACTCTCGATCGACCGAACCTATCCATGGGAAAACAAGATTAATCTCCTCCAAACCCAAGCTATAAACCCTCCATCTCACCGCCTCCAAGCATGCCCCGATTGAGTTTCCGCCACTGTCTCCTCTTCTCCGGCGAGCGATGGAGAGCCCTCCAATCGTCGGTAAGTCCTTTATTTTTTTATTTCAATTTTGGAAGGATTAGTCAAGATTTTGGGGATTTTCAGGTTGGTTTGGTTGGGCCGTACGCCACTGGTGGTCGCGTCGCCATCCGCCACCGGTCCGTCAAGCCATCCCTGGCAACCACCTCCATGGCCGCCACCGCAACCATGGGGGAGGCCAGTTCGGTCAAGCTGAGGGAGCAACAGGGGAGTTCGGGAGAAGAAAGAAGAAAGAAAGAAAAAGGAAAAAAAATGAAAAGAGGAAAAAGGGAAAAGGAAAAATATAATAATAATAATATGTAGAAAGAGAGAAGAAGAGAGAGAAAGAATAGAGAGAAGATAGAGAAAAATGAAGGAGAGAGGAGAGAGAAAGAGGAGGGAGAAAAGAAGAGAGAAGAGAGAGAGAAAGGAGAGAGAGAGAGGAAGAGAGAGGAGAGATAAAGAAGAGAGAGAAAAGAGGAGAGAGAGGAGAGAAAAGAAGAGAGAGAGAGAGAAGAGAGAGGAGAGAGAAAGAGAGGGAGAAAAGAAGAGAGAAAGGGAGAATGAGAAAGGAGATAGGAGAGAGAAAAGAGAGAGAATGAGAAACAAAGAGGAGAGATAAATAGGAGAGAGAAGAAAAGGGAGGAAGCGTTAAATTTGGACTAGAATAAGATTGATTGATGAAGTGGTCCATGATAATCTAGTTTTTTTTAGTTTTTTGAATAGAAATTAATTGTATGATTAAATTGTTGGTTAGGATCGTCGTTGTCCTTGGAGGACCAAGTTAGTGTTGAACTGTACTTAGTTGGTAGATGCTCTTCGGTAAGTTATCTCTCTCTAGTATATTTTGCCATGTATGATGTGAGCTTGGGTATTATTATGTTGTTGCATTATATGTGTATGTTCTATGCTATACATCGATGACTTGATATGATATGAGTTTAAATGCATGTTTAAAATGTTCTGAGTCATGGGTTGAGTTGGTTTTCGCACTCTTTAGCTCGACTATGATTACACGAGTTAGGATCTAGTCTCCTTTTGGCCTCTAATGGGGCTATCACTAGCACATGACGTTGAGTAGTATATGTACACAGGAGCTTATTTTTCTTGTGGGCCTAGCCAGTGGGGCGATCGCTGGTACATGCAGAGGATGCATGTTTCTTATGTAATTTCAGAGCTAGTTTTATTTTTGGTGCTCCAGTGGGGCTATCACTGGCGCATGACCAATGAGTAGTATGTGTACACAGGATCTAGTCTCTTTCGGGGCTAGCCATGGGTTGATCGTGGCCATAGTCAAAGGGACTAGGTGAGTGAGTATGGATGGCCGTCCTAAAGAGTGAGTTGTCAGAAAAGTAGTAGAGGATATAATGAAAACTTAATTGAATTTGCTTAATTTTATTATTATGTTCAGTTTATTATTGTGTACTGATTTATTTAAGTTATCTTGCTCTTGATTCATGGTAGATTTGTACCTGAGATGTATGAAAACTTACTGAGTTTAGGGAACTCACTTTATTTCCTTACATCTTTTTTTCAGGACCAGAGGAACATCTAAGCTTGGGAACCAGTCTGTGAAGAACTTAGGACATAGCAGACATTATTGCTAAGGTGGTAGCCTGGTTGGTAGAGGCCTTGTATGTCCGAGGGAAAAATAAACCTAAGGGCATACGACCATCTGTTGCACTTTCGACTCAGATTTGGGGTCAGGGCATGATATGGTTGAGCACACAACGGCACAGATGAGGTTAAGAAAAAATTTCTTGATGAACAACTTTTTGCAATATCCTCCAACCAACCTCCATGGTTTATCCATATCGTTAATTACCTGGCAACAGGAAAAACTCTCCATTGGACAAACAGAAGAAAGAGTGATTCTTTACACAAGTTAAATATTACTTCTGGGAGAAACCTGAATTATTAAATATTGTCCTAACCAGGTTATTTGTCATTATGACCCCCGAGAGTGAAATCCAGAACATTCTCATTTTTTGCCACTCTTTGGCATTTCTAATTGAAGGTTGCAACTTAATGAACTCGAAGAGCTGTGCAATTATGTGTATGAAAGTTCATGAATATATAAAGCTCAAACTAAAGCATTTCATGACAAGTACATCTCTTAGAAGTCATTCAAGCCAAACCAAAAAGTATGGCTCTTTAATTCTAGATTAAACCTCTTCTCCAATAAACTCTGCTCCCGATGGGATGGACCATTCATTGTCACATAGGTATTCCCACATGAAGTAATAGAAATAAAAGATCCTCAAAATGACAACACATTCAAGGTAAATGGCCAATGCTTGAAGCCTATATAGATGGAATTGCAAACAAGGAACGAATCAATACATCTATCTAATGGATCTAGTTTATAATAAATAATGAGCTTAATGTCTGGCTAAAGATGTTAAACTTAGCACTAGTTGGGAGGAAACTCAATAATCTCATTTTGTTTTTAGTGCAGTTACAAGAACTTAAGTAGAAGAACAAGAGCCTGCTACTCTATGAAGCCCGCTTCAACTCTTGAAGCACACTCATCCCAAGTGAATTCTCTTCTTTTCTTTATGTGCTTATTTTCTTTCCTACTTTATTGAGGATAATGTTAATTAAGTTGGGGAGAAGAAAATCTTACTTAGATCCTTGAGTACAGTTAGAAATATCATGTTGTGTATGTCTCGATTTGGAGTTATATAGGCATCCTAATCAATGATAATTAATAGTCTAGATAATTCTAGGGTATTGTGGGATAAATTATTAAAGAAACTTATAAGTGGTAGGGTTTAGACTAGAAATAATTTCACGGAGCAATTCTAGAACCTTCTGACCATTGATCCTAATAAAAAATCTACTTTATGGGGGTATAAATGAAAAGATCAAGTATGTTAAAATTTTTCCTTGAAAAAAAATTTAGTTTTGCCTCACAGCTTTTCTTGACAGTTATTGAGTAACTGAGCCTCTTCGTCTAAGTAAGCATTGTGATTCACATCAAAAGGTGAGAAGGCCAAGAAATATGTTAAGCAATGGTACTTCACTGAGTAATCAGGCCCCTTCATCCAAGTAAGTGTTATGGTTGCATCAAAAGATGGAGATGCTAATACTTAAGAGGCTAAGACATTGTACTGAACCTTTTTTAAAAAAGGGAGAGAAACTAACTGGAAAAAAGATACTTCATCAAATCCCTAGCAAGTTAGAGGTTTCAAAGAGTGAGGTGAAAAGTTGACAAAAAAAGAACTCTAGAAACTTTTATAAACTTTACTCAACCACTAATTGGGTTGAATTAATAATCCGATGAAGTATCTCATTAATGGTCTAGCTAGGTATCAACTACCTTTAGGATTGCCTAAGTTACTTGCAATTCAAAACAGGTTTGTATACATGGCTAATTTATTTGCTTTACTCAAGGACGAGCAAAGTTCAAGTTACGGGGAGTGATAATCATATTATGCATATATATATATGTATAATTTAAGAATTAGATTATCTTTATTTATTTAAAATTGATATTTATATATATCATTTACAGGAAGAAGATTATCAATCAAAGAGCTCAATTTATGGGTTTAAATAAAATAAGTTTGAAACAAATTGGACTTAAATGGCCCAAAATAAAGTTTAAAATTCATTAAGGAGTTGAACAAATTGAAAATAGCCAGTCCATGGTAAACGGCTGCCTGGTTTACAAAACACCCAAACGGTCCATGGCTACCATTAATCGTGATCCACAACTGAGCTTCGTGGACCACAAGCAATTTTCACTAGCCACTAGCCAAGATGATGGTCGGTGACCACCCACGGGGTCTGATGAGGCCCATGATGAAGCAAAGATGACAGTGGTGCTTAGATCTAGTGACAATAGTTCACAGTCATGGGGCCAATTGAATGGTGATTTCAAACGATCAATGGCTGGGATGGTAGAGGCCTAGACATGATTAATGGTGATGAACGGTCCGATGAAGGGAGAGATAGTGATGGTCTAGACAGGTATCCAAAAACAGGTAGCATGGCTGGATGGAGTCGGTAAGTGGTAATCAGTGCATATATATATATGGATGAGATTATCTTTATTTATTTAAAATTGATATTTATATATATCATTTACAGGAAAGAAGATTATCAATCAAAGAGCTCAATTTATGGGTTTAAATAAAATAAGTTTGAAACAAATTGGACTTAAAATGGGCCCAAAATTAAAGTTTAAAATTCATTAAGGAGTTAACAAATTTGAAAATAGCCAGTCCATGGTAAACCGGCTGCCTGGTTTACAAAACACCCAAACGGTCCATGGCTACCATTAATCGTGATCCACAACTGAGCTTCGTGGACCACAAGCAATTTTCACTAGCCACTAGCCAAGATGATGGTCGGTGACCACCCCACGGGGTCTGATGAGGCCCATGATGAAGCAAAGATGACAGTGGTGCTTAGATCTAGTGACAATAGTTCACAGTCATGGGGCCAATTGAATGGTGATTTCAAACGATCAATGGCTGGGATGGTAGAGGCCTAGACATGATTAATGGTGATGAACGGTCCGATGAAGGGAGAGATAGTGATGGTGACAATCCCGGTAGCTGCTGGATGGGTCGGTAAGTGCGAGGGAATGATAGTGATAAACAGAGGATCACCCAAGCAAGGGGATCCTTGGCAAAGCACGATGGCAATAGTGGCAAGGGCTACGACGAGGGCTTTGGTAGTGCTAACAGTGATGGTAGTGCATGGGAGGAGGTTCCAACGAGGCTTCATGGCACAAGATTAGGTGGTGGCGATAGTCTTGCAGGTAATATGGTGGTCCTGGTTGTTTCCAACTAAGAGAAGGACTAGAGAGCTGTGTTGGGCATGTGATCAGATGGGCTGTGACCTCTAGGTAATGATCTAGTGGTGATGGATCTACTCCGACATGATTTTGACTCTGATCGTAGGCTTTGGGCTTTAGATCTTCATCTAATGGCTAAGGAGCTCTTTTGCGATCAAATATTAATTTGAAGAGGGTTTAAATACCAATTTTGACATGGAGTAAGCCTATTCACACCCATCTAACCATCATCCTTAGAAAAATAAATTCTAGCCATTCATAATTCCTTTCCTTTAGTTCCATATCGGAAAATCATAAAGACCTCTCCCCTATTAACATCTATAAAATGTCTCCTATACTTTTACCTGGAGGCATCACTTCCTGGAATCCCTCTAGAGCCTTTGCATAAGGGAATAGGAAGGGATCAACTTAGGAGCAATTAAGTGTAGAAGTTTGGGAGGGAAGAGGAGATCTTGTAACAAGCCGAAGCACGGTTCTTTTATTCTTCATTCTCTTATATTTCTTTGGTATGCAATAAAAGATTATACTTTTAATTATGAGTACTTTATTTACTTTATTTATTTGCTCTTTATTATACTCTAACATTAAATTAAGTTTAGGAACAACTTTTGCTTTCTAGAGACATACTTTGATCTGTTATGGATACGGGGCGTGCCATGAAAAGAAGAGTTGAATATCTAGTGCCCCTGGAAATGCACCAGGATCTATAGATATGAAGCCTGCCAAGGAAAGATAGGTAATTCTCTAAAACTAATTATATTTAAATCATAAAAAGAAATACAGTTTTATCAATGCAAGATCGACTTATAAACCTCTAAAATATTCTCTTTAAATTGCTTCAATCTCAAGAGTAGTTTATTTATTGTTTATTTTCATCTTATGCAATAATAATTATTCTTTTTTCTTTTAAAAATCATAACTTAGCACTAAGGTCCCTTATGAATGATCCCGACCCATCCTAGCTATAGAGTTTAAGTTGGTGAATTATTTTTGACGGCCTACGGTAGCGATCATAGAAGATATAGAGAAAATGTTTCTCGTAGAAGATAAGGATCAAATAGTTGATCCTAAGACCTATGATGGCACAATGTCAGGCATTGACTCTGAGAAATGGTCGAGTGCTACAAAGTCAGAAATTGACTTAATACATTCAAACTAGGTCTAGTCCTTAGTGGATCTACAAGAGGGTATATTATCCATTGGATGTAAATGGATCTATAAAAGGAAGATAAGTATAGATGGTAAGGTAGAGATATATAAAGCTAGGTTAATTATGAAGGGGTATAGTCAACATGAAGGCATTGACTATCAAGATATGTTTTCACCGGTAGCCATTGAAATCTATCCATACATTACTTGCAATTATAGCATTTTATGATTATGATATATAGTAGATGGATGTAAAAACTACATTTCTTAATGGATATCTTGAGAAAAATATCTATATAGAGTAGCCTTTGGATTTCACTCTAGTGATGAGGATTACAAAGTCTACAAGCTATATAGATCTATTTATAGATTAAAGCAAGCTTCTCAAAGTTGGAACACTCATTTTAATGATGCAATCAAATCATTTAATTTCCTCAAGAATGAGAGAAGCCTTGTGTATATAACAAGGTTAGTAGGAGGGCTGTGACATTCCTTGTATTGTACGTGGATAATAATTTCTTAATGGGAATGACATTTCCATGCTAACTTCAGTTAAAAATTGGTTGTCCAAAGAATTTTTCATGAAAGATCTAGGTGAGGCATCTTACATTCTAGGAATTAAGGTCTATAGAGATAGACCGAATATGATACTTTAGCCTTTTACAAAAAATATACATAGAGGTAGTGTTGAAAAGGTTCAGCATAGAGTACTCTAAGAGAGGATTATTATCCCTTAAGAATGGCATTAGTCTCTCCAAGATGATGTGTCTAGCATATCTGAGAAGATTTAGTGGATGAGAAAGATCCCTTATACTTCGATAATAGGAAGCCTCATATATGCCATGTTGTATACATGACCTGATATAGTCCTTACTATGAGTATCACAAGTCGATATCAATAGAATCCAGGCGAAGAGCACTAGATTGCTGTGAAGAGTATCCTTAAGTACTTGAGAAGAACTAAGAATATGTTCTTGATCTTTGGAGAAAGTTCTGAGTTATGGGTAAAAGGATACACCGATTCAGACTTTATATCTAATCCTGATGATAGAAGGTCTATATCAGGATGTGTGTTCCTTTGCAATGGTGGCTTTACCAACTAGAAGAATTCCAAGCAACCCATCATTGCTAATTCTACTATGAAAGATGAATACATCACCACCTCTAAAGCTACAAAGGAAGCCTTCTAGTACAAAAAAATTATTATGGAGCTCAGACTAATGCTATCAAATGCCATCCCCTTATACTGTGATAACAACGATGCCATAATCCTTGCTAAGGAACCTAGGTCACACTAGAAGTCCAAAAACATCAAGCGCCGATTCCATATTATACATGACTACCTCAAAAAGAAGTATGTCGAGATGCAAAGAGTAGACTTAGTGGACAATATGGTAGACCCATTGATAAAATGGTTGAGCCAGTAGAAGACTATGCTGCGGACACCAGAGGCACCAGAATTAGACAGAGGCTCGTCAACCCTCTATGGATTTTCTAGTAGTGTTAGCCTATTTAAGTCTAGTTTATATTAAGGACTTAGCCTATTTGAGTCCCCACTTTAGCCCTATAGTCATGTTTTTGGCCTTTTCACAATTGAGTCCTGTATGTAGCATTTGATCCATACCATTAGGATTTTGGATCAATCGATCAAGTCAGCTCATGTTGAGCTAATCATATTCTGAGTCTTGTAATCATGTCCAGTTGTATTGAGTCTGTATTGAGTCAAGCATAGTCAAAGAAGACTCATGCATGTGAAGGACACCACCCAGCATGCCACCTTAGCAGCCGCATGGAGTCCAGTCACACCCTGGATTTCGCCACCTAGGATTACTTGGAGGATCATGAAGTCGGCCCATGCATGAGGAGTTGATGACCACATGCCAGCACACCCCTTCCACACCCCAAGCACACCAACTCCATATGGCAGCATGACAAGAAGGAAAGTCAAAATAGATAAACATGAATCCCATGATTCATGCCAGCTTGCTTAGGAAAGAAGTGGTCCACCCTAAGCCAAGAAAAGTAAAAAGTTGGCGCCCCTTTGTCCCCCCCACTTTGGCTGCCCACTACCTACCTTGTTTGGAGGGATTTTGTATGGTATGATAGTATTTTCTTCCATGTATTTAGCCCCACACTTTAGGAAGAAAGTGGGCATCCCTTATTTTCCTTGTTTTCTTTTGCTTGGGCCCTAAGTCTCATATAAGGGATCCCTTGTATGAAAATTTGATAATTTTTTATGAATATAAATTGAGTTTTCCAACTTTTTGCTGTGTGCTTACTGTGAGCTAAGGGGAATATATATGAACCCCTTCTTCTTCCTTGTCTCCTATGCCCTGCCTCTAGCCGCCATCAAAACCCTGGAAGCCATCCAAGCCTTGGCCGCCTAACACAAAAACTCTTCCATCCTTGCTGTTTTCAATTTATTTCTTCGTCCTTGCATTATTTTCTAACCCATGAGAGGCAATTTACAGGTCCCTCGATATCTACGAATCCATTGATTCTAGTTGGGCCGATATCGAATCACCATGTTGAAAGCCGTGAATCCATGGGATCTTCGGCTTGATCATCCAGGCTGCATCCGGGAGCGAAGAGAGACCTCTGCAAGGATTCATCTACTAGATCCTGTCAGGTACACCACCTCTACTTGCTAGTAGCGTTATTGAAGGGAACTAGCCCAACCGGGGCTTCTTAGCCTCGGCGGTCATCTTTTCTATTACTTTTCGGGTCTTTTTGAATAATGTTGCTTCTTATTTTTGCACAGAACTCTCTACTTTAATTCTTGTCCTTATTTTTAGGATTTAGACACCTAACTCAACATATAAAAATACAAAAACACTTTGTATGCATCTTTAGTCCCGCATTATTTTGGTATCAGGGCCTGTTTGGGCTTAATTTCTCTTTGAATATTCGGATCGGGTGCTTCACCATGGCCATCTGGTCATAGGAGACAAGTAGGGCTGCAAGACCCTCTCTTCCCAATAGAAGGGATCTCCTATGGCATGTAGGGGTGCTGCTATGATTGACCCCTGAAGAAGAAAACAAAGAGCTTCATTAGGGTAACTTGCATCTCGACTATCTCAGTACATAGCTTGCTGTTTTAATTGTTTCTATCTGTAGATAATTCAAAAGAATCTGATTTTTATTTTTCTAGATTCCACATAATTGAAAGTAATTTTTAGAATTTTTTCAAATTTTGATTCAGTATGTATGTTTTCTACACGCCTGATTACTATCTGAGAACAAATCTGTTATAAAATTCCAGCAAGTGCATTTCATCATACTTTCATGTCCATATAGTTTAATTTTGCACTTTAGGTTCATGTTTTTATTTCCAGCATCTTATACTCTGCTAATCTTCATCAAAATACAAAAAAAAAAAGATACATTTCATTAGGTTTCATGTGCATGCCATCATCTACATAATCGATTTAAGGGCGGCAATATCACAAGATAAGGAAAGGAGGTCATTGCCTTTCCTTAGCCCGAAAACCACCACCCTTGCATTTCGAACCTCAGCCTAATCTAAAATCAAGTAACAACCTAATAGCTTAGGGACACCCATGAGTCGGGTTTAATCATTTTGGGGAAGCTGGTTGCATGCAACCCTTCAATTAATACCGGGAAACTGGTGTCTAAGGCAAGAGGTCCGGTGTCAAATGACCTAAGCAGTGTTGTGGTTCTTTAATTGGATCCTTGCAAAAGCAAGGGGGGCCTCCCACACTCCTACCTCTTACCTAACCGTGAAAGGGCTAGTTGTTGTGCTGTGTGTCTTCTATGTTAACCCATTCTGTTTGAACTCATAGGTCTAGCAAACCGTAGTACCCTCCATTGTGTGCTGCATGTCTAGTCTAGATTAGGAGTCCATTCACCCATCAGTCCTTATCCAGCCCAGTGTAATCATGTGATCAACCCTTGAGGCCCACTTCCGGGCCCTCAGTGAACAACTGGTCCAATTGGACCAAAAGATGGCCCAAGCAGAGGCACGAGCAGAAGCCTGCAAGGCCCATGCTAAATTCAACTCCTCTAGGCCCAATTCCCTTTATCCAAGAGCCTATGATCATGATCTTGCCCCTGAGTCTAGCCCTAGGAGCTCATACCCATACTTTGTTGACTCTGAGGAGGGACCCATTAGGAGCACCCAACCTTATGCACCCACTTTTGATGGAAGACAAGAGGTGTATATCGATTGGGAGGAGAGCATGGAGCACTATTTCGAGTACACTAGGATGTCAGAGTTAGAGAAATTTAGATTGGCCACATGTAGGTTAACCCGATATGCTAAGTGGCATTGGGCAGCTATTGAGGATGAATGTTATCAAAGAGGAGATAGAATATGTAGTTGGAGAACCCATGAGAAGTAGGCTAAGAGAAAAGTACCTAGGTAGATTTTATGAGCAAAGACTTTTAGACCAATGGTACAAACTGAGACAGGGTGATAGACCAGTGTCTGAGTATATTGAGGAATTCAAGGGGTTCATTAGGAGATGTAATACAACCGAATCTAAGACCATGACCATATCTAGATTTCGAGGAGACCTATGTAAGGACACCCAAGGGGAATTACTTCAATAGAAAATTCATACTCTAGAGGAAGCTTTTCGGATTGCTAGAGAATTCGAGTCTTATCAAAGAGAACTTATGAGTAGCTGACCTAAGCCCAGCATGATTAGCACCTCTAGGCCAATTCTTAGACAGATTCCTTCAAACCAGCCTACTACTCATATTCCATTAGTTTGTAAGGGAAAGATCCCTAAACCCCTTAGTGAGCCTGATAAAGAAGTTTATGAGGCTAAACCAAGTTTAATTAATGGATATGAAGGGGAAGAGGAAGAATCCATTGAAGAGTTTTAGGGAGAAAAGGTTGAACCCATTAAGAATCTAGAGAAAGAAACTCCTGAGTCTACTGAAGAATTCAAAGAAGAGATCTATGAATCAAGTCTAGTGGAGGAGTATAATGAAGGTGGATGCAAGGTTGAGATCACTGAGAAACTAATAGAAAAAGATCCTGAACCCACTATAGAATTTGAAGAAGGAGTGATGGAGCCAGGATCAAACATATCAGATGAAAGTGAGGGTTCACATGAGTTGTCCATAAAAGAGGTCTAGGAACATGTCCCTAAGGAGCAACCCCAGGAAGTAGACGTTATTTTAGAAGACTTTCAAGATAAACTTCTCGAAGACCTTCCTGATGACCTTCCACCATCTAGGAGCATCCAGCCTATCCTAGATCTTACAGCCATAGATCAATATTTAAATCTTAAGGTCATCCCGGGTAACCAAGGTCTATTTCATGTTTCCAATAAATTATCCCAAGACTCCGATTTTTATATCCTATCATACCCTAAGGCTTCCAATGTTCCCCAAATTATCAAATTACACTTTATTGAGATCGTTCAGTTGCACCAGTGCTATCAGTATGTTAGGTTTGCGACCTACTTTTGGAAGACCTTATGGCATTTGCTAGGGATCCATTATAATTTTTCATGTGCATGCCAGACCAGGGTCAAACCTAGAGAGTCTATAATCTATTAGGTTTAGGCCCAAGAGTCCAATAAAAATTCTTCTCAATAAGAATGCATAGTTGAGTCTACATTTTGTTAGGTATCAATACGAGTCTCAGAGTCTGCAAAGTCATTCACATAGTATGTATAAGGAAATTAGCCAAAAAAGTTAATCTAAGTAATGATACATACAAGAAATTGGTTGATTCCTGAAAGCAAGCCCAAGAATTTGACATAGGGAATTCTGTCATGATTAGGCTTAGGCTTGAGCAGTTCCCACCCGGGACCATTAAGAAGCTTCATGCTCATGGAGCCGGACCTTTTAGAGTGATAAAGAAGGTTGGACCAAATGCCTATGTGTTAGATTTGCCCTCATAATTTGGCATTAGTTCTACCTTCAATATCGTAGACCTGGTTGAGTATAGGGAACCGGTAGTGATACCCAGTGAGGCCTTTAGACCTACTCCATCCCTTATGAATGACCCTAGCTCAGAGTGTCTACCAACTAATTGGCCTGAGAGAGGAGAACGGATCGAGTGTATCCTGGACGATCAAGCCATCATGACCCGGGGTCACGGCTATCAACGCTACCTGGTTAGATGGCAAGGTTGGCCAGAATCAGATGATTCATGGATTTCTCGAGAGGACTTACAGTGCCTTGACCCAGATCTTCTCGAGAGATATGTGAGCCAGTGTGATCCTTACTGAATAGGGTCGAGTTCCTCCCATCCCAGAAGAATTGGTGCGGACACCAAAGGCACTAGAATAAGACAGAGGCTTCTCAACCCTTTGTGGATTTCCTAGTAGTGTTAGCCTAGTTAAGTCTAGTTTGTATTAAGGGCTTAGCCTATTTGAATCCCCACTTTGGACCTCAAGTCATGTTTTCGGGCTTTTCATAATTGAGTCCTATATGTAGCATTTGATCCATACCATTAGGATTTTGGATCAGTCGGTCAAGTCAGCTCATGTTGAGCTAATCATATTCTGAGTCTTGTAATCATGTCCAGTTGTATTGAGTCTATATTGAGTCAAGCCCAGTCAAAGAAGACTCAAGCATGTGAAGGACACCACCCAGCGTGCCACCTCAACAGCCGCATGAAGTCCAGTCACACCCTGGATTCTGCCACCTAGGATTACTTGGAGGATCATGAAGTCGGCCCATGCATGAGGAGTTGATGACCACATACCAGCACACCCCTTCCACACCCCAAGCACACCAACTCCACATGCCAGCATGACAAGAAGGAAAGTCAAAATAGATAAACATGAATCCCATGATTCATGCCAGCTTACTTAGGAAAGAAGTGGTCCACCCCAAGCCAAGAGAAGAAGTTGGCGCCCCTTGGTCCCCCCCTTTGGCTGCCCACTACCAACCTTGTTTGGAGGGATTTTGTATGGCATGAGAGTGTTTTCTTCCATGTATTCATCCCCACACTTTAGGAAGAAAGTGGGCATCCCTTATTTTCCTTGTTTTCTTTTGCTTGGGCTCTAAGTCTCATGACTTATATAAGGGACCCCTTGTATGAAAATTTGATAATTTTTGATGAATATAAATTGAGTTTTCCAACTTCTACTGTGTGCTTGATGTGTTCTAAGGGGAATCTGTGTGAAGCCCTTCTTCTTCCTTGTCTCTTGCGCCATGCCTCTAGTCACCATCAAAACCCTAGAAGCCATCTCTCCAAGCCTTAGCCGCCCAACACAAAAACTCTTCCATCCTTGCTGTTTTCAATTTATTTCTTCATCCTTGCATTGTTTTCTAACCCCTGACATGTGATTTACAGGTCCCTCGATGTCTACGAATCCATTGATTCCAGCCGGGCCGCTATCGAATCACCGGGTTGAAAGCCGCGAATCCACGGGATCTTCGGCTTGATCATCTATGCCGCATCCGGGAGTGAAGAGAGACCTCTGCAAGGATTCATCTGCTAGATCCTATCACGTACACTCCCCTCTACTTGTCAATAGTGTTATTGAAGGGGAACTAGCCCAACTGGGGCTTTTCAATCTTGGCAGTCATCTTTTCTATTACTTTTCGGGTCTTTTTGCATGCTGTTGCTTCTTATTTTTGTACATAACTCTCTACTTAAATTCTTGGCCTTATTTTCAGGATTTAGATACATAGCTCAACATATAAAAATACAAAAATATTTTGCATGCATAAATCATCCCGCATCATACTAAAGTCCACCTTGAGAAGATGGGATTTAGGTATATGGTTAATTGACTTTAGTGCAAGTGGAAGATTGTTAGATATACATCTTGGAAGCTAAGTTGGCATGACATAGTATATCTTTTCTAAGATATATTTTTGTACTTAATTTATTGAAATCAATAAAATTGGATATTTATCATTTCTATTCATATCTAATGTATTTATGAATCATCCATGGAGTTAATAAACAATGACACATATTTTCAAGAGTTGAGAATTTGAGACATATCTTATTATAGATTAACTCCTAAATACTCCAGATCGTCAAATCATCATGGAGATAGTGATTGATCCATTAAGATCAGTGCACGGATCCTTTTCTTTTAGGTAGATG
Source organism: Areca catechu (assembly GCA_021397845.1). Classification (NCBI taxonomy): domain Eukaryota; kingdom Viridiplantae; phylum Streptophyta; class Magnoliopsida; order Arecales; family Arecaceae; genus Areca; species Areca catechu. The sequence continues at coordinate 43,898,362 of CM038053.1, read as the reverse complement.
AGTCTCAAGTCTAAAGTGTAGGGACACTGAAACAAGGGTGCAAGTAATTGTTAGGGAATAACAGCACTAAGTATGACCAAGTATGAGAAGTTATATGGATGTCTATTTACTTATTAGTGACTTTTTGATACTGTAGTTATGTGAATAGTTCCTTGATCTTCAATGCCTCGGCTATTCATAATGGGATTGTTGTAGTTTGATAGTACATAAAATTTATTTCTAGCCATTTGGGATCTTGTGATATTCGTTGTTTATAGTAGGTTCACTATAGAAATAGGGTATGCATTATAGGGAACTATCAATCATAGTAGTTAAGAAGTAGTTCTATGCAACCTAAAAGGTTGAGTCCTTAAGTCTATGGCCATAGCAACATGATAATGGAAAGGAGTTTCTATGAGAATCATGATTGGACTCAAGCTAATTAAGTCTTACATATGATGTATACTTAGGGTTTGATGAGATTCCATAACCTGCATCTTTTCAGGACTTTTGATAGAAGAACTAATCACATGGTAATTATACCTAAGGGTTCACTTTCTATTCTACTAGGTTGCCCTACATACTTCTAGGTGTCACTGGAGGATTGTGAGAGCTTACTAAGATCATTTTCGAATTAACGATCCTTGTTAGGATTTAGCTGGAATTGTTCCAATCCATCAAAAGAATTTCGATGATGCTATGATAGAGATCATGATATATCTTACTACTGGACATAATAAAATCTAAGGGATCATGCATAAAAGTAGTTCAACTTGATCAAAACTCAAATTAATATGTAAATGTTATATATTTAGAACCTGCTAATTTTAGAACCTGCTAATTTTGGTACCTACAATTTTTGGCACTTGGTAATTTTAGCATAACGAACCTATTTATAAATGTTGTAATATAATTTGGCTTAATTACATTATGGGTCAATTTCTAATTTAATTTAATTTAATTTAATTTAATTAATATTGACCTAATTGGGTTAAATATCCAAGTTAGACTTGGATGGGAAGCCTAATTGTTTTAGGTTGATAGCTTTTTTGAAATTGGTTTGAATCAAGTTCGAAATAGTTTTGGAATTGATCCAAACCAAAGGCAAATCAAACTAGGAAGCCAAACCAATATTTATATGGGTTTCTCTCATATTTTTGATGTGAAATAGGGAGAGGAGGTGCTGATTTTGTGTCACACTTCTCCTAACATGCATGAAAAGTCTAGGCATGCATAGGTGGTATCTTTTACATTTATCTAGGACTCTCTCTCTTTTTAGATTGACACGGGCTCTTATCTTATTTGAATTTGACTCAAATTAGATTAGATTCCTATTTTATCTAGATTTTTGGAGGTGTGGAACGGGGTTTTTGGTAGTTTTAATGGAATGACATTAAGATTAACTATATTGAATTTGATTCAAATTAGATTAGATTCCTATTTTATCTAGATTTTTGGAGGTGTGGAACGGGGTTTTTGGTAGTTTTAATGGAATGACATTAAGATTAACTGTATAAAACTTCTTCCAACTATCTTCTATTAAGGCAAATACCTATAAATAAAGATAAGAGGGGACTTTCGTGGACAAGCTAGAAAAGTGAAGTATCCTTGACTTTGTTTCTCTTGAGATTCTCTATCTATTGCTTGAATTCTACTGACTTAGGCATCGGAGTGTCCCCCACTAGAAAACCTCTAGTTAGGGACTTGTTTTGTAGGTGTTCAAAGTGACTATCTGGTAGTTCTCGATGATGAAAAAGTCCATCAAGGATTCAGCATCAATAGATTGGCGCACCAGGTAGGAGGTCAAAGATAGGCTACCTTCTGGAAAAGAGAATCCATATAGAAAAGATGGTGAAGAAAAAAGTGCAAAATGCTTCAACTAGTAGAGGTCGTCAGCCATCCAAGAAAAATGATCCACCAAATCCTCCTCTAGAGAGCAATAATAATATATCGCCTGCAATGAGCATGGGACAATAGCAGATTGATGCTCTCTTAAATAAGATAAAAATTCTGACTGCTGATAATCATATTATATACACATATAAAAGTATTAATTTAATAATTAAATTATCTTTATTTATATCAAATTGATACTTTTATATATCATTTATAGTAAAGAAGATAATCATTGCGAAGAGTTCGATTTCTGAAGTCCAACTGTGCAAATTGTATGCGAATCGGAGTTCAAACGGGCCCAGAATTAAATTTTAAAGTTTATATAATAAATACTTGGATTTTGAAGCAGCCGATCCACCATGGACAAGCCGCTGGGTCTATAAACGGGAGAATGGTCCATCGCTGCCATTGAAGCTGGTCCACGGGGCCATTTCATGGACCGCCAGCCTTTCCAAGCCTTGTCATCACCAGGGAAGTCACTGGAGGCCCTTCCCTTGCCACCGAGAGCTCCCACAAGTAGCTAGAAGCCTTCCCTCACCAGAAAATCCTTGGAAAAGCCACCGGCCATCATCCCTTCTCTTCTTCGCTTGATCTGCCACCGCCGCTACCTCCAGCCACTGTCAATGCTACTGTCCAAGCTGCCCCCAATCACCAATGGCCTTCATCTTCTCCCATCACTGCTGCCCCCTCTCCATCATTCTCTATTCTTTATTTGACCCATTCCACCACTGTCATCTTACCACCTCTCACCACTGTCGGCCACCGTCTTCCGCCACTTCTCGCCACCATGCTAGATCAGGAGAAGAGTTCCAGTCTAAGTGGGAGACCGAGGGATTCATGGATTTGGAGACCAGGGACTCGGGATTTAGAATAGAGAGTCCTGTTTGGACTCTAGGTAGTCAAAGAGGGAAGATAGTGTCAACCATCTGTCCTACCACATATCGAACGGCCCAGGATTTCTTTGATGATATCTAGCCAATCTGGAGCCTAATTGAGCCCATATTTGACTGGGATGAAGCTCTAGACATCCTTTTTTTAAAGGACCCTTGGGGTACAGAAGAAAGCAACTTAGAGAGAGAAGTACGGTATAGGGTAGAAGGTCCAATTTTGGGTTGCGGGTTAGCCTCTAAGTGTGTGGTTTCTTAGAAGAGATGCTGTGCCGTCTACACCATCTTCAAGCCTACACTGATCTCTAGATCAAGACCTAAAGAGGAGGAAGAAGAGAAAGCCCAGTTCACTTCAAGGAGTACGATGGAAGAGGGGATGTGACATCAACCGACTTCCCGACGAGGCTACGCCAATTGACTTCTGAGTTTTTGTTATCACTTTCTTAGTTCATTTAATTGTTATTTTAATTTCTTGTAATTGAATTTCTCTTTTAATTAATGCAATTCTATTTTTATGCACTTTAAATTGATATTTTTAATTTTATTGCAAGTAGATGTTAAGATCTAATTAGCAGATCGATCGTATCCCAGTTTTGTTTTCTTTCATACTTTTAATTTTTATTTTTTTGACTTCAAAATCTTTTTTCTTTTCTTTTTAAAATCAAAGATTTCAAAATTCTCCCAATAGCCTTCTCCGTGGATTTGACCCGACTCATCTTATCTACTTATTTTTTATTTATTAGAAGTCGGTTAAAATAAACTGATAGCCACGGTATCTTAACGACAACATCGTGGCCTATCAAGTTTTTGGCACCATTGCCGGGGAAGGCACGAATGCTAACATTGTTGATCTCTTCGATTTTTTTGTAAATTCAATATACTAATTTTTATTATTTTTTTAATGCAGAAAAAATCAAAAAAAAAAAAAAAATGAAAAAAAAAGAGGCAAAGGAAATTTCTACAAATCTGTGAGATCAATCCTAACCCTAGATTACTTTCTTTTTTTCTTAGCAACTTCTAATTAATTTTTACTTTTTCATATTTACCAAAAAAAGAAAAAATATCTTTTTTGTTTCAAATTAACATTAAAAAGATTTTTTTAGTTTCTTTTTTTTAATTAGTTTGTTTTTTTTTCTTTCAAATTAACAAAACAAAAAATTTCTTTTTTTAGTTTCTTCCTTTTTTAATTAACCCTAAAAAAAAATTTCTTAACTTTTCAATTAACTGCCTCAAATATTGATTTGATTTCTTACCTTAATTACAAAACCCATAATTTTTTATTTTCTTAACCTAATTTTAGTTTTTTTTCTCATACCTAATTAACCAGGATTAAAAGATGTCTTTTATTTCTCTTGTTTAAAATAACATAACATAAAAAGAAAACAAATACACCACATAATACTTAACTAAAATAGAGTAACTAATTAAACCTTAAAAGACTATTACTTGTTTGGGACATCTTGTCTTGCATTGCATTTTTTCATAAAATATCTTAAGGGCATTAACCCATAAACAATATAAGGTGGGGAGTTGATAACCCTTCCTTGGCCCACAATCCGCTACCCTACATCTTGCATCAATCCCAGCTTTTTAATTAAAATTAATTAGATGCCAGCCCCTAAGAAACTCGAGCTTAATAGGACAAGGCATCCAAAGAGTTGGACCGAGCCAGGATTGGCTGATTAACTGGTGTCTAGAACAGGGGTTCAAGGATGATGTAGCCCTGAAGAAAGGTGATTTTTAATTGATTTTGTTGACTGATCTAGACAATTTTAATTGGTGTCTAAGAAAAGCAACGGGGGACCCCTACCAATCTTATCCTTACCTGGCCAATTGATTAGTTAGTTTCTGACTTGGAGGGCTCCAAGGTTAACTTGGCAGTTAGGAGCTGTCTAGAATTAGGGAACCTTAGGATAGAGAGTCCATGTATGCTAACTTGTTTGTAAATAACACCAAACCATAACTAACTCTTCTTCTCTCTTTCTTAGATCTAGGACTCCGTAGGCCCTCTTCTTTAGAACTCTTTTTCTTCATCTCACCACTCCTCTTAAAAAAAATAGTAATCATAATAATAAATAAAAAAATGAATAAATTAGGATTGCTCTGATCTAAACCATTTATTGCATATTCTAATTATCAGCATAATTTGATAGACTGAATTAGTGCTAGGAGAATGAATTCTTATAGTAAAATATCCTTTCTCCAGACACACCAAATTCATTCGAGCCCCACCCACTTTAAGAGTGAGTGCCCCACCGGGACCAATCTCTTGAGTTTAGGTATGAGCGAGTTTATCAGGATCAAACCCAAATGACCTACAACTCAAGAGATAATCTATACTATAATGCCTATAATTCAGGTTGGGGGCTCAACCAGATTTTTCATGGCAACCATACCCAGTGGTTACCCCAGCTACCCAAGGATCTATGTTTATAGAGGAACCCTATTATGATTAGCCCAATCCCCATTATCAACCTTCTCCAATTAATTATAGCTCATCATTTGAAGAGAAGGTTCAGCAAGCACCATACCTACCTCCCTTACAGGCCAACCTAGATATCGATAATTAATTATAGCCAAACAACAATCTATCAATAATTTAATGGACCAAACTGATCAACAATTGATTAAGCTTAATGGAGAGGAGGGACGTGAACTGCCTAGTCAACCCGAGAGTAACCTAGAAGGATCATACCTAGCTTAAAACTTTAATAATCCTTTAGCTTTTTCTAAACAATCAACTCTGACTCCAGGAAATGAACTAGTCTTAGAACAACTCTACACAACCATAAGGACCAATATAGACAATTTGGCTAAGGCTAAAAAATATATGAAAACATTAAGCTTGTGGGATGAACCAATTTCATCATTACCCCACTCACCTATGACCCCATTTCCTAGTGTCCTAGAATCATCTATGACTTTTAATGGGATGGGAGAACAAATTGATGCAATGATGGAATTGGTCGAGACTTCCCAAGACCCACAAATGCATGACTCAATAGAGGAAGCTACCCCCACAATTTTTTTTCAGGATTTGTTAGATCCCTATCTGGCTTAGTTAAGGGTAGATGATTTTAATATAGATAGGTATAGTACTGAAGTGAATAACCTAATACAAATATCCCACCATGAAATTATCCCACTTTTGATTGATTAACAACAAGAACCATCACCTAGCCCACCAATAGCCCCATTGCTAGAATCACCACCTGAACTAGAACTAAAATCACTTCTTAATGCATCCATTGAAACTCTTCCAATGAACCTTACCCAGGAAGCCCACTTAGTGGTATTCTAAAAGCACATAAAGAAGCTATCGGGTGGGATGTTGCTGAAATGAGGGATCAAGATCTTAAAAATTTTATAGTTGATTTCTCCATATTCAGCACTAATTTTGAGAACTACCTCCAAAACCTTTCCATGATGTTAAAACAATGTGTGGAGACAGGTCTAATTTTAATCTAGGAAAGGTACCCAAATTTAAAATGGGAAGGGATATTGACTGAACCGATCATGTCCGAGAAGGGAAGTAGGATAGACCAACCCATAATCGAAGAAATTGAAAGTAGGATAGACCAACCCATAATCAAAAAAAACTTAAACTACCACCTCCAATCTCGGCCCAACAAATACAATCCCTTTATGAGTATGATCTAAACTCTAATAATATTTTGAAATTATGGAACAAATCCAATTCCAGCCCAACAAATACAATCCCTTTATGAGTATGGTCTGAACTCTAATAATATTTTGAAATTATGGAATAACATACTTGCCCAGTGTACCTTACTGATTCGGGCTAATCATTATAGAGTACTCTATGAATGGTTTTTTGCTATAATGATAAGGCATCATGATTGGCCCTGTCCTTTTGATATTATGAAGGACATAATAAAGTTAATTATCTATTAGACTCCCTCATAATGTCCGATTGAAGATGTTAAACTTGGCGCTGGTTGGGAGGCAACCCAACAATCTCATTTTTTCTTTTTAGTATAATTACAGGAACTTCGATGGATATATAATAGCCCAGTACTTCACGAGCCCACTATTTCATGAAGCCTACTTCAACTCTTAAAGCACATCCACTCCAGGTGTGCTCTTTTCTATTCCTTTTTACATATTGTATCATTTATTTTCCTTCTTCATTGAGGACAATGTCGATTAAGTTGGGGGGGAGAATAACTAATCCAATTAAGTCCTCAAGTATGACCAGAAGTAATTAGCTTTGTGTCCAAATTTTATCTCAATTTGAAGTTAATTAGGCACCCTAATCAATGATTGATTAATGACTTAAATAGTTTTAGAGATACTGAGAGACAAATCACTAAGAAAACTTGATAAATGGTAGGGTGTTAACCAAATTAAATTTTGGAAGTAATTCCAAAACTCTCTCCCTTCTTTTCTTAATAAAGAATCTGCTTATTAAGAGTTAGGATGGAAATGTCGAAAACTCCTCCAAAAAAATAAAAAATAAAAATAAAAAATAAATTTTAAAAAAAGAGAGAGTTAGTCTAACCTCATAGCTCTTCTTGACTTATTAAGTAACCGGGCCCCTTCGTCTAAGTAAGTGTTTGGTTCACGTCAAAAGATGAGAAGATCAAGAGATCTGTTAAGCAATGGCACCCTATTGAGTAATCGAGCTCCTTCGCCTAAGTAAGCATTGTGGTTCGTATCAAAAGATAAAGATGCTAATATTTAAGAGGTCAAGACATTGCCCTAGACTTTTGAAAAAAAAAAGAAAGAATAAAAAGAGAAAGAATAAAAGGACTACAGTGTAGAAAGGTAACAAACCCAACTCAAATTAAGTTAGAGGATTTAGAGAGTAAGTTGGGGAGATAGTAAGGAAGACCTCTAAAGATTTCTATGGTCAACACTCAACCACTAATTGGATTGACTCATTGATCCAATGAAGTACCTCTTTAATGGTCTAGCCGGGTATTAGCTGCCTTTAGGACTGCTTAAGTCGACTTTCAATTCAAAGATAAGTTTATATACATAACTAATTTATCTGCTTTACTCGAGGATGAGCAAAGTTCAAGTTGGGAGGTATGATAATCATATTATATACACATATAAAAATATTAATTTAATAATTAAATTATCTTTATTTATATCAAATTGATAACTTTATAGATCATCTATAGGAAAGAAATAATCATTGCGTAGAGCACGATTTCTGGAGTCCAACGGTGCAAACTGCATGCAAATCGGAGTTTAGACAGGCCTAGAATTAAATTTTGAAGATTATGTAACAAATGCACGGATTTTGAAGTAGTCGATCCACCATGCACTGGTTGCTGGGTCTACAAATGGGAGAATGGTCCACCGCTGCCATTGGATCTAGTCCACAGGGCCATTTCGTGGACTGCTGGCCTTCCCAAGCTTTGCTGTCACTAGGGAAGTCGCCAAAGACCCTTCCCTCACTGCTGGGAGCTCCCCCAAGTCGTTAGAAGCCTTCCCTCACCAGAAAATCCTTGGAAAAGCCACCGGCCATCATCCCTTCTCTTCTTCGCTTGATCCGCCACCACCATTGCCTCCAGCCACCGTTAATGCCATTGTCCGAGCTGCCCCCAATCGTCGCCATCTGAGCTGCCCCCAATCGCCACGAGCCTTCATCTTCTCCCATCACCGCTGCCCAAGACCACTGCCCCCTCTCCATCGTTCTCTATTCTTTGTTTGACCCATTCCACCACCATCTCCCTACCACCTCTCACCATCGCCAATCGCCATCTTCTGCCACTTCTCGCCATTATGCTGGATTGGGAGAAGAGTTCCAGTCCAAGTAGGAGACCGAGGGATTCATGGATTCGGAGACCAGGGACTCAGGGATTCAGAATAGAGAGTCCTGTTCAGACTCTAGGTAGCTAGAGAGGGAAGACAACGCCAACTGTCCATCCTACCACATATCGGATGGCCTAGTATTTCTCTGATGATATCTAGCCAATCTGGAGCCTGATTGAGCCCAAATTTGATTGGGATGAAGCTCTAGACATCCTTTATTTAAAGAACCCCTGGGATACAGAAGAAAGCATCTTGGAGAGAGGAGTACGATATAGGATAGAAAGTCCAATTTTGGGTTGTTGATGGGGACATCAGCATTGGAAAGAAAATTCAAGCTTCAACCAAGTTCCTTACGGAATAAGCCAAGAGGACAAGGGCCATTTGGATGGGAGTTGACTCAGCATTGAAGCCTAGAAGGATTAATCAAGAAGTACATCTTAAGGGATTAAGCCCAATGTGTCAATGAAGGAAGCCTATTTTTTCATGAGCCGACTCAAGAAGAAAAGGCATCAACCTCATGAGTCGACTCAAGCTCTTTGAGTCGGCTCAACCTATTCTTGAGCCGACCCATTGATCAAGCAAAATCTTTTCTTATGCCACTTGTAAGCCCTCCTCTAAAGCCACTTGGAAGCACTCTTTGAAGGCCATTTGGAAGCCTTCTTGAAGCCAACACAACCCCTCCTTGGGTGCCACATGGAGGCCACTTCATCAAGACTATTTTGGGGGTAACATTGAAGGAATAAACTACCTACAACTTTCTCCCAACAAATCTCCAATTAACATGACATGTGGGATGCCACTTGGTCCTCCACTTCATCAGCCACCAAGACCACTACATCAGCAAGAAAGCCATATGGATGATACTTAGGCACCACATGAGATTAGTCGTAACAAATTCTAGAACAAAATGTTGTTGGAATTACTTTTAGTTAGATCTACCTAATCTATCAATTAGTATAACTAATCAAGAGATTAGTTGAAAATTAGTTTGGTCAAAATTATGGTTTGCTTAGCCTATAAATAGGGCCCCAGGCCCCTCTTGTAAAGCATCTTATGTTAAGTAATGAAAGGATTTTCTTCTTGCTAAAAGTTCTCTTAAGTTCTCTTGAGTGCAGAGGGTGAGATGCCTTATTTTGCTTGAGGTGTGAAGCCTCATTTTGTGAAGGGTGGGATTCCCTTGTATGAGTAGAGGGTGGGATGCCCTTGATTTCATTTTGAGAAGGGTGGGATGCCCTTGATTTCATTTTGAGAAGGGTGGGATGCCCTTGATCCTGTTCCAAGCTCAAGTCCATCAAGCTCCATGCTTGCTTTCTTCTTCTCTTCCTTTCTTTTCCTTCTTCATTTTCTCCTTTTGATTTCATTTACATGCCTCATGATAGGTTATTTGCAGGTTCTCTTAGGGATCTCAGGTTGAAGATGAAGGTTTCCAAGCCATGAACCATTTACAAGGTGAGTCCACAAGGTTAGGGAGTGTAGATCTTATTATCTAAGCCTCTTTCCTAGAGTGTTGAGTGAACCCTTCCACCAAATAATTTTAGCCATCATTGTTGGTAGGAGAACCATTCCTAAGCGCTTTGGATCTGATCATTTGAAGGTTAACTTATCCTAGTAATGATGGTTTCCTTCCATGAAGATCCTATTCTTGGTTTGAATTAGATCTACATTGCGGGTGTTGTAACTTAGATCAACTAGTCTCTTTCATGAAAATTCTTTTCTTGGATTAATTTAGCTTGTTTGTGAGTGGATTTATTGTTCAATTTAGCTTATTAATCATCTTGCTTGAATCTCTATTCATCATGAATGCATGATCTCTTCCCGTCCCGTAATAATTTTGGATTGGCCTCTAAGTGTGAGGTTTCTTAGAGGAGATGATGTGCCGTCTACGCCATCTTCATGCCTACGCCGATCTCCAAATCAAGACCCAAAGAGGAGGAAGAAGAGAAAGCCCAGTTTGCTCCATGGAGTATGACAAAAGAAGGGGACATGACATCAACCAACTTTCCGACGAGGCTGCACCAATCAACTTCTGAGTTTTTGTTATCGCTTTCTTAGTTCATTTAATTATTATTTTAATTTCTTGTAATTGAATTCCTCTTTTAATTAATGTAATTTTATTTTTATGTACTTTAAATTTATGTTTTTAATTTTTTTGTAAGTAGATGCTAAAATCTGATTAGCAGATTGACATATCCCAATTTTGTTTTCTTTCATACTTTTAATTTTTATTTTTCTGACTTCAAAATCTTTTTTCTTTTCTTTTTAAAATCAAAGATTTCAAAACTCTCCCAAGCATTGCCTTCTCCATGGATTCAACCTGACTCATCCTATCTACTTATTTTTTATTTATTAGAAGTCGTTTAAAATAAACTGATAGCCACGGTATCTTAACGACAACATCATGGCCTATCAACTGTCGCTGTTCAAAATCTTTAAGAAGCTGTAATTAGCGAACAACAACAACCAGTCACCTCTAAACTCAGTTGGCAATCTTTTTTAAGAGATGTCTTGGATCAAGAATCAAGTTGATATTCTTGACATCAACATTTCCTAAATCGATGATCCCCTGCATTGCAAAATTCTTGACATCATGAACATGGAGAAAGCCATCTTAAAGAGAAATATTTAAGGTCCCTTTCTAAATTTTCAAGGGACTCTACTTCGATAAGTACCCAACGAAGTAGGGGGGTTCAATGGTATGATGACTATGAAAGGAAGTTCTAGATGTTAGAATTGCAAATTATGAAGATTGATGATCGATGAAGAAGCGACGAACAACTTATTGCTATGATTCATGACCTCCATTTTCTCAACGAATTATGGAAGAAATGATCCCTTCTCACTTCAAGATCCCAAAACTGGAACCTTATGATGGAACTACTGATCCTCTTGACCACCTAGGTAGTTTTAAAGCTTAAATGATGATCCAAGGTGCAAGTGATGCCCTTCATTGCCTTAATTTTCTAGCAACTTTGAAGAAGGCCATGCAAATGTGGTACTCGAGTCTCCGACCAGGTACTTCATTCCTTTAATCAATTGGAAAGACTATTTATGGCTTATTTCAAGACATGTAGAAAGATGCCGTGCAACTCAGACAGTCTCTTCTTCATCCAACAAAATGAAGGAGAGACCTTGAGGAAATATATAGCCCGCTTCAACTCTACTATATTTGAGATCTTATATCTCAATGAGCACATAGCCAAGTCTATGATGAAGAAGGGACCTCGATCATCCAGGTTTACTTTTTTTTTGGATAAAAACTTTTTCACCTATTATTCAGAATTATTGGCACGTGCATATAGAAGGCCGAAGAGCAAGCTACAAGTTGATGCTAGGTCGAAGGGAGATCAACCTCAAAAAAGAAAAATCAGAAGAATGATAATTCATGACTCTTCAATAATAATAATACTTTAGCTTAATGATGAAGTCCGAAATCGAAGAGCTTAACTAGCAAATTTGATACCTACACTTCCTTGTCTCTCCCGAGAGAGAAGATACTGATGAAACTAGAGAAGGAGAGTTTCTTGCAAAGATCTCAGCCAATGCGGGCACCTCTAGCATCACAAAATAAGAATAAATACTATCGATTCCATCGCAATCACAAACATACCACTAAAGAATGTATTCAGTTGAAGGATAAGATAGAAGATCTAATCAAGCATAGATATTTGGAAAAGTATATTCGTATCTAAGAAAATCAAGCTGAGGTCGCTGCTCAAAAGAAAACTATGGATGGAATGAAAATTTCCAATCAACAACCCATGGATGGAATGGTCGGTATAATACACTGCCGATTAAATTGAAAGGAAGAAGGGACTGAAGAAAATGCTCCGAAAAGGCATTGGAGTAACAATGTTATCAGCTTCTCCGATGATGATTTACAGGATATTCAAGTGCCCCATGATGACCCTGTGGTTGTTTTTGCCATTATAGCAAATTAAGATGTAAAAAGAATTTTGGAAGATAATGGAAGTTCAATCGAGATGTTACTTTATGATGCTTTTATCAAAATGAACTTATTTAGAGATAAGCTACAAAAAGTATCCACACCATTAACGGGATTTAGCAGAAACTCGATCGGGATAGAGGGAGAAATCACACTCCCAGTAACCATTAGGACAGAACCTCGACAGAAAATACTCTCTATCAATTTCATGGTTGTCCGAACATCTTCAACATACAACACTATACCGGGATGACTAGCTTTCAATAAATTTTGAGCAATTATTTCAACCTATCACCTTTTAGTACGGTTTCTGACTAAGTACGAAATTAGAGAAATAAGGGAGATCAAAGAGTGGCTCAGTAGTGCTTAATGACATAAGATAAACAATCAATTAGTGGAATGTCTCTAGAACAGCTGGATCAGAGGAAGAAAAAAGATGCGGTGAACCAGCCGAAAGAACTGTCTTTGTGCCTTTAGAAAAATAAGACCCAACGAAGGTCATACAAATTGAAAGTCTGCTAGATGAAGAAATAAAGTCAAAGCTGATTGACTTCCTACAAAGCAATGCTGACATCTTTGCTTGGTCGGTTGCTGATATATCTATAATTCTTTCAGAAGTTATTACTCACCGGTTAAAAATTGACCTAGGGTATCAACCCGCTCGATAGAAGAAGAGAAATTTTGCCTCCGAGCGATAGAAGCTCATTGATGAAGAAGTAAGCAAGCTTATCAATGCCATATTCATAAGGAAAGTTCATTACCTATATTGGCTTGTCAACATGGTAATGGTTAAAAAGGCAAATGAAAAATAAAGAATTTGTATCGATTATACTGATCTCAATAAAGCTTGTCCAAAAGATAGCTTCCCCTACCAAGGATAGATCAATTAGTTGATACTACTGCTGGGCATAAGCTTCTGAGCTTCATGGATGCCTTCTCAGGTTACAATCAAATCCGAATGGACCCAGAAGATGAATAGAAGATAGCCTTCATAACTAAGAAAGGGCTGTATTGCTATCAAGTAATGCCGTTCAGTTTGAAAAATGCTGGAGCAATATACCAATGGCTGATCAACAAAATTTTTGAAAAATAACTTAGAAGGAATATGGAAGCCTATATTGATGATATATTGGTGAAAAGTATCCAAGCATCCAATCATATCAGGGACCTAGAAGAAGCCTTTGGCGTATTATGAAGCCATCGAATGAAGTTAAATCCGACCAAGTGTATCTTCGGAGAGATTTCAGGAAAATTCCTTGACTTCCTTGTCACTAATTAAAAAATAGAAGCCATTCCTGAGAAGATCCAAGCAATCCTTGACAAGAGACATCTTTCAAATAAGAAAGAGTACAATAGTTGACTGGGCACGTTGCTTCATTAAGCTAATTTATCTCTTGGTCGGCTGAAAGGTGTTTGCCCTTCTTTAAGGCTCTATGGCAAATCAAAAATTTTGAATGGTTGGATAATTATCGATGAGCCTTTGAAGAGCTAAAGAAATATCTAATCAATGGGCCTTTGCTTTCGAAATCCCAAGAAGGAGAAAATTTATACTTATATCTCTCCGCCTCGTATGAAACTATTAGCTTGGTGCTCATCATAAAAGAGCCCAACATTCAGAGGCCAATCTACTATTCTAGTAAGGTATTATATAATACAGAAGTAACATACCCAAAGGCACAAAAGTTGATTTATGCACTGATCATGACAACAAAGCATCTAAGACATTACTTTCAAGCTCCCTCAATAGTGGTATTGACAGATCAACCATTTAAAGCCATCCTACGGTGTCCTGACATATCAGGAAGAATAGCCAAATGGGCTATTAAATTGGGTGAATTTGACATAATCTATCAACCACAATTAGCAATGAAGGCACAGGTGCTAGTAGATTTTGTTGCTGAATACACTTGGAGCACTGAAGAAGTTGATTAGAGAATGATTAATAAAAGAGAATGGCTAAAGAAGACCCCGATTCTACATGGATACTTCACGTAGATGGAGCATCTAATTCTATCAGCTGTGGAGCAGGATTGATTCTAGCTAGTCTTGAGGGAGACATTATCGAATATGCTCTTCATTTCTTTTTTCATGCATCGAATAATCAAGCAAAGTATGAAGCACTCCTAGCCAGGTTAAAAATTGCCCAGGAACTCAAGGTCCAAAAGATTAAAGTTTTCACAGACTCCCAATTGGTCATGAAGCAAGTGAAAGAAGAATTTGAAGCCCGAGATGCCATCATGATGAAATATCTGGAGAAGGTAGAAACTCTTGTGACTGAGTTCGATTTCTTTGAAATATCTCATATTCCTCAGTCTAAAAATTTTCAAGCTGATACACTTTTCCGACTAGCTACTATAGCCCCTGACTTCCTCAATCATATATATATTGAATATCTTGAAACCCCCAGTGTATAAGAAGGCATAGAAATATAATACGTAGAGCAAGAGCCTAGCTAGATGGATCCCATCATCAAATATCTGAATGAAAAAATATTACCTAAAGATGCTGTTGAAGCCAAACGGATACGATAGATGGCTTCACAATATGTGATTATAGAAGGGATTAACCACAAAAGGTCTTTTACACAACCTCTACTGAAATGCCTAGGGCCTTTGAATGCTGACTACAACTTTAAAGAGGTGCATAAAAGTATATATGGTGATCACCTGGGGGGCAAATCCCTGGCTTACAAAATAATATGCTAAGGATACTATTGGTCGACCATCCAAAAGGATGTAGCTAACTTTATCAAAAGGTGCGATCAATACCAAAGGTATTCTAATATCCAAAGGCATCCCGCAAGCTAGTTGACTCAATTAACTGCTCCTTAACCATTTGCTCAGTGAAGAATGAATATTCTTGACCCATTTTTCATAGCTTCTGGTTAAAGAAAATTTATAATTATAGCCATCGACTACTTTACTAAATGGGTCAAAGCCAAACCTTTAGCTCATACAACTGAGAAAAAGGTTGAAAACCTTGTCAAAAATTATATAATCTACTGGTTTGGAATTCTGTATGCAATTATCACTAAAAATGAAAGATAATTTGATAATCAAAGGTTCAAAGATTTCTATACTCAATATCACATTCTTCATAAATTGACCTTCGTTGGACATCCCCAATCAAAGGTGAAGCAGAGATGACAAATTAGATAATTCTCCATGGTCTCAAGATTAGATTAAATAAAGTAAAAGGACTATGGGTTGAAGAACTAAATTCAGTTCTCTGGGTTTATCGGATGACTTCCTGAACTTTCACTGGGAAATCACCGTTCAACTTAACATTTGGGAGTGAAGCAGTAATCCGGTGGAAGTCAGCATAAAATCCCTAAGGATTGATCATTTCAAAAAACCATAAAATTTAGATAAATGAAGGACGGACCTAGACCTACTAGAAGATACAAGGCTCCAAGCTCATCTAAGAATGGCCACATACTGATAAAAGGTCACCTGATATTATAATTCCTGGATTAAAGCCAGAGTTTTCCATTCTAGAGATCTAGTATTACGGAGATCCAAAGTATCTTAACCAATAGAACAAGAAAAACTCTCTCCTAACTAGGAAGGACCCTATTGAGTCACTAAGATGATACATCCTGGAACTTACAGGATTGAAAGCCTAAATGGGTACCCGATCACTCGACCATGGAATGTAGAAAATCTATGCATATACTATCAATAAAGCTCTCCTTTTGGATATCTCTTCCATAAGGATATATTATTCCATATATCAAAGAGTTAGCCTAATCAACCAAATCAATCGGTATGTCTGACAAATGAAGAGTTGTCCTAACCAACTGACTCAATCGATAGGTCCAATAAATGAAGAGTTGGCCTAATCAGCCAACTCAAACAATATGTCCGATAAATGAAGAGTTAGCCAAATCAGCTAACTCAATCGGTATGTTTAACAAATAATGAAAAGTTGGCCTAATCAGTCAAATCATTCGGTATATCCGATAAATGAAGAGTTGGCTTAACCAACCAACTCAATTGGTATATCTAATAAATAAAGTGTTGGCTTAATCAGCCGACTCAATCGGTATGCCTGATAAATATAGAGTTAGCCTAATCCACCGACTCAATGGAATATTCGACAAAAGAGGTACTTGTCAAAAGATTGGCATATCACTACCTACTAAAAAATTGAGTATCCAATCTCATAAATTTGTTGAAGATTCTGTACTTCGCTTATGTTTCAAGCCACTCGAAAGCTACTAAGAGCTTGGTGCCTAAGATGTAATACATTTATATCTTTTCAAGCATCCATTTTGCTAAGGGCTTATTATGGAGTACCAGATTTTTTGAAGGATCAATACTTGGCGAAAAGGGATAATTTGGTGTAAAATACTGAAAGTTCACTACTTGGAATTTTTGCACACAAAGACAATAATGCAAAAATATATATGAGGAAAAAGAGATTCAATTATATCTCAAAGGTTTGGTACATATATACATATATATATGTTCATACAAAAGGAAGTTCATATGAAAACAAAAAAAGGAAAAAATTACAAGTTATTATTGATCTTTAGCGATGTTCGGCTCAGGATCAGTGCTCCTTTGGACCCCCTTAGCTTGTTCGATGACTTCGGGAGGGGCAACGGCTTTAGGTTATTCTGTTACATGATCATCACCCTCTTCTTCGATATCTTCATCCATGTTGACATCGGAGAGATCCAAAGTGGGATAAAGCTTTGAGATTTTCTTTTGATAGTCAAAGAAGCCCATCTGATAGTTGACCACCCCTGCCTTTATTATTGTGTCATCAAAGGCTGAAGACTTCTTATATTCCTCAACTTCTTGATGGGCCTTTTTTTCTGCTAGCACTGCCATCTCTTCAGCCGCAGACTGTAAGGCCAAAGCTTTATTGGCCTTCAACATCAGTTCCTTTATCAGCACCTTCGAAGAATGGAGCTTCTTCTTCTTCTTTATTAATTTGACCTCAGCCTTGGCCAACTTATTTTGTGTCATCTTCAACTCTTTCTGCAAAGCTGAGTTGTCAGCGACACTCTTCTCCAGCTTCTCCTCCATGGTCTGCCATAGTTCTTCAGCAACCTCCTTCTCAACTTTCATCGATTCCAGCTGGTCACAAAGACTTTGGCTAAGTTCAGTGAAGTTGGACACACTCTCCTCAATCAAAAATAGTTCATGGATAAACTAGAGCAAAGCAACAAAAAACTAGTTAGCTTCTTTCGGAAGAAAGAAGAAAGAGAAAAAAATGAAGAGGAATTACCTTGTGTTGGCTCCACCTAGTGATTTTGATGAATAACAAAACATTGAGTGCATATTGTATTCTAATGAGGATTTCAAGTTGTGAGTTTTCAAGAAGAAAGCACCTCAAAATCTCAAAAACTTATGGTGTATGGCACGTAATGGTATGGAGCAATTCTCACAAATCCAGGCATCCTCTTCATTGAAAAAGGGCATCAAAATATTTAAATATTATGTGTTTATGTATTCAAGAATTTTATTTATGTTTTCAAGGCATTTACACTTGAATCTGAAAGTTTTCAGTCTCAAGTGTCGACACCTGGACAGTCAAGTGTCGACACTTCAGCATTTGGCACAGACAAAAATCCTTGGCATGCCAAGTGTCGACACCTATATTCAAGTGTCGACACTTAGGTTCCAAGTGTCGACATAAGGCCTGAGATTTTTGAAAATACAGAACTTTGTTATATTGAAGATTTTTGTGTCAAGTGTCGATACCTGTGCATCAAGTGTCGACACTTGAATGTTCAAGTATCGACACCCAGAGATCAAGTGTCGACAACTGATAGCCAAGTGTCGACACCTGACAGCCAAGTGTCGACACTTGCAGCCTGACAGCTCTAACAGATCTATTTTTCTGGCTTGCAGAACTTGCTTTTCAAGCTCCAAACGGCTATTTCCAAGGTACCAACGGTCACAAACCATTTTTTGGAAGGTTCCTGGTATATTTAAGCTCCACCAACCTGATTTTAAAGCAAGAGAAGTGAAGAAAAGTATATTCAAGTGGATTAAAGTCTACTCAAAAGCCAAAAAGCCAATATTCTCTCTACACTTCACATCAAAAGCCTCTTCTAGCTTGATTCCATTGAAAAGCCTACAAGCTCATCCTTACTTCATTCCAAAAAGAGGCACCTTGAAGGAGATTCCAAGGAAGAGTGAAGACAAAGCATCCTCTTAAGCTTCAAAGATTCTAATTTACTATTGAAGAGAGTTTGTTGTAGTTTTAATTTGTATATCTGTTTTTATTGTGATTTGACCTTGCTTTCAAGGGTGTCTTGAAAGAAGGTTATTGTGGTTTGTTGGTGAGCCAAAGGGATAAAACCAACTAGGGTTAACTTGTGAGCCCGAAGACAAAACAAGTGTTAAGGTTTGTTGGTAAGCCTAAGTGACAAAACCAACTTAGGTTTTGACTTGTGAGCCTTGTGAAAAATAAGTCAACTGTAATCTTGTGTGGATTATAGTAAAATTCCCAAGGGTGGCTTGGGGAGTGGATGTAGGTGCTAGGTTTGCACTGAACCACTATAAACCTTGTGTTTGTGTGTGATTACTCTCTTCCTCTCTTGCTCTTTAATTATTGCTAATATCTTGCATTGAATTTTTCATTATTCACAAGCACTACTTGTCCCTCACACTATTGTCTTAAATTTTTAAAAGACCCAATTCACCCCCCCTCTTGGGCTCCAATTCTGGGCAACAAGTGGTATCAGAGCGCCGGTACTCTCTTGTAGGTCCAAGGATCTTGAGTAAAAGATCATGGCAGCCCCAATAGGAATGGGTATTGTAGAAGGTCAAGCTTCAAACCGACCCCCACTTTTTAATGGCACAAACTACACATACTAGAAGACACGCATGCGCATATTTATTCAAGCACTTGATTATAATTTATGAAGAACTATTATAAAAGGTCCTCATCAGCCTACAATGATGATTAATGGCATTCTCTCTTCGCCAAGGAGATTTGGGATACACTTGAGGTTACCCATGAGGGTGCACACCAAGTGAAAACCACTAAAGTCAACATGCTAATTCACACATATGAAATGTTTAAAATAGAACCTACTGAGTCTATCAGTGAGATGTATACTAGGTTCACAAACATTGTGAATGGCATGAGAAGCCTAGGAAAAATAATTTCTAACGGTGAACTTGTGAATAAACTTCTCAGGTCTCTACCAGCTTCATGGGATGCAAAGGTCACTGCCATTGAAGAAGCTAAGGACGTCAACACTCCCGCTAGAACAACTGCTGGGCTCTTTAATGACTTATGAGCTCTCCCTCAAACAAAATAATGGAGAGGTGGACAAAAAGAAGAAGGCGATCGCGTTCAAATCTACTACTAGAGAGGACTCAAGCGAAGACTCCGAAGAAGATGACGAAGAAGATGAAACGGCTCTGTTAGCAAGGAAATTCAGAAAGTTCATGAGGAAGAAAAAGTTCAACTACAAAAAGAAACCTCTGAAAGGTGAGCCGAGTAAGGAAAAGGACAAAGAAAAGGAGAAGGAGCAGCCTACGTGTTTTGAGTATAAAAAACCTGGGCATTTTAAGTTAGACTGCCCCTTGTTAAAGAAAAGCAGAAAGAAGCTGAGAAAGAAAGCCATGATGGCAACCTGGAGTGAAAGTAAAGACTCCAGCTCTGAGGAAGAACAGCAGGAGGTAGCAAACTTCTGTCTGATGGCCGATCAAGAAGAGGTATGCCTTGCAACCAACAAGAAAAGGATGTGGTACCTTGATAGCGGTTGCTCAAGGCATATGACAGGAGATGTGGAGCAGTTCTCATCGCTCACATATCAAAATGGTGGCAATGTAACTTTTGGTGATAATGGAAAGGGCAAAATTATCGGTATTGGTAAAATCCATATCACCCCTACCTCTTATATTGATAATGTTTTATATGTTGATGGTTTAAAACATAACTTGATTAGCATTAGTCAGTTTTATGACAAAAATTTTTAAGTTGTTTTTGAATCTTCTTTATGCATTGTTTCTAGTCTAGATGACAATGGCATTAAGTTCATCGGTCATAGGCATGGCAATATTTATATGGTTGATCTTGATGATCTCCCTATTCAGAAAGGTCAATGTCTAGTGGCAATGGAAGCCAAGATCGATGAAACTAGTTGGCTTTGGCATCGTAGACTAGGACATGCAAGCATGCATTTAATTTCAAAACTTAGCAAAAAAAATTTGGTAAAAGATTTGCCTAAACTCAATTTTGAAAAAGATAAAATTTGCAGTGCATGTCAACTTGGAAAACAAACAAAATCATCTTTCAAACCAAAAGGAGTGATCTCTACATCTAGACCTTTGGAATTGCTTCACATCGACCTCTTTGGGCCTACTAGAACATCTAGTTTGGGAGGTAAGAAGTATGGTCTAGTCATTGTAGATGATTTTTCATGATTTACATGGGTCATGTTTTTAGCACATAAAGATGAAACATTTTCTGAATTTATTAGATTTCACAAAAGAGTTTTGAATGAAAAAGGTGTTTCAGTAGTATCTTTAAGAAGTGATCATGGAACCGAATTTGAAAATGCTGATTTTGATAAATTCTGTATTGAAAATGGAATTCATCACAATTTTTCTGCACCTAGGACACCTCAACAAAATGGGGTAGTAGAAAGAAAAAATAGAACTCTTGAAGAAATGGCACGCACCATGCTTTGTGAAAATGATATACCTAGATATTTTGGGCGGAAGCCATAAATACTGCATGCTATATTTTAAATCGAGTTTTAATTCGACCGATTTTAAAGAAAACACCTTATGAGCTTTGGAAGGGTAGAAAACTCTCAATTCATTTTTTTCATGTTTTTGGTTGCCGTTGTTTCATCTTAAACAATGGTAAAGATAATTTGAGTAAATTTGATGCCAAATCAGATGAGGGAGTCTTTCTAGGCTACTCCACATCTAGTAAGGCATACAGGGTCTTCAACAGAAGAACACTTGTTGTTGAAGAATCCATACATGTGGTATTTGATGAAACTAACCAAAAATCTTTAAGAAAAGAAGATGTACTTTTTGATGAAACAGGTAGCAAGAAAACTGAAGAAATAAACAACAATGAAGGGCTTACCAAGGAATAGAATGATGATCAAAACACTGAAGGAGATCAAGCACAAGGTGATGAAAATACATCAACTGTTGATCCATTACCAAAAGAATGGAGGTATGCTCATGGACACCCAAAAGAACTAATTATAGGTGATCCATCTAAAGGTGTAAGTACTCGATCATCCCTTAGAAATATTTGCGATTACTTAGCTTTTGTGTCTCAAATTGAACCTAAAACTATTGAGGAAGCTGAATGTGATAGTAATTGGATAAATGCTATGCAAGATGAACTTAATCAATTTAAAAGGAACAATGTTTGGACACTAGTGGATAGCCTTCAAACACATCAATTATTGGCACAAAATGGGTTTTTCGAAATAAACTTGATGAAAAAGGAATAGTAATTAGAAATAAAGCTAGACTAGTTGCCAAAGGATATAATCAGGAGGAAGGGATAGATTTTGATGAAACTTTTGCTCCTGTGGCTAGACTTGAGGCAATTAGGCTATTGTTGGCTTTTCTTGCTTCATGAATTTTAAACTATATCAAATGGATGTTAAAAGTGCCTTTTTAAATGGATTAATTGAAGAAAAAGTTTATGTTGAGCAACCCCCTGGTTTTGAAAATTCTGAATTTCCAAATCATGTTTATAAACTTCATAAAGCTTTATATGGATTGAAACAAGCTCCAAGAGCTTGGTATGATCGTTTAAGCTCTTTTTGCTGAAAAATGATTTTACTAGAGGTAATGTAGATAAAACTTTGTTTTTAAAGAAAAAGAATGATGATCTCTTAGTAGTACAAATCTATGTAGATGATATAATATTTGGTGCTACTAATGAATCCCTTTTTCAAGATTTTGCGAGATTAATGCAGGGTGAGTTCGAGATGATCATGATGGGAGAACTGAATTTCTTCCTCGAACTCCAAATAAGGCAAACCAAAGAGGGGATCTTCATTAACCAAACAAAATACACAAAAGAAATACTCAAGAAGTTTGGGATGGAGAACACTAAGCCTTTAGGTACCCCTATGAGCTCTACATGTAGACTTGACAAGGATGAATCAGGTAAGTCTATAGATCAAAAATTATATCGTGGCATGATTGGTTCATTGTTATATCTTATTGCCAGTAGGCCAGATATCATGTTTAGTGTATGTGTGTGTGCTAGATATCAGTCTAATCCTAAAGAGTCTCATCTTTTGGCTGTTAAACGCATACTTAGATATCTATCTGGCTCAATTGAAATTGGTTTATGGTACTCTAGAGATTCTTCATTTAAATTAATTGCTTATTCTGATGCTGACTTTGCTGGGTGTAAACTTGATCGTAAAAGTACTAGTGGAACCTGTCAGTTTCTTGGAGTAAATTTGATCTCTTGGAGTAGCAAGAAATAGAACTCAGTTCTATCTATGGCGGAAGCCGAATATATAGCAGCTAGAAGCTGTTGTGCTCAAATCCTCTAGATCAAACAATAACTCGAAGATTTTGGCATTAAACTAACTAAGACACCCATAAGATGTGACAATACTAGTGCAATCAACCTATCTAAAAATCCTGTGCAACATTCAAGAAGTAAATACATTGAAATAAGACATCATTTCATAAGAGATCATGTACAAAACTCTAATGTAATTCTTGATTTTGTTTGTACTGATGATCAGTTAACAGATGTGTTTATAAAGCCTTTGAGTAAGGATAGGTTCTGTTTGATTAGAAGAGAGTTAGGTGTCATTGATCCATTCACATAGAACTCTCTTAGTATCAATTATACCTAAATCCTAGAGCTCAAAACCTATTGATTAAAGCCCCAAAATTTTATCAAAATTTTTCCTATTTTTTTTAAATTTTTTTTTTAGATTTTCTCAATTTCTTTGGCCAAGTGTCGACACTTGGAAAGTGTCAAGTGTCGACACCTGACCAAGTGTCGACACTTGACACAACCGAAGTGTCGACACTTGCGAATCTGAAATTATTTTGAAAAGGGCCGAACGAGGGTTTTTGAAATTTTCTTCCCCCCTGATTTCTTGCAACAGTGGTCCCCTCTGTCCAAATCCGTCCATTTACCCTTTAATCCATCACAAATCAGGTATTTCCCTCTTGCATTTTCATTTTATTTTTCCTTGTTTTTGGTTTTGTTGTTTTCGAACCAAACAACCATGATTGGGGTTTTCCAAATATTTTCATGAATCTAACTGGATTTTTGCGTGTTTTAGTGAATTTCTAAAACTCCATTTGAGGGAATAGTGATTTAAACATATTTTTCTCGGATTTCCCTCATGTTTTGGTCGTTTTCACGTCCTTTTCACCCACTTTTCGTAAAAAATACTGTTCTATTGATTTTTGACCACAGTAACTTGGGTTTTCATCTCAATTAAGTATGTTAAATCCTTTATTGCCAATTTAGAAAGGTTTCTCGTGATACATTTGCGACATTTTCGCCTATTGGCTAAAACCCTAAGTGTTTAGACCCAAATCCCATGGTTTTTTATTTTTAGACCTTACAAAAATTATTTTTCCAAAGATTCAAATGTGTTCTACCAAACAAAAATATTTTCTACAAATATTGTTTGGAAGTTTGTCATTTAATCAAAATATATTTTCTACAAATATTATTTTTATAATTTTTCAAACATTGTTGATTCAGGTTTTCAAAACCTATCTGAACATTTCTCTAATCTCAACCTGTAGCCAGTCCCTTGTTCTAAGCCTTTCTTTTTCCCTGGTCAATTGGCTATAATGGATCCTAGGAAGAGACTTGCAGTTAGGGAGAGGCCCAGTCGTGGTGTTGAGAGGAGGTCGAAGGCCAGATTTGATACAGCACAGCCGAGCAGTACAGCCACACCGAGCTCCCCACATGTAGAGAGGATGGCAGGGAAGTTAGTAGCTTCAGGGAGGAGAGTCGACTTGCAGTGTTTCAACAGGCACCACTTCAGCATTCGATATGTACTCACTGATGCAGGACTAGTACCATTCTGTACCATGCAGGAGAGGTACTATCCTCACCTAGTGAGGGAGTTTTATGGTGCACTGGACTGTCGACGACTACTGTGGACGACATCAGTCAGGGGTATTCAGATTTTATTGACTGATGAGCTTCTGAGCTGTGTATGGGAGATACCCCGGAGAGGAGTCTGTTCCTTTTCAGTGGATGATAGAGAGGCGGCATTTAGGTGCATCCTTGAGAGAGAGGATGTTCACGGTATATCAGTAGTTACCGTGAACCAGTTGTCATTAGAGATGCACCTTTTGCACCATATCACTGCACGGATCCTACTACCGAAGTCTGGGAGATTTGACTTCATCACCGAGAGGGAGTTGATGGTGATGACGAGTATGATCGAGAGGAGGCAGATAGATATTCCGTCCCTGATGCTCACTCAGATGTATGATGCTGCTTCTCAACGCCGACATTGTTTACCATACGGCATGGCACTGACCCGACTTTTCAGAGCGTGTGGAGTATCATTGGAGGGGGAGATCCCCAAGGAGATACTACACACAAACGTGTACGACAAGAGGTCATTGCACCGGATGGGATATAGGTTAGTTGGAGGTCGATGAGTTCGCAGAGAGTATGGCCAGGAGCCAGATGAGGAGGACGAGATTCGAGAGGCTGAGGCTGGACCATCTAAGCCAGTAGTTTTTCCTCCAGTCGATATCACATTGACACAGACAGAGCACTTGTCTCCTGACACTTCAGCTCCTCCACCACCATCTACAGGACTATCTTTTGAGGAGCATGCCAGAGCACATTCTCAGAGATCAGAGGTGAGGTGACTTAGCTACGTAGCGAGGTCGAGCTTCTACGAGCACATACTATCTCGGAGCATGCTGAGATTCGCAGATCCATGGAGGAGGGATTCTCTTGCATTTAGAGTCTGTTGACATCCCTTATACCTCCTGCAGCCCCTACACTTGCACGATCTGACGATGATGATGATGATCATGGCGGCGATCACCAGAGCGACCATGCTGATTCTGCTGAAGGTGGTGATCAGGATATTAATCGAGCTACAGAGGTAGTGGGCAGTGACAGCGACAGTGTTGGCGGTGCCGATGCTTATGAGGTGGTCAGTCGAGATCCTCCTACTACACCAGCTCCTACTACCGTCCTAGTTGATTCCACACCAGACCTTATTACACCAGCTGATCGTCTTTCACCTCCTTTCACTAGATCATCTAGGGTTGTACCCGCCTTTGGTCCTTCCGGCCGCAGTAGGAGTCGTAGAGCTTTAGCACCTCCTAGGGCATTAGCCACCAGATCTAGGATCAGTGCTCCATTCAGTCTTGATGTTCCATCTGATGAGGATTAGCCTCACAGATGTTTGTTACAGCTCTTATGTTGTATGTTTGATACTTATTTGACTCTGATGATATATGTATGTTTCAGCTCTTGCTGATGACTCAGCAAATTTTGTACTGAAAACTTATCTCATATATATATTTCTATTCAGTACTCTTTATTTGTGCTTCAATGAATCAATTTACTATTTTTTGGCTCTGATACTCTTTTATCTTGGTATATTTTAGCTCTGATACTCTTTGATATTAGCATAATTGTGACTTTGATATCTATGATATGTGTTTCTCTACTATCTTTTTGTCTCCATGCTCATTGTAAGGGGGAGAAAAAATTCTCCTTTCTAATGATTGACAAAAAAGGGGGAGAAAGAGTATTGATTTTATTGATGTATAAATTTGTTGAGAAAAAGGTGTATTGTATTGATTGTGTTGATTTTTCACCTTGTAAGAATCTTTGAAGTTTACCTTAATAAGAAGTATCTAATTAAGGGAGAGATTGATTCTTCCTAACCATGAAGTTTTTCCTCTCTAATGAACTTATATTCATATTCAAAATTAAATGGTTAAAGTTTGAAATATGTTGCCTTTTTACTCAAGGTTTTGTCATCATCAAAAAGGGGGAGATTATTGGCTCCACCCAGTGATTTTGATGAATAACAAAATATTGAGTGCATATTGTATTCTAATGAGGATTTCAAGTTGTGAGTTTTCAGGAAGAAAGCATCTCAAAATCTTAAAAACTTATGGTGTATGGCACAAAATGGCATGGAGCAATTCTCACAAATTCGGGCATTCTCTTCATTGAAAAAGGATATCAAAATATATAAATATTATGTGTTTATATATTCAAGAATTTTATTTATGTTTTCCAGGCATTTACACTTGAATCTGAAAGTTTTCAGTCTCAAGTGTCGACACCTGGACAGTCAAGTGTCGACACTTCAGCATTTGGCACAGACAAAAATCCTTGTCATGCCAAGTGTCGACACCTATATTCAAGTGTCGATACTTAGGTTCCAAGTGTCGACTCAAGGCCTGAGATTTTTGAAAATACAGAACTTTGTTATATTGAGGATTTTTGTGTCAAGTGTCGACACTTGTGCATCAAGTGTCGACACTTGAATATTCAAGTGTCGACACCAAGAGATCAAGTGTCGACACCTGACAGCCAAGTGTCGACACTTGCAGCCTGACTGCTCTAATGGATCTATTTTTCTGGCTTGTAGAACTTACTTTTCAAGCTCCAAACGGCTATTTCCAAGGTACCAACGGTCACAAACCATTTTTTGGAAGGTTTTTGGTGTATTTAAGCTCCACCAACCTCATTTTAAAGCAAGAGAAGTGAAGAAAAGTATATTCAAGTGCATTGAAGTCTACTCAAAAGCCAAAAAGCCAATATTCTCTCCACACTTCACATCAAAAGCCTTTTCTAGCTTGATTCCATTGAAAAGCCTACAAGCTCATCCTTACTTCATTCCAAAAAGAGGCACCTTGAAGGAGATTCCAAGGAAGAGTGAAGACAAAACATCCTCTTGAGCTTCAAAGATTCCAATCTACTCTTGAAGAGAGTTTGTTGTAGTTTTAATTTGTATATCTGTTTTTATTGTGATTTGACCTTGCTTTCAAGGGTGTCTTGAAAGAAGGTTATTGTGGTTTGTTGGTGAGCCAAAGGGATAAAACCAACTAGGGTTAACTTATGAGCCCGAAGACAAAACAAGTGTTAAGGTTTGTTGGTAAGCCTAAGTGACAAAACCAACTTATATTTTGACTTGTGAGCCTTATGAAAAAAAGTCAACTGTAATCTAGTGTGGATTATAGTGAAATTCCCAAGGGTGGCTTGAGGAGTGGATGTAGGTGCTAGGTTTGCACCGAACCACTATAAATCTTGTGTTTGTGTGTGATTACTCTCTTCCTCTCTTGCTTTTTAATTATTGCTAATATTTTGCATTGAGTTTTTCATTATTCACAAGCACCACTTGTCCCTCACACTATTGTCTTAAATTTTTAAAAGACCCAATTCACCCCCCTCTTGGGCTCCAGTTCTGGCCAACACCTTGAGAATGCTGGGATAGAAGGATGTAATGACCTCGTCTAAGCGACAGGTCTTTGTCATCTCCCAGTCCCTTGGGAGGATTATAGCCTTCAGGATCTGGCAAGCCAATTCAGGGTTCTCCAACCTTGACTTGTTGGAGAAAATGTTCTAATCGACATATTGCTCTAGCTCTTCTTCATGTTGGTGACCCTCCTCAGACCTAGAATGAGTTTGAGGAGCCTTACCTTGATCCTATTGGCTGATCTATGATGGAGAAGCATCAGCAACTCCTGAGGTTGGCCACTCCTGAAGTTAGCCGATAGATGGATACCTTCGTCGAAGATCAGCAAGTGGGGTATTGTCATCTTCCGAGGTCGTCCTCACTACGATCGGGATGATCTCCCCCATCGAAATATCTAAAGGAACCTCTCCTTATCGTGCTCTCTTCGGACTTTGGGATTCCTTTGAAGGGCTGACAGCCTACCTCTTCCATACTACCTAACAGAGTTTTCTCGCATCCGACCTTATGCTTTCATCTATGATTAAAGGAAAAAGAAAAGCTAGGATACCTTGAGAATGCTAGGATAGAAGGATGTAATGACCTCGTCCAAGCGACAGGTCTTTGTCATCTCCTAATCCCTTGGGAGGATGATAGCCTTCAGGATTCGGCAAGCCAATTCAGGGTTCTCCAACCTTGACTCGTCAAAAAAAATGTTTAGATCGACATATTGCTCTAGCTCTTCTTCAGGATGATGACCCTCCTCAGACCTAGAATGAGTCTGAGGAGCCTTACCCTGATCCTGTTGGCTGATCCGTGATGGAGAAGCATCAGAGCTCCTAAGGTTGGCCACTCCTGAAGTTGGCTGATGGATGGATACCTCCATCGAAGATCAGCAAGTGGGGTATCGTCATCTTCTGAGGTCGTCCTCACTAGGATCAGGATGATCTCCCCCACCATAATCCCTAGAGGAACCTCTACTGACCGTGCTCTCTTTGGACTTTGGGATTCCTCTGAAGGGCCGACAGCCTACCTCTTCCATACTGCCTAACAGAGTTTTCTCGCATCCAACCTCATGCTTTCATCTACGATTAAAGGAAAAAGAAAAGTGATAGTCAACTTAAAGGAAACAAAAAAAATATGATCTATTTATCAGAAAATACCTAAGTTAGAAGATAGGCTAATTCTAGCAAGATAGCAGCTCCGTTCACTTAGCAATTCCTTCAACAGAGGAACTTTGACCCCCAGAAGCCTCTCAACACTTTCTTTGTCTACTACTAAAACCTTTTTTTCATCATTTGGAGTTAGATGTAGTTCTCTCCACTCTATATTAAAACCCCAAGGCTGGATAGATAGTAAGAAAAAAAAATAAGGTTTCCATCCATGAATAGCAGATGGAAGACCCTTAATAAATCTCTGACCATGACGTGGGCTAATGACCCACCATTCTCGGTCGTGGAAATCTTTTTTTAGAACAAAAAGGGAACAGAAGATGAAAGTCTTAGTCTCTATCTGAAGATCATGACATAAAACAAGGAATGCACAGATAATCCTAATGCTATTAGGGGTCAGCAATGCGGAACTACTTGATACAAATTGAAAAGCCGGACAATAAAAGGATGAAGAGGAAAATGGAGACCGGTCCTAAAGTGCCTTCACACACCGCTATGCTACCAGGAGGAGGCCTATTTATCCTATCGCCCGGCTGAGGGACAAATGCTGGAAGATCCTGCTAAATCTTGTAATAATCCTATAGGATAGCTACTCTAGCTTCGCCAAGTGAACTCATAAATGAATCCAGATGTAGGTCCTCCCTATGCGGACCTCTCATCCTTGCATAACTAGAGCTATCAAAGGCTTGTTATTTGGCCTCTTTATTAGGGACTAAAGACCTACTGGTGGCAAGAAACTCTAAGAACCTAACCATGTTAAAGAAACATGAGGAGAAGAGAAGGGAACCCAACCTGCAGAAGAACTTAAAAGAGGAGAAAAAGCTCAAGAAGATATCCTATAATGGAGAAAGACTTGGATGATGGAAGGCTCAAACTTTGGAAGAGGGAAACTCTTTATATCGAAGGGAACAACAGCTACGATTTCTTCCTCGAGCAATGTGAAATGTCTCTATTCGTGCCACGTATCAGGATACCAACCAAAGATATGAAACCGATGGGAGAGAAACTGATGCGACATCTTGATCCGAGAAAGTATCGCTGTAAGTGATGAAAGACAATGACGGCTACGATTTCTTCCTTGAGCAACATGAGATGCCCCTAATCGTGCCATGTATCAGAATCCCAACCGAAGATACGAAGTAGATAGGAGAAAAATTGATATGATATCTTGATCTGTGAGAACGCTTCTGTCGACAATGGGAACTCGACACCTAGCAATGGCATAATGCCCGAAAGAAAATAAGTTAATTTTGCCAGTTGATTCTAAGATTCGCCATCATTAGGAGACGTCCCTTTGACAATGACTCTGACAATGAAAACGACTCGCCTTAATGACCAGCACAAAAAAAAGAGATTTTCATCGCTACAACTCACATCTTTCAAGATGATAGCACATCTTGAAATTGGAAGTGAGGGCCAAGTGTTATGATGGGATAATTGGATTGACTGGCAAAAGGCTAAAAGCCCAGAAGTAAGCCAACGATAAAAAATCTGATCGACTCATCTTTGAGGCACAACTATCCGACCAACTCATAAAATCTGACCAACTTAGACTTGAGGAATAGCATGTAAACCATCCCTAAATGAATCGTTGATTAGATTTCACCGACTAATTCAAGAAACAGTTATTATAACTGAATAACGTTATAACGATCGTCCGTTGCGATGGGTTCAAGTTAGTTTCAATGGAATGACGTTGAGATTAACTGTATGAAACTTCTTCCAACTAACTTCTGTTAAGACGAATGCCTATAAATATGGATAAGAGAGGACCTTCGCAGGCAAGCTAGAAAAATGAAGTACCATTGACTTTGCTTCTCTCAAGACTCTCTATCTATTGCTTGAATTCTACTGACTTAGGCATCGGAGTGTCCTCCATTGAAAAATCTCCGGTCAAGAACTTGTTTTGCAGATGTTCAAGGTGATCTTCCAGTAGTTCTCGATGGTACAAAAGTCGATCAAGGGTTCAGCATCAACAGTTTGTGATACAAAAACCCATGTACTAGTAATACGAAAATGGAAAATGGTATGTGCATCAGGACACACTTAACACAATCAGCAACTATATAAAATAGGAGAAGATGTAAAGTAGTACAAATATTGCTTCCAAAGACATCCGATCGATTAAATGTAAAATTAAAATGTAACCCAGCCAGCTGAAACCAGATGGTGCCCTGTTGAGTTATTACTTGCAAATAGCAACCGAAAGCAGCAAGGTAGAAAAATAGATTTCACCTTCAATAGTAGTACATAAAGAAGAAACAAGGGAGATAATATAAAAAATAGCTACTGATGATCACCACCACTGCTGAGATGCTCACCCTGGCACAGCACTTGGTAAGCCAAGAAATGAAGCCAAAATGTGGCTACATAAAAGAAAATAATTAAATAAAGTTAAACCCATTATCCAGCCAGATAGAAAGATAATAAACAGGAAACCCCAATATAGAAGTAGCTTGCAGTATGTTGCACCAAAAAGAATACCATGGTATTATTTGAACCCCGTAATAACAAAAAGATAAAAAGCTAGATGATCATCGATGTCCTTTGCAGCATGATTGGTGAGATATATTATTCCTCTGAAGTTTGAAGCTGGAAACCAACATGATGATAACATTGCAAAATTGAGACCCAAATGAAATAGCAACAGATAAAAAAGGAAGCAATAGTAACGACATCTAGAGAACATGAGAAAACCAATAGCATAGAAGGACATGTTGAAGATAATAGACATGCTTGTAGAAAATAGGAGAAGAATGATGAATAATAGTTGATAATTTGGTAGAAATTGCCTTACCAAATATTTCTTGATCATGAGTAAGCCAAATAGTAGCCAAGAAAAATGCCATAGCAGTGTTGATGATTGGGCCAACTAGAGCTAAAGTCATATAACATAGAACAGATAGCCAATCATGCCAAAATCAGTATGTACCAAGGGAAATAACAGTGTGCCAATAGAAACATAACTTCTCCCCATGACCACATTTGCAGAAGATAAGTGTGAGGCCCGGTGTTATTGGGCCATTTTTGGGCTGAAGTCAGCAGCCCTTGCTGACTTCAATTCGAAGCTTAAAAAAAAAATTAGAGGATGTAAACAGGGGATGGAGCCCTTGTTTATCCAATCCCTGGGATCGCCGGAGATCATGGAGGAAGGGCGTCGGGGAGTTGGAATGATCAACAGAGAAGTCGGAGAGGGAGTTCGACGGTGTGGGGAATAGGGATTTTTCCTTATAAATGACGATTCCTTTGCGTGCCTCGGCCAATTCTGAACTCCTACCTCTGGTGGCTGCCGAAATTCGATGCCGACTTTGCCGGTAAGTTCTCCTTCCTCTATCTTTCCTTCGAGCATGGGTGTGAGCAGAGACGATCGGCGAACGGGGAGGGGGATTCGTTCATTTTAGGACTTTAGGTGGGTGGCTGGACGGTCGCTGGGATCACTGCTGGTCCCTTCCTTTCCCTCTGGCCATCCTTCTTGACGGACGATCGTGGAGATTGCCACCATCTGTTGGATCCGTTAAGTGGATGGGCTGGCTCGGTTGAGCTGAGGGGAGCAACAGGAGATGGGTTCGGGAGAAGGGAAAAAAATGAGGGCCTTTGTTCCGTGGGGAAGAAGAGAGAAAGAGGGAAGAAAAGAGGGGAGGGAGGAGAGGAAGGAAAGGAGAGGTAGAGGAGAAGAGGAAAGGTAGAGAAGGAAAAAAAATGATGAAGGTGGGGGTGCTGTTCAGCGGAGACGAAGGAGAGAAATGAACGGGAAAAGAAAAGAAGAAAAAAAAAGAAGGGGAAGAAATGAACGGGGAAAGAAAAGAAGAAAAAAAAAGAAGGGGAAGAAAAAAAAAGAAAAAAGGGGAAAAAAAGGAAAAGAAAAAGAGAGAAGAAAAAAAAGAGAGAAAAAAGAGAGAAGAGAGAGAGAGGAGAGAGAGAAAGAGGAATGAGAGAGGAGAGAGGGAGAAGAGAGAGAAAGAGGAGAGGGAGAGAGGAGAGATAAAGAGGAGAGAGAGGAGAGAGAAAGATGAGAGAAAGGAGAGAGAAAAGAAAAGGAGGAAGGGTTAATTTTGGACCATAATTGGAATTGAATTGAGGAGAATACCCCATGATAATTTAGTTTTCTTTTTAGTTTTTGAAATTGAAATTAATTATATGTTTAAATTTGTTGGTCAGGATCGTCGTTGTCCTTGCAAGACCAGGTCTAGTGTTTGAATTGTACGTAGTTGGTGGATACTCTTCGATAAGTTATCTTGATCTTTGGTATTATATGCCAAATATGTTATGTATTTATGAAATATTAAATATATGTAGTATATTTTAATCTGCATTGGATTGTATTGGATTGCATGCATGGTGTTGATGTGGATGCTCTCTAGTCCAACTATGATCACACGAGGACCTAGTTTTCTTTTGGACCTCCAGTGGGGCTATCACTGGCACATGACCATTAAGCGGTATGTGACACAGGAACTAGTTGCCTTATTTTAGCCATGCATGGTAGTTGCTGGCACATGCTAGGGATGCATATTTTCTTGTGTGATTTCAGATCTAGTTTTCCTTTTGGAACTCCAGTGGGGCTATCACTGGCGCATGACCGATGAGCGATATGTGTACACAGGATCTAGTCTCTTTAGGAGCAGCCACAGGCCGATCATAGCCATAGTCAAAGGGACTAGAAGAGTAAAGTATATGGTTGGCCATCCATGGTCGTGTCGATGTTGGTTGAAATTAAGTGTACATATTTGCATCATGTTGCTGGTTATATTATTATATTGCTGGATATCTTGTTATATGATGTGTTTATGTTTGTTGTTTGTTATTGATATATTTATGTATGTATATTGGAGGTGATGATAACTTACTGAGCCTGTATAGCTCACCCTCTGTTTTTTTATGTTTTTGTTACAAATCTAGAAGATCAATCGGGCTTTGGAACCAGTCAGGGAGGAGCTAGGGTTTAGGTGTTATCTATATGCCTAGCTGGATAATTATTACTGAAATTATATTTTGATGTAGGCCTTGTGTATCCGAAGGAGAAATAAATTCTAGGGTGTACAGCCGTCTGTTGCGCATCTGGCTCGGGTTTGGGGTCGAGGTGTAACAGATTTTTTAGTATCAGAGCAAAGGTTTAAGATCAAGATAATCTAATTAGTATGAGTGGGGTAGAATTAGGGTTTTGTTTAAATATTCTAGAATAATTATTGATACTAAAAATTTAATTAATTCTCTTTGATAGGTGTATATTATAATTCCAAGGATTTTGTTAAGTGTAAAAGGCTTGCATAAATAAAATGATTAAATTCTCCTAGCTTAATTTTTTTTTTTGGAAGGATATCATAAAGGCTAGATAATGGATATATGGAGGTATATTATGGATTTGATTTACTATGGGAATCTAATTTTGATATAATTAAAGACTGTGATACAGGTGATTAGAAATTAATAAGATGGTTATTAAGGCATGACTGAATGATATCGAAGGTTGGGTTATGATCACTTGTGACCGATATGGATATGATTGAGTAATATTAAAATTTAGATTGTGATCACTATGGATTGTGATTTAAGAAATATTTGAACTTAGTGCTATGATCAGTTGGGATATGATAAAGCTACAAAAAAAAAAGATGGATTTGAAACTTGGATTTCTAGTCCTTAGCTATAGCATATAAGGTTTGACATATGATTAGTGTAAAAGAAGAATATGATTTTTGTAGAGAGATTGATCTTGAATGAGTATAAAAGGCTGAATGAGTTATACTATTTGATCATGATGAGTTAGCATATTATAAATATCGAAGAGCTGAATAAGATGTCTTTGCCTTGATAAATAGGTTTGATCGAGCTTTAATAGTGTTGGCCTGAAAATATAATATGGAATGTTAAAGGGTTATGCTGGATATGTATGATCAATTATTAATTGAATAATGTTGGAATCCTAAACTTGATATGGATGAAGATCATGATGGCATATGAATTTTATTAGTAATTATTGAATTATAAATTTTGGGATTTTTGCAAAAAGACGTTTAGGATGAATGTTATGAAAAAGTTTAATGATATTAAGGAGAGTTCTTCGATGAATATGTATGGGGATTATTATTAAAAATATG
Source organism: Areca catechu (assembly GCA_021397845.1). Lineage (NCBI taxonomy): Eukaryota > Viridiplantae > Streptophyta > Magnoliopsida > Arecales > Arecaceae > Areca > Areca catechu. Next base: position 43,863,215 of record CM038053.1, on the reverse strand, counting down.
TAATGAAAATGTGTTTGGGATAATGTTTAGATCCACAATTAGCAGGTTAAATTATGTTATATGGACATAGCATGCATATCTTTGGTAGAATTATTGATGTTTTGAATGGATGGTACAATTTTATGCAAAGGCTTTGAATGTAGAAAATGGATCGAAGTTTAAATTTGATGTGATATACTCGAGACCTAGTAAGGATAAGAAAATTTAATAGTTTTGATCCCATTTTATTTGAAAATTAGATTTTATTTAAATTTTAATGGAAAGTGATATTCTTGTCAAAAATTGTGTGATTTGATCAGAGTGCGCAGTAGAAGTGTGGTGGACTAAAGATATTAGGATTAAAGTATATTATGATAGAAGAATGGGAGCTCTTATTGGGATTATCGAATTTTGGACAAATGAATCATGTGAGTATTGGATCATGTATATTTGAGTTTTGGAAGCCTTAGATTTTTTTTTTAATTTCGAGGACAAATTTTTTTTCGGAGCTGAGAATGTGAGGCCCGGTGTTATTGGGCCATTTTGGGCTGAAGTCTACCGCCCTTGCCGACTTCAGTTTGATGCTAAATAAAAAATTAGAGGATGTAAATAGGGGATGGAGCCCCTATTTATCCAATCACTGGGATCGCCAGAGATCACGGAGGAAGGGCGTCGGGGAGTTGGAATGATCGACGGAGGAGTCGGAGAGGGAGTTCGACGGCATGGGGAATAGGGATTTTTCCTTATAAATGATGATTTCCTTGTGTGCCTCGGTCGATTCTGAACTCCTACTCCGGTGGCTGCCAAAATCTGACGCCGACTTCGTCAGTAAGTTCTCCTTTCTCTGTCTTTCCTTCAAGCATGGGTGTGACCAGAGACCATCAACGAACGGGGAGGGGGATTCATTTGTTTTTGGGACTTTAGGTGGGTGGCCAGACAGTCGCTGGGATCATCGTTGGTCCCTTCCTTTCCCTCCGGCCATCCTTCTTGATGGACGATCATGGAGATCATCATCGTCGGTAGGATCCGTTAAGTGAATGGGCTGGCTCGGTTGAGTCGAGGGGAGCAACAGGAGATAGGTTTGGGAGAAGGGAAAAAAAATGAGGGCCTTTGTTCCGTGGGGAAGAAGAGAGGGAAGGAAGGAGAGGAAGAAGGAAAGGAGAGGGAGAGGAGAAGAGGAAAGGAAGAGAAGGGAAAAAAATGATGAAATGGGGGGTGCTGTTCAGCGAAGACGAAGGAGAGAAAGGAACGGGGAAAGAAAAGAAGAAGAAAAAAAGGAGGGAGAAAAAAAAAGGGGAAAAAAGGGAAAAAAAGAGAAAAAAAGAGAAAAAAAGGAGAGAGAGAGAGAGAAGAGAGATAAAGAGAAGAGAGAGAGAAGAGAGATAAAAAGGAGAGAGAAGAGAGAGAGGAGAGAGAAAGAGGATAGAGAGGAGAGAGAAAAGAAAGGGAGGAAGGGTTGATTTTCATATCAGAATTGAAATTGGATTTAGGAGAATATCCCATGATAATTTAGTTTTCTTTTTAGTTTTTGAAATAGAAATTAATTATATGTTTAAATTTATTGGTCAGGATCATCGTTGTCCTTAGAAGACCAGGTCTAGTGTTTGAATTGTATGTAGTTGGTAGATACTCTTCGGTAAGTTATCTTGACCTCTGGTATTATATGCCAAATATGTTATATATTTATGAAATATTAAATATATGTAGTATATTTTAATCTGCATTGGATTGCATTGGGTTGCATGCATTATGTTGATATGGATGCTCTCTAGTCCGACTATGATCACACGAGAACCTAGTTTCCTTTTGGGCCTCCAGTGGGGCTATCACTGGCACATGACCGTTGAGCGGTATGTGACACAGGAGCTAGTTGCCTTATTTTAGCCATGCATGGCAGTTGCTGCCACATGCTAGGGATGCATGTTTTCTCATGTGATTTCAGAGCTAGTTTTCCTTTTGGGCCTCCAGTGGGGCTATCATTGGCACATGACCGATGAGCGGTATGTGTACACAGTATCTAGTCTCTTTCGAGGCTAGCCACGGGCCGATCGTGGCCATAGTCAGAGAGACCAGGAGAGTAAAATACATGGTTGGCCATCCATAGTCGTGTCGGTGTCGGTTGAAATTAAGTGTACATATTTGCATCATGTTGCTGGTTATATTATTATATTGTTGGATATCTTGTTATATGATGTGTTTATGTTTATGTTTGCTATTGGCATATTTGTGTATGTTTATTGGAGGTGATGAGAACTTACTGAGCCTATATAGCTCACCCCCTGTTTTTCTATGTTTTTGTTACAGATCTAAAAGATCAATCGAGCTTTGGGACTAGTCAATGAGGAACTAGGATTTAGGTGTTACGCATATGCTTGGCTGGATAATTATTGCTCAAATTATATTTTGATGCAGGCCTTGTGTGTTCGAAGGAGAAATAAATCCTATGGTATACGGCCATCTGTTGCGCATCTGGCTCGAGTTTGGGATCGGGGCGGAACAATAACGTAACAATAAGAAATAGGAAGATATAGTAGAGAAGCTTATAAGGATATGATAGACATTTGGAAGAAAAGCTAAACCTGCAACACTAAAGAAAAGTAAAAGAAATAACAAAACCTACCAAGGAGAATAAGTGAGGAAAGCCAGTAGTTAGGTATGAAATATTTATAATCCCACACTCTCTAGTTGCCCAATCTTTTAGAGCTATCAATGGATCAGGTTTGGACCCAAGACCTGTGGATATTTATCCAATGGGTCCTGATCTGGTACTAAATTAATTTAGACCCATTTACCCGGACTCGGACCGAGACCCGGACCCGTTTAGCTATAATTAAATAGATTCGGATCTAGATATTAAATATCCAAACCCGACAAACCCGGAACCTAATTATATAATATAGTATTATATATATTTATATATTTATATATATATTAATATTATTATGAACCATTAGATCTTTTGATCTAACAGTTCAAAATCAACTATAGTTTTTAATATAAAAGGCCTTCAATTCAGCAGCAGAACAGTCCTAATTCATTTTCATTGCCTAAATTTCTAATCCTTCCTGCCCCTCGATGGCCTGTAATATTGCTATGGTTGTTAGTAGGTTATTTTATCATTTTGTTGCTACTTGCTTGTATTGTTATATTATAATAGGTTCTAGTTTAATCCTCTTATTTATTCCAAAAAAAAAAAAGAGTAAGGATGTAATATTGGACTTCATGTGCCATGGTACTATCCATTCGGATCCGGATATGGTACTTCAAAACTGGATCCGTCGGATATTCGGGTCCGGATCCGGATCTAATGGCTAAGATCGGATCCGAATCTACATATCTGAGTTCCGATCCGAATCCGACCCATTGACAGCTCTACAATCTTCCCTCAAATACTTTTGAAACAAATATCCCCGGGCCAAAATCATAGTCAAGTAGCCAACCCCACACTAATCACCTTATTGTAGCGCCCGACAATAATTCTTAAGATACCAACCCATAATTACTGTGATGTTAATACTGACGAACATAAGTTACTCCCCAAGAACATAAGTTACTCCCCAACAATCAGCCAGTAAAATAATCTTAAGTTGTGGAGGTAAAGGATCATATTGAAAAAGATTATAATCCCCTTTCAAGGCTAGGGCTGCACCATGGTTAGTTGCTCGGTTTCCTTCATGAAGAGTACGAGAGACTTTGCCTGAAGGAATATCACTCATCCATTGAATAATATTGGCTAACAAGGGAGAGTGATCATGCTTAGAAGTATCGGAATGGTTCCACCAATTAATTACTGTAGCAGAGTCTCCTTCAATATGAATGATGGCACCAAAAAATTCAATGCAAGCTATATGCAAGCCTAACCAGTAACCATGCAGTAGTTAGTTCAGCATATGGTACAGTTTGTTGGAATCAATAACTTACCACCAACTCGTAACCATGTACCCGATTAATCCCTGATTAATGAAAAATTCAATTGCTACCGTAGATTGCTTTACGGTTGCATCAAATTTAACTTCAATTGCTCCAATGGTGGGAGGGGGTTGTCGCTTGTCAAGAAACTAACATAGAAATATTAATGGGTAGAAAAGAAGGAGAACGGCCCTAGTGCTATGATGAAGCAGCAAAAGATGAAGAAGGCTAAGTTAACAACATGATATCAACAAGAACCTTTCACACCAGGTGATGTTGAGATAAATAAATTTGTTGAAAGATTCTCTCATCGTGAGCTAATCATAATTGACGAGCAACACAGACAAAGAGCACACCTAACAGACTCTACTTAACTTGTGGTAAGATGGTGAACCAAAGCAGGCAGAGAAGAAGGAAAGAAGCTCCTGTCCACCAATATGTTGCAATGCCATCCAATTAACTCTTCATGAAGGAACAAGATATGACGATGTGATGGGTGTCTTGTTAAATAGAATCAAATAGGTCACAAAAACATTGGCTTGCATCCGGAATGCCTTTCTGACACAAGAATTGCTTGGTTGGTAGTCAATTCCGAAGTAATCGCCACCAGAAGAATTTAACTCTCATTGGCATATGGAGCTTCCAGATCCAAGCACAACCGTTACAATGACCATCTACCATAGAGGGCTTGATCAAGGGATATATATCACTAAGAGTCACTTGATGTTGTCCGTAAGAACCCCAATATAGCCGATCAGCCCAATTTCCAATAGGCAATGGAAAGCATCCAATTTGGATCATCATTTCAGCCAAAAAAACAGTGGCTAGCCTAGGCCAATCCAACTTCCTTTCTTAGGTAATAAAATCCAGAAGTTTAAGCTGCATATTAGTAATGTCAACCATCAATGAATGTAGGCCACCAACAGATAAGAGTCCTGGAGAGCCACGGGTCTTAAAAAAGATATCAATAGAATCACCAGATCCAATTTCCCAGATGAAATGAGGCCGCACCGAAGGACCAAAGCTACAAATTTTTGACCAAATGGCAGAACGGTGCCTCAATTGTTGATAGTCATGCCATGAGCCCATAAAATGGTACTTAGTATGGATAAGTTTAGCCCACAAAGAATCAAGGTGAAGCACAATCCGGATAGAAAGCTTACATGAGAAGGATTTTCAATGGGATAACAAATCAACGTTTATCAAAAAAAAAAAAAAAAAAAAACACAAATCAACCAGACCAATCCCACCATGAATTTTAAGAATGCAAACCGAAGACCAAGCTATGGGATGTGATGCTAACCTATTTCAAGGATGTCCCCAAAAGAATGCCCTGAATTCTTTTTCCGATTTGTGAAGAAAAGATAAGGGCATAGGAACGGGAGATAAAGAAAATAAGAGAATTGATGTTAAGATGGACTAGAGATGGGTTTCTCTGCCCGCAAGCGCAAGAGCCTTAGCCTTCCATTTCCATGATTCGATCCGCAATAACAACTCCTAGTTGATAAAATTAAAATAAGGTACATACAATTTCTTCCCCGAAATAGGCACCCCAAGTACTTCCAAACATCATGCGTCTCATTCATATTGAAAAGAATCATAATTTGACTTTTCAAGGCAATGGAAACACTTGGACTCAATTAATAAAAGTTGAGATTTCTGCACATTGATAGCTGGCTCTAAAAAACAGAGCAATAATGCATCAACCATGGAGAGTAAATAAATACTATCCTTCATAGCAGCCATGCAAATGAGTAAGTAATCATCAACAAAGAAAAGGAGCTGTTGATGAACCGCAAAATGTAGGAACTGAGAAAAGACTTCCCAGCATAAGATAAATATATAAAGAGACAAAGGGCATCCTTGATGAAGCCCCCTTGTTGGTATAAACTATGGTGCAGGCGAACCATTGAGCAGCAAAGTAAAAGTGGATTGGATGACACATTGTTGAATAAGAGATTTGAATTTAGTATGAAAACCATGCTATTGTATTAGAGGAAAAAGAAACTAGTCCCAAAAGACTTGATCATAAGCATTCTCCATATCAAGTTTGATCATTAATAAGCTACGAAAAGGAGGAGCTCTTTATAAAGAGTGCATTAGCTCTTGACCAAGAAGAATCTGGTCCATGATAGATTGATCCTTAAAAAAAACCTCTATGCTCTAGTGAGATAATAAGAGGCAAGATAGGCCAAAGACAATGAACAAGGATTTTGGTAATAATTTTGTAAATAGTATTGCAAAGGCTGATTAGTTGATAGTCAGTCACATACTCTAGATTGGTAGTTTTTGGGATTAGAGCAATATAAGTCCTTTTACATTTTATCGACAAAATAACCATATAAAAAAAATGATGAATAGCTTAGATGACACATTTCTTGATTATATACTAGAATTTGTGTGAAGAAGAAGGGTTGAAATTCATCAGACCCTGGGACCTTATCTGGATCCATACTCTAAAGGGTATGCTCCATCTCCTCTATGACTTGCTTAATAGGATCATGATTTTGTTGAGTAGTAACAACAGATGGAATTGCAGGTAAAATTAGTTGTTGACTTAGTGGCTAGGCTTACCAATATTGTTGGAATGAATCAAAAAGCATCTAATGTACCTGCTCAAGTTAATTAATATGTTTCCTTTGAGATGAATGGGGATGTAGAATTTTATTCCTCTCCTATCTAAGGATTGTAAAATGATGGAATAATTTTATATTAGAATCTCCATCTTCAATCGAAGAAATTCTTAATTTTTAACACCACAATATTTCTTGATAGTGGAGATTTTGGTGATAGTCCTGCAAAAGGTTTAGTAATTGTTGATGTTGGAGAGAAATTAGTCCTCCATGTTGAGCCTCCAGAGTTTGCAATTTGTAAATGTGGTCATTTAATTTAGGCCCTTTTTGGAATAGGTTACCAATGCTCCACTTCCATTTTTGCAAGGCCCCTTTAGTGTTGGATAAGAGAATAGCCAACCTAACATCCAAAGAACAGTGACGAGGACAACACTAAATATGCTTGATTACTCCCTAAATACTAGCATAAGTTAGTCAAAACTTCCCATATCTAAGAGGAAGATTGGCGGGAGGTGTATCAAGAAGAACTTATTATAATATCAACTTGCTTAGGTACCACTCTCATCGGGGGATTACTCGTATAGAATATGGATCCCCATTTTTCAATCATGATTGTCAGGATTGATGCCGCAGAAAAAGAAAGAAGAGAAAATAAAATAAAATAAAAGGCACAAATAATTTTAGGCATATAAGGTGTTGACGTGGAACCTTCATTGACCGGGCGGAGCCGCTGGATTGCCGATTCGCTCCCCTGGATACCTGCAAAACAGGTCCCTAACCGGATTTTCTCCGATGGAGATACTCCAATGCCTAAGTTAGAGAGGGAGGTTCGAGCAACATAATGGAGAGTTTCTGAAGAGGAAGAAAGATGATGAAAGTATTCTCTTTTCCAGGCTTGCATAGTGCACCTTGAGTGTCCCCTCTTACCAGTATTTATAGTTATCATGCCAGAGTGTGGTTAAACTCACCTATTTATGGTTAGGATGGGGTTAATTAACTTTACCCCACATATAACCATAAGTGGTTGCTAATTAGTTCTGGCTAGTCTGGAGTGATTGGAGCTGAAGTTAGTGGCCACGTGGCCACCTTAATATGGTTAGGATTGGAGATAGTGGCCACGCGGTTGATCATAACAACCATATCCACGTTCGACAATTTGGGATCAACCAAAGATTCGCTTTTGGGCTTCTTCTTCAGGAAGGGCTGGCGTTGAATCAGCGAAATATCTTCGGGCTTATCCCTGTAGAACAAGTCGAAGACACCTCTATCATTTGGGTCGGTGTTCTTCCCTTCAAGGTGGGTTGTGAAATGAAGCTGATGTTGTCTTCGTATCAATCTTCTTCAGACTGACCTTCTTCGATTGATATATAGAATACTGGTCAGGAGCTAATAGTGGTACTCTTCGAGACTAATGCTTTCAACTAGGCCGAAGACTGACCCCACATGACTCCCTCTAGGTTCTCTGGTTTAGATGCTCGGTTCAGAAGGAATTTGGTGAGCGGTTGAATCGATAATTAGTCTATGTTGCATTAACATATCATAACAATTGCCCCCCACTCTCAGTTTTCAAAGCAATGATTTGCCTTGAAGAGTGAGAGTATTAATGGATTGTCATTTTCTGCCAGGAGAAGCGCAACCAATGATGGTAAATCTTTAATCCGATCGTCCACCATAACTGATATCTGATTCGAAAATCAGGTTGAGGACATGTATCATCTTCTTATTGGAACATGAAAAGGTGAGGGCTGGTCGAAGGGTCATGTCTTTTCCTTTTATTACGATGATTTGGCCGATCCTTTAATTGGGATATGGGTAGAAGACTTGGCCTCACCTTGTCCCTCATGGAAGGTATGGGTCTCTTCTCCACCGTTGGGTGAAGTCATGCAAATTATGGCTCTTGGCTCTTCCCATGTCGAATCAGCTTGGTGTCGCATGGAGTTGCGCGGTCGTATCTGGCGCCTGCATATGTGGCACAATCAAAGGAATGGCGCTTCTTCTTTCGAGGAGGTGCACTGAAGAATCTCATGTCCCCTTATAAAGGTAAAAAGAGGACCTGTAGAAGAAGCTTCTCCACTCCTGTTTGCTTCTGCTTTTTGTTCAGCCTTTCTTGCTTCTAGTCCCTAGTTTTTCCCACAGGTAGGGTCTCCTTGCTTCTTCGTCTTTTTTTTGTTTCAGCATGGTTAGGTCTTTAGAGGTTTGCATCGTCGGCAGGGTCTCCTCTGATAGGGGAGAGGCCGGACCTTCGAGCACTTCAGGTCATGTTAGGGATGTCGTCGTTGAGATCAGACCGGAGCTGGTCCCCATTTTTGTTTCCCTTAGAAAAATAGCCCACCTTCGGGAACGTTATTGCCTTCCCGAAAACTTTTTTCTGGTGCTCCCGAGACTTGAAGAATGGGTAAATAGACCTCTTACCAGGCGCATTGCTATATACGAAGACTATTTAAAAGCTGGTATTTGCTTCCCATTACACCATTTTCTTCTTAAGATCTTTAATGTGTATCATATTGTTCCTGCGCAGTTGACTCTGAATAGTATTCGGAACATCTACGGGATTTTGGTCTGTTGTCACATAGCCAATGTGAGGCCTAGGACCAGTTTGTTCACTTCCCTCTTCGTCTTGAAGAGGGATTTCCATGGCTACAGATGGTGGGTCATCGACCCTCGTCCTGGCCGTAAAATAATGAAAGACATGCCTAGCACCATCCATGGGTGGAAGCCCAACTTTGTCTTTGTCTCTTCTACTCAGCTGTGGGATTTCAACAGTGAGTAGAGAGAGCCTCGCCTAGATGCTAATGCTGGTAAGAAGGTTCTGGCGACCGACCAACCTGACTATACTTTGTTATCTGGTTCAAAGGCCATCTCTATCCGAGAGCTTTTAGAAGAGAAGAACCTTCACCTTGTTGGGATCAGTGGATCTTCTATGTTAGATATAAATGGTAGAAGACTCTGGCTTTTTCCCCATTTCATAGCTTTCCGATTTAGCTGATTTTGATATATGCTTTTGTTTGTAGGTGGCAAGATGAGGCTCGATCTGAGCCTGCTCCGAGAATCCGCCAAGAGGAAGTCAGTTCAGGCCTCTTCTTCGGGATCGGAGGTCCGAAAAAAGGCCCGAGAGGAGGGGCTTAGTAGAAGTGCCACATCCTCCAATGGGACGTCTGGAGGGGATGAGGTCCTGCCAATGGAGCTTCTAGTAGGGCTCCCACCAACTGAACCCTTGCCGAGGGTTAACTCTTCGATCCAAATCCCTAAGTGTCTGACCCCGGCAGCTAATGTATTATCGCCCTGCTCCCCTGCAATGGACAGGGGCAAGGCACCTCAAGTCAAAGAGGGGTTTGTAAGGAATACCCCTCTTGACAGGGACTGCGAGGTAGACTTCTCGAAGTTTTCTAAAACGAGAAGTATCGTACTCTCTGACGTAGCCAGGCGGGTGCTGAAAGGTATCTTGCTACCCCGTGATTGGGCAGTCACTCAGAATTGGTGTCTCACCAAAGTATCTGACTCCGCATTTTCCTCCCTGCTCCAGGTAAGATAGCTGCAGCCTATCTTGTTCTCGATTGATTGTTCATATCATAATCAATCTTATGTTTTGATCCCATTGATGCAGTTGGTCCATGATGTCAGCTTTTTAAAAGAGGGCCTGGAGGGTATCGACAACTTCCTCCATAGCTTGAAGGAGGAGCTTACGATGGCTAAGGCCAAAAAGGAAGTGGCCAAATAATTAAAGCTATCCATTGAGGAGAAGCTCATCCATAAAGATGCTGAAGTTCAGGATCTGAAGGGCGAGCTGAAGAAGGCTCAACTAAAGATCTCTGAACAGGAGGTGAAGCTGAGGAAGAGGAAGAAGCAGATTCATTCCTTGGAGTATTCCACCAAGAAAAACCAGAAGAAGGCTGAAGATATGGCCAAGACGACCAACGAGGCGATCAAAAGGGATGAAGAAGCAACTCTGAAGGCCAAAGAAGTGATTCTGAAGATCGAAGCAGCAGTGCAGGAGTCCGAAGCCTTGAGAGAATGGGCAGCCAGGGCAGTCGAGGACTTCAAAAAGTCTTCGCAGATCAAGATGGATGTAATTGAAGCAAGCTTGTTCAGTTACAAATATGGCTTCAACGATGGACTCACGAGGGTTGGTGAGATTTTTCCTGACCTCGACTTCTCCAGCAGCCCAGCATATGAGATTGAAGAAGAGGAAGAGGTCGTGGCTCCTGCTGAGACTGAAGAAGTACCAGGTCAGACAGAGGAAGCCCCGGTTGTGGCAGAAGGGTCAGCCATGACAAGTTCGACAGTCTTGACTCAAGCTGAAGAGGCCCAAGCTGAAGAGGCCTTGGCCCCGGTTCAGACCAAGGAGATCCTTCTGCTAACTCAGAAGTTCATATAGCTGCTTGACATAGCCTAGCAGGCCCTATGCCTTGTAATCTTTGCCTTTTCTTTTGTAAGAGGGACAATATGTAATTAGCATCCTCTTGAATATCAATGAAAGCCAACTTTCCTTCTGACAAATGATAGTTTTCGAACTGAAATGTCCAATGAAAAACTTTCTAAGTGTAAAGTCTTCAGATAGATTATAGCCTTCAAGGTAGAAAGCCATTTGCCGACTTAAATGCAAGTTTCTTCATTGCTTGAAGTCTTTGGATTTGGCTTTGACACGGCCGTTGACCTTGGTCATAAGCCGAATCAATGCAACTTTCCCATTAATTCAGCTTTTTCTGATTATAAATTTATCTCATCAACTTTAGGACTTACAATTAAGGAATCCCATTTTTGAGAGTAACTTTTGGTTTACCAATGGTGTGACATTCCACTTGGGATCTTGGGAAGGCCGTTGTTGCGTAAATCATGGGATCATGGCAATCAGAATCGTTAAGGCTACATGCATCAAGAATCATATCGGTCGTAGCTTTTTAGCTTCTAGTGGTCCCCCCCATGCAGATCGAGACCCTTATTAATGAGGGTAAGCATGTGTGGCATGATCGGAGACTCACTTAAAACATGAGTGTTTAATTCGGGCCTCTGGCAGTCCTTGTATAAGAAAAGGAGGCTCTTAGAGATTAAACTTTTACCTGCTTTTAGGTAAAATTGCTCTTTGCAGCTTTTTTCTTTTTCTTCCTTTACGCCACCCAAGAAGCTCATCGAAATAGAGGCCAGACGTAGCGAGGCTTAGACAGGCGGTGAGGAAGTGGTTGATGACGGACCCTCTGGTGAGGAGATCAGATTGACGATGGAGCTATGTGTTGGCGCTGCCACGGGTTCAGGTTGGGGGTGACATCCCTATTAAAATAGGCTCTTCTTCAGGAGAGGAGCGAGCCTCTTTGGTGAGAGCCATTCAGGCGAGACCGTCAAAGGGACCAAGCCTACCAAACATCGGCAAGACTCCATGTGCCGTAGATGTCAAGCCCGCGATCCCAGCCACGGAAGGGAGGAGTTTCGGAGGGTGCAATACATCTGCCACCGGCCCTGCCCCCTTCGACCTTGGACGGGTGGAGGTTTTATCCATCGTTCTCGATGATGGGAAGGGAACTAAGGGACGAGGGTCCGGAGACCCTCTTTCCACCATCCTTCCTAGGATATTGTAGGTAAACGTTGATGTACACATCATATTGCTTATCCACGTTAGTCGGGCTGACTTATGCATATTCTTCTTTGGTAGATCGCTTATGATATTTTTCTATTGGAGGAAAATGTTCGTGGGTCTATCAACTTCGACGAAAGCCTTCGGAGCTAGATGGCTTCGGTCGTAGCCGAAAGAGATGTTGCTGTGGGGCTCTAGGCTGCCGTTGAGGAGGAACTGGGCAAAGTTGTTGCCTCCAATAGTGTCTTGGAAAGGTAATTAAAGATGTTGGAGGTACAAGCGACCAATGTAGTGGATAACTTGTAGAAAAAAAGGAGGAAGATTATCTCTGCTGAGCTGCTAATGAGAGATTGCCTTTAGGAAGCTGAGGAGCTAAAAGCCCAAAAAGCCAAGTTGGAGGAGAGAATTGGCAAGATGGAGACGGATCTCTCGATGGCCAATCAAAGGGTGGCACAGGCTGAGGAGAGGTCTTCCCAGGCTGTTGAGGCTTACAAGAGCTCCCAAGCCTTCAAAGATGAAGTACATGAGGCAACAATGGAAAGCTACCTTCTTGGCCATCTTGACTGCCAGGGCAAGGTCATGAAGCTTTATCCCAGCTTGGATTTCTCTCTGGCTACCGTTCTGGGCAATGGGGTGGAGGAAATAAAAGCTTCAGTTGAAGAGATGTCGGCACCTCCTGTCGATGGAAGTGGGGTGGCTGTCGAAGAAGCCTCCATCCCTGCTCCGGCTGCCGAATCAACTGATGAAGGATAGAGCTGTTGCTTTTCTTCTTCTCTTCTTTTTCTTTCTTTTTAGCCAACCAATTGTAATGTTTTCTTCTAAAATGAAAGCTTTCCTTTTTTGGAACAATTGGAAAAGCAAAGTGATCCTCTTCTTTGGACTAACTTTATTCAAATTAGTCTTCTTCGAATCAGTCATCTTCGGGATAATGCATAAAAGACCGATCGGTTACTTGATGATGAGTAGCTGAAAGATAGGATTCGGGGTCAGTGTCTTCGACTTAAGCCGAAGATTGGCCCTAAAGTGATGCTGTAGCACTGTTGGATCATCTCTGATTCCTCTAACACTAACGACCGGTTCGAAAAGGGCCCGACCAGAACTTTGAACTGGGGATTAGCCCTAGTTGAGCTGGCGTGTCTCAGTAGTTAATCATCCATCATAACTGTCCCTCTGATTCGATGATCGTGCAGAGGACAAATGTCACCTGGTTATTGGTGCCTGGATGGAAGATTTTAAGTACATTTTTTATTGTTAGTGCCAAACGTGCTGGTATTCGAGTGGTTGTGCTTTCGCACCCTTTGGATGGTGTCCAATCTTTTTTTCCCGAAGGTGGTCATTAATGCCATATCAGTTTCAAAAAAGCTATTCTAGATTCGAAGCATCGGCTTCTTTTCCCGAAGGTGGTTATTAATAACCGTATTGGCCTCAGAGAAGCTGCTCCAGGTTCAAAGCGTCGCTTCAATACATAGCGCTTTTTAGTTGGTTTAGCATGAGGCGTGGGACACGTCCTCCACAAGCACGAAATGCCATTAAATAGGATTCATCTTCCCAGTTTTTGAAAGCTATTCAAGTAGTAGAGAAGCGAGTCCTTCGCCCCAAAGTTACTCTTCCCCTTTTCCTCCATATTGTGAAGATAAAGTTCAGCTTTGAGGATCTCCGGGAGATGGCTCGGAAGAGAGCCGCCACCATAAAGCTAGGAGGGGAACCTAGTGAAAAGGTCCACCGGGGTGATGATGATTCTTTTTGGCCCGAAGAGGTGATCTGTTTGGGGCGGACGATGAGGGCCCTGTAGGTGCAGTTGGAGGAGGCCAAGGCTCAGGCTGTAGCGGCGGTCGTGGTGGCGGAGCAGGCCAGGAAGGAGGTGACAAAGGCCGTCGCCAAGTTCATGGTGTCGCAGGCCATCAAGAATGAGGTCGCTGAGGCTGTCCTGGATTCCTACCATCGGGGATTCTAGGAATACAAGCGTAAGGCCTTCCGCTTCTATGGTCTAAAGGGGCTGGACAACATCAGGCCCTCAATTCCATATCCTGGGCAGGAGGATGATTCTGACTTCGAGGAGGAGTCAGAGCCAGAGGTGGAGGTGAAGCCTGAAGCCTCCCCGAGGCCTCCCTAGGACCTAATATCGCCCATCAGCTTGCATAGGGGCCGGTGGCCGATTTTTAGATCATCCTTTCTATTACCCTTTCCTTTCTCTCTTTTTTTTTTGATTGTACAGTTCTTTCTTATCAATGAATGGAAATACCTTCCTTCCAAAATAATGTTAAGTGTGAACTTTTTGACGTAGCAGATAGTAGAAGAGCCTGTACGATCACTTGGATTGGATTTGCCACTAGGATAGGCCAAATAAACTATCCTCGGGGTGTTTGTTGAGAACAGTGTGGGTCATTTGGACCCACTTCGGCATGCCCGTGGATTTGCCATAAGGTAGGATGCTTAGACCATCCCTGTGCCTTCGGTTGATGTTAAGGCAGGCTGATTAGGCCCACCTTGGCATGTCTTCGGATTTACCATATGGTAGGTTGTGTAAACTATCCCTACACCTTCGATTGATGTTAAGGTAGGCTGATTAGGCGCACCTCAGTGCGTCTTCAGATTTACCATAGGGTAGGTTGTGTAAACTATCCCTGCGCCTTCCATTGATGTTAAGGCAAGCTGATTGGGCCCACCTCAGTGCATCTTCAGATTTATCATAGGGTAGGTTGTGTATACCATCCCTATACCTTCAGTTGATCATAAGGTGGCTTGGTTGGACACCCCTTTGTGCTCGTTGGGCATACCGATAAGGCGAGTGGATCAGACCCACCTTTATTCTTTTTCGTCGATCACATTGGATGGGTCACTGAGACCATTCTTGTGTCGTTATTTGATGATAAGAATGGCTAACCAAACTTATTTTTAAATGGACTTTTATCGAAGTCTTCCTTGATGAGAACTCTCATTGATAGTACTTGCGAAGATTTTGTACATTCCAACATCGAGGTTGCACAACACCATCTAAAGTCTCGAGTCGATACATTCTTGGATGTATGGCTTTCTTGATTTGGTAGGGACCTTTCTAATTGGAAGAAAGTTTGCCTTGCTCTGTCGGCCTGGATACTTCGGCCCTTCGCAACACCAAGTCTTCAGGATGAAAGATTCACTCTTTCATCCTAGAATTATAATATTTAGCAACTTTCTACTAATATGCCACCAACTTCATTTGAGCTTGAAGTCCGGTTCCTTGTGCAGATCCAAGTCAGCCCTTTGGCGCTCCAAATTTTTAGGTTCTTTGTATTTGTCGATCCTCAAAGATTGTAATATAACCTCTATAGGGAGGACTGCTTTTGTGCCATATGCCAAATTAAATGGAGACTCACCAGTAGCTATTCTGGGAGTTATCCGATATGTCCAAAGAATAGAATTTAACACTTCGGCCCACAATCCCTTGGCATCATTCAATCGAGTTTTCAGACCATGGAGAATAGTCCGATTTGTCACTTCGGCTTCTCTGTTAGACTGTGGGTGGCTGATGGAGGTCAACTTGTGGAGCACATGGTATTAAGCACAGAAGTCCTTGAACTTTGGGTTATCGAATTTCCTCCCATTGTCAATGACTATGGAATAAGGGATTCCAAATCAGAATATAATATAATTCTTCACAAAACTTTCAACTTTTACCTCCGTAATGTGAGCCAATGGTTCGACCTCGACCCACTTGGTGAAGTAGTCGATAGCAACGATAAGAAATTTCTGCTATCTAGATACTGGTGGAAATAGGCCAACAATATCCATGCCCCACTGAGCGAAAGGCCATGGTACGATCAGCTAGGTCAGCTGGCTTGCAGGCTGTCTTGGACATTAGCATATCACTGCTTCATGCAATCTTCGGACGAAGCTGGCAAGTCCTTTTGGATGGTTGGCCAGTAGTAACCCTGGCATGTTATTTAATATGCCAGAGATCTGCCCCCCAGATGGTCTCCTCATATGCCTTCATGCACCTCCCTTAAGGCATAATCGGCATCCGTCGGCCCTAAACATTTTAGTAGAGGCTGATAGAAAAGTGCCCTAAGAGCCAATCATTATGAGGGCCCTTTTGTAAACTTCTAGCTCATGTATGACATACTTTCATATTAATAAAGGCATTTGATTCATCATATACTGTTGTGCCATATTTTTTTATTGATTATGATAAACCCCATAAATTAGGACAATGGAGTTAAGGTTATGATGGAGTTCATAACAGTGAGACCTAATTCCTATAAACCAATATCTAGAATGTTCCTAGTCGTTGGACCATCTATTCGGGGATCGATGAATCCGGAAAGACTAGCTTATCCTATGTATGCTCAGTTGATGAGGGTGGTTGATCTCACAACCACTTGTGTAGTGACACTAATACAAGAATAATGGTGTTCATCAGGGTATGAGTACACTAGACTGATCCACACCGGGACTATCTTATGGAAGTCTTACTACTTGTCAAAAGATAGATCCCAGGGTAGAAGTTGTGCATGTGAACTTTAGACCTGAGGTCACCATGGTTCCTTGTGCATACTAAGCCATATTTTGGTTCATACTCATTCATGCCATTGCAGCATGTACGGGATGTTCTGGGAATGGTGGAAGGTGTATGAAGGATGTGAGTGGACCAACAAGGAATCGATCATTCCTGGTAAGAGGGATTGTTATCCCATGCAATCTCTTCGATGAGAGACTCAAGGAGCCTTTGATCAAAGCAGGATGAGATTAGTGGAATCTAATTAGTCATCAGTTGAGTCCTCATGATCGAGCTGAGATTCGATATGATTAAGTATTAGGGTTTGACATATATCCATACCAATCACTTAATCGGGATAATGGAAGATCGAAAGATTGAATTGCACGGTAACTTATTACTGAAGGGTATTTTGATATTTTTCACCAAATTTCTCATCTTCTGGGTATGCATGACATGTTGCTAGACATCAATCTTATCTTGTAGATTTTCATGAACCAATTGGTTTGGTTTCATGAGTCAATTCGATGTGTCATTCGAATTAGACAATTAGGTGAGATAATTTGACCAAATTAGGTCAATCGGGTTCAATCGGATCGAATTGGCTCAAACCTAAACCTACTGCTAGCTAGATGTGGAACCAATGGATCAGACATAACAGAGACTTTGCCAAGAAAGTCATTCATGATTTAATTAGGGTCATAGGATCCTAATTAGTTAGCCAGATTGCATGCTAGCATATGTAGGCTAACCTAATTCCTAACCCAATTGGATTGGATTCGGTTGCTTGTTAATTGGGCTAACCTAATTATAGGAAACCTAAATTAGGTTAAGTCCGAAGTGGGGCTAGCCAAATCAGAGCTTGATCTGATTTTAATTTGAACTTAAGGGCATTTTAGGTGCCATATATGAAGAGTCCCAATGGCATGGGACTCTTGGTACCTAAATGATACCTTAACTTCAAAAGGGCACAGAAGGGCCTACAGACCTCTGATCTAAAAATAAAAGATATGGTCAGAAAGCTTATTTGATGCCCTTTCCAATGACACCCATATTTCATATGTTTGACCAAGTCAATTTGATGCTTCGGGTGGACTAAATGGAAAGGGAAGGATTATTGGCGCCCTTTGGTGCACCCGGGAGAAAGTATGGAACGCAGATGGACTGAGAGTCCTTCTACAGATGAGACTCTGGGAGCTTCATCAGGAAGGCACCACTTAGCTCAATCCCCATGCCTTGGACAAGTCAAAAGATCAGTTTAAAGTTTGAATTGGATGGTTTGAAGAGGAGTGAAAAGGTAGCACACACATGAAGAGCCGCGCCTCTTCATATGCGCGCGCATAATAGAGGGCAGAGTCTTTCTACCTCTGAAACTCTTCAAGCCTCGCATTACTTCGGATTAGAAGAGGTGTCTCTCTATCTCAGAAATCAGTATTTGACATATGGCACGATAGGAATTGATCTGGTAAATGAAAGAACACAGATATGACTCTCCATTCCCGAAAAGTCTTATCAGATATGATGTTTCATATCTGATAAGTGTTGTTGGGATGCTTTTCATGCCCCATCTGAGATTATAAATAGGGGGTATGGTGAAATGAGAAATACTACTACTTCTTCTTCTTCGATCTTTTGAGATCAATGTTTTTATTTTCTCGAGAGTTTGTCTGAGAGTCTTCCACTTTCTCCCTCCTTCCTTGTTTTAGGACAAGACTTGTCTTGTCAAGACATGTTCTTCTACACTAGGACAAGGCTTGGTTTTAGGACATAAGCCTATAGGGTCCTAGTGGAGGGTAGACCTAGAATCTAAAGTGGTTTAGGATAGTGTCTTGAGTGCCCTTCAGTAGGACAGGGTGTCCTACAGTGGTCAATAGACCAAAGGCTGTCAAAAGAGTTCCACTTCTCCAAGCAACTTGAAGAAGGAATTCTTCCTTGGTCCGAGTTTCGTGTGGATCACTGTTGAAGGGTTTGCTCATGTGAACCTTGTGAAAAGTTGGGTTTCAATGATCCAGGTATTTTTCTTGACTCTATTTTGTGATTCATTAGTTGATATTGCACAAGGGGTTCTTGGGAATTAGGGTTTTCTATACATGTTATACATGTTAGGGTATCATGCTATAAAATTTTGTTTTGAAAGTCAATTCCACATGCTACATGATCCCCAGCACCCTGGAAGAATTCCTACAAGTGGTATCAGAGCCATCCTTATGGCATTCCAATTATAAATCATTTTGGAGTTTGATTAAATTCCACTACCGAGCCGACTCGAACCTTATCGAGTCGACTCGACCATGTTCATATGTATGATATTATGCCAATATGAAATTATGCATGAACCAAGTAACTACTTTGCATTTGGTTAGTCACCATGGCCATCCAGTCATAGGAGCCAAGTAGGGTTTAAAGGACCTCTCTTCCCATTTAATGGGTCTCCTATGGCGTGTAGGGGTGCCGCAATGGCCATATCCCATGAATAAGTGAGGTGAAAGATATTTTATCATGTCTTGATTTGTATATTAGGGTAATATGCTAATTATCATATAATGCTATGCATATTAGGATAATATCCTTGATGACATGAATTTTAATGCATATGCTAGAGTGATATGCATTGGGTTTATATTTGTTATAAACTTGGATATCATGTTTATGTTTATACTAGTAGTAATAAACATTATTATCATGATAGTTTTAGAATGTGTTTTGAGACCATCAAAGCCCTCATCAAAAACCATATTTAGTCATAGTATAAAACTTAGTCAAAAAGCAAAACTGATTAAGGTTTGATCAGCCAATTGGTGTCTAGGCAAGTGGTTCTGGGAAGGTAAAGGGAATAAGGTTTTTAATTGGTTCTGTTGACTGACCTGGCTAATCTAATTGGTGTCTAAGGAAAGCAACGGGGGAACCCCCTCACCCCTTCCACTCACCTGGCCAATTTGGTCATATCTAAATCTTAATTTGGTAATGCTAATTAGTTAAGTGTACTATATTTTGCCTTCCTTCATGCTAAGCCAAATTTATGTCAAGACTATAGTAGGTTTGTTGTGCATACACAAGACCTACTCTAGGGTTCGATATAAGATTTGTCTTGGTGCACTTAGTGCTTTATGGCATGGTTGGAAATGTTGCCTTGTTGTGCATACACAAGGGTAACATTATTCAATCATGGCTATATGGAAATGAAGGGTCCGACTAAACTAAGACATTATGGTTTGTTGTGCATACACAAGGCCATAAGTGTCTTAAAGGCAAAGATAATTGTTGATAATTGAATGGGTTGCAATTGGAAAGGTTGTCCTACCTTTGAACTCATGTGTGTTTGTTACGCATACTCAAGGCACTCATGAGGAATAAGGATCTCAACCCCACTAAGGAAACCAGGAAAGGTTTCTCGCTTACCATAGTTGAGGGTTATGGTATTTGAAGAAAATAGTGGGAGACATAATTAGATAGAAAGTCCTTATCTAGTTATGGATGTCATCTTGAGTGGTCGGCTGATATTGTTCTTTAATTAAATATAGGATATTTAAATAATGGCTTCAAACTTATCACTGAGTGGCATCTTGGATTCTAATAAGTTAACCGGTTCAAAATATGTGGACTAGTTAGGAAGAAGGCTGATGGAGCCTGTTTCTATTGCAGCATGTTTGGGCATTGGAAGAAGGATTGCAAGACTTGTCTTGCAAATGTGAAGCTAGATGCAAGTGGTGTATCTAGGTGTTTGTATATGATACAAACCAATTTATTATTGAGTGAATATATTTCTAATTCATGGGTATTGGATACCGCATGTGGGTAACATATTTGTAAATATTTACAAGGACTCCACAGAATTAGAAATTTAAAGAAATGTAACTTCAAATTATATGGGGCAAGTGGAGAACCCATATATGCTGAAGCTATTGACACCTATCTTCTGTTATTACCTTCGGGTAATATCATAAGTTTGGAAAAATGCTACTATGTGCCAAATATTGTAAGAAACATTATTTCTATACCCTTGTTGTTACAACAAGGATATGAAATAAGTGTAAAGAGTAGTGGCTGCTTTATTCTTCATAATAATACAATATTTGGGCATCGTTGCTTTGTGAATGGTCTTCTAACTTTAGTACTCAATGATGAAATACTTTTTATAGATGACAAGAAGAGAAAAAGAGATAATGTCAATATCACATATCTCTGGCATTGTCGGTTAGGTCATATCAGTGAGTCAAGGAAAAACAAGTTAGTCAAAGAGGATTACTCCCTGATGATTTTCAATCATTAGGAACTTGTGAGTCTTGCCTCAGAGGGAAAATGACCAAGTCTCCATTCACTGGATATGGAGAAAGGACAACTAAATTGTTAGGTCTTGTACATACTGATGTGTGTGGACCTATGTCAACTCAGGCCAGAGGAGGATATTCTTATTTCATCACTTTTATTGATGATTTATCAAGGTTCGGTTATATGTATCTTATGAAACACAAGTCCGAAGTCTTTGATAAGTTTAAAGAATATCAGAGTATGGTTGAAAGATAAACTAAACTTAGTATTAAAGCTCTTCGGTCTGATCGAGGAGTGGAATACTTGTCTAGTGAGTTTTTGAACCATCTCAAGGACAAAGGCATTATTTCTGAATGGACCCCTCCTTATACACCCCAGTTAAATGGAGTGGCAGAAAGGAGAAATCGCACCTTGTTGGATATGGTGAGGTCCATGATGAGCTTCACAGATCTTCCCATTTCCTTCTGGGGACATGCCTTCGAGACTGCTACATATATATTAAACAGGGTTCCATCTAAGTCAGTAAGTAGCACTCCATTTGAGTTATGGAATGGTAAAAGACCAAGTCTTAAGTATTTAAAGATTTGGAGTTACCATGTGAAAGGAAACTAAGCAGGTGGTTTGACAAGATCCTACACTAGGCATGCAACAACTGCGGGAGCAGAATGGATTTTAAAAACTTTTTTAAAAATCCGCGCAGCGGAAATCTGCTCCGCCAGGAACTAATCCAAATCTAGTTGCAATTAGGCATGTATGATCATATAAAATATTTGCAAAATATTAAACAATTAAGTCTATCCATGCATGATTAAAAAATAATTTTCCATACCTTTATTCTGCCTGGAATAACTCTGGAATAAACCTGGAATAGGCTGGAATAACTGGAATAAAGTTATTCTAGTCGTCTTCCACCTTGGGCTGTTTGTAAACTCTATTTTTGGCTTTCAAAACGGCATCGGAACACCACCTTTCGGACTTCCGTTTGCTCCCAAATTCGAGCAGCGGCAACTTGGACAAGTGCTCTTCAATCTCCAATTGAAATCTGCAAGAAATGGTTAGCCAAATAATTATAAAAAATTACCAAATTCTGCTGCCAGATTTCTGCATCAGAACTGGGCAGCAAACTTTGGCCTTTGTTTTGGAGCAGCTGGAGCGATCCCGGTCCGCGTAGCTTGCTCCTAGGAGTAGAAGGATACTCTCTCTAGAGGGGAGACACACCCGGGCTCTTGGATCCTTCTCCACGCGCGGTGCTAGCCGCTGGAAGAAAGCTTCACGGTTACAGAAATTTCTGCAACAGGGCAGAACTTTGAGCACTTGAAACAAGGGATTTAAAGCATTATTTCTCTCTCACAAAACTCCTAAATCCAGCCCCAAAGTACTCCACTTGAGTCTCTCAAAGAAGAAGAATACCCAGATTGGTTCTCACACGGTGGAAAAACTAATCTCTCCTTGGTTTCCTCTTCACACGGTGCTCATCACGTGAAACAGGGGACTGTTTGGAGGTTTATATAGGCTGCAATGGGAGAGGGAGAGGGAGAGGCGGGGAGGCCAAGAGGCAGGGGCTGCTGCTTACCTAATTAACCAGCATTTAAACCAGCCATTAACAGGGATTAAAGCATCGGGTGAGAGGAGAAGAAGAGACGCCAAGTGAAGCGTTTCAGTCTTTTGGCTTCTTCTTCAAACGTTTGGATTTTCTCCCTCAAAACACCGTGTAAAACGGTCCACGGTGGAGAAAAACCAGCGGTCCAACCAAAAACGGTCCAATCCCATTAAACCAATTTGGTTCAAACCCATTGGTTCAATTAACCAATGGTGGTTCAATCCAATTGAACCTGTCTGAGCCCAATAAAATTGGTTCAATTGGTTCACAACCAATTGGAGACCGAAACGAACTCCGAATCAGTTCAAAACTGATTCAGAAAAAATCTGGCGTAGTGCTGGTCAGCCCAGAATAATTTTTGGTTGACATAGACAAGGGCAAGACGGGAAAAAGAGTGCTCAAAAATACTGTGACCATAAAACCGAGATGATTTCCAATCGTAATCGGTATCCGGATCAGAGAGTTATCCTCTATGGCGTGTGATCTCATAGGTTCGAACCTAAACGGTAGCACTAGAATAATTCTAGTACCAGCACAGGAAACCATCTAGCAATGGATCCCGGCATCCGGATAGGTCGAAGATGCGGGAGCAAACTATCGAACCTCTGGCATATGGTTACCGTATAATTCATCCCTTTGACCTCTAATGCTCATGACGATTGAGATTGGGCTACCAACCCAGACTGAGTCAGTCGACTACGTGTCTCAACCTTGCAAATCCAGTGACTCTTCACTAGGACTACCCCGGCCGAGGATTTGCTAAATTGAGATACTGCGAGACATTCAATCCAAACTGTTTGGACAGGTCAATTCCATCTTGGTCCATCACTACTCCAGAAGTACTTGCCTGTACC
Source organism: Areca catechu (assembly GCA_021397845.1). Taxonomy (NCBI): domain Eukaryota; kingdom Viridiplantae; phylum Streptophyta; class Magnoliopsida; order Arecales; family Arecaceae; genus Areca; species Areca catechu. The sequence goes on along the minus strand of CM038053.1, from coordinate 43,839,991 downwards.
CATAAACCTTCCGTCACCGAATTAAAAATTCGAGTAGTCCGGTACCAAAGCACAAGGAGTTGCTTGCAAGCTACCGTGATGACCTCAGGTCAGAGGGACACATATACCCATATCCAATCGTGAGTATCCCTTTGGCAGAAAGGGGCTGCACGGAGTCACGTTCAATAAGATACCACATATCCCACTTGTAGATCACATCAGTGTCACCACACTCATTTGGTCAAGAGGACAACCAAACGATGTGAACTATAACAACCTATACTTGATATATTGATGTCCAGTATAATATATCCTTTGGTTGTGAATAAGGTTTAAGGACCACTCGATACATCCTCTCTGTATCGAAGTCAGTGTAGTCCTAAGGACTTCATCACATGAAAATAGTTCAATTAAGTATGTGATGAGCTGCCAAAAATAATATTTTATTAATTCATAAAAAGAGTACAATACTGAGCACAACCGCCTACAACCCAGGCGATTGGCTTTAGGACATGATTCCCAACACCATGCTTATGTCAAAAATAACTTTGGGCATAAGTTAAGTGCTAGGGCTGACAAGTGTAGGTTTGTTGGTTACCCGAAAGAAGGTAAGAGACATCTCTTTTATAATGCTACTGAGCAGAAGATAATTATTAGTAGGCATGCTACATTCTTGGAACATGAGTTTATCCAAGAAGGATGTAGTATTTCTTCACTTGAGTTGTCTGAAGACAGAACCAACAAACTAATGAGCCTTCAAGTGAAGTTCCTCAACCAGAGGTTCTTATAGATCAAGAACAACCACAATACACACCTCCTCTCCGAAGGTCAGAGAGGGTGCGGGGAGCACCTCTCAGATATGGCTTTGTCATCGGGGATGATAATGAAGCCAATATCATACAAGATGATGATCTTGTGACCTATTCGGAAGCTGTAGAAAGTAGGAACTCCGACAAGTAGCTAGGTGCCGTGAAACTTGAAATGGACTCCATGTATTCCAATCAGGTTTGGACCTTGATAGATCCACCTAAAGGAATTAACCCGATAGGGTGTAAATGGATCTTCAAGAAGAAGATTGGAGCAGATGGTCAAGTTGAGACCTATAAGGCTAGACTGGTAGCAAAAGATTTTAGACAAAAACATGGTATAGACTATGATGAAACCTTTTCTCCAGTAGCCATGCTCAAGTCCATTCGGATACTGCTTGCCATAGCAGTATAGCATGACTATGAGATCTGGCAAATGGATGTAAAGACTACTTTCCTCAATGGAAACCTTGAGGAAGAAGTCTATATGTCATAGCCAGAGGGGTTTGTCTCAAGTAGGAGACCAAACCAGGTATGCAAGTTAAAGAAGTCCATTTATGGACTTAAGCAAGCATCGAGGAGTTGGAACATCCATTTTGATGAAACAATCAAAGGATTTGGTTTTATCAAAAATGTGGATGAACTATGTGTGTATAAGAAGATAAGTGGGAGTGCCATTGTTTTCTTAGTTTTGTATGTGGATGTCATATTGATCATTGGAAATGATTTCCCAATATTACAATCGGTTAAAACTTGGCTATCATCAAAGTTTTCTGGGAGAAGCATCCTATATACTAGGTATAAAGATCTATAGAGATAGATCCAAGAGGATGCTAGGTTTATCCCAATCTAGGTACATTGACTTAGTGTTGAAGAGATTCAACATGGATGGAAGTAAGAAAGGTTACTTACCTATAAGTCAAGGCATACATCTCTTTAAGAAAATGTCTCCTAAAACATCAAAAGAAAAAGAGAGGATGGCTATGATTCCTTATGCTTTAGCTGTAGAATCGATAATGTATGTCATGTTATGTACCAGACCTGATGTTGCATATGCCTTGGGCATAGTGAGCAGGTTTGAGGCAGATCTTGGAGAGGATCATTAGAGAGCTGTGAAAAATATTTTTAAGTACCTGAGAATGACTAAAGATATTTTTCTAGTATATGGTGGATCTAAGTTGAAACTAGAAGGTTATACAGATTCTAGTTTTCAATTAGATCCAGATGATAGCAAATCCATATCAGCATATGTCTTTACCCTGAATGGTGGTGCAGTGAGTTGAAAGAGTACAAAGCAGCCAATAGTAGCAAACTCAATCATTGAGGCAAAGTACATAGCTGCTAGTGAAGCTATGAAGGAAACTGTCTGGATGAAGAAATTCATCAAGGAAATGGGCATGGTTCTAGAAGTATAATAGCCAGTGCAATTATACTATGATAACACTGAGGCTGTTGCACAAACTAAGGAACCGAGATCTCATCACAAGTCCAAGCACATTCTAAGATGGTTCCACCTCGTTCGAGAGATTATTGAAAGACAAGATGTCGTCATTGAACTAGTTGATACAAAGAACAATATAGCAGACCCATTCACTAAAGCTTTAGCCAAGCAGTAGTTAAATCATCACTTAGATTATATGGGCATAAAATACAAGGGCAATTGGCTTTAGTGCAAGTGAGAGTTTAATAGAAAAGTGCTCTAAGAGCCAATCATTATGAGAGCCTTTTTGTAAACTTCCAGCTCATGTATGACATACTTTTATATTAATAAAGGCATTTGATTCATCATATACTGCTATGTCATATTTTCTTATTGATTATGATGAACCCCATAAATTAGGATAATGGAGTTAAGGTTATGATGGAGTTCATAATAGTGAGACCTAATTTTTATAAACCCTAATCTAGAATGTTCCTAGTCGTTGGACCATCGATTCGGGGATCGATGAATCCGGAAAAACTAACTTATCCTATGTATGCTCAGTTGATGAGGGTGGTTGATCTCACAACCACTTGTGTAGAGACACTAATATTCAGGATATGAGTACACTGGACCGATCCGCACCGGGACTATCTTATGGAAGTCTTACTACTTGTCAAAAGATAGATTCTAGAGTAGAAGTTATGCATGTGATCTTTAGACCTGAGGTCACCATGGTTCTTTGTGCATACTAAGCCATATTTTGGTTCATACTCATTCATGCCATTGCAACATGTACGGGATGTTCTGGGTATGGTGGAAGGTGTACGAAGGATGTGAGTGGACCATTAAGGAATCGATCATTCCTGGTAAGAGGAATTATTATCCCATGCAATCTCTTCGATGAGAGACTCAAGGAGCCTTTGATCAAAGCAGGATGAGATTAGTGGTATCTAATCAGTCATCAGTTGAGTCCTTATGAACGAGTTGAGATTCGATATGATTAAGTGTTAGAGTTTGACATATATCCATACCTATCACTTAATCGGGATAATGAGAGATCGAAAGATTGAATTGCACGGTAACTTATTACTGAAGGATATTTTGGTATTTTCCACCAAATTTCTCATCTTCTGAGTAGGCATGACATGTTTCAAGATGTCAATCTTGTATTGTAGGTTTTTATAAACCAATTGGTTTGGTTTCATGAGTCAATTCGATGTGTGATTCAAATTAGACAATTAGGTGAGCCAATTTGACCTAATTAGGTCAATCGAGTTCGATCGGATTGAATCGACTCAAACCTAAACCTACTGCTGGCTAGATGTGGAACCCAATAGGTCACACACAATAAAGACTTGGCCAAGGAAGTCATTCATGATTTAATTAGGGTCATAGGATCCTAATTGGTTAGCTAGATTGCATACTAGCATATGTAGGCTAACCTAATTCCTAACCCAATTGGATTGCATTCGGTTGCTTGCTAATTGGGCTAACCTAATTATAGGAAACCTAAATTAGGTTGAGTCTAAAGTGGGGCTAGCCAAATTAGAGCTTGATCTAATTTTAATTTGAACTTAAGGGCATTTTAGGTGCCATATATGAAGAGTCCCAACGGCATGGGACTCTTGGTACCTAAAGGGGGTTTTCTTCAAAATAGGACAAATCAAAACACGGTTCAAAATATAACAAGCAGTGTTCACAACTTCTATCCAAAAGTATCTTGGAAGATTGCCTTTACATAACATTGTTCGAGCCATCTCTTCCAAAGTTCTATTTTTTCTCTCTACAACACTATTTTGTTGTGGTGTTGTAAAAGCGGAGAAGTTGTGATCAATGCCATTTTCTATGCAATAATCATCAAAAAATTGATTTTCAAATTCGGTGTCATGATCAATCCTAATTGAAACTATTGAAAGATTTTTTTGATTAGAAACTTTTTTGTAAAGTTTTTGAAAGACTTTAAAAGTTTTATCTTTATGAGTGATAAACAAAATCCAAGTGAATCTAGAAAAATCTACTATCACAAGAGCATATTTCATACCACCTAGGCTTATGGTCCTAGTTGGTTCAAATAAGTCCATGTGAAGTAACTTAAGGGGTCAAGTAGTTGAAATCATATTTTTGGGTTTAAAACTCTCCCTAGTTTGTTTACCTATTTGGCATGCATCACAAATATGATTAAGATCTATTTTAAATTTAGGCATGCCTATAACTAGATTCTTGAAATTAACTTGGTAATAGTATGCATGCTAGCATGACCTAATCGTCTATGCCAAAGTAAGAAGACTCCTTGGTCTTAGCATTCATTGCAACTAAACTGGAACTACTAGACATGGCAAGATCACTAAGGTCTACCACAAAAATATTTTCAAGTCTATGTCCAATGAACTTACTACTAGAATCAAGAGAGTTTGTTACAATACACATAGATGATTCAAAGACAACCTTGAAGCCTTTATCATATATTTGACTAATGCTTAACAAATTATGCTTCAATTTGTCTACTAACAATACATTTTCAATAACAGTATTGGGGGTTATTTTGATCTTACCGATTTCGATTATTTTTTCCTTGTCATTGTCTCCAAAAGTAATCAAACCTCCTTTCATCTCTAGGATGATAAATTGATCCTTACCACCCGTCATATACCTTTAACAGCCACTATCGAGATACCATCTTTTCTTTAATTTTTGGACTGCAAGACATTCCTGCAAGACAATCAAGAAGTTCTTTTAGGCACCCAAGCAAACTTGGATCCTTAAAGGTTAGCGGAGGTAGTTCCTTTAGGAATCCAAATTCTTTTAATTCTATTCTTAGAATATGCATTGTTAACTCCATTATTGATTTTGAAGATAAACAAAATGGTTAAGTATAAGTTGAGTACTAATGATTTTCTTGAAGTATATTTTTATAAAAAAAGTGCTCATAAATTTAAAGAAGTTCGTTTGATTAAAGAAGCCAAGCTTAGATGAAAAGATCTACTCAAAGAGGACTTGGACAGTCAAAGTTTGCTTGAATGGTTAATTGAGTGAAGTATAAATTTGTTTCAACACAAGTTCAGACTTTTTGTGAAGATTTCAGTGAAGTATCAATTCAAAGTGTTGACATATAATACCAAGTATCGACACATGGAAGTGAAGTGTCAACTCAAGCCGGTATGCAAAGAATGTTTCAAATGGCATAGCTGAAGTGTCAACACATGGACCTGAAGTGTCGACTCAAAGTGTCGACACATGGATCAGCTCATCGTCTAAGATTTTCAAGCCACAGAACTTGCAAAAAATGAAGAACTATAGAAGTGTCAACACATGGAAGCAAAGTATCGACTCAAAGTATTGACTCACCTGAGAAAATGTCAACACATCTGAGATTTTCAGATAACCAGATTGAAGATTTTTGAACTAGATGTCGACTCAAGAAGTTCAAGTGTCGACCTAAAGTATCGACTCATAGCCTGAAGTGTCGACACATAGAGTTCTGGGAATAGTAACAGCTAGTTTTTCAAACACAGAACTCGATCCTTTTGCCCTCTAACGACTAGATTTTCAAGTCTAATGGCTAGAACTAGATTTGAGACCTTGGGAAGGTATTTATGTACTCCAAATCAAATCAAAACATATATTATTGATGAGAACGAAATAGAAGCATCCAAGAGAGAAGAAAAGAGAGCATTCACTCCTATTCATTGAAGATTCAACCACTCTCAAACAAAAGCAAGCCTCCAAGCATTCAAGAGCCTTCAAGAACATTAAAGATCATCCATTCTTGAGCAATCAAAGAGGCTTCAACAAGTTCAAAAGCACTACAACATCGAGCTTCAAAGAGATACCCGCTTTTTATTAGAAAGCTTTTATTCTCTTTACTTCAAAAACTTATTTGTTGTAAGGATTCTTGGTTAGCCTATTATAAAATCAAGGAAGGTTATTGGCGAGCCTTTAAAAACCACTTAGGTTCTTGGTTAGCCCAGAAAATCATGGGAGGTTGGTGGTAAGCCTTAAAACCATTTAGGTTCTTGGTTAGCCGGTAAAACCATGTGAGATTTTGACTTGTGAGCCTTATGAAAACAAGTTGGGTTTTTTATTAGTGAGCCCGAAAAACTAATCAACTGTAATCGATAGAGATTATAGTGAATTCCCAAGAGAATCTTGAGGAGTGGATGTAGGTGCATTGGATAGCACCGAACCACTATACTTCTTTGTTTTTGTGGTTGATTGTTCTCTCTACTTGCTCTTTTATTTATTACTCTTTATTTTCACTGCACTTTTACTTAAGAACATTACATTTGAATTCATAGTACCTTGTTTAATTGTTGAGTTGGATTACATCCTATTGCATTGCATCAAGTAATAACTTTTAGAGACCCAATTCATCCCCCTTCTTGGGTTGCTTACTATAATAGAAAATAAAAAGTGCGAGTCAATTCCTACCCGTACAATGATAAGTTGGGGTGTGTGTGTTGATTATCAAAAACTAAATGCCATTACTAAAAATGATCACTTTCCTTTATCTTTTATTGATCAAATTTTAGAATAGCTAGCAGGTCAAAAAAAAATTTGTTTCCTGGATGGATATTCAGGATACAACCAGGTCACAATATTTCTTGCAGATCAAGAAAAGGTCACCTTTATATGTTCTTTTGAAACATTTACCTTTAGACGCATGCCATTTGGTCTCTATAATGCACCAGCCACCTTTCAACGATGTATGTTGGCTATATTTTTTGGTATGGTTGGTCAATTTATTGAGATCTTCATGGATGATTTTTCAGTGTTTGAATCTTCATTTGACGATTGCCTCCAAAACTTAACTAAGGTACTGAAACGATGTATGGAGATGAATTTAGTCTTAAGTTGGGAGAATATCCATTTTATGATTCATGAGAGAATCATGCTCGGCCATATTATTTTCGAGCAAGAGATTGAGGTCAACGAAGCTAAGATTGAACTGATCTCAAAATTGCTTCCCCCAACCTCGGTTAGACAAATACGATCCTTCCTTGGTCATGTAGGTTTTTATAGACACTTTATTAAGGATTTCAGTAAAATTTCTCGACCCTTGTATAATTTGCTTGCCAAAGACAATTCTTTTGATTTTGATGAAGAATATCTGGCTACCTATAATATTCTTAGAACTGTTTTGACCACTGCACTAATTATTAAGCCTCCAGATTGGATCCTACCCTTTAAAATTATGTGTGATGCTTCTAATTATGCTATAGGGGCAATCTTAGGATAAAGGCTTAATCGAGAACCACATATAATTTACTATGCTAGCAAAACTCTTTCGAATACACAAATAAATTATACTACCACTAAAAGGGAGTTACTAGTAGTTTTATTTGCCCTGAAAAAATTTTGATCATATCTATTAGTGTTTAAGATCCTAGTTTATTCAGATCATGCAGCATTGAAGCATATGCTATCTAAAAAGGATACTAAATCTAAACTGATTAGATGGATCCTTCTATTACAAGAATTTGATCTAGAAATTTTAGATAAGAAGGGTTCCAAAAATATGATAGCAGATCATATTTCTAGGATCTTAGTATAATACAACAAAGAAACAATCAGAGATAGGTTCCTTGATGAACAACTATTCTCAATTTCTTCTAGTAGTCTTCCCTGGTTTGCCCATATTATCAATTACTTAGTAACAAGATAAATTCCTTCCCAGTGGTCTAAACAGAAAAAAGATAGATTTTTCTCGCAGAAAAAATATTATTTTTGGGAGGAACCTGAATTGTTTAAGTACTGTTCAGATCAGGTGAATAGATGATGTATTCCTGAGAGTGAATTCAAAAGCATACTCACTTTTTATCATTCTCTTGCCTGTGGGGGACACTTTAGTGAAAGGAAAACTATAGTGAAGGTGTTGTAGAGTGGATTTTAGTGTTCAACTCTTTTCAAAGATGCACACGAATTTGGCCATAATTGCCTTGCCCGTAATCCCTATCTTAGTTGTTGAGATTTTTGATGTATAAGGTATTGACTTCATGGGACCATTTCCTCCTTCCTATGGATTTGAGTACATTCTCGTAGTGGTTGATTATGTATCCAAATGGATAGAAGCCATGGCAACTCGAACCAACGACCATAAAGTTGTGATCAAGTTTGATCAGCGTAACATCCTTAGTCGGTTGGGTGCCCAAGAACTATTATTAGTGATGGGGGTGTACATTTCATGAATAAACACTTTAAAGGATTGATGTGAAAATATGGAATTACTCATAAAGAAGCCATACCTTACCACCCCCAGACCAGTGACCAGGTTGAAGTGTCAAACAGAGAAATTAAACATATTCTTGAGAAAACAGTAAGACCCAATAGAAAAGATTGGTCAGAATATTTGGATGATGCGTTATGGGATTACCGAACTGCTTTTAAGATCCCTCTAGGAATATCTCCTTACCAGTTAGTGTTTGGCAAGGCTTGTCATTTACCTGTAAAATTGGAACACCGTACTTTTAGACTATCAAGCAATTTAATTTTGACATGAAGAATACAGGTTCCAATAGAAAACTTCAATTGAATAAGTTAGAAGAGCTACAAAATGAAGCTTATGAGAGTTCAAAAATTTACAAGTCTCGAACTAAGGTATATCATGATAAATTCATTAACAAAAAAATATTTGAGCATAATCAAAAAGTATGGCTCTACAATTCTAGATTACGACTTTTTCCTAGAAAACTTCACTCACTATGGGATGGACCTTTTATAGTGACTCCGGTATTTTCTCATGGAGCCATAAAACTTAAAGATCTCAAGTAGGAAAATACTTTTAAGATAAATGACCAGCATTTGAATCCTTATATTGAGGAAATCAATGATGGAATAGTTGTTGAATCCATTGATCTTGTGAACCCGGCATTGCCAAGATAATTAGCTAAGTGTGGCTGAAGAGTTTAAACTTAGTGCTCTTGGAAGGCAACCCAACTTATGCTTTTATTTTAACAATGTGCTTTTCTTTTATTAGAAAAATCTTGAAAAAAAAATAATAATAGAGTTAAATTGAGAGGAGTATGGCAGCAAAGGAATAATCAATGATCGAGTACCCTTCCAGGTGGTATCCTTTCTTGTCACTTATTTTTAGTATCTCCTTCCATTAGGGACAATGGAAATTAAGTGGGGGGGATAATTGAATTACTCAATCCTCAAGTAAAACTTTAATCAGTTTTGTGTACCAAACATTGTCACGATTTGAGAATAATCGAGTTTGCTCAATGATAAATGATTAACAATTTAAATAATTTTAGAGATATTGAGGGATAAATTATCAAGGATATCCAATAAATGGTAGAGTTTAGACCAGAAGTTTTTTTTGAGTAATTCCAGACCCTTCTACCTATTGATCTCAATAAAGAATCTACCTTATAATGGTATAGGTGAAAGTATTAAAAGAATCATAAAAGTCTCCTTTAAAGTTTAATAAATAAGGTTTTTAGCATCTCTCATTGAGTAACCGAGTCCCTTCATCTAAGTAAGCATTGTTGTTCGCGTCAAAAGGTGAGGATGTAAAGAAACTTTTTATAGAGACAGTCTTAACACGTAACCTTTTTGACTCGAGTCAGTAAGCCTGAAGGATGTTTTACACCTAATACCTTAAAGCCAATGGGTTTGGGAGTCATTGTCCTAAAACTCGCTACAAGGGTCATCTAAAAAACAAGATGTTAGGAATTGCACTAACTCTACATTGCTTAAAAAAAGAGAGAAAAGGGGGGATTAAATAAACTGACAATACACCAAAACCAAAGTGAGTTAGATGATTTAAAGAGTGAGGTAGAAAGTTGGGAAAAGAAGAACTTGAAAAAGTTCTATGGACTTTACTCAACCACTAAATTGGTGGAATTGGTAATTCGATAAAAGATCTTTTTACAGTATACCGGGTATCAACTGATTTTAAAATTAGTAAGATAATTTTTATTTCCTGGATAAGTTAGTACACATGGCTAATTCATCTGCTCTACTCGAGGACAAGCAAAGTTCAAGTTAGGAGGTGTGATAGTTATTAAAAATATAATAATTAATTTAATTTTATTTAATTAAAATATATATTTATATATAATATTTTATATGAAAGAATCATGTTAATTTGAAGAGCTTAATTTTAGAAGTCCAATGATGCAAATGGCACTTAAATCAAATTTGAAACAAACTCGGAATCGAATTTTAAAGAATTAATAAAATAATGCACTTATTTTAAAGCAGCTGGACCACCATTGACCGGTTGCTTGGTCTATGAACAAGAAGAGGTCCACGATCAACCATGGTCGTAGTCCATGAACCAGAACCATAGACTTTTGATGGAATTTGGTCGGAAGAATGCCAGAAATGCCATCCTGTCGACACCGGAGCTACCTCCTCCATCTGGAGAACTCGCTGGAGTTACAAATCACGGGTTCCCTACTTCAAAACTTCATCGATCTTCATATGATTCACCAAGCACCACCATCGGCCCACCTTCTTCCCCGATCACTCTTCCATCTCTAGCCAACTTTTCCACCATGTCCATCACCTATGCCACCTCCTCTCACCAACGAGAAAGTCCCATGGCCGGAAAAGAAGTCGAGAAGCCCTCTTGCTGCCAAGGCCGCCACCCTCTCCTTCATCATCTTCGCCCTCCCCTGAGATGCCTCCGAGATCGTAGTCCACCACCATCTCACCTTCAGCTCGATCCACCAATTGCTGCACCCTGCTCCATCTCCAAGACCAACTCCAAGTCCAGCACCACCCATGCCACCAAACTCCAACCTGACACTACCGTCTTCTCCACACCACTGTCACCATCCTTGGTCAACAAGCCCTCTCCCTATCCCAAGTTGCTGAGATTGCCTGATGATGCTGCCCGTAGCTGACCCTCCAACGGCTCTTCCTCCTCTGGCCTCTCAATATCGTGAAGCTGCTAGAACCACCTTCTGCATGCTTCCATAATCAAGCTTTGTTCCTCTTCAGATGCATCCACCGATCCATTGAGATGTCACCTGGCATGAATAGCTGCTGTCTGCTTCTTCACGTCTGCTATCAGAAGGTGGACAGAGGAAGTGAAAGTTGCCTGAAAAAGAATGATCAGAAGTTAACGACTCAGAGTTTGATTTTAAAATATGGAATGGAATGATAAGAGATAAGATTGTGGAACCGAAACGGGTGCGAGAAATAAGGGAACGCGGGATGCAATGGTGGGTGCGATGGATGAGGATGCGGAACCAAAATGGTTGAGGAGATAGCGATGAGAAACCAATACAGTTCCAATGTGACCTCTACGCATCTCTCTCTCTGAAGGATGAGATTCGGCGCTCAGGGGAGCCATCTCTCTGTGCTTCCCCCTAATCTCTCGATCCATTCCACTTCTATATATTCTCTCGACTTCTAGTCTGCATCTCTCCACTTTCTCCAGTCTTCTCATATTTCTGCCTTCCACTCCTTCCACCTTTCCAAGTTCCCTTATGCCTTCCCATCTACTCTTCCGACTGTCCTTCTAACATAGTCTTCATCACCTAGTTTCCCGGTCTCCACTGCATCCCGATCTCCAATGCATCATCCCTGATCTGCTGCTAATTTGCTGCTTGGTCAATCCTAGCGATGCTACTCCACTTTCCAATCTCTACGAGTAGTTGTGGGAAGCATGATGTCAGGGAAGAAAAATTTTCTTATTTTGTTTTAAGATATATTTCCTTTTATGTTATGGAATAAAAAGATCGCATTACTTCATATTTATTCATATTATTCTTTTACTAAGTGTTCTCCGCGTGAAATAATTTTGACTGATCTATTCCTAAAATGGACGGGGCATGATCTACGAGTACGGGCCATGATCTACGAGTATGGGCCGTGATCTATGAGTACGGGCCGTACTCTTATTAAAATAAATAACATCTTGATTATTTTCACTATTTGTTTAATTTCTACTTTTTTATTACATACTATTCAAATAACTTCAAAAGTTCCTGTGGATTCGATCCTTACTTCCACTACTCTACCTAAGAATAGTGAAATTAAGATATTCAAATCGGTGTGAAGTGACGCGCACCAAATATCGATAAAGATAAGGCTAGATAACTATCAAAGATAGATCCAACAAGGACTAGTCGTGCCGAGTTTAAGACCGAGCTAGTACGGTGACTCATGGGGTTCCATGTTCGCTTTGTAAAGTAATTGTAATATGATACAAGAATTGATGGTTTCCGAAAAATAAATAGTAGAGGGTGTGGTCAATCTTAATTACCAAACTGGTCAAGAAAGTGGAAGGCCAGATGTGGATAGATGGTCAGTGTTATAGATGATTGATTATTAGATCAATTATAATATCATGCATAAACATTTTAATGTTACATTAAGAAAGGACACTTTGGCTAATTAAGCATATGTTGTTATCTTTTTTTTTTTCATCATTACTTTATTTCTACATTTATCTTTACCTTGTTTTAGTTATACGAGTTTATCCATAATTCCTGGCATATAATAGAATCATAGCTTTGCCTACAACTAATCTCATCTTTAGAAAGATAATATTATAATAATGAAAGTTCTCGAAGCTCGAAACATCAAAAACCGCATTACCAGATATTGATACCTGTTGGCGTGGAGTCCCTGAATCGGCCGGTCGGAGCCGCTGCATCGCAGGACCGCTCCCTGATTCACCTGCAAAATAGGTCCCTTGTCGGAGTTGTTCCGGCGGAGGACACTCTGATGCCTAAGTCAGTGGCGGATCCCAGCCACAGAATGACGAAGGTGTGGAGAGAGTGGAAGAGAAAATGGCTCTTGGGGATTGTAAGTGAATGTGAGCGAAGATGTTCGCGTACCTCTCCAACGATCATTCTTATCCTTATTTAAAGAAGGCTTCCGGCCTGCATCCCGTTCTTTTTTCGGTGATCATGGAAAGCCAATTTCTCTCATGATTGGCGATCATGGGTTGTCATTGAGCGGTTCCAGCCAGATCGGAGGTGTGGCTATAGGAGTTGTGCACCACGATCATGGTGTGATGAGTGTCCATTATAATCATTGGTTACAGTTGCCTTTTTGGAACAGATTGCGATCCAAGCTTCGGGTTTTTCCATGCGGGGGCCGAAGACTTGGTATTTCCCCGAAGCTGGAGATCGTGTCTACGGTGGGGATCGAAGTACGTGCCTTTGGAAGTCGATCAGTAGTTCGGACTTCGGCCAGGGCCAGAGGCACTACCCGAAGGACTGGCCTCCGGACGTTGTAGTCCGGTGTGAAGCCTAGGGTTGCTTGCAGTTGGCCTGTCCTTTGCTTGGACCGAAGTCCATAGTCCAGAGAAACGGGCTTCGACCAATCGAGCTAGAGTTTGGTTTGTAGCTGAACCGGGATATCCCAACAGTTACCCCCCTACTCTCAGTTATCGATGCGAAGATCTACCTCGAGAAGTGAGAGTATTAAGGCCTTGTTGTTTTCCTCCTGAAAGGCGGTGCAGTGAATGATTACAGGACCCTTATTGGGCTGTCCATCATGATCTGAGAATCAGATGGTGGACAGGTGTCACTCCCGAATTGGAAAAAAGTAGGTGGCCCTGGGACCATCTTTTCTTTTCCCATTGCACGGCTGTTGAGGCAATCTTTTGGTTGGGATTTGGATGGTCATGGTGGCTGTCCTCCGCCCGTTGGATGAAGGGTAGATCTTATCCTGGCAGTCAATTGCAGGTAGGTTACCTCCCATGGTGACCTTGGGTCAATTTAACCCCGGCGGGGTTCGAGGGACCCTTACTTTTCTCTTGGGAAAAGGCGAACGTCTGGGCAAGGAAGCTTCTTCAACCTCGTCTCATTCTCCGTCCAAACTATTCTGGACTACCGTCTATTCTTCAGATAGAATCTTCTTCCCGTCCCCTTGCTTCATTCCTTTGTCATGGAAGAGACCGTAGAGAGTCAGGGGAAACAGGTTGGGCCCTCGGGGGCCGGAGACATAGTAGGCCCAGAGTCGGTTCCCAGCTCGGTTTCTCAGGATAAGGCGGGCCTTCTTTGGGAACGCTACCGCATTCCTGAGGAGTTTCCCTTCGTCCTCCCCACGTCCAAGGAGCGGGTGAACGAACCTCCCCCTGGGTGCCTAGCCGTATACGAAGATCACCTGAAGGTTGGTCTTCAGTTTCCCCTGCACTCCTTCGTTAAGATTTTTTGTTTATACCAAGTGATGCTAGCGCAGTTGACCCCAAACAGCATCAGGAACATCTGCAGGTTCCTGGTTATGTGCAGCATCGCCAATGTAGAGCCTAGGACCAACTTGTTCACGGCCCTTTTCGTTCTCAAGAGGGACTTCCACAGCAACGGATGGTGGGTGATTGGCCCTACATCAGGCCGTAGGGTCATCAAGGACATGCCCAGCACCATCCACGGGTGGAAACCCGTCTTCGTATTCGTGTTGTCTTTGGATCCATGGGGCTTTGACACTGTGTGGAAGAAGCCTCGCCTGACCGCCAATGATGGAAAGAAGGTCTTGGTGGCCGATCAGTCGGACTATAATTTTCTGGTCGGCTCCGAAGTTGCCCCCATCCAGGAGCTGCTGGAGGAGAGGAATCTCCATCGGGCGGGAATTAGTAAATTTCCCTCATTAGGTATAGCAATAGGAATTTCTGCTCCTCTACTTGGGTTTTATTGCAGCTTATTCAACTGAAGTGAACCCCTTTGCTTGCAGGTGGTGGGATGAAGCATGGTTTGAGCTGGCTTTGCCAGACTTCGGAGAAGAGGGTTGTACAGGCCCCTTCCACCAGGTCTACAGTTCGCAAGAAAGCACGAAGGGATGGCCCCAAAGGGGACCAAAGCACTTCATCCTCCCGGGGTACCTCAGGGGAAGATGTAGTAGCCACGGAGGGGGCTCCATCAAGACCCCATCCAATCGAAACTCCTCCGGTGGTTGTCTCCCCGATTCGCATAACGGGGAGTCCGCCTCAGGGAGCGGATGTGCCACCGTTTTGCCCCCTGCCATTGATAGGGGCGAAGCGCGGCAAGTCAAAAGAGAGTTCGCTTATGGGGCCTCCTCATCTGGAGTCCGTTCGACGAACTCCTCGGAGTTTCGCCTATGGGGGGACTGTTGGTCCCGGCCGTGGCCAGGCGGGTGCTGAAGGGTACGCTCCTGCCCCACGATGTGGCAATTCTCCGGAATCGGAGCCTTTCAAAGGTGTCTGATTCTGGCTATACCGTCCTGCAACAGGTATGCTTATCATCGTCTCCTTTGTCTTGAGAATTGTTTGATCCTTGACTCCTTCCTCTTGATGTAGTTGGTCTATGACTTCACCTTCATGGAGGAGGGCCTGGGGAACATTGACAGCCTCATCCACAGGCTCAAGGAGGAGCTTCAGGTTGACAGGGCTGCCAGGGAAGTAGCTGAAGAGCTGAAGTAGGCCATGGAGGACCATCTCATTCGGGTGACTGATGAAGTTCGCGAACTGAAGGACGAACTGGAAAGTGCCCACTCGAAGATGGCAGGACAAGAGACAGGGTGGGAGAGGAGCAAGAAGCAAGTCGAGTCCCTAGAGCAGGCTGCCAGGGAGAGTCAGGAGAAGATGAAAGATTTGACCAAGGCGATAGAGGAGGCTTCTAGGAGGGCCGAAGAGGCGATCCTGGAATCCGAAGCCGCTAAGGAGGAGTCCGAAGCCGCTAAGGAGGAGTCCGAAGCTGCTAGGATGGAGTCTGAAGCTTTGAGGAAGCAGATAGACAGTGTCGTAGCTGACTTTAAGATGTCTTCGCAATTTCAAACAGAGATTGATGAAGCAACTTTGTATGGCTACTAGCATGGCTTCAACGACGGACTCTCCAGGGTAAAGGAGGCTTTCCCTCACCTCGATCATTCTAGCATTCCACCTTTCGGTATAGCTGGAGAAGAAGAGGAAGTGGAGGGGGCCGAAGCCATGGTAGAGGCCACGGAGGCGCCACGTCCGGAGGAGGCTGCTACCCTAGTCGAAAATCCGGAGGTGACCCCAACCCCGCTCCTGGTTCAGGAGAAAACTCAAGTTGGTGGAGTCCAAGCTGAAAGTCCTCCAGTCCCAGCCCAAATTGATGGCGTCCTCTCAGAACAGATTGACAAGTTGCTCCAGTCCTGTGGTATGGAGCCTTCTCTTGCTGATGCTGAGTGACTTCGGTCGCTCTGGATGTATTTTTCCTATTTCTTTTCTGTATCATCAACGAACTTTGTATGATAGCTTTCTTAGATTTTGGAATATATTTTCCTTCCTTTGCACATGCCATGTTAGGCTTCATGCGTAGCTCGAAACGGTTCTACCATTTTTTCTCTTACCTAGTCGAACAGTGACCTCCGAAGGCTGTTCAGTCGATAAGAATCGGTTTTTTCCGTTCTCTTTCCTGTTTGGTTGAGCAGTCATGGTCGAAGGCCATTCAATCAACGAGGACGAACCCTGGAATGGACCAGAACTCCATTGCCGAAGACTGTCACCTTCCTTCGGGCACTAAGTTCATCCATTGGGGTGGACAAAAGTCATTTCCCCGCCAATCAATGATCATAGAGATTTGATTGTGATTATTGCTGTCCACGTGGCACGTTGGTATTTGTATAGTCATGATTTCTTGCGCCTTGCGAGCCGTCGGGTCTTCTTTTTCTAAGAAGGAGCCATTAATGATGCCGTCGCACGATGAGGATTTTTCCGGATTCGAAGCGATGGCGGTTGTTGTCCTGGAGATGGCTCCGAGCGACTTTTCTGGTTCTCGAAGCGTCGCCTGGACATGTGGCGCTTTCTGATGCGGCTGAGAGGGACGTGAGGCACACCTCCCAGTGGTCGGTCGTGGGTGCAGGGTTCCTATAAATAGGACCCTGTCCTCCGCTATCAAAGGTCATCATTTATGTAGGTATCTTCCCTCCATTAACAATGAGGTTCAGTACTTCTGAGCTCCGACGTGCGGCGAAGAGGGCTATCGACCCCAAAAGGAAATGAAGTCTGGGGTCGCTTGGGCCAGGAGACGAAGAGGAGGAGCCTCTCGTGGACCGCATCGAGAGGAAGGTCCGCTTGTTGGAGGCTCGATTGAGGGAGGCCTGGGCTCAAGTCATGGTGGCGACTACGATGGCGGAGGAGGCAAAGAGGGAGGCGGCCAATGCCGTCGCAAACTTCAAAGCTTCTGGCGCCTTCAAGGATGAGCTCACCTGGGTGGCCCTGGACTCCTTCCATCAGGGGTTTTGGGAGTGCCGGAGGAAAGCCTCCAAGTTTTACAACTTGAAGGGCTTGGACAATATCAAACCCTTCGTTCCCTTCCCTGGCCATGAATTCGATTCTGACTCCGATGAGGGGTCGGACTCGAGTTCGGATAGGAATCCCAGGGGCCCTTCGTCATCTCACCAGGCCTCTCCCCGACGGTACGGGAAAAACCCGTCGGGGAGTTGTTGAAAATTTCTCAGATTCTGCTGCTGCTGCTCCTTTTTTTTTATATCTCTCTTAAGGAGAGTTTCTTTTCCTTTTTTTTTTTTTTTGCATCTCTCCTTGGGAGAGTTTCTTTTTGTCTTTTCCTTTCTTCTTCTTTTTTCTTTTTTGTAAGAAATTTTGAAAGGAATAAAAAAAAAATCTTTTCTGTTACCTCTTCCCGCGTATTCTCTGTGATGTGTTGCATGATTTGTCTGTAATGTAGACTCTGTAGACCACTTTCGGTCTATAGAAAAAAAGCAAGGTCAATTAGACCGCTCTGAGAATATTTGTTGTTGACAGAAAGGACGACAGTGGTCCTTTTAAGAACGTGTTTGGATTTTCCGTAGGGTAGGATGTTTATACCGTCCCTGTGCACTTTCTGTCGTGACTAAGGTAGGCTATTCAAGCTCGTCTCGGTGCATGTTCGGATTTACCGCAGGGTAGGTTACGAAAACCATCCCTGCGCCTTTGATCTTTTTGGTGGCCTGGTTAGACCATCCATTACGCTCGTCGGGCATATAGATAAGGTGAGTGGATCAGACTCCCCTTTGTGCAGTTGACTGAATTTTCAAATCAGGTCACTCGGGTTGTTGTCGTTCAGTCGATGCAATTAGCCGTTATGAGTTGAGTTGGGTTGAGAAGCTTTGCATAGGAATTTCAGGAACTTTTTCATTGATAGTATTTGCGAAGGTTTTGTACATTCCATGGTCGGGATAGGGCCTTCCCCTCCAGAGTCTTGAGTCGATACGTTTCTGGTCGGATAACTTCTTCGACCTGATATGGACCTTCCTAGTTGGGGGAGAGTTTACCCTGTTTCGTTGGCCTGGACACTTCTGTTCTTCACAATACCTTGTCCCCCATGCAGAAAGTTTGCTCCTTCACCCTTGAGTTATAGTACTTTGCGACCTTTTGCTGGTATGCTGCCATCATTATCTGGGCCTGTAGCCTGGTGCTTGATAGCAAATCCAGATCAATCCTTCTATGATCGGAATTCTCAGGCTCTTCATAGTTGTCAATTCTCAGGGACTGCAGGGAGACTTCAATGGGTAGTACGGCTTCGGTACCATAGGCCAGGTTGAACGGAGATTCGCCGGTGGCTATTCTTGGGGCAATTCGGTACACCCAGAGAATGGAGGTCAGCTCTTCGGCCGAAAGTCCCTTGGCGACGTTTAACCTCGTCTTCAGACCATGAAGGATGGTCCGGTTGGTGACTTCGATTTCTCCGTTGGACTGCGGATGAGCAACGGATGTCAGCCGATGCTGGATATGGTACCGAGCACAGAAGTCCTTGAACTTCGGATTATCGAATTGTCTCTCGTTGTCCGTGATGATGACATGTGGGATGCCGAACCTGAAGATGATGGAGTTTTTCACAAAATTTCCCATCTTGCCTTCTATGATCTGGGCCAATGGTTCGGCTTCCACCCACTTCATAAAATAGTCGATGGCCACTAGGAGAAACTTCCTTTGCCCTGATGCTGGTGAGAATAGACCAAGAATGTCCATCCCCCATTGGGCAAAAGACCATGGGGCTACCAACTGAGTCAGGTGACTCGCAGGTTGTCGCTGCACATTGGCATACCTCTGGCATTGGTCGCACTTCCGCACGAAATCAGCTGAGTCCTTCTGGATGGAGGGCCAGTAATATCCCTGTCGAATAATCTTGTATGCTAGAGATCTGCCTCCCAAGTGATCCCCGCATATGCCCTCGTGGACCTCTCTCAAAGCATAATCTGCATCAGTGGGTCCTAGGCATTTTAGCAGTGGTTGAGAGAACGATCTCTTGTAGAGGGTTCTATCTAAGATGACATATTGAGATGCCATCCAGCGGATCTTCTTGGCATCTACCTTATCTTCTGGTAGTTTTCCTTCATTCAGGAACCTGATGATGGGATCCATCCAGCTTGGCTCAGTGTCAATCTGGCGCACCTCTGCAGCCTCTTCGGCAATGCTTGGAGTTTCAAGATGTTCAATAAAAGTGCACCTGAGGGACTCCGGTGCTGTAGTTGCCAGTCGAGACAATACATCCGCCTAGGAGTTCTCTGATCGGGGAACATGAATAATCTCAAAATGTTTCAATTGGAAAGATAAAGCATGTACCTTCTCCAGGTATTGCACCATGGTTGGATCTTTGGCTGCGTATTCTCCGTTGACTTGATTCACAACCAGTTGAGAATCGGAAAAGGCTCGAAGTTGCCGGACTCCCAGATCTTTGGCGATCCAAAGTCCGGCGAGTAGGGCCTCATATTCAGCCTGATTATTGGAGGCGTGGAAGGAGAAACGGAGTGCATACTCTATGGTATGGCCGTCAGGTTCGGCCAACATGAGTCCAACCCCGTATCTGGTAGCATTGGAAGCTCCGTCCACATAAAACACCCAAACGGACTTCGTCTCCTTCGGGGCTTCTTCTTTTTCTTCCAAAGAGGCTTCGTCTTCGGACTTCCAGGTGCACTCAGCTAAAAAATCGGAGAGCACCTAAGCCTTCATAGCCGCTCAGGGCTGGAAGCTGATGTCAAATTCGCTTAGCTTCACAGCCCACTTGCTATCCTTTCAGGAGTGTCCGGAGATCGGAGAACGGCCTTGAGAGGTTGATTAGTTAGCACCACAATAGCATGGGCTTGGAAGTATGACCGTAATCGCTTTGCTGCAATTACTAAGGAGTATATCAACTTCTGCATCTTTGCATATCACATTTATGCGTCATGCAGGACCTTATTGATATAGTAGATGGGCTTGTGAGTCCCGTCTTCCTCCTTCCAGACAAGGACCGAACTTACTGCTTCATCTGAAGCAGAGAGGTACAGATAGAGGACCTCGCCTTTTTGTGGTTTGGAGAGCAATGGCGGGGTCTCCAAATACTTCTTCAGTTTCTCAAAGGCAGCACGACAGTCTTCGGACCATTCAAAGCCCTTTGATTACCGGAGTACCTTGAAGAACGGAAGACATTTCTCGACTGACCGAGAGATAAATTTGCTTAGGGAGGCAATCCTCCCTATCAACTGCTGGACTTCCATTTTGCTGGAGGGATGTCTCATGTCCTTCAGGGCTTGAATCTTCTCAGGGTTCGCCTCAATCCCTTGTTTGGTGACAAGGAAGCCCAGGAATTTGCCCGAAGTGACCCCAAATGCACACTTCGCCGGATTCAACTTCATATGGTAGTGCTGGAGAGCGTTAAATGATTCCTCTAAGTCGTGGATGTGATCTCTCTGGTGGAGGCTCTTGACAATCATGTCGTCAACATAGGCCTCCATATTTCTCCCCAGTTGCTTTTCGAACACCTTATTGATAAATCTTTGAAATGTCACTCCGGCATTCTTGAGGCTGAACGGCATCATCTTATAGCAGTAGAGACATTTGTCAGTGATGAATGACGTCTTCTCCTCGTCTTGTGGATCCATTCTGATTTGGTTGTAACCGGAGAAGGCGTCCATGAAACTCAGCAACTGGTGGCCGGCGGTCGCATCGACTAATTGATCAATCTTTGGAAGAGGGAAGCTGTCTTTTGGGCAAGCCTTGTTGAGGTCTGTATAGTCGATGCAGATCCTCCACTTGCCACTAGCTTTCTTCACCATCACCATATTGGCCAGCCACTCGGGGTAGCGGACCTCTCGAATGAACCCTGCTTTGAGGAGCTTGCCAACCTCTTCATCCACTGCTTGCTGCCTTTCGGGAGCGAAGCTTCTTTTCTTTTGCCACACCGGCTTGTACCCAGGGGTTACCTCCAGCCGAAGAGTAATTACTTCGACGGGAATCCCGGGCATATCCGAAGCCGACCAGGCGAAGACATCAACGTTGTTCCTGAGGAAACGGATCAACTCCATCCTGGTTTCCTCATCAAGTGCGCTTCCGATCTGCACAGTTCTGGAGGGATCTTCCTCTTTCAAAGGTATGGGAATGGTCCGCTCCATGGGCTCACCAAGATTTGTGGTCGCATCCCTCGGATCCAGCTGATCCGGAGTAGTCGAATCCTTGAAATGCCTATCTTCAATCATCAGACACTGCCATGCCATCCTCTGGTTCCCTCTAATCTCTCCGACACCATTCCTGGTGGGGAAGCGCACCAAGAGATAGTGAGAAGAGATCATGGTCCGGAACCTGTTCAAGGCAGGCCGCCCCAGAATAATGTTATATGCTGAGGGGATCTGGACCACCGTGAAGTTGATCGACAATGTCTTTTGTCGAGGTTCGGTGCCAAGGGTTACAGGCAGCACTATTTCCCTTTCGGCATAAACTTGGTTGCCCCCGAAACCAGAGAGCGGTATGGGGGATCTTTGTAGTTGATGTCTAGGCAAGCACATTTTAGAGAATGTATCATACATCAAGACATCAGTCGAACTTCCATTATCAATAAGAACTCGCTGTACATCATAGTTGGCCACTACGGTCGAAATTACAAGAGGGTCATCATATGGAAGCCGAACTCCCGCTAAGTCATCGTCGGAGAAGAGGATGGAGTTGTTGTCTTTCAGTCACTTTGAAGCTTTGTCATCATCCCTTCTCCGATTGATTGGCCGGTGTATCATCCCCACGCCCCCATTGGTAGGCCTTTGATTTGGCAATTATGCCTCTTCGGGAGGTGGCTGGGGAACAGTTGCTTCTGACCGGGGTCCTTGGCGACCGATATACCGCCCCAGGTACCCTCTCTTGATGAGATCCTCGATTGCATCCCTCAGCTGGATGCATTCTTCTGTGTTGTGGCCGTGGTCCCGGTGGAATCGGCAGAATTTGTTCCTGTTCCTTATGGAAGAGGAAGCCTTCATGGGACGGGGCCATTGGAGATAGTTTTCTTTCTCTATCTCCATGAGGATCTTCTCTCGAGGGAGGTTGAGGGGGGTATAAGAGTCGAATCTTCCTCCCAGCGCTCTGGGCTTGGGAGGACTTCTTCAGCAGTCTGCATATCTACCGCCGTTGTTATTGTTGGAGGTTTGGGGACCTTGTCCCTTATTATTCTTCTTTTTTGAAGGAGGTTCCCTTCAATCAATCATCGGTTCGCCGCCTGCTCTTCGACATCGGCGTATTTCTGAGCCCTTAACAGGAGCTCAGCGTAGCTCTTGGAAAACTTCTTATCCAGGGAGAAAGTAAACCTTGAGGTACGAAGCCCCTTCTTTAGTACTGACATGGCCACGTGTTCGTTGAGATCAGGGATCTCAAGTGTGGCCGCATTAAACCTGGAGATGTAATCTCTCTGGCTTTCTCCTTCATGCTGGTGAAGGAGGAACAATGTGTCCGTATTCCGAGGAGTCTTGCGGCAGGTCCTGAAATGCAAGACAAATAATTTTTCTAACTCGGAAAAGGAATCGATGGTACCTGGGTGCAAGCTCGAGTACCAGATCTGAGCGACTTCTTCAAGGTAGCTGGGAACGCTAAACAATACATCGCGTCCGAAGCTTCTTAGATCATCATATGGGCCTTGAAGCTGGCCAAATGGTCGAGGGGGTCGGAGGTGCCGTCGTAGGGTTCCATCTGGGGAACCCTGAAGTGCCGAGGAATGTCCTCGGCCATGATGCGATCGGTGTAGAGTGGGCGTAGATCACCCACGATCAAGTCATCGGGATCTCTCTGGTCCCGCATTCTCTATTCTCGTGCCTTTGCTATATCTGACTCGATAGCTCTGAACCTCCCGTCATAATCGGGAGTCTGCTTCGGCGCTCTCTCCACTGAAGTGGAGTCTTTGGAGGAGGAGGAGGAGGTTTGCCTAGGCCTTTTCCCTTTCTGGGGGGAAGGATGCGTAGAATCCTCCCGCGGAGCTCTCCTTCTTCGGGATCGAGAGCTGTGCCTGGAGGTGGCGGTGGGTTTCCCATCGGAAAGGGTCTATTCTGAAAATCTTGAACCATGGCCGTAAGGTTGGTGACCTGGTTCACAAGAGCCTCAAACTGCTGTAGTCCCACAACAACTGTGGGAGGTGGAACATCGTTCTCCTCCGGGGGTGCACCCTCCTGAGACGGAGCACGACTCCGGCTTGTAGAAGCAACTTGAGCTTTTCCTCTTGCCATCAAAAGCTTTTTTCTTCCCCTTGTCTGGAAGGGAGCTTAAAGAGTGTTAATGCGCCCCCTACCTGGCACGCCAATCTGTTGGCGTCGAGTCCCTGAATCGGCCGGTCGGAGCTGCTGCATCGCAGGATCGCTCCCTGGTTCACCTGCAAAACAGGTCCCTTGCCGGAGTTGTTCCGGCGGAGGACACTCCGATGCCTAAGTCAGTGGCGGATCCCAGCCACAGAATGGGGAAGGTGTGGAGAGAGTGGAAGAGAAAATGGCTCTTGGGGATTGTAAGTGAATGTGAGCGAAGATGTTCACGTACCTCTCCAACGATCCTTCTTACCCTTATTTAAAGAAGGCCTCCGGCCTGCGTCCCACTCTTTTTCCGGTGATCATGGGGAGCCAATTTCTCCATGATTGGCGATCGTGGGTTGTCATTGAGCGGTTCCAACCAGATCGAAGGCGTGGCTACAGGAGTTGCGCGCCACGATCACAGCGTGATGAGTGTCCATTGTAACCATTGGTTACAGTTGCCTTTTTTGAACGGATTGCGATCCAAGCTTCAGGTTTCCCCTTGGGTGGGCCGAAGACTTAGTATTTCCCCGAGGCCGGAGATCGTGTCTACGGCAGGGACCGAAGTACGTGCCTTCGGAAGTCGATCAGTAGTTCGGACTTCGGCCGGGGCCGGAGGCGCTACCCGAAGGACTGGCCTCCGGACGTTATAGTCCGGTGTGAAGCCTTGGGTTGCTTGCAGTTGGCCTGTCCTTTGCTTGGACCGAAGTCCATAGTCTAAAGAAACGGGCTTCTACCAGTCGAGCCAGAGTTTGGTTTATAGCTGAACCGGGATATCCCAACAATACCAATCCCCCTCCCCTTATATATATATATATATATATATATATATATATATATATATATATATATATATATATATATATATATATATATATATATATATATCTTGTAGCCAATGGTAGCATAGCGCTTCGTAAATCTAGTATAGCTTCACCACCAAGGTGGCAGTGCAATTATTAAATTCGAAAATTTTTTCGAGGCACATGACGGGACGGGGGAGCTTTTCACTCTGGCAGCTTAGTGGAGTAAGGCTGACGTACTCACCTTCGGGTGGGGAGGGTATGCAGAAAAATTGCGGTCTGAATCGAACATAGCCTGGCAGGGCAGGTGGGGAGGGTACGCAAAAAAATTACGGCCCGAATCGAACATGGCCTAGCAGGACGGGGGTCCGTGGGGATAGCTACAGCGGAGGTTTTCCCTCCTTCCTTCCCTTTTGGTTCATCAAAAAAAAATGTAGGATAGCTTCATAAGATCTTACCTCTTCAACAAAAAAGTTACAAATAATAAAAAACTTCGAAACTTTTGAGTGAGCAAAGTTATATCAATTTTTCCTGCAGGAGCAGACAAGTTGATGAGTTGGATTGGGTTAAGCATTGCCTAAATGTTAACACAATGTACTTAGACTCAGCCACAAGCCAACTAGAGGTGCAAATGGACCAGGTTGGATCGGATCATGAGTGACCCCGATCTGATCCGATTCTTTGATCGGATTCTAATATTAAATCCAGACCCACCCCACTAGAAAATCGGATCTAACCGGATCGGGTTCACTATTAAAATCTTCAACCCAACGGGTCATTCGGGTTGGATCGAGTCCATTTAATCTAAAAAAATTAGATCTAAATATGATCTAGATAAATATAGATAATCATATTTCAATTATTACATAACCAACTATTATTAACCATAACATAGATAACAAACAATATTATTTTCAAAATAAATTAAGATATAAAAATAATTATAACTCTATTTCTATGTTAAAAATAAATTTTATATAAATTTTAAATTATAATTTAAAGTTCTAAATAGATATGATTCTAACAGTATTAATATATTCGAGTCAGGTTAGATCCAAATTCAGTGGGTTGGATCCAAATTCAGTAAACATAGATCCGGCCTGAAAAATGAAACGAATCTAATTTTAGAATCCGACCTATATCCACGAGTCCATAAAAACGGATTGAATTAAATTTAAACAGGTCAGGTCATGAATCAATCCAACCCATTTGTAGCCTTAGAGCCAACCTACAAGCTACCTTCCAGGCCAAGGCCTAGCCTTTACTTGGGTCTTAAACTTCCTAGCCTTTTTTTTAATTTTTTTTAAAGTACTAAAAATGCTTAAAAGTATTTTTAAAATAATTAAATTTGAGCAACTACATATTGCTAAGAACCTTAACATGTTTATCATCCCACTAAGTTGACATGTCAACAACAATTGTAAAAATGGTTAAGCTTATAAATACATCAAACACAAACAAACAATAGTGGGGGAAAAAATGTGGCTGGGCTTTGCTCACCAATCCTGAGATCGTCCCGTTGATCAGCAGGTCTATTTTTCAGGCCTAAATCTTAGCCCAAGCCCATCCAAAAGGCTTCCAACTTAGGTGGGCCAAGGGACCTCTCCAACCCGTGACTAGGTCTAATGCTAAACCTTAATATGACAGAGATATGCTAAGAGTAATTCTTTGTGCACCGCGTGCAATGTAGCAAATCTAGCGTGGCCTGCACCGCACGCTTCTATTGATCCAAAAATATTCACTGTAGTATGATGGGACAAAAGCTGAGATGACTAGTATTAATTAAAATTTTCATTCAGATCAAAATACCCTTACAACATCTTAGTTCAAAACCTACGACATCATAGTTCAAAACCTACGATATCCTGGTTCAAAAATGATATAAAACAGTATTACGATACCTTAGTTCAAAACTTACGATACCCTAGTTCAAAACCTAGGACACTCTGGTTCAAAAATGATTAGAAACAGTATTACGATACCCTAGTTCAAAACTTACGACATCCTAGTTCAAAACCTACGACATCCTGATTCAAAAATGACTAGAAACAGTATTACGACATCCTAGTTCAAAAGTTACGACATCCTAGTTCAAAACCTACGACACCCCTACAAAAAATATAAATTAAAACCAGAAACAGTATTACGACACCCTAGTTCAAAAGCTACGACACTCTAGCTCAAAACCTATGACACCCCTGCAGAAAAATATAAAATAAAACCTGAAACAGTATTACGACACCCTAGTTCAAAACCTACGACACCCCTGCAGAAAAATATAAAATAAAACCTGAAATAGTATTACGACATCCTAGTTCAAAAGCTACGACACCCCAGTTCAAAACCTACGACATCTCTGCAGAAAAATATAAAATAAAACCTGAAACAGTATTACGACATCCTAATTCAAAAGCTACGACACTCCTGTAAATAAATATAAAATAAAACCTGAAATAGTATTACGACATCCTAGTTCAAAAGCAACGACATCCCAGTTCAAAACCTACAATACCCCTGCAGAAAAGGGACAGGAAGGAAAGATATTTTAGTCTGGACAAAAATTTCAAATAAAAGCTGAATAGTAATTAATGCTAGTCATGCTCAGCTTCCATCCCATCATGCTACAATAAAAATATTTGGACCAATAAAAAAGTACGATGCGAGCTATGCTGGATTTCCCGCACCGCACGCGGTGCGCAAAGACTTTTTCATATGCTAAACAACCTTTTGGAGCCAATGATGCAAAATTGCATGCAATGATTAATATTCGAGAAAGCCATCCACCTTCCTCGCTGCATGACAAAAATCTGAAACATGTAGCACAAAAACCATACCCTCATAGAGCAGAACTCGATCATCTGAGATGAAGAAACTGTAATTTCCCCAATCAAAATCTGTGCTTAGTTGAAACAGCCTGCAATCAAATTTCAGAAGAGATTCAGAAGTCTGAACCATGTGTTCTAGACTCAGGCTTTACACTTTACCTTAAGATATTAAATTTTCTTTAAAAGAACATGATTGATCTAGACAACAAAGGCTATCATCTGCTGCAACTTACACCAATGACAATTCAACCAAAATCACCTACTATTACAACAAAATTAAGAAATGAATTCATCAGAGGGTGACCGTTGGGTTGTCGATTCCATTGAAACCCACAAGCAACCTCCGCTTTGCCGATTTGGTCCGGTAACACCATACCTCAAATGCCTCACTCAGATCAGGATATTTCAACTGCTCAGTCCTCTGCATCCAATCCAAGAGTATGTCTGCTTGATCACTTGATGGTAAAGCAAGAACCAGTGAGGTGATAGCCCCTTCAATGTTCTGGCACAGATCACTGTCCATCTTGTAAGGAAATGCTTCATCATCAGCACCCTTCGAATCCAGCAAGGGTTTCAACTGCCTAATATAAGGAAGCCATGTCTTGAGGAACTGGACTCTGGATGGTGCTGGAAGAACCACATTCCCATACCCAATGGCATCCAATGCCTTCCCTGTGACTTCCATCAGCTTTGCTTTGACCGCCCACAAGCCAGAGCTGTATTTCTCATCTTGAACAACTGCAAGTGCATAATCAGAGATGCAAGCCCAGCTGGAAACGAAATCCTTCATCATTTCCATTTTTGGGAGTATGTTACACATCCACTCAAGGTCCGATAGGCTCTGCAAGACTCTCTGCTCCGCTGCCTCAGGTGACTGATCATACTCTGAGGACAGCAAACCAAGTCCCTTCTCAAAAGTGGTAAACATCTTGGCAAGGCCAGATCTTGCCTCGTACTTCACATCTTCATCGGCTGCTATTAATGGAGTCTCTTCATCTTCCAGAAGCATGTATTCTACTTGTTCCTGAGCGGAAGTCTTCATTTCATCTGTAAGTGGAGGAAATGAACTTTCAATAGTTGTAGCAAAGCGAATTGCAGAGATGAAAACATTCTTTGTGGCATTGGTGTCGACAGGTTGCATCCGGGCCAATATAGGCATGGCTTCTGGACCTAAGGTTGGAGCAACTTTTAAAATTTCCTCCTCCTCCTTTTCATCCCATGGCACAGCCTCCACATACTGGATGCAGCTCTTGGTGATTGTTTCACATTGAAGAGCAATGGAAGCTTGGAGAACACCGAGGGCAGATTTTACAGAATCCAATGAGTCTGCAACTGACTCTTCAGAGAGGTAGATAAGCTTCAAGAGCTTAACATAGTGATCATACTCTGATCCTGGGCAGTGTACTTCGATGCAGTTATTAGATTCAGTACTTGCATAACAAGGATGCTTAGAAAGCCAGTTTGCAAAGAACTTGCTCTTTTTTGTTAAAATGAATGAGTGGCAATGGAAACACTCAGGCCTCCCATCTCTATTTCTCAAGCAAACAGTGACATCACTTGTGGTTTGATCACCAAATTTGCATGTCCCAGTGGCTTGATCCATATGGTTATCTAAAGTCTAATGAGATTCATCCTTTACACAGACGATAAGTCTGAAGATGATGCTATGGATCTGCAATGAAGATGCGAACTCAGCTGCTAACAATGAAATTTTAACAAATTTTAATGTGGCATAGCATGAAAATAGTATGAACAAAAGATGCAATTTCTTAGATTTCCAGTATAATAGTCACCACGAAACTATTCAACATCAATAAACCAACTTTTTGTAACTACTTCATTCTTTTCTACTCTTTCTTTGGAGAAATTTGTGGTTCAAAACCAGGATATACCTTGGTAACATTTTAATCTTCCAATGT
Source organism: Areca catechu (assembly GCA_021397845.1). Classification (NCBI taxonomy): domain Eukaryota; kingdom Viridiplantae; phylum Streptophyta; class Magnoliopsida; order Arecales; family Arecaceae; genus Areca; species Areca catechu. The sequence goes on along the minus strand of CM038053.1, from coordinate 43,810,840 downwards.
GTATCCAATTTTCTTGAACCCAATGTGTATCCAATTTTCTTGAACCTTCATATCCAGAAGAGGTACTAACTATTGTATCTTGAAATAACAACTCAGACATACATGATACTGAAAAATTGATAGCTCATCATTAATTATGCTTCTTCAAAACTTCAATCTATTAGGAAAAAATATGCCACTCTTAGTTGATAGAACTCAAAATGGATCAGAACACCGCAATCATTTACAATAACTGAGTTGTTTTATACAAGGGTTTAAATACCGGTACCGAGCCCTGTGCTGGTTTTGTCCTAGAACAGTATGGTAATACTATTATATTAGATATTGTATAATATATAAATATAATATAAATTCATATAATATGTAAATATATTATATATATTAACGTATTTGAGTGCTGCGAACTGATGGCCAGTCAGCATCTTCTACAACTTTTCACTAAAGCCACGTGTATCTAAAGAGCAAGTGTAGCATCTAAATTTGAATCCTTACACTGAAGTGTTAGGAGTTGATTAGCACCATTTTATATAAAATGTTTTAAGGTTGCGTTTAGTGGATTGCCAGGAAATCCTGAATGGTAATCTGGATTGCTTGTAAGATAGATTACCATTGGATAAATTGCCAGTAATGCTGATTACTGTGTTTGGTATATACAAGTAATCTATCGGTAAGATCGATTACTGTTTGGTATAATAAATAGATTACCAGTAATATAACATCAAATTCTCAAAATATCCCTAAGTTAAATTTATTAAAATTTATGCATTATTACATTTTGACAAGGAAAAAAAAATCATGAATTGTGACCCCCCGCCATGTCCTCTCCAAGAACTGGCCCCCCGTCGGCGAGCTCCCCCCAACACCCTGCCCCGTAGTACGCGGCCGCAACCCCCGCTGCCTCGCTGGTGGAGCCTACATCCGCTATGGGCCCAACCCCAGCATCTCCCCCGCGGGCCCCACCACCTCTTCTACAGTGATGGCATGCTCTACTCCATCCTCCTCCCCCCCACCTCGGCCATTGGGGACGCCGTTCTCTGCTCGTGCTATGTTCGCACGTACAAATACCTTGAGCGTGCGACGAGCGGCCCGGTCTTCCCGAGAATCTTCTTCGGCTTCCACGGCATCGGCAGCATCGCACGAGGCACAATGAAGTGCTTGACCTGGCAAACCCGATAACAGACCTCGGCCTTGACGTGGCAAAGCCCCAAAACACCGCATTGAAATAATCAGAACAAAAGCTAGATGACACTACGCTTTGATTAAACAGAATAATTAGCCCTCATGTTTTTATTTGATACAAAATCCATCAATAAAAAAGAGGGGGTAAGACGGTGCCAACAAAAATTACTCGATATAGAGAAGAGACTTTATATCCAAAAATAAAAAATAAAAAGATCAAGATAAACAAAATATTTGTTTTTTTTTCTTTTGAACCGCATAAATTACATTATCCTTTCATTTCCCAATGCCTTCTCCACTTTACTGGACTATTCTTCCGCGCAAAAGAATGAATAATTTTCTTTTGCCACATGAATCATAGGATCGCACTTGACATTATTCTCAAAACATGAACACGGCTCTTGAAGCATCCTAGCATCTTTCCTCTCTCCGTCTGCATGGCTCTCAAAAGATCAATCATTGTGATGCAACCCAAAACCCCCAGTTTGGTTTCTGATATCTCGAGCATGCAACACAAAAAATAAATAGTTTATATACTATGGGTTTCTCCGTCCCGTTCTCCGACCATGGATCCGCCCTGCAATAAGCGAAAGTCCAACAACAACAGGATCAATGCGGCTACGCTTCACCTCCAAGGAGAGGCGTCCGACTACATAGGGGGCAATGCTGCCACCTGGGCTGACCACGGAGTACCTGTGAGATCCTAAAGCCGTTTATCCAGGACATCGTAGCTGACGCCATGCCAGACCCAGAGGATGCTTTTCGTCCGTAGCTAGAATGGGAGAGCACCTCCGCTCTATCAACACCTCCAATGATGACATTAAGGAGGCTATCGTGATCCAAGATAAGGCCATCGAAGAAAGGGAAACGCTTTCATCACCTCCATCCTTTCTCCACGGCCGGACCACAATCGCCCAACCAACACACCGGCTGCTGTCCAGCCTGCCATCGATGCTACCTTGTGCAAATCTATGTCGGCAGCGTCCCCGCTGACATGGATGCTGACTCGCCCATCGTCGAAGCAGCTCCACTCGATGGGCAAAGCCGTCGATGCGGTCAACTGTCAGGTTGGTGGCTAGCTGGGCCACGTGCACCGAGCTCCCCTGGACCTTACTAGCATAGCTGATCACGGAGCTAAAGCAAAGCCGCGGGTACCACGTGGTGCCGCAGCACATCCTGATGAACTCCGTCCAGTTCCCGAGATACACTGGTTTGAGGTCCCGGGCTCCACGCCATCAACGCTTGGGACGAGGGGCCAACGGTGAGGTGGAGGTGGGGCGGCAAGCATTTGGGAAGATGACAAAGATGGAGACGGAAAAAGCTATAGTTTCGTTCTCACCATCAAAAGAACGGGGATAATTTTGTAAAAATAAAAAATACCAGATTACCACGTTTCCGATAATCTGGATAGCCACCTCTCCTAAGATAATCTGGATTGCCACATGAGAGATAATCCAAATTACCATTACAACATAGATTACCAGTTTAAAAAAATACCAAACATGATTATCTGGTGGGCCCAGTTTAAAATTACCGGTAATCTGGATAGATTACCGCCTACCAAACGTAACCTAAAGACAATGTTATACCACCTTCCTTACTGGGCCTTAAAGTTTTAGCGATGTTGCGATACAATAGAAATCGTAAACTCTTAAGATTCGAGAAATAACTCGCTATTTAAATGCCACTATTTACCCTCCACCTAGAATCAAATATTTTGTTCTTGAGCTGCGAAGCTGACTTTTTATTCTAATGGAATTTGAACCTTTTGTTGGACCAGCGGCGTCTCAACGCTCGCGCGACCCACAAAGAAAAAAACACATGCATGGGGCCCAGCAGAAGGAAACCCATAAGGAGATAAAATCTACATGGATCTCAATGCAATCGACGGCTACGAGTAGTGTTGCAATTAAACTGCGATTGGGAGAGCTACAGGACTCCGATTTGGATTCTGTTTGGACCGTTGGACTCCTAGTGAGATGCTCTACGCAGTGGAAGCTACAAATTCGTGGGAAGACAGAGGCAGGAGGACGAAAAAGTGGTGAGAAATCTCTTGTAGAGGGCTGATTGAGAGCTTGAGAGAAGGATTCGGGATTTCTTGTTGAGAGATACTTGTACGGGGTTGAGAAAGAGTTCAATTTGTAAGTTTATTTTTCATAGTGAAATCTTTTGCATGCCCGAAAAAATTGTATTTATTATCTTTTCTTCTTTCTCTTGTGGTATCGACATCGACAATCAACGATCCTGTTCCGCTTCCGCAACAACCGGTATCAGAGTGAGTTATACCGATCCTAACACCTTTGAGTACTTTTATTGAACTCAAAATCAAACACAAGGGTAGTTCCTTATTCAAATGCAACAACTTAAGTAAATGGAAACCAAACAATTCAAGAAGCCTACGTAGGTAACCAACCTGTTATACATATAAATAGGGGCAACAATTGTAAGCCGAGAAGAAGGAAAAGAGAGGGGGTGTTAGGGGAGTGCAGGCGGAGAAGATTTAGTGGATTTCATTTGCATCATACACAAGAAATCTTTGCACATACCTTTGAATTTAGTATTTGCTTTAACATTTGTAGGTGCTTTGAGTCTTGTAGTCATTTTTCAAGTTTATGTTCTTGAAATCCATCTGACAGCTATTTCTAATTATGGTTTCTTCTGTACTGCCTTTACCATACAACTTGAAATTGAGTCTCATTGTATGTTTTAAAACTTCGTAGCCAATTCCAAGCCAAGGTATTGTTTTGAAACTCTAAAGCCTGGTCAATTTTGGAATCTCAAAATTCTTTTATTTTTTTCTGAACCTTTCAGTCAATTTTGAGCTTTCATGATGCATTAAAGCTCTAGCTGTATCTTGGGAATCATAAGTTTCACTCAAACTTTTGTCTCTACAGTCAACTTTTCTGCAGTTTTTGAAACATGTAATTCAATAGAAAGATCTAATTAATCCTTCTGGAAACCTTGGACACTGTTAGTCTGAAATTAGGTTTCAATTTCCAATTTTCTAGTTGAAACTATCCAAAATCATATGAATCAAGTTGATATTTTTGAAACTTGTATTTGCGTCCTAAACTGAAACAATTTTAATAGAACTTTTTTGACATATCATTACATTGGCATGTTTACATTCATTGGAGTTTTTCATGATAGCACATATGGATTTCTATTTAATTTTGAATGGTTATCCTACTTGATAGATAATCTGGACCTTGCCAAGTGGTGTATTTGACCTCATTGGAGTTATCAACGAGAATAATAAACACGGAGCTTCTTGGTGGCATATATTTGGCCTCATCTAAGATAATATGATAAACAGAAACAGACATTGGCTAGGGGGTATATATGAGCATGAGTAGCCTGATCCATATTATTGGTAAGTATATATATATGGTGTCATCTTCATTAGCAATAAGGACACAAGTGGCATTAACAGCACAAGTGAACTTTGTAAGGAAATGTAATTTTACGTGAATTTTTTGAACCATTGTCTAAACTTATGTGCTCTAATCCCTTTTATACTATCTCATTCCTTATTGAAAGTCTTTTGATTTTGACATTTCACTATAAAATGGTTCCAATGAAACTTCAATTGAGCTTTCCAATGAACTTGATTTATGTGCTACATCCTGAAATTCATTTATTTTTAATGAAATCTTAAATTCTTCTGACCATATTAAAGTTACTTATTTAGCCATGTAGATCCATCCAACTATCATAGAGAACAGGGTTTTAAATACCAATGGGAGCATGAAGCATCCCCTCATTCCAAGCGTTAGGATGGACCAACTTGAGTATCAGGATGAGAGTCCATAAATGGATTAGGATGCGACAAAACATCCACCATCCCGAGTATCAGTGACTGCGGCTTCCTATTCCACGGAGAAAATGGGACAGCCTTAGCGCATGATATTCAAAACCTTGACAAAACTTTAAGAATGACTAGTGATGGCTGTAGTGGATCTTTCTAGAGGTAGTGGACTCCATGTTTTGTGATTGCTTTTGGATCTAGTATCTATTGAAGCAGCACCAATGGCATTGCATGTGAAGTAATGTTGCTTTGTAAGTATTAAAGGCATAGTATCGTGCATGATAGGCTTAGTTCAAGCTTCATATTTGGATTTTATCTAAGATTTATGGTATGTAATACTCTTTTAGTTATATCTATAACCATATACTTTGTTTAAGGATGGCTCAATCCTATACTTACTTTGCAGCCAAAGTGACTAATATGACATTTGCTTCGCTTCTTGAATTTCAAATAAGTTTGAATCTTGGGCCGTGGCACATTTAAGAACACATTTTCCAAGTTTTCAGTTTAAAACAATGACCAAGTTTTATTCCTTAAATTTATCTTCGCGAACCATAATCAACAATTACCAATACCTTACACTAATTTTTTATGCCAAAACCATGCATTAATGCACCAAAGATAACTAAATGATTTTGTTTAGAAAAATTAGAATTCTCAAGAAAAACTACTTTCTTCAATTTATGCTGTACCAATCATCATAGTTCGAAATGGGCATATGTTCAAAACTATAATTAGGGTATCTTCAGTATTACCTGGGCTTTTGTATCCATCCAAGAAAATTGTAAGTCAACTTCTTTACCTGTGTTGCATACTCTGTTAGCCCTTAAAAATCCATAATATATAAGTTCAGATATTTTTAAGCTAAGAGAAACCAAAGAATGGAGACAATAAATTTTAATGATGTTAAAAGCATAAAGCGATAGCTAAGAAAAAGACAATGAGTAAAGGAGTTATTTTGTTTTAGTTATATTTATATTAATTTCAGTTCCCTTAATATAGTTTAACTATTTAACAGATTTTCCTTATGATATTGGTAACATTATATTTTGTATGAATCAATCCTTGCTTGGTTTGCTACCTTACCAAATTGGAGTCTTTGTTATGCATCAAAATCTAACCATTGGATCAATTTCCACAGAATATTAGCTTTCTTCCTTTGTCTTAAAATCTATTTTTTTCAGTTCAATGGTTTTCTAAATTGGTAAAAAGGTAGCATTCATCATAGAAACCTATGCATGCACAAATTAAAAACTAAATCTGTATAAAAGGTGGTATCTCTGACACTGTCTAATGCCAATGAGGGTAAATGAGGGTAAACATTTATGGAGATGGTCTGCTTCAAGGGTCTTCTTAATCAATTCCTATAGATCTTCGACCCATGGTGGGAGAGTCATTTGCCTGATTGTTCCATTGATTTGAAAAAGTTGCTGCCCCAAGATTATTAAAATTTTTGTGAAGTTGGCACTTAGGTACAGAGGAGAGGTTTTAATTGGAAGTGAGTTTTTTTGCTCATCCCAAGAGGAAATTGTAGACCACCTCCTCTTGCAAGGGTCAACTACACATAAATATGCCTTAAACATCCTCGATAAAACATTTTCTTGGCCTTCAAATTCTGGTTTTTGGATTTTCTATCAACTTTTTTTTTTAATCTAAGTGCTGCTTTTTTTTTGCAAGAAAGAATGAGGGGCATCGAGTTAACTTTTGCAACCATCGTTGTATGTGCATACTGAAGTTAGACATGCATATTCATCACATAAATCACAAAATTTATAATCTAAAATATATAGAAACAACAAAGAAAGATATAATTCTCATTTGTAAGCTTATTTAAGAAAAATCAACTAAACAACATCTCAACATATTCTATCTAGGCATAAGATTTTTGACAACGACAAAGATGACACCTATCATAAAGTTTCTCATTCCCATTTTCCCCATTCCTTACCAAAAGCTTTAAACCCAAAGTATCCAATTATCTATGGTCGAGATCTAAATCATAAGAATGCATTTTGGTAACTCATATCATACAAAGCTCTTACTTCTGTGGTCCCTTGAAATTTAGCAAACACATAGAGCAGCATTTCTCTTTTGTGAGAAATTATAATTAAACACATACTCACTGATTATTTATTTAAGTGAAGTCGGCAAACCATTGACTGGCTTCACTCAGAAATCAGCAAAAACAAAAAGGACCCCCTATTTCACGATGAAATAGGGGTTTCGATTAGGACTTCCAAGCCCTCTCTCTCTCTCTCTCTCTCTCTCTCTCAACCCCTCCTTTCTAGCTCTTCTTTTGTCAGAACATCCCAAAACAGCATGGTAGGACCTGTACTGTACCGAACCAGGCACCAACCAGTACACCCTCTGATACCAATTCTGCAAACCTTACATCTGAAACCTTAGGTTCATATCAGATTTTGGATTGCCTATACTAAAAAACTGGCAGACAGATTCTTCAAACAACAAATTTTACATGGCTCTCAAACAAAACATAATTGGAAACGGGCATTTCTTGCTCTTAGTTCCTTTAAGGTTAATATATTGAGAAAATAATGCTACGTCATATATATTTGGTCTTTAAGCTAGTTAACAATTTCTAAAAGGAAGCATACATTTTAATAACAATAATGTTGCACCCGTATTGTTTTAATATTCTTTGAGAGTTTAACAAAAAAATACATAATTCACCATGCTAGTGTCTTCTGTAACAATAATTGAAGTTAATGTCCTTAAGCTGTGAATGCAATAGACAATGAACAACCTTGTACTTCATGATTCATATTTGTGACCACTTTTTATGGTCTCCAAAGCTTCACAAATTAACTTGTATACCTCCTTTTCCAATATACCATTGATTATTTTTAATGTATAATCAAGAGCTACATTGTCTTGGTGATACAAATCAATCAATTTCTAGTAAGTTAGAATTAACATCCATTAAGAATCTATCAATTACATCTAAGATAAAAAAACCTCAACACATGCTTCTTTTTAACCTTTTCTACATTACAATATAAAACGTAATCTACTATACAGTTAAAATGATTTTTTTTCTATTTTTTTCTATCATCTTGTTTCTTTGCTCTTGTCGTATCAAACACTTAAACATGCATCCAAGTCCAATTCTAATATCAATCTCTACTCAACACTAGTGTGTGCACCTAATGCAATTAGGTCTGAGGAAGGCTAGCACTTGGAACAAAACTTAATCAGATTTGAGTTATACAACTCATATTTCAATATTGCATTATATGAAAGTGTCTCTCATCATGTGTAATAAACTTGTGATCCTACTCATCATCCCAATTCAATCTTTAGATTCTAATGTACAAACAGACATTGTTAGCAAAAGAATTTCTTGATATGCACTAGTAAATAACCCTCATTAAATTTCTTAAACCAAATTTATGAGCTGCCCTAATATTCCAGAGAACAACATGACTCTTAAAGAAACATTTTTAAATGATGAACTCAATCATATCAAGGTTCCCCTTAAGAAATTCAATCAAAACGCAACAAACAATCAGCAATCAATCAAATCATCATCCAAATTCCTCGTTCTAATCATATACACCACAGACCCTAGAGAACTCCACCATATGAGCTCTATCAGAAACTTCAGTTGCAACCATTTACTTCTTCTAAGCTTTTTTTTTAAAAAAAATATAGCATTCTCCCAAATCCAAAAGCATTCAAACCTTTCATTCCACTGACCTTGAGTGAAAAATTCAGAGTCACCTCCAGAAACAACTACTGCACCTCATATCAACCCAAAGCAGCACCAATCACCCAATCCAAGTTATCAAAATCACAACATTTTAAAAACCCAAATACCGATAACCCAAAATTTTCTTCTTGATAACATTAATAGCGCGAAAAACCTCAGAAATAAAACACCTCATATCCAGCTAGAGATGGGGAAAAAGATTCTTTTATTAGGGTACTAGAAAAATAGATTCGAAGAAATAAATCAATCAACAAAAGCAAAAGATGGATTAGAGAATTCATACCACAGAGAGATGGGCTCCTCATTCCAAAGAAATCGGTGGACCGGTCGAAAGAAAGAGGGAAAAACTGTCACCTTTTTCTTCTCCCGTCTCCTCCCCACCCCCCACTCGCTCACCGAGAGGCCGAGAACAAGGGAAAGAAGAAGAGACACTCCACAAGAGAAATGAGGCAAATGGAGATCAGACCGTCCAGATTTGCTTGTTGTCTTGTGCTCTTTACGTTAATTTCTGAGATGGAGATAGGGAGAGAAAAAAGAGAGAGAGCTTTTAAACCGCGAGTCAGAGACCCTGACAAATGATTGGCGGAGCAAAAAGGCCTTCACCTACTTTAAGGTCAGTCCCATTTTATATAGAATTGTCTTGCTTTTGAACAGTCGGTGGAGATTTAGTGGGGAACACATGAGACGGGGTGGTCCATCTGATGTCCCGGTCGTCCTCTCCTTCGGCCAAGGGTTGCTTATACACTGAACGAAGGGTGTTCAAAGTTCATGAGATGTGTGGTACGTGATGGAGATGGAATTTGTATCATGCATGGTAGCCAGTGTGTGCACAAGGGGTATGTGGAGTCATCTGTTCATCGTTTTTGGAGCGTGCGAGGAAGAAGCGGTTGTCTCTCTCCGATATTTTAATTCCAGTTGATATTTTATTTTTTTCCTCCGAGGAATTGAGACAACTTGGTCTACCACCGGGTAATTGGATAAAGCCCTATTGGCTTGCTTGCAATTTGTTTATTTTTTTCTTCCTTCATTGGTTAAAAGTGGTATGGCAGGCTCCTTTTAAATATGTACCTGAGATCACGATCCCCAATATGTCTCGAGGGGGCATGGAGGGGTGCCACTTGCGCTCTAAAAATATTTATATATGATCGCTAAGCCTGGTTGATAGTGATTTTTTATCTCACCATCAATCATCATTAATTTGAGGTATCATCGGCTCAATTAAATTTAAAATTTTTTTTAAAACTAATATTTGTTGATATAGTTAAAAAGTTAGGATCTCTCTTTATTTCCATTCTACTGGTCAATATCTTGGTGGTGTCATGTTGACATAACAATTTTAGATAAAAAAAGATTGTACAAATCCAACCATCGAATATTATCTGGCAGGATGGAAACCTACAAGAATAGCTATACAAAATTTATCCCTTATCCCTTTTTCTTTATTAATATATATATATCCACCTACGCTCCATTCAATCTCGAATATACTTACACTTTAACCATCTAAATTTGATTCATATGGTGCAACTCTTCACCACTTCAGATAAGTGATGGGGAATTTTGGTTCACGTGGTGCAACTCTTTACCGCTTTAGATAAGTGATGGGGTTGTATTTGAAATAGCGTCAACCTCTCGCTTCATTTCGTGATTGCACTAATGTTGGCCGCTATTTTCCCTCCTAAGGGAAGAAATGGTATGATTGTCCTTGATAGATTCGTGCAAGTGCACCGATATACCATCCACGTCAAGAATCAAAAAGAAGAGAAGGTAAAAGGATTGATAATGAGGATCCCCCGGTATCCTGAGCTCCAATAACTTTTACCACGTAGCACTACTTATTTGGAAAAGGAAAAGGAAGGTTGTAGCCAGACCATGGTTCCACGCTACTATAGATAAATCAGGATAAAGCAAAGTAATTAAAGCAAGGAAATTAAAGAAATATGCAATAAAATTAAGATAATGATGATGATAGATATTTAATTAGCCAAAAGGATCCTTCCCTTAGTATTAATTATCTCATTATTTATACATAATATTATAAATGATTTAGTAATCGTCTTTCTCTAATATCGACACATATCCACATTCAGCTTCCACTTCTCTGATGGTTATGGTAACCGGTGCTATCCATCTACTCTCCACATTCCAAAAATTATCCGGTCTCGTACCATATCATGATCTCTCTGCTAAGCCAATTGAAGAATCAATGGATCACCATACTAAATCAACCTCAAACTCATCATAACTAGTCTTCATTTAGCCCACCTTTGATAGCTTGCTAACCTGTCCTAGTTGATACTCTAATTACTCAGCGTATGGGATATCATAAATCATTTGTTGAGTGGTCTTCGAGCTTTAAGCATTTTGTTTCCTCCGACTATATCGGAGAGTATAAACAATTCGGTCTCTAACTTACCAACAGTTCATCAATTTACGAAATGTGGCTCAAAATCTCTTCATCATTATCTTATCATGGTCTTGCCGCATCGCTGAGCATAACTGTACCCTTTTAATGCTCTCGTTGGCTAAGATGTAGTGTAAATAATTAAATATCAGGTTCTCCGACTCTATTTGCCCAAGAACATGTGCTCCAACTATGGATAAAGAAGGTGAAGGGTACACAACAGTAAAACCTTGAACCAGCGATCCTTTTCTTCCGTTGCTTTGGGAGAGCGCAGGGAGATACCGCACACCCGCCGACGCTTTTAGAAAGCGTCACTATCCTTCGACGCTTATAAACATCGTTAAGCCTTATGTTTTCCAATGCTTTTAAGCGTCGTCGGGTTTTTAAGCGGGCGTCGGGAGCCAGTTTTTAACAACGGTTATAATCGTCGAGAAATTGCTCTCTTATATCCAGTCCCGAGTCCTAATTTTTTATTCGATCGATCCGCCACCCCCATTCTCATCCTCGATCTCTCTCCCTCCTTCATCTCCAGCAGGTTTCCTTCGGATTCCTTCATCGCCGCCGAAGCTCTCCGACCGATACTTTCATCTCCATCGCATTGCCTCTCTTCCGTACCGGCCCATCGACCACCCGCTGCTCCCGTCTCTCACTGTAAACACCTGCCTCTCACGGTTTCTTAGACGGTAAGGTTTATTTTAAGACTATTATAAGAAATAGTTGTGGGGGGGGGGGGATGCGTCGAAGTAGAGGGATATAAGATTAAAGCATGCAATCATCATTTTCATGTTAATCTGTTCCTATAATTATACAACCAGTTGGTTTTGGTTGGAGCTTCATTCAATGATAGCATTGCTGGATAATCGATTGTGGCTATCTATTCTGGGATTAGACTTTGCGCTTGTGCAGTGCAATTCTATATAGCTGCTCTCTGGCCTCTAATATTTTTCTTGGGTAATGATATAGAAAGTGCATGATTTGAATTTTATATGCAATGCTATCTTCTAAGGTGCGTCCTGGTAATCAATTTCTCATGCTCATTGTTGATTTCTTTACATCAAGACATGAACGGACCAGCTCTAAACTACTCCGTGACATCAAGTATCATGTTTATTCTATCTAAAAAGGAGACAATACCTAACACCCAGGGTCTGACTTAGTTGTTTTGAGGGTTGCAAGGAGGTTAAGTCTGATACATTTTTGATTTATGCTAAATTCATATTTAAATCAAGTGAAAAAGATTTAAAATCAAGCTTGATTTTTTTTTTTTTAGCAGATATTAAATCCATATATATTTTTAAAAAAGAAGCCATGGTATACGGGCGATCAAGGGACTTCATAATGTATATGGTGTATGCGAACTACATGGGGGTGCATACACACTTTCTATTTTTTAACTATCTAAAAAATTAAATAAAATATATTCACTACAATAAAAATAAGAGTAATGAAAGTATTTTTTTATAAACTAAAAATGATAATAGTGGTGGCCGGTGGTGGTTGTAATTAATAACCTTAGAATTGATGGCTATATTAGAAACATAATGATCATTAACAACCTTAGAATGTATAGCTATCTTCTAAGGTGGTCGTAATTAATAACCTTAGAATGGATAGTATTGCCGATCTCACCGCGGTGTAGCTCTTGAGCTGGCACCAATCTCGGACTCTCTCACCTCGAGATCTCCAAGCCCCTGGACTTGCAAAACAAAGTCAGAGACCCAGGCCGGGGATTCCAGCGGGGGCAATCCGACGGTCAAGTTAGAGAGCGGCAAGATGGAACAGATCCTCTAAGGCGGGTTTCCGAAGGATTCCTGTGCTTAGAGGAGATGTAAACGAAAGAAGTGTGGGGAAGAGGGGAGTTGAAGCCCGGCTTCCTGCGCTGGGTTCACCAAGCTCACGCCTGAGGACTTCTTAAGGCCTCCTAGGATCGTTCTCTTAGTGTTTTCTCCCTCTTTCGACTTACCTTTCTGCCCGTTTTTACCGTCCCTTTTATACCATCGAATTGCCCTCAGCCCACGTTCCTTCCAGGGAGCTCCCTGAGACCTCTGGACCTTCTCCTCCCCCTTCTTCTTCGGGTCCGGGAGCTAAGTGGCCAGACCGCCTCGTCCGTAGTGTGTCACGAAAGGGGGAAGACTGGTGAGGCTTTGGGCCGAGTGCGGGAGCTCTCCTTTCGAGGCATTGACGGTGGGCTTCCAGCAGTTTCAGGCTCCTGCCCGCAAGGATTCCGTTCCTCAGTTGCGGGGCCCCGTCTGACTGGTGTAAACGAGATTTCGTGTGTCACTGCAGGACGTACGAGCGCCCCCTACGGAGCGCGGCGCGCACCAATTCTAATGGCGACCTTGCAACCCATGTCTCTATTTCCCCGAGGCTTTGCAGAGTATGGCTGATCTCGGCCGAGGTGGACCCGTCAGGGGATGCCACCTAGCGGGGCGGCAGAGAGAGGCTAGACTTCGGCCGAGGTGGACCCATCTTCGGGTGCCACCGGGCGAAGGAGCAGGAGGGCCCGGCTTGACCTCGGTAGAGGTGGACCCATCTTGGGGTGCCACCTGGCGAGGGAGCGAGGGGCCGCCAGCTTCGGCCAAGATGGGCCCCTCCTAGGTGGACACCTGGCGGAGTGGCAGGGAGGTGCTCGACTTCAGCCGAGGTGGACCCGTCTTCGGGTGTCACCTGGCGAAGGAGCAGGAGGGCCCGGCTCGACCTCGACCGAGGTGGACCCGTCTTGGGGTGCCACCTGGCGAGGGAGCGAGGGGCCGCCAACTTCGGCCGAGGTGGATCCCTCCTGGGTGGACACCTAGCGGAGTGACAGAGAGAGGTTCAACTTCAACCGAGGTGGACCCGTCTTCGGGTGCCACCTAGCGAAGGAGCAGGAGGGCCCGGCTCGACCTCGGTAGAGGTGGACCCGTCATGGGGTGCCACCTTACGAGGGAACGAGGGGGCCGCCAGCTTCGGCTGAGGTGGACCCCTCCTGGGTGGACACCTGGCGGAGTGGCAGAGAGAGGCTCGACTTCGACCGAGGTGGACCAGTCTTCGGGTGCCACCTAGCGAAGGAGCAGGAGGGCCCGGCTCGACCTCGGTAGAGGTGGACCCGTCTTAGGGTGCCACCTGGCGAGGGAGCGAGGGACCGCCAGCTTCGGTCGAGGTGGACCCCTCCTAGGTGGATACCTGGCGGAGTGGCAGAGAAAGGCTCGACTTCGGCCGAAGTGGACCCGTCTTCGGGTGCCACCTGGTGAAGGGGCAGAAGGGTCCGGCTCGACCTCGGCAGAGGTGGACTCGTCTTGGAGTGCCACCTAGCGAGGGAGTGAGGGCCCGCCAGCTTCAACCGAGGTGGACCCCTCCTGGGTGGACACCTGGCGGAGTGGCAGAGAGAGGCTCGACTTCGGCCGAGGTGGACCTGTCTTCGGGTGCCACCTGACGAAGGAGCAGAAGGGCCCGGCTCGACCTTAGCAAAGGTGGACCCGTCTTGGGGTGCCACCTGGCGAGGGAGCGAGGGGGCCGCCGGCTTCGACCGACGTAGACCCCTCCTGGGTGGACACCTGGCGGAGTGGCAGAGAGAGGCTCGACTTCAACCGAGGTGGACCCGTCTTCGGGTGCCACCTGGCGAAGGAGCAGAAGGGCCTGGCTCGACCTCGGTAGAGGTGGACCCGTCTTGGAGTGCCACCTGGCGAGGGAGCGAGGGGCCGCCAGCTTCGACCGAGGTGGACCCCTCTTGGGTGGACACCTTGCAGAGTGGCAGAGAGAGGCTCGACTTCGATCGAGGTGGACCCGTCTTCGGGTGTCACCTGGTGAAGGAGCAGGAGGGCCCGGCTCGACCTCGACCGAGGTGGACCCATCTTGGGGTGCCACCTGGCAAAGGAGCAGAAGGGCTCGGCTCGACCTCGGCAGAGGTGGACCCGTCTTGGGGTGCCACCTGGCAAGGGAGCGAGGGGGCCACCGGCTTCGGTCGAGGTGGACCCCTCCTAGGTGGACACCTGGCTGAGTGGCAGAAAGAGGCTCGACTTCAACTGAGGTGGACCCGTCTTCGGGTCCCGCATGGCGAAGGAGCAGGAGGGCCCGGCTCGACCTCGGCAGAGGTGGACCCGTCTTGGGGTGCCACCTGGCGAGGGAGCGAGGGGGCCGCCAGCTTTGGCCGAGATGGACCCCTCCTGGGTGGACACCTGGCGGAGTGGTAGGGAGGTGCTCAACTTCGGTCGAGGTAGACCCATCTTCGGGTGCCACCTAGCGAAGGAGCAGGAGGGCCCAGCTCGACCTCGATCGAGGTGGACCCGTCTTGCGGTGCCACCTGGCGAGGGAGCGAGGGACCGCCAGCTTCGGTCGAGGTGGACCCCTCCTGGGCGGACACCTGGCACAGTGGCAGAGAGAGGCTCAACTTTGGCCAAGGTGGACCCGTCTTGGGGTGCCACCTGGAGAAGCAGCAGGAGCACTTCTTCCCGAACGGGGGATCTTTTGAAAGAAAAAATCCACGTAGTACTTATCGTGTCCAGCTAGACCTAACACGCGCCCCACGTTAACGATGTAGCCATATTAGTTGCCCCCCATCCCCAGGTTCCATCGAGGCGTCGTGGCTTGGGACGTGGGGATTTAATGCAGAGATGACATGGAGAAGGTGAAAATCTCGCACCATAATTGCCATGATCCCTACCGCCGCTTCTGTTGCGCCCGAGACCCTATGAGAGGCTGCCACGTGCGCAGGCCATTAATATGCCATTTTGAAAACGAGGCAGTTTTCATCGGACCAAAGCATCGATGTCGAGCGTGCCTCCACGTGGCAGCTATCTGGTGGCTCGAAACGGAAAGAGACGTACGGTTGTTGTCGATTGAGTTTGAAAAGGAGGGGACTTTCTGTAAACGAAGTCTCTCCACTTTCTCACACTCCGCCGGCGGTTGCAGTGGTCTCCCTTCATCTTCCCGGGATTGCCATTCCTCTAGTACAAAATATTTCGATGAGTATCTGTGACCTCCTTCTCCTCTTCCTTCATCTCCTAGTCCTTGTGCCAGATTTTTTTTTTTCCGCTTCTTCTTCCTTCATGGTGCGTCGCCGCTATGTCTCCTCCAACCGGGACGAGGCCGGTCCTTCCCGGCAGAGGACTCCATCGCCTTCTTCCTCGGAGGGGGAAGAGATCCCGGACGAGGTCTGTAGGCGGCTCCAGCCAAGGGCTGTGACCATAGGTGTCCCTAGGGGTCCTAGGTCTCCCCCCGTAGTTTCTGCTCATCCCATTTCTTCTCTTCCTCCTCCGGTGGCCTCTCCCTCTGGTCCCTTCGGTCATGCCTCAACGATGACCGAGGACGATCTTTCTCTGCTCTGGGATACCTATGGAATCCCGAATTCAACTCATCTTTCCCTCCCACGGCTTGGAGATCAAGTAACCTCGAGTGGCCCTAGGAGAGTCGCCTTCTACGAGGACTTCCTCCTTGGGGGTCTTCGATTTTCCCTTCATCCCTTTTTTCTCTCTTTTCTTAGCCATTATCATCTGGTCCCGGCCCAGTTGGCTCCTAATGCCATCTAGGTCATCTTTGCCTTCATCATCTTCTGCCACTTCCACGGGTTCGTTGCCTGTTTTTCCCTCTTCAGGACTCTCTTCACCCTGAAGCGCTACTCCACCGATGATGGCTGGTGGTACATCTCACCCCGGCCTAGGTGCCTCATGTTCGACCTCCCTTTGTCGATCAAGGGCTGGAAGAACCGCTTCTTTTTTGCCTCGATCAAAGATATTGACTGGGCCTGGAGCGAGCCAGACTGGTCTACAAACCGGAACTCTCAGGTCGAGCCAGCGGACCAAGAGGTCTTCTCACAGCTATTAAGTGACGCGGTCCCAGCTCTCGATGTTCTGCTCTCAGAGCAGAACTTATCCGAGGCAGGGATCAATCCCATCCGAGAGCTGGATGAGGCTCGGATCTCCCTCCTTTGATTTCATTTTATGCTCCGTATTTTCCTTCTTTTAAACTTGCTTAACTTGCCTCTTTTTCCTCAGGTATGAAGTTCTCCGTGGAGAACCTGATGGAGGGCATCGCGGAGAGGGATGCTGCCGAAGGGATTGAACCCCCGGCAAAGAGGGCTCGCACTGAGACGAGCCGGGTGCTTGCGCCCACCTCCATTACTGGCCCTGGGGTGGCGGCCCCTGCCTCCAAGCCACCTCGGGCCCGGGCGCCCAATGTCTCTGTTGTCGACCTCGACAGGGCCAGGAAAGAGAGGGGGCCGGAACCTCCTCGGGCGATGCCTGCTCCAGTCGCTGCACCGGTCGCTTCCGTGGTGGCCACCAGGGTGGTGGCAGCTCCACCGATGGCTGCACCGCTTGGCGAAGGGACGGCCGCCTTGCCTGCTGCCAATGCACCCATTCTATCCCTAAGTCTCACTAACCGATGCTCTGTGATCCGTGACCAGGGCCTCGCGAAGAGAGTCATGGAGTTCGCCAGCACCTCCCGGGACCGCCGTTTGAGGGGCAGTTGGGACTACACCGAGGCGCTGCTCGGAATCCTCCAGCAACTTTTTACGATAAGTTCCGAACTCTGACTCCTTAAAGTTCCAATTGGATCATTCTAACTTTATGTCTCTTTCGATGCAGATCGGGATGGACGTGCTGTTGCTGAGAAACTTTCTCGCCGGCTACGCCAAGAAGGACGCCGAGAAGGAGGAGAAGCTTGGTAAACTCACAGCTGATGTCAAGGACCTCATGGAGAAAGGGGTCGAGCTGCGAGGGAATAACCAGGCTCTCTGAGCCGACCTGGTCCGCGCCGACGGCCGTGTCAAGGAGCTCGAGACCTCTTTATCGGAGGAGAGGATCTCAAACCAACACCGTAATGAGGAGGACGCGGCAGAGAAGACCCGCCTTAGGGCTCAATCTCGGTCACTGGAGCGCCGGGTAGAAGAAATCCTCAAGGAGCTGAGCGCAGCCAAGGAGAAGAATTCCTATGTCAACGGGCTGCTGGAGGCATCCAAGAAGGAGGCGCAGGAGGCCGTGCCGAAGTTCCGGGCCTCCGAGGAGTACGTCGCTGAGGTGCGGGAGGCGGCCATGGACTCCTTCTTGAAGGGATTCTAGGTATGCCGGGAGAAGGTTAGCTCCTTCTACCCCGAGCTCGACCTCAGCGGGGTCGTACTGGGCGACAGGAAGCAGGAGCCCACCGGAGGAGATTCGATGGTGGCCGATGACGAGGTGGCGGCTCCCGAGTAGCCTTCAGTTGACTGCGCTGGCGAAGAGGGTGCCCCCCAGCCCGAGGAGGATGCGGCTGCGCCGAAGTAGCTCCGCGACGTTCTATTTTATTTTTGTGTTTTCTTTCTTTAGGGTCTCCTGGCATGTCGGGGCCCCTTTTGTATAAGGAACTTTTATTTGCAATGAAATTATCTTTCCATTAACTCGTTCCTTCTATCTCTCTCTTTCTCTTTTTTTTTGTGCATCTTCCGGAATGAACCCCGGTGCTAGCTACTAGGACTAAGTCCCATAGTGCATTCCAAGATGAACTCCGGGATTGCGTGGGTGAACTTGGTTCTGCCCCACCTTCCAAACCGAAGTCCGGGACTTCTAAATTAAACCCCGGGGCCGCAGGCTGGATCCGAGCCCTGCGTGGCTTACCGAGCTGTTCTCTGGGATCGCGTGGGCGAATTTGGTTCTGCCCCACCTTCCAGACCAAAGTCCGGGATTTTCGGACTGAACCTCGGGGCCGCAGGCTGGATATGAGCCTTGCGCGGCTTGCCGAGCTGTTCTCCGGGATCGCGTGGACGAATTTGGTTCTGCCCCACCTTCCAGACCGAAATCCGGGACTTCTGGACTGAACCCTGGGGCTGCAGGCTGTATCTGAGCCTTGCACGACTTGCCGAGCTGTTCTTCAGGATTTTGTGAGAGGGACATCGCACCTTCGCGAGTCTTCTGTCGTGTCCATGCTTGCTAAACTTAGAGCTGGGTGGCCCTCACCCTACGAGACGAGAGCAAGCATTTGATGAAAAAGATTTCATTGCCAAAGTTTAAGGAGGCTTACACTATTGGTAATACATCCTTAAGTTTGAGGCATTCCAGGTCCGAGGGAACCGGGATCCGCCTAGCTCCTCCAGGTAGTACGCCCCGTGAGGAAGTGCCTCCGCCACCCTATAAGGGCCTTCCCAGTTTGGGGAGAGCTTTCCGCACTCTCGTGGCTGGGAAGCTTCAGCACGGCGGAGCACCAAATCTTCCTAGTGGAAGGACTTCGATCGCACTCTGGAGTTGTAGTATCTGGCCACTCACTACCAGTAGGCAGCCATCTGAACTCGACCCTGTCCCTCGTTTCTTCAAGGAGGTCCAGGTTTAGCAGCATCCTGGTAGGGTTCTCCGTCTCGTCGTACTGCTCCACGCGCAGGGTCGGTAGGTTGAGCTCAACTAAGATAACCGCTTCTGCTCTGAAGACAAGGTTGAATAGGGTCACATCTGTAACCGTCCTTGGGTTAGTGTGATACGCCCAAAGGACGCTCGGGAGCTCTTCCGCCCACCTACCCTTGGCCTGGTCCAGTCTTGTCCGGAGGCCTTGCAAGATGGTCCTATTTGTTACCTCGGCTTCTCCGTTTGTCTGAGGATGCGCCACTGAAGTGAAACGATGGTGGATGCTGATGTCACTGCAAAACTTCTCAAACTCCCGACAATCGAACTGACGTCCGTTGTCGGTGATAATAGTGTGCAGTAGGCCAAAGCGACAAATAATTGACTTCCAGAGGAATTTGGTGACATTTGCCTCCGTGATCCGGGCCAAGGGTTCGGTTTCGACCCACTTCGTGAAGTAGTCGATGGCCACAATCAAAAATTTCCATTGCCGGACGCCGGGAAAAAAGGTCCTAGGAGATCCATGCCCCATTGAGCGAACGGCCATGGGGCGGAGAGCTGGGAGAGTGGAGCAGCGGGCTGACATTGCACCATGGCGTGTCGCTGACACTGGTCGCACCTCTTCACGAAGTCAGCTGCGTCTTCTTTCATTGTCTCCCAGAAGTAACCTTGATGGAGAGCCTTGTATGCTAGTATCCTGTCCCCCACGTGGTTTCCACAAACGCCCTCGTGGATCTCTTGGAGCATGAGTGCGGCCTCTGCGGGTCTCAGACACTTGAGGAGTGGGTAGGAGTAGGACCTCCGATACAGTAACCCATCCATTAAGACGAACCGTGCGGCCTTCCTCTTAATGAGGCCAGCCGCCACGCGGTCCTCCGACAGGGTGCCATCGGTGATGTACTCGATGTACTTGTCCATCCAGCTGGGCTCTTGGTTGACTTGCTGGACCTCCATGGGCATCTTGTAGCTCGGGGCCTTGAGGTGCTCGATGTAAGCGCGGCCCAACGATGAGTTCGGCAGGGTTGCAAGGTGGGAGAGTGCGTCCGTGCGAGCATTTTCCCCGCGAGGTATATGGGAGATGCTGAAACACCGAAATCCTGCCGCGCTCATTCTTACGAGCTCCAGGTACTTCGCCATTTGGGGATCCCATGCCCCGTACTCCCCCGAGATCTGCCCGGCTACCAGCTGCGAGTTGGTGAAGACCTTGAGGTTGGCCACGCCCAGCTCGTGGGACACTCTCAGCCCTGCGAGGAGCGCTTCATACTCCGCTTGATTATTAGTGGTGGCAAACTGGAAATGGAGTACACATTCGGCGACAACTCCTTCGCCGTTGGCGAGGATGAGTCCAGCTCCACTCCCGCTGGAGTTCGAGGCTCCGTCTACATGAAGGATCCAGATATCTTCCTCCGATCCTGGCTTCGGCTGCCGGTCTTGGGGGCTCTCTTCCGCCCCCTCGCCCAGGCCTGCACACTCGACCAAGAAATTAGCGAGTACTTGTGCCTTCATGACCAACCTCGGCCTGTAGGTGATGTCAAACTCGCTGAGCTTGAGCGCCCACTTCGCCAGGCGCCCAGATGTATCAGGTTGGCTGAGCACCGCTTTTAGCGGCTGATCCGTTAGAACAGCAATAGGGTGCACTTGAAAATAAGGTCTGAGACGCTGAGTGGACACGATTAGTGCAAAAATCAGTTTCTCAAACTGGGAATACCTGAGCTCCGCATCACGGAAGAGTTTGCTTGTATAATACACCGGCCTTTGCATTCCCTTATCGTCAATCCGAACTAGGACCGAACTGACAGTCTCCGGGGTGACCGCCAGGTACGGAAGGAGCTCCTCTCCTACTTCGGGCCTGGAAAGTAGCGACGGAGATGCCAGTGTCCTCTTCAGCCCGTCAAATGCCTCCTAGCACTCCTCCGTCCATGTAAAGTCGTTCATCTTCCTCAACGCCTTAAAAAAGGGCTGGCAGCGGTCAGCGAACCTTGAGATAAATCGACTCAGGGCGGCTATCCAGCCGATGAGTCGCTGCACTTGCTTCTTGGAGGTGGGTTGCTCCATGTCCAGGATAGCCTGGACCTTCTCCAGGTTGGCTTCTATCCCCCTTTGGGTTACCATAAACCCTAGGAACTTCCCAGTGGACATGCCAAAAGTGCACTTCGCCGGGTTCAATTTCATCTACTGAAGCTAGAGGTTACCGAAGGTCTCCGCCAGGTCGCCGACGTAGTTCGAAGGGGGCTTGCTCATTACTAGCATATCGTCCATGTACACCTACATGTTGCGGCCAATCTGATCTTTGAAGACTTTGTTGACCAACCGTTGGTATGTGGCCCCGGTGTTCTTGAGGCCGAATGGCATTATCTTGTAATAGTAGGTTATGCAGTCGGTGACGAAAGCAGTGTGCTCCTCGTCCTCCGGGTGCATTCGGATCTGGTTGTACCCGGAGAAGGCATCCATGAAAGAGAGGAGGCGATGCCCTGAAGTGGTGTCCACAAGTTGGTCGATCTTTGGAAGAGGGAAACTGTCCTTTGGGCAAGCTCGGTTGAGGTCGGTGTAGTCCATGCAGATCCTCCACTTACCATTGCTCTTCTTCACCATGACCATGTTTGCCAGCCAACTGGGATACTGTACCTCCCGTACAAAGCCGGTGGCGAGAAGCTTCTCCACTTCTTCATTGATGGCCTTCTGCCTCTCCGCAGCAAAACTCCTCTTCTTCTGGCAGACAGGGTGGCACCTTGGATCAATATTCAACCGGTGGGTGATGACTTCCGAGGGGATACCTAGCATGTCAGCAGCGAACCAGGCGAACACATCAGCATTCGCCCGGAGGAAGTCTAGCAAACGAGCCCGCTCTTCTTCCGGGAGCTGGGCTCCTATCTACAGTGTCTTCTGAGGGTCCGAACCAAGAGGGTACGTCAATAGGCACTCCATGGGCCCTCCCCTGGGGTCTTTCTCTTTAGGTCGAGGTCGTCAACATCGGAGCCGAGCTCAACGCTCCGGGCCCCCGAGACCGTCTGCAGACAATGCTGGACGGGCTGGGCCGTCCCTCTCATTACTCCCGTCCCAGAGGCGGTAGGGAACTGCACTAGCAACCTCCTAGTGGAAATAACAGCGTCCAGCTAGTTGAGCCCTGGACGGCCGAAGATGGCATTATAAGGTGATGGGAGCTTGACGACGGTAAACGTCATCATGACCGTACTCTGTCGAGGTGGGGATCCGACAATGACAGGGAGAGTGATCTCTCCTTCGACCCCCACCAAATCTCCGATGAAGCACATGAAAGGGGTGTGCACCGGCTTTAATTGATCATAAGACATATTCATTCGGGAGAAAGCATTGTAAAAAAGCACGTCAGTAGAGCCCCCACTATCCACCATAATACGATGTACAGGATGTTTCGCGATGGTCATCTCGACCACCACTGCATCATTGTTTACATTTTCATTTTTATTCCCCTTTTCAAATGGGAGTACATTCTCTGGGTCTCCCGCCTCCCGGGCTATCTTCGTCGCACGCCCGATCCCCAAGGAGATCATGCCCACCGGCTTCTCCGTTGGGCGGTTATCAATTATGGGGACGGGGGGAAGGGCTGCAAGCAGCTGACCCTCCGCCGGGGCTTCGTTCCTCATGAATTTCCTGAGGTAGCCCCTCTTGATTAGCTCTTCAATCTCTCGCTTCAGATTGCGGCACTCCTCCATGTCGTGACATGCTCGCGGTAAAATTAACAATATTTTGTCTTGTCACGGATGTTCCTTGGGTTTTGAGGAGGAGGTCGGTGGAGGTAGTGCTTACCCTCAATCTCCATGAGGATCTTCATTCTAGGAGCGAGGAGAGGGGTGAACGTTCTCTCCGGGGCAGCACCATTCTTCGGCTTCGGGCCTGGACGAAAATCTGCAGGTGGTCCAGGCCTCCGGGTCCCGGGGACATCCCTTGGGGTAGGCTTCTTTGAAGGCTTCCCGTCCAGCTCTCGCCATGTGTGATCGGCCTCCTCCGCCAGGATGTACTTGTAGACATGGAGGAGGAGCTCAGAGTACATCTTGGGGGACTTTTTATCCAGGGAATATATCATAAGGGAGGTCTTGAGCCCGCGCTTCAACGCCAGCATGGCGACAGGCTCGTCCAAACTATAGATTCCAGGGTGGCGATCTTGAAGCGGGTAATGTAGTCCCGTAGCTGCTCCTGGTCCTGCTGGCGGATAGAGAAGAGGCTATCTACCTCTCTTAGCACCTTCCGGCAAGCGTCGAAGTGTGCCACAAACTTTCCTTCCAGTTGATGGAAGGAGCTGATAGATTCCGGCTCGAGGTGGGTGAACCAAACTTGAGCAGCCTTCCGGAGGGTGGCTGGGAAGGCAATGCATAGAAGAGTGTCCGTCGCTCCCTGGACCCTCATGAGAGCCATATAGCTCTTTAAATGGTCCAAGGGATCGGTGGTCCCATCGTAGGGATCCACCTGAGGCATGCGGAACCGACTCGGGATCGGTTCCTCTTGGATTTTCCGGGAGAAGGGTGGTTGGGCATTATAGACCGCTGGATCTGTTGGGGAGCTCTGCATGTCGGCAAAGCGGCGGGCGAACTCCACCAACTTGCGCTCGTGCTCCTCCAGGCGCCTCTCGGCCTGACGCATGATGGCCTCGTCGATGGAATCTTCCATCGAGGCCGCTAGAGAAGGGGGTGCCGATCGGTCTCGTCGAGGGGCCTTACCCCGATGGCGCCTGCTGCGCCGCACTGCTTCGGCATTGTTGGCCGGGGATCGACTCTCATGATCCGCCGAACCGGAGTAGTTCCACTTTGCGGGAGTCTGGCGGCTCCCACGAGGGTTGGAAACTGCCCGCAGATGGGAGGGCCTGCCTTGGATGGAGTGCAGGCTTTAAAGGGGCCCGTGGCTCGAGCCGCGGGGGTCCCTGGCTGGGGTTGAGTAGCCAGGGAGCGCTGCTGGTGCTGCAGTTGCCGCACAGTAGTGGTCAAAGTTTGCAGCTGCTGGACGACAGCTGCGAAAGGACCGTCCACCAGGGATGGCTGAGGAGGAGGTGGACCAGGAAGTTCCCTCTCCGGCTACGCAGCCCTTGAGGAGAAGGAACTTCTCCCGCTCGGCTGGCAGATGCTTCGCATCCACGCGCCACCACCATGGTCGGAACGCGCTTTCGCCCACGGAGAGCTTGCTCGCACAGGGGTTACTATCCTGCCCCCTACCTAGCACGCCAATCTGTTGCCGATCTCACCGCGGTGGCATGTAGCTCTTGAGCTGGCACCGGTCTCGGACTCTCTCACCTCGAGATCTCCAAGCCCCCGGACTTGCAAAACAAAGTCAGAGACTCGGGCCGGGGATTCCGGTGGGGGCACTCCGACGGTCAAGTTAGAGAGTGGCAAGATGGAACAGATCCCCTAAGGCGGGTTCCCGAAGGATTCCCGTGCTTAGAGGAGATGTGAACGAAAGAAGTGTGGGGAAGAGGGGAGTTGAAGCCCGACTTCCTACATTGGGTTCACCGAGCTCATGCCTGAGGACTTCTTGAGGCCTCCCAAGATCGTTCTCTTGGTATTTTCTCTCTCTTTCGACTAACCTTTCCGCCCGTTTTTACCGTCCCTTTTATACCATCGAACTGCCCTCAGCCCACGTTCCTTCCACGGGGCTCCCTAAGACCTCTGGACCTTCTCCTCTCCCTTCTTCTTTGGGTATGGGAGCTAAGTGGCCGGACCGCCTCATCCGTAGTGTGTCATGAAAGGGGAAAGACTGGTGAGGCTTTGGGCTGAGCGCGGGAGCTCTCCTTTTGAGGCATTGACGGTGGGCTTCCAGCCATTTCAGGCTCCTTCCCGTAAGAATTCTGTTCCTCGGTTGCAGGGCCCCGTCTAACTGGTGTAAATGAGGTTTCGTGTATCACTGCAGGCCGTACTGGCACCCCTTACGGGGCATGGCGCGCGCCGGCTCTAGTGGCGACCTTACAACCCATGTCTCTACTTCCCAGAGGCTTTGCAGAGTAGGGCTAATCTCGGCCGAGGTGGACCCGTCAAGGGACGCCACCTGGCGGGGCGGCAGAGAGAGGCTCGACTTCGGCCGAGATGGACCCGTCTTCGGATGCCACCTGGCGAAGGAGCAGGAGGGCCCGGCTCGACCTCGGCAGAGATGGACCCGTTTTGGGGTGCCACCTAGCGAGGGAGCGAGGGACCACCAACTTCGACTGAGGTGGACCCCTCCTGGGTGGATACCTGGCGGAGTGGCAGGGAGGTGCTCGACTTCGATTGAGGTGGACCCATCTTCGGGTATCACCTGGCGAAGGAGCAGGAGGGCCCGGCTCGACCTCGGTCGAGGTGGACCCGTCTTGGGGTGCCACCAGGCGAGGGAGCGAGGGGCCGCCAGCTTCGACCGAGGTGGACCCCTCCTGAGTGGACACCTGGCGGAGTGACAGAGAGAGGCTCGACTTCGGCCGAGGTGGACCCGTCTTCGGGTGCCACCTGGCGAAGGAGCAGGAGGGCCTGGCTCGACCTCGGTAGAGGTGGACCCATCTTGGGGTGCCACCTGGCGAGGGAGCGAGGGGGCCGCCAGCTTCGACCGAGGTGGACCCCTCCTGGGTGGACACCTGGCGGAGTGGCAGAGAGAGGCTCGACTTTGGCCGAGATGGACCCATCTTCGGGTGCCACCTAGCGAATGAGCAGGAGGGCCCGGCTCGACCTCGGCAAAGGTGGACCCGTCTTGGGGTGCCACCTGGCGAGGGAGCGAGGGGCCACTAGCTTTGGCCAAGGTGGACCCCTCCTGGGTGAACACTTGGCGAAGTGGCAGAGAAAGGCTCGACTTCGGTCGAGGTGGACCCATCTTCGGGTGCCACCTGGTGAAGGAGCAGAAGGGTCCGGCTCGACCTCGATAGAGGTGGGGTGCCACCTGGCAAGGGAGCGAGGGGCTGCCAGCTTCGGTTGAAGTGGACCCCTCCTGGGTGGACACCTGGCGGAGTGGTAGAGAGATGCTCGACTTCGGTCGAGGTGGACCCGTCTTCGAGTGCCACCTGGCGAAGGAGCAAAAGGGCCCGGCTCAACCTCAGTAGAGGTGGACCCGTCTTGGGGTGCCACCTGGAGAGGGAGCGAGGGGGCCGCCGGCTTTGGCCTAGGTGGACCCCTCCTGGGTGGACACCTGGCGGAGTGGCAGAGAGAGGCTCGACTTCGGTCGAGGTGGACCCGTCTTCGGGTGCCACCTGGCGAAGGAGCAGAAGGGCCCGGCTCGACCTCGGCATAGGTGGACCCATCTTGGGGTGCCACCTAGCGAGGGAGCGAGGGGCCGCCAGCTTCGACCGAGGTGGACCCCTCCTGGGTGGACACCTGGCGGAGTGGCAAAGAGAGGCTCGACTTCGGCCGTGGTGGACCCATCTTCGAGTGTCACCTGGCGAAGGAGCAGGAGGGCCCGGCTCGACCTCGACCGAGGTGGACCTGTCTTGGGGTGCCACCTGGCGAAGGAGCAGAAGGGCCCGGCTCGACCTCGACAGAGGTGGACCCATCTTGGGTTGCCACCTGGCGAGGGAGCGAGGGGGCCACCGGCTTCGACCGAGGTGGACCCCTCTTGGGTGGACACCTGGCGGAGTGGTAGAAAGAGGCTCGACTTTGGCCAAGATGGACCCATCTTCGGGTCTCGCCTGGCGAAGGAGCAGGAGGGCCCGGCTCGATCTCGGCAGAGGTGGACCCGTCTTGGGGTGCCACCTAGCGAGGGAGCGAGGGACCGCCAGCTTCGACCGAGGTGGACCCCTCCTGGGCGGACACCTAGCGGAGTGGCAGAGAGAGGCTCGGCTTCGGCCGAGGTGGACCCGTCTTGGGGTGCTACCTGGCGAAGGAGCAGTAGCATTTCTTCCCGAACGGGGGATCTTTTGAAAGAAAAAATTCACGTGGTACTGACCATGTCTAGCTGGACCTGACACGCGCCCACGTCAGCGATGTAGCCATATCAGATGGCTATATTAGAAATTTATGTATAATATTACAGTGAACAAGTGAACCCTACAAAATTACCATGATAATAATTAATTGGATAATTCTCATTTCTATCATTCCCTCTGTTGGTGACTCTAGAATAGTTGATTTCACGTTCATGATTCTCCATCGTTTCTAATAGTTTTACAAGACTATCAATCCATTGGATGTGATCGCAAGATCCTTGACCCTATGAAATGAGCATCGATCCCAATTTTTTTATCGATTTCAGTAAGAGTGAAGTAGAAGATGAAGGGAAAAGAATATATCTTAGGCATAATAAATTCACAATGATCAGAGAAGAGAGTGTACCGCAAAAATTAATAGTTGAATTAAGTACACATCACTTTAAAAAAGAACCTGAAATTGCATATCTTAATATACACTTTAAAATAGATAACCTACTAACCCTATGTAGAACTAACTTGAAATGTAGTCTTGAATGTGATAAATAAATTTAGTAAACTAATCTTTCATTTTGGATTCTAAGTTAACCCTATCTACGATTCATGATCTTGTTGTTGTTGGTAGTTTTTACGTCGTGTAGAACTACCTATTTTGTTGCTATTTTCTTATCAGGTGTTTGACTGCTTGGAGAGTAAACAAGCTCTGTAAACTATTTTAAAAATGGTTTAAGGTTTGTATATAGAGGCTATGATGATTATGCGATGTATGTTTGGCTGATTCAACTGTTTCTAATGGCAACAATCTTGGATGGCCTTCTTTTGTAGGCAACCGATTGTAGTCGTTTTGATTTAGTTGCAGATTAAATAGTATAACTGAGCCTCCTTATTTTTTATTATTTATTATTCCTTTCCTTAGTAGATTATTTATGTTTCTTTATAAATTTCTTGTTATATACATGCATCTTACTGGTATGTTATGCTTTAAGGTTAGTTTCATTATTGTAAATCTTTTATTTGAATACCATCTCTAGCTTTGTTATGATTAATTATAGCTTTTTAAATATATTTTAAAAAACTTGCATTGCATAGAAACATAGACCAATCAATTGATTAAAGTACATATTCTACAGCATCCATACATTTATTTTATTTTTGTACGGATAGGAAAAATATGTACAGTGGTTAATTGATTGTCCAGTTTGGACAGTACGAGAATTACAAATAATTTTATAGGTGCTTACAGTAATCAAACAGTATGGATAGAGTTACAGATATATTTCGGATAGCATTTTCTTTTAGTTCTTATATATATTTACTTGTATGGAAAGAACTAGGGAAAAATGCTGCCAAATTTTTTTTGGAACTTCTATTGCATATCTTTTGATTACTGTAAGTGACCTATATAATTAATACAATTCTGGAATGGGATAGGATCTTTACCTATTAGTTGGTGATAGGGTGCATTTAATAACACTGTAATTGATCTATTGAATAAATTTATTTTAAATTTATTTAGTTCTTATAAATATTTATTTATTTCAGTTAGTTTTATCTTACAATGGATAAGAGTTGGATAACTAAACTGAGGAATAGCTATCTGGATGGTGTTCAGAATTTCATTAAATTTGGTATGGAGAGAAGTAGTATCAATAGGAAGATTTTATGTCCATGCCGAAAATGTGTAAATTATAGTTCTCTATATCCAAATAATGTTAAAGAACATTTGGTATGGAATGATTTTTTAAAAGGTTATATAGAGTAATTTTTTCATGGAGAGTCAAGATTACCATCTACATGTAACCAAACCTCTAACATGGAACATATACTTGATTTTGGATCCAGTAACCAAAAGAAAATCTTGCAAGAGATGATGATATTAGGGGTTTGCTCAGAGATGTTTTTGAATATGGTGCTCAAAATCCTGGAGATTTTAGTGGAGGACAAGTAGCAGATAGGCTACCTGATGGTCCTATATTTACTGAATCTATATATAATAGGGAGCCGATATCCCCAACTAATATTAGAACAGATCGTTATCAGAAGCTGATAAGAGATGCAGATCAAGAATTATATGCTGGTTGCAAGAACTTTTCAATTTTTTTTTTTTGTATATTTATTTCATATAAAATACTTGAATTGATGGTCTGGCAAGAGTTTTACTATGTTGCTCAAGTTGTTAAAGGATGCATTTCCTGAAGGTACTAGTTTACCAACATCTTGTTATAAAATCAAAAAATTATTAAAGGAATTGGATCTTGGATACGAAAAGATTCATAGCTATCCTAATGATTGTATATTATATCGAGGAGAACATGCCGATCAAGAGTCATGCCATGTGTGTGGATGTTCACGATGGATGAAGCAAAAAGAAAATGAGAGTGAGGGATTAAATGAATTGGATGCAATACAAATTATACAAAAACTGACGAAGGTAATCGTTATTTTTCTCTTGTACCTAGATTAAAAAGGATCTATGCATCATCAAAGACAGCTTCGTTAATGAGATGGCATGATGAAAGATGTACAAAAGATGGAATGCTGAGACACCCAGCGAATAGTTTAACATGGAAAGCATTTGATGACAGACATCCTGATTTTGCCTCTAATACTCATAATGTCAAGCTAGGTTTAGCCAGTGATGGGTTCAATCCATTTCGGACCTTAAGTTCTGTCTATAGCACCTGGCTAGTTATTTTGATTCCTTATAATTTGCCACCATGGATATGCATGAAACAGTCTTCACTTATTTTATCGATGGTCATTCCAAGTGATAAGGGTCCTGGCAATGATATTGATATTTTCTTACAACCTTTAATAGATGAATTAAAATAATTGTGGGAGGGTATCAGTGTAATTGATGCTTCGAATGGCCAAACATTTAATCTACGGGCAGCTCTTTTATGGACTGTTAATGATTTTCCTGCATATGCTAATTTATCTGGCTGGAGCACTAAGGAACAAGTTGCATGTCCTTCTTGTCGTAAATCAATCCATTCAATTTGGTTAAAACATGAAGGAAAGTTTTGTTATATGGGACATCATCGATGGTTGGAGGCAAATCATCCATTTCAATTTCAGAATGATTTATTTGATGGTACTATAGAGTTGGGATCTGCTCCAATTCTACCTTCTAGTTCTGATATTCGTAGACAAATCCTGGTATCAAACACAGTTACGGTAAGATAATAAAGTCCTCTAAAAAGCGAGGAAGAGATGATGTTGAAACTTCAGCATAAGAAGAAGTATCAGAGGAAGTCAATACTTGCACTTTAGATATAGCAGTATTCGAGGATCCGGATAATTTCTTTGAAGTTAAGAATGATGATGATATAATGGCAGCATCTACCCATCAGGATACTAAACAATTATGGAAGAAAAGAAGCATATTCTTTGACTTACCTTATTGGGAGCATAATATACTCTGGCATAATCTTGATATTATGCATATAGAAAAGAATGTTTGTGATAATTTGATTGGAACAATATTAAATCTATATGAAAAGACTAAAGATAACATAAAGGCGCGTCTTGATTTAAAAGAAATGGGTATCCGATATGAACTTCATCCACAAGTGCTTACAAATGATAGAACTTATATCCCTCATGCATGTTATACAATGTCTAGTCGAGAAAAAAATCTTTTCCTAACTGTTTTAAAGAATATCAAGGTTCCTGATGGATATGCATCAAATATTTCACGATATGTGAATCTAAAAGAGCAAAAAAAATCAAATCTTAAAAATCATGATGGATGATGGACATATACTAATGGAAGATATTCTTCCATTGGCTTTAAGGTCGTCAATACCGAAACAAGTTATTAAAGTTATTTTTTAGTTATCATCATTTTTCAAGGCATTATATTCTAAGGTTCTTGATCCTTAAGAGCTTGATCAGTTGCAGTCTCAAGTCATACTTACGTTATGTCAGATGCAAAAGATTTTTTCTCCTGAATTTTTTATGATTATGGTTCATCTACTCATTCACTTAGCTTCGGAAGCTAAACTTGATGGGCTGGTATAGTACAGATGGATGTACCCTATCGAGAGATAATATTGTAAAACTAAAATTTTATAATTTAGATATTTTTTTCATTATTTGATGTGATATTAATATTAAAATTTTAATAAATATCATATTTTTTGAAGGTATCTTGTACGTTTGAAGGATTATGTATGAAACAAAGCCCATCCTGAGGGCTCAATAGCAGAGGGATATATTGCTGAAGAGTGTTTAACATTTTGTTCAAGATATCTTGAAGGTGTAGAGACTGTATTCAATCGACCTCAACGTCATGGCGATACTATGGAGAATACAAATCTATACAAATTTGCATCTTCAAGAAGATTTATAGGAAAAGATAAAAGTATTATTCTTAACCATAAATCCTTGTTACAAGCACACCGTTATGTATTGCTACATACTGACATAATATGTGACTATCGCGGGTTAGTCTATTTACACATGGATAATATTAAATATTAGATATATTGTTGTCAAACTTATATTTGATTATCATGCAGTGAATTTTTAGTTGTACAACGACAAGCCAATCATTCCACTCATCCTAATCCAAGGATTGAACAAAGATGGTTGGTTGAGTTATTCCCTAATTGGCTTGCCAATCAGGTTAGTATATATAAGTTATATAATAATTTTACATACATTTAACATCGAATAAATGATCGATAATTGATATTATATTTTCTAAGTACCGATACTGATGGAGAAAAATTATTCAGCAGAACTAATAGCACTTGCCAGAGGTCCTAATTATATTGTGAACAAATATAATGGTTTTATTATAAATGGCTTTAAATTTCATACCAAGGAGTGCGAGAAATTTAGAAAAACTCAAAACAGTGGAGTTATGGTAGAAGTAGATGAAAAATCTTATTATAGTATACTTCAAGATATTTTTGAGATGGATTATTATGGAAATTTTAAAGTTGTATTATTTCGATGCGATTGGGTGGATATAAATACACCAAGAGATTTGAAAAAGGACTCAAATAGATTCATACTTGTCAATTTTTCAAGATTGATACATGCGGGTGTGTTGTTGAAAGATAATCCATTTATCTTTTCATCTCAAGCTCGACAAGTTTTTTTATGTACAAGAATCAAAAGATAAAGAATGGGTTACTGTTATTAAGACAAAACCCAGAGACTTATATGACATGAAAAAAAGGATGGAAGAAGAAGATGATGATACTTATACTCAGTGTATGCCTTATAATATTATGCCGGATGGTCATATAAATGATACAACCATTTTGGTTAGGTTGGATTTCGAAGAAGGTACAACTATTTGATTATGACAAGTAGTTTATAAAATGGCTTACATTTTTGCATGAATTAGTATCCTATCTTTTAAATAGCAATTCATTTTCGTTATAATTTGATTATAATGTTGACTGACTTGGTTTTTCATAATGCATGTTAGGTACACCATGCCTCGAAGGAAGTGCCTATCAGATGTACAGTTTCAGTTTTCTCAAACCGAGGTTGGTACTTCATCACATCAGCTCGATGAGAGTCGATCAGTTTCACGTTGGTCTGATGCCAGTCCATCCATTTCTGCACATCTGGCAAAGGCCAGTACCTCTCCTTCACATCAGGCCAATGCCATTCCCTCTGAGTCAGCACATCACGATCCTCCTACGGATAATCCAGATGATGAGCCTATCATCGATGACATACAGATACAGGATAATTTAATAATTTCATCTCATTTCAATTCATATATATGCAATAGTTTTGATATATAATTTTCTGTATTTTTTTTGTAGATGGATTCAGGAGACTTAAGCGAAGGCGAGGACCCACACTAGTCCATGATGTATGACAGTTACCTGAGGGTGAGAGGATAGTCATCGAGTGCAACAAGCTAGGCCAGCCTATTAGGAAAGCTACTAGCTTGTTGACTAGTTTTTTGGGGACAGTAGCATGCGGGGTTAGCTATGTCCCCTAAATTATTCGAAGTGGAACGACATGCTTCCTGCCTATAAAGTAGAGATGCTACGAGTTGTGCAGCTAAAAAAATTGATATATTATTTTATATCTTAGGTTTTTAATAATTGCATTGCTTATTCATTTAATACTTATTTTATTGTTTATTTATATTGTAGAGCAAGTTTGTTCTCCCTCCAGATTGTTCTGATTTTGTGCTTAAGTCTCTCAATCGCAAGTGAAAAGAGTATAGGATGAAGTTGAAAGGAAACTACAAGCTAGAGGGTAGGACAGAGGAGTAGGTTGCAGCTACTTATCCTCCTGATGTTCACCCTCATCAGTGGAGAGAGCTGGTGCACTATTGGTTCTCCGAAAGAGCACAGGTTGTGTAGCATCATGAAGCATATAAATTTATTAATTTTTGATGTAAATTATATTTATACAATATATAACATAGTTTTAATTTTATTTTGTAGACATATTCTACTATTGGTAGAGCTGCACGAGCAGGTCAGTATGTTCCTCACACAGCGGGGTCCAAGAGTTATGCACGTCTCAGGCATGAGTTTGTATGTTTCTCATCCTATAATACATTTAGTACACTTTTAGTTTTAACATCATGTATCATCATGTATCATGCAAGTGCCATGTATCATGGTACGGGGGCATAAGATGTGTCATTTTGGATTTTTTTGTAACATTTATTCTTTCTATAGGCTGATCAGCAGGGGAGGGAGCCTGGTGAGGTGGAGTTCTATCGAATGACTCACGTTAACCAGGATGGCAGTTTTGTTCGGGAAGAGTCTAGAGATATATTTATATTTTTTTTATTTATATTATATCATGATTTATAATTTTATTTTTATTAAGTATTAATATATGAATTTTTTATAAAATATATGAAAGGGCTATCTCTATGATCGCCGAGCGTGGTGGCGAGGCTACATCATCTACGTAGAGTAGTCGCATCAAGGCCGATGTATTCTCGGAGTTGATGGGACCAGAGCATCCTGGACAAGTGAGGGGTTATGAGATTGGAGTTACCCCTACTCAATTATCTGAGATGAGTAGATTTACTCGGGATGCTAGAGATAGTTATGATCATTCAAGGATGAGATAGTAGAGCTCAGACAGACACGTGATACAGATAGAGCAGAACATGATGCATACAGAGAAGAGATACAGACTATAAAGACTCAGCTTGAGCATGTTACATCTGTGCTGTATATGTTCATGTCATCTCAGGTAAGTAATTATTTATAAGTACATATATATATATTTTGTATGTATATAATAATTTAGAATATATACAATGTATGTATCGTAACTATATATATGTATATCTTGTAGGTTCCTGATGCATCTGTCAATCGCAAACAGGACAACGACCAGCCTCCCGTGGATCATTAATGCCATTGATATCATTTGGTATTTTTATTATTATTATCTTTGTATGTCTTTTGATGTATTTGAACTTGGACCATTGATACTTTTTATATATATAAAACACTGTTGATATTGACTTGAGGTATATTTGGTGTTTGGTTCCATTTTGTGTATTTGACTTTGTGTGATACAGGTTTGAATGAAACACTGTTGATACATTGTTGATATTTGATTTTGATGATATATAGGTTTTATTGTATATATTTATGTTGCTATAGGTTTTATTGTACAAATAAATATATTTGGCAATGCTTTAAATAACTACAAATTTATTTTTTTTAAAAAAATAAAATTGTCGATGCTTTAAAGCATCGCTATTTTATAGTCTGTCGACGCTTTAAAGCATCGTTATAATGCTGATTGCCGATGCTTTAAAGCATCGAAAAATTAAAAACTGTTGACACTTTAAAGCGTCGGTAAGTTTGAATCCTACCGATGCTTTTAAAAAGCGTCGGTATGCTTAAACTGCCAACGCTTTTTTGCCGACGCTTAAAAGCGTCGCTAAACTTTCGACGCTTTTAAAAAGCGTCAGCAAGTTGCATCCCCATGCTTACATATCCAACACTTTTGCGATGCTTTTAAAAGCATCAGGAAAATTTTGGCGATGCTTATAAGCGTCGGCAAATGCCTTTAATAGCATCGGCAATGCCCCTTTTTACTATAGTGGTAGCCATTCATAATTTGTAAAAGATGAGAAAAAACAAACAATTCATCTTCTTCTTATAGGCACACTAATATCTACACCAGAAATTTCTGTACATGCATCATCATGAAAAATTCAATAGTTCTTGTTACAGCCAAGGGCTCGGTAAATGAGGTATTGTCCATCCTGACTCGTGGATCTCACAATTTTGTCTCTTAGATTCCAATCTAAAGGTGCCTCATATGAAAAAAATGATCCCTTTTTATATAAGTTAGAATCTACATTAACTCACAACCAATGCGAGACTAATATTTTCACCCACCATAATATAGCTTCCTAGTCAAGGAGAAGTCTATATACAGGTGAAAGGCACCCTCTTCCTTATTATTATCACAGTTCTGGATGAATTTGTGTATGATGGGAGGTGCCCTTCTTATTATCACCACAATCCTTGGAGAGAGTCTATGTATGGACGAAAAGTACATCACAGTTGCGGGTTTTATTGTAGTCAAAGATTCATTATTGTTACATGTTCAAAACCTGCTTGGATCATCATGTCGGAAAACTAGGACAAGGTTTTATACATGATTTTTTTTTAAACTAGCAGAAGCATATTAGATTAAAAATAATTTTAATCACTAAATCATGTATTAAAATAATTTTAAGAATCTATCCTACAAGATCATAGTAGGATATGAATAGAATATAAATGCTGAAATTAAAATCAACATGTATCAATCTAATCGATGTATACTATATATCTAATCTATAAATATAAATAGGATCGGATCGCATACCCGTCACGAGTCGATGAACATCGCTGCGAACGGAGTGCGATAGAAGGTTTAGATGTTGTTTTGTAGTAGCACAGGGTGTCCAGCCTCTACAAAAAGTCCATACGAAGCTCCAAAAAATCGCCTTCTCTAGAGTGCTAACTTCATGTAAAGGCTATGGATGACTGATCTAAAACCTTCCTTTGAATTTTTTTCAAGTCCTCTAAGAAGATGAAGAGATGGAGGATAAGGAGAATCAGGTCATGGAAGAAATGAAATTGCAAAACCAATTTTCCCTTCTTTTCTTTTCTTCCTTTCTTTCTCTATTTTCTTTTCTCCCTAGAGCCAAGATAGAAGTCCCCATGCCCAACTATTTTTCATGCCCACTCCCTCAATCCTTTTCCATGTTTTTTTCTTTGGTTTCTCATGGTGAAATCCTCTCAAAGTTGTCACACAATTCCAACAAAAAGCCTCTCAAATAGGGATGGAGAAAAAGATTAGGATAGGACTAAGGAATAAAATTTTTCTAAACTGGTAGTTTGACTCATTAAAAATCCATTCAATTTAAATTCAAATTAATTTACTTAAATTTTAAGATTTATCTAAACCTATTCTAATCCAAAAGGAATTGAGAGAAAGCATCAAAACTCATTTTTGGTGGAGAAAACTTTATGTAAAAAATCAGAATTTTGTGAAGAAACAAGAGGACACAAGAATCAATTTTGACTCGATCAAACCATATGCAAAACTATATTAAAACTCCTTTTAATATTTTTCTAGGCTCAATTCTAGTCAGAATAGATAATAGGGAAGACGCTAATCATGTTTTGGCAAGAAAATTCTTCAAGCAAAAATTTATTTTCGCATGGAGAACAAAGTGGTGCAAGAGAGAAACTAAGTTCCTAGGTTTGACTCGATCAAATTTAATTCTAATCTCAATTTAATTTGGTTTGACCAATTCAAATAGCTTGAACCTAATCTAATTAGGCTCGAATTAAATTTAATTAATCAAAAAGTTAATCAAGTCTAAATTCAAATTAAATCAAGATTAAAATTTCTTAGTGATCAGATCATTGAATAACCTAATTGGATGAAATCTTATTAAACCAAATTCAATTAGATTTGGCCAAATCTTTTCACTCAATAAATTGATCTAACTAGTAATCAATTACTAAGTAATCATCCTAATATTAATTAATAATAATTTATTTATTTATAACTTTTGTATAAGGCAAATTGTTGATCATATTTATAATTTTGCCACTAGATAATTCTCAACCGTCGATCAGCCATCATGATCAATCAGAAACTTTTATAGTGTGACCTCATATGTTCAAATCCTAAGTTGGTAACTCAGGAACAATTTCTTGAACTAATCGATGTGATCATCTAACAATGGTGCTCGACGTTTAGATAAATCAAATGATGGTAAGCAATATTCAAGAACCCGGGCTATGGTTATTGTATAATTCATTTTTTTTATCTAATGCTTATGATGAATTTAGAGTCTACTGCCAACTCCGAATAAGTACATCGAATGTGTCTCAACATGCAAAATCTTGTGACTCCTCATCAGGATTATCCAGACCTAGATTTTACTAAATTGAAATACTGCCGAGCATTTACTCCAATAACTTGGAGTGGTTAATTCCTTCTTGACTCAATACCGACTGAACAAGTACTTGACTACACCTAGAAATCTTCTATCACTAAATTAGAAATCTAGATAGTCTGGCACCAAAGTACAGTGAATTGTTTGCCAAGTCACCATAATAGTATCAAGTCATAGAGACATTTATATCAATATCCTTTCTATGAAATACTCTTCACAGCAGAGTACTTCACAGAATTGGTCAATGTTCAGTAAAATGTATTATTACACTCACCTGCATACCATACACACTCATTGGTTAAGAGAACAACCAACCTATATAGCATACAATGATCTATTCTCAATAAATATTGTCGTAACAATATATCATTTGGTTGCGAACTAATTTAAGAATCACTCGATAAATCTTTCTTTATTAAATCAATGTAGTTCTAAGAATTTCAATATATTAAAGTTCATAGAAAGATGACAAAAAATATTAAGTTGTCAAAACTATTATTTATTTTATTAATAATTTATATATATTTATAAGAAAAGTCAACCATCTAGATTGGCTTTAGAACATTTTTCCCAGTTGTAGCCAGTGGCTCAGCATGTGAAGTATTGTCCACTATGGCCCATAGGCCCGGTTTTACCCATTAGATTCCAATCTAAAAAGTGCCTCCTGTAGGAAGGATCGTCCCTTCCTATATAAGCCAAAGTTTCCATTGATTAATAACCAATATAGAACTAATGATCCCCTCTTACTATAATATCTTACGTGCTAAGCCATGAATCCTTGGCCGTAATATTGATAGCCCATGCAAGTCTCAAATCTACGACTACAAAGAATCTTCGACTATAATAAACTTATGATTGTGATGCATCTCTTATCCATACACTAACCCTTCACAAGGGCTATCATGATAATAAGGGAGAATACCTCCTATCCATATATAGGCCTTCTCAATCCAACCCTTCACAAGGGCTATCATGATAATAAGGGAGAATACCTCCTATCCATGTATAAACCTTCTCAAGGATTGTGAAGGACTCTAACTTATATAAAATGGAACCATCATTTTTATGTGATGTGTCTTTGAAATTGAAATCTAAAAAGACAAAATTGTAAGATCTACAAATCAGAGTGGATAATACTTTATGTGCCAAGTCATCAGCGGTTTTTGTTAAAAAAAAGAAGAAAAAAAATTCCATAAATCTTTATTCTTCTGATTTTATACATAATCTATTATTAAATGCAGACTCCCGAGCGGCATGCGCGTATTTGCCAAGGGTTGTTCCATGACCACACCGGGTAGCACACATGGCAAACATCACAATCAGTCCTGCATCTACATTAGTAGCGGTCCATGAGAATGTACCACAGAGTTTTTTTTCTTTTAATTTTGTTATAGCAATCTCCATAAGGAGTTGACACGTAGCAAAACTTTGTTGAAGAACTTGCATGTATAAACCATACATAGTCCACATATTTTGAGAATGGCAAATTATTGTACCAAGAGAAATGGATGAACAAAAAGCTTGGGAAAAAAAAGAGTTCTCTCAAATTAGAGAATTAAGATTCAAAAAACGGTACTGATTAGTGTACAAGAAATCCTAAGATCATAATAAGATATATAGCAGGCCAAAACTCTTCATTAGAATAGCTCCAAGGACTCTATAACACGCCGCGCTTGGATGTGCAATGCAGTCTGCCTCTGCTCTGGGTCTAGGGTTGATCCAAATTGGCTTGCTGCCCAAATTAGAGATGCACACTTCTCACCCAAAAGTCGCCTTACATCATCATGTATGTTTGCCAAGGGAGAATTTTCCATCCCATTTACATGCCCAATGAGTATCAATAGGAACTCTCCACATTTTAACCTGCAAAATGAATAAAAACTTTAAGCAATGATGCATCCAAGCATGATTTAGGACAGTAATAGCGTTTCCGATGTTAGGCAAATCCTCCCCCAGTGGAAGGAAAATGGAAAAATCATAAGTATTTCAGAGAAAAAGTTTATGAAAATTATGAATGACTGAATCGAAGTAGCACCTGAGCTTCCAATGGAGCCTGGTTAGAGTGAAAAGTGTTCAGCTATTTCAAAACATCAGAAGGAATCCAAGAAAAGCTTAGGCTCAGACTTAGTCCTACTTGGCAACATAGTAGATAATAGGCATATATCATCAACTATGAGAGAAATCAAGGAAATCTGTAACCACGCATCATACACATTTAGATTATGATTCTAGAAGACCATAATAACAATAACATCAACATCAACAACAACAATAATCAGGTGAAGCTCTTGTAACTTTATAATATAATATGTATGTAATGTCAGGTTAATGAGAAGTCATGGACCCCATACCAACCTAAAGAGGCAATTTTGTAATTCTATTTAGAGATGAAGAAAGCGAAGAAGACAATAATGTAATCATAATAAAAGGTATCACATTACAATCCGACAAGCAAACCCAGCAACATCCAAATCTTTGATTATAACACCCTACAAGCAACGCTTATATATGAACAACATTCCAAGATAATGTGCACGTGCTTAAAAGCATGGGCTTCTATACTGTGGTATTCAATTCATTCTTGAACCATGTCCGTGCTCCCATTCTTGCTACCACTACATATGCAGTGGACAATCTCTCTCTCTCTCTCTCTCTCTCTCTCTGCGAGCATGCATTCATCTACTACTACATATTTAGCCTCTTTGCAATCAAGGTCACATGAAAATATTAGATTTATCATAATGTTATAATTAACAAGAAAATAAAGATCTTTCATTATCAGATATCTTCTGCTGCATGATGCAACATTGGAATTGTTACCCTATTAATCTAAGGTGGTTCTATCCGTGGTTCTTGAACACATATCCGACAGGGTAGAAAGTGTACCTCTAGTAATTGTTACTTGGAAGTATGAAACTTCCAAAAGGTAATATAATAATAGAAGCCTTGCTAATTTACTTGCCTCGTAAGTATGTCTAAAAACTGGAATAAATTCAATGCTGAGCCTAACTGAATTTGCAGCCACCATGAAACCCGAGCATGTTGGCAACCTTGGGGTGTCTAAGGCAAATATAGATAGTTCGCAATTAAGATCATATGAATCCACTAATTCAGCATCAAGATATGGCTTCTATAAAGCTTGCTAATTCATATGAAACATCCTGGCTCAATGAAAGCATTCCAATTGAGCAAGACCAGTAGTCTGATCAATAATAAAATGGTGAAAAACAACTAAATTTTATGCCTCAAACCTCTCAAGACATTATGAAGAGATTTTGGCAAGTTGGAGCAGTGAGACCAAAATAGGTCGAAGGAGTGAAAGGATACAAAGATCGGAGAAGGGAGGAAGGGAGGATGGAGAGAGAGAGAGAGAGAATGCACAAACTTAAATTGACAAAAGGAAAACAAATGCCCAATATTGCTAATAAGACAACAGGCAAAAACAGTGTGAACAAAGGGTAAGGTCATGTAAGTCCATGCATACCGAGTACTCAAGGAGAGATGTGACATGAACAAAAGAGAAAAACAGAATGAAGAATAAAATCAGAGGGAACCAGAATATCACCTAAACTTTCTGAACTGAGGAGAATGTAAAACAGAATACAGCAATACTCACCGATTGAAATGGAGAACATCAATAACCTACCACAATCATTTTAGATCCAATACCTAAGATTTACAAGAAGGCGGAGGGGAACCACAAAGCATAAGAGTTCTGCAGATTTGAGCACTCTTCGACATTTAATAATTTGTTGATGACATAAGCAGGCATCAATACTAACACAAGGATTTTTAAATCTAGACACCCAACAAAGACGCTCTTACATATGGCCTGATATGGCTCGGTTACCAAGACAGCTGAAGAGATGTCAGATGCAAAAGGACTGTACAGTGCTAGCAACCATAACAAACATGTGCAACAACAAGCGGTCATCATAGTGGTGATAACACCAAATATAATAAGAGAAACAATTTATATAAAGAGTACAGATGACGATAGTAGTCAAGATAAAGTACATAACATTAAAAATTCTAAATTGATGGTACTACATTTGATAGGAATTGGAAAATTCGTACCTATTTAAAAAGGAAGCACAGCGTGCTTTGAGGAAACCTAACCCTAATTTTATTTTAGGAGGGTTTCTTTAAGACTTCCTTTATTTGATTAGTATCTTTATTAGAATTTTTAATTTTATTAAGGCTCAGTAATTTGACTTTCATAAGGTTACAATTTGTTGCTCTATTTAAGATCTCCAATTGTACAAAGAATGTCGTACTTGAATGTTTGAATTGAATCCTGAATTATATGATTTTTTTCTTCTTTGAATTTATTTTATTTTTTTTTTCTTTCATTTGTGTTCCATATCAATTGGTATAAAAGCAAACTACGATCCATAATTATCATTTGCATCGATTATGATATTCACAACTTCCCACGATCAAAGCTTGTTTGACCGCTGCTCCAAGCCTCCCACCCGATTGAGGCCCCAAGGAATTGGGCTGTACCACCCAACTCGAAGTCACCGAAGCACTACCACAAGGTTTGCCACCGAGAACTCCATCACACTCGTCATCCGCAACATTAGCAGCCTCGACCGCAACCACATTTCCAGAATCATCTCCTTGCCACTACCGCCCCCCCCCCCATTTCCAGTGGGATCCAACATCACCTCCCCCGGTTGGATCCCTCAAATAGATGGTGGTTTTGTTGCAGAAGCCCTTCTCCTCTTGTAGTGTCGGCGGTGATCATCGACCTCGGTGGTTTCGCTGCAAATTC
Source organism: Areca catechu (assembly GCA_021397845.1). Taxonomy (NCBI): domain Eukaryota; kingdom Viridiplantae; phylum Streptophyta; class Magnoliopsida; order Arecales; family Arecaceae; genus Areca; species Areca catechu. The sequence continues at coordinate 43,768,394 of CM038053.1, read as the reverse complement.
GCGGCTGACTTATCTCGGGAAGGAAAAGATCCTAGACCCAATCTTCATTGCCCCTATCACTTGCCACCTTTCCCCTTGTCACCAGTCACCAAAGCCGCTACCTTCCTTGTCACTATCGCCATCTTTGCATCACCCACAGACGAAAAAGGGCACAAAAAAGTGAAACCCATCGATGTTCACCTCCCTTCATCGCCTCCGCACCTTCAACCTCAACTACAACCTCCTCTATGGCCAAATCACACCATCGCCAGCTCCTCTTCATCTTTGCCGCCTCCTATATCACCGTCACTGCCCCGCATCATCGATAGATGAAGAGGGGCACGAACAGGATCATATCGCCTCGTTAACAATCACCAGAGCCGCCTCCTCCCCGTTACCAGTCGCCATAGCCACCTCCTTGTCCCTAGTTGCCGGAGCCACTGCCACTTGCTATCCCTGACTTCACATTGCCGTCATTGGAGCCATGTTGCCCACGGACGAAAAGAAAAACCTCAGGCCCCTCCCCCCTTTTTGATTGAACATGGCTTGTAGACCGTGCGGTCCACAAACTGGCTCATAGATCGCGTGGTCTATAGGACCAATCCGTAGACTTGTTCTACAGTACCGGTCCACTGTAGGCCCAGTCCACAGGCAAAAAAAACTTTGAAGTTCTTACCTTCCTTGTCTTTGGCTTGCAAGCAACTACCTGGAGGATTTCGAGCCCATCTCGTAAAAGGTACGATCCCTTTATTGAAATTTTAAAATTTTAAATTATTAGATAATTCTAGGGTTCCAATATCATGACGCTTCGGGAAAGCTTGAAGCATTGGTGATTTTAAGCTTGGAGAGATGATGCCCATGCAAAAAGAGCTAGAAGGCCAACTTCAAGAGATTGGGAACCGGCTCACCTCTTCTCTGTCTGCTATCGATTAACTCCTCACTCTTCTTGATGCGCTTCGTCTTGCAATGTAAACCCTGGTTGCTAAAGAATTTTTAGGACATTCAGATATATATGTGAAAGTTGCTATGGCATCATGTATCAGTGAAATCACAAGAATAACAATTCCAGATGCTCCATATAATGATGATTTAATGAAGAAGGTATTTCAAAAGATTGTTGAAGCCTTTGAGAAATTAGATGGCATATCTAGTCATTCATATTCCAAGAGGATTTCAATTATTAAAACTATTGCGAAGGTTCGATCATGTGTTGTGATGTTGGATCTTGAATGTGATACTCAGATTCTTGAGATGTTTTGCCAATTCCTATGTACCATAAGGCCATATCATTCAGAAAATATTTTTAATTCGATAGAGACTATTATGATACTTGTATTAGAAGAGAGCGATGATATTTCCACAAAGCTTTTCGCATGCCTCCTAGATACTGTAAAAAAGGACAACGAAGATATATCACCTAGTACTTGCAACTTGGGGAGAAAGTGATGAATAATTATATAATGAAGCTCAAGTCCTATATGAAAGGATTAGTTAATCCCATGAATGCTTCTTTAAGTCAATACAGTAAAATTGTTGACTCGATATGCCAAGAGAATTTTGATGGCATGGAGCAGAAAGATGCAAACGTTTCTAATAAGGTTATGGTAGATGACGGCAAACAACCTAAGAGGACTATTTTTGAAGAGATGCATCATGATTCTATGAAGATAGAGCAAGAGATAAGTTGTGCTGAAGAAGTTGATACTATTGCAAACAAGTCACCTAGAATCAGGATGAGCAATAGTATTGTTCAAACAGGCAATGGTGAATCAGGGATGGAACCAACATCTCCAAAACAGAGACCCAAACAAACTCATCATCATGGTCAGTCCAAAAGTACTTCTACATCTAATAGAAATTATTCAAATAATTTGGAGTCATTCCCTGCAAAACTAGAGAGTACCTCAGATCTTAACACGAGGAAAATAAGGGGCCGAGCCATTGACCATTCTCGGATTGATGACGACAAAGAAGCTTTTATATTACCAAGCAAGAGGAAGGAGCATAGTAAGGAAGCTGATATGGGTGTGGACTTGATGCGCAACAACGACATGGCTATTTCTAAAATGGAGAATAGCTACCTCCATGATATCGAGGCTTTTTCCTCCGTCACACAAGTCCTTGATGATGTTTGGATGACTCCAAATTTGATGGCTGAAAGTGACAGAGAATAGTATGACAACCTACTTAGCATTGTGGATCCAATTAAAAAAATGGGACCTCATGAGGAGGCTTTGCTAGTGATGGCTTTGAAGGCACTTTCAGGAGTTGTCTCCAATATAGTCACTGTATACCATTGTTCTCTATTGAATAATATTTTCTCGATGCGCATTTAGAACTATGGCTTGGATGCGAGACATGCACTGTTAGAAGTAATCACTACCTTGGCTGCTGCACCTGACATGTTTCTCAATGGTTGTTTGCACATGATTGTTGGCAATTTTGTGCCACCTCGAAGGCTACAAAAATCAATTAGCCAATCACAAAGGCTCGCAAGAAAGAAGTTCATGGTCAGCTGCACATGGCATTGCATCATATTGCTGATCTGGTACCTCTTGCTCCATTGAAGCTGAAGGATGTCACTAATAAAATAATGCCAAGATATACTGATCCCAAAGATGTGATTGTAGTGTTTATGGAATGCATGCTGGGATTGCAGAGTGATGAAATTGGAGAATTCCTTGGAAATATGTTGCTTGCAAAGGCAATGGATCTGCTTACAGACTTGGATGCAAATATAAGCTGGGAAGACATTCTACACGAAGACCATAACAAAGGCATATTTGACATGGAACTCAAAGAGTGAGATGGCATAAAGCCCTTGGACGAGGCTAATGGAGTTCTCAATGGCAATGTATTTGCTGAGAAATTGGACATTTTGATGATGATCTTGTGTAAGCATCTCAAATTATATGCAGATGGTGGCCATTTGTTGAAGGTATTTGAAATGCTTACAGAGATCTTTCAGAGAACTGTAATGAATGCTCACAAGTTGAAGTTTGCTCAGTTTGTGATGTCCTATGCCTGTTCATTGGATCCTAAAATATGTGATCTAAAATTTGTTGTTCTGCTGACAAATATTTTTGTTTCAAAAACAAAAGAGTCCAATGTCCAGGATGTGTTGTTTCATATCTTGCAAGCTATTTGCCCTGAACTAAGTTTATTTCATCTATCATGGTTGCAAGCATACTTAAAAGATTGGTGGACAGGGGTTTTGAGTATTGCCAACTACACATCATTCAGGTGAAAATAGTCAAGCCTGAAGGTCATCGCGTCTTCTATTCTGAAGTTCAGGCTGTGATATATGTCCTCTACTTTTGCATGAGGTCGATAATGGATGTTCCCAATCTCAAATCACTACTTTTTCATATGCCTCTAAGTTTGATCCTGTGCCATCCCTTGGATCCTCTAAAAATATGCTTGCCTTCGATAATGCAGTGCCATCCCTTGGATCCTCTAAAAATATGCCTGCCTTCGATAATGCAGGAGTTCTTGTGGCAAGCCAAACTACTAGATTGTTCAGCAAGTCAATGCCTTCCATCTATGACAACTTACTTGAGTCTGAATTCTCGAAGGCTTTTGGGGGAACCAAGAGGTTGGACATGTTCATCCTATTTGATCCATATTTGCTAAAAGAATCTGACCGAATTTTTAATTCTGGTCAAAGGTAAAGATAACATATAGTAACTGCAACAGTAAATATCGAGGAATTCATGAAGAAGAGTTGCATTGTATTGATCCAGATCTATTAGAAGCCTACTTCAATTTCTTGCCAGAGTCAGAGTTCTTTCCAGCCAGAGGGAATGATGGAAATCGAGAAATTTGCACCTATTTAAAAAGCATCGCATGCTTTAAGGAATCCTAATCCTAATTCTATTCTAGAAGGGTTTATTTAAAATTTCCTTTATTTTATTATAGCCTTTATTAGGAATTTTAATTTTATTAGAATTTAGTAATTTAAATTCCATTAGGTTATGTTTTGTTGCTATTTAAGGGCTCCAATTGTACAGAAAAGATCAAACTTGAATGATTGAATTGAATCCAGAGTAATTTAATTTTTTTCTTCCTTGAATTTATTTTATTTTTCTTTTTCTTTCATTTGTGTTCCACATCAACATCGCTCTTAAATTACCTATATATCACAAAAGACCAAAGAGGGCTCCCACTTAGGATTGATGATCCCAGGATTCTACACATTTTTACCTAAAATCTTGGTTTCAGTCAAAAATTTTGTTGAACTAAGATGCAGTGACTATTTTGATGCATATAACTTGGCGCATGAATTTCGGTCACAAGCAGCTTATTGGAGAATTTCTAGAGCTTACTGAAAGTCACTCTTAAAAGAATTCCAAAATATATAAGACCTAGACAATTTATACTTTCCCATCACAAAACCTAATGATCAGGTGATTCAGGTTCAAATTTTTCTCCTTGCACCATCTTGAGAAAACATCTATGATTTTTGTCAAACTATACAGCTTTCACTAGTTTTGCAGATTCATAGCTCAGGTACTGGAGAAAAGCCTTAGTATGAGAAAATGGCAAAAAGCCTCTTTGACCATCAAAATATTCCACCAGCACTTTTTGACTTTTAATATGTCCAAGGGAAGACTAAAAAGAGCGATCTAGGAGCAACATTTACCTATTGTATACAGAATTAATTTCTCCACATCTACTGGAATGTTTTAACCATTCTATATTTGACTGAAATCTTTCCTACATCAAGTCTGTCTCAATCAGGAGCTCAAAACCAAGCTTTGAAAAGAAATCTGCTTGATTTTCATTACATATCAAGGCATCAAGAAATCCTCCAATTTAACAGGGAAGAAAAAACTAAATGAGAAGAAGTTATACTTCCAAAGATAACTCCCCAAATTTTATACAAATAGAGTAAAATGAAATAACACGCTACCTGTAACAAGTAAGAGGAAGAACAAAGAAGAAAAGACAATGAAGCTCAACAGGTCAAAACACTAACCTTATATTTTCACCTCCTTGCTCATCTTTTATGAGTTCCGTAACCTTTTCAACGCCACGACATTCCTCAAAGTCCTAAAAAATAAAATTCATGTCAATAAGAAGGGGAGAGGAAAAACAAGAAAAAGCCATGCCAACCAAAATCAGAGATGCTAACAGACACTAAAGTAAATAATGTTTGACTTCTTTTTTTTTCTTTCAACCATTAGTTCTGCACTTTGTCATGCAAGTTTTTTAAATACCATATCATATTGTACCGGTCCATACCAAGCAATACCATATAGTATAAAATATGGAACCAGTACAATACAAGGACTCAATATTGGAACCATACCCACACATGGTATGGGTGTTTTTTCCGATTTACCACCTTTACCATGCATTGATACAGGAGCATACAATGCCATACCGTACTGGTAAGGTACCAGCATGGAATCCACTATTGATACATAAAACGCTGCTTGTAAATATACATATATGTCTGTGTAAGTTGCATGCATCCATCCATTCATTTAATCTCCTCTCCACATGATCATCTCTAAGGTCTAGCAACAAAGGGGTATTGACAGCTTATCTTTAACATTAGCACCGTTCAGGCCCTTGATTTTTTACAAAATCAGCATATTCAAATGAAAAAAAGAATTTGGTCAATTTCCACTGAAAAAGATATCAAAGAGTTATTTGCTAGAGGAACATATTTTAGAAGATATTGGTGATCAAAATTTTATGTTAAAGTTTGCTAATCTTGTCTAGATGTAATGTTCTAAAGTAATCTATCATCAAAAATACTTAAGTCTTTTCTACTTGTTGCAGCTCCTTTAAGCATTCCACACAAAAGCAACCTTCCTAATATTTTGAAGTCAAGGTTTCAGGTCTTGCAGTATGCCTTTTAGCATTCATGTATCAGTAAGGTAAGAGATCCAAAACAGCCATGAATCTGCTCACAGTTTGCCAGAAAGGACAATACCCCTACAACATGGTGCACAGTACAGGGTGAACCGTGGTCATAATCATTAGAACCAGACTGAAACTGAGCCGGCCAAGAGCCCAGGTCACCAGGTCACTGGTCTAACTGCTAAGTCAGTCAGCCGAACAGGGTTTACATTAAAATTATATTTAACATTTTAACCTATTTGACATATAATTAATAAAATCAAATATGCATAATACTTGATAATTTTTTTATTTTTAAATGTTACTCTATAGCTTTGATGGTTCAACATTCTAGGTAATAACTCTCTTCTCACACCATAAACAGAAACAAGACCAGCCAGAGGTCTAGGTCATCGGTTTTCTGGTCATAGAATACCATAGTAAGGTTAAGATATTAATCCTCGTCCAAAACACATATAAGCATTAGCAAAGAATCTTAAAGAGGTTCCAGATATTTAAGCCAAGATTATTCAAACACATATAGCCTAGAATCATATGTAAGAATAACAATAGCATAAAGAATTGCAATCTAACCCAATGAGAGAAAGATGTATGATGGTGGCAATGACCTCCACGAAGAAGTGGCCAAGGCCTCAAAAGCCTTTCAGAAAACAAGCTTGACCTTGTTAATTACTTCATCACATAAAAGCATAACTCATATATACACTGAAATACTTACATATTCATCTGTATAATAATAGAATGGAAACCACATTTTTTCCCCAAAAAAATGCTAGTTTTGCATTGTTTGACATCAAAACAGGAACTTGCACAAAATGATGCACAAGTGCCACAAAACACCAAAGTATTATAGTTGAAAAAGGGGAAAACTCCTCCCCAAAAATTCAAGACATCTGATTATGATCATTCCTCCAAAGGAAGATACATCCCAAACCAATAATTGAAGAAACAGAATTAAGATCCAATTTAGGCTCCAGTATTTTATGAATCTTACAGATACAAAGTGCAACATCCATGATTTTCCTTCAAAATTCTACCACACTGAGCACAGTTGCAATGGTTCATATATCTTATATTAGTATGTTATTCAAGTGCTAAAGTTGTTTTATACAATAATTTTGGTTAACATAAGCACCAGAGGTTTTGAACTTTAGGCATTAGGTACCTGGAGTTATATCATCACCATGAACCTGGATATTCAAAAATGTTGGCTTTATTTGAGAAAATTAGTTTTTATATTCAAACAGCTGATGCTACACATTAGGTTTTAAAATCAATAATCTGTCTACATCAGATGACACTTGGGACAGTGTGAGAGTCTTACTATGTAGCATGTACTATGCCTCAGCATGCAAATGTGAAACATATCAATAACTGTACATGAGGAAAGACTAGATAAAACTTAACTTCTAACTAGTTCTGATACTCTCTATACATGCATAATGATAAATAAATTAAATTAAATTATTAAGAAATGCACATCATAAGCCATGAACCCACTTGGGTTTTCATTGCTATAATAGACATTACCAGACGCAAGGAAAATGTTAAACCACAATGACCACTCTGGACCAAAATTAGTATCATGACAAAGAAACATATTTAAAAATTAATGTTTAACTGTCTCAACTGTCAATACATAGCACCAGATATCACTGTGAATCATAGCAAACCAATCAAAACACAATGATACCATGCGATATCAACCAGAAACTCTTCAACATGTGATAATAGACAATTTTTCACTGTGCTAATGAAGTTGTTGCATGTTATGTATTTCACAGCAAGGAAAAGATATAGAAAAATACCGTACCATCTGGTTGGATGAACAATCCAACATTAATGCTAATAGGGCATCCAAGCATGCCTCTTGCTCAAGCACTCCCCGAGTGGACAATATATTTATGAGTACCTGCACCAACAAATCTAATTTCAGCCTCATATTAGCCACAAGACATAACTTGAATTTATAACATCTTCTGGATCATTTTCAATTAGAAGATATTAATACAGAGAAAAAAATAAACAAATAAATACATCTGTTACTCAATTAGTTAATTCTAGAATTTGTAATATCAACAAAGAAAAAAATCTTCTTATAACTAATAAGGCAGCATGATGAAAGCATGCAAACATATATAGAAGCTATACCCAAGGATTCAAGTCCCCGGGGGACATCCCACAAGACACCGGGACGGGGTTTTTATTGCATGTAATGGGACAAGATCATCCTGCCATCATTCTAGCATCTTGATTGGGACATCTTGGAACATCTCCTGTTCCAAGTGTCAAGATAGGGGTGCATCCCATTCTATAAGAAAACTAGGACAGCCCCATCCCATGGGATTTAAAACCTTGGCTATAAATTGCTCCACTAGAACAATAAATAAGAACACATTGGTTATTATGCATAAAGCAATCAATAGATTTAGTTACCAACCTGAGATATGTGATACCAAACCAAGTTCACCACTGATCTTTTTTTCACAATTATTTCCAATAAATTTTAAAGCAAATCAGTAAATCATTTATAGTCAATATCAAATTACTGCAAGCATCAAATTAGATAACATTTCCGGGTAAACAGAATCTTTTGGAAGAACACTACAATTGCGCTGATTATTAAGCAAGGTTCCTGGATATTAGATGGGAGAATGATACAATGAAGATGGTTGTTTCTAGGTGTGAACATCTTCTTCAATTGATCAGATAGCAAGTTTATTTCAAAGATAATAAGTACCTAAGTCCAAATTTTATGCTTTCTTCATGATGAAAGAATAAGATGGATAAAAAACAGAACAGAAAGAAATAATGCAAAATAAGACAACTTTATCGCAAGAACAAGCACATCTCAGATAAGCTAACAGATAGCAGTGGCATAACAACTTTGAACAAACATGTCAGTATATGTTATTTTTTTGTGAAAAAAGACAGAGACAAAGAAAAGTGCATTGAATCTGAGATAGAAAAAACAGCAGTCAAAAGATTAAAGAAGTTAGAACATTTGTTAAAAGCATTCATATCAGGAGTCCTCATGAATGCAACCAAGAGAAGCATACATCAACTAATTCAAATATTTTGCCAATAATTTTTTGATTGCATACTATAAGTGGTAATCATGCAATGATTTATAAGGCTAGGTTTGGAATTGCTCTTGGTAGTAGAGCTTGTGTCAAAAGAGTTTTTGGAAATAGAACTTTTAGTAAAAAAGGTTGTTTGCTATTTGGTAACTACATTTCTAAAATGCTGTAAAAGTTTAACATATGCCTAGTGATCGAATTGAGGAAGTGCTTCTAGTATGAAGAATTGTTATTATAAAGTATTCTTAATTTACAAATTATTTATTTTAAATAGTATAATATTGTAATATAAAATATAGCATATATTATAGGAATAATAATGGTGTTATACTATTAAATATAACTATTGTAATACAATAATGATGGCAATATAGGATTGTCATTACATTAGTGTAATATAATATAACATCACATCACATAATATAATATAATATAATATCATATAATGATATAACATAATATCATATAATGATATAACATAGTGTAATGTATCCATTATTAGTTTATAATTATAATACAATATTTTGATATAAAGTATTACAATTATTGTTATTATTACATATTAATATGTTGTTACATAGTACAGTATTATTAGACTATATAAACATGATACTATTACTTCAGCACAAACATGATAATAGTATTATATTATAATATTATTTTCATATAAACATATAGTGTAAAGTTCAAGGGTATTTTGGTCACATAAATAGCATCCTCACAGGCTTCAAAAAACACTTTTGAGGGAAGCTCCAAAGTAGAGCTTTTGCAAGTAGAGATTTTTTTAGCTTCTGGGAGGACCAGAAAGTTGTTTTAGGATTTTTGCTAAACACCCATATATTGCCTAGAAGTGTTTTTTGGGTTCCAAAAAGTGTTTCTGGCTTCTCCAAAAGCAATCCAAAATGAGGGCCAAGAAATACCTGCATAGCAAAAATAACCAATGATAAATCTTATGTCGGATGCTCAAGTGCATAAAGTTGCCAATGGTTATCACAATACAGGCCATAATTGACTAAATTTTTTATGTGATATTTGTGTCAAATATTCATACAATATAAGATTATCAATGTAGCATATATCATTGCAAGTGAGACTAGGGGTAAGGCTATGTACATTGACCTTCCCCAAACCTGCAATAGAAAGAGCTTTGTGCACTGGCCAGCCCTTTTTAATGTAGCATACATTCTTAACTGAATCATCAAATATTCCACAATGCAATCATGAAGAGATTAACAAAATATTGAAGACTTCTAACTCAATGATGGGGAAAAAAATACTATGCTTGTAAGAGTATGAACTGTACCTTTATCGCCTTGTGTTTATAGGCCAAAGAAGCACTCCCACCATGGAGTAGACAACAACCTTCCAAAACTCTAAGAGCGAGGGCAACTTCAGAGTCTGTTGCAGGACCAATTATCTTCATAGGCTCCACTCCAAATATATGATCCAAAGTAATAACAGGATTGTCTTTCGTTTGCCGCAAAGTATTCTGAAATAGAACAGGAATTACTGTTACAAAACATAAGATCCTGTGTCAGTCAAACTGCATCTTGGAAAGATATCATATGCATAAATAATGAATAAAATTATAGATAAAGCATAATAAACCATTCTTAAAAAATTGCCCAATTACAAGCCCCCATTATATGCATGGTTGTGTAATGAATGTTATGAATAGTTCCATTCATTCCAAACAACTCATATTGTTTACATTGTTCATATAAGCTACATACATGCTGTCACATTTTAAACATGCAAGTGTCCTTCATCACGCACAAACCAGGTCACACCGATAACGTTTAAGGTTAGAGAAACATCAGCTTGCTTCTTTTTGGCCACTTGCTCTTGTGGAGGTTGAATCTACTAAAATCAACCAATATGCAACCGTTCAAGCCAAGGACAATGTCAATTGTCATACAAGTATTTGCGATTATAGACAAAGGTATTCCACAATGACAAATCTAAAAAGTTCAAATATAGACACCATATGTTTCCTCCTAACAAACATATCATGTCTTAATAAAAATTTATACAATTATTTATTCAATTCAAAATTTATTTTGGTGTTGGCTGTACTAATCGTGCCTTACAATCCATTCCAAATTCTCTTCATCCTAAAATACCATAAGCATCCTTAACTCTCTTGTCTTAGGTTTAAAAATTGGACCATATAATCCTGCACATATAGGAAGGACAGATGCTTTAACTTGTGCATGTCTTTGTATCAAATAGGTATTAGATATTGATACTTGTCCAGTACTTCTAGGATATGAGCTTGATATTTGACTACCCTATTTTTCAAAATCAAGTAGGTGCTCCAGATACTTCTCAGATATGCTCAAAATACTTCCTTGGTACCTACCAGGATGAGGGGAAGGCATCTTCCTTCTATTTTGTATTTAATCAATATTAATTTTTAATGATGAATAATTAATTTTGGAACTTTTGATATTGATATTACAGTACATAATACAGATTGAGGTCTACCAATTGGAATGATGACTAAATGATAGGTTTGTGGAAGCTGATGTTATTGCATAGAATATGGAATGTTATTTTGACAGTTCCCTGTGCTTTACAGATGCTTCTTTACATACATATGTAAAATGTGTGTGTGTGTGTATTCATTAATGTATCATAGTCTTATCATATCTTATCTTTTCAAGATTTGGTGTATCAACTTGTCCATATATTGCCATACTCATATCATGTATTAGTGTCCTTGCTTGTAGATACAAATAAACTACTAACTACTAAGCAAGGTTGGCTGTAGAAGTACAAGTCTGTATCGACTTTCCGGCTGTAAAGTGTGGTATAGTACCAGTACAGTGATTCATTTCAGACCTTTTTTATTTTCAAATTTTGAACTGAAGTCAACATACAGTTTACCAACTTCAATTCAAAATTCCAATATTAAAAAAAGAAACAAGAGAGGGCGAGGGAGAAGGGGACATAGAGAGGGGGAGAGGGAGAAGGAGAGGAAGGGAAGGGGGAGAGAGAGGGAACATTAAAGAGGGGGGGATGCCAAAGCACCTCAGCTTGGAGCCCCTTTAGATGCAGTCGAGAGAGAAAGAGAGGGGATGTGGGAGAAAGGGGATGCTAGAGCAACTCCACTCAGAGACCTTCCAAACACAATCGAGAGAGAGCATCAATAGCATTTGTAAGAGACAAAAATTGAGAGGGCCTAAGGTTCCATCAGGGAGAACCTTCAAGAAAGGCATTGGGGGCCTCAAGAGAGGCATGGGGCACTTCAAAAGAGGGTGATCAAGAGATTAAATAGGCTGAACCAACCCGACAGATTGAACCGTTTCAGGCGTATGCCTGTCCAATTTGGCATAGGTTGAACTGCCCGATTCAAGTCGGATAGGCAGACCTTGCTATTGAGTATCTTAGATGTAGAAAATGGTTTCTTAAGACAACGAGACATATTTGTTCATCAGCACCCTTCCTCTAAACATGTTCACCAAGGAGAAGTTACATGTTTAAATCCTCACAAACTTGGATAATAATACTTCTAGAAAGCACAAATACTTTAGATTACATGCCATCTCCATATTAGATAATTATATTTATCAAATGCATTTAGAAATCAGAATGTGATCTGGTCACTTTGTTTTAAATATCCTACTTTTCAAAATCAAAAAAAGGTGTCCCATACTCCCTCAAGATGCCACCCCAATAAATTTAACCATGTGAGGGAAGGCTTTCTTTTTGTATTTGTTGACCATTTAATGATGAATAATTCAATTTGGAGTGTGATGCTGATATTGCTGCATGGAGTATGGACGGCATTTTATGGATTAGAATAAAAACTATACAATGGATTTTGTACATGGATTTTTTGCATGCTGATTGATTATATAACATATGGACTATGTTATTTTCAAATTAACCATTTAGATGCACTTTTTACACATATGTAAAAAATATACTCATTCATTGGCATATCATAACCATATTGCATCCCATCTTTCAAGATTTGTAATATTAGCATATCCATAACTTGCCAATTTTGTATTAAACATCCATGTTCCATGCTTCAATGTGCTATCCCCACCATTAGGTTTTTTAAAAAACTTAACTAAGTCAAGATTTCTCTGTAGCATCAGCTAGTTCATCTAGGATACTGTTAGTATGGTTTAATTATGTGATTGAGTTCTCAAAATGGTGCAGTATACATGTTTAAAACATGTTTATCAACCATCAGAGAATGTCTTCTTGGTAGGTCATAAAATGCTAAATGTATTTGGATGGGCCCTGTTGCCGATCCCGCCGCCGTGCCCGTGGCTTCGGAACCGCCGATCCGACTAGACCGTCTCGCCCCTGGGGCCTCCGGACTGGATCGAACCTGCAAGGCAAGGTCAGAAAACCCTGGCCGGGGATCCCGGCGAGGGAGCTCCGACGGTCAAATTAGTAGACGGCGAGAGGGAACAGATTCTTTGGGACGGGCTCCCGAAGGAGTCCCAGACTCAGAGAACGTGCTAGCAAGAAAGGTGCCAGAGAGACCAGAAACTCGGCTGGGCTCCTTTGCCGAGCTCACGCCAAGCGACCCCCTCTTGGGACCTTGGATCTCGCTCTTGAAGCGGAGTTTCCAGCCTTTGTTTCTTGCTTGCTTCACTTACCTTGTCGTCTATTCTCTCCTTCCTTTTATCTCCTCCCGTCGCCCCCTCGTTTTCCGCTCCTGGGAGGCTCCCTTGTTGCTTTCATCTCCTACCTTCCGCCCCTTTCTCTTTCCCCTTCTGGTTCAGAGGGCCGGGCGGCTTTCCGGCCTCGTTTGCCGAGCCCAGCAGGGAAAGAGTAAGGGAGGGGGTGCTGGTCAGACTGCCGACCAGACCTCGGGCCGAGCGTGAGTGCTCTCTTTCTCAGGCGCCGGCGCTGTCCGTTATCGGGTCCTGTTTTGTCAGGGCCTCGTCTCTCGACTGCGGAACATGTCGGGCCGACGTAAGTGATGTTTCGCGTGCCGCCGCCGTCCGTACGGGGCGCCTTTCTCGGGATGCGGCGCGCACGGCTCGAGGGGCAACCTCGGAGCCCGCGCCTCCGTTCTTCGGGACTTTCTCTGTACGAGCTAGCCTATGTCGGCCGAGGTGGACCCCTCCCGGGTGGACACCTGGCGGAAGCAGCAGAAGGACGCTCGGCTTCGGTCGAGGTGGTCCCGTCTCTGGGCGCCACCTGGCGAAGGAGCGAAGGGGCCTAGCTCGACCTCGGCCGAGGTGGGACCGTCTCAGGGTGCCACCTGGCGAGGGAGCAGGGGAGCCGCCGACCTCGGCCGAGGTGGACCCCTCCTGGGTGGACACCTGGCGGAGCGGCAGAAGGACGCTCGGCTTCGGCCGAGGTGGTCCCGTCTCCGGGCGCCACCTGGCGAAGGAGCGAAGGGGCCTGGCTCGACCTAGGCTGAGGTTGGACCGTCTCAGGGTGCCACCTGGCGAGGGAGCAGGGGAGCCGCTGACCTCGGCCGAGGTGGACCCCTCCTGGGTGGACACCTGGCGGAGCGGCAGAAGGACGCTCGGCTTCGGCCGAGGTGGTCCCATCTCCGGGTGCCACCTGGCGAAGGAGCGAAGGGGCCTGGCTCGACCTCGGCCGAGGTGGGACTGTCTCAGGGTGCCACCTGGCGAGGAAGCAGGGGAGCCACCGACCTCGGCCGAGGTGGACCCCTCCTGGGTGGACACCTGGCGGAGCGGCAGAAGGACGCTCGGCTTCAGCCGAGGTGATCCCGTCTCCGGGCGCCACCTGGCGAAGGAGCGAAGGGGCCTGGCTCGACCTCGGCCGAGGTGGGACCGTCTCAGGGTGCCACCTGGCGAGAGAGCAGGGGAGCCACTGACTTCGACCGAGGTGGACCCCTCCTAGGTGGACACCTGGCGGAGCGGCAGGAGGGCTCGGGCCGAGCTCGACTTCGGCCGGGGTGGTAACGTCTCAGGGTGCCACCTGGCGAAGCGGCCGGAGGGCCCGGGCCGAGCTCGACTTCGGACGCGGGGGAGCCGCAACTGACTTGGCCGAAAAAACTCCATGTGGCTCGAATCACGCCCGACGAAATCTGAGACCCGCCACGTCATCGTTACGGCCGTAACGGTTGCCCCCCAATCCACAGTTCCGTTTGGGCGTCATGGAACGGGACGTGGGGATTAAATACGGAGGTGACGTGGGGAGGCGAAGATCTTGCATCATAATTGCCACGATCCTCGTCGCCGTTTCTCGATGCGCCCAAAGCCCTATAGGAGGTCGCCACGCGTCGCCTATTCACCCGCAATTAATGCATCACTTCGAAGCAGAGGCCGTTTCCCTGCTAACGAGGCGTCGGTGTCGGGCGTGCGTCCACGCGGCGATCATCCGATGGCCCGGAGCGGAATGACGGGTACGGCTGCTGTCGATTGAGTTTGAAAAGGAGGGGACTTTCCGGAATGAGGCCTTTTCCCTTGCTCCATCGGTGGTTTGCTGCAGGCTATCTCCCTCTGCCCCGCATTGCACAGTGCATTTCGGTGAGTGCCCCCATTCTCTTCTTCGCTCTTCTCCTTTCCTCTAGTGAGCTTTTCTCACCCTCTTCTCTGCCATGGCGCGCCGTCGCCATGTTTCTTCTAACCCGGACGAGACCGGTCCGTCCCGACCGAGGACTCCATCGTCCTTCTCCTCGGAGGAGGAAGTGATCCCGGAGAAGACCCGCATGCGACTGCAGCCTAGGGGTATCACCATAGGCATCCCCAGGGGTGTCAGGTCTCCTCCAGTCGTGTCCGCACTTCCCATTTCTTCTCTTCCTCCTCCGACCCTTCCTTCTGCCGGTCCCTCCGGTCATATTTCCACGATGACCGAAGGTGACCTTTCTTTGCTCCGGGAGGTCTATGGCATCCCGGGGTCAATCCGTCTCTTTGTTCCGCGGCCCGGGGATCACGTCACCATTAGTGGCCCCGGCCGCATAGCTTTCTACGAGGACTTTCTTCTCGGGGGTCTTCGGTTCCCTCTGCACCCCTTCTTCCTTTCCTTCCTCAGCCACTTCCGTCTAGTCCCGGCCCAGTTGACTCCCAATGCCATCCGGGTCATCTTTTCTTTCATTGTCTTCTGTCACTTCCACGGGTTTGTTGCCCGTTTCTCCCTCTTCAGGGCTCTGTTTACCCTGAAGCGGTACTCCACCGATGATGGCTGGTGGTACATCTCGCCCCGGCCCAGGTGTCTCCGGTTCAACCTCCCTTCTTCCATCAAGGGTTGGAAGAACCAGTTCTTTTTTGCCTCGGTCGAGGACGTCGACTGGGCCTGGAGCAAGCCGGATCGGTTCCCGAACCGGAACTCCCAAGTCGAGCCGGCGGACCAAGAGGCCTGCTCCCAGCTTCTGAGTGACGTGGTCCCAGCGCTCGAGGTTCTGCTCTCGGAGCAGAACTTGTTCGAGGCGGGAATCAGTCCCATCCGCGAGCCGGGTGAGGCTCAGCTTTCCCCTTACCTTTCCATTCTTCTTCTTTTAGCCGAGCTGACTGACTCTTTTTGTGTCGCAGGCATGAAATTTTCGCTGGAGAACCTTCTGGAGGGCGCGGCCCAGAGGGACGCCGCCGAGGTGGACGAGCCTGCGGCGAAGAGGGCTCGCACCGAGGTGAGCCAGGATGTCGCGCTGGCGCCCGTGCCTGGTCCGGTAGTCGCTGCTCCTCCGCCCAGGCCGCCTCGGGCCTGGGCTACTGATGCTCCGGTCGTTCGAGCTGGCGGTGCTGCCGACGAGGGAGGTCCACCGGCAGCAGTTCCACCCCGCGCCGGCCCCATCATCACTGCAGAGCCGACGGCGCCGCCCGCGACTCCAGCCGTTCCAGCGGTGGCGGTTCCTCCCAGGGGGTTGGTCGCCCCTGCGGCCGACCTAACGGCTCCACCGCCGGTGATCACCAACCGGTGCTCTGTGATCCGCGACAAGGGGCTCGCGGAGAAGGTGATGGAGTTCGCCTCCACCTCCCGGGATCGCCGATCTCGAGGCGGCCGGGACTACGCCGACGCCTTGCTCGGGATCCTCCCGCAGCTTTTCACAGTGAGTCCGAACTCAGAGCCCTTTCTTCTTTGCTACCTCAGTTGGCCTTTCTACTAACCTGTTCTCCTTGCTGTGCAGATTGGGACCGACGTGCTCCTGCTGAGGAACTTCCTCGCAAGGTACGCGAAGAAGGATGCCGAAAAGGAAGAGAAGCTCAGTAAGCTCGCGGCCGATGTGAAAGACCTCATGGAGAAGGGGGTCGAGCTGCGAGGGAGCAACCAGGCCCTTCAGGCGGACCTGGAACGCGCCAAGGAGCGCGTCAAGGACCTGGAGTCCTCTCTGTCCGAGGAAAGGATCTCCCACCAGCGGCGCGCGGAGAAGGATGCGGCTGAGAGGGCTCGTCTCCAAGCCCACTCTCAGTGGTTGGAGCGTTAGCTGGAGGAGGCCCGGCGGGAGGCGAGCGCGGCCAAGGAGCGGAGCGCCTACGTCAATGGGCTCCTGGAGGACGCGAAGCGGGAGGCGCAGGAAGCCGTCCCGAGGTTTCGGGCCTCCGACGAGTACGTCTCGGAGGTCCGGGAGGCCACTGTGGACTCCTTCCTGAAGGGGTTCCAAGTGTGCCGGGAGAAGGTGGGGTCCTACCCCGAGCTCGACCTCAGTGGGGTGGCGCTCGGGGGCAGAAGACAAGGACCCGCCAGCGGGGCTTCCGGCGCGGCGAGCGACACAGCTGCGGCCCCAGCGGGCGACACGGCCGTAGCTCCGGAGCGGCCCTCCGAGCCAGCAGCCACCAACGGCGAGGACGTGGAGCGCACGACTCAAACTGAGGACCCTGCCACCGCGCCGAACTAAGCCGCAGATGTATCCCTTTCTTTTCCTTTTGCTTTTTGGGGACTCCCGGTCTGTCGGGACTCCCTTGTTGTACTCCTGGCTTTTGAATTAATGAAGATATAATTTCGCCAAGTCTCGACCTCGCCTTCCTCTTTCACCTTTTCTTCTCTCTTTTTTTTTTTTTTTTTTTTGAGGTGTTGGTGTGGAGTGCCGAGACGAGGGTGGACCTGCTCCGGGCTGAGTCCGCGGGTGGACCTGGTCCCATCCAGCGTTCAGATCAAAGTTCGGAGCATTCCGGACTGGGTGCAGTAGAGTAGGCCTTGCGCGGGCCCTTCTTTGGGCTTGCCTTCGTGATCGCGTGGGCGAACTGGGTTCTGCCCCGCCTTCCAGACCGAAGTCCGGGACTTCCGGACTGAACCCCGGGGCCGCAGGCTTTGTTCAAGCCTTGCGCGGCTTGCCGAGCTGTTCTCCGTGATCGCGTGGGCGAGCTGGGCTCTGCCCGCCTTCCAGACCGAAGTCCGGGACTTCCGGACTGAACCTCGGGGCCGCAGGCTTTGTTCAAGCCTTGCGCGGCTTGCCGAGCTTTCTCCGGGATCGCGTGGGCGAGCTGGGCTCTGCCTCGCCTTCCAGACCGAAGTCCAGGACTTCCGGACTGAACCCCGGGACCGCAGGCTTTGTTCAAGCCTTGCGCGGCTTGCCGAGCTATTCTCCGGGATCGCGTGGGCGAGCTGGGCTCTGCCCCGCCTTCCAGACCGAAGTCCGGGACTTCCGGACTGAACCCCGGGGCCGCAGGCTTTGTTCAAGCCTTGCGTGGCTTGCCGAGCTGTTCTCCGGGATCGCGTGGGCGAGCTGGGCTCTGCCCCGCCTTCCAGATCGAAGTCCGGGACTTCTTGCTTTCTCGGGTCTTCGGCCACAGTCGTGTTTGCCGAACTCGGAGTCATGCACCCGTTTCCCTACGAGGTGAGAAAGAGCGTTTGAAGCAAAAAAACTTTATTGCAGGAGTTGGGGGAACCTTACATTATTGATAATACATCCTTAGTTTCGAGGCGTTCCACGTTCGAGGGAACCTGGACCCTCCCAATTCCTCCAAGTAATAGGCCCCGTGAGGGAGGGCTTCCGCTACCCTGTATGGGCCTTCCCAGTTCGGGGAGAGCTTCCCGCACTCTCGTGGTTGAGAAGCTTCAGCACGCCGGAGCACCAGATCTCCTGGGCGAAAGGACTTCGGCCGCACCCGGGAGTTGTAATACCTGCCACTCGCTGCCTGTATGCCGCCATCCGACTCGGGCCTTGTCCCTCGTCTCTTCAAGAAGGTCCAGGTTGAGCATCATCCTGGCAGGGTTCTCCGCCTCGTCGTATTGTTCCACGCGCAATGTGGGTAGACTGAGCTCAATCGGGATAACCGCCTCGGCTCCAAAGACGAGGTTGAATGGGGTCTCGTCGGTCGCCGTCCTCGGGGTGATGTGGTATGCCCAGAGGATGCTGGGGAGCTCCTCCGCCCACCGGCCCTTGGCCTAGTCCAACCTCGTGCGGAGGCCCTGCAAAATAGTCCTGTTCGTGACCTCGGCTTCTCCATTGGTCTGAGGGTGAGCAACGGAGGTGAAGCGATGGTGGATGCCGAGGTCGCTGCAGAATTCTTCAAACTCCCGGCAGTCGAACTGACGCCCGTTATCAGTGATCATGGTGTGGGGGAGGCCGAAACGGCAGATGATTGACTTCTAGAAGAACTTAGCGACGTTTGCTTCGGTGATCCGCGCCAAGGGTTCGGCCTCGACCCACTTCGTGAAGTAGTCGATGGCCACAATCAGGAACTTCCGTTGTCCGGACGTCAGTGGAAATGGTCCTAGGAGGTCCATTCCCCATTGGGCGAATGGCCACGGAGCTGAGAGCTGGGAGATTGGGGTGGAGGGCTGTCGTTGCACCACGACGTGCCGCTGGCACCGATCACACCTCTTCACGAAATCGGCGGCGTCCTCCTTCATCGTCTCCCAAAAATAGCCTTGACGGAGGGCCTTGTAGGCTAGCGTTCTGCCCCCCACGTGGTTCCCACAGATGCCCTCATGAATCTCCTGGAGCACGAGTGTGGCCTCCGCGGGTCCCAGGCACTTAAGGAGGGGGTAGGAGTAGGAACTTCGATACAGTTGCCCGTCCATCAGGACGAACCGTGTGGCCTTTTTCTTGATAAGGCGGGCCGCTGCACGGTCCTCTGGCAGGGTACCGCTGGTTATGTACTCGGCGTACTTGTCCATCCAGCTGGGCTCACGGCTGACCTGATGGACCTCCACTGGGATCTCGTAGCTTGGGGCCTTGAGGCGCTCCACATGAGCGCGGCCCAGCATCGAGTCCGGCAGGGTCGCCAGCCGGGAAAGAGTGTCCGCACGGGCATTTTCCCTGCGGGGGATGTGAAAGATGTTGAAGCGCCGAAACCCGACCGTGCTCGCTTTGACAAGCTCCAAATACTTTGCCATTTGAGGGTCGTGTGCGGCGTATTCTCCGGAGACCTGTCCTGCCACTAGCTGGGAGTCAGTGAAGGCTTTGAGGTTAGCCACGCCCAGCTCGCGGGAGACCCTCAGCCCGGCGAGGAGTGCCTCGTACTCCGCCTGATTGTTGGTTGCGGCGAACTGGAAACGGAGCGCGCATTCAACGACGACCCCACCGCCGTTGGCGAGAATGAGTCCGGCTCCGCTCCCGCCAGAGTTCGAGGCTCCATCTACATGAAGGATCCAGGCATCCTCTTCGGGCTCCTCGGGGCCCGGTTTCAGCTGCTGGTGCAAGGAGTCCTCCTCGGACTCCTTGCCTAGGCCCGCGCACTCGACCAAAAAGTCGGCCAGCACTTGCGCTTTCATGGCCGACCTCGACCTGTAAGCGATGTCGAACTCGCTGAGCTTGAGCGCCCACTTCGCCAATCGCCCCGATATGTCGGGTCGGCTGAGCACCGCTTTCAGCGGCTGATCCGTCAGGACGGCAATGGGATGCGCTTGGAAATAGGGCCTGAGACGCTAAGCAGACACTATTAACGCAAAAACGAGCTTTTCGGGCCGGGAATACCTGAGCTCCGCATCGCGGAGAAGTTTGCTGGTATAGTACACCGGCCGCTGGACTCCCTGGTCGTCGGTCCGCACTAGGACCGAACTGACGGCCTCCGGGGTGACCGCCGGGTAGAGGATGAGCTCCTCTCCCTCCTCGGGCCTGGAAAGCAGTGGGGGCGATGCGAGCGTCTTCTTCAGCTCTTCAAAGGCCTCCTGGTACTCCTCAGTCCAGGCGAAGTCGTTCATCTTCCTCAACACTTTGAAGAAGGGTCGGCAGCGGTCCGCCGACCTGGAGATGAACCGGCTCAGGGCTGCTATCCGGCCGGTGAGTTGCTGCACTTGCTTCTTAGAGGCGGGCCGCCTCATG
Source organism: Areca catechu (assembly GCA_021397845.1). Classification (NCBI taxonomy): domain Eukaryota; kingdom Viridiplantae; phylum Streptophyta; class Magnoliopsida; order Arecales; family Arecaceae; genus Areca; species Areca catechu. The sequence continues at coordinate 43,747,316 of CM038053.1, read as the reverse complement.
TCCAGGATGGCCTGGACCTTCTCCGGGTTGGCTTCAATCCCTCTCTGGGTTACCATGAACCCCAGGAACTTCTCGGTAGAGACGCCGAAGGCGCACTTCGCCGGGTTCAGCTTCATCTGATGACGTCGGAGGTTGCCGAAAGTCTCCGCCAGGTCGGCCACGTGATCCGAGTGGGGCTTGCTCATCACCAGCATATCGTCCACGTACACCTGCATGTTGCGGCCGATCTGGTCTTTAAAGACTCTGTTGACCAGACGCTGGTACGTGGCCCCGGCGTTCTTGAGGCCAAACGGCATCATCCTGTAACAGAAAGTTCCGCGGTCGGTGATGAAGGCAGTGTGCTCTTCGTCCTCCGGGTTAATTCGGATCTGGTTGTAGCCGGAGAAGGCGTCCATGAAGGATAGGAGGCGATGCCCCGAGGTGGTGTCGACCAACTGGTCAATCTTTGGAAGAGGAAAGCTGTCCTTTGGGCAAGCTCGGTTGAGGTCGGTGTAGTCCACACAGATCCTCCACTTACCACTGCTCTTCCTCACCATGACCACATTCGCCAGCCAGCTGGGATACTGGACTTCCCGCACGAAGCCGGCGGCGAGGAGTTTCTCCACCTCTTCGTTAATGGCCCTCTGCCTCTCCGCAGCAAAGCTCCTCTTCTTCTGGCGGACCGGGCGGCAGCTCGGGTCCACGTTCAGCCTGTGCGTAATGACCTCGGGGGGAATGCCCGGCATGTCGGCCGCTGATCAGGCGAACACGTCCGCATTCATGCGGAGGAACTCCAGCAGGCGGGTCCGTTCTTCTTCTGAGAGCTGCGCTCCAACCTGCACCGTCTTCAGTGGGTCCGAACCGAGGGGATAAGTCAACAGGCGCTCTACGGGTCCTCCCCTGGGTTCCTTCTCCCTCAGGTCGAGGTCGTCGACGTCGGGGGCGAGCTCAGTGCCTCGGGTGCCCGGGACCGCCTGGAGGCAATGCGGGACTGGCTGGGTCGTCCCCCTTATCACCCCGAGTCCGGAAGCCGTGGGGAATTGCACCAACAACCGCTTCGTGGAAATCATGGCGTCCAGTTGGTTGAGCCCGGGACGCCCGAGGATCGCGTTGTAGGGCGAGGGGAGCTTGACGACGGTAAACGTCATCAAGACGGTCGTCTGCCGAGATGGGGATCCAGCGGTGACCGGAAGAGTGATCTCCCCTTCGACCCCCACCGAGTCCCAAGTAAAGCCTACCAGGGAGGTGTGCACCGGCCTCAGCTGATCATGGGACATATGCATTCGAGAGAAAGCATCATAAAAAAGTACGTCAGCCGAGCTCCCACTATCTACCATAATTCGGTGTACAGGATGCTTCGCGATGGTCATCTCGACCACCACAGCATCATTGTTTACATTCTCATTTTTATTCCCCTTCTCGGAAGGGGGTACATTCTCCGGGTTCCCGACCTCCCGGGCTCTCTTTGCCGCCCGCCCGACCCCAAGTGAGATCATGCCCACCGGCTTCTCCGTCGGGCGGTTGTCGATTGCAGGAACCGGGGGTAAGGCCGCGAGCGGCTGTCCCTCCGCCAGGACCTCATTCCTGACGAACTTCCTGAGGTAGCCCCTCTTGATCAGCTTCTCGATCTCCTGCTTCAGGTTGCGACACTCCTCCGTGTCATGGCCGTGCTCGCGGTGGAACTGGCAGTACTTTGACTTGTCCCGGGTGCCTCTTGGATTCTGAGGAGGAGGTCGGCGGAGGTAGTGCTCGCCCTCAATTTCCATGAGGATCTTTGTTCGGGGAGCGAGGAGGGGGGTGAACCTTCGCTCCGGAGTGACCTCGCCCTTTAACCTTGGATTCGGGCGAGGGTCGGCAGATGGCCTGGGCTTCCGAGCTCCTGGAACGTCCCTCGGGGCCGGCTTCTTCAAAGTCTTCCCGTCCAGCTCTCGGCGGGTGCGGTCGGCCTCCTCCGCTCGGATGTACTTATGGGCGCGGAGGAGGAGCTCGGAGTATGTCCTGGGGGGCTTTTTATCCAGGGAATAGGTCAGACGGGACGTCTTGAGCCCGCGCTTCAAGGCCAGCATGGCGACGGGCTCGTCCAGGCTGTAGATTTCCAGGGCTGCGGTCTTGAACCGTGTGATGTAGTCCCGGAGCAGCTCCTGGTCCTGCTGGCGGATAGAGAAGAGGCTGTCCACCTCTCTCGGCACCTTCCGACAAGCGTCGAAGTGCGCCACAAACTTTCCTTCAAACTGGTGGAAGGAGCAAATATATCCGGGCTCGAGGTGGGTAAACCAGACTCGGGCGGCCTTCCGGAGGGTAGCGGGGAAGGCGATGCACAAGAGGGCATCCGTGGCCTCCTGGACCCTCATGAAAGCCTTGTAGCTTTCCAGATGGTCCAGAGGGTCGGTGGTCCCGTCGTAGGGATCCACCTGCGGCATGCGGAACCGGCTCAGAATCGGCTCCGCCTGGATTTCTTCAGAGAATGGGGGACGGGAGTCGTAGCCCGCCGGGTCCGTCGATGAGTTCTGCAGGTCGGCAAATCGACGGGCGAACTCTGCCAACTTGCGCTCGTGCTCCTCCAGGCGCCTCTCGGCCTGGCGCCTGATGGCCTCGTCGATGGAGTCTTCCACCAAGGCCGCTGGTGAAGGGGGCGCCGATCGGTCTCGGCGCAGGGTCACGCCTCGGCGTCGCTTGCTGTGATGCGCTGTCTCGGCTTCATCGGCCGGGGATCGACTCTCGTGATCCGCCAAACCGGAATAGTTTCTTTTCGCGGGAGTTTGACGACTCCCGCGGGGGTTGGAGACTGCCCGCGATTGGGATGACCTACCTTGAATGGACCGCAGGCTCCCACGCGGCCCCGCGGCCCGAGCTGCGAGAGTCCCTGGCTGAGGCTGCATGGACAGGGAGCGCTGCTGGTGTTGTAGCTGCCGGACCGCCGAGGTCAAGGTCTGCAGCTGTTGGATGACGGCCGCGAGAGGTCCGTCCGCCGAGGTCGGCTGTGGTGGAAGAGGAGGGGGAGCTGGGAGCTCCCTCTCCGGGCTGTGGGCCTCCTGGGGGGAGGGGACCTCCCCTACACGGCTGGTGGACGCCTCGCGTCCACAAGTGACCACCATTGTCCGAGCGCGCTTTGCCTGCAGAAAGCTAGCTCCCACTAGGGGTGTTGTCCTGCCCCAGTACCCGACGCGCCAATCTGTTGCCGATCCCGCCGCCGCGCCCGTGGCTTCGGAACCGCCGATCCGACTAGACCGTCTCGCCCCTGGGGCCTCCGGACTGGACCGAACCTGCATGGCAAGGTCAGAAAACCCTGGCCGGGGATCCCGGCGAGGGAGCTCCGACGGTCAAGTTAGTAGACGGCGAGAGGGAACAGATTCTCTGGGACGGGCTCCCGAAGGAGTCCCAGACTCAGAGAACGTGCTAGCAAGAAAGGTGCCAGAGAAACCAGAAACCCGGCTGGGCTCCTTTGCCGAGCTCACGCCAAGCGACCCCCTCTTGGGACCTTGGATCTCGCTCTTGAAGCGGAGTTTTCAGCCTTTGTTTCTTGCTTGCTTCACTTACCTTGTCGTCTATTCTCTCCTTCCTTTTATCTCCTCCCGTCGGCCCCTCGTTTTCCGCTCATGGGAGGCTCCCTTGTTGCTTTCATCTCCTCCCTTCCGCCCCTTTCTCTTTCCCCTTCTGGTTCAGAGGGACGGGCGGCTTTCCGGCCTCGTTTGCCGAGCCCAGCGGGGAAAGAGTAAGGGAGGGGGTGCTGGTCAGACTGCCGACCAGACCTCGGGCCGAGCATGAGCGCTCTCCTTCCCAAGCGCCGGCGCTGTCCGTTATCGGGTCCTGTTTTGTCAGGGCCTCGTCTCTCGACTGCGGAACATGTCGGGCCGACGTAAGTGATGTTTCGCGTGTCGCCGCTGTCCGTACGGGGCGCCTTTCTCGGGGTGCGGCGCGCACGGCTCGAGGGGCAACCTCGGAGCACGCGCCTCCGTTCCTCGGGACTTTCTCTGTACGAGCTAGCCTACGTCGACCGAGGTGGACCCCTCCCGGGTGGACACCTGGCGGAAGCAGCAGAAGGACGCTCGGCTTCGGTCGAGGTGGTCCCGTCTCCGGGCGCCACCTGGCGAAGGAGCGAAGGGGCCTAGCTCAACCTCGGCCGATGTGGGACCGTCTCAGGGTGCCACCTGGCGAGGGAGCAGGGGAGCCGCCGACCTCAGCCGAGGTGAACCCCTCCTGGGTGGACACCTGGCGGAGCGGCAGAAGGACGCTCGGCTTCGGCCGAGGTGGTCCCGTCTCCGGGCGCCACCTGGCGAAGGAGCGAAGGGGCCTGGCTCGACCTCGGCCGAGGTGGGACCGTCTCAGGGTGCCACCTGGCGAGGGAGCAGGGGAGCCGCCGACCTCGACCGAGGTGGACCCCTCCTGGGTGGATACCTGGCGGAGCGGCAGAAGGATGCTCGGCTTCGACCGAGGTGGCCCCGTCTCCGGGCACCACCTGGCGAAGGAGCGAAGGGGCCTGGCTCGACCTCGACCGAGATGGGACCGTCTCAGGGTGCCACCTGGCGAGGGAGCAGGGGAGCTACCGACCTCGATCGAGGTGGACCCCTCCTGGGTGGACACCTGGCGGAGCGGCAGAAGGACGCTCGGCTTCAGCCGAGGTGGTCCCATCTCCGAGCGCCACCTGGCGAAGGAGCGAAGGGACCTGGCTCGACCTCGACCGAGGTGGGACCGTCTCAGGGTGCCACCTAGCGAGGAAGCAGGGGAGCCACTGACTTCGACCGAGGTGGACCCCTCCTGGGTGGATACCTGGCGGAGCGGCAGGAGGGCCCGGGCCGAGCTCGACTTCGGCCGGGGTGGTAACGTCTCAGGGTGCCACCTGGCGAAGCGACCGGAGGGCCCGGGCCGAGCTCGACTTCGGACGCGGGGGAGCCGCAACTGACTTGGCCGAAAAAACTCCACGTGGCTCGAATCACGCCCGACGAAATCTGAGACCTGCCACGTCATCGTTACGGCCGTAACAGGCCCAAATTAAATTTAGTTGTCAAAATCAGTCCCTTTCCCACTAAAAAAATATAGGCATAATGCTTTTCTTTTCCTTTTTTATAAAAAAAAGTCTTATGATACCTTAGGGCTTAGTTTGTGGTTTTCTTCAAGCTATGTCATCTTTTTAGGTTAGTTATGCCTAGTGTCACCACATTATGATATCATGACATATTGTGTTAATCCTATACAATATGGGTAAGACACCATACTTCAATTTTTGGTGGAACTAGATGAGACAAATACATGAAAATGCGCATCAAAATAAATGTTTGCTGATGAGCTATATGCTCACTTGAAATGATATTTTAATCTTCTTCCTCTTGTATATTCTTTATGGCACAATTGTGAGGTTGGTTTTGTAAAGGCCATGGACAAATCTCCCCTATCACTAGCAAATGATGAAGCTAAAACTCCTAGACATGGGTGGGGATGATGGAGAGCTGATAAGTGGAAACTAGCAATGACGAAGCTGCAATTTGATTCCCAAATAGTGGGATTATGTGGTAGCATCATTAGCTTTTGTTTTTGGTTAGGACGTAATATGAAGGAAGCCCTGATAATGGGATTCACAATAGCTCTTGATATTGGAATTATCTTCCTACATGTCTTCAGAGACTCACAATTGGTCATATGCCAACTCATGGGAACCTACGAAGTTCGAAAGCCTGAGCTGCTGCCTTATTTTGAAAAGCGGAAGCAACACATGTCGCACTTCTCTTTTAGAAAGTTGTTCTTTTTTTTTTTGAATGGATTTCTTTGTTTGTAAATTAGGAAATTCCAGTCCAACTATGGTTCTTTTTTTCCAAGTTTCATCTATATCAACTAATCTATGTTAATATATTATTTTCTTAGTAGAGTTGACTTTATGCAATATGGGTCCAATGGGCTGTGTGCCAGCAGACAAATCTAACCAATTAACAGGCAAAAAAATTGATTCAAGCTGAATCTTACTCAGCTTTTAAAGCTAAATGACCCACTTGCTGTTGCCAATCCATCCATCATGGCACCAATACCATGTTTGCCTTTAGCACTTGATGCACCAATCTTTCCTTTACAAGAGAGAACATCATACTATGAACACCCAAAATTCTATTGCTTTTATTGATACATAATATCTTCTCAAACTCAGACACAATAATAAAACTACTCAAGATCTATATATCTGAATGAAAAAATTGGGGCACTTCTTTTAAACCAAAGGAGAAATACTCTCCTTTTGTCTGACACGAAAGAAAAAGTCAAAAAGTTCCACATTTTAAAAGCCCAATAATCCTTCATTCTCTCTATTTCTTTTTGTACAAAGTCACATGTCACTTCCTGATTATCTTCTGAAATTAGTCAGACTTCTTTCTTCGAGATGAAAAGGTGAAATGTTGGAAGAATTCGCTTGATGTTCCCATCCATAACTGCACAGGAGAGCACATTAGTATCTCCTGAGTTAACAACATGAAGGCTCCTTCATTTTGTAATAACTAATGGCGTTCATCGACTCCATCCATATCCAAAATGATTCAATTTTGAGATCTCCCAATCTTGCATCTCCTAGTCAAGATCCAAACTTTCACACATTACCTTCATGCAATTCGTCATTCCAACTTCTTCCCATCAACACTCCTCAATCAATGCACTACCTTCACCCTCCTGCTCCGTGTCACGATCTTTAATTCTCCTCCATCTCTTGACATCCAATTCACTCTACATGACCATATTAGAACCAATTTACTCCACAATTGTCAGATAGACCATTTCAACCCCTCTCAATCTTATACCGTAAAACGTAACACAAATCATTTTTACATAATCTAAAAACTAATCAAAGATAATCAACAAAGAAAAAAAACCGAAGATTGAAACCCTAGAATTGCCCACACAAAGAAGAGTCACTGATGGAGATAGAGAGATTGAACAAGAGAAGACCTTGTAGCTCGGCAAAGGTTTGCGAGTGGCGGAAGAGACGTATGGAGGCGTCGGAGTCGCCGACGGATCGGAGGAATTTGAGGAGATTCCGGAGGCCTCGGGTCCGGAGGAAGGAGAAGTCGGCCATGGCGTCCCGGAGGCCAGAGCGGAGGGCCAGCGTCACCTCCCGGTACATCCGCCGCCTGTCGAGGGAAGCGACCAGCTCCCCTACCGCCACATCCCCATGCGGCGGCGAGGGCGGCGGAAGGCCCGACCCCGACGCCTCGTCGCGGCCGCGGCCCACCGGCTCCTTCTTCAGGTTCATAGCGTTGGCCGGCTCCGCGTGCGTCCGGCTTCGTCGTCGGTGCTTTTAGCTTAAAGAATTGGGAATTTTGCATTTATGACCAACTTTTGTTATTTTCCGTTTTCTCAAACAAGGGCTTTTTTTTTTGGGGGGGGGGGGGGTAATTAAGGGCCCACCTTTTCAAATTTACGGATGCTTATATGTTCTCTAATCCAAGTTTCATTGCATACGGGTGTTTCTCTAATCCTCTTGTTGTTTTATTTTGGATGGTAATTAGGGATAAGTAATCAAACACATGAATCATTTTGAAAGAGAACAGGACTTAATTCCCCTCACCAATAGCCCCTCGGTAGAGCAGTATATATAACACATACAAGGGATATCTCCATATGTTATCATAAGAAACCTACACTTCAACGATGTTATCTCAAGAAACCTATACTTCAACGATGTTATCTCTTCCTTACATTGTTTCTATGCCTTTAAATTAATCTATTATCCATTTCCATGCCTTGAAATTAATTTATCATCCATTTTATATAATTAAAATAAAAGCTTAGTTTATACTATGCACTTCATTCGCTGCCGCATGAATATCCATGACATTATTAATGGTATCTTTATCTTAGATAAACAAAGCTCCCATATTTATCTAATTTTTATTATCTATTATATATACATATATATAATTAATTATTAACGGGATCTTTATCTTAGATAAACAGAGCTCCCATATTTATTTAATGGTATCTTTATCTTAGATAAACCGAGCTCCCATATTTATTTAAATTTTATTATATATATATATATATATATATATATATATATGGAAGCATAACTTGTATTAAGCCCTTCATTTACTGTGCCCATATTAGTGATATCATTAATATAATTCTTTATTTTTTAAAAAAATATTTTTTTATAATATAATATTATATTATTTATTCTCGTATTAGTATCTAATCTATTATCATTTTTATTATATCTATTTTATACTGGGTTTCAAAATACAATTGAAAAAAATAGAAAAAAAACTATAGCTGGCCTATTATATAGGTCATACACTAGTATATATCTAAATAAAGGGCATGTAGTACTGGGCCATCTATTCACCATGTGAATGCTCGTACTAAAAATATTATTAATATAGTTCTTTATTTGGATAACAAGCAAAATTTTTATATCTATTATATTCTAGTCTATTATTTAGTTTATTATATCTATCCTATATTGAAAGTCAAGAACAATCGGAAAATAAGAAAAAACCGCACACCCAATGCATTGAATGGGTTATATGGTAATTTTATTTTATTTTAAGAGATGTCTATAGAAAAAGACAAAGAAATATTGTTTGATATCTTTAATATTGAATGGAATAATATATAAATTTTAAATTCAAATTTTATGCTAATCAAAATTTAATCATTCTTGTCTGATAAACTATTTTTAGAACAACTAGCATCCAAGGTTTTATCTCAACGAAGATATCAATTTGTATTAATGCAAGACACTCACCATGTAATAATTTATATCCTTACTTCTTTTACTATATCAACATAAAATAATATCTTGATATTTCCTGTCATCTGATTTTAAAATATCTATCAATTTTCAAAATGAGTATTTATAATCTTAAATTGATCTTTTAATTATTATATACTCAAGCTGATATCTCAAATAATAGTTAATCTATACAAATTGAGATTTCAATAATTTGGTTTCTAAATGTTGGCTAAGACCTTGGAGTATATTTGAATCCTTGTCCTTTTATCCTAACCTTTTATTTTGAGTGAGGGAAAATGAGATCTTGGTCAATCTCCTTTTGGCCCTACAAATGGCCAACATTCTAGATCTTAAAAACTTTGATTAAAAAAAAATTAGCACAAGGTTTTACCATTATAATAACTAATATTTTATGTTGATTTTATTTTTTCAAAAAAGTTTAGTTCCTTAGATGCCTTCATGTTTCTAGTGGCTAGCAAACAAAAGAAAAATAAAAGAAATATACAGTCAAATTGATCCTTTATTGTTGGAAAAATACCTCAATTTAGTCAAAAATGCAAAGCCCAGATATAAGAAAATCCAAGAGGAGACCCAGCACAAGCCCAGGAGCAGGCTAGGCCTGACAGCAACAGGCCAAGCCCGGTAGTAGAAAACCATGCATGATCCAAGCACGTGCGGGCATGTGGCCCACAACATGCAACGCGCCGCATGGTCTATGCGATCGCACATTTTGCGAGGTCCATAGGATCATTTCGCATGGTCCACATGCATTTCCCACGCATTTCGCATGGTGCACGATGGATCATGAGCACAAATGAGCCTAGGCATGCATGTGGCATATGGGAATCAGCCGGTCCATGCACCGGCTCACACAGGGGAGGCCATGATTCACACACGGTTCATAGCCAGTTTCGGGTGTTTTGACTTGGTTTGGATATCATTTTCGATACAATTTGAATCTCCGAAACCCTGTTGAAGTGCTCTTTGATACAGAGAGTAGTGCATGGTTTAAAGGCTATAAAAAGGGTGAAACAACTAGAAGAGCATCATGGTAGTGGTAGAGAAAATTTATAGGGGTTACACCTCCTTGAGAGTTGAGAGCTTTTATGAGGGATCCGAGACTTCTTGTTGAGAGATTATTATATAAGATTGAAAGAGCAAGTTATTCTCTTATAAATGATTTGTTCTCTCATAGTGAAGTCTTGCATACCCAATGAAATTATGTTGTATATCTTTTCTCTTCCTCTTTTTTTTGCAGTATCAACTTTATCGATGGACGTGCAATCTTGGTTGGAGATCCATATTCCGCAATCTAACGGATCCCTAATAAGTGGTATTAGTATAGTGATACTATGATAACTGGTATTAGAGTGAAGTTATCTATATTACTATGATATTGATCAAGATTAAAGAAGATAAGAAGATAAGAAGATAAGTATAATTAAGGTGGAGATCAACCACTATAATAGGAAGAGTAATTTCTTCCTGTGATAAGCAAGGATAAAAGATGTGCTTATCCAACAGGGGTTGATCAACATTCTCTTATGCGAGAAAAGGTCGGCTACCATGGAGGATCAAAGTTGGAGGTGACTTCAGATGCAGGTGGTGAGCATGATCTGCTTGTACCTAGTAGATGATGTGGTAATTCATGTACAGAGGAGACTTCAACAATGATGTTGTTGCCCAGTTGGCCAACCCAAGAGAGGGGTGAATTGGATTTGAAAATTTTTTAGTAAGTACGTACCTTTTGAAAACTGTGTGATGAGTGAAGTGGTAAAGTATTGCAAGTGAAAGTAAATAAGTATGCAAAAGCAAGAGCAAATACAAATACTACAAGATTTAGAGTGGTTCAGAGCAACTCAGCTCCTACGTCCACTACCCAAGGTGCACTCTTGGGATTTTCACTATATTTATCCTTAATATAGCAGGATTGTTTTCCTACGGGCTCATAATCTAAAACACAATACAAAGTTAGTTTTTCCGGGCTAACTAACAACCTAATTTGGTTTTCAAGGCTAATCAATAATCCAAAACCAACTCACAAGCTACAGCCACCCATTATACTTGTAACAACTCAAAAATAGAGTTAACAAAAGAAGCAACACTAAAACAAATCCAAAGAGTTGAATGGTTGCAGTTGAACTCTTAATGAGGCCTTCTTGAATGCATCTTCAATGCTCTTCAAAGCTCTCTTAACTCTTCAAAAATAAACTCAAGAAGTTGGTTGGAAGTTATTGGAGAACTTGAATTTTCACTTAAAAGCTCTTAGAACATTCAATACTCTCTTTAAAGTTTTATAAAAGTTCTTTTTCTTTCACTTAAATCCTTCATTTATAGCTTCTTGGAGTGTTCCCAGATGAATATAGCTGTTAGAATTCCTTGAAAGTCAAAAATTGGTGGTTGAGAGGTTTTAGAATCAAAAAAATTTAAATTCTGGAACTAGCCATTACTATTGAAATCTTGGAATTTGAGTGGCTCACAGAGCTTGAGTCAGCTTGGATTGTCAGTGAAATAAAACTGCAGTCTGTGAGAGTCGGCTCATATCAAATTAGAGTCAGCTTAATTGACTGAAATCTCAGAAACTACATCTGTCACTCTATAAGAGTCGGCTCTGATTTTCATAGAGTCAGCTCGAATGTTGTGTAGCAGAAAAGTATTATACCGTGCCAAGAAATGTATCAGCTCTATCCATTAGAGTCGACTTGAGTGAAACTTCTTCAAATGCTTTCAAATAGCTTCAAACTTCTTCCAAACATATTTTAACCTATTCTAAGATATTTACACTTAAAATTATATTAATTCGGCCCTTTTTCATGAATATACAATTGAGTTTACTTAAGGCTCTCAAATACATGAAACTTTTTCTTGAATACATGAATTCATTGCAAAGGTCTTGAAAAACATAGGATTGATGATTGTCTATTAGAAATATCCTACAAAAACTTCTTAAATATTTGAAAAGCATCAGTATCAAATGTATGCTCCAATATTTTGTAATTATCAAAATCATTCCAGGGGTCAACAATCTTTCCTTTTTTGATGATGACAAAATACTGGGCATGGAAATAATAAGTACCTTTATATTTTCAAATGTATCAGAGTAAATAAGTTTAGAATGTACTATACAGTGTATCAAGCAATTCAAATTATCAATTCAAATTAAGATCTAGTGTAGGAGTTCATTTTACAATTTGACTAAAGTATCAGAGCTGTTGAGTTTTAAGTAAAATGTTAAGGCTCAATGTAATTTTTTGATTCTAGGTTCATTGTAATGTTTATAAAATATACTCATTCTTAGAAATATACTCCTCCTTGCTTAAACATCAAATATTTTGCTTAAACATTATGCTTTTGCACACACATTGCTCATGTAATTTTCCATGCATCATAGTATATTTCTCTCCCTTTTTGTCATCAACAAAAGGTAAATTATAAAATACTATATCATCACACATTGAGAGAGTAAAAGGAAGTAAATGTGATTATCATAAATAGTAAAATTTCATTTTAGTACATGTAACATAATAATACGCATGAAGTACAACAGAAACATAACATCTGTGAGGCTAGTCCTCATCAGATGGAAGATCTAATACAATAGTAGCCATAATCCTATGTGCAGAAGGTCTAGGAATCTGATGAGTCATGTTCTTAGTCCTAAGAGAAGAGCCAGCTCTAGGTGCTCTAAATTTATGATACTGTCTAGGCGTATCTCTAGTAGGTGTTGGTGGAGGAGTAGGCTTTGGCTCAGAAGGTGAAATTAATGGAGTCCTCTGATCAGTCAAAGCATAAGTAATGCAACAGTGCTGGTCCCAGAGAGAATCTGAGTAGCAGGTGTATCAGGGATGCTCTGCTAATGCTGCTCTGTGTCGGGTGCTGGTGTGTCCATGATATGTGGATCTGTGGTGTGCACATCAGCCCGTTGACCAGCATTATGGAAATCCTGTCCATCATCTGGTGGTGAAGGAGGTGATCCAGGAGGTCCAACTGAAATAGTCTGATGTAGAGCTGCTAAAATCCAGCTGAAACCATCTCTCACCTCAGTTTGTAGCAGATCTATCTTGGAATGTACCTCCGCCCGAATAGTTTGAAGGTATGATCTAAGGGTAGAAATATCATCTCGAAGTATCCTCGTGTGCTCTAAATCATGCTGCCCACCAGTACTGGGATCTGAAGGAACTGAATGAGGAGGTGTGGCTAGTGCTAGCTTTGAGGGTCCAGCGTCATTATCGTGATCATCCTCATCATCAGTCTGCTTAGCAGTAACTGCATCATCTGGAGTATCATCCTCATCATCATCATCATTAGAGTAAGTTGTTCTCTGTCCAGATACTTTCTTCATCCATACTCCTTCAACTTTGTGGTACCCTATTCTATGAAGTGACTTCTCTGAATATCTATCAGTGTGTAGAAGGGGCCTACTATCTTCTCTAGATAAGTCAATGCCACAGTGCTGAAATAAAAGGGTGAAGGCCATCCCATAGGTTTAACATGCTCTGGCCTTTCGAGCTGCATCTCTGATCTTAGTCATCATAATGAATGGTATATTGAGGGCCTCCCCCTTAATCATGTATCTCATAAACATAAGGTCATGCTCGCTCACCCAGTCAAATTTCCCTGTCCTAGGCAAAAACACCCTGCTAATACTATCGTGGAGTAGTCTCATCTCAAGTGATAATCTATTTGCTTGTACATTTGAGATTCCTTCCACACTTCTTCTCTCTATAACAGTCCTCAAAGTATTTTGCCTATCCTTTTATATTCAAATAGCATTTTCCAGTCTTGGGCATCTGTAAAACTCTGCTCAACCTAGTTTCATCAACTAAAATGGTAATGCCCTTCATAGTAGATAGGATCTGGTGTGCTCCAAAAGATAGATGCTCAAAGAAGGTCCTAACCAGTGTGGGTTATGTGGGAACATCCAAAGAACAAAAGAATTCTCAACCTTGAGCTTTAATCCAATCACCAATGCGAAAACTTTATTGATATAGAAATGTAAAATCCACTCTTCTACCTAAAGTTATTGGTTTGTTGCCCATCTGAATGATTTGCCGCTATGGAGGAGGTGGAACTTGAAGATCTTGTGGAGTCGGCTCATCTTGTCTTCTTTTGGATCTTCTCTCCGCTTAAACAGTGCTTGGAGCCATTTGTTTAGATCTCTTTGCCACTGCTTTCTTGGGTGCCATTAATCAGGGATCTAAGGGATTTGGAAGGTTTTGAGTGATCCCTAGGGCTAAAATGGAAAGTACTCTCTTAGGCTTGGTTTCAACAGGAAATAAAAAGGTAAAAAGAATTTTTTAGGGTTTTCTGTTCTTAAGTAGGTCTGCCATCCGAGTCGACTCGCCCAGACAGCTCTTTCTACTCGAGTCGGCTCGAGCAAAACTAAGAAAAATGGTTCCAAATATCAAGGAAACGGTTTCTAATCCTAGAAAAATACTAGAAAAGCTGTGCATCAACCTTAGATAGGTGATGGAGGTCCTCTAGATAAATTTTTCTTAATTCTTGAAGAAATTATATCAAAATTCTAAAAAGGATCATAAAGGCCTAATTCTCCTCTAATCATTTGAAATCTATCCTCGCAAGGGTTTAGTAAAGATGTCAGCCAATTATTTTTCAATACAAATAAATTCAAGTTCAATATCACCATTTTGAACATGACTCCTAATAAAATGATATCTAATTTCAATATGCTTAGTTCTTGAGTGCTGAATAGGATTCTTTGTTAAGTTGATAGCACTTGTGTTATTATATTTGATTGAAATTTTAGATTAAATAATACCATAATCTTCTAGTTGTTGCTTAATCTATAATACTTGAGTACGATAACTCCCTGCAGCTATATACTCTGTCTTAGTAGTAGATAGTGCCACGGAGTTTTGTTTTATACTGTGCCATGAGATTAAGTTTAACCCTAGAAATTGATATGTCCCACTAGTGCTCTTTCTATCAATTCTACAACCACCATAATCAGCATCTAAATAACCTATTAAATTTAAAGATGAAGGTTTAGAATACCATAATCTTAAGTTTGATGTACCTTTGAGATATCTTATAATTTTTTAATAGCAAGTATATGTGATTCTTTAGAATTAGCTTGAAATCTTGTACATATACAAACACTAAATAGTATATCAGGTCTACTTGCAGTCAAATAAAGTAGAGATCCGATCATACCTTGATATAATTTTTGATCAACCTTGTTACCTTCCTCATCTTTATCAAGCTTGCAAGTTGGGCTCATGGGTGTGCCAATTTCTTTTGTAGATTCCATCCCCCAAACTTCTTCAAGAGTTCTTTGATGTACTTTATTTGGTTGATAAATATCCCTTTCTTTATTTGTTTAATTTGTAGTCCAAGAAAGAAAGTGAGTTCATCCAACATGCTCATTTCAAATTCTCCCTACATTAACTTGGCAAATTCTTGACATAAAGTTTCATTAGTTGCACCAAAGATTATATCATCAATATATATCTGCACAACTAATAATTCATCATCTTTTCTTTTGACAAACAATGTTGTATCTACTTTACTTCTTTTGAAATCATTTTCTAAAAGAAATTTGCTCAACCTCTCATACCATGCTCCAGGTGCTTGTTTTAAACCATATAAAGCTTTGTTTAATTTGAAAACATGGTTTGAAAAGGAGTGATTTTTAAATCTGGGAGGTTGTTCTATAAAAACTTCTTCTTCAATGTAGCCATTTAAAAAAGTACTTTTTATATCCATTTGAAAAAGTTTAAATTTCATGTGATATACAAATACAAGTAAGAGTCTTATAGCTTCTAATCTTGCTACAGGTGCATAAGTTTCATCAAAGTCTATTCCTTTCTCTTGGTTATATCCTTTAGCAACTAATCTAGCTTTATTTCTAACTACATTGCCTTTGTCATCTAATTTATTTCTAAAAATCCATTTAGAACCTATAACAGGATGTTCCTTAGGTCTAGCTACTAAAGTCCATACTTTGTTCCTTTCAAATTGATTAAGTTCCTCCTGTATAACCATTATCCAATATGGATCATTTTCAGCTTTCTCTATGTAGTTAGGTTCAACTTGAGAAATAAAAGCTAAATAGTTAAAGGTATCTCTAAAGGATGACCTAGTTCTTACTCCTTGTGAGGGATCACCAATAATTAATTATTTAGGATGAGAATGTGCATACCTCCAATGGATGAAAATGTGCATACCTCCAATCCTTTGGTAGGTCATCATGTTCTGCACTTACCTTCTCCTTTTTTTTGCATAACTTGCTTTTCTTTCAAGCTCATGTCTTTAACTCCATCATTTAGGGAACCTGCATCATTATCAATATACTCTTCTTTTCTTGAAGGTGTGAGGTTAGACTCATCGAAAACAACATGAATTGATTCTTTAACGGTTAAAGTTCTTTTGTTAAAAACTCTATATGCTTTGCTAGTGGTTGAATATCCAAGAAATATACCTTGATTAGATTTTGCTTCAAACTTTCCTATGTTATCTTTTTCATTGTTCAAGATATAACATTTACATCTAAAAACATAAAAGTAATAAATATTTGATTTTCTATCATTCCATAGCTCATAGGGGATTTTCTTCAAAATTGGTCTAATCAAAACACGGTTATGTAACAAGCAGTGTTCACAGCTTCTGTCCAAAAGTATCTTAGAAAATTGCCTTCATACAACATGGTTCGGGCCATCTCTTCCAATGTTCTATTCTTCATTTTCACAACTCCATTTTGTTATGGTGTTCTAGGGACTGAAAAGTTATGATCAATGCCATGTTTTGTGCAAAATTCTTCAAAGTATTGATTTTCAAATTCTGTACCATGATCACTTCTAATTGAAACAATAGAAAGATTTTTCTGATTTGAAACATTTTTATAAAATTTTTGAAAAACTTTGAAGGCTTCATCTTTGTGTGCTAAAAACATAACCCAAGTGAATCATAAGAAATCATCTACTATCACAAGTCTATATTTCATACCTCCTAGGCTTGTGGTCCTAGTTAGTCCAAATAAGTCCATGTGTAGCAGTTCTAAGGGTCTTGATATTGAAACAATATTTTTAGATTTAAAATTCTTCCTAGTTTGTTTACCATATTGATATGCATCACAAACATGATCAAAATCAACTTTAAACTTTGATAAACCTCTAACTAAGTCTTTGAAAATTAATTTTGCTAATGTATGCATGCTAACATGACCCAATCTTTTACGCCAAAGTAAACTATATTCCTTGGTTTTAGTATTTGTTGCCGACCTTACCGTCATGGCTTGCAGCTGTAAAGTGGCGCCGGATGTCTGCCCCTTCACTCCGGAATCCTGGTGTTCCCGGACCTGCAAAATAGTGTTAGAGTCCCAGGCTGGGGATCCCGGTGAGGGCACTCCAATGATCAAGTTAGTAGACGACAAAGCATAATAGATCCCTTAAGACGGATCCCACTTTGGTCACCGTACTTAGGGGAGTTTTTAATAAAGAATTGAGTAGAAAAAAATGAGAGAGGAGCGGTGCTTAAGTTGCGGTGACCGTGCTCGTGGGACTCGCTCTGAGAGTCTTCTGGGAGCCTCTTGCCTTCAAGTCACTCGTCTCCCTATCTTGTGTGCTTGCCCTCTTTTTGTTGCTTACCTTCTTTCTTACCCATTGGTGCCTTTTTTATCGTCGATTGCTTTAGTGCCTCGATCTTCCCCCCAGGGGGGCTCAGGGGTCAATGGTGTCTGTTGGCTGCTATCCCGAAGTAAATTTCCCTTATAGTAGGGAGTTAAGTGGTGAACATGTCTTTCCCGGCATGTTGTCACGGAGGGAGAAACCAAGCGAAACCTCGATCTAGGTGTAGTCGCCCTCAGGTCTGAGGCCCCAAATGCGGCCTTCTCCTTGGAAAGTTTTAGGTAGCTGGTCGCAGGATCTGATATCTCGATTAGGGTGCCCCTCCCCAACTGGTGCAAATAAGGTTACGCACACCGTTACAGATTTGGGGCACCGTATTGGGCACACCACACTGTGCACGCCTGCTTTGGCGATGGTCTTGGGACTGGCACCTTCGTTCTCCCTGATGCTTCCAAGGAGAGGGCTCCACTTCGGTTGAGATGGGCTCAACCCTTGAGGAGCCACCTGGCAAAGGAGTGGAGAAGGGCGTGACTCTGACCGAGGTGGGCTCGACCCTTGGGGAGCCACCTGGCAAAGGAGTGGAGAAGGGCTCGACTCTGATCGAGGTGGTCTCGACCCTTGGGGAGTCACCTAGCAAAGGAGCGGGAGCCACCTAGCAAAGGAGCGGGAGCCACCCGGTGAAGGAGCGGAGGAGGGCTCAACTCCGATTGAGGTGGGCTTGACCCTTGGGGAGCCACCCGGTGAAGGAGCGGAGGAGGGCTCAACTCCGGTCGAGGTGGGCTCTACCCTTGGGGAGCCACTCGGCGAAGGAGCGAAGGAGGGCTCGACTCCGGTCGAGGTGGGCTCGACCCTTGGGGAGCCACCCAGCGAAGGAGCGGAGGAGGGCTCGACCCTTGGGGAGCCACCTGGCAAAGGAGTGGAGGAGGGCTCGACTCCAGCTGTGGTGGGCTCGACCCTTGGGGAGCCACCCGACGAAGGAGCGGAGGAGCCGAGCTCGAGTCCGGCCGAGGTGGGCACAGCCATCGGTGGGGCCACCTGGCAGAGGAGCTCGAAAAAGAAATCTGACATGGTGCTATCTACCTGCCTGGTGACCAAATGGATCTGAGGCGTACCCCACGTCAGCGGTCTTGCCATATCATTTTTCCCCCACTTCCAAGTTCCATCAGAGCACCATGGTTGGGACGAGGGGAGTTAATGCAGAGCTAACATGGTACGACAAAAATCTGGCTTAATTATTGCCATGATTGCTATCGCTCCACACGTTGCACCCGAGGCCCAATGCGTAGGTGCCACGTCCACGATTTCGATGGACCATAATTGCATCGTGCCAGATCCGAGGCAGTTTTCAACAAACTGAAGCGTCGATGTAAGGCGACTCCACGCGTGGTGCTCATCTGATGGTGGGGGCGAAAAAGGATTGTACGGTCGCGATCGATTGGCTTTGAAAAGAGAGGGGACTTTTTGGAAACTTGGTCTTTTGGTTTTCTCGCAACTCACCAGCGATTCCAACGATCCTTCTTCTTCTCCTAGGTTGCCTTTCTTCACCAAAACGAGCAGGTGGGTATCCTATAATCTTTTCTCCTTTTTCGCTTATTCCCGATCTCCAGTTCCTCCCCTTGTCTTTAGGTGAACCGAGTCCTTCCTTAGATTTTCTATCCCCTTCTTCTGCTTCTTGAACCTTTCTTGTTCCAATGGCTCCTTCAGGCCGACACCCTCATTCTTCTAGCAACCCGAATGAGGCAAGCCCCTCCCAGTCGAGGACTCCATCATCTTTCGATGAGGGGGACGAAGTTCCCCTCGAAGTTTGGAGGCAATTGCATCCTGGTGAGATAGTCATTGGGAGCCCTAGGGCTACTGTCCCTTCTATTGCTCCCGCTATCTCTCCTTTGATGGTGGCGGATCTGACCATTCCCTCCGGCATCATCTCAACGATGACCAAAGAGGACCTTTCCTTGATCCGAGAGTCGTGTGGGATCCCAGATTTCATCCAGCTCTCGCTCCCGAGATCGGGGGAACGGGTTACTTCGAGTGACCCTGGTCGGGTCGCTTTCTACGAAGACTTCCTTGCCGGCAGTCTTCGTTTTCCTCTCCATCCTTTTTTTCTTTCCTTTCTCAGCCACTTTCACCTTATCCCAGCCTAGTTGGCCCCTAATGCCATCAGGGTCATTTTTGGTTTCATTGTATTATATCATTTCCATGGGTTTGTTGCCCGTTTTTCTTTGTTCAGGGTCTTGTTCACCCTGAAATATCACTCGATCGACGACGAGTGGTAGTACCTTTCTCCTTGGCCCAAGTTTCTCTGGTTCGACCTCCCTACATCCATCAAGGGATGGAAGAACTAGTATTTCTTCATCTTGATCAAGGATATTGATTGGATTTGGAGCGAGCCGGACTGGTCCTCGAACCAGAATGCCCAAGTTGTGCCGGTGGATAGGGAAGTCTTCTCCCAATTACTTAGTAATGAGCTCCCCTCCCTCAAGGTTCTGCTGTCAGAGTAGAACCTGTTCGAGGCCGAGGTTAGCCCGATCCAAGAGATTGGTGAGGCTTCAAGTCTTTCTTTCTCTCTCTTTCATTTTTTTTTGCTGATCTTCCTTTGCCCCTTTTTCTTTTCCCAAGGATGAAGTTCTTGGTGGACAATATGATGGAGGTGGCCCGCAAATGGAGTGCTTCGACTGGGGCCCAAGACACCACACCGAAGAGGGCCCAGGTAGAAACAAATTGAGGGCCCATGCCCACTTCGACCTCGGAGTAGAGGGTGGTGGAACCAGCTCCCCAGCACCCTCGGCAGCAAATTCCACCCCCAGAGATCGTCGATGTCGACGGGGGGAGGGAGGAGCAACCAGCACATCTGCCCTCACTGACAGTCACAGTGGCCAGTGTTCCAGCGATGGCTGCGGTGGCTGAGATGGCCTCACGGCCCACGTCTTCGTGCATTGAAGGTGCTCCAGCATCATCGCCCTCTGAGCCCCATCATGCACCAGCGAGGATTTCGATAAATTCTTCCATCATCTAGGACCAGGGCCTGGTAGAGAGGATGATGGAGTACGTGATCCAACCTCGGGACCGTTGCTTGAAGGGAGGCAAGGACTACTCAGCGACCCTGCTTGGGATCCTCCCGCAGCTCTTCTTAGTGAGTATCTAGCATTCTTTTAATGTTCTAGTTGGGTTACAGTGGATTTGACCTCTTCTTTGAAGCAGATCGGGACTGACGTGCTCCTACTCCGGGACTTCCTCACCGACGCGGTGAAGAGGGAAGCCGACAAGGAGAAAAGGCTGGCCCAACTCATGGCCGACGTGAAGGAGCTGATGGAGAGGGGTCAGGAGTTGAAGGAGAGAAACAGGGTCCTTCGAGGAGACCTGGCTCATGTTGAGGGGTGCACCAAGGATCTCGAGACGTCCCTCTCCGAGGAGAGGATACTGACTCAGCACCATACTGAAGAGACTGCGATTGAGATCAGTCGCCTGGAGGGGCTGTCCCGGGCCCTCGAGACCCAAATCAAGGAGAGAAGCCCTCGAAGCCGCACGGAGAGAAGCCCTCGAATCCATGCCGAAGTTCTGGGCATCGCAGGAGTTCAAGGATGAGGTCCATGAGGCAGCCGTGAACTCATTCTTGAAGGGATTCGGGGCCTGCTAGAAGAAGGTGGCCTCACTCTTCCCGGAGCTCGACCATGGAGGCGTCGTCATCGGTGGTGCTAAGGGGTAGCCCAGAGAGGCGGGGGCCCCCTCGAGAGCAACTTAGGAATCGATCATCGAGCAGCCGGCCGAGCAGGCAACCGTGCTGGTACAGGACCAGGAGGCTGATGGTGCAGCGACTCACTGACCTGGGAAGGAACCGGCGGGCCAGTGACCTCGGGCCTTTCTTCACTTTGCACTTTGTATCTAGTATAGGGTTTTTCATTTTATCTTTTTTGGGGTCGCCAGGCCTGTCGGGGTCCTCTTCACTTGTAAAAACCCTACACGAGAAATGAAGTTCTCTTTTTCCTTCACATCTTTATGTTTTGGTCTTCTGTTTTGTCTTTCCATGCTTCTTACAATTTCATTTTCTTTAATCTTGTCTGACTTCAAGCTTCGATCCCCCTTGAGGTCAATGGCGGATCTGGGATCCCTTGGTTTCTGTCGGAGCCAAGTTTGCAACTTTGGTTAGAAGTTCAACTTTGACTCTCGGTCAGAAAGTAGATTTTTGAAGGCTTCCAAGCTTCAGTGCTGGACTCCTAGAGCTTCTGCTGTCGGGGCTTCCGGCCTTAAGTTCCCGGGCTTCATGAGTTTTCGGTGCCGGGGTTTTCGATCTTTGGTTGCCAGACTGGAGCCCAAGCTTTAGGTGCCAGGCTTTTGGAGTTTCCAGTCTTTAGTTGCCAGATTGGAGTCCGAGCTTTAGGTGCTAGGCTTCTGAAGTTTTCGATCTTTGGTTCTCGGGCTTCAGGAGCTTCCGATGCTGGGCTTGAAGAGTTTCCGATCTTTGGTTTTCGAGCCTTACGAGTTTTTGATGTCGGGCTTAAAGAGTTTCCGATCTTTGGTTCCCGGGCTTCAGGAGTTTTCGGTGCCGGGCTTAAAGTGTTTCCAATCTTTGGTTGCTGAACTGGAGTCCGGGCTTTAGGTGCCGGGCTTCGGGAGTTTCCGATCTTTAGCTGCCAGACTGGAGTCTGGGCTTTGGGTGCTTCCTGCGGACTACTTGCGGGATTCCTGGTGCCTCGTCTTCGATCACCAGATCTAGGATCGGGCGAGATCGTCCTACAAGACAGAGACAAGCATTGTACTAAAGAGAATTTCATTATTAGTGTTAGGAGGTCTTACATCATTGGTAATACATCCTTATGTTGGCGGTGTTTCCAGTCCATAAAAATCATGCCCCGTCGAGCTCGGCAAGGTAGTAGGCCCCATGAGGAAGGGCTTCGACCACCCTATAAGGGCCTTCCCAGTTCAGAGAGAGCTTGCCACACTCTCGAGGTTGGGAGGCTTCTACCAGTCACAGCACTAGATCCCCCGGGTGGAAGGACTTCAGCTTTATCCTGGAGTTATAATATCTAGCCACCCATTATCAGTAGGCTACCATTTGGACTCGAGCCTTGTCCCTCATCTCTTCAAGTAGGTACATGTTAAGCAGGTGCCGTGCTGGGTTCTCGACCTCGTCGTACTACTCCACCCATAGTGTTGACAGACTCAATTCCACCGGGATCATCGCTTCTGTGCCAAAGACAAGGTTGAATGGTATTTCATCCGTGGCTATCCTTGGTGTTGTGTGGTACACCCATAGAACACTGGGGAGTTCTTCGTCCCACCTATCCTTGGCTTGGTCCAGCCTGGTTCGGAGTCTTTGAAGGATAGTACGGTTAGTTACCTCGGCCTCTCCATTGGTTTGAGGGTGCATTACTAAGGTGAAGCGATGGCGGATGCTAAGGTCGTCGCAGAACTTCTTGAACTTTCGATTGTTGAACTGCCATCCGTTGTCAGTGATGATGGTGTGAAAGAGTCCGAAGCAGTAAATGATTGATTTCTAAAAGAATTTATGGACGTTCACCTCCATGATTCGGGCTAACAGTTCGGCTTCGACCTACTTTGTGAAGTAGTCGATGGAAACTATCAGGAACTTACGCTGCCCGGATGTAGGAGGAAAGGGACCAAGGATATCCATGCCCTACTAGGCAAACAGCCAGGAAGCAGAGAGCTGGGAAAGTGGTGTAGCTGGCTGGCATTGCACAATAGCATGACATTGGCAGTGGTCACACCTATTGATGAAGTTGGCTGCGTCCTCCCTCATTGTTTCCCAGTAGTATCCCTGGCAGAGGGCCTTGTATGCTAAAGTTCTGCCCCCCACATGGTTTCCGCAGAGGCCTTTGTGTATCTCCTAGAGTATGACTGTTGCCTTTAAGGATCTCAAATATTTGAGGAGTGGGTAAGGATAGGACCTTTGATAGAGTTGTCCATCCATCAACACAAAGCACGCGGCCTTCCTTTTGATAAGGCCGGCCTCTATTCGATCTTCGGGCAAGGTACCATCAATGATGTACTTGACATATCTATCCATCCAACTAGGCTCCGGGGTGACCTGCTGGACCTTCCTAAGCACTCGTAGCTTGAGGTCTGAAGATGCTTGATATAGGCACGACTTAGGGATGAGTTCGGCAAAGTTGCCAATCGAGGAGGGCGTCAGCATGAGCATTCTCTCCATGTGGAATGTGAGAGATGCTGAAGTGCTTGAAATCTGCCGTACTTGCATGTACCAGCTCTAGTACTTCGACATTTAAGGATCCCGGGCCTCGAATATGCCAGAGACCTGCCCGACCACCAATTGTAGTCGGTGAAGACTTTTTAACTAGGCATGCCCAATTCGTGGGAGACTCTCAGTCCTACGAGGAGTGCTTCATACTCTACTTGATTATTGGTGGCAACGAACTGGAAGCGGAGTGCGCACTCAGTGATGACTCCTTCACTGTTGGTGAGGATGAGTCTAGCTCCGCTTCCACCAGAGTTGGATACTCCATCCATATGTAGGACCCAGATGTCCCCCTTAGATTTGGGTCCCAGCTGTTGATTTCGGGGGCTCTCTTCTAGCCCCTCGCCCAGGCCTACATACTCAATCAAGAAGTCAGCCAGTACCTGTGCCTTCATGGATGACCATGGACAGTAGGTGATGTCAAACTCACTGAGCTACAGCACCCACTTCACTAGGCATCCGGATGTGTTGGGGCGGCTTAGTACGGCTTTTAGTGGTTGATCCATCAAAACCGTGATTGGGTGTGCTTGGAAGCAAGGCCTAAGGCACTAGGCAGACACAATGAGTGCAAAAATTAACTTCTCGGATCGAGAATACCTGATCTCAGCGTCATGAAGAAGCTTGCTTATATAGTACACAGGCCTCTAGATCCCTCCTTCATATGTACGGACCAAGACCGAGCTGACGACCTCTGGGGTGACCGCCATGTACAGGAGAAGCTCTTCTCCCTCTTCCAGTCGGGAGAGCAGTGGCAGTGATGCCAGGGTCTTCTTCAACTTTTCGAAGGCCTCCTGGCACTCCTTTGTCCAAGTGAAGTCATGCATCTTCCGTAGTGCTTTGAAGAAGAGTTGGTAGTGATCGATAGATTATGAGATGAATCGGCTCAGGGCTGCTATCCGGCTGGTGAGTCGTTGAACTTGTTTCTTGGAGGTAGGCTGCTTCATGTCAAGAATTGCTCAGACCTTTTCTGGGTTGGCTTCGATTTTCCTTTGGGTGACCATGAAGCCAAGAAATTTTCCTGCTGCTATGCCGAAGGCACACTTCGCCAGGTTCAACTTCATTTGGTGAAGGCGAAGGTTGCGGAAGGTCTCCACCAGGTCATCGACGTGGTATGAGGTCGGCCTGCTCATGACTAGCATGCCATCCACGTAAACCCGCATGTTGTGTCCAATTTGGTCTTTAAAGACCTTGTTGACCAATTGCTGGTACATAGCGCCAGCGTTCTTCAGGCCAAAGGGCATCATCTTGTAATAGTACATCTCACGGTCCGTGATGAAGGCAGTGTGCTCCTCATCCTCCGGATGCATCCGTATCTAGTTGTACCCAGAGAATGCATCCATGAAGGAGAGGAGGCGGTGCCCCAAGGTGGCATCCACGAGCTGGTCAATCTTCGAAAGGGGGAAGCTATCTTTCGGGCAAGCACGGTTGAGGTCGGTGTAGTCTATGTAGATCCTTCACTTCCCATTGTTCTTCTTAACCATGACTACGTTCACCAACTAGCTAGGGTACTGCACTTTACGAACGAAGCCAGTGGTGAGTAGCTTCTCCACTTCATCGTTGATAGCCTTCTGCCTTTCCGAGGCAAAGCTCCTTTTCTTCTGGCAAACTGGGTGATACTTCGGATCGATCCTCAACTAGTGGGTGATGACATATGGGAGATTCTCTAGCATATCTGCCACAGTCCAGGCAAACACATTCGTATTCATCCGGAGGAAACTCAGTAAGAAAACCCATTCATCTTCTGGTAGTTGGGCTCCTACCTGCACCGTCTTCAGTGGGTCCGAGCCAAAAGGATATGTCAGGAGGCACTCGACAGGGCCACCCCTAGGGTCCTACATCCTTTGGTCGAGGTCATCGACTTCAGAGTCAAGCTCGGTAGTTCAGGCCCTTGGGATAGCCTGCAAGCAGTGCGGGATAGGTTGAGGTGCCCCCCTCATCTCTTCTACACCGTGAGGGGTCGGGAATTGCACCAACAATCTCTTAGTAGATATGACTGCATCAAGTAGGTTGAGCCCGAGGCAGCTAAGGATTGCCTTGTATGGCGATGGGAGTCTGATGATGGTAAAGGTCATCATGACTATGCTTTGCTGGGGTGGCAACCCGGTGGTGACAGGGAGGGTGATCTCTCCCTCGACCCTCACAAAGTCTCCGATGAAACCCACGAGAGGGGTGTGCATCGGCCTTAGTCAATTGAGGGACAAGTTCATCTGAGAGAAAGTATCATAAAAAAGTATGTCCGTAGAGCTCCCACTATCAACCAAGATGCGTCTTACAGGATGCTTGGTGATGGTCATCTCGACCACGATAACATCATTGTTTACATTTTCTTCCTCACCTCCCTTTCCCTTCACAAAGGGAAGTACATTTTTCAGATCTCCTCCCTCCCGGCCTCTCTTTGATATGTGCTCCATTCCCTAAAAATCATGTCCATGGGCTTCTTAGTGGGCCGATTATCAACTACAGGAACAGGAGGGAGAGCCGCAAGTGGTTGATCCTCCACCGGAGCCTCTCTCCTCATGAACTTCCTAAGATAGCCTCTCCTGATCAGGTCTTTAATCTCCCTTCTTAGGTTGCGGCAGTCCTTAGTGTCGTGGCCGTGGTCGCGTTGGAACTGGCAATACTTCATCTTATCGCGACCACTTGACTGCCTCAGTGGGGGAGGTCGGCATAGGTAGCGCTCACCCTCGATCTCTATAAGAATCTTTGACCTCGGAGCTAGGAGGGGAGTGAAAGTCTTCTCGGGGACGGGACCATCTTTCGGCTTCTATCCCATCTGGAAGTCTACAGGTGGCCCAGGTCTCCACGTCCCTGGCATGTCTCTCGGGGTTGGCTTCTTTGGGGCCTTCCCATCTAGTTCTCTCCTGGTATGGTCGACCTCCTTGACGTGGATGTACTTGTGAATGCGGAGGAGAAGTTTAGAGTATGTCTTTGGCAACTTCTTGTCTAAGGAATAAGTCAGGCGGGAGGTCTTGAGCCCTTGCATCAATGCCAGCATGGCACAAGCTCGTCCAAACTATAGATCTCCAGGGCGGTAGCTTTGAAGCAGGTCACATAGTCCCGCAGGAGCTCGTGGTCTTGTTGTCGGATAGAGAAGAGGCTATCCATCTCTCACGGTACCTTTCAATAAGCATCGAAGTGGGCCACAAACCTCCTCTCCAGCTGCTGGAAGGAGTCGATGCTTTCGAGCTCGAGATGGGTGAACCAGACTCGAGCCGCCTCCCAGAGGGTGGCCGGAAAGGCAATGCACAGGAGGGCATCCGTCGCCCCATAAACTCTCATGAGAGCCTTGTAGCTCTCCAGGTGGTCCAGGTGGTTGGTTGTCCCATTGTAGATATCCACCTGGGGCATGCGGAATCGACTCGAAATCGATTCCTCTTGGATTTCCCGATAGAAGGGAGGTCGAGCATCATAGCCCACTGGCTCCTTGGAGGAGCCCTGTATGTTAGCGAACTAGCGAGAGAGCTCTGCCAGCTTGCGCTCTTGTTCTTCTAGGCTTCTCTCAGCCAGGTGCATGATGGCCTCATCAGTGGAGCCTTCCATTGAGGCCGCTGGAGGAGATGGAGTTGATAGCTGGGAATGGTCACGACGGGGGGCCTTGCATCGACGATGCTTGCCGTGCTTGACAACGGCATTGTTGTCCACCGGGGATTGGCTCTCCCGGTCTGCCAACCCGGAATGATTCCTCTTTGCAGGGGTCTGGTGACTCTCGCGGGGATTGGTTGTGGCCCGCGGATGGGACGGCCTACCTTGGATGGAGGCAGGCTTCCACGGGGGCCAGCGGCTTGGGCCACGGGGATCCCTGGTTGGGGTTGAGTTACTTGGGAGTGCTACTGGTGCTGCAACTACCTTACGGTCGCGGTCAGCGCCTGCATATGTTGGACAAGTGCAGCGTACTGGCCATCTATCGAGGGCGGTTGAGGAGCGGGAAGTTCCCTCTCCGGGCTATGTGGGCCCGGGGGAGAGGGGGCATCTCCCGCTCGGTTGGTGGAAGCTTCTCGTCCATGAGTCACCACCATGTTTCGAGTGGAGCTGTTCTCAAGCTCGTGGGGGCTTGTTTGTATAGAAACTTTTCTCCCCCTTCTTGGCATGCCAATATATTGCCAACCATACCGTCATGGCCTGCAGCTCCAAAGTGGTGCCTGATCTCTGCCCTTTCACTATGGAATCCTGGTATTCCTGGACCTACAAAACAATGTTAGAGACCTGGGCTTGGGATCTCGGCGAGGGCACTCCGACGATCAAGTTATCGGGAAGCAATACAGAACAAATTTCCTAAGGTGGATCCCACTTCGGTCATCGTAATTAGAGGAGTTTTTAATAAAGAATTGAGTAGGAGAAAATGAGAGAGGAGCGGTGCTTAAGTTACGACGATCATGCTCATAGAACTCACTCCGAGAGTCTTCTAGGAGCCTCTTGCCTTCAAGTCACTCGTCTCCCTATCTTGTGTGCTTGCCCTCTCTTTGTTGCTTACCTTCTTTCTCGTCCGATGGTGCCTTTTTGATCGTCGATTGCTCTAGTGCCTCAATCTTCCCCCCAGGGGGGCTCAAGGGTCAACGGTGTCTGTTGGCCGCTATCCCGAGGTCAATTCCCCTTATAGTAGGTAGATAAGTAGTGAACATGTCTTTCCCGGCATGTTGTCATGGAGGGGGAAACCAGGCGGAACCTCGATCTGGGTCCAGCCACCCTCGGATTTGAGGCCCCGAACGTGGCCTTCTCCTTCGGGGAGTTTTAGGTAGCCGACCATAGGATTTAACATCTTGATTGGGGCACCCCTCCCCAACTAGTGCAAACGAGGTTACGCGCACCGTTACAGATTTGGGGCACCGCACTATGCACACCTACTTCAGCGATGGTCTTGGGGCTGGCGCCTTCATTCTCCCTGATGCTTCCAAGAAGAGCCAAGATTGAGTATGGCCGAGGTGGGCATGGCCATCGGTGGGGCTACCTGGCGGAGGAGCTCAAAAAAGAAATCTGACGCGATGCTATCTGCCTGCTTGATGGCCAACTGGATCCGAGGCGTATCCCATGTCAGCGGTCTTGCCACATCAGTATTCATAGCCATTAGACTTGTACTACTTGATATTGCTAGATCATTCAAGTCTATAATATAAATATTTCCAAGCCTATGACCAACAAACTTAATGCTATACTCAAGAGAGCTAGTTACTATACACATTGAACATTCAAATACAACTTTGAAGTCTCTATCACACAATTGACTAATTCTCAATAAATAATGCTTTAATTTGTCTACTAACAATACATTTTCAATATAAGTAGAAGGGATAATTTTGATCTTATCAATTTCAATGATTTTTTCCTTTCCATTGTCACCAAATGTAACCATTCCACCATCTTTCATTTCAAGGATAATGAATTAATCTTTATCACCCATCATATATCTTGAATAGCCGCTATCTAGATACTATCTCTTCTTTATATTTTGGGCTGCAAGACATTCCTGCAAAATAATCAAGTAAAATTTGTAGGTACCCAAGATTTCTTGGATCCTTGATGGTTAGTATCTATGGTTCCTTTAGGAACCCAAATCTTTTTTACTTTGTTTTTATTTTTCCTTCTTAAATTACATTCATATGCTTTGTGTCCAACCCCATTACAGTAAAAACAAACTATATTTAACTATTGAAAAGAAGTGGATGCTGAAAATTTTGATACATAAGGTTTAGAAGATGAGAATCTGTTTATATGCATTGTATTATACCCAATTCCAACTTTATCATTTGATTTTTTTTGATTATTCAAGATTAGCTCAAGTTTGTTTGAGCTTAGAGTCAACTTATCAACAAAAGGTTTGAGTCTATTCATTTCATTTTGCAAACTCTTAATCTTTTTAAAATATTCATCTTTTTCAACTCGTAACACTTTGCATTTTTCAGAAACATTACTTAATTCTTTTGTAAAGATTGTTCTTTTCAGAAATTTCATTCTTTTTTTTCAATAATATGTCATAGTTATTTTTCATGGATTTGATTTTCAAACCAACTTTTTTTATATTTAGTTAAAAGTTCTTGAAAAGCAGTATGTAATTCATCATAAGTAAATTCATAAATGGGTTCACTAGATGTTACCTCATCTTCTAAATCCATCAAACATATATTTATAGATTTTGATGTTTCTTCATCTTCATTTGAAGTAGATTCATTGCTGTCACTCTATGTAGCCATCATTGCTTTCTTTTTCTTCTTCTTGTATTACTTTTTAGTGTGGGACATTCAGAACGGTAGTGCCCCGGCTTCTTACATTCATAACAAATTGATTGTTGTTTTTTTTTGTCTTTATCTTTCTCTTTTTTTTTGCTTTGTTTACCTTTGCCAAGGTGCTTCCTCCAATATATTGACTTTTTTTTGTCCATAAATATTCGGAATCTTCTCATAATTAGAGCGATATCATCATCTCCTAGTTCTTCATCTAAGGAGGGGCTTTCTTCTTTTTTTTCTTCTTCTTGCTTCTTAATCTCCACTGCAGCCTTAAATGCTATAGATTTTTTTCTTATTATCATCTTCGCTGTGGTGTTGCATTGTTAGTTTATAAGTAATCAAAGAACTAAGAAGTTCATCAAGTAGAAGTGTATTTAAGTCCTTGGCTTCTCGTATTGTAGTGACCTTGGGATCCCATTTATCTGGTAAGGATCGAAGAATCTTTTAGACAAGATCAGCATTGGAATATACCCAGCCAAGACTTTTCAAACCGTTAATAATATCTATAAATCTAGCAAATATTTCAGATATTTTCTCATTTGGTTCCATTTTAAACAGCTCATAATTATAAACAAGTATATTAATTTTAGAGATCTTTACTTGTGTAGTGCCTTCATGTGTAACTTGTAGTTTATCCCGAATTTTCTTTGCCGAAGTGCAAGTAAAAATCATGTTAAACTCATTTGCATCCAAAGCATAATAAAGAAGGTTCATGGCTTTGGCATTAAGTTCATCCATTTTCATGTCATATTCATCACATTCCTCTTCCAGTTTAGGAATGTCTATTCCATCTACTTTCTTTATGGGTATGTGTGGTCCTTTCAAGATTATCTTCCATAATTGAAAATCAACAGCTTATATAAATTTTTATCCTATCTTTTCAATAGGTGTAATTGGTGCCGATGAATAGTGAAGGTCTATTGTTTGATTGACCTTCGACCAAAGATGTGCTCATTTGGGTTGCCATAAAATTTTTCTCTTAATCGTTAGGTTAATGGCACTAAGACTTGGCTCTGATACCACTAGTTGCCTAGTTGGCCAATCCAAGAGGGGGGTGAATTGGGTTTGAAAAAAATTTAGCAAGTATGTGCCTTGTGAAAACTTTGTGTGGTGAGTGAAGTGATAGAGTATTGCAAGCGAAAGTAAATAAGTATGCAAAAGTAAGAGCAAATACAAACACCACATGGTGGAAACACCAGGATTAGACATGGATCACTGGATCCTATATGGTTTATTGATTAGGATCTTAATTTTAGAACCTTAGTCACGTGTCATGATTTTGTAATCAATTAAGATTGAGTCATGTAATAAGTTGAGGCTAGTTGATTTGTCTCAACCCTCAACCTAGTCAGTATATTGAGTTATGTACTTCAGTTATGAGTCAAGTAGAAGTTTAATTTTATACAAGAGGAGAGGATACCCCACTTTGGAGTTTCACCAGGCCTCATCCAGGAGCCAGAGTCCTCTACATCAGCCAATTGGATCGTGAATGCCAACAAAGGGTCCAAGATTCCTGCAAGATACCCAGATGCCCTCCAGATATTTTTCAGATGCCCAGATTCCCTCTAGATGCCAGAGTATATTCCTAGACCATGTCATAACATGATCCCAAAGACTTACTTGCACCCCAGCCTAAGTGAATGCAAGGCCCAGATCCATGAAGAACCAAGATCCCAGGTATATTCTAGCCCAGAACCAAGATACCTGGAATATTCCTGCTCCAGGCATCCCAGGCCTTCAGGGCCCAAAGCCCATGCGCCCAACCCATCCTTGGCCGCCCCTTGCTACACCCCATGAAGCCCAACACGTCCAAAGTGTTGACTTGGTCCAAGCTAAGAAGGAGGGATTCAAATGGAAGAAGGAAACCTAGTTCTTATTCAATTCAACTAGTATACTCCTAATTCTAGGTTTATTTTGTAGTCTTTCTCCTACTTAAATTGTGCAAACCTATTCTAACTAGGAGAAGTCTTGTAATCCCTTTAGGAGAGGGCATGGAGCACTATAAATACCCCACCCCTCCTCCTCTTGTAATCAATCAACTCTTATGAATTAAAACTCTGTTGAATTATTTTGAGACAGGTGTCTTGTATTCTTTGGTTTTTGGTTTTGTTTTTGGTTCTTTGTTCTTGTGTTGGCCGACCACTACTCTTGGTGTTCTCCATGCCCAAGCAGCAAATCAGTCATCTTTACATCATTCACACCTTTGAGAAGGAGCCCTAAAGCCATCCCTGAAAGCAGGAGTCTCCCTTCTCCAGTCCGCCATCCTTATTAGCCCTAATTCCCTTTCTTTTATTTTTCTTTCGTCCATATTTTGTTTCTTATATTGCTTACCTGATTTGTTCCTAACATTAATATTTTGTAGATCCTCGAGGTGTTTCCCCTCTCCAAAAGAGGCTTTCTTTGCATTCAGACCTGGTCTAGATCGCCTTCGGATTCGGGAACCAAAGGCTTGTTCTTCCATGTGCCATCCTGAGGCTAAGAGATCTCTTCATCGAAGAACCTACAATCACTGCCTGGTAAAAGCCTTCTTCCTCCTTTATTCTGATCTGATGATAGGTATGCTATCCTAGACTAGGAGTTTCTCAATTTCCGGGTCCTGACCTTTATTATTTTGCATGTGTCTTCCAGCGGGTATGTTAGTTTCTAGCATTACTAGCCTTTCTGCTGATTCTTTATTATTTTTGGATCTTTAGCTATTGAATTAATGTCTAATAAAATTATAAAAATAATAGTTTACTATTTTGCATCAGTTTTAGAGTCATCCCGTATCATTTTGGTATCAGAGTGGGTTTAAGATAGCATTCATCTGCATTAGAATTACAAACCCTAATTTCTGCATCCTGTCACTTGCATTAGAGGTCTAGGTTTTGATCAATTTCGGCATTTTAAAAATTTTATTTTTCTATAAAATTTGCACGTCCTCTATTTTGTTTTGATAATTGTCATAATTTTTAATTAATTTTACCAAAACCCTAATTCCCTAAAATTTGACATATTAAAAATCCTAACTAAAAACCTAAGATTTCTATATCAGTCTGAAAACCCTACAATTTGCATCATCTTTTGATTTTTTTTGCATCAAATTTGGTAGAGTTCATCATCACCGTCCATCCTCTATTCTGTAATTTTTTAGATTTTTTTCTGCATCAGCAACTAGGTCAGAACCTGCATCATCTAAATCCCTAATTTCTTGAATTCAACTATTTCTACACTTTTACTTAACCAAACCTAACCAACTTCCACACACCTCAATCCCAAGCCCAGTCTATTTGCTAACCTAATCAACCTAAACTTAACCTACCACCTCATAAAACACATATAAAATATTTTATTTTTCTGATTATTTTAGATTGCATCAGGACCATCGATTGCCATCATCTACATTAAACTAATCTTAAGGGCACTTTCTCTATCTCAGATCAGGATAGGAGGTCATAACCTGTCATAGGTCCAAAACAATCTCCTTGCATTCTCACCCAAACCTTAATTAAAATTAATTAGACTTAATTTGCCCTAGAGGGCTAGGTGACACCAACAGGTCATGTCCAAATTGTGTGGGCCAACTAGTGCATTCAATTCATCAACTATTACTGAAATTTGGTATCTAAGGCTAAGGGTCCAGAGTCAAACGACCTAAGTGGTGTTATAGTTTTTAATTGGGTCCCTGTGAAAGCAGGAGGGCCTCCCACACTCCTACCCTCTACCTGGCCAAAGGAAGGATTAGCTGCTAGGTTAAGTGTAAGTTGAGTTGACCCATTCAGTTTTGGCTCTAGGTCTAGGAAACCCTAGATTAAGCTAACCTATTTTGCATGCTTGGCTGCACCATCTCATTTTGACTGATTATTTGATTATATGACCACTAGATTAGGAACCCAATATCAAAAGTCTAAATCCCAAACTGACTTAACCATGGATTCCAATTTTTAAGCCATCATGAAGGCCATGAGTGTTCATATTATCTCCCAATTGGCCCTCCAATCCCAAAACTAGTTTGCCCAACTAAACCAATCCAATATCCATACCCAAAATCAACTTACCCAGATTAACCAATCCAATACCCAAATTAATACTAAGCTTGACCAACTGATCCAATCAAGTAATCAAGCAATCCATAGTTTTGACCAAGTAGGAGATCAGTTAGGTACCCTAGGCAAGACCCATAGAGTTGGACCCTTGCCTTATGAGCCCCAGGAATCCATAGTCCTTAGATATGAACCCAGTAGTAACCCACTATCCCTCAGTCTACCCGAACCCTATAGGATTAGTACCCCTAGCTGTGAGCCTAGTATTGGTCCATTTTTCTTTAGGCAACCCCCTCTTACCACCCCATTGGTTCACCAGGATGACCTTGAAGAGAAAATATATGAAACTGATGAAAGCCTAGTGAACGAGTATGAGGATGACTTAGAGTTAGATGGCCCATATCACACCTAGGCAATAATGGAAGAGCAGTTAGAGGAAGGGAACCTAGATCCTATTACTAGCGCACCACATGAAAAAACTGTAGAAGAGGACCCGATTGTATAGCCTAGTTCTAAATTTCTTGAACCAGATGACTTTATTAAGGATTTGGCTTATCAGTACCCTTAGGAAGAATCCCATCCTGTAGTTCCCATTGACGTTCTCTTCCCTAAGATTAGTGATACATTCTTCCATATTATAAACCCTATAGGTACCCATCAACCCCATAAGGTCAACCTTATTAGTCTAGGATTAATCCCATACACCCCTTCTTGCATCCTACTCTACCCGATTAAGCTCGAACCCTTTTCTTACTTCATACCCTATCTGACTAATCTAGAGTCCACTTCTTATTTCCTACCCTTTTCTAAAAATTCTCATGATTTTCTAACCCTTAAATTATATTTTATAGGGGTAATCATATTGCATTCATTCGTTGCACAGATTATATTTGCATCATATTTCTGGCATACCCTATGGTACCTCGTAGGAGTACTTAGTAAATTCTCATGTGCATGCCATGCTAGGGTCAAACCTATAGAGTCTATAGTGTATTAGGTTAGACTCAAAGAGTCCAATAAATTTTCTTTGATAGAGAAGTCTAGTCGAGTCTATTAGGTGTTAGTTGAGTCCAATAAATCCATGGCCCTAAATCATCTGTCCGCACCTACACTAGCCTCTGTACACTATCTGCATCTAGAAATTAGTCAAAAGCTGAACATAAGTAATGAATTATATAATAACTTGCCTAATTCTCGAAAATATGTTAAAGAATTTTCTGCAGGGGACTATATGTTGATAAAGAGATTTCTTGCTCACAAAGCTGGCCCACTCAGAATAATGAAAAGAGTTGGAC
Source organism: Areca catechu (assembly GCA_021397845.1). Taxonomy (NCBI): domain Eukaryota; kingdom Viridiplantae; phylum Streptophyta; class Magnoliopsida; order Arecales; family Arecaceae; genus Areca; species Areca catechu. Next base: position 43,712,299 of record CM038053.1, on the reverse strand, counting down.
CCAATACCTATGTGCTTGAGATAACACCTAATTTAGGTATTAGTCTCACCTGCAGCAGTTCAGACCTTATGGAGCATAGGGAGCCAGTAGTGATACCTAGCGAGCCCTTTGAGCCACTACCTTTCTTTGAGAGAGAACCCATCCCAGAGTGTCCACATACAATTTGGCCAATAAGTGAGGTAAGGAGTGAGCAAATCCTGGATGATCAAGCTATCAATACCCGAGATGAAGGTTATCAAAGGTATTTGATCAGATGGCAAGATCATCCAAAACCTGAGGATTTATGGAGCACTGGTGAGGATCTACCGCGCCTCAACCCAAATCCTCCTTGAGTAGCCAAATTGACCCTTACTCGATGGGGTCGAGTTCCTCTCACCTCGGGAGAATTGTTGGGGACACCAAGATCAAACACATATCATTGGATTCTATATGATTTATTGATTAGGATTTTAATTTTAGAACCTTAGTCATGTGTCACAATTTTATAATCAATTAAGATTGAGTCCTGTAATAAGTTGATGCTAGTTGATTTGTCTCAACCCTCAACCTAGTCAATATATTGAGTCCTGTACTTCAGTTATGAATCCAGTAGAAGTTCAATTTTGTATAAGAGAAGAGGATACCCTACTTTGGAGTTCTACCAGGCCTCATCTAGGAGCCAGAGGCCTCTACATCAGTCAATTGGACCGTGAATGCCAACCTAGGATCCAAGATTCCTGCAAGATGCCCAGATGCCCTCCAGATATTTTTTAGATGCCCAGATTCCCTCTAGATGCCAGAGTATATTCCCAGACCAGGTCATAACATGATACCAAAGACTTACCTGCACCCCAGCCCAAGTGAATGCAAGGCCCATGTCCATGAAGAACCAAGATCCCAGGTATATTCCAGCCCATAACCAAGATACCTGGAAGATTCCTACTCCAGGCATCCCAGGCCTCCAGGGCCCAAAGCCCATGCACCCAACCCATCCTTGGCCACCCCTTGCTACCCCCCATGAAGCCCAACATGTCCAAAGTGCTGACTTGGTCCAAGCTAAGAAGGAGGAATTCAAATGGAAGAAGGAAACCTAGTTCTTATTTTATTCAACTAGTATACTCCTAGTTTTAGGTTAATTTTATAGTTTTTCTTCCACTTAAATTATGCAAACCTATTCTAACTAGGAGAAAACTTGTAATCCCTTTAGGAGAGGGCATGGAGCTCTATAAATACCCCACCCCTCCTCCTCTTGTAATCAATCAACTCTTATGAATTAAAACTCTACTGAATTATTTTGAGACAGGTGTCTTGTGTTCTTTAGTTTTTGGTTTTGTTTTTAGTTCTTTGTTCTTGTGTTGGCCGACCACTACCCTTGCTGTTCTCTATTCCCAAGCAGCAAATTAGTCATCTTGACATCAGCCACACCTTTGAGAAGGAGCCCTGAAGCCATCCCTGAAAGCAGGAGTCTCCCTTCTCCAAGCCGCTAGCCCTACTAGCCCTAATTCCCTTTCTTTTATTTTTTTTTCTTCCATATTTTGTTTCTTTTATTGCTTACCTGATTCATGCCTAACCTTGACATTTTGCAGATCCTCGAAGTGTTTCCCCTCCCCAGAGGAGGCTTTCTTTGCCTTCAGACTGGGTCAAGATCACCTTCAGATTCGGGAACCAAAGGCTTGGTCTTTAAGGCGCCATCCTAAGGCTGAGAGATCTCTTCATCGAAGAAACTACAATCACTGCATAGTAAAAGCCTTCCCCCTCTTTTATTCTGATCTGATGACAGGTACGCTATCCTAAACCAGGAGTTTCTCAATTCCTGGGTCTTGACCTTTATTATTCTGCATGTGTCTTCCTGTGGATATGTTAGTTTCTAGCATTACTAGTCTTTCTGCAGATTCTTTCTTATTTTCAGGTCTTTAGGCACTGAATTAATATCTAAAAAAATTATTAAAAAAATAGTTTATTATTTTGCATCAATTTTAAAGTCATCTCACATCACCACAAGATTTAGAGTGATTCGGAGCAACCCAGCTCCTATGTCCACTACCCAAGGTGCACTCTTGGGATTTCCACTATATTCACCCCAAATATAGTTGGATTATTTTTCTACGAGCTCACAATCCAAAATCCAATACAAAGTTAGTTCTTCTTGGCTCACTAACAACCCAACTTGGTTTTCAAGGCTAATTAATAACCCAAAACCAACTCACAAGCTATAGCCACCTGTTGTACTTGTAACAACTCAAAAATAGAGTTAGCAAAAGAAGCAACACTAAAACAAACCCAAAGAGTTGAATTGTTGCAGTTGAAGCTCTTAATGAGACCTTCTTGAATGCTTTTTCAATGCTCTTCAAGGCTCTCTTAACTCTTCAAAGATAAATTCAAGAAGTTGGTTAGAAGTTGTTGGAAAACTTGAGTTTTCACTTGAAAGCTCTTAGAACATTCAATACTCTTTTTAAAGTTTCATAAAAATTCTTTTTCCTTCACTTAAATCCTTCATTTATAGCTTCTTGGAGTGTTTTTAGATGAATATGGCGATTAGAATTCCTTGGAGGTCAAAAACTAGCCATTGGGAGGCTTTAGAATCAAAGAAATTCAAATTCTGGAACTATCCATTACTATTGAAATCTTGGAATTTGAGTTAGCTCACAAAGTTTGAGTCGGCTCAGATTGTAAGTAAAGTAAAACTACAGTCTATGAAAATTGGCTCATACCAAATTAGAGTCGGCTCAATTGACTGAAATCTCAGAAGCTACATTCTGTCACTCTGTAAGAGTCGGCTCTAATTTTCTTAAAGTCAGCTCGAATGTTGTGTATCAGAAAAGTACTGTGCCATGCCAAGAAATGTATCAGGTCTATCCATTAGAGTCACTCGAGTAAAACTTCTCCAAATGCTTCCAAACAGCTTCAAATTTCTTCCAAACATCTTCCAAACATATTTTAACCAATTCTAAGATATTTACACTTAAAAATATATTAATTTGGGTCTTTTTAATGAATATACAACTGAATTTACTTAGGGCTCTCAAATACATGAAACTTTTTCTTGAATACTTGAATTCATTGCAAAGGTGTTGAGAAACATAGGATTGATGATTGTCCATTAGAAATATCCTACAAAAATATCTTAAATATTTGAAAAGTCTCAGTATCAAATGCATACTCCAATATTTTGTAATCATCAAAATCATTTCAAGGGTCAACATATGTGGATGAAGCTCGAGAAGATGTATATGGCAAAATCGTTTACCAATGCTCTTTTTCTCTATAAGTAGTTCTACCAACTACAGATGAGCGAGAGACAAAGCGTGTAGGATCATCTAAGTAACTTCCAAGAAATCCTCACCATTCTCCTAAATATTTATGAGAAAATTGAGAAGAAAACAAAGATGTTGGTCTTGCTATCGTTGCTTCCCCCATCCTTTAAGCCCTCGATAATTACTCTTCTAGTGGAGAAGAGCACCATTAAGATGTAAGGGGTCACTACAGCACTACTCTAAAATGAGGTTCTTAGATAGGAGAATCGGGCTTTGAGTTTAGGTCACAACTCAGCTTTGGTGATAATTGGACGTATAGGTGGCACAAAATAGAACGATAGTGGATCATGAGGTGGGTGGTCCAAGTCCAAGTCAAGGGATGCCAGAATGAATAGATGCTACCAATATAATGAGTTGGGACATTATGTTAGAGATTGTCCATAATTTAAGGATCAATCAAAGGCTATTACAGTAGTGGCCAATAGTAGTGATAGTAACAGATATGGTGAGGCACTCATGGTATCCGACAAGGCATCGACTTCTTTCCTATATTGGAATTTAGATTCTACATGTCTACATCATATATGTTGTAGAGAGGAGTTATTTGACACTTTAGAGAGTAAAGAGAGTTTTGTCCACTTGCCAAATGGATCAAGCTTACATCAAGGATATTGGGATAATCAACTTGAAGACACATAATAAGATAGTGAAGAAATTATATGAGATCTAATATATTCCCAATTTTCATAGATATCTAATTTCACTGAGTAGATTGGGTTCAAGCAGTTATAGGTGGAAAGCTAATGATGGAATCTTGAAGGTTATATATGGCATTAGAGTTGTATCAAAGGAAAAGAAGTATAGAGTAATTATCTCTTGACAGGAAGTCTAGTATGAGGTAGACTCCCTGATGTAGATAGGAACCTAGTGCAAGGTAGAACTCTAAGAGTAGGTGGATCGGATACGAGATGCGAGACTCGGGAGGATGATAGACATTGTCACGGAGTGAAGTTTTTATTATCACAGAAGACTTTTTCGAGCAGGTCTCAAGTCAGGCAGAGCACAACACATGATAGAGATGGGATCAAGTGACATGGCTTGACTCTAATATTTATCCATCCATAAGCAATAGGTATTTATCCCAAGGCATAGGGGCGAGATCTTTCAAGAGCTCTCAAAAATTAGGTGAAGCCCAAATATTAAGTTGAGGTGGAGATTGTTGAGAAAATATCTTGATTCGGTCTAAAATGCAAAGCCCAGGTACCATAAAATCCAAGAAAAGACCCAGTATAGGCCTAGGTGTGCACGAGCACATGGCCCAGGTGTGCTCGGTATGCAGCCCACAGCATGCAATGCACCACGTGGTCCATGCAACCGCATGTTTCACACGATCCATGGATCTATTTCATGTGGTCCACACAAGTTTCTCGCAAGTTTCGCATGGTGCACAGTGGACTGCAGGTGTAACTGAGCCCAAGCACACACAAGGCATGTAGGGACAGGCTCTTCCACATGTCGGCTCATGCAAGGGAGGCTTAGTGTAGTTCATGGATGGTTTCAGGTATTTTGACTTGGTTTGGATATCATTTTTGATATGGTTTAAATCTCTCGAACCCTATCAAAGTGCTCTTCAATATAAAGAATAGTGCATGATCTCAGGATCTATAAAAAGGATACAAATGGTTAGAAGAGCATCGTGGACATCATGGTAGCAGCAGAGAAAGTTTACAGGGGCTAGAGGGTCTTCTTTAGAGTTGAGAACTTTTGTGAGAGATCTGAAACTTCTAATTGAGAATTATTGTATAGGATTGAGAGTGCCACTTCTCCTCTTATAAGTGATTTTTTTTCTAATAATAAAGTCTTACATGTCCAATTAAATTATGTTGTGTATCTTTTCTCTTTCACTTTCCTCTCATGATATCAACTTCATCGATGGAGTGCGATCTTGGGTAGGGATCCGTATTTTATAAATATTAGGGACCCAAACAAGTGATATCAGTGCAGGTGGTACCACGTCATTTGTATCATATGCATGCCACATATATCGACCTTTTTAAGTGATTGGAGCAAATTTTATAATAACTTTGCCCCTTCAATGAAAACTTTGCCCCTTTCTTACCATTCATCATGTATGCAAAGAGTTCTCCTTTAGTTCCTCCCATGTTAAATGAAATAACTAAGCTCTTGTGAAAAATTATTTTAAGTCCAGAAGCCTTTTCAAATGCAAGCAGAATGACTTTAACAACAATAATACTTTCTCTTTCTCTTGCACAAAAAAAGATGTGAGTCATTCATAAAATGCAAACTTTTTAAATATTTATAAAAACACAGTAACTCCCCTATACATTTAACAAGCCCAAAACTCCTAACATGCTTAAGTAATATTAAGATAACATCTATAATAAAAATAAATAAAATAGGAGAGAGAGTCACTTTGCCTATTTTTTGCATTTGATCCACTTGTTGGGAACACCATTAAGCAACAAAGCCCCCGATGTAGAAGAAAGAAAAGAACAAAGCCAACTACACCACCTTGTAGGAAATCCTCTACCAATCAATAGAGAGAAAAGGAATTCCTAATTAACTCTATGATAAGTTTCTCAAAATCAAGCTTACATAGAACTGTAGAAGCCTTTGTTCTCTTACAATAAGCAAGCATCTCATGTGTACTTAGAAAGTTTTCAAGTAATGATCTATCTTTGATAAATGCTGATTGAGATTCATCCACCAGAATTTGAAGAGATTTTGCAAGTGTGGAAGTTAGGACCTTGATAATAATCTTGTAAAGACTATTGAGAAGAGTGATAGGATGCAAATCCTAAACTGAGAATAAGTTACCTTTCTCTAGAATAAGAGTCACCTATAGAAAAGTTATACTTTTAATTTTATCATTTGAGAAATCATCCACCGAGGATCCTAGATCAACTGAAGGGTTATTATAAAGAAGATTCTATTTGATGGACAAATTTAGAGTATAGGAGGAGCAAAAGAGAGCAATAATAAGGTAATCTTATCATTATTCAACTATTTTAAACTATTATCCTCTAATGACGGCATGTAATTTCCTCTTTTCCTCTTTGAGGTTATCTTGTGAAAAAAGGTCATATTTCTATCGCCTTTCTCAAGATAAGTAATCCTAGATCTTTGTCTCTAATAGAATTCTTTCCTTTCACAAATGTTATATAAGGATTGTTTTAATATCTTTTTGATTTTCAATTTTAGAAATGACAAATATAACATCTCTACCATCTTGTCAAGCATATCAATATCATGAATCAACTTCTCTTTGCTTTCTTTGATGACATTTATCCTAACTTTTGACCAATTTTTGAGAGATATATGAAGCTATTGAAAATTATCAACCCACCTGGTTGTCATATTTTGACATCTTTGAATTTTCTACCAAGTATCAATCATAATATTGTTCAACTCTTCCTCTTTCATCGACCAATTTTATAATCTAAAAATTTGCTGATGTAAGAATTTGACATCACAATCAAATATTATTGTTAAATGATCTGAGGTAGGACAAGTAAGGCTTTTTATATGGAGATTGGAAATAGATCATCCCATCATGATAAAAACAAAAACCTATCCATTCTCACCATAAAAGGATGGTCTCTCCTATTAGACTAAGTCACAACTTTTGAGATTAATATCCATTAACTAAAGAGAAGATATTAAATCTATAAAAGCAAGAGTACCTCTCACCAATTGTGGGTTACTTCATCTATGAAAGAAAAACTTCATGATGCTGAAATCTCCACCAATAAGCCAAGTTCCTTGGAAGTCTCTTCTAACATCGAATAATTATGGGAGGAAATCCACCCTACTAGTTCTATCTTTAGGGCTATATATAGATGTAATGACCATATTCTTCTTTAAATATTTAACTAAGAGCTCCACTATCATAGAATACTTTAATATATAGGTTCTACCATGATAGAAGAGTAATGGATTTCACCGTAATAGAATACCACAAGTCGAGCCTTCTACACCAAGAAATACCTAATCAACTATCTAGCTCCACCAATAGAATAAAGATTAATAGGTGAGGGGATACAAGCTTGGATTCTTGAATTAATAGTGTATCACTGTTAGAGTATATTGCCATGTCCTTCATCAAGCATCTTTTAATAAGATCAGCCAATTCTCTTATATTCCAAGTCAACATAATCTTGCTAGAAGGAAATCAACATAAGATATAAATAACTGAGACTCCTTTAATTCATCACCACTACCTTCTCCTTCACCTTAGCTAGCAAAGATTTTATCACCTCTTTGGCTATCTCTTTAGAAATATTAAAGCCACAAATCTTCCTCCATTCCATTAGTAGCTCTTAAGGAACATCATGCAAAGGTAGAAAAGAATTAGAAGGCCTTTCTACTCTGGAATTCTTCTCCCTTCTTCTAGGAGAAATGAGCTTTGCAATAGCTATTTTAATAGAACCTATATGTTTAAGATGAGCACTTCCCCTTGGATCTTCAAAGTTCTAACTTTTAGCTATGGTTTCCTATGTTTCTTGGAATTATGCAATCTGGGGTGTGAGGGAGGGTGCAAAGGAGCAAGCAACCTAAGATATATCTCTTGGAATTATGGAAGGTTCTACCTAGGCCACTGATACATCTAGGTCTAGTCAGTCCTGCATGGCACCAAATTTCCAGTCCGTATCGAACACATGTCAGCCAGCATGGACAATCGGCAACCCCTAAATGCCTCACCACCTAGACATCAAACGCGCACTCACCAACTCACTGTGGGACATCAGCCATTGCCAAATCCATCCCCACCTATTCCAGTCGCGTGTGCCCCAAGGATGGCCACCATTAATGATCACTGTCCGAGGATAGCCTAGTCACAGGGATGTGCCGTGCTGGTCACCACTCCTTGCTCTTGATACATCCAAGTCTAGTTAGCCTGCATGGTGCCAAAGCTCCAGTCCACACCGAACACATGTCAATTAGCTTGGACAACTGGGTAACCCCATAATGCCTTGCCACCTGAACATCAAATCACACACTCACCAACCCACTACGAGACATCAGCTATTGTCATTAATGCTCAGAATATGAGGATTGCCTAGTCACAGGGACATGCCATGCCAGTCACCACTCCTTACTCCACAACCACGGTATGGCCCTACCATGGGTGTGCCTATAGTAACCAAGATGCGCCAAATGCCACTCCCCTACATCACACACCATACCTTTTTTCTATCTTTAGGTATTAGGTATATGCCTATAACTTGTTCCCTGGTGATCCTCCAGAAAAAAAGAAAGGCCATGGTTCGCAAGCTAATGAAGAAGAATAAGGAGGCAAGGCCAAATGGAACCGAGAACCCATATTCTCTTGAGAGAGCTATTATCCTGAGAGCACATCCTGAAACTCCTTAACTCCATGAGCATCCACATGAGTGTCCATCAAGATATTTGCAGGCCTACCTACACACTTTCGATCTCCCACAAAGTGTCATGGCCTTCGCAACTCCACTCACTGGTGTGCCATCTCCCTAGAAGTGGGCTTCACATGTGCTGAGAGCCCATTCTCCAACAAATCTCATTTTATCTCCCTCTTTCGTTCCTTCTCCAGCTCCTTCTTTTGCTTCCTTTTTAAATTCCAAAGGAAACTTTGAGCCTCCTCTGTTTACCTATCCAAGAGATTGACTTAGGCATCGAAAGGTCCACCATCAAAGAAACCCTCTTGGGTGTGGACTTTTTGACCCTTCTTTGTCTTGCAAGTCTGACTCCTAGTGTTAGGCCACTATGAGACATGGCTCCATATCAGTAGCCATCTTAGCTCCAGTCATCCACGAGTCGAGTCTAAGTTAAAACCTCCTCCCGGTGTAACAATAAATTAGTGCTAGACGAAAGACCAAGTGTGCACAAACTTTATTGAGATTTAGAGTTTGCCTTTGGACATCTTTTATCTGCAGTCTATGCCAAGACCAAAGGTAAGAGAACAATCATCTTTATTCTCACCAAGGCATCCTCAACCTTGGCCACCCTGCCTTTGATTCCCCCAGTAGGGGAAGAGGTAGGACCATTAACTGCTCTGGCTATTACTATTGAGTAGTTCCAGCACTTCTTCTAGCAAGTTAAGACTTTGATAACCTTGGTTTAGGGCCAACGGCAAGCCTCACCAAGGTTGGAAGAGGAACAAGTCCATCAACCATCTCCAGTGCATCTACCTTCCCCGGAGTGAGGCAAGCAGCTCAGGGTGCAAGGCAATCAGCCTGAAGAGCGAGGTGAGCAAGGGGCTACTCCTATAAGGCCAGAGGCACCCTGAGCAAGGAAATTAGCCCTGGGCATGAGGCGAGCCTGTTGTCATGCCTTGCCTCATCCTGTAGTATCTCGTAATACCACTCCTGTTAGGAGTTAGACAAGGTATGTCAATCCAACTCTCTTATTTCTATTTTCTCCTCTATACAAGCACCTCATTAGATGAATCTTCAAGCCATTACCTCACCTGACGGTTTGGGCGATGAGGTGAGCTAGGCTGCAAGCTCCAAGAAGTAGATGGCTATCTAAAAAAGCTTCATTGACAAAACTTACCTCGGGGTGGCGAGCCTCGGTTCATGGTTTGTCCCTAATTTTTTTGCAAGATCATGGAGGAACCTGTGCCTTGTCATTTCTAGGTGCTTGCTATGGAGGCTCAGATCCCTCATACTTCTTCAGGGGGCATCTAACTTCTTAATGTGTAAGTCCTTCTAGACCATCTTCAGGGAAGTGGCAAGAGCTTGGTATACCCGGCTCCCACCTGGATTGATCTATTCTTTTGAAGAATTCGATCACTAATTTATGGCCCAGTTCCAAAGTAGCAAGAGGCCCAAGTGAGGCTCCAACTTCCTTTTCTATGTTTAGCAAGAGAAGGACGAGTCTCTCTGCAACTACATAGGTCACTTCAAAGTAGCCACGCTAGAGGTTCGTGGCCTCAAGCCCTCCATCATCATATTAGCCTTGAAGAGGGGACTATACAAAGGTAATTTCTACTTCTCTATCCAAGAAATTTTTTAGAAGCCTTCCTGAACTCCTAGACCATGCTGAAAAGTACATCAATACCAAAGAGGGCATGGTGGAGAAATGAAAGGAGAAGGATGATCGAAAGCATCTTCAAGAGTGTTGCCCCCATCCTCTTCTTCATTCTCAGCTATAGTATCAGTAGTAGAAGAAGAAGCGGGACAAGGAGTTCCACCCCTATTCTGGAAGTTCCAAGTAGCCTCACCATAAGGACTTCACCCCTCTAAATGCTCCCTAAGGGAAAATCTTAATGGAGATTAAAGGTTAGGATATTTTCTAATAGCTAGAAAAGTTGAACAAGAAGGCTTGGAAGGATTCCAAGAAATACTGCCAGTTTTATCACGATTTCGGGCATAACACCAAGAACTGCATCACCTTAAAGAGGAAGATTGAGTCATTGATTTGGTGTGGATACCTGTGCAGCTATGTTAGTCAGCCCAACACCTCGAAGGCTATAGGCAAGGAGCCCCAAACGATAGTCGAAACCCCTATGGAGAACAAGATCCTCATTGACACCATCTTAGGAGGATTGGCTGCTGGGGGGCATGCTTTTTTGGGCACCAAGCCTATGCTAGGGTAGCCCAAATCGAGATTTCCTAACCCAAATGCCAAAGGATGGAGAAAGAGTCTATTACCTTCTTCGCTGTTGATACCAATGGAGTTCTATTTCTGCATGATAATCCTATGGTTATTCTCCTTGCTATCTTAAACTATGATATAAAAAAAATCCTAGCGGTAATGGAAGCTCTAATGATATTCTCTTTTACGATGCCTTCTTAAAGATGGACTTGCCCAGGAATCGCCTCTGAAGGGCCGATACCTCCTTAATTGGTTTCTCTAGAAATGATGTCCCTGTTGAAGGTATTGTCACTCTCCCTATAACAATGAGCTATGCCCTAAGATATGCCACGATCCTAATAGATTTTTTGGTGGTCAAGATCCCAGTACCATACAATGCCATCTTAGAGAGGCTAGGCTTGAATGCTTTGCAAGATATGGTCTAGACCTACCATCTACTCATGAAGTTTCCTATCCCATGAGGTGGGTGAGGTCTTAGGTGACCAAGCATTGGTGAGACGATGCTACATGGCGACCCTCAAGAGCAAGAAGCCCAAGGAAGACATGTCCTCAAAGCTTGTATGCAAACCTAAATAAATGTAAATTTATAATATAATAAATTATTTTCTTAGGTTTTATAATTACCTTAAATGGTATGTATGTAGATCTTGAAAAAGTTCATGCAATTACTGAAGGCCTATACCCCGAAATGTGCATGAGGCCCGAAGCTTTCAGGCCTATATCGAAGGTTTTTCAAAGGGTTTAGTACCATCATAGCGCTAATCACTGACTGTATGAAGAAAGGAGGATTTGAATGGACTAAGACTATTAAACGAGCTTTCTTGGAGATCAAGGAAAAGATGACCCATGCTCCTATATTGCATCTACCAGACTTTAAGAAGGTCTTTGAGGTTGCCTGTGATGCATCAGGAGTTAGGATTGGTGGAGTCTTAAGCCAAAAGGACACCCTGTAGCATTCTTTAGTGAGAAACTGAACGATACTAGGCGTAAGTATTCTACCTATGATAAGAACTTTTATACCACTATCCAAGCATTAAAGTTTTGAAGACATTATTTACTATCTCAAGAATTCATTTTATAGTCTGATTATGAGGCTCTTGATTCCTTAATTCATAAAAAAAATTGAATCCTAGACATGGCAAGTGGGTTGAGTTTTTGCAAGCTTATACTTTTGTTTTCATATATAAAATAGGTTTAGAGAATCGTGCTGTCGATGCATTTAATCATAAAGTAGATCTTTTATCAGCATAATTCGAAAAAGAGACTCGAGCTGAAGATGCACTTAGTCATCGAGTGGCCCTTTTATCAGTAATTAGTATCATAACATGGGTTTTGAACAACTTAAAGAGAAGTATGATGGCTACTCTGACTTTAAGAATATTATAGCATCATTAAGACAAGGATCATCTAAGAAACTTAGTGAGTATATGCTTCAGGATAGTTACTTATTTAAAAATAATAAGCTATGTGTTCCTCGAGCCTCTATTAGAGATTTTTTTTAATTTGGAAAGTACATGCTGGAGGATTATCTAGACATTTTGGATGAAATAAAACTATCGAAGCTATGAAAATTCAATTTTATTGGCCTAGTTTGAAATGCAATGTAGCCCATATTGTAGCACATGTCGAACTTGCACAGTTGCCAAGCATCACAAACAGAGCACTGGACTATATACTCCACTACCGGTACCTGATTGTCCATGGCAAGGGTAAGTATGGATTTTGTTTTAGGATTACTTTGAATAATTAGAAAGAATGATTCTATTTGTGTATTAGTGGATCGAATCTCAAAAATGATGCATTTTCTACCTTGCCCAAAGTATTCTGATGTTTCCAAAGTTGCAAGATTGTATTTTGATAAAATAGTTAGATTGCATGGTTTGCCAAAATCAATTGTGTCTAATAGAGATGTATATTTTATGAGTTATTTTTAGAAGATACTTTGGCACTTAATGAGGATGAAACTAAAATTTTTATCTGCATACCATCCCCAAACTGATGGTCAAACCAAAGTCATGAATAGAAGCTTAGAAAATCTCCTTCATTGTTTAGTTGAAGAGTATGTCAAGAATTGGGGCTTATTACTACTTAGAGTTGAGCTTGCCAATAATAGTTCTGTTAATTGGACCATAAGAATGAGTCCTTTTGAAGTAGTGTATGGTCTTCAGTCTAAAAAATTAATTAACCTCATTTCATTATCCATGCATGTTAGGACATCTAAATCAGCCGAGGCATTTACACAGCATGTAAGAAATCTAAATGAAGAAATTATTAATAAAATTAATGTCAGCAATCAAAACTATAAATTATTAGCTGATTCACACTGACAAGCTCATAATTTTGCTATAGGGAATTATGTTATGATATGGATTAGGCCAGAGTGGTTTCCCTCTGGAACTGTTAAAAAACTACATGCCCGAGGAGCAGGCCCTTTTAAGATTTTGAAAAAACTGGGATCAAATGCATATATTATGGATCTACCATCTGATTATGGCATTAGCGCTACTTTTAACGTATCAAATATAATAAAATATAAAGAACTAATATCAATATCCAGTGATCCTTTTGAGCCTAATTTTTTTGATGAGAGTGAAACACCATCCAAGTGTCCACAGCCAAGAGTTTCTCGAAGACATGATCAGATTGAGAAGATCTGGATAGGCAGGTCATTTTTACTAGGAGTCATGGATATCAGAGATATCTAGTGAGATGGCAAGGCCGCTCTGTGTCTGAGAATACATGGATTACCTGAGAAGAACTACAGTGAATTGATCCTGATATTCTTGAGCATTACTAAAGTAGTATGAAGCCTGACTCGATGGAGTCGAGTTCTTCCCATCCTAAGAGAATGACAAGGACATTATCCAACACAGATTCTAATGTATACCCTTGAGCAGACATATATTTTTATTCTTTTATATGGGTGTATAGGGATTGGGCATATATTTTTATTTTTATTATATTTGTATCCAGCTCATGCATAGATCTCAGAGCATGAAATTGGATTAGTTTGGAGTTTGTTTCAGATTAGGCTAATTGTTTCAGATTGAGTTGAGTCGTAGAATTTTAGTTAATTTGGTTTTCAATATGTTGGGGAGTCCTAGAGTTTTGGTCTCCAATTTATTGGAGACTATGGCCTATTTAAAGAAGTCCTTGTATTAGATTAAAGATCGACAAAAACAGTGAATAAGAAAAGTTATTAGTTTCCCAACTCCATCCTCTCCTATATCTTCTCTTCTTCTCCTCTCCTCTTCTTCTTCTTCTTTCTCTCCTCTTTTTCCTCTCTTCTTCTTTTCCTATTCTTCTTCTTCCTCCCACTATTCTAATAATCAAAACAATCGATCACCCTTCCAATCGATGTCAATCTTCCAAAGCCACCAACTACCTCCCCTGTTTCAACTCCCCACCACTGAACAAGTACCAACCCACCACCAAGCCACCATGCGAGACCTCTCGTCCCAACCTCAGATAGCCACCGGCCAACCCCAAATAGAAGTTTCCCTTCTACCTCTACCCATTCCGACCACCATGCTGCCCATCATCACTGTCTCACCTCCTAAAATGAAGAGCCCCATGGCCAAGCCATTCGCCAGATCCCCTAAGACTCCCACTTCTCCTCCACCACAGCCATCGAATGACTAAGCCCATGGCCTCCTCCATCCTCTTGACTGAGAGAAGGATCGAGCGCCCGCCACCTGAATCCATTGCTACTGTCCAGATCCAGGCCTATCCTCTCACCGTGCCACTACACAACTCCTTCGACAAGCCACTTCCTGTGCCACCATCAATTGACCGCACCATCCTTCACTCCGACATCGATGCCTTCGAGATCACCGACAAAAACCTAGCCAGATTTTCCCTCCGAAGCTATTTCCCTATTTGGCATAGTCATGAAGGCACCCAAAGGGCCAGCACGATTGTGAAAGTGAAGTCAGCTATCATTGCTGACTTCAAGCCAATTTCAAGAAAAAAAGAAAAGAAAAGAAAGAAAGGAGAAAAAAAAGAAAAAATATCTTGGTTTAATTGATCAATTTCATTGTATTGATCTTCGTGTATCTTGATCACATGGTTTGAAAAAGCATGCATGCATTTAGAGCAAACCCAGAAACCTGAACCAGCTTATAATTTTGGATTTATTGGACTAGACTTAACTTTTTTAAATTTGAGAAAAATCTGACTGTAATTTTTTTCTTTTAGTATTCCAAGTCCAAAGACTTTACTAAACTCGCCATCCAATCAGGATCATAACTCGACTTGGTCAACACCTCCTCTTCCAAATTCAATCATGATCAAGTTTGTGAGCATCCTTTCCACTTAAATAGATTTAATTGATATTGGTAGAGAGCTTTTTTTCTTTAATTTTATTAATTTATATATTAATTACTTATGCTAAGCCTAAACTTACGGGTAGTTTCTCGATTATCCACAATCCTATTCTTAAGATCTAGGGCTTTCATTAGTGCTTGTAGTTATTTTTTTTTAAAAAAAATGATTATAGCTTAATCCCTTCCATATTCATAAAAAAATAGCTATTTTTTATTTATAATTTTAGTTTGCTGGCAAATAATTTTTTTAAAAAATAATAATATCTATAATAGTTCCATCTTTGCATCCTAAATCAAGTTGTCTTGCATCACCTATCTAAAATAGTACATGATATGCTTGAAAAATAGTGTCCGCATGGAGTCCAGCATAGCTCACCATGTCACCTACTAGCTTAGCATAGTAAGCAAACTTATCAAACCTTGCCACATGTTCCTTAGAAGCTGTGCTGGAAGAAGTCCTACACTCCCTCTCTTTCATAAGAGGGCGAGCGACCCAATACCATAACTCTTTAACACTAGCCACTTCCGTAGAAGCATGCTTATCATGTGTATAAGATTCGTACCATCCCCAGCCACATCAACCATTCCTCCAGGGGCATGCACTCTGCATAGATGCGCCATCCACCATTCCTTGTATCACATAACATCACTTAAGCGACAGGTAACTTCATATACACACCTATAAAACTATTCTCCAAGACCCTCCAGGTAAGTTCTTTAGCCTCCAAGGTAAGCCTTCAGAGAGTTTTAAAAGTTCTCTCTAAGCCTCTCAAGTCCTGATCGAAGTCTTAATAGAGGACGGGCCACCGAGAGCCTTGGTGGGGTGAAGTAGGAAAGAGAAGCTAAGAGACAGGGATGCACAGAGCTTCCCTTGCACCCTTGCTAACATCACGAACCCTTCCTGAAGCCTTGCCCTCACCCTCTCGAAGTCTTGCTGGTCTTCCTAAAGCTTCACCCATATCCTCTCCATCCACGCATGTTGGTGCGGACACCAGAGGCACCAGACGAGGCAGAGGCTTCTCAATCCTCTTTGGTTATATAACTAGTGTTTTCAGTGTTGTGTCCAGTAATAAGGGCTTAGCCCACTTAAGTCCCTACTTTGGCTTTTGAGTCCTTGTTTTGGGCCTTTTGACATTTGAGTCCTGTATTTAGAGTCACTCATACCATTAGGGTATTGAATCAAGTTTTGGGATGCTCATTATAAGTTTTGTCACTTTGAGTCTTATGAGTCCTGTAAGTCTTGTATTGAGTCCAGTCCAATTTTGTAAGAAGAAGACTCAAGTCACTTATGGATCCAACCAGCATGACACTCTAATCACTGCATGGAATCCAGTTACCCACATAATTGTGCCACTTGGAAAGGATGGAAGGAGTCATGGAGCCACCCTTGAAGATCCTGGTAAATCAAATATCTACAACACTTACCAGGAAGAAGGACAACCAAAGAAAACTCGGAAGCATGAAGCCCTAACCCTAATTCGATGCCCCATCCTTATGGTCACCACCATGTGGTCGGCCACCTTAGGGTCACCCCCTTGGCCAACCATAACAAGGAGAGTGAGAGAGATTGTGAGCCTAATTGGGAGAGGAGTTTCCATGTATTCTAGGTAAGGTTTGTGAGGGAAAAGGATACAAAAAAAGTTACTTATATACCCTTACTTGGGACCCAAGTCTTGTAAGCCTATATAAGAGACCCTCCTCTCATGTATTTTGATAACTTTTAATGAAATTTCTTGATTTTTTCTCCAACATTACTGTGTGCTTTGTCCTCTTAAGGGAATCTATGTGAGACCCATCGCTACTACAAGCTTCCCGCACCCTGCCTCCAAATCTCCAATGAAACCCTAGCCGCCAACCCTGCTTCAACCTTGGACGCCCCCATCACTTGGCCGCCCACATCCAACCCTCTTCTTTCCTTTCTTCCTTCAGTCTTCTACCTTATTTCTCCTTTATTTTCTAACCCTTGATAGGTGTTTTGTAGGTATCTCAGAGTCCACGAATCCAGGATTCCATCCGACCAGCTTTCGGGTTAGCGGACCGAAAGCCGTGGATCCACGGGGTCTCCGGCTTGATTTTCCAAGACACATCCGGGAGCGTAGAGCGATCCCTTCATGGATTCATCTTCAAATCACTACTAGGTACACCCTCTTGACTCACAAGTTATGGTATTGCCGAAGAGCTAGCCTTACCAGGGTTTCTTAGCTTTGGCGATCCTTTTTTTTATTATTTAGGGTATGTTTCTGCATGCATTTGCTTCTAATTTTTCTGTAGAATTTTTTGCTTAAATTTTGGCATATAAACACTTAATTTACTTCTTAATAATAAAAAAATAGTTTGCATACATAAATAGTCCCGCATCATTTGGTATCAGAGCATCTTTTAGGGCTTAGTTTTTCTTTAAGTACTCAGATCGAGGGCTTCACTATGGCCGTCCGGTCATAGGAGAGAAGTAGGGCTACAAGACCCTCTCGTCCCATTCAACGGGATCTCCTATGGCTTGTAGGGGTGCCGCTGTGATTGATCCTTGAAGAAGAAATTAAAGAGATAGGTATTTTTTCTGCATCACATCCATCCTAGTATATAGTTTGTTCATTTAATTGTTTCTATATATAAGTAGATTAGAAAAGTATGATTCTCCCGTATTTGATACTATTTATCAAAACTTTTTTATGATTTATTTTGGTCTGTAGAATTTTTGCATGCCTGATTACTGCCTGAGAACAATTCTGTCCTAAAATTTCAGCAAGTCTAATTTCAGCATGTTTGGGATTCTTTCAGCATAATCTTTGCATATTTAATTTTTCTGCATATTTTCTACATATTAGGTAATTTTTTGCATATTTTATTTTTGCAAAAAGAAAAGAGAAACTTTAGAGACATTGCATCATTAGGGTTTCATTTACTTACCATCACTTGCATAAATCACTCTAAGGGCACTCTCAATATGTCAGATGGGGGGAGGAGTTGATTACCTCTCTTTAGCCCAAAGCAACAATCCTAACATTCGAATCCAAACATAATTTAAAATCAATTAGACTTAACTTGCCTTGCTCTAGTGAGCTAGGGACACCAACAGGTCGGGTCCAACCTTTGTGGGAAGACTAGTGCATCCAATTCCCCTCCTATTACTAGAAGCCAGTGTCTAGGCTAGGGGTCTAAAGGCAAATGCCCTAAGTGGATTGGTGGTTCCTTAATTAGATCCCTATGAAAGCAGGGGGGCCTCGCACCGTCCCATCTCTTACCTAGCCAGTGGAAGGACTAAGGGTTATGTTGTGTATAAGTTGAGTCAACCCATTCTGTTTGGGCTCTAGGTCTAGGAAGCCATAGTCGATTCATCTTTGAGTCTTGCATGTGCACTAGGTCAGGAGTCTCATATCATCCACCACACCCATAGTTGGCTGAACACATGGATAATCTGGAAGCCCAAATCAGAGCCCTCACTGATCAGATGGCCTAATCTTTCACCCAGATGAACCGAAGATTTGATCAGGTGGAGACTAGGCTAGGAACCCTAGAGGAGGCACATGGGCCTCGCACGGAGCCAGACCTTGAGTCACCTCCCCATCCTAGGAGAACCCCATGCCATGATCCCTACTTCGAGGCTGAACCTAGGAGAACCCCACGTCATGACCCAGTCCCAAAGATTCACCTAAGGAGACCCAATCAAGATTTCATGGACCAGGAAGAGAGAGTCTTCAGGAGCATTAAACTTGGAGCACCCACTTTTGATGGCTATCTTGACCCAAAGGTTTATATATATTGGAAAGGAGAAGCGGACTGTATTTCGAGTGGTACGATATGTTAGAGGAGCGTAAGTTTAGGTTTGCCAAGCTTAAGTTAGTCCGCCAGGCCAGGTTATATTGGGCTAATGTTGAGAGAGTACTTAGGCAAGGAGGTTGTGAATCCATAGTTACCTGGAGGGCCATGAAAGCCAGGCTCGAATCAAAATACCTCCCAGAGTCATACCACCAGGGGTTATTGGACCAGTGGCAAAGATTGAGTCAAGGTAGCAAGAGTGTGGCTGAGTACATCACAAAATTTGATGAGTATGCCATGCAGTGCGACATAGTCAAATACGAGTTAGTCACCCTATCTAGGTTTAGAGCTGGCCTTAGGGACGACATTCGAAGGCAGCTTTTCTTGAGAGAGGTTGGTGACTTAGAGCAGGCCTACCAAATTGCTAAGGATTATGAACGTTTCCAGAGAGGGCCCATCTATCGTAGGCCTGAGCCCACTAGAAGCCCTAGTCAGTACCCAGGATCTAGCCAGGCCTACCCAAGTCGACCCAGCCCGAGCCGACCCAATTTGAGCCACCCCAACCCGAGTTGATCCCAGCCCAGTACCCTTATGGCCGGTAGAAAAGATAGAGGCAAGTCTATAAAGGTCCAAAGGAATCCTAATCCCTAGAGGGTGTGCTTTAGATGTCGCAAACTAGGACATTATGCTAGCCAGTGCCCAGTCAATGCCCTACACCTTGGTGAGCTAAATGAAGATGAGTCTGAACCCATAGTTGAGCCTGAGGGAGAAGTCTACGAGGCTGAGAACAAATTGCTAGATGAGTATGATGGAGAGGAGGAAGTGCTTGAGCCTGAAGACCTATTAAGAGTGGTTAGGTGCATCTTGACCCAAACCCAAACTAAGGAAGACTGGCATAGGACTAACATCCTACAAACCTTTGTCAAGTTAGAAGGTAAGGTGTTCAAGATCATAATAGATAGTGGGAGTTGTGTCAATGCCATCTCTACCAGTACAGTCAAATCATTAGGATTGACCACAGTGCCCCATCCTAGCCCTTATAAGGTCTCTTGGATAGATTCTACCTCCATCCCGATTAAGTCTAGGTGCCAAATCTTGATTAAACTGCAATCATATGAGGAGAAGATTTGATGTGATGTCCTTTCCATGGGAGTCAGTAGTATCATCTTAGGTCGACCATGGATTTACGATCATGATGCAACCCTATTTGGTCGAACCAACATCTGTGCCTTTAGTCACCATGGGAACAAGTTTGTGATCCATCCGACTCCACCCAGAGATCCAGTTAAGAGAGGTTCTAGTAGCCTTAAGGAAAAGGAACTAGGAGTTAATCTAATCAAGGTTAAGAAATTTGAGAAGGAAATTACTGAGGATAACCTTATTTGGATCTTGACCACTAAAGAAATTCATGAGCCAACCCAAAAGGAACACCCTCCAGAAGTAGTTAAGGCTCTGAAAGAGTTTCAGGATGTCTTTCCTGATGAATTACCTGATCAATTACCACCCCTTAGAGATATCCAGCATGCCATAGACTTGATCCCAAGAGCCACTTTACCAAACCTACCTCACTATAGGATGAACCCCACTGAGCATCAAGAGTTACAAAAACAAGTGGGAGAATTGCTTAGGAATGATTTCATTAGGGAGAGCTTAAGTCCATGTGCGGTCCCTGCTCTACTGACCCCTAAGAAAGATGGTACCTAGAGGATGTGCATAAATAGTAGAGCCATCAACAAGATTACAGTGAAGTATAGATTTCCTATCCCCTAATTGGACGATATGCTAGATATGATGGCCGGTGCTATAATTTTGTCAAAGATCGATCTCAAGAGTAGTTATCATCAGGTTAGGATTAAACCCGGGGATGAGTGGAAAACCGTGTTCAAAACTAAGGATGGCCTATTTGAGTGGGTTATGATGCCTTTTGGACTCTCGAATGCACCAAGTACATTCATGAGGATCATGACCCAAGTCCTGAAGGAATACACTGAAAAATTTGTTATAATCTATTTCGATGATATACTGATCTATAGCAGGACTAAAGAGGACCACCTTAGTCATCTCATGTTAGTGTGTTAAACCCTGAGGGAGAATAGCCTCAATGCCAACCTCAAGTGTGAGTTTATGATACATAGGTTGCGTTTGGTAGACGGTAATTTATCTAGATTACTATAAAATTTTAAACTAAGCCCACCAGATAATCTTGTTTGGTAGTTTTTTAAACCTGTAATCTATATTGCAGTGGTAATTTGGATTACCTCTCATGTTGCAATCCAGATTATCTCAGAGAGAGAGGTGTCTATCCAGATTATCGGAGATGTGGTAATCTGGTATTCTTTATGTTTTTAAAATTATCCCGTCCCTTTTACTTCAGTAAGAACAAAATATTTTCCTTCTCCCTTTTATCTAGATCCTCTAAGTGTTGGTTGGGATCTCTTCTTAAATCTATATTTTATTTATAAAAAAATAATTTTTATATTTTATCTATTTATTAAAAATATAATTTTTAAATATTTTATATTATTAAACATAAAATATTTAATATGTTTATATTAAAATTGAAAAATTAAAAATTATTTTTTATACTAAATAAATGTAATATATATATAATATTTTAAATATACTAAGTAATATATTGAATTTAAAATAATATATAATTTTTTATTTTATTTTATTTATAACATTAGAAAATATAATATTTTAAAATATATATTATATAATAATATAGTGTAATATAATATAGTTTAAATTATATATTACATTTTATAACATAACATATATTATATTATATTAAATATAGTATAATATATTTAATATAATATAATATATAATAATATATATAGTAATATTATATAATAATTATTAACTATATAATTTTATAAATAGTTACATTATAAAATATCAAATAATATAATACTATATTACATTACAAAATATCAAATAATATATTATATTAATATTATATTATATTATATTATTATATTATATTATATTATATTTTTAATAAATTTGACTTAGGGATATTTTGAAAATTTGAGCTTTGATTACTAGTAATCAATTTATCATACCAACACAATAATCAATTTTATTGATAGATTATCTGTGTATACCAAACATAGTAATCAGCATTACTGGCAATCTATCTAGTAGTAATCTATCTTGCAAGTAATCTAGATTACTATTTAGGATTTTCTAGCGATCCACCAAATGCAACCATAGGGTTATCTTCCTAGGTTTCGTTGTCATCCCAGATAGAGTTTTCATAGACCCTGAAAAGGTTAGGTCTATTGTCGAGTGGCCTATACTCTTTAGTGTCCACAATGTTCATAGCTTCCATGGCCTAGCAACCTTTTACAGGAGATTCATTAGGGATTTTAGCACCATCGTCGTACCCATTACAGACTGCAATAGGAATGGCACTTTTGAATGGACCAAAGCTGCTGATAAGGCCTTCCTAGATATTAAGGATAAAATGACCCACGCACCTATCCTTAGATTACCAGACTTCTTGAAGGTGTTTGAGGTCGCATGCAACGCATCGAGAGTAGAAATAGGTGGGGTACTGAATCAAGAAAATCATCCAACAGCCTTCTTTAGTGAGAAGCTGAATAAGGCTAAACTTAAGTACTTACCTATGACAAGAAATTCTATATGGTAGTCCAGGCCCTCAAATATTGGAGACATTATTTACTATCGCAAGAGTTTGTCTTATATTCTGACCATGAGGCACTCCGGTTCCTAAACTCCCAAAAGAAGCTCAACCCTAGGCATGGTAAATGGGTCGAGTACATCCAGGCTTTCATCTTTGTCCTCAAACACCATGCCGGGATAGAGAACAAGGTAGCAGACGCCCTTAGTCGTAGGTCTTTGCTTTTGAGTTCGGTCAGCACTAGAGTCATAGGGTTCGATCGATTAAAGGATGAGTACGAGGCTTGCCCTGACTTCGATGACATTTACTAGACCATTAGGCTAGAACCATCTAGTACCCATAGCGAGTATACCATTCAGGATGGCTACCTATTCAAGGACAATAGGCTCTGCATCCCTAGAACTTCACTTAGAGAATTCTTGATTTGGGAGACCAATGCTGGAGGTTTAGCTGATCACTTTGGTAGGAATAAGACCATCTTAGCGATAGAGGACCAATTTTATTAGTCGGGGCTGAAAAGGCATGTTGCCCAGATAGTAGCCAGATGTAAAACTTGTGCCGTTGTAAAATAGCAGAAGCAAAACACTGGTCTATATACACCGTTGCCAGTACCTGATCGCCCTTGGCAAGATCTCAGTATGGACTTCATATTAGGATTACCTAAGACCCAAAAGAGACACGATTCCATCTTTGTAGTGGTCGATAGGTTCTCTAAGATGGCTCACTTCATCCCATGCTCCCAGACCCTTAATGCGTCTAGAGTAGCCAATATTTTCCTAGATAATGTGGTTAAACTCCATGGCCTACCCAAGACCATCATATCCGATAGGGATGTTAGGTCCACCAGTTATTTTTGGAAGACTCTCTGGCACCTATTAGGGACCAAACTCAAGTTTTCTACATCCTACCACCCCCAAATAGATGGCCAAATCGAAGTGGTGAACCATAGCCTAGGAAATCTTCTTAGATGCCTGGTAGGTGAACACACAGGAAACTGGGACTTATTGTTGCCCCGAGCAGAGTTCGCCTATAATAGCTTAGTGAATAGGTCTACGGGCAAGGGTCCTTTTAAGATAGTCCATGGGTATAAGCTTAATCGCCCCATCGACCTGATTCCCTTATCCATCCATGCATGAGTCTCAAAGTCTATAGAGTCATTCACACAACATATTAGAGACTTGTATAAGGATATTAGCCAAAAGATTAATCTAAGTAATGAAACATATAAGAAACTGGCTAATTCTCAAAAGAGAGCCAAGGAGTTTAATATAGGGGATTCTGTTATGATTAGGCTTAGGCCTGAGCGGTTCCCACCAGGGACCGTTAAGAAGCTTCATGCTCACAGAGCTGGACTCTTTAGAGTGATAGAGAAGGTCGGACCAATTCTTATATGCTAGATCTGCCTCCGAATTTTGGCATTAGCTCTACCTTCAATATCGCGGACATGGTTGAGTATAGGAAACCGACAGTGATTCCTAGTGAGGCCTTTGGACCTATCCCATCCTTTGAGAGCGAATCTAATCCAGAGTGTCCATCTATAAATTGGCCTGAGAGAGGAGAACGGATTGAGCATATCCTGGACGATCAAGCTATCACGACCCGGGGCCGCGGCTATCAATGCTACCTGGTCCGATGGCAAGGTCGACCATAATTCGATGATATGTGGATTACTTGAGAGGACTTGCAGCGCCTCAACCCAGACCTCCTTGAGCGATACCAGAGCTACAGCGACCCATACTCGATGGGGTCGAGTTCCTCCCATCCCGGGAGAATTGGTGCGGATACCAGAGGCACCAGACTAAGGAAGAGGCTTCTCAACCCTCTATGGTTATCTAAGTAGTGTTTTCAGTGTTTGAGTCCAGTAATAAGGGCTTAGCCCACTTGAGTCCCTACTTTGGCCCCTGAGTCCTTGTTTTAGGCTTTTCAATATTTGAGTCATGTATTTAGAGTCACTCGTACCATTAGGGTATTGAGTCAAGTTTTGGGATGCTCATTATAAGTTTTGTCACTTTGAGTCTTATAAGTCCTGTAAGTCTTGTATTGAGTCCAGTCTAATTTTGTAAGAAGAAGACTCAAGTCACTTATGGATCCAGCCAGCATGACACTCCGACCACTGCATGGAATCTAGTCACCCACACAATTGTGCCACTTGGAAAGAATGGAAGGAGTCATGGAGCCACCGTTGAAGACCCTGGTGAATCAAATGTCTACAACACTTACCAAGAAGAAGGACAATTGAAGAAAACCTGGAAGCATGAAGTCCTAACCCTAATTCGGTGCCCCATCCGTATGGTCACCACCATTTGGTCAGCCACCTTAGGTGGTGTGGGCACTAGAATCCGATAGAGGCTCCTCAACCCTCTATGGATATCTAACTAAGGTTCCAATTTTTCGAGTCTTGTAATAAGGCTTAAAGCCTAAGCATTGTAATTTTTTTAGTCATGAATTTAGTCTCAATTGCTTTTGTTTTAGTCTTGTAATTGACCAATGTGGTCAAGTTGTGTCTATGAGTCCTGTATTGAGTCCAGCCCGAGTTTGGGCCAAGCCGGAGTGGTCTTTGAGTCCAGCTCAACTACTATTGGGCCAAGCCTTGAAGGATGACATTTTCAGCCCTGGGGTGCCACTTCATCATCCCATGTGGCACCACCTCACCTTGCCAAGTGGGTGGCACAATTTAGATTTCTTGGGTGCCAAAGGAGACAACATCACTTGATATTTTCCTCCCTTCCCTCCCCCTATCAAGCCACTTGCTAAAGGAGTCATGGGCGACCAACGAAAGGTTGAAGACATAGGCCTTGCCCCAAGCCCCATATCAAGTTTCTCTCCAAAGATGGGTGGGCAACCAAGGAAAGAAAAAAGACACAAGCCTTGCTCCAAGCCCCATATCTTGTTTTTCTCCAAAGAGGGGTGGGCGACCAAGGAAAGAAGGAAGATACAAGCCTTGCATTATGCCTTCTTCCCAAATGAAGATCAGCTTTCCAAGTCCAAGGGTGCCAAGATCCTTCATCCAAGCCCAAAATCAAGCCACACCCAATCTCATGCAAAGCCTTGGTCGGCCAAGAAGAAGGGAGTACAGAATTTTGGCATTTTTTCAAGAGAAGACATGTATTTTTCCTTTGAATTTGAAAAGGATCCTAAGGTGCATATATAAAGGACCTTACCCCTCATTTGTATGGGTAATCTTGATCAATGAAAAGAAAAACATTGAGTGCTACTCTTCTTGTTAGTTGCCTTCGTTCTTTAAGAACGTCGATCTTCGTGAGGGAGTTCCTTCGCCTTCGGGCATCGAGAGGTGTGAGGCCTTAAGTTACCTTCTCTTCCATGCAAGCCATCCTCCATCTTCGAGTTCGAAGTCATCGGGATGACCCACCTTGGCGCCTAGCAAGAAGAACTCCATCCACCACCAACCTCAACTTTCATTCCTTCATCTCTTGTTTTCTTCTTGTTGAATCCTAACTCTTCCATTGATTGTTCACAGGTCCTCCAAGTGCCATGACATGAAGTCGGTCTCCCTTGCTTTTGATACCTTCGAATGGAAAGCCAGCGCAACCGCAGGGTTGAAGGCTTAATCATCCAGGCCACATCTGCGAGAGCGAGTGAACTCGGCATCGGGAGCTTCAGAACTTTTAAGGTTTGCCTCCCTAACTCCTAAGTTGGTATTGATTTGAGAGTTAAGTCCTACGGGATTTCTCAATCTCGAGGTCCTCTTTCTATCCTGTTTAGGGGCTTACTTGCTAGTTTGAAGCTCTTGTTATCGTAGAACCCTAGATCTACTTTTGCTTGTCTTCGAGAATCCTTAACCTCTTTTTTTTAAAAAAAAGAAAAACCTAAAAATCACAAAGAAAAATCACCTATATCATCTTATCATCTAATTAGTCCCGCATCATCTGGTATTAGAGCATGGTTAGGACTTAGCATCTTCTTAAGTACTTGGATTAGGTGCTTCACCATGGCTGTCCGGTCATAGAAAAAAGAAGGGCTACAAGACCCTCACATCCCATTCTACGAGAATTTTTTATGGTATGTAGGGGTGCCGATGTGATTGACCTTTGAAGAGAAACATAAGGAGGTAAGTTTTGAATCTTAAAAAAATAGTTTTGCATCATTAGAATCTAGCATCTTCAAATTTTTGCATTTTTTTATTTCAGTATTTAGTCTGATATTTTAGTTATTTCTGTGTAGGAATGTTAGATTTTTATGATTTTTGTTTTGCTAGATTCTACATAATTAGAAGTATTTTCTAGAATTTTTTTAGATTTTATTTCAGTCTGTAGAATTTTTACACGGCTGATTACCATCTGAGAAAATTCTGATATGAAAATTCATCAAGTGCATCTCATCACATCTTCATTTTTCATATAGTTTAATTTTACATTTAGGTTCATATTTTGTTATCTCTAGCATCTTGTTTTTGCTATCATACATCAAAATCCAAAAACAAAGCTTAGATACATTTTATTAGATCATGTGTATGCCATCATTCTCATAAATAACTTAAGGGCGTCAATATCAAAAGATAAGGGAAGGAAGTCATTACCTTTCCTTAGCCCAAAAATAACCATCCTTGCATTTCGAACCCAAACCTAATCTAAAATCTAGTAGCAACCTAATAGATTAGGGACATCAACGAGTTGGGTTTGACCATTTTGGGGAAGCTGGTTGCATACAACCATTCAATTGGTACCGGGAAGCTGGTGTCTAAGGCAAGAGGTCTAGTGTCAAACGACCTAAGCGATGTTGTGGTTCTTTAATTTGAATCCTTGTGAAAGCAAGGGGGGCCTCCCACACTCCCACCTCTTACCTAGCCAGTGAAAGGGCTAGTTGATTGTGCTATATGTCTTCTACATGGACTCATTGTGATTGAACTCTTAGGTCTAGCAAACCCGTAACACCTTTCATTGTGTGTTGCATGTCGACAAGATCAGGAGTCCCCTATCACCACCATCATTCCCAGTCAAGTGAATCCATGGAGAACGATCGAGAGGATCAATTAAAGGTCATCATTGAATAGTTAGCTAGGGTGAACAATAGGCTTGATAAGTTTGAAGATAGATTTGGAGCCTTAGAAAAGAACATTAGACCATCTATCGAGCCTGAGTCTGAGTCACCTTCCCACCCTAGGGAATATTCTCAGCATGATCCTTCCTTAGAGGCTGAACCCAGGAGAATTTCCCGTTTTAACCCAGCCCAAGAGTTCGACCCTAGGAGACCCAATCCAAATATCATAGACCATGAAGAAAGGGCCATTAGAAACATCAAGCTTGAAGCCCCTACCTTTGATGGCGGTCTAGATCCCAAGGTATACATAGATTGGGAGGAGGACATGGAATAATATTTCGACTGGTACACAATGACGGAAAGGATGAAATTTAAGTTTGCCAAGCTTAGGTTGGTTCACCAGTCTAGGTTATTTTGGAATAGTGTTGAAAGGCTGATAGAGCAAAGAGGACAAGAACCCATAGCAACTTGGAGTGATATGAAAGCCAGACTTAGAGAGAAATACCAACCAATATCTTATACCCACAATTTATTGGACCAATGGCAGAATCTGAGTCAAGGGAACAATAGTGTGGCCGAATTCATTGCAAAGTTCGATGAGTCTGTCATGCGATGTAATGTCAATGAATCAGCTTCTGTGACCCTATCTAGGTTTAGGGCTAGCCTACACCCAGACATCCAGAGAGAGCTTTACTTTAGAGAGGTCACTGATTTGGAGTATGCTTACCAAGTTGTGAGGAACTATGAGTGTTTCCAAAGGACACCCACCTATCGTAGACCTGAACCCTTTAGGAACCCGAGTCGAAACCCAGGATCTAACCAAGGGTATAGTCAGGCCTACCCAAGTTGATCTAGTCCAAGCCGACCCGACCCGAGTCGACCCTACTCGAGCCGACCTGACCTGAGTCGACCCCATTTTAATAGAGAGGATAAGGGTAAAGCTATTGAATCCCAAAGAAACCCCACTCCCCAAAATAGTTATTTTAGATTTCATAAACCAGGGCATTATGCTAGCCAATGCACCTCCAAAGCCCTAATCATAGAAGAGCCAATTGAGAATGAGCTAGAACCCATTATTGAACCAGAAGGAGAAGTCTATAACCCAGAAGATCAATGGTTGGAAGAATATGAGGGAGAGGAAGAACAGTTTGAATCTGAATACCTTCTAGGAGTAGTTAGGTGCATCCTTACCCAAAACATAGTGCAAGAAGACTAGCATAGGACAAACATTCTATAAACATTTGTCAAACTAGGGGATAAGGTGTGCAAAATCATAGTTGATAGTAGGAACTGTGTCAATGCCATCTCTTCACGTACTGTCAAAGCCCTAGGATTAACCCCAGTTCCTCACCCCAATGCTTATAAGGTCTCATGGATAGATTCAACTTCTATACCCATAAAGTCTAGGTGCCAAGTCATGATCAAATTGCAGTCTAATGAAGAGAAGATTTGGTGTGATGTCTTTCCCATGGGTGTCAGTGGTATTATCTTAGGTCGATCTTGGTTGTACGATCACGATGCCACCCTTTATGGTTGGACCAATAGCTATACCTTTAACCACTATAGGAAGAAATTTACAATCAATCTAATTCAACTTAAGGACTAGGCTAAGAGAAGATCAAGTAGCCTTAAGGAAAAGAAGCATGGAGTCTACCTGATCAAGTCTAAAGAGTTGGAGAAAGAGATTGCTGAGGGAGCCCCTGTTTGGGTTTTGGCTACCAAAGAGAGTCATAAGCTGACCCAAATAGAGAACCCCCAAGAAGTAGTCAGGGCTCTGAAAGAGTTTGAGGATGTTTTTCCCGAGAAATTACCTGATCATCTACCACCTCTTAGGAACATCCAGCATGCTATAGACTTGGTCCCAGGAGCCACCTTACCCAACCTTTCTCATTATAGAATGAACCCTACCAAACACCAAGAACTGTAGAAACAAGTGGGAGAGTGTTGGCTCCACCCAGTGATTTTGATGAATAACAAAACATTGAGTACATATTGTATTCTAATGTGAATTTCAAGTTGTGAGTTTTCAAGCAGAAAGCACCTCAAAATTCCAAATATTTATGGTGTATGGCACGCAAATGGCACGGAGCAAATCTCACATATCCGGGCAGCCTCTTCATTAAAAAAGGGCTTACAATTACTTAATTATTATGTGTTTATGCTTTCATGAACATCATTTTTGATTTCAAGGCTTTTACTCTTGATTCTGGATGTTTTCAGTCTCAAGTGTCGACACCTGGACAGTCAAGTGTCGACACTTCAGCATTTGACATGGACAAAAATTCTTGGCACGCCAAGTGTCGACACCTAGAATTCAAGTGTCGACACCAAGTGTCGACACTTAGGTTTCAAGTGTCGACTCAAGGCCTGAGAATTTTGAAAATATATAACTTTGTTGGTTCGAGGATTTTTGTGTCAAGTGTCGACACCTGTGCATCAAGTATCGACACTTGAATGATCAAGTGTCGACTCCCAGAATTCAAGTGTCGACACCTGACAGCCAAGTGTCGACACCTGACAGCCAAGTGTCGACACCTGACAGCTCTAACGGATCTATTTTTCTGGCTTGCAGAAATGAGTTTTCAAGCTCCAAACGGCTATTTCCAATGCTCCAACGGTCACAAATCATTTTTAGAAGGTTTTTGGTGTATTTAATCTCCACCAACCTCATTTTAAAGCAAGAGAAGTGAGAAGAAGTCAAGAGAAAAAAGAGAGAAGTCTATTCAAGAGCATTCAAGTCCACTCAAAAGCTAAAAAGCCATTATTCTCTCCATACTTCAAATCAAAAGCCTCTTCTAGCTTGATTCCACTGAAAAAGCCTACTTGCTCAACTCTACTACATTCCAAAAGGAGGCAACTTGAAGAAGAGTGAAGTCAAAGCATCCCTTGGGCTTCAAAGATTCCATTCTACTCTTGAAGAGAGTTTGTTGTAGTATTTAAATTTCATATATGTTTTATTGTGCTTTAACCTTGCTTTCAAGGGTGTCTTGAAAGAAGGTTATTGTGGTTTGTTGGTGAGCCAAAGTGTTAAAACCAACTAGGGTTAACTTGTGAGCCCGAAGACAAAACAAGTAGTTAGGTTTGTTGGTGAGCCTAGGTGATAAAACCAACTTAGGTTTTTGACTTGTGAGCCTTGTAAAAATAAGTCAACTGTAATCTGGTGTGGATTATAGTAGAATTCCCAAGGGTGGCTTGGGGAGTGGATGTAGGTGCTAGGTTTGCACCGAACCACTATATATCTTGTGTTTGTGTGTGATTGCTCTTTTCTTTTTGCATTCTTTAATTAAGTTCTATCATCTTGCATCTAATTAATTGTTACTCACAAGCACCACCAGACCTTTTGTTTTATTGTGTTAAATTTTAAAAAGACCCAATTCACCCCCCCCTCTTGGGCTCCATTTCTGGGCAACAAGTGGTATCAGAGCACCGGTACTCTCTTGTAGGTCCAAGGATCTTGAGTAAAAGATCATGGCAGCCCCAATAGGCATGGGTATTGTTGAAGGTCAAGCTTCAAACCGACCCCCACTATTTAATGGCACAAATTACACATACTGGAAGACACGCATGCACATATTTATACAAGCTCTTGATTATAATTTGTGGAGAACAATAGTAAAAGGTCCTCATCAGCCTACAATGATGATTAATGGCATTCTCACCCCTAAAATGGAAGATGATTGGGATGAGAGTGACATTAAGCAAATTGAGCTTAATGCAAAGGCAATGAACCTTTTATTCTGTTCTCTTGATCATAGTGAGTTTAACAGAATATCCAACTGTCTCTCCACAAAGGAGATTTGGGATACACTTGAGGTTAGCCATGAGGGTACATACCAAGTACAGACCACCAAAGTTAACATGCTAATTCACACTTATGAAATGTTTAAAATGGAACCTACTGAGTCTATCAGTGAGATGTATACTAGGTTCACAAACATTGTGAATGGTATGAGAAGTTTAAGAAAAATAATTTCTAATGGTGAACTTGTAAATAAACTTCTCAGGTCTTTACCAGCTTCATGGGATGCAAAGGTCACTGCAATTGAAGAAGCAAAAGATGTCAACACTCTCCCGCTGGAACAACTGTTGGGCTCCTTAATGACATATGAACTATCGCTCAAACAGAAGAATGGAGAGGTGGACAAAAAGAAAAAGATAATAGCATTCAAATCTACTACCAGAGAAGACTCAAGCGAAAACTCTGAAGAGGATGACGAAGAAGATGAAACTGCTATGTTAGCAAGGAAATTCAGAAGGTTTATGAGGAAAAAGAAATTCAATTACAAAAAGAAACCTCTGAAGGGTGAGCCCAGTAAAGAAAAAGATAAGGAAAAGAAGGAGGAGCAGCCCACATGTTTTGAGTGCAAAAAGCCAGGGCATTTTAAGGTAGACTGCCCCTTACTAAAGAAAAGCAGAATAAAGTTAAGAAAAAAGGCCATGATGGCAACCTGGAGCGAAAGTGAAGACTCCAGCTCTGAGGAAGAACAACAGGAAGTAGCAAATTTCTGTCTAATGGCCGATCAAGAAGAGGTATGTTCTGAAACCGAAAATGAATTATCTTTTGATGAGCTTCATGAAATTTTTGATGAACTAGTCATAGAATTTCAAAAATTAAAGTCAAAACATAAAGACTTAAAGAAGCAAAATCTGGAACTAGCTAAAATAAATAACAACCTTTCAAATGAGAATGAATACCTTCTAATACAAAATAAAAATTTAAATGATAAGATTATGGGTCTTGAAAATGAAAAGAATATACTTGAAAAGAAAAGTAACTTAGTTTCAAATGAAAAATTGTCAAGACAACACAAAGAAATTTTAATGGAAAACAAGAAATATAAAGAGGAAATCGATAAACTAAAGCCTTTTGTCAAAAATTTACTTACAGTTCTGAAAAATTAAATTTACTGTTAAATAACCAAAGGGCAGTATTTGACAAAGCTGGATTAGGATTCAGAACTCATAAGAAACAGAAACTCTTTAAAAATTTCTTTATACCTGCATCTTCTTCAATTACATGCTATACTTGTGGTGTTATAGGACATAAATCTTACATGTGCAACAAAAGAAAATTAAGAAAAACTAAGAAAGTTTGGGTTCTAAAAGGAACCAATGCCACTAACCAAAAAGGACCCAAGATGGCTTGGGTACCTAAAGTCTCCACTTGATCTTTATTGCAGGTATGCCTTGCAACCAACAAGAAGAGAATGTGGTATCTTGATAGCGGTTGCTCAAGGCATATGACAGGAGATGTGGAGCAGTTCTCATCACTCACATATCAAAATGGTGGCAATGTAACTTTTGGTGATAATGGAAAGGGAAAAATCATCGGTATTGGTAAAATCCATATCATCCCTACCTCTTATATTGATAATGTTTTATATGTTGATGGATTAAAACATAACTTGCTTAGTATTAGTCAATTTTGTGACAAAAGTTTTAAAGTTGTTTTTGAATCCTCTTTGTGCATTGTTTCTAGTCTAGATGACAATGGCATTAAATTCATTGGTCATAGGCATGGCAATATTTATATGGTTGATCTTGATGATCTCCCTATTCAGAAAGGTCAATGTCTAGTGGCAATGGAAGCCAAGATCGATGAAGCTAGTTGGCTTTGGCATCGTAGACTAGGACATGCTAGCATGCATTTAATTTCAAAACTTTGCAAAAAGAATTTAGTAAAAGATTTGCCTAAACTTAATTTTGAAAAAGATAAGATTTGCAGTGCATGTCAACTTGGAAAACAAACAAAATCTTCTTTCAAACCTAAAGGAGTAATCTCTACATCTAGACCTTTAGAATTGCTTCATATGGACCTCTTTGGGCCTACTAGAACATCTAGTTTGGGAGATAAGAAGTTTGGTCTAGTCATTGTAGATGATTTCTCATGTTTTACATGGGTCATGTTTTTAGCACACAAAGATGAAACGTTTTCTGAATTCATAAGATTTCACAAAAGAGTTTTAAATGAAAAAGGTGTTTCAGTAATTTCCTTAAGAAGTGATCATGGAACTGAATTTGAAAATACCGATTTTAATAAATTCTGTATTGAAAATGAAATTAATCATAATTTTTCTGCACCTAGGACACCTCAACAAAATGGGGTAGTAGAAAGAAAAAATAGAACTCTTGAAGAAATGGCACGCACCATGCTTTGTGAAAATGATTTACCTAGATACTTTTGGGCGGAAGCCATAAATACTGCATGCTATATCTTAAATCATGTTTTAATTCGACCGATTTTAAAGAAAACTCCTTATGAGCTTTGGAAGGGTAGAAAACCTTCAATCCGTTATTTTCATGTTTTTGGTTGCCGTTGTTTCATCTTAAACAATGGTAAAGACAATCTAAGTAAATTTGATGCCAAATCAGATGAGGAAGTCTTTCTAGGCTACTCCACATCTAGTAAGGCATACAGGGTCTTCAACAGAAGGACACTTGTTGTTGAAGAATCCATTCATGTAGTATTTGACGAAACTAACCAAAAATCTTCAAGAAAAGAAAATATACTTTTTGATGAATCAGGTAACAAGAAAACTGAAGAAAGAAACAACAATGAAGAACTTACCAAGGAACAGAATGATGATCAGAACACTGACAAAAATCAAGCACAAGGTGATGAAGATACCTCAACAGTTGATCCTTTACCAAAAGAATGGAGGTATGCTCATGGACACCCAAAAGAACTAATTATAGGTGATCCATCTAAAGGTGTAAGTACTCGATCATCTCTTAGAAATATTTGTGACTACTTAGCTTTTGTATCTCAAATTGAACCTAAAACTATTGAGGAAGCTGAATGTGATAGTAATTGGATAAATGCTATGCAAGATGAACTTAATCAATTTAAAAGGAACAATGTTTGGACACTAGTAGATAGGCCCTCAAACACATCAATTATTGGCACAAAATGGGTTTTTCGAAACAAACTTGTTGAAAATGGAATAGTAATTAGAAATAAAGCTAGACTAGTTGCCAAAGGATACAATCAGGAGGAAGGGATAGATTTTGATGAAACCTTTGCTCCTGTGGCTAGACTTGAGGCAATTAGGCTATTATTGGCTTTTTCCTGTTTCATGAACTTTAAACTATATCAGATGGATGTTAAAAGTGTTTTCTTGAATGGATTAATTGAAGAAGAAGTTTATGTTGAACAACCCCCTGGTTTTGAAAATTCTGAATTTCCAAATCATGTTTATAAACTTCATAAAGCTTTATATGGATTAAAACAAGCTCCAAGAGCTTGGTATGATCGTTTAAGCTCTTTTCTGCTAAAAAATGATTTTACTAGAGGAAATGTAGATAAAACATTGTTTTTAAAGAAAAAGAATGATGATCTCTTAGTAGTACAAATCTATGTTGATGATATAATATTTGGTGCTACTAATGAATCTCTTTGTCAAGATTTTGCAAGTCTAATGCAGGATGAGTTCGAGATGAGCTTGATGGGAGAACTAAATTTCTTCCTCGGATTCCAGATAAGGCAAACCAAAGAGGGGATCTTCATAAACCAAACAAAATACACAAGAGAAATACTCAAGAAGTTTGGGATGGAGAACACTAAGCCATTAGGTACCCCTATGAGATCTACATGTAGACTTGACAAGGATGAATCAGGTAAATCAATTGATCAAAAATTATATCGTGGCATGATTGGTTCGTTATTATATCTTACTGCCAGTAGGCCAGATATCATGTTTAGTGTCTGTATGTGTGCTAGATATCAGTCCAATCCTAAAGAGTCTCATCTCTTGGCTGTTAAACTCATATTTAGATATCTATCTGGCTCAATTAAAATTGGTTTATGGTACTCTAGAGATTCTTCATGTGATTTAATTGCTTATTCCGATGCTGATTTTGCTGGGTGTAAACTTGATCGTAAAAGTACTAGTGGAACCTGTCAGTTTCTTGGAGTAAATTTGATCTCCTGAGTAGCAAGAAACAGAACTTTGTTGCTCTATCTATGGCAGAAGCCGAATATATAGCAGTTGGGAGCTGTTGTGCTCAAATCCTCTGGATCAAACAACAACTCGAAGACTTTGGCATTAAACTAACTAAGACACCCATAAGATGTGATAATACTAGTGCAATCAACTTATCTAAAAATCCAGTGCAACATTCAAGAAGTAAACACATTGAAATAAGACATCATTTCATAAGAGATCATGTACAAAACTCAAATGTAATTCTTGATTTTGTCTGTACCAATGATCAATTAGCTGATGTGTTTACAAAGCCTTTGAGTGAGGATAGGTTCTGTCTGATTAGAAGAGAGTTAGGTGTAATTGATCCATTCTCCTAGGACTCTCTTAGTATCTTTTTACCTTGTCCTAAAAGCTCAATACTTATTGTTTAAAACCCCAAGAATTTTTTTTAATTTTTCTGGATTTTCTCGAATTTTCTTGGCCAAGTGTCGACACTTGGAAAGTATCAAGTGTCGACACCTGACCAAGTGTCGACACTTGACAAATCCGAAGTGTCGACACTTGCGAATCTGAACTGTTTTAAAACAGGCCGAACGAAGGCTTTTTTGAAAATTTTCCTTCCCCAAATTTCTTGGAACAGTGGTCCCCCCTGTCCAAACCCGTCTTTTCACCCTTCAATCCATCTCAAATCAGATATTTTCCCTCTCTAATTTAGTTTTTATTTCTCTATGTTTTTAATTTTATTGTTTTTAAACCAAACGATCATGTTTTAGGTTTTCCGAACATTTTTCTTCAATCTAACCGGATTTTTGTGTGTTTTAGTAAATTTCTAAAACTCCATTTGAGGGAATCTTGTTTTAGATTTGTTTTTCTCGAATTTCCCTCATCTTTTGGATGTTTTTCAACCCTTTTTCATAAAAATCACTGTTTCATCAATTTTAAGCAAAATAAAATGGGTTTTCATCTAATTTATCCTTTTATTGATGATTAGGAAGGATTTCTAGTAATGCATTTTGAATATTTTCGCCTATTTGCAAAAACCCTAAATGCTTAAAACCCAAATCCCATGGTTTTTGATTTTTTGGACCTTACAAAAATAATTCTTTTTGGGATTCAAATGTGCTCCACCCAACACAAATTTTTCCTATAAATTTTACTCAAATTTTTTTTATTTTCATCAAAACTTATTGATTCTGGTTTTCGAAACCAATTTGAACTCTAATCTCAACCTATGGCCAGTCCTTTGTTCTGAACCTTTTTTTTTTCATTCTTCCTGGTCAGTTGGCTGATATGGGTCCTAGGAAGAGACTTGCAGTTAGAGCAAGGCCTTGTCAGGGTAGTGAGAGGAGGTCGAAGGCCAGATTCGATCCCGCTCCGCAGAGCAGTTCAGCCACTCCGAGCTCCCCCCCTGTAGAGAGGATGGCAGGGAAATCAGTAGCTTCAAGGAGGAGAGTAGATCTACACTGTTTCGACAGGCACCATTTTGGCATTAGAGAGATACTCTCAGATGCAGGATTAGTACCCTTCTGCACCATGCAGGAGAGATACTATCCTCACCTGGTGAGGGAGTTTTACGGTGCTTTGGACTGTCGACGACTCTTATGGACGACATCTATCAGGGGTACACAGATTTCATTGACTGATGAGTTGCTGAGCCGAGTATGGGAGATACCCCGGAGAGGAGTCTGTGCTTTCTCAGTTGATGATAGAGAGGCAGCTTTCAGATGCATCCTTGAGCGAGAGATGTTCACGGTATCTCAGTGGTTACCGCGAACCAGTTATCTTTAGAGATGCGACTGCTGCACCACATTACCGCACGGATCCTTCTACCGAAGACTGGCAGATTCGATTTCATCACACAGAGAGAGCTGATGTTGATGACCAGTCTGATCGAGAGGAGACCAGTTGATATACCTGCCTTGATGCTGTCACAGATGCATGATGCTGCCACTCAGCGCCGACACTGTTTGCCATACGGGATGGCACTGACCCGTCTTTTTAGAGCTTGTGGAGTATCATTAGAGGGGGAGATCCCCAAGGAGATACTGCACACAGATGTATATGATGAGAGGTCATTGCACCGCATGGGTTTCAGGATGGTTGGAGGTCGATGGGTTCGGAGAGAGTCTGGCCAGCAGCCAGATGAGGAGGATGAGATTCGAGAGGCTGAGGCTGGACCATCTGAGCCAGCAGTCCTTCCTCCAGTGGATATACCATCGACACAGGCAGAGCACCTGTCACCTGATGCTTCAGTTCCTCCACCACCATCTACCGGATTATCCTTTGAGGAGCATGCCAGAGCACAGTTCACACAGATCAGAGGAGAGGTGACTCAGCTGCGTAGCGAGGTCGAGCTTCTACGAGCACAGACTACCTCAGAGCATGCTGAGATCCGCAGATCCATGGAGGAGGGTTTTACATGTCTTGAGAGTCTTCTAAGATCACTTATACCTCCTGCTGCACCTGCTCCTGCTCGATCTGATGATGATGATGATGATGATGATGATGACGGCGGCGATCACCAGAGCGACCATGCATATTTTGCTGACGGAGGTGATCAGGATGTTGACCGAGCCACTGAGGTGGTAGGCACTGACAGCGATAGTGTAGGCGGAGCTGATGCTTACGAGGTGGTCAGTCGAGATCCTCCTACTACACCTGCTCCTTCTACTGCTCTAGTTGACTTTGTTCCGGATCCTATTGAGCCAGCTGATCATCTTTCACCTCCTTCTACCAGATCTTCTAGGGTTGTACCCGCTTTTGGTCCTGCCGGCCGTACTAGGAGTCTTAGAGCTTTAGCACCTCCTAGGGCATTAGCCACCAGATCTAGGATTAGTGCTCCTTTTAGTCTTGATGTTCCATCTGATGAGGATTAGCCTCACAGATGACTGTTTTAGATCTCTTTTTATGTTTGATATATGTATGTTTCAGTTTTGTTTGTACTGAAATCTTATCTCATATATATATGTTTGTTATCTTAAACCTTTTGTACTTCAGTTTGTTATATTTTAGCTC
This sequence comes from Areca catechu, assembly GCA_021397845.1. Lineage (NCBI taxonomy): Eukaryota > Viridiplantae > Streptophyta > Magnoliopsida > Arecales > Arecaceae > Areca > Areca catechu. Next base: position 43,673,802 of record CM038053.1, on the reverse strand, counting down.
TGATATAATGGGATATTTTAACTCTGATACAAGCACAATTTCAGCTATGATATTTGTTTCTATACTCTCTTTTTGTATCCATGCTAATTGTAAGGGGGAGGTTATTTTTTATGATTGACAAAAAGGGGGAGAAAAAGTAATGTTAAAAAGTAATATTAATTGTTATGAAGAAAAAGAGTGATGTAAATGGATGTTTAAGTAATGATGTTAATTGTTTTTGCGAATTTAACAAGTATTTTTTTTTAAGAAAAAGATGCATTATATTGATTTGAAGTTTACCTTAATAAGAAGTATCTAATTAAGGGGGAGATTGTTTTCTATTAATTAGAAAACTCATGGTTTGAACTATATTGTCTCTTTTTCTCAAGGTTTTGTTATCATCAAAAAGGGGGAGATTGTTGGCTCCACCCAGTGATTTTGATGAATAACAAAACATTGAGTACATATTGTATTCTAATGTGAATTTCAAGTTGTGAGTTTTCAGGCAGAAAGCACCTCAAAATTTCAAATATTTATGGTGTATGGCACGCAAACGGCACGGAGCAAATCTCACATATCCGGGCAGCCTCTTCATTAAAAAAGGGCTTAGAATTACTTAATTATTATATGTTTATGCTTTCATGAACATCATTTTTGATTTCAAGGCTTTTACTCTTGATTCTGGATGTTTTCAGTCTCAAGTGTCGATACCTGGACAGTCAAGTGTCGACACCTGGACAGTCAAGTGTCGACACTTCAGCATTTGGCACGGACAAAAATCCTTGGCATGCCAAGTGTCGACACCTAGAATTCAAGTGTCGACACCAAGTGTCGACACTTAGGTTTCAAGTGTCGACTCAAGGCCTGAGAATTTTGAAAAAACAGAACTTTGTTGGTTCGAGGATTTTTGTGTCAAGTATCGACATCTGTGCATTAAGTGTCGACACTTGAATGATCAAGTGTCGACTTCCAGAATTCAAGTGTCGACACCTGACAGCCAAGTGTCGACACCTGACAGCCAAGTGTCGACACTTGCAGCCTGACAGCTCTAACGGATCTATTTTTCTGGCTTGCAGAAATGGGTTTTCAAGCTCCAAACGGCTATTTCCAATGCTCCAATGGTCACAAACCATTTTTAGAAGGTTTTTGGTGTATTTAATCTCCACCAACCTCATTTTAAAGCAAGAGAAGTGAGAAGAAGTCAAGAGAAAAAAGAGAGAAGTCTATTCAAGAGCATTCAAGTCCACTCAAAAGCCAAAAAGCCATTATTCTCTCCATACTTCAAATCAAAAGCCTCTTCTAGCTTGATTCCACTGAAAAAGCCTACTTGCTCAACTCTACTACATTCCAAAATGAGGCAACTTGAAGAAGAGTGAAGTCAAAGCATCCCTTGGGCTTCAAAGATTCCATTCTACTCTTGAAGAGAGTTTATTGTAGTATTTAAATTTCATATCTATTTTATTGTGCTTTAACCTTGCTTTCAAGGGTGTCTTGAAAGAAGGTTATTGTGGTTTGTTGGTGAGCCAAAGTGTTAAAACCAACTAGGGTTAACTTGTGAGCCCAAAGACAAAATAAGTAGTTAGGTTTGTTGGTGAGCCTAGGTGATAAAACCAACTTAGGTTTTTGACTTGTGAGCCTTGTAAAAACAAGTCAACTGTAATCTGGTATGGATTATAGTAGAATTCCCAAGGGTGGCTTGGGGAGTGGATGTAGGTGCTAGGTTTGCACCGAACCACTATATATCTTGTGTTTGTGTGTGATTGCTCTTTTCTTTTTGCATTCTTTAATTAAGTGCTATCATCTTGCATCTAATTAATTGTTACTCACAAGCACCACCAGACCTTTTGTTTTATTGTGTTAAATTTTAAAAAGATCCAATTCACCCCCCCTCTTGGGCTCCATTTCTGGGCAACAGAGAGTTGCTTAAAAAGGATTTTCTTAGGGAGAGTTTAAGTCCATGTGCCATCCCTGCATTGATGATCCCTAAGAAAGATGGAACCTGGAGGATGGTGTGGATAACAGAGCCATAAACAAAATCACGGTGAAATATAGGTTTCCCATCCCCCGTTTGGATGATATGCTTGATATGATGGCCGAAGCCACTATCTTTTCCAAGATAGACCTTAAGAGTGGCTACCATCATATTAGGATTAGACCTGGGGATGAATGGAAGACGGCTTTTAAGACTAAGGAAGGCCTTTTTGAATGGGTAGTGATGCCTTTTGGTTTATCTAATGCACCTAGCACCTTTATGAGGGTCATGACCCAAGTCCTGAAAGAGTTTACTGGAAAATTTTTGGTGGTATATTTCGATGACATTTTGATATACAGTAGGACTAAAGAGGACCACCTTAACCTTCTTATGTTAGTTTGCCAGATCCTTAGGGAGAATAGCCTTTATGCCAACCCAAAGATATGCGAGTTCATGACAACGAGGGTTATCTTCCTAGGTTTTGTAGTCACCCCAAAAGGAGGCTCCGCTAATCCCGAGAAAGTTAAAGCCATAGTTGAGTGACCGGTCCCTACTAGTGTCCATGATGTACGTAGTTTCCATGGTCTAGCCACTTTTTATAGGAGATTTATTCAGGAATTTAGTTCTATCGTAGCACCCATCACCGACTGCATTAGGAAGGGAGGCTTCCAATGAACCAAAGCTGCAGATAAAGCCTTCCATGAAATCAAAGACAAAATGATACAAGCACCTGTCCTAAGATTGTCTGATATTTTTAAGGTTTTTGAGGTTGCTTGTGATGCTTCGGGAGTTGGCATTGGAGGAGTACTTAGTCAGGAAAATCACCTCGTGGCCTTCTTTAGCTAGAAACTCAATGAGGCCAAAGTTAAGTACTCAACTTAGGATAAGGAGTTTTATGAACTCGTTCAGGCTCTTAGGTACTGGAGGCATTACCTGTTATCCCAAGAATTCATCCTATTCTCTGACCATGAAGCCCTTCAGTACCTAAACCACCAGAAAAGATTAAACCCTAGGCACGCTAAGTGGGTAGAATACATTCAAGCCTATACCTTTATGCTTAAACACCATGCTGGTATTGAGAATAAGATAGCTGATGCCTTTAGCCATCGTGCCCTGTTGATGAATACCGTAAGGACTGAGGCTATAAGATTTGATCAATCAAAAGAGTAATACGAGACTTGTCCTGACTTCGGTGAGATCTTTCAGTCAAAGAAACAAGAACCATCTAGTGCCCATAGTGAGTACACCCTCCAAGATGGTTACCTCTTCAAAGAAAATAGATTGTGCATTCCCGGGACCTCTTTTCGAGAATTCTTAGTTTGGGAAACCCATGCAGGAGGCCTAGCTGGTCACTTTGGTAGAGAAAAGACCATCTTAGCAGTAGAAAATCAATTCTTTTGGCCAAGCCTGAAGAAGGATGTAGCCAACATTGTTTCCTGGTGCCAAACTTGTGCTGTTGCCGAACAGCAAAAGTAGAATACTGGCCTATACACCCCTCTGCCTGTGCCTAGTCACCCTTGGCAAGACCTTAGCATGGACTTTGTAGTAGGATTGCCCAAGACCGCAAGGAAGCACGATTCAGTCTGTGTAGTGGTTGATAGATTTTTCAAAATGGCCCATTTCATACCCTGCTCGCAGACCCTAGATGCTTCCAAAGTTGCCAAGCTCTTCCTCGAGCATGTGGTTAAGTTACATTGCCTTCCCAAAACCATAGTGTCCGATAGGGATGTCCGATTCACTTATTACTTATGAAAAACCCTTTGGCACTTATTAGGCACCAAGTTAAAGTTTTCTATTGCCTACCACCCGTAGATCGATGGCCAAATTGAGGTAGTCAACCGTAGCCTAGGGAACCTCTTGAGATGCTTGATAGGCGAACATATTAGAAATTAGGATCGTCTTTTATCTCGAGCTGAGTTTACCTACAACAGTTCAGTGAATGGGACCACCGAGAAAAGTCCTTTTGAGATTGTAAGTGGATACAAACCTAACCGACCTCTTGATCTGATTACCCTATCCATCCATGCATGTGTCTCAGAGTCCGCCGAATCCTTTGCACAGCATATTAGGGACATGCATAAGGAAATTAGCCAAAAAATTAATCTAAGTAATAATGCATATAAAAGAATGGATGATTCCCAGAAATGAGTCAAAGAGTTTGAAATTGGGGATTCTGTAATGATTAGGCTTAGGCCTGAATGGTTTCTGCCAGGAACCATTAAGAAACTTCATGCTTATGGAGCTGGCCCCTTTAAAGTGATAAGGAGAGTTGGCCCTAATGCCTACATTCTTGAGCTACCCCCAGATTATGGCATTAGCTCGACTTTCAATATCTTGGACTTAGTCGAGTATAAGAAACCAGCAAACATACCCAGCAAGCCATTTAGGCCTGACCTTTCATTTGAGAGTGAACCCGACCTAGAGTGTCCACCTCCAATTTTACCTGAGAGAAGAGAGCGAATCGAACGTGTCCTGGATAACCAAGCTTTCACCACCTGGGGCAAAGGCTATCACCACCTGGGGCAAAGGCTATCAACACCTGGGGCAAAGGCTATCAACATTACTTGGTCTGATGGCAAGGTCGACCGGAGTCCGATGACTCGTGGATTACCCGGGAGGACTTGCAGTGCCTCGACCCCGACCTTCTGGAAAAGTACCAAAGCCAAATCAACCCTTACTCGACATGGTTGAGTTCCTCCCATCCCGGGAGAACTAGTGTGGGCACCAAAATCCGACAAAGGCTCCTCAACCCTTTGCGGATATCTAACTAGGGTTCCAATTTTTTGGATCTTGTAATAAGGCTTCAAGCCTAAGCATTGTTTTAGTCTATGAGTCCTGTATTGAGTCCAGCCCGAGTCTGGGCCCAAGCCGGAGTGGTCTTTGAGTCCAGCTCAACTACTATTGGGCCAAGCCTTGAAGGATGATATTTTCAGCCCTAGGGTGCCACTTCATCATCCCATGTGGTGCCACCTCACCTTGCCAAGTGGGCGGCACAATTAAGATTTCTTGGCCGCCAAGGAGACAACATCACTTGATCTTTTCCTCCCTTCCCTCTCCCTATGAAGCCACTTGCTAAACGAGTCATGGGCGACCAAGAAAAGGTTGAAGACATAGGCCTTGCCCCAAGCCCCATATCATGTTTCTCTCCAAAGATGGGTGAGCAACCAAGAAAAGAAGAAAGACACAAGCCTTGCTCCAAGCCCTATATCTTGTTTCTCTCCAAAGAGGGGTGGGCGACCAAGGAAAGAAGGAAGACACAAGCCTTGCATCATGCCTTCTTCCCAAAATGAATATCAGCTTTCCAAGTCCAAGGGCGCCAAGATCCTTCATCCAAGCCCAAAATCAAGCCACGCCCAATCTCATGCAAAGCCTTGGTCGGCCAAGAAGAAGAAAGTACAGAATTTTGGCATTTTTCAAGAAAAGACATGCATTTTTCTTTTGAATTTGAAAAGGGTCCTAAGGTGCCTATATAAAGGACATTACCCCTCATTTGTATGGGTAATCTTGATGAATGAAAAGAAAAATATTTGAGTGCTACTCTTCTTATTAGTTGCCTTCGTTCCTTAAGAACCTTGATCTCCGTGAGAGAGCGCCTTCGCCTTCGGGCGTCGAGAGGTTTGGGGCCTCAAGTTACCTTCTCTTCCATGCAAGCCATCCTCCATCTTCGAGTTCGGAGTCCATCGGGATGACCCACCTTGGCGCGTAGCAAGAAGAACTCAATCCACCACCAACCTCAACTCTCATTCCTGCATCTCTTGTTTTCTTCTTGTTAAATCCTAACTCTTCCCTTGATTGCTCGCAGGTCATCAAGGTGCCACGATCACAGAGTCGATCTCCCTTGATTTCGAGACCTTTGGACAGAAAGCCAGTGCATCCGAGGGGTTGAAGGCTCTATCATCCAGGCCGCATCCGCGAGAGCGAGTGAACTCAGCATCAGGTGCTTCAAAACTTTTAAGGTTTGCCACCCTAACTCCTAAGTTGGTATTGATCCGAGAGCTAAGTCCTACGGGGTTTCTCAATCCCGGGGTCCTCTTCCTATCCTATTTAGGGGTTTACTTGTTAGTTTGAAGTTCTTGTTATTGTAAAACCCTAGATCTACTTTTGCTTGTCTTCGAGAATCCTTAACCTCTTTTTTTTTTAAAAAAAAAACCTAAAAATCACAAAGAAAATTACTTGCATCATCCTAGCACTAGTTAGTCCCGCATCATTAGGGTCACCCCCTTGGCCGACCATAACAAGGAGAGTGAAAGAGATTGTGAGCCTAATTGGGAGAGGAGTTTCCATGTATTCTAAGTAGGGTTTGTGAGGGAAAATGATACAAAGAAAGTTACTTGTATACCCTTACTTGGGACCCAAGTTTTGTAAGTCTATATAAGAGGCCCCCCTCTAATGTATTTTGATAACTTTTAATGAAATTTCTTGAGTTTTTCTCCAACATTGTTGTGTGCTTTGTCCTCCTAAGGGAATCTTGTGAGACCTACCACTACTACAAGCCTCCCGTGCCCTGCCTCCAAATCTCCAACGAAACCTTAGCCACCAACCCTGCTTCAACCTTGGACGCCCCCACCACTTGGCCGCCCACATCCAACCCTCTTCTTTCCTTTCTTCCTTCAATATTTGACCTTATTTCTTCTTTGTTTTCTAACCCTTGATAGATGTTTTACAGGTCCCTCAGAGTCCACGAATCCAGGATTCCATCTGATCAGCTTTCGGGTCAGCAGGGTGAAAGCCACAGATCTGCAAGGTCTCTGGCTTAATTTTCCAAGATGCATCCGGGAGCGTAGAGCGACCCCTTCATGGATTCATCTTCAAATCACTGTCAGGTACACCCCTTGATTCACAAGTTATGGTATTGCAGAAGGGCTAGCCTTACCAGGGTTTCTTAGCCTTGGCAATCCTTTCTTTTCACTATTTAGGGTCTGTTTCTGCGTGCATGTGCTTCTAATTTTTTTGTAGAATTCCTTTCTTAGAGTCTTGGCTCAAATTTCAAGATATAAACTCTTAATTCACTACTTAATAACAAAAAAATAGTTTACATGCATAAGTAGTCCTGCATCACATACACTTCACCACATCCATCTACCACCTCCACTACTTTACCTGGCTCAACTCCATCCATATAACATCATCTACCACCACTTCATCCACCTAGAAACTATCAACCCTTTTCTTATGTTTGCTTTTACATGAGACTGACTTAGACATCAGAGGATCCACCACAGGGAAACCCCCTCATCGTGGCCAGACTTCTATGTCTTCGTTGTTTTTATAGGTTCCAGAATGCCCATGCATCCTAGAAGAAAACTTAAAACCATCCAACATAGCAATCGCATCCAGCCATATCAGCAAGTCTCAAATGAAACTATAACATATTGGTGCTAAAGGGCCCATGCCCTAATGATTGTTAAGAAGAGCCAATAGCCTTATTTTCTTTTTATGCAACCATGGCAAAGCGAAAGGCCATGGTTAGTTCAATTGCTCCACCCTCACAGAAGGAATCGACCGGTCTGACAAATCACCCCCATGCTTCCTCGGACCGGAACACTAATAAACCTTTGGTCATCCCTTCCATCATAGCTAAATAGTTCCAACAACTCATACTCCAAGTCTAGTCACTGGTTATTGCATTCAAGCCTTATAGCAACCCCTGACTCAGCCTGCCCTAGTGTCGATCGAGCATCCACCTTCGGACACCCCCCTTAGCTTGGGGAGCAGAATATGGTGGTTCACCCTGCCCAACTAGAGCAGAAACACCCTTGGTGGCCTTTGACTAGTTAATAGCCCTGAATAAGGACATCTTATAAACATTGATCTCCAAGGTAGAGATCGCAAACACATTATCTTATTTTACTTTCTTCTTCTTCTTTGCAGGATTCCTCGACAGAGGGATTGCCACACCATTGCTCGAAAAGGTGTACCTGGTAGCAAGATAAGCTAGACCGAAAGCTCCATAACGTAGTTGGCTATTAGGAAGCCCTCCACTAGTAGATGATGGAGACTATAATCTCCACCACATGTTCGCCCTTATTATGGGAAATCATGGAGGACCCTATCCCTTGTCGCTTCAAAGCACCAACCATGGAGACTTACGATGGCTCCACCAATTTCTATGATCGCTTGGAGAGCTTCAAGGCTCTCATGATGCTGTAAGAGGCATCCGATGCCTTGATGTACATGTCCTTCCTAACCACCTTCAAGAACTCAGCTCGAGCTTGGTACACTAAGCACCAGCTAGACTTCATTAGTTCCTTCGAGGAGTTTGGCCGAAAGTTCATCATCCAGTTTCAAAGCAGTCAAAGGCCTTGAAATAGCTCTAACTCCCTCTTCTCTATCTAATAGGAGGAAGGAGAGCCTCTCCGAAGTTTTATGGATCATTTTCAAATGGCCATGTTCGAAGTTCATGGCTTGGAACCAGCAGTCGTGATGTTAGCTTTGTTGTTGGGACTCCAAGCAGGAGGCCTTTTTCACTCCCTTTCTAAGAGGTTCCCCTGTGATCTTCTAGAGCTTCTATCCTACTCCAAAAAGTATATCAATACATAAGAAGGCAAAACAAAGAAGAGGAAGGAGAGAGGGGAGTGCAAGCACCCTCAGGAGATATGCCCTCCTCCTTCTCAATCCAAGAAGCGAGGTAACGAAGCTAGATCTCATCATCACTCTTGAAGTCCTCGCTGCTACTATGATGAGTTCATATCATTGAACACTTCTTCGGGGCAAATCTTGATGGAAATAAAGAATCAGGATATTATTCACTAGCCCGAATAGATGAGCAAGAGGACCATAAAGAATCTCACAAAGTACTATCATTTCTACCGAAAGCATGGGCATGACACAAAGGGTTGCCTTGCCCTGCAAAAGGAAATCGAGGTCCTTGTCTGTCAAGGCTACTTCGAGACTATGTCAACTGGCCCAACGATCAAGCGACCTCTGGCTATCAATCCCAGCTAGTCATAGAGCCTCCTATGGACAATTGTCCCACTAGCAAAATTATCAACACCATCTCTAGGGGATTCTCTCTTGGAGGATTAGCCCTATCGTTAGAAGGGACTCCCACTTGGCATAGTTTTTATACTCATTTTTTAGGAGTTTGGTGTGGATGGTACCGGGAAGATGTGAAGAGATTATTACACACTGACTAGTATAATGAGAGGTCACTCCACCAGATGGGATACCATAAGGTGGGTGATAGATGGATGTGTGAAGTATCTAGACATAAAGCAGCTAGATCCAATAGCTCAGATGATGATGAGGAGAGATATGATGATGCTGCACCCTCATACTTGGCACAGGATGCTGGAGCATCAATAGAGACATTCCGACTCAGCTAGCCAGCCCGAGGACTCCACCACTAGCACCTACTACTGGATCATCTATACAGCTAGCCGGTATCACTTTTGAGTAGTTCACATAGTTTTCTGACACATTGACTATGAGGATTAGCTCCATGATTGGTGACTTGAGACATCATCAAGAGGTTACCAAGGAAAATGTTACTAGGAGTTACCAGGAGATCAGAGAGGATCTGGGGGAGCTTACTCTCAGGGTAGAGGTCATATAGCAGAGTTAGAGAGCTCAGGGAGAGCTTTGGGAGTTGGATGATTTGAGAGTAGATTTTCGTCGAATGAGAGGAGCTACTAATAGATTCATGCAAAAGCAAGCCAACACCATGATATCTGTTCAGCATGGAATTAGGAGGATAGAGTCTGAGCTGGGACCCATCCTTCTAGGATTTACAGGATCAAGGTCCTCCTTTGGTCAATCCTCTAGCTAGCCACCTAGGCCTTCACCATAGCCTACCTCTACTCCCACCAGGCTACCCTTTTCTGCCACTGTATGACCTCGTACTAGATTTCCTAGACCACCCACCTTTGGTCTAGCCTCTCAAACCCACGGCACTAGGGATCCATCTCCTCATTCCGCATCAACTTCGAGGACCTACACCCCTTGCAATGTTTACATTCTAGATGATGAGGATTAGGCATTAGGTCATATCATCTAGATCCTATGTATTAGGATTATATATGTATGTTTGGATTATTAGGATCCATATTTTGATGTAGTATTTTGATCATTTTATTATTGTACTGAACATTTTGTGATGTGATATATGAATGTATCAAATTTTGTACTATGCACTAGTAATTTACATGAATGAAATGGTATCTTATTTGTTTCATTCAATGATATGTCTTTGAGAAACCTTATGTTTTTGATAATGCTATGTGTGTATGGAATGCTTTTTACTTTATATATATATTACCCTCTTTGCTAGTGACAAAAAGGGAAAGTAGTATGAGATTAAAAATTATAAAACAAAAGAAAAAAAGGGGGAGTGGATATAAGATGCATGAGATCAAAACAATAATCAAAAAGAGGGTAGTACGGAAACAAGAGAGCAAAAGGAGTTAAAGAAAGCTTAAATTAAGGAGGAGTATTGTTTTAATACATTTTCAATCTTTGCAAACTATGATACATTCTTTATTTTAAGCTTTGATATATATTTTAACATATCTAATATATTTCTTTTAGCTCAGACATAAAATTTATTAGCTCTGATACATTCCATTTTGAGAACTGATACAATTTCATAAGTCTTGATACAAACTTATTTCATGATGATACATTGCTTATACATCTTATATAGCTCTGATTCATGCAATTTCTTAAAAGCTCTGATACATACTCACATATCAAAGGTTATGATACATTTTACAAACTGTTCTGATATATTTTATAGAAAAGTCTACTTTGATATTGTGTATATATTCTGATACATAACAGGTACTTTGATACTTCAATACTTTGAAAATTCAATAGCTCTAATACTTCTTATACCGTAAAGTTTATATATATATATATATATATATAAGCTCTGATACATTTTATATTACAAGTTTTTAATCTCCATGCCCAGTATTTTTTCATCATCAAAAAGGAGAAATTGTTGATCCCAAGAATGATTTGATAATTACAAAACTTTGGAGTATGAAAAGTATACTAATGCTTTTAAATAGTTAAGAATGCTTTTGTAGAGAACATTTAACTTCAAAGAATGATCCATGAGTTATTAGAATATTTGGGAAGGTTACAAGAATCATTGTAAGCTTTATGTATCATTGAAAACCCTTTAGATGCTTTGAGAGATCGTTTGTATGTTTAGAGAGTTCATTTGTACCATTGAAAGTTATTAAGATGTTTGAGAGCCTAATTATACTTAATTGAGGGTCAAATAGAAGTTAGAATATATGTTTGGAGTAAAGAGCTAACTAACAAAAGTAAGAGGTGACTTTAGCATATTCTGGAAGTGGTACATAAGCTTGGCATGTAAACGAGCTAGCTCCTATAGAGCACGAGCCAGCTCTCTAAAAAAATAGAAAGCTAAAATTTCAAGTCACCAGGCGAACTGACTCCTGCAGATCAACGAGCTAACTCTCTCAGTAAAATAGAAAGGCTAATTTTTGGTACAGGCAGAAGAGCCGACTCGAGCACCAAGTGAGCCAAATCTCTTAGAGAACAAAAAGGAATAATTTTGAATTCATGTAGATGAGCCGACTCGTGGACTAAGCGAGCCAATTCACAACCTTTTGATAGCACAGTAACAGCTAGCTGTGTAGACTTTCATATTTCAAATTTTGATGCTTCTAATGATTATTTTCTGATTTCTAATAGCTAGAAATAGCTAGAAAGGACTCTAAACTAATGAAAAAATACTTGGAGAAGTTAAGTTCATGGATTAAAGTCAAGATTCCTAACAATCATTGAAAATGCTTGAGAACTAGATAATATTCAATGAGTTGTCACCTGAAAATTCAAGAGAAGCTTGACTTCTTTTCACCAACTCTCTTGAAGTATTAAGTGAGTAATTAAGAGTGCATTATAGACTATTCATTGAAGCATTCAAGAGTCTTTAAGTCAAGCTTCAACTACAACAACTCAGCTCTTTTAGAGTTTATTTTTCGATTACTTTATTTTCTTTTATTTTTATATTGTTACAAGTTTCAGTAAGGACTGAAACTTGAGTTTGGATTAAAGATTTTGATTAGCTAACCTTAGAAAGCCAATTAGGTTGTTTGTGAGCCCGAAAAACAAATATCATATTTGGATTTTAGATTGTGGGCTGGGATAAACTAATCTAGCTATATTCTTGCAGGAATATAATAGAAATTTCAAGTAGACCTTGGAAAGTGAACGTAAAAGTTGGGATTATTCTAATCCACTATAAATTTAATTATGTTTGTGTGTAATTACTTCTCTCTATCTCTCTCATTTTGCTTATTGCATTTGCACATAATACTTAGCTCATAGCCTAGTTTTTTTAAAGTGTACATTTCTATTTTAATTTTTGAAAACCCAATTCACCTCCCTCTTAGATTATTGGTTTGGGCAACATCTTCTTCAAGAAGATACAGTCCTTAGTATCGTGCCCATAGTTCTGATGAAATTGGTAGTACTTCTTGGGATCCTTCTGGGCCTTTTTGTTCATCTTCCCTAGCCATTGGATATATCCTAAACCTTGATCTCCATTAGGATTTGCCCTCAAGAGCATTTAAAGGGGTGAAGTCCTCATGGTGAGGTAGCTAAGCTTCTAGATTGGTGGCGAAACTTCTTGTCCCACTTCTTGATAAGTCTATTAAATTTTTCAACTTAAGCCTTAAAATAAATATTTATTAATCTATATTTATTAAGAATTAATATTTTTTATTAGAGTTTTGTAAAAAAATCCATGGATTGAAAGAGCTTAATTTTTGAAGTCCAATGGTGCAAACGGCACATAAATCAGATTTAAAATGAGCCCAAAATTTAAATTCAAAGATTAATATAGGTTGGCATGAAGTTTAAAGTAGCCGGTCCACCATAAACCAGCGTTTAGTTCACAAAACATCCCACGGTCCACCGGCAGCTATTGCCAATGGTCCACAAACCAGAGTCATGGACCGTGGGGAGTTTTTATGGCAAAATCATCATAAGAGCTACTGTCCACCTTTCCCTTCGCTGCCAAGAAGCCATCTATGATCGGAGAACCTGTTAAGAGGTCATCCATGGTCGGAAAAGCTATCGGGAAATCATCACAGCCCATTTTTTTCTCTTTTCTTTTCTTCCAAGAGATCCATCCAGTATCCACCTGTCATCACCGGCCGACCACCATCCCAACTTGCTAGATCGCTGCTCTCCTCTCCAACATCTTCGCCATCCTAGAGAAGCTGCCATGACCCCGAGCTAGAGCAACCTCACCCATGCTCCCTGTCCTAGGAAATCACCATGAATATCACTATCAATCATGAAGTAATCCCACCATCATCAGAACCATCGATGAAGCTCCCCGCTACCATCCAAGCCACCGCCGATCTGCTATGGCTCTTCTATTATGGCTAGCCACCGTCCTCTAATCCATTTTTCTGCTTTCTTCTCCATTTGGCTATCACCACAGGCCATCGTCGCTATTCATCACTAGTCATCCTCCGATAGGAAAAGTTGCTAGCAACCTGATGCTGCCCCTCCTAGCCTGGCCATTCTCATAGTTTAGGGAAGACTCCTCTACTCAACCATTCCACTGTCTTCCATCCTCCTCGATCGCCCAGAGCCTTCACTATCAACTACAATCCACCCTGCTCACCGCCAATGCCACAGTCCAGCCACTACACAATTCCTCTAGAACTGGGAGAAGCCACGGTTGAATCCAACTAGGAGGAGGAGTTTGTGGCATCTAGGATTCTTTCTGGCATCGAGATCCGATTTGCTTCAAGGGGATCATCGATCACCCCATCAAATTACATATTGGATGGCTAAAATTAGTCCTTGTGATATACAACTGATTCTGACCTAGATTGACTCCGAATTTGATCGGGAGAAAGCTCTTGATGAGCTCCATAAAAGGACACTGACCAAGAGTACAGGCATCATCAATTCCACCACCAAGATTTTATTTCATTTTTCTTCTTGTCATTAGTTTAGGCTTTGAGTGAGAGGGAGAGGAATAAAAAAAAAGATTCTTCAGGAGAGGAGGTACCATGACAAAGCCTTGAGTCTCCAAGAAGATGTATCTAGGAGCCATGCTTGATTAAGGTGTAATATGCAAGGAAGTACAGGTTTCCATACTTTAGTTCTATATTTGTTTTCTCTATTCTATGCGACAAATAAAGCTTTAAATTCTTTTTACTCTTTCATATTCGGTTTCCTACAATTAATTATCTAGGTGGGATGGATCATGATCCTAATACGATATGGTCCATGCTCAACATAGATAATTGATTCTTGGATTTTCATCCACTTATCTTGTTAGGATCTTTTCAACTTAATCATTGGTAGCCATACTTGTGGGATAGGCCATGATCCTAATAAGATATGGTTCGTACTCGGCAAGATAGTCTATACTAGAGATTAGTTTGATGAATTCTGAGATAATTATGGACTTTAATTGCTTAGATTAAAATAGATGCATGACTTGTATTTATGATTACTTGAAAATCCAAAGACATCTTTTTATTATATAAATCCCTCGATCTTATATTTAATTTTAATTGATTAGTTTTAATTAAACCATCATCTCAATTTTAAAAATCTAAATATTTTTCTTTCTCTATTTTTTTATGAAATAATTATCCTTGATCTCCGAGGATACGATTTCTGCTCACCCTAGATATAGTAGTGAGTTAGGTTTTATTTTTGATCGTCTATGATAACGATCACTTCTTCTTTTGCTGCTATTATGGCTGGGGAGGATAAGAGTGGTCCTCTCGAGGATGCTTCCGATCACCCTTCTCCTTCCACTTCTTCACCATGCTTTCCTCAGTCTTGACATACTTTTCAACATGAGCTAGAAGTTTAGAAAGTCTTATAAGAAACTTCTTAGAGAGAGAGAGAAGTAGAAACTGCTCCCATACAATCCCCTCTTCAAGGCTAACATGGCAACGAAGAGCTCGAGGCCACAATCTCCAGCATGGCCACTTTTAAGTGACCCATGTAGTGGCGAAGAGACTCACCCTCCTTTTGCTGAACAGAGAAGAAAAAGTCGAAGCCTCGCTCAGGCCTCTTGCTGCTCTAGAATTGGACCATGAACTGTTGGTTGAACTCTTCAAGGAGTGGATTGATCCTGGTAGAAGTTAAGTGTACCAAGGTCTCACCGCTTCCCTAAAAATGGTCGGGAAGAATTTGTACATGAGGGCATCGGATGCCCCCTAGAGAAGCATAAGAAACCTGAAGCTCTCCAAGTGGTTGAAGGGATCGGTGGTGCTGTTATAGGCCTATATAATAGGTGCCTTAAAATGGTGAGGCACCGATTCCTCTATAATTTTGCGAGAAAATGAGAAGCAAACCAAAAACTGAGGCTCGCCACCCGAAGGCAAGTTCGACCAGCAAAGCTCCCTCAGGTAACTGTCCACTTCCTGGAGCTATAGGCCAACTCGCCTCATTGCCTAGACCATCAGGTGGGGTGGTGGCTCAAAGACTCCTCTAACGAAGTATCGTACATAAAGAAAAAAAATAGAAATAGGGGAGTTAGATTGACACACCTCATTTGGCTCCTGGTAGGAGTAATGATTGCAAAATGTTGTGAGCTGGGGCAATGCTCACTAGGAGGCTCGCCTTATACTCCAAGCTGACCACCTCACCCAAGGGGCCTCTAGCTTGGCAATGGGAGTGATCCCGGGCTCACCTTGCACCCCAAGTTCACCTCACACCCCAAGCTACTTGCCTTGCCCAGGGAAGGATGGATGCACTGGAGAGGGGTGGCAGGATGGCTCTACCTCCAACCTCAGTGGCGCTTGCTACAAGCCCTACACCAAGATCATCGATGCTTGTACCTACTAGACAAGCTGCTGGAACTGATCTATGGTGATAGTCTAGGCAGTCGATGGTCTAGCCTTTCCTCCCTCTGGAGGAGCTAGCTAGAGATGGGGTGGCCAAGGTTGTGGACGTCTCGGTGGGAGTAGACATGATTATCCTTTTTTTCCTTTGCCATGGCATGAACTATGGACAAGAAGTATCTAGAGGCAAACTCCATGCCACAGTGAAGTTTATGGGCATGTAGCCCTTCCTCTAGCACCAATCTATTACCATCGCAGGAGGTGGTGCTAACTTAGACTCGACTAGAACAGGGTTGGAGCTAAGGTGGCTACTAACTTGGAGTCAGGTCCTGCAAGATCCTATTATTAGGAGTCGGATCCTACAAGACAGAGAATACCTAAAAGCCCATATACCGGGAGGTGGTTCCCTAGTGATAGACCCTTCGATGCATGAGTTAGTCTTCTAGAGAGGTAAACAAAGAAAGTTTGGAGTCCCCTTTGGGTTTAAAGGGTTGAGTAGAGTAGTGAGGAGTAAGGAGAAGCCAAGAAAGTAACGAAGGAGGAAGATAGAATGAGCTCTATAGAAGAAGAGGTTCTTAGTACATATGAGACCCACTTCTAGGAAAAAGGTATACCAGTAATGGAGTCGCGAATGCTAGGACACTTTGTAGGAGATAAAAAGTATGAAGGGAGGGTTGCAAATGTTTTGATGGATATTAGGGTGGATGCTCATAGAGTCAAGGAGCCAAGGATATGTTTTGAGAGAGGGTTCCTCTATGATGCGAGGAAGGGTTCTCGATTCTATTTTGTCTCGCCTCCTTGTTCTTTCCTTAGCTTTGCTCAGCTTGGACTTGCCTTGACCTTCCTTATTTGGAGATTCTAGGAGAATAAGTTTATAGGCATGTACCTTATACCTGGAAGGAAAGAGGTATGATGTACATTGCAGGAAGTGGCATCTGACACATTCCGGTGGTTGCAGGCATGCCCATGATAGGGCCATACCATGGTTGGTGGAGCAGGGAGTGGTGACCGACATGGCTCATCTCAATGACCAGGCATCCCTCAAGCGGTGAGCATTTATGACAGCCAGTCCTAGAGCATGCAAGCTTGGGTGGACGAGGGATGGATCCACCAAGGGTCGATGCTCAGGTAGCAAGTAGGTGAGCACGTGGCTTGATATCTAGATGGTGAGGCATGGAGAGGTATCTTGGTCGTCTGAGCTAGTTGGCACATGTTAATCGAGTGTGGATTGGATCTTTGGTACTATGCTAAACCAACAAATCCTAACATATCACTTTCTATCTTCAAAACTGCTCTTTTTTAGTTTTATAAGCAAATCCTATTCAACAAAGTGCAGTCTTATTAAAATGCCATAATCAAAGTATCCTAACCTTGGAACTTTCTAAGAAAGGAGAATGCCATTAGGACACCTTCACATGTAAGCCACCAAGTGCTAGTGGAAGCCACGACCCCTTCCAATCCTTCTTAGATGATAGCGATCTTTTGACAATAGAAATGGAATTGTGAGATAATCATGGCTCTTCAGCGTCACAAAGGAGCAACCACAGAGGGAAAAGATGGATGATGGATCCCAATACATTCTTTGCCAAAGATCCCATAACCCTTGCAGCGGTGACAGGGTGACGCCATCCAGCATTTGGCTTTTCATGCTTCAGCTTATTTTGATCATATACATCATTCATGCCTATGATACCAACTTTATCATAATAGCTCAAACAACTTTAAGACATATGCTTCACATTAAATAAAGTTATAAAATTTTATATCCAGTTTAGATAAGTAGTCAGCATCTATCCGATGAGTGGTTGATAACCTATGCTTCAGATAAGTGATTGATTCCTGGTCATTGGACACTATGTACCTTAAATAAGTAATCAGTTCCTGACCGTCAGGTATCTTGTACCTCAAATAAATAATTAGCTCCTATCCATTAGGTATCATGTATCTTAAATAAGTGATCGATTCTTGGTTATCAAGCATCCTGTTCCTTAAATAAGTGATCAGCTCCTAGCATCTGGTATCATGCATCTCAAATAAGTAATCGGTTCTTGGCCATCAGGCATCCTATACCATAAATAAGTGATCAGCTCTTGACCATTGTGCATCTTGTACTTCAAATAAATAATCGGCTCCTAGTTATCGAGCATCCTGTGCCTCGAATAAATGGTTGACTCCTGGCCATTGGACATCATGTGCCTAAAATAAGTAATCGATTCTTTGACCATTTGATATCTCGTGCCTTAAATAAATGATCAGTTTCTAACCATCAGATATATTGTCTCAAATAAATGGTCAATTTCTGGTCAAGAAATATCTTATATTTCAAATAAGTAATCAGCTTCTAGTTATCGAATATCCTGTACCTCAAATAAATAATCAGTTCCTGATTATCGAATATATTTCTGTATATTAATAATTATTTATGATAAATTATCTATCCGGATATGAAAAGAAATGACACAACCACATATGAGTGCAGTTACTTGATAGGTGAGTTGGCCCACCACAATGGAAAAGGGAAACGGCAACAGTTTTATCCCGACGCTTTTGAGAAGCGTCGGGAGATCCCGTATACCCGCCGACGGTTTTAGAAAGCGTCGCCGGACTTCAAGAATTTAACGATGCTTATAAGCATCGCCGGACCTCAAAAATTTAACGACGCTTATAAGCGTCGCCGCCCGCAAACCCCCTGACGCTTTCTAAAAGCGCCGTCATCTTCCGACGCTTAGAAGCATCGCCAGAAAAAGCGTCGCTAGGTTTTTTATTTCCCCTGCACCCGAGCCCTAGGTTTTCATCGCTTCAGCCGCCGCCGCCTGAACCCCGTCTTTCTTCCTCCTCCCTCTCCCTACTCCTTCATCTCCGGCATGTCACTTTTAGTCCCTCGCCACTGAAGCTCAATCTCCGGCGCCTTCATCTCCGTCGCATTGCACCTAAACCCACCCAACTTCACTCCTCCGGTTATAAGTATTTTTCTTAATTTCGTTGGGTTAATTTTTTTTTTTTTTTGCCATTTTAGAGTACATTCAAGTAGGATTTAGCTTTGTTATTCTACTTCCTTGCTTTTATTAAGTTGTAGTTTTGCAATCAACAAAATCTTACTTCTCTAATCATTTACATTTTTTAGCATGCTTGTGTATGCCTTTTCTAAGTATTTATTGGTTCTTTTTATGCTTTTACAGACATTTTGGTTTTTGGCTTGGAGTAAGGGCACATATTAATTTGATAATATATATCTTGCAGGTTTACATTGATTCTCCTACTTTTAATCATAATTTATGTTGTACTTGCATTTGTATGCCATGGTATCACTCAGACAACTTGTATCTAGTGATGATTGGTACTGGTATTTATTATGTTTCTTGTGTATTTGGTTGCCATTTATTTCTTAATGTGAATAAGCTTACATATTATTGGTCTGGGCTCTTTGATTATGTTAGGAGTGTCACTTACATGTTTATTGTTCCTCTGTTGTGGAGACTTGTGACGAAGATGTAATCTTGTACTATAAAATCTCATATCTAATTTTGTAGAATTGTTAAAAAAGGAACTCTTGTAGAAGCATTTTCCCTCATGCATTAAATCATCAAATTGCAAGCATATGAGAATTCAGATGCTGAAATGCGAAGGCAACTCAGAAGATTAACTGCAAGGGAAATAATTAGAGAAGTTCTATTAAATTTTCAGTACTTGCTGGTATTCTAGCTAGATAAGGAATGGACTTAATTTAGCTTAGCATAGTGGAAACAAGAATTTCCACTATGAGTGTGACGATGGATGATAGATTTTGAGAAGTAAATCTGTTGGTAGGTCCATGTCAAAGTTATCATATACCACAAGGAGGAAACATGGCAAAACTACACTTGCCAGCCATGATTCTCCTCACCTATAACTACTATCCAGTCAGTTAAATCATCCTCACATCAGGTAGGGAACAATTTCACGCTTCTTGAGGCCAGGTTTCCTGCTTGTTAACTGAAAGACATGAAATAACATATATCCCAAAAATGTTACATGCACATCGCTGGAAAAGAATGAATCAGTCCTGAATCATGTAAATTCTAGATCACAAGAAAAAAAAATATATCTCCTGTGACCACAACAGTGTTAAGTAGTCTGGTCATTTTTGGTTCTTGAATAAAAGGATGAAACAGTGCATGTGCATAACTACAGTAAATGTTATTCTGTTCTGACATTAGGTTTGAGTTTATGGTTTTCAAAAAGTCATCTTGATTCTTCTAAAGTCATATATTATACTAGTCCAAGTACAGGAGCGAGGTTCAAGCTTAAATAAGTTGGTAATTGCACACCACTAAGAAAAATATGCTTTACCTATTTTGTTGTCTTTTCTTATCAGGTGCTTAACTGCTTGGAGATTAAAGAAACTCTGTAATCAATTTTAAAATTGGTTTAAGGTTTGTATATGGAGGCTATGATGATTATGCGATGTATGTTTGGCTGATTCAACTATTTCTAATGGCAACAATCTTGGATGGCCTTTTTTTGTAGGCAACCGATTATAGTCATTTTGATTTAGTTGCGGATTAAATAGTATATAACTGAGCATCCTCATTATTTTTTATTATTTATTGTTCTTTTTCTTAGTAGATTATTTCTGTTTATTTATAAGTTTCTTGGTATATACCTGCATCTTACTGAACATGTTATGCTTTAGGGTTAGTTTCATTATTGCAAATCTTTGATTTCAATACCATCTGTAGCTTTATTACGATCAATTGTGATATTTTAGATATTTTTTAAAAAACTTGTATTGTATAGAAACATAGACCCGTCAATTGATTAAAGTACATATTCTACAGCATCCGTACAATTATTTTATTTTTGTACGGATAGGGGAAATATGTACAATGGTCAATTGAATGTCCAGTTTGGACAGTTTAAGAATTGCAAATAATTTTATAGGTACTTACAGTAATTACACGGTACGGATAGAGTTCCAGATATATTTCGGATATCATTTCTTTTAGTTCTCCTCATACATATTTATTTGTATGGGGAGAACTAAGGGAAAATGCTGCTGAAGTTTTTCTGGAACTTTTATTACGTATCCTTTGGTTACTGTAAATGACCTATATAATTAATGCAATTCTTGAATGGGATAGGACATCTTTACCTATTAGTTGGTGATAGGGTGCATTTAATAATACTGTAATTGATCTATTGAATAAACTTATTTTAAATTTATTCTGTTCTTATAAATAATTATTTATTTCAGTTAGCTTTTTCTTACAATGGATAAGAGTTGGATAACTAAACCAAGGAATAGCAAAGAATATCTTGATGGAGTACAGAATTTCATTAAATTTGGTATGAAGAGTAGCATTAGTGGGAAGATTTTATGTCCATGCCGAAAATGTGTAAATTCCAGTTCTCTATATCCGAATATTGTTGAAGAACATTTGGTATGGAATGGTTTTTTAAGAGGTTATACTAAGTTGTTTTTTCATGGAGAGTCAAGGTTATAATCTACATGTAACCAAACCTCTAACATGGAACATATATCTGATTTTGGATCCAGTAACCAACAAAAAAATCTTGCAAGAGATGATGATATCAGGAGTTTGCTCAGAGATGCTTTTGAATATGGTGCTCAACATCTTGAAGATTGCAGTGGAGGACAAGTAGCAGCTGGGTTACCTGAGGATCCTATATTTACTGAATCTATACATGATGAAGAGATGATACCCCCAAGTCATGTTGGAACAGATCGTTATTAGAAGCTGACAAGAGATGCAGATCAAGAATTATATGCCGATTGCAAGAACTTTTCAAAAAAAATTTTCTTGTACATTTGTTTCATATAAAATACTTGAATGGATGGTCTGGCAAGAGTTTTACTATGCTGCTCAAGTTGTTAAAGGATGCATTTCCTGAAGGTACTAGTTTACCAACATCTTGTTATGAAGCCAAAAAACTAGTAAAGGAATTGGATCTTGGATACGAAAAGATTCATAGCTGTCCAAATGATTGTATATTATATCAGGAAGAACATGCCGATCAAGAGTCGTGCCATGTGTGTGGATGATCACAATGGACGAAGCAAAAAGAAAATGAGAGCGAGGGATTAGATAAATTGGATGCAACACAAATTAAACAAAAGCCGGCGAAGGTATTACGCTATTTTCCTCTTGTACCTAGATTGAAAAGGATTTATGCATCATCAAAGATAGCTTCGTCAATGAGATGGCATGATGAAAGCCGTACAAGAGATGGAATGCTGAGACACCCAGCGGATAGTTTAGCATGGAAAGTATTTGATGACAGACATCCTGATTTTGCATCTGATGCTCGTAATGTCAGGCTGGGTTTAGCCAGTGATGGGTTCAATCCATTTCGGACCTTAAGTTCTATCTATAGCACCTGGCTAGTTGTACTAATTTCTTATAATTTGCCACCATGGATATGCATGAAACAGTCTTCACTTATTTTATCAATGGTCATTCTAGGTGATAAGGGTCCAGGCAATGATATTGATGTTTTCTTACAACCTTTAATAGATGAATTGAAACAACTGTGGGAGGGTATCAGTGCAATTGATGCTTCGAATGGCCAAACATTCAATCTACGGGCAGCTCTATTATGGACTGTTAATGATTTTCCTGCATATGCTAATTTATCTGGCTAGAGCACTAAGGGACGAGTTGCATGTCCTTCTTGTGATGAATCAAACCATTCAATTTGGTTAAAACATGGAGAAAAGTTCTGTTATATGGGACATCGTCGATGGTTGGAGGCAAATCATCCATTTCGATTTCAGAAGGTTTTATTTGATGGTACTATAGAGTTGGGATCTGCTCCAATTCTACCTTCTGGTTCTGATATTCGTAGACAAATGCTTGGTATCAGACAGTTACGGCAAGATGACAAAGTTCTCTAAAAAGCGAGGAAGAGATGATGTTGAGACTTCAGTACAAGAAGTATCGGAGGAAGTCAATACTTGCACCTTAGATACGGCAGTGTTCGAGGATCCAGATAATTTCTTTGAAATTGAAAATGATGATGATATAATCACAGCAACTACCCATCAACATACTAAACAATTATGGAAGAAAAGAAGCATATTCTTTGACTTACCTTATTGGGAGCATAATATACTCCGGCATAATTTTGATGTTATGTATATAGAAAAGAATGTTTGTGATAATTTGATTGGAACAATATTAAATCTTGATGGAAAGACTAAAGATAACATGAAGGCGCATCTTGATTTAAAAGAAATGGGCATCCGACATGAACTTCATCCACAAGTTCTTGCAAATGATAGAACTTATATCCCTCATGCATGTTATACAATGTCTAGTCGAAAAAAGATCTCTTCCTAACAGTTTTAAAGAATATCAAAGTTCCTGATGGATATGCCTCAAATATTTCACGATGTGTGAATCTGAAAGAGCACAAAATTTTAATTCTTAAAAGTCATGATGGACATATATTAATGCAAGATATTCTTCCATTGTCTTTAAGGTCGTCAATGCCAAAACAAGTTATTATGGTTGTTTTTTAGTTATCATCATTCTTTAAGGCATTATGTTCTAAGGTTCTTGATCCTCAGAGTTTGATCAGTTGCAGTCTTAAGTCGTACTTACATTATGTCAGATGGAAAAGATTTTCCTCCTAGGTTTTTACGATGATGGTTCATCTACTCATTCACCTAGCTTCAGAAGCTAAACTTGGTGGACCGGTACAGTACAGATGGATGTACCCTATCGAGAGGTAATGCTATAAAATTTAAATTTTATAATTTATATAACTTTTTCATTATTTAATATGATATAAATATCATACTTTTTGAAGGTATCTTGTACGTTTGAAGGATTATGTACGAAACAAAGCCCATCCTGAGGGCTTAATAGCAGAGGGATATATTGCTGAAGAGTGTTTAACATTTTGTTCAAGATATCTCGAAGGTATAAATATTGTATTCAATCGACCTAAACGTCATGATGATACTATGGAGAATACAGATCTATACAAATTTGCATCATCCGGAAGATTTATAGAAAAAGCTGAAAGTATTGTTATTGACTATAAATCCATGTCACAAGCACACCGTTATGTATTGCTACATAGTGACATAATATCTGACTATCGCTGGTTAGTCTATCTACACATGGATAATACTAAATATTAGACATGTTGTTGTTAAACTTATATTTGATTGTCATGCAGTGAGTTTTTATCTGTACAACGACAAGCCAATCATTCTACTCGTCCTAATCCAAGGATTGACAAAGATGGTTGGTTGAGTTATTCCCTAATTGACTTGCCAATCAGGTTAGTATATATAAGTCGTATAATAATTTATATATATTTTAACATCGAATAAGTGATCGATAATTGATATTATATTTTTTAGGTACCGATACTGATGGAGAAAAATAGTTCAGCAGAACTAATTGCACTTGCCAGAGGTCCAAATTATATTGTGAACAAATATAATGGTTTTATTATAAATGGTTTTAAATTTCATACCAAGGAGCACGAGAAACTTAGGAAAACTCAGAACAGTGGTGTTATGGTTGAAGCAGATGGAAACTCTTATTATGGTATACTTAAAGATATTTTGGAGTTGGATTATTATAGAGATTTTAAAGTTGTATTATTTCGATGCGATTGGGTGGATATAAATATACCGAGAGGTTTGAAAAAGGACTCAAACAGATTCATACTTGTCAATTTTTCAAGATTGATACATACGGGTGTGTTATTGAAGGATGATCTATTTATCTTTTCATCTCAAGCTCTACAAGTTTTTTATGTACAAAACTCGAAAGATAAAGTATGGGCTACTGTTATTAAGACAAAACCTAGAGACTTGTATGACACGGAAAAAAGGGCGGAAGAAGAAGATGATGATACTTACACTCAGTGCATGCCTTATAATATTGTGCTGGATGATCAAATAAATGATACAACCATTTTGGTTAGGTTGGATTCCGAGAAAGGTACAACTGGTTGATTATGACAAGTAAGTAGTTTATAAGATGGTTTACATTTTTGCATTAATGATTATGTTATCTTTTAAATTGCAATTCATTTCCGTTATAATTTGATTATAATGTTGATTGACTTGTTTTTAAATAATACAGGTTAAGTACACCATGCCTCGAAGGAAGCGATTAGCAGATGTACAGTTTCAATTTTTCCAGACCGAGGCTGGTACTTCTTCAGCACAGCAGCCCGAGGGCAGTCGATCAGTTTCACATCGGTCTGATGTCAGTCCCTCTATTTCTGCACATTAGGCCGATGCTACTATCTCTACACCTCAGGACGACGCCATTCCCTCCGAGTCCACACATCACGATCCTTTTATGGATCATCCTGATGACGAGCCTATCGTCAATGACATACAGATACAGGGTACATAATTTAATAATTCTATCTCATTTCAATTCATGCATATGCAATAGTTTTGATATACAATGTTCTGTATTTTTTTTGTAGATGGATCCGGGAGACTCAGGCGTAGGCGAGGACCCACATTAGTCCGTGATGTGTGGCAGCTACCTGAGGATGAGAGGATAGTGATATAGTGCAACAAGCTAGGACAGCCTATTAAGAAAGCTGCTAGCTTGTTGACTAGCTTTCTGGGGACAGTAGCACGCCGTGATCAGCTATGTCCCCTGAATTATTCGAAGTGGAACGACATGCTTCCTGCATATAAAATAGAGATGCTACGAGTTGTGCAGGTAAAAAAATTAATATATTTTTTTATATCTTAGGTTTTTAACAATTGAATTGCTTATTTTATTTAATATTTATTTTATTGTTTATTTAAATTGTAGAGCAAGTCCGTTCTTCCTTCAGATTCATCTGATTTTGTGCTTAAGTCTCTTAATCACAAGTGGAAAGAATATAGGGCGAAGTTGAAGAGAGACTACAAGCTAGAGGGTAGGATAGATGAGCAGGTTGTAGCTACCTATCCTCCTGATGTTCACCCTCATCAGTGGATGGAGCTGGTGCATTATTGGTTCTCCAAGAGGGCACAGGTTGTGTAGCATCATCAAACACTTGGAAATTTATTAATTTTCACTTGTCATAATTATATTTATACAATATATAACATTGTTTTAATTTTATTTTACAGACGTATTCTGATATTGGTAGAGCTGCACGAGCTGCTCAGTCTGTTTCTCACACAGTGGGGTCCAAGAGTTATGCACGGCTCAGGCATGAGTTTGTATGTTTCTCATCCTATAATACTTTTAGTACATTTTTAGTTTTAACATCATGTATCATGCATGTGCCATGTATCATGGTACGGGGATATAAGATGTGTTATTTTGGATTTTTTTGTAATATTTATTCTTTATATAGGCTGATCAGCAGGGGAGGGAGCCTGGTGAAGTGGAGTCTATCGGATGACTCACGTTCACCAAGATGGCAGTTTTGTACGGGACGTATCCAGAGATATATATATATATATTTATTTATATTATATTATGATTTATATTTTTATTTTTATTAAGTATTGATATATGTGTTTTTTATAAAATATAGAATATGGCTACCTCTATGATCTCCGAGCGTGCTGGCGAGGGTTCATCATCTACACAGAGCAGTCGCATCGAGGCCGAGGTATTCTCGGAGTTGATGGGACCAGAGCGTCCTGGACGAGTGAGGGGTTATGGGATTGGAGTTACCCCTACTCAGTTATCTGAGGTGCGTAGATATACTCAGGATACTAGAGAGTGTCATGATCAGTTACATGTTCGTCAGCTCCAGGAGGAAATAGCAGAGCTCCGACAGACACGTGATGCAGACAGAGCAGAGATGCAGACCATTAGGTCTCAGCTAGAGCATGTTACATCTGTGCTGCATATGTTCATGTCATCTCAGGTAAGTAATTATTTATTAATTTTGTATGTATCTAATAATTTAGAATATATATAATGTATGTATTATAATTCCTGATGTATATCTTGCAGGTTCCTGGTGCATCTGCGAGTCGCAGACCTGACGACGACCAGCCTCCCACGGATCAGTGATGCCAGATTTTTTTTATTATTATTTATGTATGTATTTTGTTTATTTGAACTTGGATTGATACGTTTATATATATATATATATAAATTTTATACTTGGTTTGTATTTGTATTTGTGTATGTTGGATGTAATATGTGATACAGGTTTGAATGTTTTCATTTGTTTGTATATGTTGGATGTGATACAGGTTTGAATGTTTTCATTTTTATAATGTATACAGGTTGTGGGTTTGTATATATGACTGTTTATTTTTTAAAAAAAAAAAAATCTAGCGACGCTTTAAAGCATCGCTAGGTTTGACCTAGTGACGCTTTAAAGCATCGCTATAACTGGAACTGGCGATGCTTTAAAGCGTCACTAGTTTTAAGTCTAGCGACGCTTTAAAGCGTCGCTAAATGCCGACGCTTTTTTGAAACGTCGGTAGGTTGCGTCCCAATGCTTGCATAGGTGACGCTTTACAAAACGTCGGGAGATTACTTTGCGATGCTTAAAAGCATTGAAAAAGATCAAAAAAAATATCGCTAAATACCAGATTCACTATAGTAGCCTTTCATATCGGATCAAAAGATAAATTTAGTGTCCCATACACGCGAGTGATAAGTGCTTTGCTTTCTCATGCAGGGCAAAGGCAGGTGTAACCTAATTGGAAACCAGCTGGTGCTCCCGTTGCATGGTGTAAAGAAAAGTTAGGAAAAGGCCTTAACAGCTATTGGGCTTGTTAGGAAAATGCCTTACCTAATCCTACCTTAGGAAAGGGGGCTTTATACTGCAGCCATGTAATGATTTAGTTGACATGATTCAGTTATTATAATATGGACGCATGAGCTTAGTGGGATTTTATTGCTCGATCGTATTGGGTTCTACAATAGGAAGAATCCACTATGGTAGGTTCTCGTAAAATATTAATTGGCATGGCTTGCAGTGCATTAGTGTAGGGTTTATTTTTTCTTTTTTTTTCTCTTTTTAAATTGTTTTATGTAGGCACCAGTACAGTTTTTGAGAAAATATTTATCAATTAAAAACTCAATTGTGGCCATGGTTGTCATTTTCGCGTAAAGGTGGGATCTGACCACATCATATTTCATTTGAAAAATTGAAGATAATTTATTCATATTTATGGATCCCTCCATGTACATTTTAGGTATGGTTTAGGTATAGTTTAGACTGACCATGGCCCCTCCTCGCAGGTACGATCTATATATTTTTTTAAAATTTTATTATTTTGGATGGATCAAGGAGTTAGTGGTAATGCATCAAGTCGGTACAAGCTAAATATTAGAATATATATATATATATATATATATATATATATATATATATATATATATATATATATATATGAAAACAAAAGTAGAGTAATATATCTTATAAGAATTTAAACATACCATAATATACAACAAGTAATTAAAAAATACAATTAGAAACCAGCAAAGTTACAAAGCATAATAATAAATTTTATTTTATTTATTTCATCCAAATCCTATCCACCCTCTGTATTCTACGTAGATGTTTTTATTTTTTAATAAAATAAATAAAAATTATGAAATGATGCCCGTTTTATCCAAATCCCATTCTTCTACCGTGTTTTATTTTTTTAATATGATAAACAAAATGTCCAAACTCTTCTCTCCTTCATGTTATGCATGATATAATCAGTTTATAATAAATCTAATAATTACCGAAAGCTAGCATCGACATCCTACTAATCCTCTATCATTGTCGGGCATCATCGCGTTAATCGACCGAAGAAGGTACCAGCAATCTAGCAAAAAAAATTCTTAAATCAAAATTTTAAATTAAATATTTTTAAATAATTTATATCCTATATATATTATTTTAATCTTTCGTAATTTAATTTTCTGGTTCTGTCACTGCTGATACTCTCTCCATACTTCTGCAGCTTGTTCACATAGCATTCAATCCTTCAGTGTGCAATAAATTAAAAGACCATACCTGATGCAATTTTTTAAACCAATCATTTAATAGAAATATGTGATGTTTTATTCATGTCAAATAGTTTAGTAGAATACCTCTCAATATTCCAATGTAGAACCTTATCCTATAGAAGAGAAGTGCAATTCTCAGGTTATAGCCTTGCATCACGAATGGTGGACAGAACTAAGTTGACATATACTATAATTTTACTTAGTCGTTGGACATAGTATATGTTCTATTATCGTATCTCTATTAAGCAAATAATAGCTCTAAAGAATCACAAAGTTTGTGGACAAAAAAATCGTTACTTAGCAATTTCAAGTTTGCTATAATGGAATAGTAATTAACTTGTGATATTGCAGTGTAAAAATCACCAGGGAGATTAAGGCAAGTTGTGCACTTAAGATAACATGACATCTAGATCAGCTCCTTATCATTCTAGGCAAAAGTCAGCATATCTTAACATTTGCATCATGGGTTTTACCCAAAAAATTAACATATTTGCATCATGTGTCTGAAAATTCTAGTTCATTAATAACTTAATTAACGGTTGCTCGAAAGATTTAAGCCCGATAATTTATTTCATGTAGTGTTCATGGCTTTACTTTGGTAAACAAGATAAAAAGCTAACAAGAATCTTGTTGTAGAAAACTCAAAACGCCATTTTACCTATAATATATGGCTAGCTTTAGTCAACATGGTTTGTTGATTATGGGTAAGAAGCATTTTAAGTATGATGATGAGGCTTTATCTGTCAAAGATCTCTAGTCTTTACAAGAAATCATAAAATCTACGATATTACTTTAGTGAAATTTATAAAAAATATATATATATATATATTGAAAAATAACACTTTGCTCTATATTTAAGATCAATTGCTAGGTATTAACTTACAGCTCATCTTTATCATAGAATCCATAATATTATTTTAATGGTATTTTTAAATAGTGTTGGGAAATAATACCTTGCCCTATATGTCCGATAAATTGTCAAGTATTAGATTGTAGTTCTTTTTTATTGCACAATCCACAATATTATTTTAGTGGCATTTGGAAAAAAAAAATCTAGAAATAATATTTTGTCTTATATTTATAAGAAATTGCTGGGTATTATAATTTGTAGCTTATCTTTACCTTCCTATCGATAAGTCAAAAATACCCTTTAAAACATGATTAGCTAATACAAAATGGAAGTATTGAATAAGAGTATACATATTACTAAAGAGAGAATGGTTGAGTTTTTTATGAAATAATTAGTCATTAAAAATATGATATATCAAAACATATTTCAAATGGCTACATTTATAGTGTGAATAAGTTTTTCATAACTATAACAAAGCCTTAACTTTGACAAAATAGATTATTACTGCGGTGGCTAGGTGGTTCTTAGTCAACCGAGGAGAACCATGCATTTTACAAATGCAGGGATATAATTTCTGACATTATATTTGCGATACTTCTCTAGTATTTTCAAAAAATATGGGGAATATAATGAGTGGAATTTTTTTAGTTTTCGTAGGATTTTTTAACCTTTGGGAATTATATAATTTCTTGTAGTGATCTTTCATAAGTATGTTCTGGAGATGAGCAATGAACTGAAAACACTGCAAAGTTTAGATTGCTAAGCAAAGCAATCTATGCAGCCTATGAGAAATGATACTTCAACCCTAGTAGACAATTTTTTTTCTGAAAATTATAAAAATAAATATGAAAAATAATTTGCCTGACATGCTTTGCATTGAGCTCATCAGAATAAGTGAATACCCAAAATTAACTTGCATATAATCATATGCCGAACTAGTAATGTGACTTTCTAAGAGGAAATTATGAATTCCCTGGTAGACTATTGGAAGTATAGTGTATTTGTAGGTGCTCTAACATGATGCCTTCCCATTAATTTTCACCCCTTGGATATTGCACATGCTCACATTTGAAGGCTTCTACTTCAAGGAGAGGTCTAAATTGCGATATGCCTTAACACTAGCAACATCTCATATTCCCTACCAAATTTCATGTTTATTTTCAAAGAACTCTAGATAATCACCTTGTAAAGGAGCTTATATTATTATCATTCAGCATTATATGCAAAATCAATCTCAAGACACCACATCCTGGGACTTTATTCCATGATCTAATGATAGTATCTAGTTCGACTATTCCTATCCAAAATAAGTCTTTATTCCAGGTTATTCTTCCAAGCAGCTACGGTAATCGAGATGTTTACCTAAAATAAGCTATTTCAGTCAAACTTTGATATTCAAGAATAGCTATTTCATGATGGACCATAAAATAACTTATTCCAAGTTATTTTATCTCTATATAGTGAACCCCACTACAATAATTATACTGAAATAAAGTTATTATTCTAAATTTCTGACCAAACAGAAATATGGAATAACAGAAATAAAAAGGAATATCGAAAATTCGCGTGGCTGAAGTTGAAGCAGCTACTTTCGAAGTAACAAAAGAAAAGCAACGACTGGAGTGGGAGAGTCAGAGTTGAAAAGAGGATTCCTCACTTCTTTTCTCATTCAAAACCGTGCATGAGACTTTCATCTCCCACGGCTCTTAAGTGATAAAAGAAAGAAGAACTCATCTATTCCTTGAAAATTGGTATTCCTATTTCAGAAATAAATTTTTTGTATCCAAACACTACCAAAGTGATTTAACTTGTTTGGTCACATATTCCTTTTCTTATCTTTTTGTCTCTTAGTTATTGAATTGATTGCACATAAAAGTATAAAAATTTGCTCCAATCGTCTCCTTTGGTGCCATCCCTTTAAAGTACTAAATGGTACTGTATCTTTTATATATATATATATATATATACACGGTCATTCCGAAAGCATGAGAAGCATTATATTTGATTTAAAATGGCAGACATGCCAGATAATTCAGGACACCATCACAATCAATTGCCTCAGCTCTACACTCCTATACGTAATTTCATATATATGCTTCGGTCTTTGATGACTGCATAGCTTGATTTCCATGCATTAGGAAATTCCATCAAGTCCTAACAAAGCATGACTCATTATAAATATATAGCCTTGTGCTTGCCACATGTCCATGCGAGACATGAAAGGAAGATAGAGTGGGAATGGAGTATGACAGCAAAATAGATATGTTAAGCTTAAGCGGGATGAAGTTTGGTCAGGAGGATTTAGATTTTAGGTCATGATCAAGTGACATCAGTCCAATAACCAAACAGAAAAAAGATAGTGATGTGTCACCGAGGTTGAAGATAAGGAAACACGATAATTGGAATAAATACTTTCTCCAAAAAAAGAGGAAGGAATATGGAACAAAATATATCCTGGGTAATTAAATTCTCAGTTTAATTAATTGGTCCAGCATGCGAGGCATTTTAGCTAAAATGTTTGGTCTGGAATGATTAGGAGTATGGTGAACTAGCAATAAACATCATTCAACATCTTTCTGCTCATCGAAATGTATATATTTGTCCAATACATGACACTTAAATGATGGTACCATGTATTACTATGAATTTTTATCCTCTATTTCTTTTGAAGATGATTTATTTTTTATTTTAACCAGGTCCTTGATGTCCTCTTGTGAAAAGAATGTGCCACATCAGTTGTTCATATGGGAGTGACATGTAATTGGTTTCCCTATCA
Source organism: Areca catechu (assembly GCA_021397845.1). Taxonomy (NCBI): domain Eukaryota; kingdom Viridiplantae; phylum Streptophyta; class Magnoliopsida; order Arecales; family Arecaceae; genus Areca; species Areca catechu. The sequence continues at coordinate 43,641,476 of CM038053.1, read as the reverse complement.
GATCTCTCTTGGTTAATCTATTTAACGGATGGAGATGCATGCACAATATCTCACCAATATTTCTAGTAGTCTCACTCGATGTTTGCTTTACATATTATGCCACATCAACTGGAGGTTTATTCACAGTTTGATTTTGAGGTTTATTGGATCACCGGAAATTTTTATAGAATATAAGAAACTAGTTTGCACCTATTTTAAATTGTGAGATTTTGCACATACAACTGTTTTAGAGATTTTGGGAAGATCTTCTTATCAGCATTAGTATTGGTTAATTAGAAGCAAGGTTTCCGCTCTTTTTTTTTTCCTTGGTAGCAAATTTTGTATCAATACTACCTTATTACAATATTGATACATGATATAATATGAGATAGGTATGATATACTAATATGAGATAGGTAAGATATACTAAATGTCGGGATGATATGATACTAAATGCTAGTTTGGTATCGATATGATATAGTAATGATATGATATGATAGATCGATATGGATCACTATGGTATGATGTCTTATTTAAAATTTATTATTATAATTGGATGATTTTTGATTTATCTTGCCGGCATGATAAGTTGATTGGTTTTTTTAATTGACTAAAATTTTTCTTTTCTTTTTTTTCGAAACATCCCTAACAATGATAATTTTTTTAAAATTAAAATTCTGTAACCTATTATTCCATCATTTTAGTGATGATTTATTATCCATCAATTTTATATAATATTATCTTTTTTGGTCGATAAAAGAGACGGGGGATAAATCCCGATGTAAAATACTCGCAAGCTTCTATCCTACCTGTTCGATTCAAGATGCTCAAATTTTCTCAGTATTTTTCTATTTAAATGTGAGTAGATCAACCTGATACCATCAATACCCCGACCAGTAGAACAAGATAAAGAGGGAGATCCTGACTTTTCGCTCACATTAGTGATCATGAATTTTAAAAAAAATTCTGGATTTAATCGAATCATCCACGAGATTATGTCTCGATCCATAAAATAAAAATTGATGATAACTTTTCCGACCTTCTACTTTTTTATTAAAAAAAATAAAACAGTAACAACAAAGGAATTTTTTTTTGGACCGTATTTCTGCAGTACTCTTGGGCCCATTAGCAATATATTATAAGCAATTCTTGCCTTATAAAAATCTCCGTCATCCTCGGCGACGGATGATAACAAGGAGCTCGTTAGTTCTCTCACCGGTCGTCTCGGTGCTTCCTCACGTTCCTCTCTCCTATCCTCGCCACTCAAAACTCCATAGTATTCCCCTACATCTTTGGAAATAAGATAAGGGAAAGGTGACATACTAAACTTCGAGTGAAAAGTTCGACATCATCGATCCCTAGTGACCTCTATCTTTAGGACAGCAATGGCCAGCAGCAAAGAAGTAGCACAGGGTTCGGAATGGAGAGTGATGGTTCCCTGTGGTACATCAGTGAAGTTGGAGATGGAGTCCGGGTCAATTTATCAAGAATGGCTATGGCTGTATCATTTGGTATCAGCTGCAAAATTAAAGGTCTCAGGGTTCATGAAGAGGGCCTGGAAGATTGGAGCTGATGATCCAAGAACAGTTGTCCATTGCATCAAAGTAGGGATTGCACTAACTTTGGTGTCTGTCTTCTACTATACCAGGCCATTGTATGATGGGGTTGGAGGAACTGCTATGTGGGCTATCATGACCATAGTGGTAGTCTTCGAGTATACAGTCGGTATGTGTATCAAGAACTCACAAGTAGCAAGAATAGTAAAGATGTCCATTCTAGCATTTCTTTATCTCTCAAGGAGTAGTTCACCCCTTATTTCTGTTGGTTCAACATCATAATTAAACATATCCATGTACACAGACCAACACAAAAACATGCATGCATGTATTCATAGTTAACTACATGTATACATGTATTTATAACTACAGGCATACATTCCTACACATACAGTAGTAGAGATTCACCAGAAGTTGCAAAGAGTACTTCCATGCCAGCAGTTCTTGTCTCTCGATGAATCTCAACTTCAAACTTCGTTAGCTGAAAATTGTACTTCCTAAATCAAGAGGATAACATGAGACCTATGTATTTGCATTCTCCTATCATGGAGTTGCTGCCACATAGACATATGTTGTTAATTTTGATAGGTGGTTCTTGGAATTCAGGAAATTAATAGATTAGCACTTGTTAGCCTCAAAATCATGGGGGCTGTATCATTCATCCAAGCCTTCTCACCCCCAGGCAAGTTAAATTTCACAGAGTGTAAAAGATGATCATAATATATATTCTTCTTTTCTAGTTATATTTATCACTGTACTACGTACTTTCATTCATTCCATGCATAAACATACAAAACATGTCTAAGGGCCACACCCTCCCTTATAAACTTTATTAATTAATTCATGCAGGTGGTAGCTTGTACAAAGGACTCAATAGAGCCATTGCCACTCTGAGTGCCGGTGCTCTTGCGGTTGGAATTCATTGGCTTGCAAGTAAATCAGGAGAAACAGCAGAGCACATAATTCTTGGCAGTGCAGTCTTCTTATTATGTATGGAACACAGCCATGAGCAAATTCTACCTTTTTCTATCATTTTCTTGCAAAATTAATTCCCTCCTTGTTTTAAGAAGAAAATAACATTTGCTCATGCCTAAGTTTTGTTTGACCAGCATCAGCAGCAACCTTCTCTCGATTCATCCCAACTGTCAAAGTGCAGTTCGATTATGGCATCACAATATTTATCCTCACATTCAGCTTGGTTGCACTCTCTGGCTACCGTGTGGATGAACTGTTCGAGTTGGCTGGGCGACGGCTCACCACCATTGCAATTGGAGTCTCCATCTGCCTTCTTGTCTGCATTCTGGTTTGCCCGGTATGGGCCGGCGAGGAACTTCACCTCCTCATCACCCATAACATGGAAAAACTTGCCGATTCCTTAGTTGGTATACATTCTATTCCAAATTCCAAAATCCATCCATGGTACTTGAGTTCTTGTTGAGCCATATATACTACCATGTATCTCTTAACGTCTGATTTTTCTTTGCTTCATTAAAAATCACAGTATGTTTAGATAAATACTTAAAGGAAGGAGGGATTGATGGTGACAAAGAATCCTGGTGCCAAAATTTGCAAGGTTATAAATGTGTTCTTAATTCGAAGGGCTCAGAGGATTCTTTGGTGAGTATATATATATACAAATGAGCTACATCCTTTATTTTTCTTTATTCTTCTTCCGTTACTTCACTTTTGATCATGTCTCTACAGGCTAATTTAGCAAGATGGGAACCAGCTCATGGCCGCTTCAGCTTTCGATATCCATGGAGACAATACCAAAAAGTTAGTGCTGCAATGCGCTACTGTGCTTGCTGCATAGAAACCCTTAATAGTTCCATCAATTCAGAAACTCAGGTAGATTTTGTTATTTCTCTCTAATTTTCTCAATACATATAGGCGCCCTAGTAATTAATAATATGTTTTTAATTATATCCAAAGTTTTGAGACATATATTCAATGGCAGGCTCCTGAGACTATAAAGAAGCATATTAGTCATGTTTGTGTTAAATTAAGCTTGGAATGCTCCAAGGTCTTAAAAGAGTTGGCGAGCTCGATCAAGACGATGAAGAAATCCTCAAGAATAAACTGTTTAGTTGGAGAGATGAACAATGCCGTGGAGGAGCTCCTCGATGTCTTAAGATCTCTCCAGCTGCAAGAAGATAGTGTGCCACTATTTGAATCACTTCCTCTTGTCACGGTTGCTTCACTGTTAATAGAGATATCAGTAAGGACGTATAGGGTTGTCGACGCAGTTGAGGAGCTGGCCAGCCTTGCATGTTTTGAGCCTGCTGACGGTGAGAAGCCCGAGCTGTCCAAGCCCCCAGCCAGTCCTCTTTCTTCCATGGTGTCCCAAGGAGAGGATGCCATGAAACACTTCAACGTACAAGTCTGAATTCTATGTCCTTGTTAATCTAGGAGGAAACAAGAAAAGAAAAATGAGTGCTAGGATTTGTTTGATTGGATATATGCAGCTTGTCCTTTTCCTTCTGTACCTTGAGTTGGTAGCCCTAGAATTATAAGAGCTCTAAATATCTAATATTGCAATGCTTGTAAGAATACTAGTCAATTACTAATTTAGATAAAGGCAGGTTTTCTGGTTGCAATGCTTTCTCTCGGAATAATATATGATCGTTGCGCACACATCCTTTTAGAAGCAAGCTATGTATGTGATCTTTTAAATAAATAAAAATAAAATAAAGGCTTTGGTCCCCCATATGCTCTACGTTCTGTGCGTAGTCTATTTCCATTCAATGTTCTGTGTGTATTCTATTTCCATTCAACGTGTATACCACCTTGATTTTTTTTATGTATAGGCGCATTAGTGGGATTCACCAGGGATGAGGTTCTCCTCAGTGGCAGTGTAATAAAAAAATGGATATTCTAGCACTAAAGGAAAATTGGCATTTGCCTACTCTTGCTTGCCAACATTACGAAAAAGCATCGTCGATTAACCGGCTGTACAAAAAATATGGTGATGCAGCAGCCATTGAGATGTTGGTGATGGTGTCATTGGCCACTAATAGCTCTTTGCTTAGCTTTATTTTTGGAGTTTTATATATGATGTATATTTTTTTGTTTTTCAGTTTTGTTAATTGTAATGAATATTCAATCATGTTTTTTTTTTTTGGTGGGGGGTAACAACATAAATACTCATCATTTTCATATATAGTACAAGTGCTACGTAAATTTTGTTATATATGCTTGGTTGTTATATAGGATATAGTATATATGTAAGAATTTTGTTTTTTTTTTTTCTTATTTTTAAAATAATATATATGACTTAATTAATATGTAACAATTCAGGATTTCATAAAAAAAGGATAATCAAAAAGACTAGTCGAAAGGTATTATTTAGATTTCTCGGTCTGTATAAGTATTCAAGATCTTTCCAGCGAATAACTGATATAGGACTAAATACATACCTATACAGGTTCTTGCAAAAAAATACTGCACAAACATATATTGAGTTCCACATCGGTTATTCATTGAAAAGATCTTGAATACTTATACAGGGCCCAGGAATCCAAATTATACTTTTCAGCTAGTGTTTTTAGGTGAGGACATTTTGAATGGTTACAAATAATATCAAAGCTAATATAGCATATAGCCTATATAAATTAGGAGATATTGCAGCACATGTTTATTAAATTGACCACTGACCAATCATGATGTTTATAAATGAATGTATGTATGAATTTAGATCCTTAGCCTGACAAGGACGTCAGGACTTAAATGAGAGAAATGAGGGAAGTATGCGTGTATTTAGTCCCGTATGGATTATTCGCTGGAAAGATTTTGAATATTTATACAGGACTAAGAAATCTAAATAATAACTTTCAACTAGCTTTTTTGGATGAGCTCCTGGATTGTTACATAATAACATTTCAAAACATTGTAATATTCTAAATGAAACAACAATTTAAAATATTGTTAGCAGATCTATTAATGATGTTTAAAATATTATTACTTAGTGACATTTATAAGTATCAGTAAAAGGATGCCATGAAATAAATCAGCATGCTACTTAACCTTATGATGCTTTTAAAAAACATCATCTATTAGTGACACTTTTTAAATGCATCACTTGCTAAAATAAATGACAACAACCACAAGTGTTGTAAAATTTCTTTTCCACACTTGCATTGCCTATGCTCCTTTGAACTTCAGGATGTCATCTTGCAACATTTATAAGGGTCTTTGAAGAACTTAAAAGGTGCCTGGTTTTTTAAATTTTTTTTTCTTTAGTGGATGTTAATAAATTTAGACCGAAGGCTAAAATATTTCTTGTACAAGAATAACTCCACGAGTTAAGATACTTCTTGTGAACAAATGGAGGCATGGAGAGGGAGATTAAAGGGACAAAGGAATGGAGAGGCAAAAGTGTTGACTCCTGTCTTGATTTTGATGAATAACAAAATATTTAAGTATATTTAAGTACTAACTGTGTATTAAAAATATATTTATCAGAACAAGGTAATCATCAAAGTTGTAGTATGTTGAAAGTTCAAAATGCTTGTCATCCTGTTGAAGAAGTAACTTATGTTGATAAAATTTCAAGTTATATGGACCTTGGCATATAAGAATGATTTTGAAGGACTCAAATTTTGAATTTAGACAAGTTTCTGCATAGTTTCAGCCAAGTGTCGACTTATGAAGATCAAGTGTTGACTCAAGGTATTGACTCATAGAACTCTAAGCTGATACACAGAAAAAGCTTCAACCGGCACACTGAAATGTCGACTCATAGAAACCAAGTGTCGACTCATGTATCGACTCATGATCAGCCAAGTATCGACTCAAGACCTGAGACCAAAAATGATACAAAACAAGCTGATTTTGAAATTTTGTCCAAGTATCGACTCGCCAAAAGAAGTGTTGATGCACCAGAGCACTCCAGAGAGCTTCAAAAAATTTTCTTGACCTGGTGTCGACTCAAGTATCGATACATAAGTCGACTCATGGCCTAAAGTGTCGACACCTGCAAGTCTGAATGAATAGTAATGGCTAGTTTTTTGAAGCGCAGAACTTTTCCAAATTGTATCTAACAGCTATTTTCTCTTCTTCAATGGTTATAAACTGTCATTTAAGGCTTGGAAAGGTATTTAAAGTCCACCAAATACAAGGAAGAAGCAATTCATTGCAAATCATTTGAATATTCATTACTTTTGAGTGAAGTTGAGCCTTTAAGCATTCAAGTTTTCGGCATTCAAGTCCAATTCTCAAGCATTGATTAAGGTTTTAACAACTTGGAGACAAGCTTCTTAACAACAATCAAAGAGCTTCATTGAGTTTATTTTGCTTTTTGAGAAAGCTTATTGTATTCTTTCATTATACTTGAGTTATTTTGTTGTTCTTAATTTCAAGTGAATTGAAATTAGTGCTTGGATTGTTGGTGAGCCTTGAGTTAAAACCAACTAGATGTTGGTGAGCCTTGTTTGAAAACCAACTAGATTTTTTGTTAGCCTTGTGAAAATCAAGAAATTTAATTAGTGAACCCGAAAAAACTAATATACTATAATCAAGAAAGGATTATAGTAAAATATCCAAGTAGACCTTGGAAAGTGGACGTAGGTGCTTGGAGTGTACTGAACCATTATAAATTTTTATATTTGTGATTGCTTATCTTTCTCTTCTTGTATTTACTTCATTACTCCTGCTGCACACTTTTGTTGAGCACATAAACACTTTGCAATCACACTAACATCTAATTTAAACTCTTGCAAAAAGGTTTTGAAACCCAATTCACCCCCCTCTTAGATTGCTTCGCTGAGCAACAAGTGGTTATTAGAGCCTTATACTCAGCTTGTAGGTCTAACCGCCTTGAGTTAAAGATCTATGGCCGCCCTTATAGGTACTAGTGTTGTTGAGGGTCAAGCCTCTAATAAACCACCATTTTTCAATGGCACTAATTACATGTATTGGAAAACTCACATAAGAATTTATATACATTTTATTGATTACAATCTTTAGAAAGTAGTAGTTAAAGGTCCTCATATTCCTTCATTTTTGGTTAATGGCATTTCCGTTCCTAAGCTTGAAGAAGATTGGGATGAAAACGATATTAAGCAATATGAGATTAATGCTAAAGCAATGAACTTACTTTATTATGTATTAGATCCTAGTGAATTCAATAGGATTTTCAAATGTACATCTGTAAAGAAAATTTAGGACACACTTGAGATTACTAATGAGGGTACCCATCAAGTGAAGAACACTAAAGTGAATATGCTCATTCATATATGTGAAATGTTTAGAATGGAGCATCATGAATCCATAACTGATATGTATACAAGATTCACTAACATTGTAAATAGTATGAGAAGTCTTGGCAAAGTTATGATTAACGCTGACCTTGTTAATAAAATTCTCAGATCTTTGCCATCATCTTGAGATCCAAAGGTGACAGTCATTCAAGAAGTAAAAGATATTGAAACCCTACCTTTGGAGCAACTCATCAGTTCACTCATGACTTATAAGTTGAATCTAAAGCAAAAAGTAGTTGATGCAAACAAAAAGAAGAAAACAATTGTCCTCAAATCCACTACACCAAATGAGCCTTCAAGTGAAGAGTCAGAAGAAGGTGAAGATAAAGATGAAGAGGCTCGAGTGGCTAGAAAATTCAGGAGATTCATGGGGAAGAAGAAATACTCATACAAAAAGAAGCCACTCAAAGAGCCTAGTAAGGATAAGGGCAAGGACAAAGAAAAGAAAAGGAGAAGGAGAAGGACCAACCTATTTGCTTTGAATGCAAGAAGCCTGGTCACTACAAGGTTGATTGTCCTTTCCTCAAGAAGCTTAAAAAGAAGTTCAAGAAGAAAGCAATGATGGCTACTTAGAGCGATAGTGAAGACTCCAGTTCAGAGGAAGAACAACAAGAAGTCGCCAACCTCTGCCTTATGGTAATTGAAAATGTGGTATAATCTGAATCAGAATTTACTTTTGAAGAACTTAGAGATATTTTTAATGAACTTGTGCATGAGTATAAATTATTGAAAATTGAGTACAAGAAGTTGAAAAGGCATGTTGATTCTTTTTCTTTTGAAAACAACAATCTTGAAAATAAAAACAAAGAACTTGACGTTTTAGAAAAGGAAAAGAATGCAATCTCAAAAGAAATAGAAGTACTAAAAAGACACAAAACTTTTGTTTCAAATGATGAGCTAATAAACAAAAACAAAGACCTTGAGATAGAGAACAAAAAGTTCAAAGAAGAGTTTGATAAAGTCAAGCCATTTGTTGAAGAATTCACGTTCAATTCTGAAAAACTGAATTTACTATTGAATAATCAACGTACAGTTTTCAACAAAGCTGGCTTAGGGTATAAGATTTAAAAATAACAAAAGTACTTTAAGAATTTCTTTGTTCTAGTATCATCAAATACTACTTGCTTTGGTTGTGGTAATTTTGGATAAAAAACATATCGATGCAATTTAAGAAAAATAAATAAATCTAAAAAAGTTTGGGTTCCAAAAGGAACCATTGCTACTAATGCTAAAGGACCTAAGATGGCTTGAAAATCTAAAGTAAAAATTTGATTTATTTTGCAAGTGTGTCTTGCAACCAAGAAGAAAAGAAGATTGTGGTACCTTGATAGTGGTTGTTCAAGACACATGATGGGAGATGTGAAGCAATTTACTTTTATTGAAGCTCTAAATGGAGGGAATGTAACTTTTGGAGACAATGGTAAAGTCAAAATATTGGTATCAGTAAAGTTTATATTTCTCCATCTACTTTTATTGATAATGTATTGTTAGTAGAAGGATTAAAGCATAATTTACTTAACATTAGTCAATTTCGTGATAAAGATTTTAAAGTAGTTTTTGAATCATCTCTTTGCATGGTGTCTAGTCTTGATAATAATGGACTGAAATTCATTGAAAATAGGCATGGCAACATCTGCCTAGTTGATCTTGAAAATTTACTTATACAAGATGGTGAATGCATAGTTGCAATAAATGCCACAATCAATGGGACTAGTTGGTTATGGCACCATATATTAGATCATGAAAGCATGCATTTACTTTTCAAAATATACAAAAAGGAATTAATTAAAGATTTACCAAAATTTAGATTTGAAAAAGATAAAATTTGTGAAGCTTGTCAATTTGATAAACAAACAAGAATCTCTTTTAAATCAAAAGAAATTGTTTCAACTTCTAGGCCACTATAACTACTCCACATGGATCATTTTGGACCAACTAGGATCACAAGCCTAAGAGACGAGATATGGATTAGTTATAGTGGATGATTTCTCTCGTTTTACTTGAATTTTATTCTTAGCACAAAAAATAAATCTTTTTCTGTTTCATAAAGTTTTATAAAAAGGTTTTAAATAAAAAAGGTTCTTCTATTATTTGTATTCGAAGTGATCATGGAACTGAATTTGAAAATCAAGATTTTGAAGAGTTTTGCAATAAAAAAGGTATTGAACATAATTTTTCTACACCTAGGACACCTCAACAAAATGGGATGGTAAAAAAAAATAAAATTTTAGAATAAATGGCATGCACAATACTTTGCAAAAATGACCTTCCTAGATATTTTTGGATCAAAGTTGTTAACACAGCATGTTATATTTTAAACAGTTTTAATTCGACCAATTTTAAAGAAAACACCTTATAAACTTTGGAAAGAAAGAAAACTTATTTTAAAGTATTTTCATGTATTTGGTTGCCGATGTTTCACATTAAACAACGGCAAGGATAATTTAAGAAAATTTGATGCCAAGTCAGATGAAGGTATCTTCTTAGGATACTCCATATCTAGCAAGGTATACAGGGTTTTTAACAAAAGAACACTGGTAGAAGAAGAATCTATGCATGTTGTGTTAGAATAATCTACTAACAAATTCTTCAGAAAAGAGGAAACTTCTGATGATGTTGCAGGTATTCAAGGACTTGAAAAGCTAACTTTAAATGATCCCGCTTCCAAAGAAAGTAAGGAAGATCAAAACAAGGAGAATGGTGAAGAAGTCACAAGATCTTCATCAAAGGATCTACCTAAAGAATGGAGGTATACTTACGGATACCCTAAGGAACTAATCTTAGGTGATCCATCAAAAGGGATAAGAACTAGATCCTCTATTAAAAATGAATGTGACTATATTATTTTTGTTTCACAAGTAGAACCTAAATATATTGAAGAAGCTAAAAAATATCCAAATTGGATGATTACTATGTAAGTGAAATTAAATCAATTTAAAAGAAATAAAGTTTGGACATTAATAAAAAGACCATCAAATACTTCAATAATTGGTACTAAATGGATATATAGAAATAAATTGGATGAAAATGAAATTGTAACTAGAAATAAGGCTAGGTTAGTTGCTAAAGGCTATAATCAAGAGGAAGGTATTAATTTTGATGAAATTTTTGTTCCTGTTGATAGACTTGAAGTAATTAGGCTATTGTTAGCATTTGCATATTTTATGGATTTCAAATTATTTCAAATGGATGTTAAAAGTGTATTTTTGAATGAATACATTGCTAAAGAAGTTTATATAGAACAACCACCTGATTTTGAAAATCATGCACATCCTGACCATGTTTTCAAATTACACAAAGCAGTTTATGGTTTAAAACAGGTTCCTCATACATGGTATGAAAGATTAAGTAAATTTTTAATTGATAATAGATTTACTAGGGGTCATATAGATATTATTTTATTTTTAAAGAAAAAGGTTAATGATCTCTTAGTAGTACAAATCTATATCGATGATATTATATTTGGTGCCACTGATGAATCTCTTTGTCAAGACTTTGCAAAGCTCTTATGCAAGATGAGTTCGAGATGAGTATGATGGGAGAATTGAGCTACTTTCTCGGACTCCAATCAAACAAACACATGAAGGGACCTTCATCAACCAAGCAAAATACACCAAAAAAATCCTAAAAAAGTTTGGGATGGAGAAGACTAAACCTCTTGGCACACCTATGAGTCCTTCATGTAAGCTTGATAAGGATGAATCTGGTAAGAAAGTAGATCAAAAATTTTATAGAGGCATCATTGGATCATTATTGTACTTAACTGCTAACAGATCAGATATTATGTTTAGTGTATGCATGTGTGCAAGATATCAGTTTAAACCTAAAGAATCACATTTATTGGCTGTTAAACGCATACTTAGATATTTATCTGGCACTATTGATATTGGATTGTGGTACTCTAAGAACTCAGCAATAGATTTAATTGCATATTTTGATGCTAATTTTGTTGATTATAAATTAGATAGGAAAAGTACATCTAGAACCTGTCAATTCCTTGAAGTTAATTTAATCTCATGGTTTAGCAAGAAATAAAAGTCAATTATACTATCTACAACTGAAGCTGAATATATTACAGCTGGAAGTTGTTGTGCTCAAATCTTGTGGATTAAACAACTCCTCAAGGACTTTGGCATTAAATTAACAAAGATACCTATTAGATGTGATAACACAAGTGCAATTAACTTAACTAAAAATTCTATACAACACTCAAGAAGTAAGCATATAAAAATTAGACATCATTTTATTAGAGACCATGTTCAAAATAATGATGTTATGCTTGAATTTGTTTCTACTGAAATATAATTAGCTGATATACTGATCAAGCCACTTAATGAAGATAGGTTTAGTATGATTTAAAAAGAATTAGGGGTCATTAATCATTTTGATTAGATCTAAATCTTTTCTTATGACCTTTGGAATCTTTTTTGAAAACTTCTTGATCTAATGTCTTTAAAACTCATGATCAATCATTATTGACTTCTAAATCAACTTCCCTAATCTTATTTATATTTTTTCTTATTTTTTCTTTTTTCTGAAGTGTTGACACTTGGAAGTGTTGACACCTCAAAGAGTCGACACTTGACTTAGCCTGTGAGTCGACACTTGACCGGTGGGAAACAATGAATAAATAGGAAGAATGATCTATTTTCTTCCTATTTCTCTTGAGCCAACACCCCCTTTCTCTGTACCCTCACCTCTGTTAGTTCCCATTCAGGGTTCTAACAGTTTCATTTTTAATTTGAGCCCATTTTCTCTCTCTTTTCACTATTCTTCATGATTTCATCGTGACTCCATTGCCTGTTTCACCTTCCATTTTTGTATTCCTCTATTCCTTGGACCATGGGACCCAGGAAGCAGCTAGTTAGGAGGCCACGTTCAATATTTTAGGATGCGGAGCGCCGCACCAAGGCTAGACATAATGATCAATCTGTAGATGCCCCTGCACATCCCAATATTCGAGCTCGACCACCACCTGTCCCTAGGGCAGACCGCATGGCCTCCAAGGCCATTGTTGAGGAACGTAGAGTGGACTTCGATTTCATCGACCAACAGCACTTCAGGATCGGTGACTGGTTGAGAGATGCAGGACTGGCATTGTTTCCTCCGGAGAGGTTTTATCCTACACTAATAAGAGAGTTCTACGGGACATTAGCCAAGGACAATGATGGTTTGATCAGAGTGGTGAGAGGCATCTCTATTCCCTTGATAGCAGACATTTAGAGCCGGATCTGGGAGATTCCCATGAGGGGGATAGTTGCAAACTCTCTTAGGGACCGGATCAGTCATTTTAGGTGTATTATGGAGAGAGATGATTTAGGAGAGGGAGCCAGTATTGTTGCATCATATTTATCAGTAGAGATGAGGCTTCTACATCATATTGTAGCCCGGATCTTACTGCCAAAGACCGGAAGATTTGATTTCATCATAGAAAGAGAGCTTCTGGTTATGGTAGCTCTGATACGGAGGACTCCAGTTTACCTACCTGTACTTATGATGCATCAGATGATGGAGGCGATGACTAGCAGGCATCTCTATCTATCGTATGTCATGGGTATGACCAGACTTTTCAGAGCTTATGGAGTAGACCTAGATGGAGAGCCATACAGAGAGCTCCTACACACTGATATGTATGATGAGAGATCATTGCATCATATGGATTATTATAGGTACCGTGGTCAGTGGAGACAAAGAGTCTCTAGAGAGCCTGACTTGGATTCAGATGATGATGCAGTTGAGGAGGAGGATACACCAAGAGATGAGGCTGGGCCATTTGAGCCATCACAAGCTATACCAGAGTTATAGCCCGAGCCATCTATATCGGCACATGCTGAGATGCCACCTCCTGGAGATACTTCTAATGATAGGATCACTCGCTTAGATATAAAGATGTAGACTTTAAGACAGTGAGTAGATCTGATTCATATCGAGATGAGATCAGGATTTGATGAAATGATGGAGGGATTTACTGCTGTCATGGCTACTTTACAAAGATTGACTTCTAGCAGGCCACCTTCCCCTCCACTATCAGATTCTCCACTTGCTCCACCAGCACCACCAGCTCCACCTGCAAATACTGAGATGGGAGAAGGTCAAGCTGACTCATCCATAGATTTTGACATAGATGACTTTATAGTGGATCCTGAGCTGGACACATGAGCTAATTAGGATACTGAGCCTGTGCTGTTAAGACGAGGACTTTTGAGGCTGCTCCTACTCCATCTAGTCCTACTCTTCAGAACCGTGTCCTTCCTAGTACTCCAATCATTCCAGATCTTTCTGACCTTATAGTATCCATACCTATTCTATATTATGATCCATTTGATACTTTTGCTGATTTACCTATACCTTTCATTAGTGTACCTCCTACCTTTCCAGATAGGATACCCCTAGTACCTTCTACTTCTTTACCCACTTCTTTCTTGTCCAGGGAGCTAGGATTTTACACTCCCAGATTTCACATTCTTTCATCTAGTCCTATTTTTGACATCACACCTGCTGTTACTGATACTGATCTCACTGATCCTAATCCTATCCCATTTCCTGATCGTGCTCCTGACGTTGCTTCTTCTTTAGCATGAGCCAGAGGAAGAGCACGAGCCAGAAGTAGAAGTCGAGGATGTGGTGACGTTCCTAGAGCTGTCCGCACCAGGTTTGCTGATCTTCGATCGATGTAGCCACGACCCCATCCATCTGGGATTACAGGATCTATCATTTTAAAGGTTGGGTCTTCCTCTGATGAGGACAGCACCCCTTAGGATTGGTCAGTGTATCAGTTGGTATCATATCGGTTAGATGTATGAGTTAGTTTTGTATCAAACTATGTATCAAATTTTGTATCAAATTTTGTGTCAAATTTTGAATATTATGTATCAATGTTTAAAATTATATATATGATGACACTTTCAGCATTTTCTCTTGTGTACTCATATCTCTTCTTACTGTACTTCTATACTCTTCTTACTATACTGCTTTTCACTTTATCTCCACTTTTCCCTACTTTTTACCTTTTTTTGTGATGATGACAAAAAGCGGAAGAATGGAAATGCCAACATTGTAGAATGGTAATGGTAATAATAATGGAAAAATAGAAATGAGAATAATTGTAGCAAACAGCACAATATTTTATAGTATCAAAATGGTAACAAAGGGAGCGAATAAATGATATAAGTAAAAAGAGGGAGACAAGAAAGCAATAAGTAATAATTAAGAGGGAAGAATGGTTAAGGGAGAGAAAAGTACTACAGAAGGAAATTTTAAATTTTTTAAATCTTTTAAATCTTTTGAAAATATTTTTGAAAAATGCTAATATATGGAAGTTTTTGAAAAATATTTTCAAATCATATATTGAGGGAGAGCTTTAGTTTTATGTTCTGATACTCTTTAGTTTCATACTCGATACTTTCTAGTTTTATGCTCTGATACTCTTTAGTTTCATGCTCTGATACTCTTTAGCTTTATGCTTTGATACTCCTTATTTTTATGCTCTGATAATCTCTAGTTTCATGCTTTAATACTCTTTAGCTTTATGCTCTAATATTCCTTATTTTTATGCTCTAATATTTTTTAGTTTCATGCTCTGATACTCTTTAGCTTTATGCTCTGATACTCCTTATTTTTATGCTCTGATACTCTTTATTTTTATGCTTTGATACTTTTCATGCTTTGATATGTTTGCTCTGATACTCTCTATCCTTATATTATATTATTTGCTCTAATATGCTCCGATACTTTTTATGCTCTGATACTCTCTATCTTTATATTGTATTATTTACCTTGATATTCTTAAATATTTTGCTCTGATACTTTTCATGTTCAACCTATTTCTACTAATACTTATCTTTCAAATCTATTTTAGCTCTGATACACCCTTTAAACATCTCATATAAGTATATAGCTCTGATACACTTTAATTATAGCTCTGATATATTATAATTATAGTTATGATACATTGAAACTATATGAATTAAATTCTTTCCTGAATATATATATAGCTCTGATACATTATAAATGAATTTTTGCTCTTGATAATCATTACAACTTAGTTCTGATACTTATTATCAATAGCACTAATACTCATAGTCAATTGCTCTGATACTTATTGCAAATCTTTTAAGCTTACAATGTGTATATATTTAAAGATTTTGTCATCATCAAAAAGAAAGAGATTGTTGACTCCTATCTTGATTTTGATGAATAATAAAATACTTAAGTATATTTGAGTACTAATTATGTGTTAAAAGTATGTTTATCAGAACAAGATACTCATCAAAGTTGTAGTGTGTTGGAAGTTCAAAATGCTTGTCATCCTGTTGAAGAAGTCACTTATGTTGATAAAATCACAAGTTCTATGGATCTTGACATATAAGAATGATTTTAAAGGACTCAAATTTTGAATTTGGATAAGTTTCAGCATAGTTTCAGCCAAGTATCGACTCATGAAGATCAAGTATCGACTCAAGGTATCGACTCACAGAACTCTGAGTTGATATGCAGAAAATGTTTCAGCGAGCATGTTGAAGTATCGACTCATGGAAACTAAGTGTCAACTCATGATCAGCCAAGTGTTGACTCAAGGCCTGAGACCAAAAATGATATTGAACATACTGATTTTAGAATTTTGTCCAAGTATCAACTCATGAAGGTAAAGTGTCGACTCAAGTATCGACTCATTAGAAGAAGTGTCGATGCACCAGTGCACTCCAAAAAACTTTAGAAAACTTTCTTGACCTACTGTCGACTCAAGTGTTGACACATGGTCGACTCATGGCCTGAATTGTCGACACCTGCAGGTCTGAATGAATAGTAATGGCTAGTTTTTTAAAGTGCAGAACTTCTCCAAATTTTATCTAACGGCTATTTTCTCCTCTTCAATGGCTATAAATGGTCATTTAAGACTTGGAAAGGTATTTAAAGTCTACCAAACACAAGGGGGAAGCAATTCATTGCAAATCATTCAAATATTCATTACTTTTGAGTGAAGTTGAGCCTTCAAGCATTCAAGTTTTCAAGAAGCATTCAAGTCCAATTCTCAAGCATTGATTAAGGTTTCAATAACTTGGAGACAAGCTTCTCAACAACAATCAAAGAGCTTCATTGAGTTTATTTTGCTTATTGAGAAAGTTTATTGTATTCTTTCATTATACTTGAATTATTTTATTGTTCCTAGTTTCAAGTGGATTGAAACTAGTACTTAGATTGTTGGTGAGCCTTGAGTTAAAATCAACTAGGTTATTAGTGAGCCTTGTTTGAAAACCAACTAGGTTATTGATGAGCCTTGTTTGAAAACCAACTAGATTTTTTGTTAGCCTTGTGAAAACCAAGGAATTTTGATTAGTGAGCCCAAGAAAACTAATCTACTGTAATCAAGAAAGGATTATAGTGAAATACCCAAGCAGACCTTGGAGAGTGGACGTAGATGCTTGGAGTGCACTGAACCATTATAAATTCTTGTGTTTATGATTGCTTATCTTTCTCTTCTTGCATTTACTTTATTACTTCTGCTGTATACTTTTATTAAGCACACAAACACTTTGCAATCATACTAGCATCTAATTTAAACTCTTGCAAAAAGGTTTTGAAATTCAATTCACCCCCCCTCTTGGGTTGCTTCACGGGGCAACAAAAAGTTATGTATATTTTATTGCACAATATCTTCTTCAGGGATTACATCACCTACCTACAGCATTGGATATTCACATCCTATCAAAAATTTGACAATACAATCATGTCCAACTATTTTTATCTGAATCCTTATTATGATGTGTAGATATCAAACAATGCCTTATCCCTTTTCTTTGTAAAGAACGTGATGCGGGATGACTCTAAGAATGCTAAATATGCAGTAAAAGTAGTAAACTAATTTTTTTATGATTTTTAGATTTAGGTTTGATGGCTAATTTCTCAAAGCAAAGTAAAGAATTAGCAAGTATTCAGCAATTCTAAGAAATCATCATATCACAGCTAAATCATGCAAGATAAATAAAAGACAAGACCCGAAAATTAAGGAATTCTCGGCTTATGATAGTTAACTTCAAGCAAATCAAATAATAAGAGAAGCGAAGAGTTCATACCAGTTAGAGATTGAAATCTAATAGCAGAAGAGATCACTCACAACTTTGATCGGGAGCCTGGAAGAAGAAGCCTTGTTTTTCCTTGAAGCTGAAGGCTAATCTGGGCGGTCCGGACAGCAAAAAAGACCTCCTCAGGGGAGGGGAAGCATCTCGGGGATCCTACAAGCATCAAGGTTAATCAAAATAGTAATTAAAAAATAAGAAAATGAACTATGGGTTGAAAGGAATCAGGATTAGGGTTAGAAGATGGCTGTTTAAAACTTGTTGAAGATATCCTTGCTTGGCAGCCTAGGGCACTCCTTCTTGGACGTGTGAAGGCTTGGATGGCAGTGATTTAGGGTATGGAAGGAAGCTAGGGCAGCAAGGAATTCGTCTAAGCACAAAAACGCAAACCAAAGAACCAAAACAAAACACCAACATAAGGCAATAACTCAAAATTTCAGCAAGTTGTATTCATAAGAAAGAGATAATTCATACAAGAGGGGAGGGGTGGTAATTATAGATTCACCCCAGGGTACATAACTTGAGGGCTAAGAAATCCTGACTTGTAGGCCAAGAAATCCTGGTGGACTGGTCAAAAGTGGGCCTGTCTTGGACTGGAGCTCTCTCTTGCGGGCCTGGCAGCATGAAAGGGCCCAAGTGCATGAAGACGGCTCTGGTTGGGGGGGTATGGTGAATCTCCTGGCTGCTGGCTCTCCTCTTGAACATGACTTGAACGGACTAGATTGGACTCGACTTGATTAAAAATAGCTGGACCTGACTAAGTGGACTCAACTAACTTAGTTGTCTCACTTTATTACAGGACTCAATTGGCTTACTTGGACTCAAGTGACACAGGACTAATGGACTTAAATAAAATAAAATAAAATAGAATCTCGGTCCCCATCAGAACGGTATCTTATCCTTATCTTGGCAATTTAGTAAAATCTCAATAATAGCCATCATGACTCAATCTGATTTTGTTTTTTGAGATAAGATTGTAATCTAGTTCTTGTTGAATGTGTTGTATCATGAACATATATAACACTCATATCTAACATCAGCACTATGACCAAGCTCATTATTATTATTGGATTGACTACCTCGAATTTGGCCTTTTGCTATGATGAAATCTAGCCCAAGAAATAGGTGGAGAAGATCTAGTCCAAGAGAATGAAAAAAAAATTGACCCTTTTTGGCTTAGCCCGCAGGCCTAAATGTACAGCAAGTCGATCCGACAGCATGGCCTAGCACGCGCATGCAGGCATGTGCGTTGGTGTGGGCACTAGCCCAGGCCCAGACGGGCATGCACATGAGCGAGCACTCAGCCAGCCCAAGCCCAAGCCTCGATTGCCTCTTCCTAGGGGTGCAAAGGGTTGGATCGGATCGGGTCATGAGTGATCCTGATCTGACCTGGTTCTTTGATCGGGTCCTAATATTAGATCCAGATCTAATCCATTAGAAAATCGGGTTGGGTCGGGTCGGGTTCACTATTAAAATTTTCAACCCAACGGATCATTCGGGTTGAATCGGGTTCATAAATAATCTGGTTCTAATCTAAAAAAATTAGATCTAAATATAAAATATAGATAACCATATTTCAACTATTACATAGCCAACTATTATTAACCATAAAATAAATAACAAACAATATTATTTTCAAAATAAATTAAGATATAAAAATAATTATAACTCTATTTCTATGTTAAAAATAAGTTTCATATAAATTTTAAATTATAATTTAAAGATTCAAATAGATATGATTTTAACAGTATTAGTATATTCGAGTCGGGTCAGGTCAGGCCGGGTCCAAATTCAGTAAACCGAGACCTGATCCAAAAAATGGAATGGGTTTAATTTTAAGACCCAACCCGGATCCATAGATCCATAAAAATGGATTGGATCGGATCTAAATGGGTTAGGTCAGGTCGGGTTATGGGCTAACTCGACCCATTTACAGCCTTACCTCTTCCCCCTCTGTAGAGTTTTTCATGGATCTTGACACGATCCGATGGATGTGCACCGATCGCACGTGGATCGAATGGTTGCGCGCATCTGCTAGCATGATCCACTTGGATAGAGCTAATCTTGCATGATTTTTTATGCGGATCAAGTTTGATCGATGGCCATAATTGCTTCTGCAATCAGACATAAATTGAAAAGTCTACAAGACTCTAATTTAGACGTAGTTTCGATGGTTGGATTTCAAGTGAGATGTTCTTCACGGCAGAGATTATAAAACTATGGATAGAAGATAGAGGCTGGATATGATGATCAAAAGAGTGGTGAAAGATCTCCAGTTGAGAGCTTGTACAAAGAATTTTAGAATTTTTTGTTGAAAGATTTGTACGGGATTGAGAGTGAAAGTTTCAAATCTTATAAATTTATTTTTTTCTCAAAGTAAAATCTTGCATGCCCAATTAATTACATCTTGTATTTTATTTTTTTCTTCTTCCTTCTCTTGCAGCATCGACACTAACAATCATGATCTTAGAAGCAGGGATCTATATTTCGTATGAGTGATTTCTAATACGAGTGATATTGTATAGTTGATATCATAATAACTAGTATCAGAGCAAGATGATACTATAATAATTGATATCAGAGTTTTGGTTATTCATGATTGATCGAGATCTAAGAAGAGGGAGAGGATAAACATAATCAAATTTAAGATCGGCTGATTCGATAGAAAAAGTAATTTCTTTCTCTAGCAAGCGAGGATGAAAGATGTGCTCATCCAACAGTGGCTGATTTATACTTCCATATACGAGAAGAGGCCAACCACCATGGAAGAGAAGACTTGAGGCTGCTTTAGATGAAGGCGGTGAGTACGATCTGCTTGTATTTAGCAGATAAAGTGGTGATACAAGTACTGTAGGAGACTTCCAGATGGTGCTATGGGCAAAGCTCAAGAAACGTATATGGCGAAGTCTCTGACCAACATGCTATTCTTTTGAGAGCAGTTCTACTAATTATAGATGACCGAGGGGCAGAGCGTGCAAGAGTACCTAGTAACTTCCATATGATTCTTACCGACCTTCTCAGTATAGGTGAGAAGGTGGAAGAAAAGATCGAGACATTGGTCTTGCTCTCATCCCTACTGTAGTCCTTCAAGTCCTTGATGAATGCTCTTCTAGTGAAGAAGAGCATCGTCAAGATAAAGGAGGTCACCTTAGCATTACTCAAGAATGGGATTCTCAGGTAGCAGAACCAGGCTTTGAGTTCAGGTTGAAACTCAGCATTGGCGGTTTCTGAAGAAGCAAGTGGTAGAAAATAGAGTGACAGAGGATCACGAGATGGGCAGTCCAGGTCTAAGGATGTAAGCAAGATCAAATACTTTCAGTACAATGAGCTGGGGCATCGTGTCAGAGATTATCTATAGCTCAAAGATCGGATAAAGGTTGCTATGATGGTGGCCGATGGCAGCGACGATGGATACATTAGTGATGCATTGATAATATTCGATGAGATATCCCCTTCTTTCCAGTAAATTTTAAATTCTGTAAGTCCATATCACATATTTTGCAAAGAAGAACTATTTGACTCTCTAGGGAGCAGAAAGGGTGCTATCCACTTATCAGATGAATCAAGCTGTGCAATTGCAGGCATCAGGATAGTCATCTTGGAGGTGCATGATATGACAATGAAGAAACTGGATGAGATTCGATGCATACCCAATTTTGATAGAAATTTAATTTCTCTCAATAAACTGAACTCAAATGGCTATACATAAAGAGCTGGTGATGGAGTCCTGAAGGTCTTGCATAATAGTAAATTATTTTGTGGGGGAAGAAGCATGGAGATCACTACTTTTTTATAGGAATTTCAGTACAAGATAAAGTCCCTGGTGCAGATAGGAGCCTAGTGCAAGATGGAGCTCCAGCAGTAGGGGATCGGACAAGGGATGTGAGATTCAGGAAAATGATAGATGACATTGCAACGGAAATTCCTATTACCATAGGAGACTTTCTCGAGCAAGTCTCAGGTCGAGATGAGCATAGTACATGATAGAGTTGGGATCAAGTAACATAGCCCGACTTCCATGTTTGCCCATCCATGATCAAGTATTTGTCACAGGGCATGAGGGTGTAAAATCCTTCAAGAAGCACTCAAAATTAAGTAGAAATCGAACATCGAGTCAAGGTAGAGGTGTTAGGTTGACCGCCTCGAATTCGGCCCTTTGAAGAAGCCTGTGATGAAATTCAACTCAAGAAACATGTGGAGAAGACCTAGCCTAAGAGGAAGAAAAAAATTGGACCCTTTTTGGCTCGGCCTGCAGGTTGCCCAAACCGGCAGCAGGCTAGCCCGATCACGTGGCCGAGCAGTGCACGCTCTGGCATGCAACTCCGCACGGAGCTCTTATGCACTGGCATGGGCACCAGCCCAGGTCCAAGCTGGCGGGCATACAATTGACCCAAGCCCCGGTTGCCTCTTCCCCATCTACAAAGTTTTTCATGGATCTTGACACGATTCGACGAACGTGCATGGATCGAATGGTCACACATGTTCACCAGCATGATTCGCCCGGATTAGGCTGATCTCACATAATTTTTAGTGCAGATCAAGTCTGATCGATGGTCATAATTATTTATACGGTCAGACAAATTAGAAAGCCTACAGGACTCCGATTTGGATGTGTTTTAGATCGTTGAATTCTTGGTGATAAACTTTTTATAATAGAGGCTGTAAAATCATGGGCAAAAGGTAAAGACTGGATGTGATGATCAAAAGAGTGGTAAAAGGTCTTTAGTTGAGAGCTTGTGCAAGGAATTTTAGAGTTTCTTGTTGAGAGATTTGTTCGAGATTGAGAGTGAAAATTTCTAATCTTGTAAGTTTATTTTTTTCATAGTGAAACATTATATGCCAAATTAATTATATTTTGTATCTTATTTATTTTTTTTCTTATTTTATAGTATCGATATCGATTATCGTGATCTTAGAAATAGAGATCCATATTTTATATGAGTGGTTCCTGACATGAATGGTATCAGTGCAGTTGATATCACAATAACTGGTATCAAAGTAAGTTGAGACCATAACAATTATATCTTAAAAATATTTAGTACTTTATTGCTCCATAGTTTCTTAGCTAATAAAAGTTAGAAACCGCAAGATAGAGGCATATAGTGAGAGAAGGAAAGGAATGGAAGAACTCAAAAGGAAAAGAAAGAATTTTTACTTGTGACCAGAGCGATGGATGTAGGGTAAAAGAAAATTATATTATATAAGAAGTATCTTATTTATTTTTTCTTTATGTTATCCTCTTGCTGGACTTTAAATTTAGCAAACAATTTTAGGATTTCTTCAAATGGACTAGGCATTTTGTATCGCTTTAAAAATATTTTAGTCTAGAGAAGGAAAGGCGCAAAAACTATACTAGGACAAAATTGTTATCTAAACTAGAATCTTAATTCCTAATTCACAAAAATGTCTGCATCTCAACCCTTTTTTTACTCTCTTTAAAAATTCATATACATTGCATGTACCAAATACTTGTATACATAATGCATGTTTAATATATTTTATACATTACTTATCAAGCTGAGTTTAGTTTTGATCAATATTTTTCAGTAAGTCCTATTTAGATTGAGCTTGCAAGATAATCATGTTTTAAAATAACATCCTTCCTATTAGATTTCTGGTTGATATCATTCTTTTACATTAGTATCTTAAAATATATACATATAGCACTTTGTTATATAAAATGGTTTGTTTTTTTGAATAATAAATAGAAGAAGAAATATTCTTTTTTTTGGTAAAGAAAAGGGATAGGGGGATAAATCCCGGTGTAGCTACTCCCGCAGGGGTGGGGTCAACCTGACACCACTAAAATGCTGACTAGTAGAACGAGGACAAAGGAAGAGACCCTGACCTCTCACTCACACCAACTATCGTGAGCTCCAAGAAAATCCTGAATTTAATCGAGTTACCTATGGGATCATACCTCGAACCCGCGATCGGTTGGTAGTAAAGCAAAACCTCTACCAACCGGGCTACCGCCTTAGTGGTGAAGAAAGATTCTTTCACCAGCTTTTTATATAAGTATATTATAGATGAGTTACATTCATGATATAGGCAAAAAGGTAATGGTATCCCTTTTCACTTTAAAGGATTATTATTAACCCTATTTGTCAAAATTTTAACAAAATAAAAAATAAGATAATTATATATATATATATGTGTGTGTGTGTGTGTTAGATGTATACTCTAAAAGTCAATTTTACTGACACATATTTTAATTTTAAGATATAAAATTATATTTAATATTCTAATTTATATAATTTTATCTATATATGTGTTCATGCATCATTCAATAAATTAATGAACAATGATACATATTCTCAAGAGTTGAGAATTTAAGATATGTATCATCATAAATTAATTTCTAAATACTTTCGATCATAAGATATTATGAGGACAGTAATTGATCCGGTTTGATCAGTATACGGATCACTTTTCTTTTAGGATAGCAAGTTTCGAGTCTATATATGGGGATACTGGAACGAGAGTACAAGTGATCATTAGAGAATGACAGTACTAAGTATGACCATCATGAGAAATTGCATGGATGTCTAATCATTCATTAGTGACTTTCTCGATCTTATAATTGTGTGAGTGGTTCTTTACCCTACAATATCTTGGCCATTTATAGTAAAATTGATATAGTTTGATAGTACAAAATATTGGTCCTAATCATTTGGGTTCTTGTGATGTTTGTTGGCTGTAGTACGTTTAATATAGGAGTGGGAGTGCACTTATAGAAGATTTATTGATCTTAGTAGTTAAGGTTCAATCCTATGCAATTTAAGAAGCTAAAGTCTAGAAAATCTATAGCTACATTAGGTAAAGAATGAAACAAAGTTTTTATGAGTTTTACATTAGACTTAAGCTAATTAAATTTGGTATATGACAGATACTTAGAATTTAATAAATTTTCATGACATGCATCTTGTCAGGACTTTCAATAGAATAATTCAATCATATGTAACTATACTGTTGACTCTGGTTTTGATTATGATAAAATACTTAAGTATATTTGAGTACTAATTATGCGTTAAGTATGTTAATCAGTTATAGGTACTCAAGATTTGAATTTAAAAAAGTTTCAGCACTGGCGCAGCCAAGTGTCAACTCATGAAATCCAAGTGTCGACTCAAAGTATCGACTCATGAACAGTGAAGTATCGACTCAAGGCCTGAGACCAAACAAGATATTAAACATGGTGATTTCAGGAGTTTGGTCAAGTATCAACTCATGGAACTAAAGTGTTGACTCAACGTGTCGACTCACCAGATAAAGTGTCGACTCACCAGGACAGAGCAGAAGACTTCAGAAGATATTTTTGATCAAGTGTCGACTCATGAAAATCAAGTGTCGACTCAAGGTGTTGACTTATGAAGATCAAGTGTCGACACTTGGACTGTAACGGCTAGTTTTTCTGAAATGCAGAACTTCCCCAACTTGGCTCCAACGACTATAATTTCTCCTCCAATGGTCACAAATGGTCAAAAAGGTATAGAGGGCTGTTTATATACCACTAAGCTCTTGGAAAAGAAGAGAGTTCATGGTTTAAATGATAAAACCTTTGGTTTACAAGAAAAATATATAAAGGATTTTTAAGGATTCAATATTGAGAGTATCGAGCCTCCAAGAATTCAAAGTGAAGAGGGAGCTTCCAAGAGTGGCATCTTCAAGCATCCATTGAAGCTTCTACAATATGAAGACAAGCTCAACACAACAATCAAGTGCCTCAAAGATAAATCCAGTTTTTGTAAGAAAGCTTTTATACTTTCATTGTTATTCTTGTACTTGTATTGCTTACTAGATTCAATGAAATTGAAACTAGTATCTAGGTTGTTGGTGAGCCTATGTGATAAAAACCAACAAGGGTTTTGACTTGTGAGCCTGTGAAAACAAGTTAGGTTGTTGGTTAGCCCGGAAAACTATCAAGGTTTTTGGTGATCCCGTAAAACCAACATAGATTATTAGTGAGCCCGTAAAACCAACTAGGTTCTTGGTTAGCCCGCAAAACCAAGAGATTTTTGGTGAGCCCATGAAAATCAAGGGATTTTTAGTTAGCTCGTGAAAACCAAGGGATTTTGACTTGTGAGCCCGGAAAATAAGTTGGCTATAATCTTGGTGATTATAGTGAATTTCCAAGAAAAACTTGGAAAGTGGATGTAGGTACCTTGGAGTACATCGAACCACTATAAATCTTCATGTATTTATGATTGCTTTTATTCTTGTATTTATTTCTTTATTTCTACTGCACATTATTATCTTGCTCACAAACGTATGCTTTGAATTGGCACATTATTTGAAGTCTTACGAAAAAGTTTTAAAATCTAATTCATCCCTCCCTCTTGGGTTGCATCATCATCACTGAATAATAAATGGTATCAGAGCCCAGTACTCTTTTTGAAAATCTAACAGTTTTGAGTTAAAGATCATGGCAGCCCAAGTTTGAAAATTTGAAAGTTTGAAATTTTTGAAAAACTTTGAAAAGAATTTACAAATCATATGTTGAGAGGGAGCTTTTGAAAAATTATTTTTAGATCATATTTTGAGGAGGAGCTCAATATTTTTTATCGCTACATTGCTCTATTCTTATTGTTAATCTTTTGGAGCATGTTATATTTATTTTTGAGCTTACCTTGTTTATATACTTAAAAATTTTGTCATTATCAAAAAGGAAGAGATTGTTGACTCTGATTTTGATTATGACAAAACACTTAAGTATATTTGAGTACTAATTATGCGTTAAGTATGTTAATCAGTTATAGGTACTCAAGATTTGAATTTAGAGAAGTTTCAACACTGGTGCAGTAAAGTATCGACTCATGAAATCCAAGTGTCAACTCAAAGTATCATCTCATGAACAATGAAGTGTCGACTCAAGGCCTGAGACCAAACAGGATACAGAACATGATGATTTCATGAATTTGGTCAAGTGTCGACTCATAGAACTAAAGTGTCGACTCACCAGATGAAGTGTCGACTCACCGGTGCAGAGCAGAAGACTTCAGAAGACATTTTTGGTCAAGTATCGACTAATGAAAACCAAGTGTCAACTCATGAAGATCAAGTGTCGACACTTGAACTGTAATGGCTAGTTTTTTTGAAGTGCAGAACTTCTCTAACTTGGCTCCAACGGCTATAATTTCTCCTCCAACGGTCACAAACGGTCAAAAAGTTATGGAAAGCTATTTATACACCACTAAGCTCTTGGGGAAGAAGAGAATCCATGGTTTGAATGATAAATCCTTTGGTTTACAAGAAAAAATATGTAAAGAATTTTTAAAGATTCAATATTAGGAGTGTTGAGCCTCCAAGGATTCAAAGTGAAGATGGAGCTTCCAAGAGTGGCATCTTCAAGAATCAATTAAAGCTTCTACAACATGGAGACAAGCTCAACACAACAATCAAGTGCCTCAATGACAAATCCACTTTTTATAAGAAAGCTTTTATATTTTCATTGTTATTCTTGTACTTGTATTGCTTACTAGTTTCAATAGAATTGAAACTAGTATCTAGGTTGTTGGTGAGCCTATGTGATAAAAATCAATAAGGGTTTTGACTTAGGAGCACCTGAAAACAAGTTAGGTTATTGGTTGGCCCGAAAAACCATCAAGGTTATTGGTGATCCTGTAAAACCAACATAGGTTGTTGGTGAGCCTGTAAAACCAACTAGGTTCATGGTTAGCCCGCAAAACCAAGGGGTTTTTGGTGAGCCTGTGAAAACCAAGGAATTTTTGGTTAGCCGGTGAAAACCAAGGAGTTTAGACTTGTGAGCCCGAAAAACAAATTGGCTGTAATCTTGGTGATTATAATGAATTTCCATGGAGAACTTGAGGAGTAGATGTAGGAACCTTGGAGTACAGCGAACAACTATAAATCTTCATGTATTTGTGATTGCTTTTATTCTAGTATTTATTTCTTTATTTCCGCTGCACATTATTATCTTGCTCGCAAACACATGCTTTGAATTGGCACATTATTTGAAGTCTTGAGAAAAAGTTTTAAGGTCCAATTCACCCCCCTCTTGGGTTGCATCATCACCCTGGCCTACATATACCTAGGGATTCTTTCTTATATTCTACTGGATTGCCATTACATGCTACTGGGCATCACTAGTGGCTTATGAGAATCCACTAAAATCATTTTGGATCAATGATCCTTGATGGGGTGAACTGGAATTATTCTGATCCATCGAAAGAGTTTGATGATACTATGATAGAGATTATGATATGTCTCACCACCTGATAGAATGGAACCTGAAGGGTCACACATAATAGGAGCTTGACTTGATCACACGGTTGGATCGAAATAAATAAAAGTTATATATTTAGAAAGTTTAAATTTATAAGTGTTACAAATTTGGAACTTGCTAATTTTGGTACTTGCTAATTTTAGCAAGGAAGACTTAATTACAAGAGTTATAATTTAATTAGATGATTTGATCATTTAATTATGATTAGGTTTGATATAAATTGAATTAGATTCAATTTGGTTGAGTTTAGATGATGATCTGGTCCAATTAGATTTTGGACTAACTTAATTATAATTGCTACGAGCCAATTTGGTTTGACCTAATTTGTTGTATGACCCTAGATAAATTAAATCTGATTTAATTCTGATACGGGACAACTCGATCAAAATTAATTTAAGAGGATGGATCGTTGGTCGTTAAGAAATGACCGTTAGGCTAGGTTAGTTCAACCCATAGACCCAATCAAATAAACCAAATAAATCCAAATGGGCCTGAAGCAATGAAGAGGTTCTGCTCTGAGATCCATATAGCTCTGAGATCCATGCAACTTTGAGATCCATGTAGATTTGAGATCCATGTGGCTTTGGAATCCGTGAAGCTTTGAAGTCGGCAATAGGGATGGAAGTTTGGTTTCACGATCGTGCGCTGGTGCTTCTTTGGTTCTGCTACAAATGAAGATATCATCAAAGTATACGACCATAAATGATCCAATGAATGGTCATAGTACTTGAGTCATAATTCTCATGAAGGTACTCGAGGCATCGGAAAGGCCAAATAGCATGACTAGCCATTCATACAAACTATCTTTAGTTTTAAAAGCGATCTTCCATTCATCACCAGGTCTAATCCTAATCTGGTGATATCCACTCTTCAAATCAATTTTGGAAAAGATACTTGCTCTGAATATCATGTCAATCATATCATCTAACTTAGGAATGGAAAATCGATATTTTATAGTGATTTTGTTTATCGACGACTATCTACACACATCCTCCACGTACCATCTTTCTTTGGAGTCAAGAGTGCGGGGATTGTGCACGGACTCAGGCTTTCTCTTACAAAGCCCTTACTAAGGAGCTCGATAACTTGTCCCTACAATTCTGCATGCTTAGTAGGGTTCAAAATGATAGTGAGGGACATTTGGAAGAGAGGTTCCTGGAGCTAGGTCGATAGCATGTTGGATATCTCGCAGTGGGGGCAACGCAGGCAGGGATGGAGGGGGGAAGGAGTTGGGATGCACACCTAGACTTTTCTCAATAAAATTTTTCACTCCTTTTATTCGAATAACAAAACACCTTAAATAAACCAACTAGGACTCTAATAGATTCCAAACAACTGATAAAGATAAACCCCAAATAATCAACAAACTCTAAACAACCGGGATAAACCAGAACAATAAAAACAAACTAGGAAGATAAACTAATCCTAACCGGAACAATAAAAACAAACTATGAAAATAAAAACATTCGGAACAAACTAATCCTAAAAACTCTTATCCCAAACCCCTTCAGGATTCGTGCTGGCGATGACTTCAGGATTCGTGCTGGCGATGACTTCAGGATTCATGCTGGCGATGACTTTAGGATTCATGCTAGCGATGACTTCAGGATTCATGCTGGCGATGTCTTCAAGATTCGTGCTGGCGATGTCTTCAGGATTCATGCTGGGTATGTATTGAGATATGGGCATGCATCAGGATCTGTGCTGGCCAATGTCCCTATCATTTTTTGAGGTGGGGAGAACTCGATTCCGTCTAGTCAGGCTTCAAGTCTCCAATCTCAAGAATCTTCTGGCTCCAAGATGCGCAAAGCCTATAAACTGATTTTTTTTATGCAAACAATTCAAATGCAAATATAATTGATCTAACCTAACCTAAACCTATGGCTCTGATACCAAAATTGATGCGGGACAACCCGATCAAACTTAGTTTAAGAGGATGAATCGTTGGTCGTTAAAAAATGACCGTTAGGCTAGGTTAGTTCAACCCATAGACCCAATCAAATAAACCAAATAAATCCAAATGTGCCTGAAGCAATGAAGAGGTTCTGCTCTGAGATCCATGTAGCTTTGAGATCCATGTAGCTTTGAGATCTGTGCAATTTTGAGATCTGTGAAGCTTTGAAGTCGGCAACAGGGACAGAAGTTTGCTTTCACGATCATGCGCTGATGCTTCTTTGGTTCGACTATAAATCAAGATATCATCAAAGTATACGACCACAAATGATCCAATGAATGGTCATAGTACTTGAGTCATAATTTTCATGAAGGTACTCAAGGCATTGGAAAAGCCAAATAGCATGACCAGCCATTCATACAAACCATCTTTAGTTTTAAAGGCGGTCTTCCATTCATCACCAGGTCTAATCTTAATCTGGTGATATCCACTCTTCAAATCAATTTTGAAAAAGATACTTGGTCCAGATATCATGTCAATCATATCATCTAACCTAGGAATGGGAAATCGATATTATATAGTGATTTTGTTTATCGCACGACTATCTACACATCCTCTATGTACCATCTTTCTTTGGAGTCAAGAGTGCGGGGACTGTGCGCGGACTCAGGCTTTCTCTTACAAAACCCTTACTAAGGAGCTCGGTAACTTGTCTCTACAATTCTGCATGCTCAGTAGGGTTCAAACGATAGTGAGAGAGATTGGGAAGAGAGGCACCTAGAGCTAGGTTGATAGTATGTTGGATATCTTGCAACGAGGGCAATGCAAGCGGGGATGGAGGGGGGAAGGAGTCCGGGATGCACACCCAGACTTTTCTCAAAAAAATTCTTCGTTCCTTTTATTCGAATAACAAAACACCTTAAATAAACTAACTAGGACTCTAATAGACTCCAAACAACCGACAAAGATAACCTCCAAATAATCAACAAACTCTAAACAACCAGAACAAACAGGTATAATAAAAACAAACTATGAAGATAAACTAATCCTAACTGGAACAATAAAAACAAACTATGAAGATAAAAACATTCGAAACAAACTAATCCTAAAAACTATTATCCCAAACCCCATCAGGATTCGTGCTAGCGATGACTTCAGGATTCGTGTTGGCGATGACTTCAGGATTCGTGCTGGCGATGTCTTCAGGTTCGTGCTGGCGATATCTTCAGGATTCGTGCTGGTGATGTCTTCAGAATTCGTGCTGGGTAGGCATCGGGATCTGTGCTGGCCAATGTTCCCATCAAATTCAGTTAGGTTTAATCTATTATATTTGGGTTTAGTGGTTATAATTAGATTAGAATCTAATTCCTAATTAGTTATAGATTTAAATCGAAACCTGAATTGGTTAGAAATTAAATTAGTTAGTTTTCTAGTTAATTAGAATTAGTTAGTTAATTGATTGAACTAATTTCTAACTAATCCTAACTAATTTTCTCTCCCCCAACCCCCCGCAAAGCTCTCTCCCCTTCTTGTGCGTGTAAGAAAGATGCCTTCGCGTCCATTATTCACGTGAAGAAGCTCTGATACCCTTGAAAGAATCGTCTGATCCTAGGTTGCATACAGGTTTTTTTTTAATTTTTAATTAATTAAAATTAATTCGTAGTGAAAATAAAAACATATTCTAAGTATACATAGCAGGAACCAATCATGAATATATAATATAGAACTACAAATAAAAATACAAATAGATTAAAACCTTGTGCTACTTCTCTTCTCAATCTTGAATGACAGGTTCAGCTCATAAAGAGAAAAAAATTCTCTCTTGATTTCTTAAGAAAAAAATATTCATCTTTCAAGATCTCTAATGTAGAGAAAAAAAAATAAGAGAGAAAAGAGATTCGATCCAACGGTCGAAACGAGACCTGCAAGATCCTAGCACTCATAACCTCGGAACTTCAATCAGGCCATCTTCGTTTGAATACCGGCAGAGACTGGGCTGGTGCGCAACTTCAGCGAAACCTTGGACATCCATCAAATTTGATCCATTAAAAATGAAGTAGCACAATAGATAAACGAATTTAATCTTTTTTTTTATTTTTATTTATAAATATGTATTACATGTTCATGATTAATTTTTATTATGCATGTTTAAAATATATTTTTATTTTTATTGCAAATTAATTTTAATTAATTATTTTTAAAAAAAAATCTATATGTAATCCAGAAATTATAAAATATTTTTTTTATTTTTATATATATATATATATATCTTCTTGTGCACGTCTTCCATCGTTCCCATTTTATAACCGGTATTTCTTTAAGCCGGCACTTGCAAGTTGACGGTGCATGATTGGCAACCGGAAACCTAAGCACAAGGGGCTGAAGCTACCGACAACTTTCGGTCCCCCGCACACTCAGCAACATACGGAACCCAACGGGCTGGGTTCCACGTGATTTAACACGGACCTACGATGGCAACTAATTAACATTTTACAGAGAATGGTGGCCCGTGGCTGGCTATTACATTGTGGCCCTACATGGAAAGCCAGATATGGTACACTTTTTCATTGGCCTAAAAGAGTTGGTCGGTCTACGGCTCAAGATTATTATGATCAGAAAGACACACATCAACATGTAGCCCAGGAAAATCGGATAAGACGGAATCCGTATCCAGAGAGATAGGTATCGACGTGTAACCCAGGTACCAAGAATGTAAATGGACCAGGTTGATCCATGATCTGACTTGACCAAATCCATTTTTATAGATTCATGGATCTGAATCAGATTCTAAAATTAGATCCGTTTCATTTTCCGGATCAAACCTGGATTTACTGGATTTAGACCCGACACGACTCGAATATATTAATACTGTTATGATTATATCTAACTGGACCTTTAAATTACAATTTAAAATTTGTATGGAACTTATTTTTAATATAGAAATGGAGTTATAATTTTTTTTATATCTTAATTTATTCTAAAAATAATATTGTTTGTTATCTATTTTATGGTTAATAATAGTTAGCTATGTAATCATTAAAATATAGTTGTTTATATTTTATCCGGATCATATTTAGATTTAAATTTTTGAGATTGGTGTCGAATTATTTATGGACTCGATCTAACCCGAATGATCTATTAGGTTGAAAATTCTGATAGTGGATCCGACCCGATCCGATTTTCTAGTGAATTGGGTTTGGATCTAATATCATAATCCGATCAAAGAATTGGATCGGATCGGGGACAATCATGACCTGATCCATTTGCACCCGTATCAAATACTGAGGTGGTGTTTGGTTGGAGGGACTGCAATGAAAATGAATGATTCCTGCTCCATCCATCTGGTTTATGGAAGTCTTATTTTGATTTTAATTCCAGGATTGAATCCGTATAGCTCAACTTCTTTAAAATTCAATTCCAACTTTTTAAAAAAAAAAAAAAAAATTAAATTTTCGTTCCGATTCCAATCTCGATTTAAGTCGCGAACCGAGCACTCTCTCGGTGCGTAGAGTTCCTTGCCTCACGAGCCTTTCATGACTCTTTTCTTTGGAGCCAACAAAGGGGTTTCATGACAGGATGAATGCAGAAGGTGACTGCAAGCTTCTTGTTGATCTGCTAAAGTAGATAAAAAGCAGGGAATTTGTTGGCAAATGGAGGTAATTGTTCATGACTGTAGGCAGTTGATGCAAAGGTTGGAAGACTTCGACATACATCATGTAAACAGGGAAGTAAAATTATTCATGACTCCAGGTAGTTGATGCAAAGGTTTGAAGATGGCATATATTATGAAAACAAGGAAGTAAATTATTCAGGGCTATAGGTAGTTTTTTTTTTTGATGAAAGAAAGGAGAGGGGGGAGGGGAATCCCCTGGTGTAGCTCCTTCCAATGGCCCCATCCCGTCAAGCAATGTTCCATACAGGTCGTACGTTTTCACATATCATTTTTATTTATTTGTAAATATGAGTATGTCAGTCTGATCCCACTAAATCGTAGGAATAGGACTATAGATAGTTGATGCAGGATTATAAAGACCTCGGCATTCATCATGTAAACAGGGAAGTAAATTATTCATGACACTGGGTAGTTGATGTGAAGGTTTGAGGACTTTCCCCGTACATCATGTAAACAGGGAAGTTAATTATATTATTCATGACTCTAAGCGGTTGATGCAAAGGTTTGAGGACTTGGACATGCATCATGTAAATAGCGAAGTAAACGAGGTCTTGGACTGTGCTAATAATATTGGAAGAGTAATTGTGGAGGATTACTTGTGGGCAAGAAAGTATAATATCTAACTTGCCTCGTACCCATCCGTAAATGTTGTTTTTGAAAACCACCACCAAAAAGACTTAAGTCGCTGGGTATGAGCTGCTGCTCCCTATCGTATTTGTGTGCGTGTGTGTGTTTTTTTAATTAATGTTAAAAAAATAAAAAGACAAAGGGAGAGAATCTATCCAGTTAACCATTAAAATATAATAAACAAAACTTCGTTGTACGAGACATACTATGATGGATTATAATCTACATGTTGGATGAGTTTTCATCACACTCTCCTATGAGTTTTTGATCGATCTATATTAATCTATGTTTGTTGGGATCATAAGAGATGTTGGTGCCAAAAATCGTCAAGCACCGAAAGAGCTGAAGCTGGTGCTAGAACGGGCAGTACAAGCTGGGCTCCAAGAATTGGTACATATAAAAAAAATCTCATCGGGATGGCCCCATCAAAGGCATTTCGATACTCAAATAAGTATTTTGGCCAACAATATGAGATGCGTAGACAGGAAAGCTTGCATATAGCCCCTTTTATAGGTGGAGATCCAGATGATAAGGATCCTGATGGATCTAGTGAGAAGTGACATGATTCTCCACATATCGCTTGGAACCTATTTGTTGGTGGGGGAATCTCATCCATTTAAATGCATCTTTGTCGTTTGCATAACGCATGCCACACTTTATTAATAGCAGCACATATCGCTTTGCGAGTTTAAGCATGCCTCTTTTGATTACTTAAATATATCAATAATTGGGGATTTTAATATGTGATGGGGTTCCAACCATGTGGTGGAGAACATGGTAGTGAGCATCAGTAGGTTGTGCCTTGGAGATCATTAACGGTTACACCACCCGATGGTCCATTTGCTTTAGCATTCTTGGGGCATCCGAGGCTTGGGAACTTGCCCAAGTGGTTCCATCCAATGGATTTGAGACTGCCGGGTTGTAGGAGTCTGCCTGTGCTAAGCCCGGGTCAAACAAAAACAGTGGGTGGTATCCTAATGAACGATCGATAGATGCTTACCGATGGTTACTGCCAAAGCCATTAGGATATGCATGTTCAAAGATTGGCGCTTAGCTAAATCCAGTCAAACAAAAGAGGTGCCAGCACGTTGATGGGTGAATGATCGGGAGAAGCGACTGGGGCACTCTACAAGTGCATGGCCGAGTCTAGCTCGAATTGGAGGGCTTGAAGGCCTGGCACT
This sequence comes from Areca catechu, assembly GCA_021397845.1. Classification (NCBI taxonomy): domain Eukaryota; kingdom Viridiplantae; phylum Streptophyta; class Magnoliopsida; order Arecales; family Arecaceae; genus Areca; species Areca catechu. The sequence continues at coordinate 43,605,987 of CM038053.1, read as the reverse complement.
TAGTATATCGATCAAAAAAAATTATTCCTCCTGATGGGGGATAGGCTAAATGATGAAGCCGACCGAGTGCTAGTAGCATCACTCTGCTTGGTGGCTTTGGGGTCAATGACCTTCAATGATTAGGAGTTTCATTTGATGAACAGTTAGTGCATTAGCACTAAAGTCACCCGTTAGCATTGGAGCCTTGCCTCCTTCATAGAGGCTTAATTCGATGCATAGTCAGCAAATCCATGGTGGGCTCAACCAGTGCTGATTTTTACTGACTTGATGCACGACCAGATGACACATGCTATCAGGCGATCGAGTTTGGCCAACTCTTGGATTTTATGCCTTTGATCGATGATCATGCTAATAGGCCAATAAGTCATGTTGCTAGGCTAATGGATAGCTTTTGTAGCTATAGGTCCTATGTTCCTGGTCCAAGCATATTTTTCCCAAACAAGAAATATGATGGATGGGTTCAAAAGATAGATGGCATCTGTTCATCATTTAATTCAAAAAATTATAGAAGGAATGAATTAAAAAAAGAGGAGATTGTACATCCATCCTAGCCTGCCAATAAAAAGAGAATGCAAGAAAAAAAATGGACGAAGCACAGAAGGGATGGATATTTCTACGTAGGCAAAAGTATTTCTTATTATTTTTTTTCAAAACTTTAACCCCTCGTTAATAATAATAATATTTTTATCAAAAACTAGTTTGGTAAAAAAATATTATATAAGTAATATTTATCCTCCTTTCACTCCTCTAAATTCAAATAGAAGAGAATTATCTTCGTCCATCTTTTCATATTTTATCGAACATATAAAAGGATAGATGGAAGATCTATTTATCCCCTTCCTCATCCATCCTCCCTCCCCATCCATCGTTCTTCCCATCCATGTAAGTTGCGGTCCGAAATACTTTACCTTTAAATTTTGGAGTAGTTGGACACCAAAAGTTGTAGCCTGGTTTCCAAGTTTCCCACTTGTTTTATGGTCATTAAAAGGAAGCAATTATACATCCATAGCTAGCCTCTGTGTCTGGGTAAAGTTTGAAGTATCGAAATCACCAAGAGAGATGAAATCCTGATATTTCACACATCCGGATGTTTTTTAAGATTCGCCTTTTTTTTTTCCATGTTTTGAGATAAATTATCTTTTTTTTTTCATGTCAATGAAATGAAGTTGATCAGCAGCAAACCCCAATTTAGTTATGAATGAAGCAATTGATGTAACATTTTTTGCCTCTACTACTGTAGCAACCACAATGGCATAATCATTAGAAAATCACACAGATGAGTTACACCCTTGTGATGGAATATGATGTAATATTAAGTTCAAAAGGAAAACAATCATTAGAAAATCATTTTACCTATCTAGATGACATTTATTGTAATATGTCCACATTTGGATTGTAAAACAGAAAACCAAAAAACCAGATTTATGTAAAAAGTTTGAAAATGAGCTATAAGAAAATCTTGATCATTGCAAATTTCTGACCTCCAAAGACTAATCTCACTTCCATCTCAACAGTGCTCGATTCTCCTGTACCTGTGTCTTAACAGGGCTGAGCAAGCTTATCATAGTTTACCAGAAAAGAGTGAACCTCTTAACACAATGATTAAAAGGGCTAAAGAAAAGAAAAGGCAAACAAAAGAAAAAGAAGTGCTTGATCTTTAGGAAAGATAATGTTTTGTATTCTTCATTTAATTGCTTGAATGCTACTATGCCCACATGCAAAAGTTGGAAATGCCGTCACTTTCTTTACCCATGCAAGGTGACCCAAGATGCAATTTGGTGTATCCTAAGAAAAGGTTTTCTAACCTCTGTACAGTTTAGTGCTGGACCACAGAAAAAAGAAATCAAATACACACCAACTAAGAATCAGATCTTTTAAATGCCCATCTTTATTACCACAATCATGTGCTCCTTACAAGGATAATTCACAATGATCTGACAATTAATGATCTATAGTCAAGTTCGATGGCAGAAGCCAACCTACACTGACTTCATCACCATCAAACTAATTAAACCACACCAAATCAACTAATAAATGAAGGATAGAAGGAAGCCCCACCATTGCACACCTGCAACATAGCCACGGATGTTATTTTGGTGTTTCCTCTTCCATAGGCAGCAAAGAAAGCACTCTCTTAGAACCTTTCTCTGCTGTTTCTTCCTCATGCGGGCCTTGCCAACCAAGGTTTGCAGCCAAGTCCTCGACTGCAACCTTGACCACATCCTTTCTAACCCCGATGTCAGTGATGTATCTTCCTGCGCAGTACATCCCAGCAGTCACAGTGGCCATTCCCACCGGACCTGCCACCAGCAACTTGAAGGGAGTAGAAAAAAGGGCAGCCAATGGAACACCTATGACTGATGATGCTTGTCCACTCCTACCTATGCCCAGTTCGTCAAGGGATAGAAGGCCTGTCTTGCAGTAGAGTGCGAAATCCTCACAATTGTTCTCAAACAGATCATAATTTCCAAATCCATTCTGAAGTAGGAACATTGCTCTACTAATCACTGTCTCTGGTGGGTCAGATTCTGCTGTCGTGCATGTACCACCTCGGACTTTGGCAAGAAACACCGAGGGTGGCACTCCATACTCAAAGCGGTGGAGGGAGCCATGGCCAAGGAAGCAATCCAAGCAAGAGAGAACAACTCCACTGTCGGGTTGCTGAAAACCACAGTCAGGAAAGGTTGGGCAAGGTGATGGAACCCCTGAGCTAAAACCAGAGGAGTTGGACGAGTTAGTGCCTGATGTGTCCTTCTTGCGTGTAAAGTGAACCACTTTGCTTCCTCCAACATAAATGCCTGCATGTTTGCATTTTGTGAGTCATCAAATTGATGAGATGCACGAGTTGGTTTGACATCAGTGTTCTAAATAGTGAAACATTTTATGAATTGTAAAAGGACTGGATCAAATTGGATCATCAATTGTAATACTTGTTAAAAAATTTCATGAAAGTCATACAACATGCTAGTTCATAACATGCTAATTCCTATAATAAAATACAATTTAAGCAATCATTCAATACATTAAATTTCCGTGCGAACCCCAAGTAATGATATTAATTTCTAATTTTGAGTATGTGTAGAATGTAAAACACATAATTGATACTAATCTGAAAACTAAAAGTAACAATTCTTGTGCAGCCATCAGCATCACCATTTGCCTTATTGTAAAGCTGATTTCCCCCATGAAGTGTGTTAAATCTTGTGAAAATTGAATTGGCTACAGGGTACATGTCAAACGTAATACCCTACAAAATGCAGAACATTCAATGCAAAAGTGATCTCATCAAATTAAATAAGAAGGGCATCATCATTAGCAGGCATCAGATGTTGGTCGAAGAAACAAAGATAGGGTTTTTAAACTTCCGATACAATTCCAATCTACATCATATCTAGAGAGAAACCCGTAATACCTCCTAAATATAAGTCATTCAGCAAAGTAATAAAACAGTTTGCCAGATGACAAGGAATTCACAATAATAAATTAGTAGTGTGGAATGGTCTTAATTGAGAGAATCTTTAGAAAAAGCACAATCACAGGAACATCAGCTTTTTAAGGCACATCACATGTGAAAAGCTACCCATATTTGCTCTTAGACTAGGCTTCCCCAGCAAGCCAGGGTCCTGCAATAATAGTTGAGGGTAAAATATTGCTCAAAGATTGAAGGATTGGTTTCCTTTATATGCAGAAATATGAATACATTTTCCACTACTTATGGGAACATACTGAAGTGGAAAGTACTCTTCTTTACACTTCCACAGCAGGAATCACTGACAACATTCACAAAAGAAGAGCAAAAGGATGAAAAGCAGAAAAACAACCTCATGATAAACGACAAAAAAAAAAAAAAAAAAGAAAAGAAAAGAAAAAGATCTCAACAGTGGATGAAAGAGAAAAACCAGTCATTAGGATCACCACAGAGCAAAATAACTGCAGAAGTACCAAGCTGAAATGCATCAAGATGACAACATAAACCTAACAAGACCTAAAGACAACAAGAATATGATCATGTAATCTCGTCGATGGAAATAACCACCGCTAGAGCCAAACAGATCAAGAAAAAAATGGCAAAGAGGTATCTATCTGGAATTAGTCCTTCATAAAAGATATCTTTAAAGTAAATATGTTCAAAATAGCTCCATAGAGGGATGCAATAATTGGACAAGTACATAAAACATCACAGTCTACGATCAGGAACAATGGTACCATGCCAGAAATCTGCAACAAAGTTCAGATGCAGTGGAAGAAAATGCAGCAGTTGTCGAATGAAACGGACAGACAGAGGAAAAACAGTCCTCCTGAGATATTAGCGAAGATGGTCTCATTCCTTTCCACTTTTTTCACCCAATTCTTTCATTTTGATTTTAGATTCAGTAGGTATACCATCTAATATTGCACCAATGACTAGATCATTTGTGAGTATCTATGGAGAATGACTTTCTACAGCTTCTAAGAGCACTGATAACCAGGATTGACATTATTATTACCTTTCTACTCTAAAACATATGGCCTTTATTCTCTAAGTTGGAAAATACATGCGCAAACAAGCCAATTACCGGGAACATTTCCCAGGTTGTGTTTTAAGATCAAGATACAATGAAACAAGAAAACCACTTGTCTCAAGAAACCAAGCTTGCTTTGCTTCCTTCGAGGTTTATACTTTCATCATGAGGACAAACAATCCATTACATAATGCATCATCTGGCTTCGAGTTGGATTGCATTGCATGCAACTCTGATTCCTCCTCTTAATAGAAAAAAATGATTTTTTTTTTTTTATAAATAAAATAAAATCGAGACCATTTAGGAATTTATTTTTGCAAAAACCCAAATCACGAATTGGAAAGAATTGACTCGCATCGATCGAATTGGAGCAAGTCAAGTGCAGAAATTCAAGAGAAAGAAAAATCAAGAAATGCAAGAAACAACCATTTCCCGATTGAAACAATGTGCATGCCAAACATATGCAATCAAAACAAAAACAATTAATAGAAATGAAAGAAAGAAAGAAAAGAATTCCAAGATAAGAACCAATTGGAATTGTATCAACGCGACATTGTCGGATAGATCTCCACATATCAACTCAATTGTTCAAAAAACTTATCCCATCCTTCACTTTTCTTCTCATTTATCCACGATCAAGAAGCAGTCCCAAATCGGTCCACGATGCGCTGCAATGAAAACCCAATCCCTCAACCGTTGCCCCAGAACCCAAATCCACAAAAATCCAAAACCACAACGTCTAAATCGAGATTGCTCGATCCGAGAATGGAAGTGTTTGTCGGTGATTCCAGTGAGAAGAGATGTTTGGAGTCATACCATGGTGGGAGTAAGTAAAGAGCGTCCTCCAGGCGTAGATGTGGTCTCCCGGCTTAACTTCCGACCTCTCAATTTTGTGCGACAAAAACCCCATCTCTTCCTTTCTCCTCCGCCTCCCTCCCTCCCTCCCTCCTCTCCCCTGGGTTGACTCACCTTAATTTCTTCCTCTCTTCCTGCTCTCTCTCCGTTTTTAATGCAGGGAGCGTTGCTGCTGTCAAAAGGTCTAAATCACAAGCCGTTGAACCTTGATCAGACTTACTGGAAAAAAAGTTTGTTTGTCGTGATAAACACACTCCAGCTTTTTTTTTTTTTTTTTTTTCGTCGTCTACGATGGTCAAGAGGGTCTAATTATTGGTGCTGCACCGGATCCAAAAGGACGGTCCAAAATCCCACGGTCGATAACACGCCACACCACCCCTTGTCTTTCACCAATTCCCGATGGCGCGTCATGTCCAGCTGGACCAGCTTCATACGATAATTTATCGTCAAGAGGAGAAAGACCTGTTTGTTGTGTGGGGTGGTTTTATCAGGTAATTTGGAGTTAATTAGACTACACATGGAGATGGGGAGGGTTGAAGGTTACTCTAAGAAGCTTCATGTTAAGCGTCGCACGACAGGGATCGCCGGAAGGACTGCGTGCGTGGTCTTCGCTCCGGACCAAACCCAAGGGTGAAAAAGATGCCCGTCCGGATGTCAGCGCTCAGAAAGAAAAAAAGGTGAGTGCAGGCTTCTGGATCCGTTTGCACGTTGCCCACGAAATACCCCCCCCCCCCCTCGGATGATGCCATGGCTAACGCGATGGTGGACAAATTTCGCCTTGGCCAAAATATTAAACAGAAAAAAAAAAAGAGAGAGAGAGAGAGAGAGAGAAAGTATATTTATAATTTTGTGCAGTAAGAAAAGTAGATATTCTGTAGAATTTTTTTACGGGACTTTGCTGATATTATTGAATTACTTGGCCAAACGTCCTTCTGAATATATGGGACAAATCAATTTAGAGTTATTTAGTTATTCCGTAATCATACATGAATTTATGATTAATTCATGATTTATTCATGACCAAAAAGACCATTATGTGCTATAAATTAATGGTATAATGTATTATTGTTATTCAAGTATTTAAGGGAATTTTTTTTTTTTAATTTTTTGTTATTATATTCTTATATTTTGGTTGTCCGGAATGTTTCTGAATTTTTTGATCTGGATTTTTTTTTTTCCCACTAAATCTTAATGTTTAGTTGAATATGCTAGGTATCATATGATATTTAACCATACTATTGACCATAGATAAGGGCATAATGATCTAACTAAGTTCAAAACAAATTGTTTCTTTCCAAACTTACAAAAATAATATTTTCTTAGAAAAATGTTAAGACATTTAATTTAGTGTGAAATCTTGTATGTTTAATTTTTAAAAGGATTTCATCTGATACTGAACCTTTTATTCTTGGATGTCACCAAGACTATTAGCGGATGAAAAATACTTTTTGAGAAATGGTAACACAACTTGATATTAGTTTTTGCTTGAGTTATACCTGTATCGAGATTTGGAACTTTCTAAGCAACCATTATTGAGGGGAACCTATTGGTTGGATCAGGTCCACCAACTCAACGGTGGACTGATCCAGTCCCAATGGGACACACACCCGAAGGAAAGGAAGCAATACAAGCTATGTTAGTTTGTGTCTTTTTGTGGTTGGACTGGTCTACCACAAAGCTGGTGACTTGGTCTATACAACAATTTCACATTAGAAAGATATCCTCGACACTCCTGCAATGCCCAAAAAAATTAGACAACTCCAAATAGTTCTAGCCAAGTTTATTTGTTATCTTCCAAGTTTCAATACCTGATTGGGTTTATTTTTCCTGGTACTGCTACATGTACCCCAACTAATCCACACCAAAATTGAGAGCAAACCAAGTTTAGTGCCCCATACAATTGGGATAGGTGATTTAAGAGGAGTTTTGATATTCATTTTATCCCTAACAATTCTTGAAAAACTCAAATATGCATCTAGATAAAAAAATCCATGTGAGAGATCACCTTTTGTTTTATCCTTTTCCTTGTAGCATCAAATGGACAATGCTTGCAAGTATTCAAAATTTCTTGTAAATAAACATTTTACATCCTTGACAAATTATATAAGTCTGGTTTATATGTTCCTGCTTCTAACATAAAAATCTCATCTTATTTGATCATAGAGGTGCACGAATGCATATCAATATGAAATAATTAAAGTTCATTTGTTCAATTAAGACACTAAACATCAATAGCCATGATCCAAAAATGTATTGTTTTAAAAGAGAGAGAGAGAGAGAGAGAGACCAAACTAACTCCGAGGCAATCCCAATTCATAAATGTTATACATGTAAGGGGGTGAGTCTATTGAGGCAATCCTAATTCATAAAAGTAAAATAGGTGTTGGACAATTGGTTTTACAACTCTATTTGGCTTCTCCATGGAATTACTCATGAATCAAAAATGTTTGTTTTGCAAAATTAAGCTAAATCAATCAATGCCTATAATCTACTCGGAAAGAATCTTTATAATAAAAAAAAATGTATTAAATAATTGCATTTCGATAGGTAATAACTTCATTGAGTCAGCAGGGGCCCAAACTTAAGCCCACCTAGCTCGCACGACGTTGGTTGAATTTATCCTTGGCAACCATAATTTATGAGAAGTGACATGGTGGTAGGCAACTGTCTGCTGGCTTTTCTGTCTAGCTAACTCACCATATCCACCATTTTCTTTCTTTCTTTTTTTTTTTTTATTTATTAGTGCAATGGAGCCATCATCATTGGGCACATTCCACAAGAATCAATTGACCTAGAGAATCTTGTGGTAAGCATGGCAATGTTAATTAGGTGGGCTATGATTGGAGGTAGATAGTCTTTGTCATTAAATTGCCTACGAATTTTGTGGGGTTCATTCTGAAGGAGCCTCCTGTGATTTATCCTCGCCTTGTCACCACCAAACCCACCAAAAATGTTGGCAAGTTGAAACTTGGCAAGGACATGCAAAGTGCCAAATTTTAGTCCAGAAAAGAATTTCTTTTCGAGAAACAAAAGGTTTAAAAAGAAATTAATCCAATCCGGAGATCATCGACAGGCTAATTATCAAAAAAAAAATTTTTTTTATTATTAATATGACTTCTTTATAAAAGTCCTCGAATAAATACACCGACTAGCATTAGCCATCAAAATATCACAAAAATCTCCGATACAATAATAAAAGACTTCAACATCTCAAATCGACTACGGTCAGCAATATAGGTAGCCACTGTTAGCCTCCCTAAAAATATGCTTAAAAAGCAAGATGGTGTCCAATTTAAGTCTTCCAATATCCAGCATCGGTAGATGCTTAGGTAGCTAATATCAAGTGTCTGATCCGATCCAAGATATTAGTGTTCTAGAATTCCCTTCCAATATACTAATATGATCCTTTGCAAGATATTAATAGTATGCATCCTTTAATATTCATTAAATACCAATCTTTCTTAAGTTATGCCAGAGGGCGCCTGGATTGTCTATATGAAAAGTTCTGCCATGGGGGGGCAAGGGAACTCGATCACGTATGCTACGAGGAATTTTGTGTGATTTATGGAGAATCATCGAATGCCGAATTGCCAAGCCAACAATGGGTCAATTCTAAGGAAAAGAGGTCGTATCCTTCCTTCACCCTAAAGAAGGATTCACCTTCATATCCACCATTGAATCGCACAATGGCTGCTTCGAGATCGGTCCCGATGGATGATGACCCGAAGAGTTCAGAGTGCTTGGAGATCCATGTAGAGTGCGATCCAATAGCAGACATCGTGAAAAAAAAAAAATCATTCTTTCAAGCAAACAACATAACCCGGATCCATTATAAGTACTCTTTGTGCAAGGTAATCAGAACGCCACTGCATTTTTAATCTTTCTCGGCTTGTTTGATCAGCAACATGACATGTCTATTACCATTGCAGCACGAGAAATTAATTTAGCTACTCAGTTTCACAGGAAGCATCAGCTATTTTTACAGAGTTTTTGAGGCAGCAGGACATCAACAGCTCTTAGATCTAGCTACATGTCCTCTCATTGTATTGTTTAAAATTAATTTTGATGCTTCTTTGAAGTTTAGTCATATTCGTACTGGCTATGCCTTAAGAAATCACTGTTGCAGGCCCATTGCAACAGGTGTAGTAGGGATATTTTACCACCACTTCAGTGCTGATGGTTTTGAGTTAATTAAGAGCAGCATGGGAAGGGATGTCTATGGTTCATCATATTCAGCATTGTAAGAAGGTTATCTCAGAAGGTGTTTCCAATACAGTTGGATCCAAATTCTTTCATCCAACACACCTACACTTCCTTTGCTAATTGATATTCAACATATCATTAAATCCTTCAAGTTCTTTGGACCACGGTATGTCTTTCGTAAAGGCAATTTCGTTGTCGATCGGTTAGCAGGTACTCATCATTTCAGATGATTTAAGTCCAAAGTTCTTACCTCTTATCTTTCCTTTTTACCGCAGCATGATGCTATGGGTATTCTTTTTTTAAGGGGTGCCTAATTTCATGTCCCTGTCTATATTTTCTGTTTTCTTCTCTCTATATCCACGATTGCCGAATTAAAAAAAAAAAAAAAATGGTTTAAATCTTTCTCAATTACGAAGAGAGAGTAGATTCCATGAAGATGCAAGAAGACCTGTGGGAGATCAGCATCAGTAAATTTTGACAGAAAAGTTACTCGATGGTCGGGAAATCATTTAGTTACTCGGGAATTTTTTTAACTTGGACATTTTAATGACTTAAAAATCGTCAGAAAAGCCAATAGGTAGGTTGGATAATCTTTTAGTTACTACTCAAAGAAATTTGCAGGTAGGCTTTTAATGAGTTTACAATTGTCAGCTTTTGCATACAGGACAAACAAAATTTGACGTCCAGATCTAACTTACGACGTGAAACCGACTGACTCAATTACAGAGCTAATCAAAGTCCAGTAGAGTAGATATTTCCAGTTTGCAGCACCAAACCCACAAGCAAGGTGCAAACAGAGTAGGGACAGTAAGGGGGGGGACAAGACCTCTGCTACAGAAAAGGTCAAAACAGCTGGGAAAATAAACAGCAGCAGCAAAACGGTTAAGCAGTGCTCTTAGGAAGGATGCAGACACCATTTGTTTGGCATTAATTTCTTCTCCTCTGGAGCAGCCCCTGCCCACAAGGTAGAAAAAAAGATGAGAGTGCTCAGGAATTTATCCAAGGAAGTACACTCTCCTTCCAACCGAATAAGTTTGCATCCCTCTCTCCATATAGCCCCGTGGATAACTCTCCTTCAAACCCCATCTAGCTTTTTCTCCAGTATCAGCTCCATAGAGATCGAATAGAGTCCACCAGCCCTGAATACTGAACCAGTGTTTGGTAGACTTGGTAATACACGATATATCATGTGGGAGTTATCCATAACTCATAAGGTACGTGATGCTATATCAAATTAAAGGGTACGGAGTATACCATGCTATACCGATTTAATTCCGGCACGTAATTCAAATAGCATACCAATACTCGATATATCGAACCGGTCTTGATATAGGGCATATCGACACGGTATGGAACTGGTACCGAGATGACATACCTTGTATAATAAAAGCATCCTTCATTATATACTATATTTTTTTTCTAACCAACAGGCCAGATTTAATGTTTTCTTTAATTAATCCAATACCTCTCATATGTTCCTCCTCCTCCTGGTAATAGTAGTAGTAACGATAAGAAGTAATGGTATGACCCACTAATAGTAAGGCAACTAATGGAAATGCTTGTCATGCTTAATTTGGATGTTCGTTTGGGCCCTTTCTTCTTGGTAAGCACGAGCGATTTCTCGATTTAAATGAATTTTGCTTAGGTCATTCCACGTGTTAAATCATAAAGCTCCATAACTATTTGCTAAAAAATTAAAAATTATATTATGTTAATAATAAACACTTCTCTTGATGCCATTAGTATGTGGATTGAAAATGGCTCAAAACTTTTTAAGTTCGTTAAGTTTTGTTATGATGGTAACTGCAAATTACCATGACAAAATGCGAGAACTAAATTAAATAATACTATATGATATTTAATATTATTATTTCTCATCTAAAGGTAGTGACTGTTATGTAACATTCTGGATGACTTTTTTTTTTTTAAAAAAAAAAAATTATTCTTAACTAACGCGAAGAAAACTAGCCTGTCGATCCTCGAAATTCAAAGTTACTCTTGGCATGCATGATATCGATCCTTTTTGTTTTTTTACTTCGGCTATATAACGCCAAATTGTCGCCCACCGTTACAAGGGGTAACAAGCCGAGTTCAAACATCATCAAGTTTTATCATGTCAATCTAGTAATAAATTTAGAGATCTAAATCCAGTTTGAACCTGTATATGATCGTAAATAGGTCATTTTTGGGTTAGATCGGCCCAAAGATTCAAATTCAAAAGTGAAGTATATGAACTAGCTGTTTAAAATGTTATGAGGGGTGAAACTATAGATAAACTTGATCTTTTGCAATTTTTTTTTGGCACAAAATGGCTGCTCCAAGACTCGAACCAAAATATATGTACATCCAAGTCCAAAACTAGTGTTGACAAGTTTGAATCCTCTATGGTATGTATTTTGCGTTACAGGGGACCGTCGGTGGGTTGAGAAATGGGCAATAATGACCATGCGTAGCACTCTGCTAGTCTACCATGCAAAACATGTACCATAAAGGTTCCTTATGAAATATATTTTGAAATGGGATGACCCCTGAAGCAGTAGCCCGATTGGTAGAGGCCTTGCCTCACTATCAATAGGTTGTGAGGCATGATTTCGTGGGTAACTCGATTAAATCTAGAAATTTTTCTGAAACCTGCGACAGTTGATGTGAGTGAGAGGTCAGGGTCTCCCCATTTATCCTCGTTCTACTAGCTGGCATCTTAGTGGTGTCAGGTTGACGTACTCACCATTTGGTGAGAAAAAACTGCAAAAAATCTGAGCGCTCGAATTGCATATTACCTGGCGGGGTGGGGGCTACACCAGAATTTATCCTCCCTATCCCTTTTTGTTTATCAAAAAAAAGGGAGAGGTGGGGCCCCTTCACTTTTATAAAAAAAATAAAATAAAAAAAGAAAATTTTTATTGGTGTCATGCATACTTCATTAACAGGGATAGCAACAAGTCGGGTTAACTTAATACTCACACCTATCTTACAAATAGAAATTCCATACCCATACCCATTCTATACTCATGGAGGATTGGATCAAATAGCAGTGTAGGTCAAGTTGGATAAATAAGATAGATTAGATCAAGTTGGTAAGAAATTTATCATGTAAATATTATATAATAATTATATCTGTTGCTGCATGTACTCCCGGACCGGGCTCGATGGGCCGTACTGGAGCGCTCCTCTCCCGGTACCTGCAACAGAGTCCTCGAGGGCCGGCGGTGCTCCGGCGGGGGACACTCCGATGCTTAAGTAAGCGAGAGCTTGAAAGCAACATAATGGAGGAATTTTTAGGAGATATCAAATAGGAAGGAAAGAAAATACTTAGCCCTGAAAGGAGATCCCCCGGTCACCTTATATAGATGTAGAATATTGCCAAATTCTGTTAAGGGATAGGTTGAGAATGCCCGATTTGCCCCTAGGAGAATCATGGTAATGGCCAAGTGGCTCCGAGACGTGGCCATGTGGTGGTTCCCGTTGAAACAGAATTCTGGTACTAACTGGGAAGGGCTTCTAGAGCCTTCGGGTTGTTTCCGAAGTGAGAATGAGTCGGTCGGACTCAATAGTGATGGGTCGGGCCAGCCGAGGGAGAACGTCCGCCAAGCCTTCTGGGGAGCAGACTGGTCGAACCTCGAAGGAAGTGGTCGATCAGACCTCTACTTTCGTGGGTCGGCCGGTCGGACTTCTGGTATAGTGGATCAGCCGGACCTCTTATTTCAATGGGTCGGCCGGTCGGACCTCTGGTAGAGTGGATCAACCAGACCTCTGGTAGAGTGGATCAACCGGATCTCTTATTTCAGTGGGTCGGCCGGTCGGACTTCTGGTAGAATGGATCAGCCGGACCAACCGGGAGCCCACCATCACCAGTTCAATTCAGGAAAAGTCGGTTGAGTACAACAGTTGCCCCACTGCTCCTGGCCTTTGAGGGGACACGTGGCTTTGAAGGACAGGAGCACTATCGCAGGTCGCGTCCGTTCTCGAGACAACCATAAATTTGATCAGGAATGTCACACCTGATCGCTTTGAATCACCCACGGCTGGCGCCTAGGACAGATGTCGACCCCGCATTGGGGGTGCAGGGGCGACAGTTAATGCAAAGGAGGCGTCATGATGAGGGGCCAGGCTGTCCTGCGCAACGCTTGGGATGCAGGGATGTGCCGTGCAACGTGGCAGCATCCGAGCGACCGGTGTTGTTCCCAAGGCAATCTTCTCACTGTTGATTCAGCCTTTACGCGGATCGCCACCTTCCCACTCCCATCGACCGGTCACCTCGACTCCTGCGGCATGGAGCGTCGCACCAAACGACGGGACGGTTACGATGCCCGTGGGGTGAAGAGAGGCGCTTCTCCAGAGGCCTATAAAAGGGGGCGAGATGCTCAAGAAGGGTTTCTTGCTGCGACTGCGCCTTGCGAGAGGAAGAGAGCGCCTCCCCCCGTTGCAATTTCCGGTCGTCTAGGAATCCAATACTAGGTCAGTCCTCCTGTCTTTCTCCTTTCTCCCCATTAATGGCATCCAGTAGTCGTGCTCCGGTCCATAGATGTAGGGAACCAGGTCCAAGTGAGATTCAGTATATGATGACCCGGGAACGAGTCAAAAACCTTAGGGCCGTGTACGGCATTCCTTCGACCTTACATCTTACAGTCCCAGGCCGAGAGGGGAGAGCAAATAATCCGTTGGGACCAAGGACCCTTCTGATGTACGAAGCCCAAATCAAGGTCGGCATGCGGTTCCTCTTACATCATTTCTTTGTTGAGGTCTTTAATTTCTATAATGTGACCCCGGCACAGCTAACCTCGAACAGCATTCGGGCGATCTGCTGCTTTATAGTGTTGTGTCATAGAGTTGAGATCGAACCTAGGTTGTCCCTTTTTGGTAACTTTTTTCTTTTGAAAAAGGACTTCAGGAGCCAGGAGTGGTGGATGTTTTGTCCCCGCTCTGGCCGAAGGATCTTGAAGTGCCTTCCGTCGGCTATCCATGGGTGGAAGGCCAAATTCTTCTTTGTGGGCAATCTTCATCCCTAGGGTTTCGAGCCACTATGGAGAGAGCCGAGGCCGAGACTTCACAAGGGGAGGGCGATCCTGATGGCCAACCAGGCCAGCTTTACTGAGATAGAGGGGACTGGTTCGACCATGGCATACAAACTGCTCGGGGAGGACGTCCTTCACCAGGAAAGGATTAGCCGCCATAGACACCTAGGTAGGACAAAGGGGGCCATCGTGGTCGGCTGACCTTCATTCCCGCACTTATTTCATCAGCTCCATTATTCCCACTCTTTCTAATTACCTTGACTTTTCTTTGAAACAGGAAGAAGAATGAAGATTGATAAAGCCAAAGTCATTCAACGGGCAGTGCAGAGGAGGGCCATCACAGCAGCGGAGCCGACCACGGAGAGACGAAAGAAAAGGCGAGAGGAGGAGCGGCCGGCACCCATAGTGGTCGTGGACTCCGATGAGGATGACATTCCCCTGTCAGAGGCGCTGAGGGTGCTAGAATCTTCAACTCCCGTTGAGCGGTCAGCTGTCCGAACATAGCAGAAGCAGTCGGAGTCGTCCGGCCCAGTGGAGGCCCCTGGCTCAGCACCCGCCGAACTGGCAGAAGCGGTCCCTCTCAAAGACAAAGGAAAGGGGATGGCCATAGGAGGGATGGCCGAAGGAGAGACGGCTGAAGGAGTGGTGGCTGAGGAAGTCCGTCAGGAGGCACACCAGCACTAGCGTGCTTTGAGCAACTCGAGGAGGGCACGCAGTTTGCTCAGAGGGGCAATGACAGATGCCAATTAGGAGTCGTCTATTCAAAGAAATTTGAGCAACATGACCAAGGACTCCTACCGCGACCTTATGAGGGTAAGTCACCCTTGTACTTTTCTCTTCTATTGCCTTGCACATTACTAATTCAATCTTCTGCTTGCAGCTTCTTCATGGAATCTCCTTGATGGACGATGGCCTTGGTTGTCTTCTATTCACGGCCAAAACCTTGGCCAAAAAGATCCAGGAATCAGAGGCGGCCCGAGCGGCAACAGAGGTGTCTCTGAAGACCACAGAGGAGAGGCTGCTGGCTGTCCAAACTAAGGCCGAGTCATTGCGGGAGGCATCGAAGGAGATGCAGAATCAGCTAGCCGACCGGGAGGCTAAGCTGAAGAGGAAGAAGGCAAAGGTCAACTCCCTCATCCACCGGTTGAAAGAGGAGGAAGAACAGTTCACCGAGACTGACAAAAGGGCTCAGGCTGAGCAGGCGATAGCAGTGAAGTGGGCGAACCAACTGAAGGAAGCCAAGAAACTGGCAGTCGAGCAGGTCCATGATGCCATGGCAAAGTATAAGGCTTTCGCAAACTTCACTGAAGAAGTGGAAGAAGCGGTGTCGGAGTTCTACTCAGAGGGCTACAACGATTGTTTAAAGAAGGTAGCTGGGCTTTACACATGACTTGACCTGTCTGGCACCCAGCTGAGTGAACCAGCCGTGGTGGAGGATTATTCGATCGGTGGTGAGGCCGAGCCCCCGGTTGAAGACGGTGCAAAAGAGGTTGGGGCCATCGCCCATGTTGAGGTGGTCGTGGGGACAGCAGACGTCCTGGTGGGAACCTCAGTTGTACCAGGTGGGGTTGAAGTCGAAACCCCAGCTGTATATTCTGTGGGTCAGACCTAAGGTGTTTGTAAAGGTCTGACCCCCTTTTGATGTAAAGAACTATTTTTGCTATAATAGAAGAACTTTTTATCATCCCTTGTGTATGTGCTTTCGGGTGTACAATGTAGGTTGTGTCGAAACTCCTTCTATTCAAAAAGTTTCTAAGTGTTTTTGGTCGGCTTATCTGAGCTTGAGATCCGCAGAATAGCTGATGGATAGTAGCTTAGTCTGAACCTAGGTACCTAAAACATTTTCTAAGTGTCAGTCCGTCGGCTCATCCAAACTCAAAACTTGTAGGGAAGCTGTTGGACAGTAGCTCAGTCTGAACCTGGGTACATAAAAATTATTTCTAAGTGTTGATCCGTCGGCTCGTCCAAACTCGAAGCCAATTTTCTACGTTGATTGTTTCGAGACTGTTGCCAACCGGGGTCGGACTTTCGGAAGTAGGCTGCGCTAGAGCCTTTGCCGACCGGGGTCGGACTTTCAGAAGTGGGCTGCCCTAGAGCCTTTGCCAACCAGGATCAGACTTTTGGAAGTGGGCTGCCCTAGAGCCTTTGCCAATCGGGATCAGACTTTCGGAAGTGGGCTGCCCTAGAGCCTTTGCTGACTGGGGTCGGACTTTCAGAGGTGGGCTGTGGAAGAAGTTGTGACCTTTATTAATAATACTTGTGAAGATTATCTACATTCCAAGGGCGCACCACTTGCCGCCCGTCCAAATGTTTGAGCCGGTAAGTTCCGGCTCGAATTACTTCAACAACTCGATAAGGGCCTTTCCAACTGGGGGAGATTTTTTCTTATTCGGTTGGCTTTGATATTTTGGTTCTTCGCAGAACCAGGTCTCCGACTTGAAAAGTTCGAGCCTTGACTCGAGAATTATAGTATCTGGCCATTTTCTGATGATAAGCTGCCATCTTCAAACCTACCTGGAGCCTGGACTCTTCCAGCAAATCTAGGTCAGCCCTTCTCCGCTCTAAGTTGGTTGGCTCGGCGAAATGGTCAATCTGCAAGGATTGCAAGGACACTTCCACAGGGATTACCGCATCACTTCCATAGCTCAGGTTGAATGGAGTATCCCCGATCGCTATTCTGGTAGTTGTCCGATAGGCCCAGAGTACTGAGTGAAGTTTCTCTACCCAAAGTCCCTTGGCATCATTCAACCGGGTCTTCAGCCCATGTAGGATAGTCTGGTTGGTAACCTCGGCTTCCCCATTGGATTGAAAGTGGCTGACCAATGTAAGTCGATGGGAGATATGATATTGCTGGCAGAAGTTTCGAAACTTAGGATTGTCAAATTATCTTCTGTTGTCGATGATGATTGTCTGTGGGATGCCGAATCGGAAGATGATGCAGTTCCGAACGAAGTTCTCCACCTTGGCCTCTGTTATCGTGCCAGTGGCTCAACCTCCACCCATTTGGTGAAGTAATCGATGGCTACAAGGAGAAATTTTTGCTGGCCAGATGCGGAAGGGAATGGGCCCAGGATATCCATCCCCCATTGTGCGAATGGCCATGACACAATAAGTGGAACCAGCTGACTGGCAGGCCTCCTTTTGATGTTGGAGTACCTTTGGCACGTGTCGCATTTTTTGACGAAATCTGATGCGTCCTTCTGGATTGTGGGCTGATAATATCCCTGTCAGATAATCTTGTAAGCAAGGGATCTCCCTCCCAGGTAGTTGCCCCAGATGTCTTCATGTACTTTCCTGAGCGCATAGTGTATATCAGTCGGTCCAAAGCACTTTAGTAGGGGCTGTGAAAATGATCGCTTGTAGAGAGTGCCGTCAAAGACAACATACTTCAAAGCCATCCATCGGACGTGCTTGGCTTCGGTCGGATTTTTCGGCAGGGTCCCTTTGACAAGGAAGGCAAGAATTGGGTCCATCAAAGAAGCTTCTTGTTCAACTTGGTGGACCTCCGCTGGCTCTTCATCAATACTTGGGCACTGCAGATACTCCACGAAAGCTTGGTCGGAAGTGTTGGTGACGGCTGTAGCCAATCGTGACAAAGCATCCGCCCGGAAGTTCTGCAATCGAGGTATATGGAGAATTTCAAAGAATTTGAACCGAGACACGAGGTTTTGTACCTTGTTCAGGTATTTGGCCAAGATCGGATCTCTCACTTCAAACTCATCCTTTACTTAATTCACCACTAGTTGAGAGTCAGAGAAGGCCTTAACTCGGCCAATGCCCAATTCATTGGCTAGTCTTAGTCCTGCAAGGAGAGCTTCATACTCTACTTTGTTGTTTGACACTTGTAATGCAAAGTGCAAAGCATACTCCAAACTTTCTCCATTCGGGTCGGCTAGGATCAGGCCCACCCCGTAGCCTGCAAGGTTGGACACTCCGTCCATGTGAAGAGTCCAAGCGGGCTCCACCTCTCCAATGCTTTCAGTTTCAGGTGTGTCGGTCATTGGCGGGGATGCTTCCTGTCTCCAGATACATTCTGCAATAAAGTCAGCAATTACCTGGACTTTTAAAGTCGATCGGGGTTGGAAAGAGATGTCGAACTCGCCAAGTTTGACGGCCCACTTAGCGAGCCGACCAAAAGTGTCTGGACTCCGAAGGATCACCTTTAGGGGTTGATCAGTCAGCACGACGATCGGATGCGCCTGGAAGTAGGGTCGGAGTCGCTTGGCTGCTATGACCAATGAATAGACCAGTTTCTACATTTTAGGGTATCTCATTTCGGCATCATGGAGAACCTTACTGGTATAGTAGACAGGTTTCTGCTGATCATTTTCTCCCGCTCGCACGAGGACGGAGCTGACCGCTTTGTCCGATGCCGATAGGTACAGGTACAGAGGTTCCCCCTCTGTTGGCTTGGCTAATAGCAGGGGGTTCTTCAAATAATCTTTCAAAGCTTCAAAGGTCGATCGACATTCGTTGGTCTAGTGGAAGCAGTCCGACCGGCGCAATGTCTTGAAAAATGGTAAGGACTTCTCAGCCGACCGAGAAATGAAATGGCTGAGAGAAGCTATCCGGCCCGTCAGTTCTTGTACTTATTTTTTGTTGGTCGGATGTCCCATTTCAATAACAGCTCTGATTTTATCGGGGTTGACTTCAATTCCTCTTTGTGTAACCAAGTAATCGAGGAACTTGACGAAAGTCATCCCAAAAATACACTTAACAGGATTCAGCTTCATCCGATGGCGTCTCGGTGCGTCAAAGGATTCCTGCAAGTCTTTGATGTTGTTGGCTTTGTGGAGGCTCTTGACTATCATATCATCAACATACGCCTCCATGTTTTTTTCAAACTGTCCTTCAAAGACTTGGTTGATCAGCCTTTAGAAAGTGGCACCGGCATTCTTCAGACTGAAGGGCATCATTTTGTAATAATACAATCCTTTGTCAATGACAAAGGACATTTTCTCTTCATCCTCCAGGTGCATCCTGATTTGGTTATAACTGAAGAAGGCATCCATGAAGCTCAAGAGCTGATGGCCGGCCGTAGCGTCCACCAGATGGTCAGTTTTCAGTAGAGAAAAACTATCCTTCGGGCAAGCCTTGTTGAGGTCAGTATAGTCCACACATATTCTCCACTTCCCGTTGGCCTTCTTTACCATAACAACATTTGCTAACCAATCCGGATAATGGGCCTCTCTGATGAAGCCGGTCTCAGAGAGCTTCTTGACCTCTTCATCAATTGCCCTTTGCCTCTCAGGAGCGAAGCTCTTCTTCTGTCAGACAGGCCTATAGGTCGGATCCACTTTGAGTTGGTGGGTGATGACATCCGACGGAATGCCTGGCATGTCCGATGCCGACCAAGCGAAAACATCAGCATTTCCTCTTTGGAAGTCAATCAACTCCAACTTGGCCTCCTCATCGAGGGTGCTTCCAATTTAGAGAACCCTAGTAGGGTCGTCCTCTCGAAGGGGGACAAACATAATCTTCTCGACAGGTTGGCCGTGGTCATCGACTTCGACTCTGGGGTCAAGTTGTTCAAGAGTAGGATGTCCCTCTGATTGCTGGTCATGGATAGTTAAGCATTATCGGGCCATCCTTCGATCTCCCCTCATTACCCCAACTCCATTACGAGTCGGGAACTTTGCAAGCAAATGGTAGGTGGAGACAATGGCACTTGTTAAGGGCCGGCCGGCCTAGGATGGCATTATAAGCTGAGGTCGTACGTATGACCACAAAATTGATGGGGAGAGTCTTCTGGTATGGTTCCGTTTCGATGGTCACAGGCAGAGTTATTTCTCCTTCAACTCCCATAGAGTTTCCCCCGAAGCCTATCAGCGGCATGGGGGATTCTTGCAATCTCGATCTAGACAGGTTCATCCTGACAAAGGCATGTACAATAAAACTTCCGTACAACTTTCATTGTTTATAAGGATTCGCTTTACATCATAGTTGGCAATTATTGCCGACACAACTACAGGGTCATCTCCATAAAGATAGGATTCTAGGAGGTCTTCATCGGAGAAGGTGATTGTATTGGAGTTCCTTGACCTCTTGACGATGTCCCGATCTTCATCAGGTATCCAATCGGACTGGCGGTGTAGCATGCCAACGTTCCCATCTGTCGGACGTTGATTGGGGAGCTCTACTTCTCCCGAGGGGTCTCTAACAGTTGAGGTTTCGGCTCGATCCCTTCGGGGTCAGACGTATTTGTGTAGGTACCCCCTCCTGATGAGGTTTTCAATGGCATCCTTAAGCTGAATGCACTCTTCGATGTTATGTCCACGGTCCCGATGGAACCGACAGTACTTGTCTTTATTTATGGATGCAGAGGGGCCCCTCATCGGACGAGGCCTTTGTAGGAAGGTCTCGTTCTTGATTTCCAAGAGGATCTTCTCCCTCGGAAGGGAGAGGGGTGCATAGGTCTCGAACCTCATGGGAAAGTCCTTTGGCTTCAGATTGCGGCATTGGGTCGATCGGTTGCCATCGTTGGGAGGTCGGACTTCAGAAGCCTTGTCGCTCCGCTTCCTGGGAGCCGACCTCCCTTTAGCCTAGCGCCGGCTTGTCACTTGTTCTTCTGCCAGGACGTATTTCTACTCCCTGGCTAGCAGCTCAGAGTAGCTCATCAGGAATTCTTGTCCAGTGAGAATGTAAGCCTGGACGAACTTAGCCCTCTCTTGAAGGCCGACATAGCTATGTCTTTGTTCAAATCAGGGATCTCCATGGCCGCTGAGTTGAAACGGGCCATGTAATCCCAGAGAGTTTCTCCCTCCTTTTGCAGTACGAAGAAGAGGCAGTAGGTGTTCCTCGGGGTCCGGCTGCAAGTCCTGAAATGGAAAAAAAAAGGGTTTCAAGTTGAGGGAAGGAGTGTATTTTTCCTGGTCGGATGGCGGAGAACCACATCCAAGTGGCCTTCTTTAGGGTTGCAGGGAAGGCAATTCAATGAAGGGTGTCAGAGGTGCGCTGCACCATCATGTGGGCCTTGTAAGTGCCTAGATGGTCCAGCGGGTCGGTGGTACCATCGTAGAGGTCCACCTGCGGGATCTTGAAGGGACGAGAGATCGGCTCTCCCATGATCTCGGCGGAAAAAGGCGGGTGGGAGCCGTATACCTGCTCCCTCTCGGCCTTCTACCGATCGACTAGCTCGGCAATGTGCTCCTCTATGCGTAGAATTTTACTGGTATAGTCCCTTGGGGCTTCAGCATGGTGCCGATCACCGTTGGGGATGGAGTCAGCGAAGGAGAGCGAGGCTGACCTTGCCCTCTTCCCGTCAGTGCGAGCCCCCAAGGACCTTCGGGGCTCCGGAACAGCATGGAAGAGAGGCTGAGGGGTTTCCTGGCGCTGACTCCCCTTGGTGACTGGTTGATGGTTGGTGCAGGATGCAGCAAGCGGCCGCTGCCGGTTGTCAGCCGCTTCCTGGAGATGTTGAACCACAGTTGTGAGCGTGTCGATGCGGTTCAGGAGTGTCTGGAACTGTTGTAGTCCCAGAACGACAGTGGGTTCGGGGATGGCGGTGGCGACATCATTCTCTCTAGGAGGTCCTTCTGACATGGACAGGGAGTGGCCTCTCCTGGTGGAGGTGTTATGAGCTCTTCCTTTTGCCACTATCAAACTTAGTAAGCGGGTTCCTCCTTTTAGAGAAGGGAAAAATGAACCTGAACCAAAGGTTCAGGGCTGCCCTTCCTCTAGCACCAATCTGTTGCTGTGTGTGCTCCCGGACCGGGCTCGGTCGGCCGTGCTGGAGCGCTCCTCTCCCGGTACCTGCAACAGAGTCCCCGAGGGCTGGCGGTGTTTCGGCGGGGGACACTCCGATGCTTAAGTCAGAGAGAGCTTGAAAGCAATAGAATGGAGAAGTTTTTAGGAGATATCAAATGGGAAGGGAAGAAAATACTTAGCCCTGAAATTAGGTCCCCCGATCACCTTATATAGATGTAGAATACTGCCAAATTCTGTTAAGAAGTAGGTTGAGAATGCCCGATTTGCCCCTAGGAGAATCATGGTAATGGCCAGGTGGCTCCGAGACGTGGCCATGTGGTGGTGCCCGTTGAAACAGAATTCTGGTACCAACTGGGAAGGGCTTCTAGAGCCTTCGAGTTATTTTCGGAGTGAGAATGAGTCGGTCGGACTCAATAGTGATGGATCGGGCCAGCCGAGGAAGAACGTCCATCAAGCCTTCTGGGGAGCAGACTGGTCGGACCTCGACGGAAGTGGATCGTTCGGACCTCTACTTCCATGGGTTGGCCATCAGACTTCTGGTAGAGTGAATCAGCCGGACCTCTTATTTCAGTGGGTCGACCTGTCGGACCTCTGGGAGAGTGGATCAGCCGGACTAATCGGGAGCCCACCAGCACCGGTTCAATTCAGAAAAAGCCAGTTGAATACAATAATATCTTTGAATAAAAGATTTAGATTAAAGTTGTATCGAGTCAGATTAGGAAAGACGTATACCATTATGCATACCTGATTCGAATCCACTTCATGTATTTTATTTAGAACACATATTTATCCCTGGTTTTAATCAAGCTGAGTAAAATACATCTCGTTTGGAACAAGCACCAGACGGATTTGCTACAATTATCATCCCCATGCATTAGCAATTTTCTTTCAACGTCTGCTACTTAAATTGCAAAGCTCCTAAGGTTTTAATTATCTTCCTTCTGTCCACTCCCATTTTGCATTATTATACATGGTCATGCATGGTTAAACTTATGAACCAGCGACACATCACCCATCCTGAGAATGGATGGTTGTCAACTACACAGACATAGCTAGGGTGCCAAACATGATAGATTGAGAGAGGGGGTACATTCGTCCATTTATGAGATGGGCAATGAATGTACTGCCAATATATCCAACAATGTGCAGCTCCTCTTCTTCTTCTTCTTCTTCTTCTTCTTCTTCTTCTTCTTCTTCTTCTTCTTCTTCTTCTTCTTCTTCTTCTTCTTTTTTTTTGTTTGATTAAATGGAAAGAAAAACCTTATACAATTCTGGAATAGATACATTCTATAGAATCAGTCAATAAAATATTACGAAATCTCTTTGGCTATTAGCTAAAGTAGTCCAGATAACATTGCCAGAATGATTCGCCATAAAAGACGCCATCCAGTCAGAAGCTGAATTAGCTTCTCGGTAGACATGCCTGACATACAGCCCAGAACATTCTCGTAGAAGCAATACAATAACCTGGAGTAGAGGATGAGCTGGGGAGCAACGGAAGGCCTGATAGATCTAAGTATTGACCGTTAATGAGTCTCCCTCGATAATAAGACGGTCCAGATGTAACACCCTCGTAGCATACCGGATCCCCGCCCAGGCTCCATGAAGCTCCACCATGGAGATAGTGATGGGTTTCGGTAGCGCAACAGATGGTAGAATTTCAAAAATTTTCATTTGAAACTATAAGAAATCGAAACCCTAATCCAGAATTCCTTGAGCATAATAATTAATTAATCATATAATGAGGCTTAAGAAGAATACCTGATACGCTATAACCTTCTTCTTTCCACTAGGCACACAAGCGCATGCCCTCCAGAGGTGATCCACACGAGAATTGAACCAAGGAGACACTCCTTTCTTGCTTGCTTAAAACACTAGGACTCTTTGGCAGCCTTTCTAGCCTTTGACAACCTTTTCTACTTTCCCAGACTAATACCCTCCTGACAAGCACTCTGAACCCTCTCCTAAACTCTTCTTACTTCTACTTAACACTTCTTTATCCTCTTCCTAAGCCCTTGTCTTAATTTGGCAGACTTGTCTTAAAGAAAGAACAATGTCTTAACAAAGGAAGGAAGAGACAAAGAGGATAAGTGCAAGAATGTAAGAAAGAAAGGATTGAATCGAATGCTTTCGGTAAAACACCGATGGGTTTATATAGGAAAGCAAGAGGCGTGGGATAAGGGCTCTTCATCAACCCTTGATCTGCTTTTCATCAGATCAAATAAGACCTTTCAATGAGAATGAGTCTTTTGGATCTAAGAACACATTCTTTTATGTGCCAAATGACTTATCTGCATCCCTTGGATTTAACAGGTGTTTTTTCTTCACGCCATGTGGCATGTAACCAACTGATAAGAAGGTAACTGGCGTGAGAATGAAGAGACATATAAATTATAAGTCCCTTTGATAATATAACTTCCCATTTGAATTTGAATTGGTGCGGCAACC
Source organism: Areca catechu (assembly GCA_021397845.1). Lineage (NCBI taxonomy): Eukaryota > Viridiplantae > Streptophyta > Magnoliopsida > Arecales > Arecaceae > Areca > Areca catechu. The sequence goes on along the minus strand of CM038053.1, from coordinate 43,581,260 downwards.
ATGAAGAGTCGCGACTCTTCATGTTGCGCGCGCCAATTCCTTCCTTCTTTTCTTTCTTGTATGGTAAAGAGGCTGAAGGAATGGGTGTTAGGACAAAGGGAGAGACTCCTTGCTTATCTAGAAACCACTTCCCCAAAGCAAAAGGACTCCTATTCCTATTTCACACCAAAAATTTCTAGCGCCCACACTAAATGGCGCCAAGAGTCCAACCTATTTAGGGCTCTTCATAAATCCAAGATAAAGGCTGATAAAATCTAAATAAAATCAGATTATTTGACCGCACTTAAGACACAACTCAATCTAGATTTCTCATAGAAAGCAAATAGCAAGCAAATAGACCCAATCTAATTGGGTTAGGAATTAGGCTAGCATACATATGCTAGTATGCAATCTATCTAGCCAATTAGGATTAATTAACCCTAATATAATATCCAATAAATTCCAAGGTTAATTCTCATATGTGTGTGACCCTTTAGGTTCCACATCTAGCCAGCAGTAGGTCTGGGTCCAAGCCAAATCGATCCAATCGGAGCCGTTTGACCTAATTAGGTCGAATTGAACTGACCCAAGTTGCCAATTCGAACCAACTTTTCAAATTGACTCATGAATCTAATCAAATTGATTCATGATAACCTACATGACATGATTGACGTCTAGTAACGTATCATGCCTACCCGGAAGATGAGAAATTTGGTATAAATTACCAAAATACCCTTCAGTGGAAAATAAGCGTGCAATTCAATCTCTCGATCTCCTTTTATCCCGAATAAGTGATGGGTATGGATTAATGTCAAACCCTAACACTTAGTCATTTCGAATTTTAATTCGATAATGATGACTCTATTGATGATCGATTAGAAAACCTTTTCTAATCACATCCTGCTTTGATCAAAGGCTTCCTAAGTCATTATTTTGAAGAGATTACATGGGATAATTTTCCTTCTTACTAGGAATGATCAATTCCTTGTTGATCCACTCTCATCCTTTATACACCTTCCACCATATTCAAGAACATCCCGTGCATAACTCAATGTCATGAATGAGTATGAATCAAAACATGGCTTAGTGTGCATAAGGATCTAAGGTGATCTCAAGTCTAAAGATCACTTGCACAACTCCCACTATGAGAACCACCTTTTGACAAACAGCAAGGCATCCATAAGAAGTTCTCAGTGCGGATCAGTTCAGTGAACTCATGTCTACAATGAGCACTCATATCCTCATATTAGTGTCTCTGCACTAGTGGCTGTAAGATCAACCACCCTCTCTTAAGAGCATACATAGGATATGCTGGTCTTTCCGGAAGTATTGATCCCCTAATCGATAATCAAACGACCGGGAACATTCTATATTAGGTTTTATAGGAATTTAGGTCTCACTGTTATGATCTTCATCATAACCCTAATTTCATTTTCCTAACCTACGGGGTTCACCATAATCTATTAATTAGACGCAGCAGTATGATGAAAACTAAATGCCTTTATTAATACATAAAAATGTCATACATGAGTTTGGAAGTTTACAGAAATGCCCTTACAATGATTGGCTTTTAGGGCATTATTCTTTTAGATAGTAGGGTCAAAAAGCCGAGTTCCTCCAATGGCCGAAACCCGACACCGGCTACCCTGATCACAAAAGCTACTCTACCAGTAGAGCCTCTGACACTCTCATCAAAGCTGACAGTGGCATAAGTTGGAGGAGGGGGCTTCCAAGAGAAAAATATCGGGCGAGGTGCTCGAAGAGCAGAATCGGAGCCCCAAGTTTGAGAACTATCCACCGCCATACTCCGATACTCGTGCACATGAGCCCTAGTATGCTCAACAATGAACCTAGGAAAAAAAGTGTCAGAGTTGAAAAGTAGAGCATTCCGAGAGAGCTATATATGATATACAAGGTAGGTAATAAACACTTGAGAGGTCGAGGAAGGAGGATGACGAAGAACATAAAGAAAGGTATCAATTACATCATTGTCATGGTGCCAGAGGGAAGTGTAACCAGCTAAAAACCATACTTGCTGAGCACGACCATAGTAAAATAAGGAGTGCCCAATGGTCTCGTCGTAAACACCACAAATCGGGCAAAAAGAAGGAAGGTGGAGACCCCGCGTACATAGCATAGCTCTCGTGGGGAGACGCCTCCAAGCCACCCTCCAGATGAAATGCTGCACTCTAGGGTGTACCTGAAGAGACCAAATCCACTTCGTCTACAAGCCAATATGGGCCTTCGAGCGATAAATAAAATACAAATCAGCCAGAGAAGCAGAAATAGAGGAGGAAGATCTCCAAACTCGAATATCAAGAGAATGACTGGCAGGAATACCGATAGATAAGATTCTATCTCCCAGAATCTGACCAAAATAGTGAATAATAATATCAGGATCCCAGGTCTGCTCTCCCGAAAGAAGAAGATCAGTAACGGTTATAACAATATGTAGCTCTTTGCCATGCAAAATATGCACTGCAAAGGATCGAAGCACACAATATTGAGACGGTATTTCTCTCCCTTTTTATTAAAAGAAATAAAAAAAAAACTCAAATTGACATCGCATTCCCCTCGAGATTTTATTATCTTCCTTCTGTCCATTCCCATTTTGCAGTGCAGAGGGCCATACATGGTTGGCCGGGTGATGCATCGCTCATCTTGAAAACCGATGGCTGTACCATCAAGGCAGTAATCCAGTTAGTTATGATTTTGTCTCACGATCAACAGGTCACGGATTCAAGACGTAACTTGATTAAGTTTAGAGATTATTCTTGGATATCTATGACAGTTGGGTGACTTTCCGTTCTGACCAGTTGGCATCTTGATGGTATCGGACTGACGTACTCATTCTTGAATAAAAAAAAAATAAAAATTTAGCATCTTGTGTCAAATATTTTTTTGGCAAGATGGGGCGAAACATAACTAGGGTATTAAGAGATGGATCATTGTTTGCGTGGTAGAGGGTGCCAAACGTGAACCTTCGTTACCAGCAATGCAATTTAAATACGAAGAAAACGACAAAAACAAAAAATTTTGGCGTCGCCCGGACTCGAACCGGAGACCTTCAGTGTGTTAGACTGACGTGATAACCAACTACACCACGACACCTGAGTGCTTTAATGTACCCTGAAATTTTATAACATCGTTGACAATAAACACCGCACGGTCAACAAATCCACGCATTCGGTTCTTTCTACCTTTTTGCATTTTTTTTTTTTTTCCCTTAAAAAAAAAAAAAAAGGAAAGAAAAAGAAAGAAGAAGCTTAAGACGTGATTAGCTGCAAAATTAACAACAAACATTCTTTGCTGCCATCACTTTGCCCAGGAACGTCAATAGGCCAAGTCACTCACCTAGTTAAAAATGGCTTTTGCATCACATTTCTTTCTTTTCAGATAATGGAAGGAAAACCTACTTGTACTGTAAATATCCAAATCTAAAAGCCTGGGATGCACCACCCAAACCTCAGAACCCAAAATCTCCTCCATGGATGATACGATCCCTGGGGCAAATCTCAATTCACAACTCATGCAAGGCTATCGGATGCAATCTATTTCAGAAAGATCAGATTTACTTAATCCATGACCAGACAATTAGCATCCCTAGAGTGAAGTCGCAGGAAGCTTCGGCCCTGCAAGAAGACTCATCCTCCAAAAGCCCATCTCTTTATCGAGTCGGAAAGCACATGCAATGATGGTTCTACATACGCTGTATCGAGCTTATTCTTCCTTATTTATTATAGTTGATGAAACGGTAATTAATTAATGAATATTATAAAGAATTTGATAGTCGAATTTATTGGGAGTGCATGCACAGGATACAGATGCTTTCCAGTGATAAATTGATAGTCTGTTATCACCCTCCAGAAGCAATGGCTGTAAGTTCGTATCATGAACGCAAGGTCGTCGCTTGTGGACATAGGAATGAATTAGAGTATAACTCCATACCTGCTCTTCTAATCCCTCATACCCTTCTATCACTTTTCGAGGTGGGGAAGTGGTAGCACATGCAGGAAGGGCAGCTTTCAGCATATGAAAAGTTATATATTTATATCTTCACCAGATGGAAAAAAGAATGACCGTTTTTAATAAGCTTGTTTATTTATCAGTTCCTCTCACTAAGAATTATTGTGATTGGCATTGATGTGGATTGCATTATCATAAATCCAGACCAAACCTGACAACCAGATGGATTCGTATGCAATTCAATTAAGGCCATCATGGTTCAATCGGAATCCTCAAATCACCAAGTGACAGGATCATGTATTGTCATCACAATGAAACAATATAAAGTAATGAACAAGTGCACAGATGATAAATGCATCTCAACTGAAACACGCTTGTATAAAACTTGAGCATTCACCTTTAGCTGAGAACTGCTTTAGACTTTAGAGAAGAACTTCATAGCTTGCAGATAAAATTGCTTCAGGAAACAATGGTTCATATAATGAAAGAATCATAATAAGAACCATGTAAAGTGAACAAGTATAAGTTGGCACACCAATAAACAATTATTGTAAGAAGTAAATCTTGAAAAATAAAGCAAGTCTATGTAATGCGATTGGCAGCAGTATCAGTTCAGAACAAATTGTAACTTCAGAAGCAGTTTAAGAAAGAGATAGTACTCTACAGGCTGGAAGGCATCCAAGAGATCCTAAAGTAATTCAGATTTCAGTGTAGTCACAAATTCTATTTTCAGGAACAACTGAGTTGGAGGCAAGGATTCATAATTCAGAAAAAAAGAGAGAAATCTAAAATTAGGAAAGAATTCAGACAATTAAAAGCATGGAAAAGTAACAAAAATGAAAGTAACAGTACCGATATTCACTTGTATTCGTGCAAAAAACAAGAATGGGAGAGGCAGTGATAATAGATAGTAGCAAAAGCACAACCACCAGCATTATTAATTTTTATTCACATGTTTTTCTTCGACTTGTAAAAAAAATAACCCTTGAACAATTCAACTACCTAAGTATATTTTGGAGTATCATTTGGCTAAGCAAAAAAAAAAAAGAAAAGTTCAAGAATTTTCATATACTTCTGTCTGTGGACATTTAATTATGGTTTTCAAATCTCATAATAAGGTCCCAGGGGATCCCAAAGCTCAAAAGGAAATTTCTTTAACTTCCAAGTTTAGTATCCTTACACCAAACAATGGCACTCTTCAAGGTTCACACGTTTCTTGGAGGTTATCTCCCATAATCATCAATGGCACTTCATTTATATGACTGAAGTGAAACTAGGGTTCTGAAATTTAACACGATGTAGCTTAAATTGTGTCATATTTGTTAAAGCTACCTTTATAATAGCACCTTTCCTTTTCATATAAAGCATAAAATAGTTCGGTAAATTCATTTTGCATGTACTCCAAGAGAACCAAACACAAGGAGCAGAACAATGAAAAATAAACCAATAAATTATAGAAACCAAATTTCAACAACTACTGCAACTCACCAACTAGTTGTTTAATAAGAAATCATGATTTAAAACTACATTATACATATGCAATCATTTAGTTCAATAAGATAGTTTTCATATGAGAGAAGCATAACCATAATATCCGGTTGTTCCCACCCTGACTCAGATAAGTCCAAAGATTGTAGACAGGAATGTACATGAGTGCCTTGAGATCTATAGCATCCAGCAGCAAGTGCGCTTGGAAGTACTTAGAGTTTCATGATCCATGGAAAAGCTTGTTACAGATGACAGGAAGTTGATAGATGATTTCCAATGACAAATGCTAGGGCAACAGACAAAGATGGGGACATGGTTACTACTAGATGATAGTCAAAGGGAGCATTAATCTTTGACACCTATTCAAAAGAATCACCATCCTCTAGTCCTCAACATTCTGGAATTTGGAATAACAGAAGTACATAGGAACAATAAAATAGTTTCTTTATGTTTGTTGGCTGTTTGGTCCTTTTACTTGTGGAAGGCAGCCAATGAAGAAGGTGCACATATATATATATATATATATCTTTCACCGTACAAAACTAGAACCTGGACATGGTAGATTCCAGAAGAAGCCTAAAACAGCTGAAAGATACATAAACAGAAAACAAGGGGAAAATATGCATGGACCCATAAGCAAGTTCACAGTAGGGAATTCATGGATGTACAAATTTAGGTCTGGTTAAACTCGAAAGTAATTTATGGTCCCAATGATCATGGACAAATTAAAACATGCTGGAAGGTACCCATTCAATTAATCTGACTAGAGAAGACACGTGCAATGTTTGTGAGAGGCAGATGGAGGGTTGTGATTCTCATGGCAGGTTGGGCCCACACATGGAGCCACATTTTGAAAAATAAGAAATATGAAGTATCTTCCAAGGACAATTTTAAGAGACCAAAAAATGGTGCCATGGAACTATTTAAGTTTAAGACTCCCCCAGAGAGTCCAATAACATATAGAGGCATATTTCACTCAAATATATATATATAGAGAGAGAGGGGGGGTGGGGGGGACAGAGAGGTATATAGATTGTTTGGAGAGGAGAAGGAAGAGAAAACTCAAGAAGCCTTAAACTTTGGAGTCAGGCTTCACAAGACTCAACTCCAAGAGTTTCCATTACAATTAGTATATATTTCCTCTGAAGTTGGGTGCGTGCTACCATTATGGATTTTATTGGCAGAAAAAAAAAAAAAAAAGTGGTGCAAAGTGGGTACATAAACTTACCTCTTAAAAGCTCAAAACCTAAACCCTTTCTTTTGATACTATAAAACAGGCAATGATTGCAAAAGAAAGGAAGCCAAGAATGAAGGAAACATAATGCTCAGTCAACAAAATAAAGAGCATTTTATAGGGTGAGAACACCATGTAGTCGGATTAGATTACAGCTCCTCTCAATCAAAGCCAAGGTTGACTATAACAATGCATAGCATCTTGTATATAGGGCATAATGTACCATACCGGTACTAAATCACTACTTGGTATGAGTATACTGAGTGTCAATATGCTAAAGAGACCCATGCCAACAATGCATTAACATGGTGGTGGTACGGGTACCAAAACTGGTTTCATGAACCTTGGTCAAAATAAAAACTATACGATTATAATTCCCTAGTTTTTTTTGGATTTTGACCACATTGATGTCTGCATTCTGAAACGAATAACCACAACCCTGATTATAACAATTAAGCCTTGTCCCAAGTCCCAACTATTTTAGGTTTGGGCTTTAAAAATCCTCATTTGACAAGCAGTCCTACTTGGGGCTACCTCTGATGTTGTTCCAAGATTTTATATATCCTTTCTCAGAACTTACATCCATGTTATTATAGAGCTTTCAACCCCTTAGATCTGTCATACATGCATTCCTACAAGTATTCATTATAGCCTTCTAAGAGGGTCTTGGTGTATATAAAACCACAAGAAAACACTAGATTGAAGTGACAAAATAATCTTAGCATTACCTCTAAGTGTTCCGAAGTGTCCAAACCTAACCTTAAAAAATAGACATGGGATGCTTTTGTACAAGCAAATATATACAAAAGCAACATAGTATGCACTCAAACATGTATAAACTATTAAACTAAGTTAATTATTTAGAGATTCCTTTTGGTGGATGAAAATTGCACAAATTTCATATTATATTCGGAAAAAAGAACAGGGGGGACACTTCACTAGAAAGTGTCTAAATTCTTTAGACTACCACTTAGCAATTAGTAAAAATGAAAACTAGGTTTCATTACCTACACTAGGATATACTTTGATAGGAAACTTCAAGAATATGGGCCAAATACGAACACTGTGGCTGAAGTAAACAGAATGATGGCCCATCATCCTGTGTTAACAGTCCAGAGCAACACAGAATTCCAAGGAGTGTTATACATGTTGAGTGGCATTGAAGTATCTGCTGGCATTTCAAAATTTCTACAAACAGATATGACCCAGTAATACTGAGAGAAAAAAATGTTATAATGAGATATGGCCCAGTAATACTGCTAATCTCATGAGACCTTACAAGTTGATTGGTGACTATTGATATTCCTAGGCAGGTAATTTGGTGGAAATGTTGCATGAGACTTTGAACTGAGATAGACATTAAAATGGTATTACAAATGTTATAATGAGATGGCACAAACACCCAAAGTTGTACAAATATTATTCATTTTTGGGCATGCATGTAAGTAATAAACACATTTATGTACAAATATGTATTCAGACTTAGTTGTCTTATAAATTTATTGACTAGCACTGCAGATGAGGAAGTCTGGTGTTTCTTTTCACAGCCTTTTTTGAGAAAGACAGTGGAAATGCTACAAAGGATGAACCACGTCAAACAATGTTCCAACCTGAAGGATTGGTGGCAAAGTTTGTTAAGAGCTAGCATCCACTATTCATCTAAAGGATACTAGTGCCACTTGTGCTCCGTTCAAACAACTACAAGAAGCTAATAACCTTCCAGACTAGGAAAAGTTCTTAGACTAGTTATATGAGTTTTCTGTTTATTGTTTTATATATCAAAGAACATTCCCTACCGTGCTAGATCATGCACATCCAAGCTTCTAACCTTGAACTCATTCATTTTGAGGTTCAAACGCCTAATCACAAAACTATGTGATGCCTCTACTAGAAAAATTACCAGCTCCGGGAAATTCTAAGCACTGAGCCCTTCTCCTGGTCATGTCAGTATAATGAGTTCAAAATGCCTAAGTATCGTTATATAATCAAAGTCAGTTAAATGAAACTACAAATGCACTTTGTAATAGAATTAACCTATTTGATGCTCTCTAAGGAGTCAGATTAATTCTAGACAATAATGTCATCAATATAACAACTATAGTGCTACAAAATCTGTATAATATGGTATAATTAGCACCCTCAGCATGTTGCACAACTTAAATACCAGCCATCTCAACAGTGAACTAGAGATTACGAGGACAAGGAGATGCTTACATACTTTCAATTATTATTTTAGCTAGTAAGTTTGTATTGATGTATGAATTATTAAAAAAGTTATGCTAAAATCACATTAGCATGACCCTCAGGCCAATTTCTTTGTATAGGATTATAGCAATGTCCTGGATGATAATATCAGCTCGTCTAGGAGAAAAATCTCAAAGACAAGGATGATTGAAACAACCAACTATAGCAAAGAATCGACTGCAATGAATGCAGCTAGCAAATATAGCAATTAATATCATAATGACAGTGTCGTACCTGAACACAATCCTGTACCTTGGATGTCGGAACATAAATTCTCCCCATACAAATACATGCACTGCTGGTAGTTAAATGTAAGGGCCTCCTTGGTGATCACATACAACGTGACCCTCTACCAGCCCATGAATACCATCTTCTATGATGAATAACCAAATCCTTAAATTTTTGTCAACACTAACATCCCACTTTGGTAAAATACATCTGATAAATGGTTCGATTTGTGAGGGAGCCTTTATAAGGATAATCTTGAAAGGATTATGCCCTACAAGCCAATTGCATGGTTGATATGATGGAATATTTTATACTTTATATCCCTACTCATATAAATCACTTTTATAATTTATCAATAAAGAAGCAATTTTATTTCATCATATGCTGCATTCTGTTATGTCTTTTAAGATTTAACTAGAATTATGATAAACCCCATAAATTAGGATAATAGTTTTAAGATCAGGATTTGTGGTACCATCCCGTACGGTCCAAAAAAGGCGTACCATACCATACCAGCGCCAAGCCGGTACGGTTCATATATAAAAAACGGTCCGGCACTTCGGACCGTTAAAAAAATTTAAAAAAATTAAATTCCATACGATACGGTACGAAACTGTAGCGTACCGCTCGGTTCAGCCCGGTTTGAGCTCGGTTCGGCCTGGTTTGGGTCCAGTTCTTGTCTGATTCAGGTTAAAGTTTTTTTTGATAGAGAAAGAAAAGATTTTTTTAAAAATTTATGGACCCGGTACGGGGCCCAGTACGGGGCCCGAGTTCCTTGTTTAGGCCCATTATGAGACTATCAATGAGATCAAAAACCTTGATAGCCTTGATCTTAAATGTTTCCAATCGTAGAGCAATAGTTTTAGGATCATAATGAGATTATGTTAGTGAGATCTAAAACTTTGATAGCTTTGATCTTAAATGTTCCCAGTCATAGAATCATTGAGTCGAAGATTAATGATATCGGATAGATTGGCACATCCTATATATGCACTCAATAGAGATGGTGACTAATCTCACAGTCACTTATATGGGAACACTAATGCAAGGATGTCGATGCTCATTGGAGAATGAGTTTACCGAATTGACTTACAGGAAATATCTAATGGAGCCTCACTAGCTTATCCATTGATAGTTCTCCAGTGGGAATGGTCCAAGTAATTCTTAGACCTAAGATCACCATGGTATCTTATGTACATGGATCTATACTTTGGTTCATACCCTAGCATGATATTTTAATATATGTGCGGGATGTTCTGGGCATGATGAAGTATGTATGGAGGTTGTAAGTAGTCAATAAGGGATCGATCACTTCTTGTAAGTGAAGAGAACATTTTATGTGATTTTATAGGATGATGATTCAAAAAACTCTAGTCAAAGTAGAATAAAAATTAGAAAGAGTTTCTGATATTTCATTAATCGAGTCATTGTCTTGGAGTGAAATATATAAGGTTAGGCATTTAGTCTTGACATAATTCCATGCCCATAGCCTTTCCAAGATGTAGTGTAATCGAAGGACTGAATTGCATGATAATTCATCACGGAAGGGTGTTTTGGTAATTCTACCAAAATTTTGCATCTTCTGGATAGCTATGATACATTACTGTACATCAATCTTGGCTTATGGGCTTTCATGAATTAAAAAGTTTAATTTAGTAAATAATTAGGAATTCTAATTAATTAGTACTTTGGATTTGATTTAATTAGACCGGGTCTAACATAAATCTACTGCTAGCTAGGTATAGAACCTAATGGATCACATATATTAGGAAATCAATCATAGACCTAATCTCATATGATTTAGTATAAATCCTATGAATCTACTAGGATTGCTAGCATACAGGTTAGATTCAGGTTTCCAATCAAATCAAAAGACTAAGTTCGACTTTATCAAATTCAAAATCCAATAAGAGTAGGACTCCTATTTGCACCCAAATTAGAAGAGGCACCTAGTATCTTTTTATGCTGACTTTTTCCAGCGTGAAAAAGGATTAGTTGGTACCCTAGGAGTCCTCCTGGGCTTCTCTCTTCTCATGCTACAAAGGTATAAGAAGGATTAGCATCAATTGTTGGCGCAAATAATTCCTTGGCAAAAAAAAGAAGAATTTGGCACCCCTTGGAGTCCTAGGGGATTTTGACCAAGTTTTGGGCATCCTCCTCTAGGCTTCTCTCTCCTCTGAATCCCTATTAGATAGGAATTAAATTAGCACCAAATAAGAAAAGAAATAGCATGGGTTTTTCTTAGGCGCAACATGGAATTGGCACAAGAAATAACAGATGCCCCTAGGAGTGCCCCTAGGGATCTTTGACCAAGATTTGCACCTCCCCTCTCTTCTGAAAAACCCATGCCAATCCCTTCTTTCCCATGCCGAAAGTTGGCACATAAAGAGACTCCTCTTGGTCAAGTTGGCATAAAGGGTTGGGTGGATTAGGGAGTCTAATTTGATAAGACTCCTATGCCAAAAAGGTTTGGCTTGAAGTCTATAAATAAGAGGGTACTCCAACGATTCGAATAAATATTAATTCTTAGTCTAAGAGAAGGCTAAGAAAGTAGATGAGACGGATAGCAAGAAAGAGAAAGGCTAGTGAGTTCTTGAGAAGAATTCATAAGGATGCAAGGTGTGCATCTCCTTGAGAAGGAAAAGGGCTAAAATTCTTGAGAAGAATTTCAACGGATTTTCATCGATTAGGAAGGTCCTTAAGAGGCTCCTGTGTAGTTCACCGTTGATAGGCTCGTGCTTGAGGACCTAATGGATCACAGACTAGCATCGGACGACATGTCAAGTATGCATTTATTTTTATTTACTCTTGTTAGTTCATTGTATCATGCAAGTAGATCCTATAATTAGGGTTTTTGATGCAGGTTCTGAATTAATTGTTAAATTAGATGTCGTAAAAAATTTTAAAAATCTTGCTTCCACTGCGCATCCATTACCCTTCAAATCTTACCACCAAAGAACATGATTTCACCATTCCAACTAGTTCAAGACCAATCCCTTGACTAAATGTCTCCTAGTTATGCTTTTTGGATTCCTTTTCCCTTACCGATAAGCCCATGGAGAGATCCTTCACACTTGTCCAAAGCATAATTTATTGCTAAAATTCACTTATGACTTTGAATTTCATTATTGATATATTATTGTTATTCACCCAAGTCATTTGGTTAAAGAAGCAGGGCAAGAATCACCATTTTCTAGTTTGAAGTAGCCTTACTGGACGCCCATTAGCATGTTGGAGATGAGTGATAGGCTCCTCAAATATGTGAAATACGAAATCACCAACAGCCCCCCTCTACGAAAACACATAATCATCTCAAAACTTGCATAATCAAAGTAGTGATATGATGTTGCCAGCCCCTTTTCTGCCAAAAGTAATGGAAACTTGTAGGACAACATTTTTATTGGAGAGTCAAGCCATCATGCTATGTTCCTTGTCCATCACATATATCTAATTCTCAAAACCCCCCATCACAACAAGATCCATAAAATTATCTATTCCACACCATTGTCAGTTCTCTCCAGAATTTTCTTTAATTTTGACTTTTAAATTCCATTGTGTTTTAATAGATCCATAAGCTATTGAATGTTACTAAAAGCACTTAAAATATTGTACATTTATAGACCATATTCAAATGTTAGCAAGTACACAATCCTAGCTACAATGTCTTCGAACTTGTTTGGTTTGTGGGAAAAAAATTTCTTGGGAAGTTACTTCTTGGGAATATAGTTTTGATATATTAGGTTGATCATAGAAAAATGACTCATTCCAGAGTGGATTATATTTGGTTGGACATTTACTTTTCTAAAAAAACTATGTAAAATATCTATTATACCCTTATTAAATATAAGACCATACCTTTTTGCTCCCAAACTCTACATAAATATTAATATTCATATAAATATGATGCAAATATAATACAATAATAACATTAGATCATAATAATTTATTATATTAATACAACATTAATATATCTGTATTGATATAATATTAATGTAATATTAAGATTTTAATATAACAAATTTATTAATATAATATTAATATAAAAATTAATATATTAATATAAATATCAAATTAATATTAATAAAAATAATGAATTAGTATAAGTATTAATATAATATTATATTAATATTCATAAGGATAACATTAAAATCAGGGTTTCTAGAACCGTCCCGTACCGCCCGGTACAGGGCGTTCCGTACTGTACCGACCAAGAGCCGGTACGGTTCGCCACCGAAAAACGGTCCGGACACCGGACCGTCGACAAAAACAAAAAAAAAAATTTCATACCGGTACGGTACGGTACCGGTATGAACCGCCCGATTCGGGTCAGTTCGGGCTCGGTTTGGCACGGTTCGGGTCGGTTCATAGTCGGTTCAGTGAGAATGGGAGAGAAAGATTGTTTTTTATTTAATTTGGCATGCCGGTATACCTTACGGTACCGTACGGTACGGACCGTACCGTACTGCTTGCTGACCGGTATGGGTCCCGATACCGGTTCAGCGGACCTTGATTAAGATGATATTTTTAGAAAGAAAAAAGGGCCAATTCCCATCCCATGGGAAGTCCCAAAACCTACTTCCTCTGTGCATTAACACTTCCCATGAAACATGGAAAAAGCTTTTTTAATTCTCTTTCCTTTTAAAACTCCAACCAAATGAGAGGGCTCCCCTCCACTTTCATGAACCACATGAGTCCTTCATGTTAAAAAGGATGTCAAGATGGAAATTGGAACCCTCAATGAGCACTTGCTTGATAAAGATTAAAGACACAAGTAGCCCACATCAGCCTTTATAAGGTGTAAAACTATTAGGATTGAAGACAATTACATATGAAAATCATTCAGTCTTGAGGCTTTGACCCTCCCATGCATAAGACTTCTAACATACAAAGTAAGACCAACCTCAGGTTTTCTGTCACATTCACTAGTTTCTTTTATTTTTTTCCTTTTCTAATCTATTTCAATTTTGACTTTTAGGTTCTTTATCACCAAGTAAATTACAAATCCTATTGAAGTTCTCTGAATGCATGAAGTTCATGAAACGAAAAAGACTCTTGAAAAGGTTACAATACATTTTCAAATAGCAACCCATAAATCAGTTCAATTTCCATTCTGCCTTTCTCTCCACTAAATTTAAAATCAAAGAGATGGCTTAGTTGGAATATCTAGACATCTCTTCAGATTATGAGATCAAAGGACAATATTTGAAGCTTTAGGTTTAAAATAGTCATCAAGCCAATAACTTAACAACGTAAAATACATTGATTTAAAAATATGTCCATCAAAAATTAATATCCAGCATTTTTCAAATACCAAGGATAAGCAGCTTGAAGAACAAATGCAGAGGAAGAGAGAAAACTACACAATATAAATTGAAAGTCTCTTGATAGTCTAATGAAGTTAGAGCTAAAAGATAGCGAACATAACACTTTCTATGTTTTTAAGTAAGATATTTTGGAGTAACCTTTAATTCAATTAATACTCAAACAAAGTTGTAGATAACTTTACCCAGAGACTTTGCTAATGCTAGACTGGCTACCTGCATCATGCACTTGGACAATCAAGCATCATAAAACAAGTGTTTTTGAACCATAAAATTAAAGGCAAGCTGGAATAGAAAGAGTATTTCCAGAGAAAATTATGATAACAGAGAATAGCCTATTCATCAATAATTTCCAACAGGATTCTATCCAATGAATATTAATCTTTAGACATGCATCCTAAAGACATCTATTGTTGCCAGATTGTAAAGAGGAGTCATCCACTCAAAAAATGATAAGAACAACATGACAATAAGCGAAATAACTAACTGATAAGCTACAGCTGACGTGAGATCAACCAAGTATTTCACACAGAAATCTTATAAAAACAATATATAGGAACCAGTTAAGAGTTCGATCATAGATAATTGTGATGCTGATCAAGGAGGGGGCATGAAATTGCTTAAAAATTTACCATGTAATAATAAATAGGTGACAAGTATTATATTCAATATAACAAAACTGCTTTCATTTTTAAATATCCTATTTCTTCATTCACTAATATGTGGCTGTATTCTCATTGCCTAAGTCTCTTTTTCTCTTTCTTTTTTCTTTTTGTAGTTCTGTTAAAAAAAACTGGCATACAAATACCCCCAAAAGATGTCTTGACAGTGGGAAAGTAAATTCAGAAACACTACCCAGTAAATGGACACCTGCAAAAATAAAGCAGCAAAATACCGAAAAAAGAGGCTCAAAATGGACAAATCAGGAAAAAAAAAAAAAAATATGAGGCTCAACAACCTCTACCTTGACAGCCAAACTGATTTTTTTTGAATAATACTAATAAGAAGTAATCAAGAGATGTGAAGACTATAATATAACAACCTAATGAAGCAGAGATAATAGAACCATATAAGATACCATAACAAGAACCTCAACCTAGATAGAAAGACTAATGTTTCAATAATACTGATAGGAAATCTTCATCAAATATTAAGAACATAACAACCTAATAAAGAAGAGTATAAAACCAGGTCTTGTAGAAAACATTTCTCGAGCTTCTAACTAACACAGTACAATTATTTGCAACCCAATGAAGAATTAATATAAGAACAATGATGCAATATGCTAATGACTTACATGGATTTTCAACCTGATAGCTTTTCCATTTGCTACATACATTATTGTGTAGTTTTGGACACAAGAATCAATTTGCATATGCATCCACATATTTTATTTGGCAAGATGAAAATAGAGAGGAGAGAGAAGGGAACATAAGAAAAGAAAATGTAAATTCAACCATAATTATGTCAATTTTTTGATATGCAGAACTGACATTATTTTATATTAAATAAAACTGGTATAGTTTTCCTCTGTTGCTAAGTGCTAACTTATTAGCAATTTATCAGTTCTTATTGTAACTTTTTATCTCAAAAATTCAATGTGAATGGCCTCTTTGATATGCATTCGAAATGCTGAGATGCTTTCATGGACCAAAAGAAGTGGTTGCAAGTATCCTATACATCCAACATCCACAATCTCTTAAATCTACTGTCAAGGAATTTGATAATTATTAGAATCGTTTGAAGTGCATCCAACTTGTCGATATGTGTTGCTACTTGATATGCATTCTTCGAGCCACAGCACCCTAAACACCAGCTAAACTGACAAGAGGCCAAAAACAGAAGCTAAACTCTGAGACATAGACAACCCAAGCCAAAATTTTGGAGTTTAAGCCAGCAAGATGAAATTTTGATTCTACTGTAGAATAATGAGAAAGAAAATATATGCAAACCTCAAGAAAATAGTTAGAAGTATATAGTACTTGCAAGCATTAGAAAATTTTTGTGAAAACTTTTAAATCCATGAAAAAGTTTTTATTTAATATTAAGACATGATAAACTTGGGGGGAGAGAGGGGAAGTTTGGGAGGGTGAGGGGGAGGGGGGGTGGGTGTGGGGGCCTTAACGAAGTAATAAAAGAGAAATTCCACTAATACAAGATATACATGACTATGATAGCAACAGTTGTTATTTGTCTTGATAAATCTTTCTTCAGCATACATGCCTATCTTAATGATCACTAAAGCTAAATAACTGGTTTTATCTATTGGTAGTAAAAAATTCAAGACAATTTAAAAGGACAATCTTACCTCAGAATACAATAGCTGATTTTGGTCAACATCCATGTTTAAACATTTAAATTAGATGAAAAACTGATTGTCAGTCATGGTGTTGCCAAATAAATCATGATATATTTAGTAAAGCGACCACAGACAGAAAAACAAAAACCGGACTGTTTTGGTGCACCCATCATAGAAACGAATAGCATTCAGTGTTGCATGACCAGCATCCACAAGTTTGTTTCTTATTTACAAAAGAAATCACCTGTCACCAGTACACAAGCTTTACAAATTACATGGAAGCAAGGGCGCACAATCAGCAGATACTGAAACTAACCGCTATGCACAAGAAGAACGGATGAATCCATCAGAAGACAGAAGACAGTGTCACACGACCACGGCACTTGCATGCAGAATCTTTATCAGCAGAGCACGCATCCACGCAAAGTTGCAAACTACCAATTCTCCTTCACAATCTTTGATTTTTCAAATATAAACTTCCCTTCTTTGTACTTCTGTGTTTCTTCATAGGCTCTTTCATATTTCCATCCCAGCACCTCATGGCAATCACGGCAATAAATATCAGCAACCGTATGCAGTCCTGTGATGAGCTGCCTGTCTTCCCTTGGCCCAACGACTATGTTCATCGCATGAGAAAACAGAAAGGCTCGCCCGTTCCTTCCCTAAGACAATTTTGGGTGTTCATGGAATATATACAGCAACATTCACCAAAAGCGAAAGCGCAAACACAGTTTTATTGAAGCATAGTTTATAGCAATTACATCACAAGAAACTAATATTTGTAATCAAATTCTAAAGCTCAAGTTCAAATTCTTCTATTTGAATTGAATTAAGTTTCATCATATGCCGCAATAGTGCAACTAATTTTTCTTCACATAAACAGCTTCTTTGAATCAGTATGATAAATGATCAATAAATGTTTGTAGGAGCTTCACCTGAAAAGCTTTCGAAATTATATCATCGTGAAGACAGACATGGTTCCGGCAATTGCAGCAGCCGTAAACCCGAGGTCCGACCAGTTCCGCCATCACCGTCGCCCGGTTCTTATCCTTAACTGATGATCAACCCCAAAATTTCACACAAACATCAACATGGCAAGAAAACCACCACGCCATGGAAATGAAAGAAGAAAGTAACGATACAAACAAACCTCAGCAAGATCAAAAAACGCACCAAAAAAAAAAAAAAAAAAACTCTTCAATTGCCGCCGCCTCCAATCGCTGAAAAAAAGGGGTATGAAACAGAGATCATTAAAGCGCAAGGCACAGCGGTGGGCGGCGGTGAGACAAATGATTAGGGGGCAGAAGCATTAACCACAAAATAGAAGTAGAACAAGAAGGAAAGCAAGATTGAGTAGCCACGCAAGAAAAACGGAAAAAATATGGGATGAAAGGGACCGAGGTGGTTGGTAGGGTAGGGTAAAGAGCAAGAGCACCCAAGAATTGATTTAATTGATGTAAATTAATTAAAAAATTGGTATAGGCTAACACCCGACTAATGGTAAAAATTATTTGAAAAAGAAATTTAGGATAAAAAGGGTTTAACCATCGAAACAGGAGGTGAAAAATCAAATTTTGGACCCAATCAAACAAAACTCTGGGATGGTGATTCCGGATTTACAATTAGAAAAGTTGGGGAATCGAATCCTCTACCGTCCAGTCAATGACGGCTTTTTTTGAATAAAAAAGTTGTTAAAAAATAAAAAAAAAAATTGTAATCGGGATGCGGCATTGGAAGAGCTCCGTTTCTTGCTCCGAGAGGATTTTAGGAAAGAAGAATAATTCAAATCATACAGAAATAAATAAAAAGAGAAGTAAGCCTCGGACAAAATCCATGTTCGATTTACTTACATTATTTAGATTATTTTGGGTGAAGAAAATGGTGCGAGACCTCTCGAGACTCGATTAGAGTCAATGGAGAAGAGGAGAGCGGGAAAAAGGGCGGAGGCGGGTTAGGTTTTTTTTTTTTTTTTTTTTTTAAGAAAAAATTATAATTAAATGGACGGCGGGTGAAAATAAGGGGCACATAGTTTTGGGTTGATGCGTTAGATACTCGACAGCGCATCCATAGACAACTTGTTCATAATTATTTTTTAATGAAACATCAAACAAATATCATAATGGCCAAACAAATCCAAATCAAGATTGCTAGGTTCTGACCGATTCTCAGATAAAATTATATATATATATATATATATATGCACAAAATAATTTGCCCAACAAAATATGTTAGGAATAAGCGGAGTATTAAATGAAGAATTAACATATAATATATTGAAAAATGATATTTTTAGATAAAATTATAAAAATATGTATTATATTGTTGTTGCCAAAATCAAGATTGATAGGTTAGTCGCCAATTCTTGAAAAAAAAGATGAGGTGATGATGCCTTTAATCCTCGAAAAACTATGAGATGATGGTATTTTTGAGATCCTTGGAAAAAAATAAAGTGACGGTGCCTACGAGGCATCTAGAATTGAGATCTATAAAAATTTCTAGTTAGAAAATTCTTTTATGAGAACCCTCCACATTCAAGTATCAAACAATAGTGAAGAAAGAGCTGAGAGAAAAAGATGGCTCGAAAATTGGGGCTTAGGTCTTACCCGGAATCTCTTGTCCTCCTTTATTTATAAGAAAGAGTAGTGGCCATGCATGCTGAGGATGTTAGCCATTATCAGAAAGTGTACATGAATCCTCTAGCAAAGACATGCCCTACATGCCAAACATGGAATTGCATGGCAATTGCCAAAATTGCTGGTAAATCATGTTGAAGCAATTACAATTATCGTATAATAAATCACATATTTATATATTTATTTTAAATATTTTAAATAATTATTAGTGCTAACATTTTTTAAAAATTTTAATTTTATAATTTAATTAACTTTTTTATAAAATTAATTACTTTTAAAATATCTCTACAAAATTAATTAAGCAGTAGCATCCAAATCTTATATATTTTTTTTATTCTTGAGTATTGTAAGGGGCTTTAACAGGAGAAATGTGGCAAGGGTGATCTTCTTACTTATCTTCCCGCCATTGAAGATGAAGCTTGCAGATACTATGCATAGCTGATCTCTAAGTCTTGGAAAGGGAGGAGAGATCATATAACAAAGTAGAGTTGTTCTTTTATTCTAAACCTCTTATGTATTTCTTTTTACATGCGATAAAGATTGTGTTTTAATTGTTTAAATGTAAAAAGTTCTTTATTTGTTTTCATTCATGCTTTCATATTAAATTACGTTTAGGAATAATTTTTGCTTATTGAAGACTTGCCATGATCTATAAATATGGGACATGCCGAGAGAAGAAGAGTAGTGTACCTAATACTTCTCAGAGATACACTATGATTTCTTATAGGTACGGGATATGCCGAGAGAAGATAGATATTTTTCTAAGCTTGATTATAATTATTTTGTAAAAGAGATATGATGTAGCACATTCGCTGACGTGGAGTCTCTACTGGCGGCCCCGTTGATGAAGAGTCCACCACCCAAGCATGGTGGCCAAACCAAGGAGCCAAGGCGAGCCCTCCTACCGAGATCAGCTCCTAGCCGGGGTCGTGCTCATAGGACGAGCCCCCCGCCTGAGACCAGCTCCCGGCCAGGATCATGCTCATGCTGCCAAGACGAGCCCTCCTGTCGAGGTCAGCTTCCAGCCGGGGTCGTGCTTATAGGGTGAGCCCCCCGCTTGAGGCCATCTCCCAGTCGGGGTCATGCTCATGCTGCTAAGGTGAGCCCTCCTGCCGAGGTTAGCTCCCAGCCAGGGTCGTGCTCATGGGATGAGCCCCCACCTGAGGCTAGCTCCCGGCCGGGGTCGTGCTCATGCTGCCAAGACGAGCCCTCCTGCCGAGGTCAGCTCCTAACCGGGGTCATGCTCATAGGGCAAGCCCCCCGCTTGAGGTCAGCTTCCGGCCAGGGTCGCGCTCATGCTACTAAGGCGAGCCTTCTTGCCGAGGTTAGCTTCCAGCCGAGGTAGTGCTCATAGGACGAGCCCCCCGCCTGAGGCTAGCTCCCAGCCGGGGTTGCACTCATGCTGCCAAGGCGAGCCCTCCTACCGAAGTCAGCTTCTGATCGAGGTCGTGCTTATAGGACGAGCCCCCTGCCATAGATTAGCTCCCGGCCGGGGTCGTGCTCATGCTACCTAAACTAGGCTCCGGAAGCGAGCCCTTTCCTATCTCGCGGAGAAAAGAATTTCTGCCAATAGCGAAGGAGGGAAGGATCAACAAGAATTTAAGCCATAGCAAAGGAAGGCCCCCGTCCGCTTGCAACCTCTAAAAGGTAGCGCATGCCCCGCCATTAATTCAAGTTCTGTAACACACCGCCCGCGTGCTCCGCGTAAAGAGTGCTCCTTCAGGGGCCTTCAAGCTCCAAGTCCTGTAGCGCGCCATCACGTTGACGACCATGCAACTGGAAGCTTAAGCCCCTGCGACATGAAGCCTGAACCTCCCCCAAGATGAGTATACCATTAAGACCCCAGGGCCCTGCAACGCTCGAAGGGTCTCTCCAGGAATGGAAACTCCCTACCGTGGCGTAGGGCTCAGTGGCACGCCACCCGCCCTTTCCATAGGGAACTGCATCACTAGAAGGGACAGGACCTATGCCTCGCCAGCATGCACCCCCAAAAGAAAGAATCTCCTAGTAGGACCGGTCCGATAGGAGGAAAGCTGCAGGTAACAGTAAGCCCCTCCCAATGAGGGCACACGGAAAGGGACACCGAGACAAAGCCCCATACATGCTCTGGGCCATCCCATATAAAACGGAGAGAGCCCCTCCCAAAGAGGGAAGGGGGAAAAAAGGAAAGGGAGAAAAAAGAATGGATGAAAAAAAGGAGACAAACAGGTGAGGCGGAGATGGAGGGCGAGCGAGGGACCCCTATCAGACCCCTCCAGGCTCTTCACCCCCATCTTCGCTTGTTCTTTCCACCTCAATTCTATTTTTCACCCTCTATGCGGAGAGTCTCCCAAGCTCTCTGCCACAAAGGTTCTGTTTCCTTTTATCGTCCTATTTGACTTGATCATCGAAGTGTCCCCGCCGGAATTCCCGGCCCAAGTCTCTTCTTTTTTGCAGGGCAGCCAGACCAAGGAGCCAACCAGGAAAGGAAGGCATAAGCACCTCGTGGGAACCCGACACGCCCACGACATGCACTAGAGCTACAGGCCACGACGATCTTGGCGGCAGTAGATTGGCGTGCCAGGTAGGGGACGGGAAGAGCTGGGGTGAAGAGCCCCATCCACTCACCATCGATAATCGGCCCACCAGGAAGCCAGCAGGGATGATGTCCTAGGGAGTAGGGAGAACCCCGAAGAAGGCCAGGGGGAGAGATGACACCCCCAACAATGGCCAGAGCCCCACCTCAGGAAGGATCTCCAAGGATTTTTGCGCCAATCTCGGCATCCATTGATGTTCCCCTTCGATCGCCCACCCTTGGATCAATGGGGAGGCCAAGGAGACTAACCGGGCCATCCTGCCAGGGATCCATGCAGGGCTGGGTCAAACAAGAGATGAGGCCTGACCCTGGGGGCAGCCTGTTGGTAAAGAATAGCGTGCCACCGCAACTCTCATGAAGGGCCCCGGTGAGGGGGTCGAGGCTCGACCGGGCAGAGCCTACTACCTCGCCAGCCTTGGCACTGCCCGATGCATGCGAACTTGGAACATGAGCGATTTAAAAAGGGCACTACCAGTGATGTAAGACTCCCTTCTCAGTTATTTAAGTTCCTTTTTGGTGCAACTTTGTTTTTCACCCATGCAGGAGCACCTCCGTCCGACTCCAAGTCCGACAGATTAAGCTGGAAAACTTACGAAGTCCCGCACTTTCAAGCTGGGAAACTTACAAAGCCCCGCACCTTCAAGTCGGGAAACTTGTGAAGCCCCTCACCTTCAAGCCAGGAAACTTACGAAGCCCCACATCTTTAAGACAGAAAACTTATGAAGCCCCGCACCTTTAAGCTGGGCCCCCCAGTAGGCCCACACTCCTCGCCGTGCTCATAGTCCGGAGGTGGTGGAAGGGCAACCTGCCATCTATCGCTTAACTCACAATTCTGCGCCCTTCAAGCTGGGCCCCCCAGCAGGCCCGCACTCGTCACCCTGCTCATAGTTCGAAGGTGGCGGCAGGGCAACCCGCCATTTATTGCTTGACTTATAGTTCGGTGCCCTTCAAGCCGGGCCCCGTAACAGGCCCGCACTCCTTGTTGTGTTTATAGTCCGGAGGTGGCGGCAAGGTAACCCGCCATCTACAGCTTGACTCACAGTTCGGCACCCTTCAAGTCAGGCCCCCTAGCAGGCCCGCACTACTCATCATGCTCGCAGTCTAGAGGTGGCAACAGGGCAACCCGCCATTTTTACCACTTGACTAACAGTTCAGCACCCTTCAAGCTGAGCCCCCCAGTAAGCCCGCACTCCTCACCGTGCTCACAGTCTGAAGGTGGCGGTAGGGCAACCCGCCATCTACCGCTTGACTCATAGTTCGGTGCCCTTCAAGCCGGGCCCCCCAATAGGCTCGCACTCCTCGCCGTGCTCACAGTCTAGATGTGGCGGCAGGGCAACCCGCCATCTACCTCTTGACTTACAGTTCGGTGCCTTTCAAATCGGGCCCCCCAGCAGGCCCGCACTCCTCATCGTGCTCACAATTCGGAGGTGGTGGTAAGGCAACCCACCATCGATCGCTTGACTCATAATTTAGTGCCCTTCAAGCCGGGCCCCCCAATAGGCCTGCACTCCTCACTGTGCTCACAGTCTAGAGGTGGTGGTAGGGCAACCCGCCATCTACCACTTGACTCATAGTTTGACACTTTCAAGCCAGAAAACCCCAGAAGCCTTGCATTCGCTGCCTTACTCACAGTCCGGAGATGTCTGCCGAGAAACCAAGGAGTCCTGCCATCTACCGCTTGACTCACAGTTTGGCATCTCGCATTGGAAAACTTATGAAGCCCCGCACTCAAAGTCAGAACACTTCAGCCATCCCACCTCTAGGGCTAGGAGACATCGACAGTCCCGCCTCCGAGATCATGAGACATCAGTAGTTCCATCCCTGAGGCTAGAAAATCCCAGAATCCTCGGACTCCAGAGCCAGAGATCCCTTAGTCGACCTGCTCACAGTCCGAAGACATCAGCCGGAAGCTTCAAAGCCCACTACCTACCACTCAATTTATAGCTTGGTGAGCTGAAAAACTCCTAGAGTCCTACGTTCGAGCCTGCACGACTTCAAAGTCAGAGGAAGGGGGACAAGACACCCCCAAAAATTCTGGTGCCAATCCTAAGGTCCCGATGCTTGCCTGGAGCGACTAAGGCCTGGGAGAGACTTGCCTACATTTTCAATAGTCCCAGAGTTCATTTGCTTTCCATGCGAAAGGGAAGAGCAACTAAGTGAAGAATGAAGTCCAGGTTGGATGTTTTGGTCAAGTTAGACTACATCCTCGTTGCAAAGCTAAGTCCCTTGAATATCTTAAAGGATTCCTTTGAAGTCCCCAAAAAAAAAGAGAGAGAGAGAGATGGGGGGAGAAGAACAACAGCCATAAAGAGAAGGATATTCTCATTGCTAAGTCTCCTCTTACATCCTATGAAGGTTCCCGACAGGCCAGGAAATCCTTCAAAAATCTAAGTTACAAGGAAAAGAAGGACGTGCGAGAGGTAAGGGAAGAAAATTTTTCATTGATCAAAAGTCTCTTACACTGTAAAGATCCCCAACAGGCTGAGGAGTCTTTCAAAGGTTCAATTACAAAATAAAAAGAAAGAGGCTTGAAACACCCTCGCCACTCTTCGCCTGACCAATGGGCAGGTCCTCTTTGACTCTGAACTCTACCCCAAGGCCCGGCGTGCCCTCAGCGCCGAGGTTATCCTGTTCCAGAGCGCATCTCCCCTGGGTGCCAAAGGTATAGGCGGGACTGGCCGAAGATATTCCAGTCCCTTCTGCCCGAGAAGGCGGGCACCCATCTTCTCCTGGATCCCCCATAACAAGGGTCCAGTACCACATCAGCCGCCCTGTCCTTGGAGGTCATCAATCTCATGATTCCAAGGGCAGCTTCAGTGGCTTCTTGTTAGGCCACCTCCATTAGTGCCATGGCGGTCGTGGCCTTCTTCATAGTGACCACAACTGCGTCCACTTTCAGGAGGGGGCTCTCCCCCATCTCCTCCCTCCTGGGGGTAGCATCGAGCTCGGCGGGTTCCTTCTCCAAGACCAGACATCCCCACCTGGATGTCGACTGGTGCTTCCTAAAGGGTCATTATCTGGCTCGCAGACTCTTAGGACTGGGCAGCTTGAGCTCGAAGTTTGTCCTGCCCCACATCCGGGCGATGGCTTCGCCTCATTGACACTTGGCGAGAAAGAAGCAGAAAAAGGGGGGCTAGAAGAGAAGGAAGGAGACTCTGCAGAATCTTGGCCCATTGCACTCGAAGGTCCTTTAAAAGGGCGAGGGGACATGTCTCTTGCAATAAAGTCCGCCACCCACCACTGCCTTGTGCCCATCGTAAGGCATGCGACTCTTCAACTCCCTGACCAACCAGGAGAGTTCGACGCTTCGGATCAAGGGCAGTCGCATCGATCCAAATAAAATATTTATGATCTTTTTATTGGATGACCGAGCGCAGTATCACTTCGTTAGCATGAAAGAACAATCTTCGGGATGTGGGCGCTCGAGGCATTGATGGCTCAGGGGGAGCGCCCCTCCACGTCAGCGTGGACGTTACTCCCTTCACCCCGAGCGATGCTTCGTTCTTCGGGCCTAGGAGTGGAGGGTATCTGATATGGTACATCCACTGACGTGGAGTCTCTGCTGGCATCCCCGCTGACAAAGAGTCCACCACCCGAGCATGGTGGCCAAACCAAGGAGCCAAGGAGAGCCCTCCTGCCGAGGTTAGCTCCCAATCGAGGTCGTGCTCATAAGACGAGCCACCCGCTTGAGGCCAGCTCCCGGCTAGGATCACGCTCATGCTGCCAAGGCAAGCCTTTCTATCGAGGTCAGCTCCTAGCTGGGGTCATGCTCATAGGGCAAGCCCCTCGCCTGAGGCCAACTCCCAGCCGGGGTCATGCTCATGCTGCCAAGACGAGCCCTCCTATCAAGGTCAGCTCCCAGTCGAGGTCGTGCTCATGGGGCAAGCCCCCGCCTGAGGCCAGCTCCCGGCCGGGGTCGCGCTCATGCTACCAAGGCGAGCCCTCCTGCTAAGGTCAACTCCCAACCGAGGTCATGCTCATAGGGCGAGCCCCTCACCTAAGGCCAGCTTTCGGTCGAGGTCGCGCTCATGTTGCCAAGGCGAGCCCTCATATCGAGGTCAACTCCCAACCGGGGTCGTGCTAATAAGGCATGCCCCCCGCTTAAGAACAGCTCCCGGTCGGGATCCCGCTCATGCTGCCAAGGCGAGCCCTCCTACCGAGGTCAGCTCCCAGCCGAGGTCATGCTTATAGGGCGAGCCCCCCGCCTAAGGTCAGCTCTCAGCCAGAGTCGCACTCATGCTGCTAAAATGAGGCTCCCAAAGCGGGTCCCTTTCCTACCTCTTGGAGAAAAGAATTTTTGCCAATAGCAAAGGAGGGAAGGATCAATAAGAATTCAAACCATAGCAAAGAGGGGGCCCCGTCCACCTGCAACCTCTAGAATGTTGTGCACGCCCTGCCATTAATTCAAGTTTTGCAACGCGCCACTGCATGCTTTGTGCAAAGAGTGCTCCTTCAAGGACCTTCAAGCCTCAGGTTCTGTAGCGCCCCGCCACGTTGACGATCGTGCAACTGGGAGCTTAAGTCCTTGCGACACAAAGCCTTAGCCTTCCCCAAGAGGAGTATTCTATTAAGACCCCAAGGCCCTGCAATAATCGAACGATCTCTTCAGGAATGAAAACTCCCCACCGTGGCATGGGGTTCAGTGGCACGGTGCCCGCCCTTTCCATGGGGAACTGCATCACCAAAAGGGACATGACCTATGCCACACCGGCATGCACCCTCGAAAAAAAGGATCTCCTCCTAAGGACCGGTCCGACAGGAGAAAAGCCGCAAGCAACAGTAAGCCCCTCTCAGTGAGGGCACACGAAAAGGGACACCGGGACAAAGCCCCAAACCTACTATAGGCCATCCCATATAAAAAGGTGAGAGCCCCTCCCAAAGAGGGGGGGAAATAGAAAAGGGAGGAAAAAGAAGAGAAGAAAAAGAAGGAGACAAATAGGTGAGGTGGAAATGGAGGGCAAGTGAGCGAGGGACCCCCAGCAGACCCCTCCATGCTCTTCACCCCCATCTCCGCTTGTTCTTTCCACCTCAATTCTATCTTTCACCCTCTACACGGAGAGTCCCCTAAGCTCTTCGTCACAAAGGTTCTGTTCTCCTTGATCGTTCCATCTGACTTGATCATCAAAGTATCCCCGCCGAAATCTCCGGCCCGGGTTTTCTCTTTTTTGCAGGGTGGCTGGACCAAGGAGCCAGCCAGGAAAAGAAGGGACGAGCGCCCCGCCGGAACTCGACGTGCCCGTGACACGCACCGGAACTACAGTCCATGACGATCTTGGTGGCAATAAGATACACCTTATATTTTTCAAAGACACGCTGTGATCTGGTATGGATACGGGACATGCCAAAAAAAGATAGGTATTTTCCCAAATATAATTATAAAAAAATATAACTCTACCTAGTCCAAGAATAACTCATAACCTCTGAGATACATACTTTTATGGATCCCACTATTAGAATATTTTATTTACTATTTACTTTCTCTTTTCAAACAAATACTCTCTTTTATTTCTTTTACAATTACAACTCAACTCTTAGATCCCTGAGGATACGATCCCGACTCACCCTAGATATAGTTTAAGCTAATGAATTATTTTGACCATCTACGATAGCGATCAAATCTTGATGCCATTACTGGGAACCATAGGCATGATTGTAATTTAAAAACAAAAAAAATCAAAAGTCAAAAATCAAAAGAAAATTAAATAATTATTGCTTTCTAGTTGTTCATCTTAGTTAATATTTATTTACTTTTAAATTTATTGCCTATCATAATTAATTTACTATTTTTATTTTTTATTACTTTTCATATATAGTTGATCCTTATATCCTAACTTAATTTAGTTTTTTCTCATACTTAATTAACTAAATTTAAAACTTACCTAAAGATAACATAATACAAAAAGAAAACAAAGACACCACATAATATTTAATAAAAATAAAGAAACTAATTAAATCTTAA
This sequence comes from Areca catechu, assembly GCA_021397845.1. Lineage (NCBI taxonomy): Eukaryota > Viridiplantae > Streptophyta > Magnoliopsida > Arecales > Arecaceae > Areca > Areca catechu. Next base: position 43,553,334 of record CM038053.1, on the reverse strand, counting down.
AAGCTTATTACTTGAATTGGATACCCTCTTTTTCTGCATTGTATATTTCATAAAATATCTTAAGGACATAACCCATAAACAATATAAGTTGGGGATTTGATCAGCCCTCCTTGGCCCACGAATCATCATCCTGCATATTGCATTGACATAAACCTTTTAATTAAAATTAATTAAATGTTAACCCCTAAGATTTTTTGATCTCACTAAGACAAGGGATCCTAAGAGTTAAACTGGGTTAGGATTGATCAGTTGATTGGTATCTAAAAAAGTGATTCAGGAACAAGATCCCGAAGGAAGGTGGTTACTTAATTGGTTCTGTTAACTGACATAACCAATTTATTTGGCATCTAAGAAAAGCAACGGGGGACCCCTATCGACCTTATACTTACCTGAGTAGTTGGTTGGTTAGCTTCTGACTTGGAGGGCTCAAAATAATCTTAGAATAGTCAGGAGCTATATAGATCTATGTTAATCCTAGGATAGAGAGTCCATTATATACTAACTTGTTTGCAAATAACACTAAATCCTAATTAATTCTTCTCTATCTCTCTTAGCTCTAGGACTCCTTAGGCCCTTATCTTTATAACTCTTTTCTATCTTTCTTCTTTCTTCTTTTCTCATCTTCTTTAAAAATTATAATAATAATAATAATATATTATAAGAAGATTGCTCTAATATAGGATCCTTGATTGCATAATTAGAATAAATTAATAAAATTAAGTGATACTAGGAACATGGATCTCAATAGAAGATCGGATGAGTTATCTCATACATTAGATCGCTTAGATCACCTAATCTATAAATTAATTAGCAGATAATTTTCCTCTCCATCTTTTTTCCTGTACAACAAATTTGCTTAATTTGTTCGAGCCCCACTCACTTTATGAGTGAATGCCCACCACGTACTGATTTCCTAAGTCTACATATGAGCCAATCTATCAAGGTCAAAACTAAATGGCCTACAGACCAAGAATTAACCCATAATATAATGCCTATAATTTAGGTAGGGGGCTCAACCAGATTTTTCATGGCAACCACACCTAGTGATTATCCCGATAATACAAAGATCTCTTTTCATAGATTTACCCTATTATGATCATCCCGATAATACAAAGATCTCTTTTCATAGATTTACCCTATTATGATCATCCCTATCTACCATATCAACCTTCACCTACTACTTATAGCCCATCATTCGAAAAGAAGGTTCTACAAGTAATAACCAGATATAATACATTGATCAAAAACCACCTCCTCAATAGACCAATCAGACGTCGATAGGTTTACCTAATTTCAACAAATAATCATAACCCAACAACAATCTATCAATGAGCTAATGAATCAAACAGATCAACTATTAACCAAATTTAATAGGAAGGAGGAAGGAGAGCTACCTAGTCAGTCCAAGAGTAACCTAGGGAGATAATGCCAACCTGAGAATTTTAATGACCCTATGATTTTTTCTAAACAATCAACCATAACTTTCGAAAATGAATTGATCAAAGAATAACCCTGCACCACCATAGAGAATAATATATATAATTCAACTAAAGTAGAAATATATAGAGAAAAATTAGATTGGTGGGACGAACCAATTCCCTTATCACCTTACTTATCAATGGCCCCATTTCCAAGTATCCTAAAATCACCCACTCTTTTTGATGGGAAAGAAAAATAAATACATGTAATGTGGAATTAATTGAAACTTTCTAAGTACCACTAATGTCCAATACAATAGGAGAAGCTATACATGTAATTTGCCTCCAAAATTTGTTATATCCCTTTGTGGCTCACCCCGGGGTGGATAATTTTGATGTAGATGGGTATAGTATAGAAGTAAATAATCCAGTAAAAATATCCTATTTCGAAACCATCCCACTTTTGATTAAAAAACATGAGCCACCACTTAGCCTTCCAATAGCTCTCTTGTTAAAATCACCACTTGATCTAGAACTAAAGCTACTTTTTGACATACCTATTGACACCCTTCTAGTGATCTCTAACCAGGAAGACTAACTTTTACATGTTTTAAACATGCATAAAGAAGCTATTAGATAGGATATTTCTGAAATGAGGGATAAGAATATTAAAATTTTTATGATTGATTTTTCTATATTTGGCACTACTTTTGAAGACTACCTCGAAAATCTATCTATAGCCCTAAAATAATGTATAGAGACAGACTTAAGGTTAACTTGGATAAAGTACCATCAGGAAGGGATGATGTCAAGATACATCATACACGAGAAAGGGATTAGGATAGATCAAGCTAGAGTTAAAGAAGTTTTTGAGCTACCGCCCTCAATCCCAGTCTAACACACAATCTCTTTTTGATCTTCATCAAAATTATAATAATATTTTTAAATCTTGGTCTGGCATGCTTATCTTGAGTACTCTATTGATTCAGACTAATTGTCATAGAATACTTTATGAATATTTTTTTACCATGATAACAAGATCTCTTGATTGGCCTTGTCCTTTTAAAAATTTGAGAGATGCAACTAAGATTATTATCACTAAGACTCTCTTATGACATCCGGCTGAAAATATTAAACTTATCACTTGTTGGGAGGCAACCATATGATTTCAATTTTTTTACTTCAATACAGCTATAGGAACCTAGGAGGAAGGAACAAGAACTCACTGATCAATAAAGCCATCTCCAACTCCTAAAGCCCAATTATTCCAGGTACACCCTCTTTTCTTTTATTTTGATTGCTTATTTTATTTCTCTACTTCATTAAGGACAATTTGATTAAATTGGAGAGTAAGAAAAAAATTAATTTTTTTTAAAAAATTGAAAATATTCTAGAAATTTTTGAAAATCTTTTTAAAATTCTTAAATAAATCATGTATTATGAAAAAAATCTAGAACAAAATAGACTAAAAAAAAGTAATGGAGTTAGAAAGTAAATACTAATGAATATAGTGAGTCAAGAAATAGATTAGTTGGTCAAACTTTTAGTAACCTACTTAGATCATCTAAAAGTTATTAGCACTTCTATTGCACATGTACACTAATAAAACAAAGTAAATATTGGTTATAAGGTCAATGAGGAGTCAATTGTTACTGCAACTGGTAATTGATATATACTCCAATCAAAGAAAGTTGAATTTGAAAAAAAAAGCTACCTATCTTAAATAAAAGTATAAAAAAATTAATCAAAATAAAATAATTTTCAAGTACTTCTTATTGAGTAACCGGGTCCTTTCATCTAAGTAAGCATAGTGGTTTGTATCAAAAGGTGAGTGATGCAGGACATAGATCGGGGTTGGATCGCTGGCGAGCTGAGAAGTTACCAGGAAATTAAGGTTTGCCTGAAAGAAGAAAGAAGAGGATGAGGATTTAGAAAGATAACTGGGGTTCACATAGATTTCCCTAGGAGGACAAGCACAAAGCAAAGGGCTCACATAGATATCCTAGGGATCACACAAATGCCCTGAAAGAAGGGGGAAGGGATCACACAGATATCCTTAGGAATAATAGGGTTCACACAGATACCCTGGACTCACACAGATGCCCTCACACAGTAAATCAGGGATCACACAGATATCTTGGGCTCACACAGATACCCTCACACAGTAAATCAGGGATCACATAGATATTCTAGGATCACACAGATCCTTCACACAGAACAATAGAAATTTTATTCATCCATAGCATTCTTCTTCATACATGAAAGGGGTCTTTTTATAATTGACCCTAGCCCTTGGATTACATGGAATGAAAAGCAAAGAGAGGGGCAATAACATGCTGCCTTATGGGTGGATTGCATGAAAGGGAGGTGCCACAAATTTTCTATATTTGTGGGTTATACATAGCAATAAAGGGAGAAGAAAATCTGGGACTCCTGCTTGCTTGCTTCTTTTGCCTAGAATGATTACATAAAATAGTGATGGGACCACTTCAAAGCTGGGCGCCAAGTTTCTTCCTCTTCTAGCTTACATGAAACGGGGGGCACCATATGAGACATGAGATGCCATATTATTTCATTCCATTTTTCTTGGGTGGCCATCATCTACCATAACGGGTGCTGATCTACTTCCTTTTATGCTTAGATGACTTTAAAAAAATCCTGGACTGCCTTGATTGAATAGATGGCACTTATTGTAACTGAAATTTCATGTGGCTGCTGAAGTGGCTGGGCTCTCAAGCCCCCATTATTCTCTTGGAGTGGGGAGAACTCGACTCCATCGAGTCAGGTTCAGTGGGGGCTTGATGGAACCGAAACTAATCAAATTAAAAGCGGCTAGATTTTTTTTCACCTTTTTTTTTAATTCACCTCTACTCTAAAAGCCATGCAACTTTGGAAGCCATGTGGTGCTGAAATATGTGCTACTCTAGGAATCGTGTAGCTCCAGAAACCGTGAAGTGCTGAAGTCGGTAATAGGGACTGCATTCGTGATCGTGCACTGGAGTCTCCTTCTCACGGATGAATACTAGAAAATGAGGGATGGGGAGGCTCTCACCGGCGTTGATGCTAGGCGGAGGCTAATGACGGCATGGGAAGAGGATGGTTGGACGGATGGGGTTCTGGTTGCTAGCGGTGTTGCATGGATTTACGGCACAGGGAGGTCTCCACGATCGATGGATGGGCAGAGCAGAGGGACTTCCGGCGTGCTTCACCGGTGGCGGTGGTCATGGCGGAGTCGACGGAGGTTGGCGACGACAGCTGGGAGATGGGGCAGGGCGTCCGACATCTCGGCAGCAGGGGTGATTGCGAATGGAGATGGAGGCCTCGATCTGGGTGGAGGTGTTCTGATCGTTGGCATGGACGACGGAGGTGGAAGCCGGCGGTGTGGGGATCAGGCATGCCAGAGGGATCGAGCGGTGCATCGACCACGGTCGGTGGTTTTGGAGGCGCGTGCGGCCGAGGGCGTCGTGGACGAGGGCGGAGACATGGGGCCATCAATGAGGCTTCTGGAGTTGGCCTCTATGCTTGGACGACCCTGGGGAAGTTTGTCGTCGATCAGCTACTGAATGGTGCTGTTTTGTTCGATTGCAGACGATGGAGATGGTCGGCTGCAGGCAGGGGAGATGTCGTCGATGGAGAGGAGAAGATGACCGTTAGTGGGCTCGGGTGGAGGCTGACGGATCGTCGGTGGGCTCGGGCATCTGTGAGGCAGAGGAGAAAGGGATCGGTTTGGGCGGAGGCTGACGGAGATGGGTCTTCCAGTGGACAGCTCGGGTGGAGGCGAACGCGGTGACTGGAGGCGAGCGAGACAGAGGGGGATCTTTTGATGGGGGGGCCACGGGCAACCTGATCTGTGGCACGGGGTTCCATCGGCTACCGGCAATTGATCGACTAGGATCAGGGTTTGGGGGCGGCACAGCAGTGGATGATGTCGCCAAGGAGGGAGACCTGCTTCTAGTTGATCCAATCACGGGCGTAGGGGCTGTCGGCAGTTCTTGGAGAGGTTGGCATGGACGAAGCGAAAAACAAGGGTGAGGGCTCGAAGGGAGGAACGGTGGTGGGTGACCGGCTGGAGGGACGGTGGTCCGGCGTCGATGTTGGGGAAGGATTCGTGGACAGATTTTGAAACAGGGGAGAAAGAGAACGGTGGGGCTGGTGAGGAGTGGGATCTGGATGGGAGGAAAGAAGTGGAACAAGAGAGGAATAAGAAAAACCCTAATCCTCTAGCTCTGATACCATGTTGATGCGGGATAGAGATCGAGGTTGGATCGCTGGCGAGTTGAGAAGTCATCAGGAAATTAGGGTTTGCCTGAAAGAAGAAAGAAGAAAGAAGATGACGAAGGATTTAGAAAGATAACTGAGGTTCACATAGATTCCCCTAGGAGGACAGCACAAAGCAAAGGGCTCACACAAATGTCCTAGGGATCACATAGATGCCCTGAAAGAAGGGGAAAGAGATCATACAGATACCCTTAGGAATAATATGGATCACACAGATATCCTGGGCTCACACAGATACCCTCACACAGTAAATCAGGAATCACACAGATACCTTGGGCTCCCATAGATGCCAAAGAGAATAGTGGCTCTGATACCATGTTAATGCGGGACAGAGATCGGGGTTGGATCGCTGGCGAGCTGAGAAGTCACCAGGGGATTAGGGTTTGCCTGAAAGAAGAAAGAAGAGAGCGAAGGGTTTAGAATGATAACCGGGGTTCACACAGATTCTCCTAGGAGGACAAGCACAAAGCAAAGGGCTCACACAGATACCCTAGGGATCACATAGATGCCCTGAAAGAAGGGGGAAGGGATCACACATATATCCTTAGGAATAATAGGGATCACACAGATATCCTGGACTCATACAGATGCCCTCACATGGTAAATCAGGGATCACACAGATACCCTGGGATCACACAGAACAATAGAAATTTTATTCATCCATAACATTCTTCTTCATACATGAAAGGGGCCTTTTTATAATTGACCCTAGTCCTGGATTACATGGAATGAAAAGCAATGAGAGGGGCAGTAACATGCTGCCTTATGGGTGGATTTACATGAAAGGGAGGTGCCACAAATTTTCTATATTTGTGGGTTATACATAGCAATAAAGGGAGAAGAAAATCTGGGACTCCTGCTTGCTTGCTTCTTTTGCTTGGAATGATTGCAAAAAATAGGGATGGGAACCACTTCAAAGCTGGGCGCCAAGTTTCTTCCTCTTCTGGCTTGCATGAAACAGGGGGCACCATATGAGACATGAAATGCCATTTAATTCCTTCCATTTTTCTTGAGCGGCCAACATCTACCATAAGGGGTGCTGATCTGCTTCCTTTTGTGCTTAGATGACTTCAAGAAAATCCTGAACTGCCTTGATTGAATAGATGGCGTTTACTGTAACTGGGATCCCATGTGGTTGCTGAAGTGGCTGGGCTCTCAAGTCCCCATCAGTGAGTAGGGCAAAGAAACTCGTTGTAAAGCTAATCCTAACTCATAACCTGTTTGACTCAAGTAAGTAAGCTTGAGGGGTATTCTATACCTAATACCTTAAGTTCATCAGATTTGAGAGTCAATGTCTGAAAACTCACTACATAGATCAAATAAAAAGTTTAAGAGATTAAAACATTCGATAGTAGTACAATGTAAAAAAAATTCAGACAGTGTGAAAGCTATCTCAGCTCATGAGCTTAATTTGGGGGTATATCGAAAGTTGACCAAAGTAGGTGATAAGAGAATATACATTTCCTTTACAAACTAGCACCAAAATACTAAATTAGCTATCATAAATATAAGTGCTTTAGGTTACATTTGGTGCATTGCCAGGTAATCTTGAAAGATAATGTGGATTGCTAGTAATGTGAATTGCCAATAATATTACTTACAGATAATGTGGATTATTATATTTAGTACATGTAGGTAATGTTAAATAATATAAAATCAAAATTTTAAAATACTCCTAAATCAAATCTATAATGTATTTATAAAATATAATTTTTATATTTTATCCATTTACTAAAAATATATTTTTAAAAAATATAAAAAATTTACATTTTATGTTTTTATAAATATAAAAATTTATATTTTATATTTTAAAAAATATATAAAATTATATTATATATTTTTATATAAAAATAAAAAATTATTTTTATATTAAATAAATTTAATATTAAAAATTATATATTAAATAGATAATATATTTAATATATTACTTAAATATATTAAATAATACATTAAATTTTTCTATATTATATTATTAAATACTATATAATATAATATATTTTATATTATAAAATATAAAATATATTATATGATATTAATATAAAATTAAATTAATTATATTATATATTATTTAATATAATATATTAAATAAATTAAATTTAAAAATAAAATATATCATAATATATAAATATTATATTATAAATATATTATAATATATTATCTTTTATAATATTATATTTGTTGCCGATCTCATCGCGGTGGCCTATAGCTTGTGAGCTGGCGTCGGTTCTCGGACTCCGTCACCTCGAGATCTCCAAGCTTCCGGACCTGCAAAACAAAGTCAGAGACTCAGGCCGGAGATTCCGGCGGGGGCACTCCGACGGTCAAGTAAGAAAGCGGCAAGATGGAACAGGACCTCTAAGGCGGGTTCCCGAAAGATTCCCATGCTTAAAAGAGATGTAAATGAAAGAAGTTTGGGGAAGAGAGGAGCTGAAGCCTGGCTTCCTATGCTGGGTTCACCGAGCTCACGCCTGAGGACTTCTTGGGGTCCCCCAGATCGTTCTCTCAGTGTTCTCTCCGCTTTTCGACTTACCTTCCTGTCCATTTTTACCATCCCCTTTATACCATCAGACCGCCTTTAGCCCACGTCTCCTCCTGGGAGCTCCCTGAAATCTCTGGATCTCCTTCCCTCCCTTCTCCTTTAAGTCTGGGAGTTAAGTGGCCGGCATGCCTCGTCCGCTGTGTGTCACGAAAGGGAGAAGACTGGTGAGACCTCGGGCCAAGCACGGGAGCTCTCCTTTCGAGGCGTTAATGATGGGCCTCAAGCCGTTTCAGGCCCCTGCCCGCAAGGATTTCGTTCCTTGGTTGCGGGGCCCCGTTTAACTGATGTAAACGAGGTTTGGCATGTCACTGCAGGCCGTACTGGTGCACCGTACAAGGTGCGGCGTGCGCCGGCCCTAGTGGCGACCTTGCGACCCATATCTCTGCCTCCCCGAGGCTTTGCAGAGTATGGCTGACTTCGATCGAGGTGGACCCTTCAGGGGGTGCCACCTGGCAGAGGAGCAGGGGCTGCTAGCTTCGGTCGAGGTGGATCCCTCCTAGGTGGACACCTGGCGGAGTGGCAGAGAGGTGCTTGACTTCTGCCGAGGTGGACCCGTCATGGAGTGCCACCTGGCGAAAGAGCAAGAGGGCCTAGCTCGACCTCGGTAGAGATGGACCAGTCTTGGGGTGCCACCTGGCGAGGGAGTAGGAAGTCGCCAGCTTCGATCGAGGTGGACCCCAACTGGGTGGACACCTGGTGGAGTGGCAGAGGGATGCTTGACTTCGGCCGAGGTGGACCCGTCATGGGGTGCCACCTGGCGAAGGAGCAAAAGGGCCTGGCTCGACCTCGACAGAGGTGGACCCATCTTGGGGTGCCACCTAGCGAGGGAGCAGGAGGCCGCCAGCTTCGGCCGAGGTGGACCCCTCCTGGGTGGACACCTGGCAGAGTGGCAGAGAGGTGCTCGACTTCGGCCGAGGTGGACCCGTCATGGGGTGCTACCTGGCGAAAGAGCAATAGGGCCTGGCTCGACCTCGGCAGAGGTGGACCCGTCTTGGGGTGCCACCTGGCGAGGGAGCGGGAAGCCGCTAGTGAGGTGGACCCCTCCTGGGTGGACACCTGACGGAGTGGCAGAGAGGTGCTCGACTTCGGTCGAGGTGGACCCCTCCTGGATGGACACCTGGCAGAGTGGCAGAGAGGTGCTCGACTTCGGTCGAGGTGGACCTGTCATAGGGTGCCACCTGGCGAAGGAGTCGGAGGGCCAGGCCCAACCTTGACAAAGGTGGACTCATCTTGGGGTGCCACCTGGCGAGGGAGTAGGAGGCCGCCAGCTTCGGCCGAGGTGGATCCCTTCTGGGTGGACACCTGGTGGAGTGGCAAGGGGTGCTCGGCTTCGACCGAGGTGAACCCGTCATGGGGTGCCACCTGGCGAAGGAGCAAGAGGGCCTGGCTCCACCTCGGCAGAGGTGGACCAATCTTGGGGTGCCACCTGGCGAGAGAGCGGGAGGCCGCCAGCTTCGGCCGAGGTGGACCCCTCCTGGGTGGACACCTGGCGAAGGAGTAAGGGGCGCCTGGCACGACCTCGACAGAAGTGGACCCATCTTGGGGTGCCACCTGGCAAGGGAGCAGGAGGCCGCCAACTTCGGTCGGGGTGGACCCCTCCTGGGTAGACACCTGGCGGAGTGGCAGAGAGGTGCTCGACTTCAACCGGGGTGGACCCGTCTTGGGGTGCCACCTGGCAAAGGAGCAGGAGGCTGCCAGCTTTGATCGAGGTGGATCCCTCTTGGGTGGACACCTGGCGGAGTAGCAGAGGGGTGCTCGACTTCGGTCGAGGTGGTCCCATCATGGGGTGCCACCAGGCGAAGGAGCAGGAGGGCCTGGCTCGACCTCGACAGAGGTGGACCCGTCTTGGGGTGCCACCAAGCGAGGGAGCAGGAGGCCGCCAGCTTCGATCAAGGTGGACCCCTCCTGGGTGGACACCTGGCGGAGTGGCAGAGAGGTGCTCGACTTTGGCCGAGGTGGCAGAGAGGTGCTCGACTTTGGCCGAGGTGGACCCATCATGGGGTGCCACCTGGCAAAAGAGCAAGAGGGCCTGGCTCGACCTTGGCAGAGGTGGACCCGTCTTGGGGTTCCACCTGGCGAGGGAGCGAGAGGCCACCAGCTTCGGCCGAGGTGGACCCCTCCTTGGTGGACACTTGGCGGAGTGGCAGAGAGGTGCTCGACTTCGGCCGGGGTGGACCTGTCTTGGGGTGCCACCTGGCGAAGGAGCAGGAGGCCGCCAGCTTCGGTCGAGGTGGATCCCACCTGGGTGGACACCTGGCAGAGTGGCAGAGGGGTGCTCGACTTCGATCGAGGTGGACCCGTCATGGGGTGCCACTTGGCGAAGGAGCAGGTGGGCCTGGCTCGACCTCGACAGAGGTGGACCCGTCTTGGGGTGCTGCCTAGCGAGGGAACAAGAGGCCGCCAGCTTCGACCGAGGTGGACCCCACTTGGGCGGACACTTGGCGGAGTGGTAGAGAGGTGCTCGGCTTCGGCCGAGATGGACCCGTCATGGCGTGCCACCTGGCAAAAGAGCAAGAGGGCCTGGCTCAACCTCGGCAGAGGTGGAGCCGTCTTGGGGTGCCACCTGGCATGGGAGCGGGAGGCCGCCAGCTTCGGCCGAGGTGGACCCCTCCTGGGTGGATACCTGGCGGAGTGGTAGAGAGGTGCTCGACTTTGGCCGGGGTTGACCCGTCATGGGGTGCCACCTGGTGAGGGAGCAGGAGGCCGCCAACTTCGGTCGAGGTGGACCCCTCCTGGATGGACACCTGGCGGAGTGGTAGAGAGGTGCTCGACTTCGGCTGGGGTTGACGAATGGGCAGAAATTTTGAAAAAAAAATCCATATGGCACCTGCGACTTCCAGCTGGATCTGACACACGTTCCACGTCAGTGATGTACCCATATCAGTTGCCCCCCATTTCCAGGAAGCACCGTGGCTTGGGATGTGGGGATTTAATTCGGAGATGACGTGGAAAGGACGGAAATCCTATGCCATAATTGCCATGATCGCTGCCGCCGCTCCCGTTGTGCCCAAAACCCTGTTAGAGGATGCCACGTGTGCGCATCTGACGGGCCATTAATGCACCATTTCGAAACCGAGGCAGTTTCTCTTGAACTGAAGCATCGATGTTGGGCATGCTCCCACGTGGTAGTCATCTAATGGCTCGAATGGAAAGAGGCGTACGGCTGCTGTTGATTGAGTTTGAAAAGGAGGGGGACTTTCTGGAAACGAGGTATCTTCGCTTTCTCACACATCGCCGGCGGTTGCAGTGGTCTCCCTTCATCTTCCAGGGTCGTCATTCCTTCGGTTCAAAACATCCCGGTGAGTGCCTGCGTCTCCTTTTCTCTTCTTCTGCCTCCCAATCTTTGTGCTAGTTTTTCTTGCTTCTTCTTCCTTCATGGCGCGTCGCCGTCGTGTTTCTTCCAACCCGGACGAGGCCGGTCCTTCCCGGCTGAGGACTCCATCGTCTTCTTCCTCGGAGGGGGAAGAGATTCCGGACGAGGTCCGGAGGCAGCTCCAACCTGGGGCCGTGACCATAGGTGTCCCTAGGGGTCCTAGGCCTCCTCCCATACTTTTCGCACGTCCCATTTCTTCCCTTCCTCCTCTGGAGGCCTCTTCCTCCGGTCCCTCCGGTTATACCTCGACGATGACTGGAGACGATCTTTCTTGGATCCGGGATACCTATGGGATCCCGGATTCAGTCCATTTTCCCCTCCCACGGCCTAGAGATCGAGTAGCCTCTAATGGCCCTAAAAGGGATGCCTTCTACGAGGACTTCCTCCTTGGGGGTCTTCATTTTTCCCTTCATCCCTTCTTTCTTTCGTTTCTCAGTCATTATCGTCTTGTCCCGGCCTAGTTGGCTCCTAACGCCATCCGGGTCATCTTCGCTTTCATCGTCTTCTGCCACTTCCACGGGTTCGTTGCCCCTTTCTCCCTCTTCAGGGCTCTCTTCACCCTGAAGCGTTACTCCACCGATGATGGCTGGTGGTATATTTCACCCCGGCCTAGGTGTCTTAGGTTCGACCTTCTTTCATCGATCAAAAGTTGGAAGAACCTCTTCTTCTTCGCCTCGGTCGAGGACGTCGACTGGGCCTGGAGTGAGCCGGACCGGTCCCTGAACCGGAAATCCCAGGTCGAGCTGGCGGATCAGGATGATTATGCACTGCTGCTAAGTGACGCGATCCCAACCCTTAATGTTCTGCTCTCGGAGCAGAATTTATTCGAGACAGGGATCAGTCCCATCCGGGAGTTGGGTGGGCCCCCGGATCTTCCCCCTCTACCTTCATTTTCTGCTTTGCACTTCCTTTTTTTTATGCCGGCCTAACTGACCCTCCCTTTCTTTTTCTCAGGTATGAAGTTCTCCGTAGAAAGCTTGATAGAGGACATCCTGGAGAGGGACGCTGCCGAAGGGACTGAGGATCCCCCAGCGAAGAGGGCTCGCATTGAGGCGAGCCGGGGGCCTGCGCCCATCTCAGCCATCGCCGGTCCTGGGGCAACGGCTCCTGCTCCCAGGTTGCCCCGGGCCCGGGCGCCCGACATCCCTGTCGTTGACCTCGACAGGATCGGGGGTGAGAGGAGGCCGGAACCCCCTCGGGCGATGCCTGCTCCTGCTGCTGCGCCGGTCATCTCCACGGTGGCCACCATGGTGGTGGCAGCTCCACCGACGGCCGCACCGCCTGGCGAAGGGACGGCCACCCAACCTGCTACGGATGACCTCATTCCACCGCCGAGCCTCACCAGCCGCTGCTCCGTGATCCGCAATCAAGGGCTCGCGGAGAGGGTGATGGAGTTTGCGAGCACCTCCCGGGACTGCCATCTGAGGGGCGACCGAGACTACTCTGAGGCACTGCTCAGGATCCTCCCGCTACTTTTAACGGTAAGTTCCGAGCTCTAACCCTTTAAAGTTCTAGTTGGATCTTACTAACGTCTTGTATCTTTTTCGATGCAGATCGGGACAGACATTCTCTTGCTGAGGAACTTCCTCGCTAGCTATGCCAAGAAGGATGCCGAGAAGGAGGAGAAGCTCGGCAAACTCTCAGCCAACGTCAAGGACCTCATGGAGAAGGGGGTCGAGCTGCGAGTGAACAACCAGGCCATCCTAGCAGACCTGGGCTGTGCCGAGGGGCGCGTGAAGGAGCTCGAGACCTCTTTGTTAGAGGAGAGGATCTCGAACCAGCGCCACATGGAAGATGCGGCAGAGAAGACTCGCCTTAGGGCTCAGTCCCGGTCGTTGGAGTGCTGGGTCGAGGAGGTCCTCAAGGAGCTGAGCGCAGCCAAGGAGAAGAACTCTTACGTCAACGGGCTGTCGGAGGCATCCAAGAGGGAGGCACAGGAGGCCGTGCCGAAGTTTCGGGCCTCCGAATAATACATTACGGAGGTGCACGAGGTGGCCGTGGACTCCTTTCTGAAGGGCTTCCAGGTGTGCCGGGAGAAGGTGAGCTCCTTCTATCCCGTGCTCAACCTTAGCGGAGTCGTTCTGGGCGGCCGGAGGGAAGAGCCCACCGAAGGAGCTCCGACTGCGGTGGTTGCTGACATGGCAGCTCCCGATCAGCCTTCTGACGACGCCGCCGGTGGAGAGGATGCCCCCCAGCCCCAGGAGGACGCGGCCGCATCGAAGTAGCTCTGCAGCTTCACCTCTTTCTCTTTGTCATGTTCTCCTTTTCTTTCTTTGGGGTCTTTCGGCCTGTCGGAGCCCCTTTTTGTAAGGAACCGAGAACAATGAAAAATTCTTTTTTCCATCAACATGTTCCGACTTGTGTGCTTTCTTCTTCTTTTCTTCTTTCTTTTTTTTTTTTTTTTTTGCATCTTCCGGACTGAACTCTGGCGCTAGCTACTGGGACTAAGTCCCATAGTGCATTCCGAGCTGGACTCCGGGATTGCATGGGCGAACTGGGTTCTGCTCCACCTTCCAGACCGAAGTCCGGGACTTCATTTTGGAACTAGGTTCCTTGCAAACTTTCGGACTGAACCCCGAGGCCGCAGGCCGGATTTGAGCCTTGCACGGCTTGCCGAGTTGTTCTCCAAGATTTTATAGGACCGGGACCTCTTCTGGACTGAACTCCGGGGCCGTATTTCAAAATTTAATTCCGTGCGACACTCTAGACTGAACTCCGGGATTCTTGTGAGAGGGATCTCTCACCTTCGCGGATCTTCTGCCATGTCCATGCTTGTCGAACTTGGAGTTGGATGGCTTTTGTCATACGAGACGAGAGTAGGCATTTGACGAAAAAGATTTTATTGCTAAAGTTTGAGGGGTCTTACACTATTGGTAGTACATCCTCAAGTTTGAGGCATTCCAGGTCCGAGGGTACCGGGATCTGCCTAGCTCCTCCAGGTAGTACGTCCCGTGGGGGAGTGCCTCCGCCACCCTATAAGGGCCTTCCCAATTTAGGAAGAGCTTTCCGCACTCCCGTGGCTGGGAAGCTTCAGCACGGCGTAGTACCAGGTCTCCCTGGAAGAAGGACTTCGATCGCACCCTAGAGTTGTAGTATCTGGCCACTCGTTGCCGGTAAGCCACCATCCGAGCTCGCGCCTTGTCCCTCATTTCTTCAAGGAGGTCCAGGTTCAGCAGCATCCTGGCAGAGTTCTCCGCCTCATCATACTATTCCACGTGCAGGGTTGGTAGGCTGAGCTCAACTAGGATAACCGCTTCCGCCCCAAAGACGAGGTTGAATGGGGTCTCATCCGTAGCCGTCCTTGGGATAGTGTGATACGCCCAAAGGATGCTCAGGAGCTCTTCTGCCCACCTCCCCTTGGCCTGGTCCAGTCTTGTCCAGAGGCCTTGCAAGATGGTCCTGTTTGTTACCTCGGCCTTTCCATTTATCTGAGGATGCGCCATCGAGGTGAAACGATGGTGGATGCCGAGGTCGTTGCAAAACTCCTCGAACTCTCGACTGTCGAACAGGTGTCCGTTATCGATGATGATGGTGTGGGGTAAGTCGAAGCGGCAGACAATCGACTTCCAGAGGAACTTGGTGACGTTCGCCTCCGTGATCCGGGCTAAGGGTTCGGCCTCGACCCACTTCATAAAGTAGTCGATAGCAACGATCAAGAATTTTCGTTGCCCGGACGCCGGAGGGAAAGGTCCTAGGAGGTCCATGCCCCATTGAGCGAATGGCCTTGGGACGGAGAGCTGGGCAAGTGGGGTAGCGGGCTGACGTTGCATTGCACCACAGCATGCCGCTAACTCCGGTCACACCTTTTCACGAAGTCAGCTGCGTCTTCTTTCATTGTTTCCCAAATGTAACCTTGACGAAGGGCCTTATATGCCAACATCCTGCCCCCCACATGATTCCCACATATGCCCTCATGAATCTCCTGGAGCATGAGCATGGCTTCTGCGGGTCTCAGACACTTGAGGAGCGGGTAGGAGTAGGATCTCTGATACAGTAGCCCGTCCATCAAAACGAACCGCGCAGCCTTCTTCTTAATGAGGCTAGCCGCCACCCGGTCCTCTGGCAAGGTACCGTTGGTGATGTACTCGACGTACTTGTCCATCCAGCTGGGTTCTTGGTTGACCTGCTGAACCTCCATGGGTGTCTCGTAGCTCGGGGCCTTGAGGTGCTCGATGTCGGCGTGGCCCAGTGATGAGTCCGGCAGGGTTGCCAGGTGGGAGAGGGCGTCCGCACGGGCATTTTTCCCGTGAGGGATATGGGAGACGCTGAAGCACCGAAATCATGCCGCGCTCGATCGCACGAGCTCCGGGTACTTCGCCATTTGGGGGTCCCGCACCTCGTACTCCCCCAAGACCTACCCGGCCACTAGTTATGAATCAGTGAAGACCCTGAGGCAGGCCATGCCCAGCTCGTGGGACACTTTTAGCCTTGCGAGAAGCACTTCGTACTCCGCCTGGTTATTGGTGGCGGCGAACTGGAAGCGGAGCGCACACTCGACGATGACCCCCTCGCCATTGGCAAGGATGAGTCCCGCTCCGCTCCTATCGGAGTTCGAGGCTCCATCCACGTGAAGGATCCAGACGTCCTCATCTGGTCCTGGTTTCGGCTACCGGTCTCGGAGGCTTTCTTCCAGCCCCTCGTCCAGGCTTGCACACTCAACCAAGAAATCAGCGAGTACCTGTGCCTTAATGGCCGACCTCGGCCTGTAGGTGATGTCAAACTCACTGAGCTTGAGTGCCCACTTCGCCAGGTGCCCAGACGTGTCAGGTCGGCTGAGCACCACCTTCAGTGGCTGATCTGTCAGGACCGCGATGGGGTGAGCTTGGAAATTAGGCCTGAGATGCTGAGCGGACACGATTAGCGCAAAAATCAGTTTCTCAGATCGGGAATACCTGAGCTCCGCATCGCAGAGGAGTTTGCTCGTGTAATACACCGGCCTTTGCATCCCCTTGTCATCCATCCAAACCAGGACCGAACTGACGGCCTCTGGGGTGATCGCCAGGTACACGAGGAGCTCCTCTCCTTCCTCGGGCCTGGAAAGCAATGGCGGGGATGCCAGTGTCCTCTTCAGCTCATCAAATGCCTCCTGGCACTCCTTCGTCCAGGTAAAGTCGTTCATCTTTTTCAGCGCCTTGAAGAAGGGCTAGCAACGGTCAGTGGACCTTGAAATAAATCAACTCAAGGCGGCTATCCGGCCGGTGAGCCGCTGCACTTGCTTCTTGGAGGTGGGTTGCTCCATGTCCAGGATAGCCTGGACCTTCTCCGGGTTGGCCTCTATTCCTCTTTGAGTCACCATGAATCCCAGGAACTTCCCGACGGATATGCCGAAAGCGCACTTCGCCGGGTTCAATTTCATCTAGTGAAGCCGGAGATTACTGAAGGTCTCATCCTGGTCACCGACATGGTCTGAAGTGGGCTTGCTCATCACCAGCATGTCGTCCACGTACACCTGCATGTTGTGGCCAATTTGGTCTTTGAAGATCTTGTTGACCAGCCATTGGTATGTGGCACCGACGTTCTTGAGGCCGAACGGCATCACCTTATAGTAGTAGGTCCCGTAATCAGTGATGAAGGCGGTGTGTTCCTCATCCTCCGGATGCATTCGGATCTAGTTGTACCTGGAAAAGGCATCCATGAAAGAGAGGAGGCGATGCCCTGAAGTCGTGTCCATGAGCTGGTCGATCTTTGGAAGAGGGAAACTGTCCTTTGGGCAAGCTCGGTTGAGGTCGATGTAGTCCACGCAGATCCTCCATTTGCCATTGCTCTTTCTCACCATAACCACGTTCGCCAACCAACTGGGATACTTTACCTCTCGTACAAAGTCGACGGCAAGAAGCTTCTCTACTTCCTCATTGATGGCCTTCTGCCTCTCCGCAACAAAACTCCTCTTCTTCTGGCGGACAGGGCGGCATCTTGGATCAATGTTCAACCGGTGGGTGATGACCTTCGAGGGGATACAAGGCATGTCTGCAGCAGACAAGGCGAACACATCAACGTTCGCCCAGAGAAAGTCTAACAAATGAGCCTGCTCTTCTTTTGGGAGTTGGGCTCCTATCTGCACCATTTTTTGGGGGTCCGAGCCAAGAGGGTACGTCAATAAGTGCTCCATAGGGCCTCCCCTAGGGTCTTGCGCTCTTAAGTCGAGGTCATCCACATCGGACCCGAGCTCAGCACTCTGGGCCCCTGGGACCATCTGCAGGCAATGCGGGACGGGTTGGACCATCCCTCTCATCACTCCTGTCCTGGAGGCGGTAGGGAACTGCACCAGCAACCTCTTGGTGAAAATAATAGCATCCAGCTAGTTGAGCCCTGGATGGCCGAGGATAGCACTGTAAGGTGATGGGAGTCTGACGACAGTAAATGTCATCATGACCGCGCTCTACCGAGGTGGGGATCCGGTGGTAACAGGGAGAGTGATCTCTCCTTCGACCCCCATGGAATCTCCGGTGAAGCCCACAAGAGGGGTGTGCACCAGCTTCAATTCATCATGAGACAAATTCATTCAGGAGAAAGTATTGTAAAAAAGTACGTCAGTAGAACTCCCGCTATCCACCATAATACGATGTACAAGATGCTTTGCGATGGGCATCTCGACCACCACTGCATCATTGTTTACATTTTCATTTTTATTTCCCATTTCAAAGGGGAGTACATTCTCCAGGTCTCTCGCCTCCCAGGCTCTCTTCGGCACGCGCCCTATCCTCCAGGAAATCATGCACATCGGCTTCTTCGTTAGACGGTTGTCAATTACAGGGACAGGGGGAAGGGCCGTGAGCGGTTGACCCTCCACCGGGGCCTCATTCCTCACAAACTTCCTGAGGTAGCCCCTCTTGATCAGCTCCTCGATTTTCCATTTTAGGTTGCGCCACTCCTCCGTGTCGTGGTCGTGCTCGCGGTGAAATTGACAATACTTCATCTTGTCATGGATGTTCCTTGGGTTCTGAGGAGGAGGTCGGCAGAGGTAGTGCTCACCCTCAATCTCCATAAGGATCTTCATTCTGGGAGCGAGGAGAGGGGTGAAAGTTTGTTCCGGGGCAGCACCATTCTTCGGCTTCGGTCCCGGACAGAAGTTCGCAGGTGGTCCAGGCCTCCGGGTCCCAGGGACATCCCTCGGGGCAGGTTTCTTTGAAGGCTTCCCATCCAGCTCTCGCCTGGTATGGTCAGCCTCCTCAGCTCGGATGTACTTGTGGATGTGGAGGAGGAGCTCGGAGTACGTCTTGGGGGGCTTCTTGTCCAGGGAATACGTCAAACGGGAGGTCTTGAGCCCGCGCTTCAAAGCCAGCATGGCGACGGGCTCGTCCAAGCTATAGATTTCTAGGGCAGCGGTCTTGAAGCGGGTGATGTAGTCCCGCAACAGCTCCTGGTATTGCTGGTGGATAGAGAAGAGGCTATCCACCTCCCTTGGCACCTTCCGGCATGCATCGAAGTGTGCCACAAACTTTTCTTCTAGCTGATGGAAGGAGCTGATGGATTTCGGCTCGAGACAGGTGAACCAAACTCGAGTAGCCTTCCAGAGAGTGGCTGGGAAGGCGATGCATAGAAGAGCGTCCGTCATTCCCTGGACCCTCATGAGAGTCTTATAGCTCTCTAGGTGGTCCAAGGGATCGATAGTCCCATCGTAGGAATCCACCTGAGGCATACAGAACCGATTCGGGATCGGCTCCTCTTAGATTTTCCCGGAGAAGGGTGGCTGGGCGTTATAGCCCACTGGATCGGTCGGGGAGCTCTGCATGTCGGCAAAGTGGCGGGAGAACTCTGCCAGCTTGTGCTCGTGCTCCTCCAGGCACCTCTCGGCCTGGCGCCTGATGGCCTCGTCGGTGGAATCCTCCACCAAGGTCGCTGGAGAAGGGGGAGCCGATCGGTCTCGGTGAGGGGGCTTGCCCTGATGGCGCCTGCTGCGTTGCACTGCTTCAGCATCGTTAGCCGGGGATCGACTCTCGTGATCCACCGAACTGGAGTGGTTCCGCTTTGCGGGAGTCTGGTGGCTCCTGCAGGGGTTGGAAACTGCCTGCGAATGGAAGGGCCTGCCTTGGATGGAGCGCAGGCTTCTACGGGGGCCCGTGGCTCGAGCCGCGGGGGTCCCTTGCTGGGGCTGAGTGGCCAGGGAGCGCTGCTGGTGCTGCAGTTGCCGAACAGCAGTAGTCAAAGTTTGTAGCTACTAGACGATAGCTACGAAAGGAACGTCCACCGAGGATGGCTGAGGAGGAGGAGGGAGAGCAGGAAGTTCCCTCTCCGGGCTGCACGGCCCTTGGGGGGAAGGAACCTCTCTTGCTCGGCTGGTAGATGCTTCGCGCCCACGCGTCACTACCAAGGTCGGAGCATGCTTTCTCCCACGGAGAGCTTGCTTGTACAGGGGTCACTGTTCTGCGTCTCTTTCCTGGCGTGCCAATCTGTTACCGATCTCACTGCGGTGGCCTGTAGCTCGTGAGCTGGTGCCAGTTCTCGGACTCTGTCATCTCGAGATCTCCAAGCTTCCGGACCTGCAAAACAAAGTCAGAGACCCGGGCCGGGAATTCTGGTGGGGGCACTCCGATGGTCAAGTAAGAGAGCGGTAAGATGGAACAGGACCTCTAAGGCAGGTTCCCGAAGGATTTCCGTGCTTAGAAGAGATGTAAATGAAAGAAGTGTGGGGAAGAGAGGAGCTGAAGCCCGGCTTCCTGCACTGGGTTCACCGAGCTCACGCCTGAGGACTTCTTGGGGTCCCCCAGATCGTTCTCTCGATGTTCTCCCCCCTTTTCGACTTACCTTCCCGTCCATTTTTACCGTCCCCTTTATACCACCGAACCGCCTTCAGCCCACGTCTCCTCCTAGGAGCTCCCTAAAATCTCTAGGTCTCCTCCCCTCCCTTCTCCTTCGAGTCCGGGAGTTAAGTGGCCGGCATGCCTCGTCCGCCGTGTGTCACGAAAGGGGAAAGACTGGTGAGACCTTGGGCCGAGTGCGGGAGCTCTGCTTTCGGGGCGTTGACGATAGGCCTCTAGCCGTTTCAGGCCCTTGCCTGCAAGGATTTCTTCCTCAGTTGCGGGGTCCCGTTTAACTGATGTAAACGAGGTTTCGCGTGTCACTGCAGGCCGTACTGGCACTCTGTACGGGGTGCAGTGTGTGCTGGCCCTAGTGGCGACCTCGTGACCCGTGTCTCTGCCTCCCCGAGGCTTTGCAAAGTAGGGCTGACTTCGACCGAGGTGGACCCTTCAATGGGCGCCACCTGGCGAAGGAGCAGGGGCTGCCAGCTTCGACCGAGGTGGATCCCTCCTGGGTGGACACCTGGCGGAGTGGCAGAGAGGTGCTCGACTTAGGCCGAGGTGGACCCGTCATGGGGTGCCACCTAGTGAAAGAGCAAGAGGGCCTGGCTCGACCTCGACGGAGGTGGACCCATCTTGGGGTGCCACCTGGTGACGTAGAAGGAGGCCGCCAGCTTCGGTCGAGGTGGACCCCTCCTGGGTGGACACCTGGTGGAGTGGTAGAGAGGTGCTCGACTTCGACCGAGGTGGACCCGTCATGGGGTGCCACCTGGCGAAGGAGCAAGAGGGCCTGCTCGACCTCGGCAGAGATGGACCCATCTTGGGGTGCCACCTAGCGAGGGAGCAAGAGGCCGCCAGCTTCGACCAAGGTGGACCCCTCC
This sequence comes from Areca catechu, assembly GCA_021397845.1. Lineage (NCBI taxonomy): Eukaryota > Viridiplantae > Streptophyta > Magnoliopsida > Arecales > Arecaceae > Areca > Areca catechu. Next base: position 43,532,107 of record CM038053.1, on the reverse strand, counting down.
TGGGTGGACACCTGGTGGAGTTGCAGAGAGGTGCTCGACTTCGATCGAGGTGGACCCGTCATGGGGTGCCACCTGGTGAAAGAGCTAGAGGGCCTGGCTCGACCTCGGCAAAGGTGGACCCATCTTGGGGTGCCACCTGGTGAGGGAGTGGGAGGTCGCCAGCTTCGGTCGAGGTGGACCCCTCCTGGGTGGACACCTGGCGGAGTGGCAGAGAGGTGCTCGACTTTGGCCGAGATGGACCTGTCATGGGGTGCCACCTAGCGAAGGAGCAGGAGGGCCTGGATTGACCTCGGTAGAGGTGGACCTGTCTTGGGGTGCCACCTGGCGAGGGAGCAGGAGGCCGCCAGCTTCGACCGAGGTGGAGCCCTCCTGGGTGGACACCTGGCAGAGTGGCAGAGGGGTGCTTTACTTCGGCCGAGGACCTGTCATGGGGTGCCACCTGGCGAAGGAGCAAGAGGGCCTAGCTCGACCTCGGCAGAGGTGGACCCATCTTAGGGTGCCACCTGGCGAGGGAGCGGGAGGCCGCCAACTTCGGCCGAGGTGGACCCACCCTGGGTGGACACCTGGCGGAGTGGCAGAGAGGTGCTCGACTTCGGCTGGGGTGGACCCATCTTGGGGTGCCACCTGGCGAAGGAGCAGGGGGGCCTGGCTCGACCTCAGTAGAGGTGGACCCTTCTTGGGGTGCCACCTGGCGAGGGAGCAGGAGGCCGCTAGATTCGATCGAGGTGGACCCCTCTTGGGTGGATACCTGGCAGAGTGGCAGAGAGGTGCTCGACTTCGACCGAGGTGGACCCGTCTTGGGGTGCCACCTGGTGAAGGAGCAGGAGGCTGCCAGCTTCGACCGAGGTAGACCCCTCCTGGGTGGACACCTGGCGGAGTGGTAGAGGGGTGCTCGTCTTCGGTCGAGGTAGACCCGTCATGGGGTTCCACCTAGCGAAGGAGCAAGAGGGCCTGGCTCGACCTCGACAAAGGTGGACCCGTCTTGGGGTGCCACCTGGCGAGGGAGCTGGAGTCTGCCAGCTTCGATCGAGGTGGACCCTTCTTGGATGGACACCTGGCAGAGTGGCAGAGAGGTGCTCGACTTCGGCCGAGGTGGACCCATCATGGGGTGCCACCTGGCGAAAGAGCAAGAGGGCCTGACTCGACCTCGGCAGAGGTGGACCCGTCTTGGGGTGCCACCTGGCGAGGGAGCGGGAGGCCGCCAGCTTCGGTCGAGGTGGACCCCTCCTAGGTGGACACCTGGCGGAGTGGCAGAGAGGTGCTCGACTTCGGACGGGGTGGACCCATCTTGGGGTGCCACCTGGCGAAGGAGCAGGAGGCCGCCAGCTTCGGTCGAGGTGGACCCCTCCTGGATGGACACCTGGCGGAGTGGCAGAGGGGTGCTCGACTTCGGCCAAGGTGGACCCGTCATGGGGTGCCACCAGGTGAAGGAGCAGGAGGTCCTGGCTCGACCTCGGTAGAGGTGGACCCATCTTGGGGTGCCACCTGGCAAGGGAGCTGGAGGCTGCTAGCTTCGGCCGAGGTGGACCCCTCCTGGATGGACACCTGGTGGAGTGGCAGAGAGGTGCTCGACTTTAACCGAGGTGGACCCGTCATGGGGTGCCACCTGGCGAAAGAGCAAGAGGGCCTGGCTCGACCTCGGCAGAGGTGGACCCATCTTGGGGTGCCACCTGGCGAGGGAGCAGGAGGCCGCCAGCTTCGACCGAGGTGGACCCCTCCTAGGTGGACACCTGGCGGAGTGGCAGAGAGGTGCTCAACTTCGGTCGAGGTGGACTCGTCTTGGGGTGCCACCTGGCGAAGGAGCAGGGGGGCTTGGCTCGACCTCAGCGGAGATGGACCCGTCTTGGGGTGCCGCCTAGCGAGGGAGCAGGAGGCCGCCAGCTTCGACCGAGATGGACACCTGGCAGAGTGGCAGAGAGGTGCTCGACTTCAGCTGGGGTGGACCCGTCATGGGGTGCCACCTGGCGAAGGAGCGAGAATTTTGAAAGAAAAATCCACGTGGCACCTGCGACTTCCAGCTGGATCTAACACACGTTCCATGTCAGCGATGTAACCATATCAATATTATATTATATATAAGGAAGAAGGGAAGGATAATTTGGTAATCTAGATTACCATCCCTCCCAGAGGTAATATAGATTATCTCTTGGAAGGCAATCCATATTATCAAACATAATAGATTGCCATCCAAAAAATATATCAAATACAATAATGTGGTAGGGCTCCATTAAATTACCGATAATCTGGATAGATTGCCACTACCAAATGCAACCTTAGATCTTTGATGAATTCTAAGGAAGTTTCTAATTAGACTGACTATGAATATTTATTTCTAAAACTCAATACTTAGTAATACTTGCTAAAATCTTTTAAATTTTAATCCTAGAGCTTCTTTTGTAAAGGAAGATCTTAATAACATATGGTGATAAATACTTATATTTTGATTGCATTGCTAACAGACTAGCAATGAGTAAGTTCGGGGGTATGATTAGTCCTATAAATATATATATAAAAGTATCAATTTATAAATTAATTTATGTTTATTTCTTAGAAATTGATACTTTTATCTTTCTTTTATATGATATATGCTTACTAATACTAAGTGCCCAAATAGCAGGTCAAAAGGAAGTAAATTGAAGCTAAAATGGATCCAAATTTGAGCCTAAAATTCATTTAAAGTAGGCCCAACACCAATTTTAAAGCAACCGATCTATGGTAGACCGATCGCTTGGTTTACAGAAATGATAGTGTTCCATGAAAGCCATTAACCTCGGTCCATGGCTGGGCATCATGGACCATGTAAGGCTTTGCACTGATCAATGGTTGGGCAGGCATCATGCATGACTCCGATGAAAGGAGACAATGGGCAGCAAGATTCTGACTACTAGAGAGCAACGGCAATGGACTCCAACGATGAAGATGAAATCCATGGTGCACAAAGGATTGATTTAGGGCTCAAATGTAGTCCATATCTTGATCCAACAAGGTAGCTTGGTGCCGGTGAATGACAACGGTTAGGCAATAGCACATCAGTGGTGCATGGAAGACCGATTATCCTGGCGACGATGTGATGACATGACCATGGAGGAGCACCCAAGCAAATAGGTCTATGGTTTTAGATAATTTCAGTGACTTCAATGACAATGATAGCACATGGGAGAAATGGTTTAGGTGGTGAGTGGCAAGATCATCGATAGTTCCGGTGATTGCAGGGTAATAGAGGCTATTGTTGCTTCTCTTGAAGCTCCCAAGAAAAATACCTAAGCATGTATTCACATGGTGTATGGAACATTGCTTGGCCTTTGGCACGGTCTAATGATAGTGGACAGCTCATATTCAATCTGGGTGGTGATCTAACGGATAGGAGGTAATCCAAACTGCAAAAACATTTGAATGTGTGACCTCAACCTAATCTGCATTAACCAACGATCAATAAAACCATTAAGACCAAGACTCAATGGTTGTGCTTCATTCCAGTTTGATTTGGGACCATATTTGATGGACTTGGGCAGGATTTTAGTAGTTTGATCTTCATCCAATAGCCATGAGTTTTTCACGAGATAAATACCAATTTAAAAAGGATTCTTGGGTCAAATTCGATGAGAATTCGGTTTGTTCCAAGGCCGATTTAAGGGGTTCATAAGGGTGGCTAGAAATAAGTAGCAGCATCCAAATCTTATATTTTTCTTTTTGTTCTTGAGTGTTGTAAGGGGTTTTAATGGGAGAGATGCAATAGGGGTGATCTTCTTCCTCATCTTCCAACCATTGAAGAAGAAGCTTGTAGACACCATGCACAGTTGATCTCCAAGTCTCGGGAGGGAAGAGGAGATTTTATAACGAAGTAGAGCTGTTCTTTTGTTCTAAACCTCTTATGTATTTTACTTTATATACAATAAAGATTATGCTTTTAATTATTTAAATGTTACAAGTTTTTTATTTATTTTCTTTTATACTTTCATGTTAAATTAGGTTAAGGGATAATATTTTTTTTCGAAGACATGCCAGGTCTATAGATACGGGGCATGCTGAGAGAAGAAGAGTTGCATACTTAGTCCTTTCCGAAGATGCACCATGATCTATTACGGGTACGGGGCATACCAAAAGAAGATAGTTATTTTTCTAAGATTAATTATAATTATTTTGTAAAAGAGATACATCTTGTACATTTCAGAGACGTGTCATGATCTAATATGAGTACGGAGCATGCTGAAAAAAGACAGGTATTCTCCTAAATATAATTATAAAAGAAATAAAACTCTGCTTAGTCCAAGATTAACTCATAACCTTTGAGATATATATTTTTATGGGATCCTACTATTAGAATATTTTATTTATTATTTACTTTTTCTTTTCAAACAAATACTCTCTTTTATTTCTTTTATAATTACAACTTAGCCCTTAGGTCTATAAGGATACGATCCAGACTTACCCTAGCTATAGTTTAAGTTGGTAAATTATTTTTGACCACCCATGATAACGATCGTAAGCATTAGAACCCCTTATCCCGGGTCTCGGTCGTGCTTAGCTAATACCTACTTCAAAGAGGGTCTTGTTAGACAATAAGACCACTTTGTGTGGGGGCTTTGAAGCAAAGAAGGGTTTCGTACTGCACTTCCTCTTCTTTACTCAGGCTAGGGGCTCGAATCACTTGATGCCGAGGGATGCCCAACAATTCAAATTTTCAATCCCCAGAAGGGTGCTTCACAAAAAAAAAGCACTCCTTCTAGTGGTGAACAGAAGGAGCACCTCAGATAAGAGAATTGACACCCGACCTTCTTTAGGGCTAGAAATACCACCACCTAAAGGTGCAAGGGTACTTTCCAAAGTTGAAAAATATTCGAAACAAGTTGGTCATTGGTTTAATGCCTGCTAAAAGATAAATTGCCATAAAGCTGCATATGTACCACCGTGAATTCGGTATGATTGCATACAAGGCTATTTTGAAAAATCCAAGAAGTTTGGCAAAGTTAAAAAGGAAAAGCTATATCCTAGCTCGAAGGCACTCCTCATAAAGAGTGTACCCTCAATTGAAGCAAGAAATTTGGTTGGATACTATTCCGAAGACCATGAATTTGAAGTAGATGCTTCACTCATTTAAAAGATTAAGTGAAAATTGATGAAAATCAAAAAAATTAGTAAAAAATGAAAGAGAAAAAGCCCTCTATGAATGAACTTTGCATGTTCAAATGTAGATAGGGAGGGAAAAAAGAAAGAGGAGAAGATACCAAAGGAAACAAAAAAGCAAAGAAGGAAAGATGAACTACGAGATACCTAAGAAGTGATGGAGATGAAGAGGATCGCGGGAGCACTTCCTAGCAGCAAGAAAGAAAAAGAAAGCAAAGAGGAGGAGAAGAAAATGAAGCCTAAACCCCTAGTATTTATAAGGTCATTTAATGGCTTAGATTTGAGATTGCCCCATTGGATGTCAACACATGGCAAGCCAAGAATAGCCGGAGCCATACTCACATGGATCATGGGCTGGCTAGAGCCTAGAAGCAATGATAGCAATGATTTTGGTGCCTCATCCTCTGCAAGAGAAGGTGGCTAGTATGATCTTGAATGTCATGCCTTTCTCAATTGTCACAAAGCATTTAAAGTGGCCCTTTCATTTTCCATGAGGTCATGATGAGATGTCTTCTGGGGTGCTGAGCCTAATTAATAGCACCACCCTCATCTCACTGTACCTCAGCAAGTATTCCTCAATCAGCTTAATGAAAAGGTCAAAGGAAGATCATCACAATAGGCTATGCAAATATAATGTGAAGCCAAAGGCAGACCCACCAAACTTAGAATGGGTTAGAGTTTAAAACCAGCATCATGTGTTTGGTCCCCTAAGACTATCTCGAAGCACATGACAAGCCCATTTAAAGAAGTAGAATTTTATTTATTTAGTACTTGGTAAGCCATACAAGTATGAAGCAAAAGAAAAATGTAGATTATAGCAATTACAACCCTATAAGCATATAAACGTTATCAACCTCCTTACCCTCGATCTTGGCTGGTCAGGAGAATTGCCAAGGCATGTGAAATTGCCAGAATAGGAATATGGAGCAACCTCGCTTTAGTCGACGGAAGAATTTGCACTACCAAAGCTTTGCATTTGTTAAACTCGATCTCATAAGCCATCCTCTCTGCACGTCAAAGTTGAGTGTCTATTTGTCTTAATTATGCCTCGGACACTGATAGTTTGTTTTGCAACATTTTGACTTCCTACTCATACTTGTCAACATCATCCTTCAGATCTTCGATGGTTCTCTTGACAACCTTAAGCTTGCCCTTCAAAATCATTATTTCTCAAGCCTCCTCAATGCAAATCCTTTGAACCAAAGCCCTCTCATTCATGATTTCTACTACTCATCCTCGAGTGCTTAGTGAAAAAACTAGGCTTCGACTAGAGCCTCGTCCTGAACCCATTTTGTTTCACTAATTCTCTCTTGATCTTAGCTCGAAGATCCTTAATATCAAATTTTATTACGAGCCTGTCAAAGTTCATCCCAGAGCTACTTGTTCTCTTTTCTTGCTGACCAAATCTCATCCCATAGCCAACTAATTCAGCCTAAGAACTCTTGTTCAAGTATGCAACCTTGGTGTGAAAGATTTTCTTCAGGCTCATGATATCCACCTGTGCTTCATTAGTAACTTTAATCTCATGCTTGCAAGCTTCAATCATTCACTTGTGCATTGACACAAGCCACTTCATGGCCTATTTGAGCATCTTGTTTGAGCATATAACCTCTTTAATTGCAACATCGATACGGCTCTTTATCTATTGGAATGCTTGTTCCACTTTTGATGCTCATTCTTCAGCGTTGCAGACTATCATTTTGGTGAATGCAGTCTTTTCTGTAACCATCGTCACCTTTTTCTCTGTAGCCTTGATCGACTCCATGAAAAAGTTAAGATGTTGCCCCAACTACATGACAAATTATCATCAGTAGGGCACGGAGACAAAATACTTGAAATAAATGCATTATTATACCTGAATAACCACTTCGAAGGCCCCGCATCTATAGGATTCGGGGTTGGCTTCTCCTATCTTCAAAGTATTAGTTAGTAGGAGAAGAGACAACACCAAATCCTTAATCGTCCAGGAACCTTCAGCAGAGCCTAAAGTCAGCAATGTATGCACCTTTGATTCTGGTTGCTTCAGTGGCAATCCCGCGAGTTGATTAAGGACCAACTCAGGTGGAACACCCAACCTCCAAAGCTTCTTAGTAGCCCTCCGATACTTCCTTAATCCATACCATGAACCTACTCGAAACTTGCCATAAATCATTTAGTTTGCTGAAAATCACCTCTTAATGGCATAGAGTCTCCCTTCGTTGTATCTAAAATAGTGACCCAAAAAAATGGCCCTCACCCCTATTTAAAGGCAGAAGTCTTTATAAATTCTTCCTCTCTTTGAGAAATATCATAAATGCGCCGCATGGCAACCTTTTATTTACTGGCATATCATAACTCTGGGTCGATGCTAGGATCTCTCGGATGTGCATTCAAGTCTACTTCTCAGACCGAGACCCTCTATGCTTGGACCAGGGAGTGGGGAACAATTGATATGAGGCTAACCCGCATCCTTGGCATCCCGAAGGTTCAACGTCTGAGATTCATATCTAGTGCCCGAGGCTGACTGTTCCTCGGGTGGGGGAAAACCTTGCTGCTGGGCCCTTTTGGTTTGATTGGCCTTCGATCTTGATAGAGGACCACCGTCGCTTCAGCATCCAAGGCTCAACTTCCCTCAAATGATCTAAATAAGGATGTGCCTAGGGACCCTTGGTCTAACTGGCCCTCAACCTCAGTGAAGATATTTAGACCAACCCTAGGTCTTTGTGCATAGAAATAGATAGATTCTAAGGTGTTATTCTTCATGACGATTGAAGGCAACAAAAGGAAGATGCAATTGATACTTGCCATCATGTGCTCGATTACATGGACTAAAAGCGATCTTCCTTAATCTTCAGCAAATCTTCATAATTAAGAGGAGCAAAACCAATCCCATACATGCTCAATGTCACCATTAGAGAGCATAATCGACATTGCATAAAAGATAAAGTTTCAATTAATAGGTGGATATCTTGGGCAAATGGAATGATCCGTTGATATATCCATTGATAGGACTCGCTGCCCTGTCACTTCTTACCAAACCTGCTAAGAATTTTTGTATCCTAAAATTGTCTTTGCCTCTTGCCTATATAAAAGGGCTCCTTGAGAGCTCTTGAGATATGCAATATGCATACTCTCTCTCTCCTGGCTCTACTTTACCTTTTTCTTTCTACTACCGGCACCTGACTTAATCGTCGGAGGGCCCTTACCCGAGCAACCTCCGGCCGAGGATTCTTTATAGATACATTCTACGAGCACCATCTCTCTAGCAACTAAGTAGGGAGCAGTTCAACATATAGTTTTTCGGGGGCTTTTTATCTCCCCCTCCAAAAAAAAAAGAAAAAGAAAAAGAAAAAAGAGAAAAAGACAAGAAAAAGGAAAAAGTAGAGCATATCAAAAACCTCATCAAGGACTTTTGTAAGTGATCAATCATTCATATATAAACTCTTTTATTTGTATAAAATAGAGTTATTTATACTAAAATCCTAATAGTAAACAACCATGGTTTTAGTTGCCTAGGTAAATTTGTTTTTATGTCAAAAAAGAGTTCCTAATAGTTTTGAATAAGTATTTGTGGAATATCTATTTAGTACACGGTGACAAAGAGGCACAAGTTAGCCATGAACTCTAATTAGAGAAAGATGTAGAAGATAGTCATTTAATCGTACATGTTGCTTATATAAAATAATGTTCACAAAATATTCTTTTCTTATGAATTAGCAACAATACTTTTTTACGAATGTTAAAATATATCAAGATAGACATATAGGATTTTTTTAATATTAAGTTTTAATTTAAATTTCTATAAAAGATTTTTTTATATATCAAAAATTTATTCAAATCTATAGAGGGTGAGCTATGGTGTAATAATGAGGTTGCTCCATTGAGACCTAGAGATCATGAGCGTTAAATAAGGAAATAACCTCTTCCTATACAGGAATAAGGTTGCTCACATCTAACCCTTCCCAGATTCTACAATAATGGGAGCATCATGCATCGGGCCCTTTAGTTATTAAAATTTATATTATATTACAAACTATGTGAATTATAAAAATCCTAGCTAATAAAACAAGCAAAGTCTCTAATGGTTCTATCAACTAATTTAAGATCAAATATCACCCTCACCAAGTTTTAAGGATCAGAGGTGTTTTGGAGAGGGCTAACCTTTCCAATGAAGAATTTGGAAAATAGATCTAATGGTTCTTTTCCTTGGACTGCCAACTGTCCTTTTGGGTGATTTTAATATGATTGTTGCATCATCAAAAAAGAAAGGTGGTAATCCATATTTCGTAAAAATATCCCTCATAAGCCATGAATCCATTGTTTTTTACATCTTCCTAAATTCATTCAATAAAATATTTTTATAAAAAAAATTAACATTATGTAAACATCTATGTGATTATAGTTTATATAAAAATTAATCAAAAATAACGATACCACCGTGATATTAAAAAAAATATTTTATATTGATCGGCATATTTATAAATTTGATCATATTTTTGTATAATTTTTTTTTTTCTAATCAAACATAATAATCTTTTTTTCGGTATTATTTTATAAAATAATTTTTTCCATCAGCTAAACATAATAAAAAATATTTTTTTCATAATTATTTTTTAAATAAATATTTTTTTAAAAAAAAAAAACTTATTTTATATGTCCCATCTAAATAGATTCTAGCAAAAAACAAGGAATGAATGGGCTCACAAACTGATACGTGGAGTTGGTTTGCAAGGCCGGCTATCAATCCGAGTCACAACTACAGTTAATCCAGGGCACTGGGATATTTGCAGCTCTAATGTCCCATCTCAATTATTTGATAAAGATGTTCGGTGGGAACCCCCCTCCCCTTTCCTTGGTGAAGTTGAAGTCCTGGCTCCTTGGTAAAGGGACAGGCCAGTGCTGGTTGCTTGCTTAGAGATCATCTTGATCAAATTTTGTTGGCTGGATCAAGAGTTCTTTCGCTTATCCTAACTTTTTTTTATATTTTTTTTAAATAAATCAAAACATTTAATTAAAAAATTTAATATAAATATATTTAAAAAAATTAGAAATGATAATATCATAGAACAGTCCAGAACGAACCATAACATAGAACCAGAATAATGGACAACAAAAAAAATTATCCAGCCAATTATAGAGCTAGCCATCTTTCCGATAAATATGTTTGACAACATAAAAGGAACAATTTTAAAGAAGGAAAGCGATGCCGCCAAGGATTACCTTAGTTCCTCAAATAGAATTTCCCGTTGCATGGAAAGATTTAGAAGGGGACTGCTGTTGTTATTATATATGGACGTTTGATGGTTCCCACGGTTAGCCCACCTCATCCTTTGACGTCAATCCATTTCTTACCTACAACATTCTGAGGTGCAGCGAAGTTCCTTGCAGATTGGCTTGCCAGAAGCCATTCAAATTTGGATTTCAGGGGTCCCACCATTTTCCTCCAGGATTCGCTCGCTTAATTAAGTATGATGCTATGGATTGCACCTGCTATTGTTCCTTTTTAGTTTGTACTTCTCGGGTCATTGACCTCTCAATTTTTTGATAAAATGAATAAATAAAATAAAATAAATGATGTCTAAGATTACGTTGGATGTATTATCGAGTAATCTTAAAATATAATATAGATTATTAGTGATGTGAATTACCAGTAATATTATAACAGATAATGTGAATTATTGTATTTGGTAAAGATGATATTGCATAATATAAAAATCAAAATTTTAAAATATTTTCAAATCAATTATATATTTTTTTCAATTCATTAAAAATATATTTATTTTTATACTTTATATTAAAAATATAAAAATATAAAAATATTATTATATTAAATAAATTTAATATAAAAAATTTATATATTAAATAGATGATATATTTAATATATCACTTAATTATATTAAACAATATATTATATTTTTATATTATACTATAAAATATAAAATAATATATTATATTAATACAATATTATATTCTATTACTATAATATGATACATTATATTATATCAATATAAAATTAAATAAATTAAACTTAAAAATATATAATATAATATAATGTAATATTAATATATTATATTATATATTTATAATATAATATAATATATATAATAATATATTCATCATATTATATTATAATATATATTATATTATTATATTAATATTAAATATTAAATATATTATATTATATTATATGGAAGGGAAAAAAAAGGAAGAATGAGACTATAATTTGGTAATCTAGATTATTTGAAAGGTGATAATCTAGATTACCATTCCTTCTAGAGATAATACAAATTACTTCTTGGAAAGCAATATAGATTTCAAATATGATAGATTGTCATCCAGAAAAATATACCAAACATTATAATGTGGCAGGGTCCCATTAAATTACTAGTAAATTGGATGAATTGCCTGCTATCAAATATAATCTAAATGTTGTTGCACATTTATTTGGTAAGCCTAACTTTTGAAAAGCACATGTTTAATGAAATTGGCTACCAGCTGTCAATTAGACAATTATCATGTCCTCCATACTAATTATCAAATCTGCAAATAAAATATAGGTGCAAAGCTTAACAGTAGCTACTAGTTTGATCAAATGAGCCTAGTTCTAGCTTTCTTTCACTGGAACCATCTACTACGTGCACCGAAAAGATTGGGAGCCATGCCAATTATCAAATCTGCAAATAAAATATAGGTGCAAAGCCTAACAGTTACTACTAGTTTGATCAAATGAGCTTAATCCTAGCTTTCTTTCACTCGAACCATCTACCATATGCACCAAAAAGATTGAGAGATATGAGGGCATCAACCAGTTTAATAGCCAATTTCATGCATTCACATCTCAAGTATCTAAGATAATTTTTTTTATTTAATTAAATTTAATCATTAACCTTAAATGTGAGAGACAGAGAATCGTAGCAAATACCGATTGAACTACCTTCTTGGTGATCTTCAATGGATTTTCTTTATCTTTATGCTTTACATGTGCCTCGGAAATCTTGACTAAAATAAAAGAAACCAAAATGTGGAAACTAACCCTAATTTCATTAGTAAAAAGTTAAAACTCTTGGGGGCAAAGGCATCGAACGCAAACCCTTGGTGCAATTGAATTTGCCAGAGATTTTCTCTTACGATGTAAGAGTGTCACATACTAAATCTCTCTTATTTTCTTTCTTTTTTTTTTTTTCTTTGCACTTTAATTGCTGCGGCAACCCCTAATTGAATTTAAGATATTTGGGGAACGTTGGCCGTCACCAGTTACCCGTCTATTTATTGCTCAGTTTACTGGTCAAATGTGACAATGAGAAACTTATGCAATACATTCAGGTAGGTGATGTCAATCTAGGCCATAGGCATGGTGGTTCAAGATCCGAAAAAATGTAAGAGAATATATATTTATATATTTATATGAAATTAAAAAATTAAATACTACATTCTGACCAATTTTTTTTTTTATATCAAATCTTATGTCATTGCAAATAGTATTAGCACGGATCCAATTCATGACTATATAAATTAGAAGATATTATGGTACAAATATATTTAATTAATCATATTTGTTGTAATAAACCGGTTCAAAAAAGTAATTGCCGGTTCGAAGATTCAATTGATCATATCTAGACCGATCGATCAGATGGATTGACACGACGATACTCCTGAACTCCGACGGGAGAATGGATCGACGCTATACTTCATCTAGTAATGATACATAACTTGAGATCGGCCTTCAGTAAAAAGCCAATCCACAATACAGTACATACTCTAAAGTAAATGGCTGATCTATAGTCGGTCGCTCCAAAGAGGACGGCTCCGAAGTAAATAGCCAATCCACAATGTGTACTCCAAAGCAAACAACTCCGAAGTAAATGGCTGATTTATAGCCAATAAAATGACCGTCGGCCAACTCCAAAAAGAATAGCCGATCTACTTCGACTTAAAGTCATCAAGAACAGACTTGGTTATTATAACCAACTAATCATATAACCACAGCCCCGGCTTCAGTAAGACCAAGGTAACTAACCTACAATAGTAACTACAATTAGTTGAAGAGAAGTTACATTGACTAACTTCCCTAACAGAAATCAAGAAGACTTAACTACTTCCAATTATAGCAACACCTATAAAAAGCAGTAAGTGGGGACCTCCAAGGTTAGCAAGACCAGCAATTATGAGCTAGTTTAAGACTAGCTGATGCCACTTTGACTCTTCTCTTTCATCATCTCTCTTTATTTGATCTCTCCATTCTGTGGCCTGATCCCTAATGACTTAGGCATCGGAATGTTCCCCGTCGGAGAAATTCCAGCTAAGAATTTATTTTGCAGGAGCCCGAGGAGGTGAAGAAGCAAACCAGGTAGTCCATCCGGTCTGCGGGGATCAGTGTCAATAGATTGGCGCACCAGGAATGGGCTCGCAATTGTAAAAATTGTTCCCTCTTGGAAAGGAGAGCCCTCGAGAGAACATAAGATGGTGAAAGAATAAGTCCAGAATATCTCAGCGAGCAGGGGATGCCCTGTTTTCCAAAGAAATGAACCGCCGATAGAGAACGATATGGCACCTCCCTCATTAATTGTGGGACAACAATAGCTAGAAGTCCTCCTGCATTGAGTAAATGCACTGACGACAATGGTGCAAAATTTTCAAGAAACCACCCTTCAAGGATAGCACCTGTCGGTGGCCTCCAGGAACAGCCATCAAGCCAAGAGGAAAGAGAATTGACATTAAGAATTCACTCGATGCTCCTCTCGGGATCGGCAATCTTGCGAACCCCAAGGTTCTTGATATTGCAGGCACACGGAGAGCCGACCCGACAAAAAGAGAACTAGAAGGCCTTCCTCAACCTCTTTTGGAGATTCCACGCTAGGAAGCACCAGGTGAAAGGGAATGTATACTGATTATGAGGATAAATTTAAGATGTTGAAAGCACAAATTGCAAGACTCAATGACCTGCGAAGAAATGAGAAAATCATAGCATATGATTCGCGGCCTCCTTTCTCTCACAGAATAATGGAGGAAGTCATTCTCCGCCACTTCAAGATTCTCCAATTGGAATCGTATGATAGAACTACTGACCCTCTCGACCACTTGGAAAGCTTCAAGGCACATATGATGATACAGGGAGCTTCTAATGCCCTGCACTGCATCGCCTTCCTAGCCACTCTGAAGAAAGTCGCTCGAATGTGGTATCCAAGCATTCGTCCAAGTACTATTCATTCTTTTTGTGAATTGAAGAAATTGCTTGTATCACATTTCAGGACTTGCCAAAAGATACCCTGCAATTCAGACAGCCTCTTCCTCCTTCGGTAAAATAAAGAGGAAAGCCTAAGAGACTACATCGCTAGTTCAATTCCGTTTTCCTTGAGATCCCCAATCTCAATGAGCATATGGCTATGTCTGCAATGAAGAAAGGTCTTCGATCGTCTATGTTTACTTTCTTCCTGGACAAGAAGTTTCCTACGAGCTATGCTGAATTATTAGCAAGAGCTTAAAAATATGCGATGGCTAAAGAGCAAGCAGCAAGTCAGTGCCTGACTAAAGGGAGGCTAGCCTCCAGGAAAAAGAGCGGCAAGGGATCGGCCCCATCTAGACCCCTTGGCAACGACACACTGACCCAACGGTGCAGCCCCAAACCAAAGCAGTTGGGCGGCAGATTCGACTCATATACTCCACTCTCTCTCCCAAGAGAGAAAATTCTAATGGAAATAGAGAATGAGATTTACTATAAAGGCCACGTCCCATGAAGGCATCTCCTACATCAAGAAACAAAAATAAATATTGCCGATTCTACCAGGACCATGGCCAGAATACTGAAGAATACATCCAGCACAAGGATGTAATAAAAGACTTGATCAAGCAGGGATACCAGAAAAAATATGTCAGCAACCAGGAACCCCGGACGAAGGCACAGGCCCCAAGAGAGTTGTGGAAGAAGCAGAACTACCCAACCAGAGGCCGACTAATGGAAAGGTAGGCATGCTGCATCGTCGTACTCACTGGAGAAGCGGAGCTAAAGAAGATGCTCCTAAAAGATATAGAAGCAATAACACCATATGCTTCTCGGATAACGACCTACAAGGAATCCAGATTCCTCATGATGATCTGTTGTAGTCTCGACTGTTGCAACCAATTATGATATAAGAAAGATTATGGTAGATAATGAAAGCTCCACAGAAATCTTACTTCATGATGCTTCTCTTGGAATGAATTTGTCCAAAAAAAATTGCAAAGATCTCCTACACCTCTGACGGGATTCGGAGGTAACCAAGTCGGAGTGGAAGGAGAAATAGTACTGCTAGTAACCATTGGTACGGAATCGTTTCAAAAAATACTCCCAATTAACTTTGTGGTTATACAAACACCATCGACCTACAATGCTATTTTGGGACGACCCGCTTTAAATAAGTTACATACCATAGTGTTGACCTACCATCTCCTAGTATAGTTCCCCAATAGGGATGGCATCAAGAAGTGAAAGGAGATCAAAGAGTCGCCAAATAATGTCTGATGATACAAGACAAACAGTCAACCGATCGCATATATTGAACAATTAGATCCGAGAGATCGAATGGAAGATTGCGGAGAACTTGTGAAAAAGACTATTTTATACCATTGGCCGAAGATAACCCAACTAAAGTTATGCAGATCAGCAGTCTACTCGATGAAGAAACAAAAGCAAGACTGACCCACTTCCTATGGAGTAACGCTGACATCTTTGCCTGGTCAGCTTCTGACATGCCAAAAATCCCAGCCGAAGTCATCACCCATCGATTGGAAGTCACCCCTAATTACAAGCCTGTCCGTCAGAAGAAAAGAAACTTCATGCTAGAAAGATAGAAGGTGATCGACGAGAGGTAAATAAACTTCTCAATGCTAGATTCATAAAGAAAGTATACTATCCTAACTAGCTGGCCAACGTTGTTATGGTGAAGAAAGCTAATAACAAATGAAGAATCTGTATCGACTACACAGACCTTAATAAAGCTTGCCCAAAAGATAGCTTCCCTCTATCAAATATAGACCAATTGGTTGATGCCACTACTGGACACCAGCTACTGAGTTTCATAAATACCTTCTTCGGATATAATCAAATATTGATGGACCCTGATGATAAGGAGAAGACAACATTCATAACAGAGAAGGGACTCTATTGTTACAAAGTGATGCCATTTAGACTGAAAAATGCTGGTGCAACCTTTCAAAGGTTGATCAATAAGGTATTTTAAAAGCAACTTAGGAGGAACATGGAGGCATATGTCGATGATATGATCGTAAAGAGCTTCCAAAAAGTCAATTACATCAAAGATCTAGAAGAATCCTTCGATGCCTTGCGATGTCATCGGATGAAACTGAACCCAACCAAGTACACTTTTGGAGTAACATTGAAAAAATTTCTAGGATTCCTCCTTACCAAACAAGGGATAGAGGCCAATCCGGAAAAATCCTTTCTATCTGAAGTATGAGAATCCTTCCAGCAAGAAAGAAGTGCAACAATTGACCGGAAGAATCGCCTCTTTAAGTCGATTCAATTTTCGGTCGACCAACAGATGTCTCCCTTCTTCAAAGCCCTCCATCAAACTAGAAGTTTTGAGTGGTCGAAAGACTGCCGACTCGTCTTTGAAGAACTAAAGAGGTATTTGGAAAGTCCTTTGCTCTCAAAACCTCAAGAAGGTGAAATTCTTTACTTGTACCCTTTCGCTTCGGATGAAACAGTCAGCTTAGTAATTGTCAGAAAAGGAACTGACAACTTGTAGAAGTCAATCTACTATACTAGAAAGGTGTTGCACAAAGCCGAAGTGAGGTATCCTAAAGCATAGAAACTCATATATTTGTTGGTGATTGCAACAAAATGTTTGCAACCCTACTTTCAATCCCACGCCATTGTGGCCTTGATAGACTAACCCTGAAAGCTATCCTCCGATGTTTGGACACTTCAGGAAGGATAGCCAAATGAGCTATCAAGCTAGGCAAATTTGACATCACATTCCAACCTAAATCAGTGATGAAGGCACAAGTACTACCTGACTTCCTTGCTAAATGTACGTGGAGCCAAGAAAATGACCAACAAAGAATCAAAGATGAGAAGGTCACCAAAAAGGATTTGGGGTCTACATGGATACTTCATGTAGACGGAGCCTCCAACTCTACTGGGGGTGGAGCAGGGCTCATACTAGCTGACCCCGATGGGCAAACCATGGAATACGCCATTTGCTTTTCCTTTCAAGCTTCGAACAACCAAGTGAAATATGAAACCCTCTTGGCAGGGCTTAGAATCACCAAAGAGTTGGAATTCGGAAGATCAAAGTCTTCTCGAATTTTCAACTAGTGGTGAGCCAAGTGAAAGGTGAATTCGAAGCCCGAGACTCTACTATGGTCAGGTACTTGAAAAAGGTGCGAGATCTTCTGTCCCAACTAAAATTTTTTGAGATAGCCCATGTGCCATGGACTGAGAATTCTCGGGCTGATGCCCTTTTCGACTCACAACCACTGCTTCAAACTCCCTTGGTAGGACCTACATAGAGTACCTGGAAGATTCAAGCACATCGAAGAAGGCTTCGGAGGTACACCAAATCGAGAACAAGCCTTGTTGGATGAACCATATTTTAAATTTCTGAACAAGGGTGTGTTACCTGAAGACAATGCCGATGCCAAACAAGTTCGATGGATCGCCTCCCAATATGTTATCCTGGATGGAGCCTTATACAAGAGGTCTTCACACAGCCCTTGCTATAATGCTTAGGACCGTCGGATGCCGACTATGCCCTCAGAGAGGTGCATGAGGGTATATGTGGAGACCATCTGGGGGCAAATCTCTAGCCTACAAAATAATCTACCAAGATTATTATTAGCCAATCATCCAAAAGGATGCAGCTGACTACGTCCGAAGATGTGACCAATGTCAAAGATACTCTAACATCTAGAGACATCCTGCAAATCAGCTGACTCATTTAATATCCCCATGGCCTTTCATCCAATAGGGAATGGATATCCTCAACCCATTCCCTCTGCCTCTGGACAATGGAAGTTCCTCATCATAGCCATCAACTATTTCACTAAGTGGGTCAGTGCCAAATCCCTAGCTCATATTACTAAAGGGAAGGTCAAAAACTTCGTTAGGAACTCCATTTTTTGATTCGAAATTCCTTATGCCATCATCACTGATAATGGAAGGCAATTCGACAATCCCAAGTTCAAAGACTTCTATGCCCAATATCATATCCTCCACAGGCTAACCTCTGTCAGCCATCCTCAATCTAATGAAGAAGCCGAAGTAACTAACAGGACAATCCTCAATGATCTGAAGACCAGACTGAACGATGCCAAGGGGCTCTGGACGGAAGAGATGACTCCTAAGATAGGTACGGGAGAATCCCCGTTTAACCTGGCCTACGGCACGAAAGCAGTCCTCCTAGTGGAAGTTACTCTATAATCCTTAAGGATTGACCACTTCACATAGCTAGAAAACTCGAAGCATCATATAGCAAACCTAAATCTACTCCAAGGCACCAAACTACAAGCTCAGATGAAAATGGTAACATACGACAAAGGATCACCAGATACTACAACTCCAGGGTGAAGGCACGAATCTTTCGACCCGAGGACTTGGTGTTATGAAAGTTCGAAGTATCCAAGCCGATGAAATAAGAGAAACTCTCTCCTAATTAGGAGGGACCCTATCAAATTAGAGAAGTCGAATGCCTTGGAGCTTATCGACTTGAAACTCTGGATGGTTCCCTACTACCTCGATCTTGGAATGTAGAGAACCTTCACAAATATTATCAATAAAGACCTTCTTTGAACAGACCCAACACAATGTCCAATTGAAGGTGAGCCTGACCAGCCTATCTTATCATCAATAAAAAATATAAGGATGGCCTAATCAGCCCACCCTAATGATAAATCTGACGAGTACAAAAGCGGGCTTGACCAGCCTACCTTATCATCAATGAAAAGCACAAGGATGGCCTAATCAGCCTACCCTAACAGTAAATATGATGAGTACAAAGGCAGGCCTGACCAGCCTATCTTATTATCAATGAAAAGCACAAGGGTGACTTAATCAGCCTACCTTAATGATAAATCCGATGAGTGCAAAGGCGGGCTTGACCAGCCTACCTTATCATTAATGAAAAGCATAAAGATAGCCTAATCAACTTACCATAACAGTAAATCTGATGAGTACAAAGGCGGGCCTAACCGGCCTATCTTATCATTAATGAAAAGCATAAGGGTGGCCTAATCAGCCTATCCTAACGATAAATTCGATGAATGCAAAGGCAGGCCTGACCAGCCTACCTTATCATTAATAAAAAGCATAAGGGTGGCCTAATTTTCCTACCCTAAAGGTAAATCCGATGAATGCAAAGACGGGCCTGACCAGCCTATCTCATCATCAATCAAAGGTACAAGAGTGGGCCTAATCAGTCTACTCTAATGGTAAATCTGATGAATATGAGGTCGGGCCAAACCAGCCTACCTTACCTACATACAACCAACAAGCATAAAAGAGTGAACCTAACTTGCCCACTGTATCAGCAAGATCGGACTCTTCAATCTATGACAAAGACGAGATCAGTCGGAGTCAGTAAGGAATCCTAAACTATCCCTTGGAAATGCTCTAAAGCTATTCATTTATTATACCGATATCCTTATTGAAAGGAGTCCGATGATTTCATACTTGAAAAAATTTTCCTTAAAGTGGAAATATTATTAGATGTCCGATGACTTCATACTTAGAAAATCATTTCCTCGAAGTGGGAATTATTAGATGCCTGATTACTTTATACTTGGAAAAAGTTCGAAGAACAAAGAGGGCATAAGTTGGAAAAGACAAGCATTCTTTCATTCATTTCAAAAGGGTGTACATTTACATTTCAGTTTCGATACAAAAGAAAAAGAAGTACAAGAACTCAGTCATCCATTATTGGGATGATGTCCGGGTCAGCCACTGAAGGAACCTCTTCTGATTGACTCGGGCCTCTGGATCAGCTACAGTTGGGACCTTTTCTAGCTATCCTGGAACTTCTTCGACTTTAGTTGGAGGCTCAGGTTCTTCTTCGACCTGAATGCTTGAGAGGTCTAAGTCTGGATGAAGTCCGAGAACCTCCTTAATTTTGTTGTTGAAATGTACTTAGTAGCTGACCACCCTGGACTCAGTCAGCTCGTCCTTGAACTTCGAAGACTTCTTGAAGTCTTTGACAGCCCTGACGGCTTGCTTCTTTAGAGCTTCGGATTCCTTGGCTACTTCTTTGGCCTTCTTCTGACTTTCCTTGGCCGAATGCTCCAAGGAGTGAATCTTCTTTTTCTTTTTCCTAAGCTTTGCCTCCTATTTGAATATCTTCAACTGTGCCTTCTTCAGCTCAACCTTCAGAGTCTAAACGTCGGCAACACTCTTGTTTAGTTTCTCCTCCATAGCCGCTTTCAACTCTTCGACCACCTCCTTTTCGGCTTTTGCCACCTGGAGTTCTTCTCGAAGGCCTTGACTGAGACTAGCAAACCTTGATATGCTCCTTCCTCTATTAAGGTTACCTCATGAATCAGCTACACCAAACAACAGAAGGAAAGAATTAGTCATGTTAACTACAATCATAAAGAAATAAATAAGGGGAAGGACACTTACTCTCAGAATGTTTGGATATATCAAATCGGCCACCTGCTCGAGGCGGTGATTCTTTGTGACCTCCCAATCTCTTGGGAGGAGTATGGCCTTCAGCAACTTCCTGGCCAGTTTGAGGTTCTCCAATCCTCGGTCGTTCGAGAAAACAACAAAGTCCACTTCATACTCCCTGTCAGGGGGAGTGTCTCTCCCCAACTCCTCTTCAGCCTAAGGAGCCTTACCTTTGTCCCGAGGGGAGAGATGCGACGATGGTGCATCGACAACAGGGATAGGATCCGGCCACCCTGAAGTCCAAGATGGAGTAGAGCCCCTTGAGTGGAGCTATGTCAAAGGGATGTTATCATCGTTCGATGCCATCCTTGTCGGTGTGCTTCTCGTGGCCTCTTCGGTCCGAGCCTTCTTCCGAATCTTCGACCCCTTTTGAGGGGCCGACATGGGCCTCTTTCGGACGGCCTGGCGAAGCTTTCTAAAGTCCAGTTTTATCTTCTTGCCTACAAAACAAAGAAGATTACTATGGTCAGCTGATGAAGATATACAAGAGAAAAAGTGAAACGGAACGAAGACTAACTACCAAATATACCTAAAGATGGAGACTTGCTGATTCGAGCGAGGTGCAGGTTACGCTCTTCAAGCAATTCCTTGACTAAAGGAACTTCGGACCCAGACAACGTATCGAAGTCTGTTTGGTCGGCCCTTAGAACCTTCTTGCCTACATTGGCGTCCAATCGGGGCTCCCTCCACTCTGTGTTAAAACTCCAAGGATGGGAGGAAAACACGAAGAAGAAGCATGGTTTCCATCCGTAGATGGTGCTAGGCATACCCTTAATCAATCTCGGACCAGGGCAAGGGCCGATGACCCACCACCCTTGGCCATGAAAATCCTTCTTCGGCATGAAGAAAGATGTAAATAAGGAAGTCCTTGGCTCTATGTTCAGAATATCACAGAGAACTAAGAAGCCGTACATACTCCGAGTGCTATTCGGAGTCAGCTGCGTAAGGACCACATGGTACAGATTAAAAATTTTGGAGAAAAATGGATGTAAGGAAAATCGAAGACCAGCCTTTAGGTGATCTTCGTATACTAGATAGCACTAGGTGGACGATGCACCCTCTCGATGGGTTGAGGAAGTATTAATGGAAGACATTCTGGAATATGGTAATACTCCCTGAGATAAGCCAGTCTAGAAAAAGATATAGAGCTCGCAATGGATTCCGGTGTGGACTCGACAGTACTCCTAGAAGGACCTATGACACCGCAGGAACCATTTCCTCCTCTACTAGCCGGAACACCGCCGACGGCGAGGACTCTTAAAGCTCTAACCATGATAAAAGAGGAGAAGGAAAAAGGAGCCTCTACCTATAGAAAGAGGAGGCCAGAGAAGAAAAGGGAAGTTCGGAGCAACTAGAAGATGGGAAGGTTTCGATGAAACAAAGAAGTTCATCTCTTAGGGCAAGTACCCTTTATACATAGACGGCAACGACGGTTCGGATGTCCTCCCGGAAGACAAGAAGCGTTTCCGATTGCTCCATGTATGAGCGGCGCCGATCGTGAGTACGAAGTCCTAAGAGATACTAGACGACTCGATGGGAGGAAAACCAACCTGTCAGCCATGATTTGCGAAGAATGCGATTAACGGCCAAGATGAAATCCCCGAGTGATGCCAGATGGACAGGATGATGCCACGTCCCCCATCCGAGCCAAAGATGAAGAGTCGACCGAAATATCATAATGAAAAGAGGTGACACGACTCTCCAGCCTGTGCTATTTCTCCGAGGACCAACAAGAGTTCAACACCTGTCAAGAGCACGACACTCGAAACAGAAAATAGTTATTATGATTAGCCAAATTAGAGATTCACCATCATTGGCTATCTTTTCTTCCACCAAAAAATGATAAAATATTAATATTCCATTTTTCAAAGTTATAAATTGCCTTAAAATTGGGAGTGGGGGGCAACTGTTGTGATAAACCGGCTCAAAGAAGTAATTGATGGTTCGAAGATTCAATTAATCATATCCAGACCGGTCGACCAGACGGATTGACATGATGATACTCCCCAACTCCAATGGAAGAACGGATCGACGCTATGCTTCAGCTAGTAATGACACACTTGAGATCGGCCTTCAGCAAAAAGCCGATCTATAATACAATACATGCTCCGAAGCAAGTGGCTCCAAAGTAAATGGCTGATTTACCGTCGACCCGCTCCGAAGAGGACGGCTCCGAAATAAATAGCCGATTCACAATATGTACTCCGAAGTAAATGGCTGATCTACGCCAACAAAATGACTTTCGACCAACTCCAAAGAGAATGGCCGATCTACTTTGACTTAAAGCCATCAAGAACGGACTTGGTTATTGCCATAAAGGATTCGCCTTTCATTGCATAAATCCACCATAAAATCTTCACGTCTCAAAAAGCACTCCAAACATAATTATTCATCCACTCCATCCTGCATACAATAAAAGAAAGTAATGGTAGCGATCTACCGTCCACCTCGCTAGAAAATTCTGGACCTTCGAATTAATGGGATGTTGTTGAACCATCCACAACAAGGCCCTTGATGGTTCCACGGCCAGGGCCATTCCATTGAGCTCACATGATGTTCGACTGCAGCAGATGGAGCTGCGGAGGCCCACAAGATCAATGGCCCGGCAGCAAGATCTTATCTAGTAGTCATTTAGAATGATTAGGTGCCAGCCCCTTGGTGTCCTATCATGTGCCATCGCATTTGAATGAATAGTGGATAAGACCATCAAAGGTCCTAGCCCACTGCAAACCTTTAATGTACATTACTTACATGTTTGGCACTTTATGTATACCTTTTTTTGGAGCACAAAATTGTGGACTCGGTAGACCTTTGAAAGCAAGCTTGCTCTCACTCTTCCCAAACTAAAGAATTATATTTGACTCCCCAAATGAGAGTATCTTGGAGTTAGCTCTGAGTTAATAAGCTTCCACATCTAAGGGGAGATGTTCAGGATATTGTGTCTAAAATTATGAACCAAGAACTAAGTCTAAAACTTGCTGCTCGAGAGGCCCATGCAGCCCTTAAACAATTTTGCTTGACTATATAATTTTGAGTATATTGGATGAGATCCAAAACCTATATATAAAATTTTGGGATTTATAACTAATTAATGCTGCTTGATCAAATCAAAACATATGATTCCAAACTTGAACCTCTCGAAAGAGAGTCTAATTTTGCTAATTGATATCGTTTTGATCAAGAAACTACTGGAAGCATGAATTGGGCCTTGCCTTTTAAAACTTGGGACTACCTGAATTTTTGTTGCATCTCTACCCTCTAGTGTGCTGATCATGGACCTAATTTATTCTTGGCTTTATTTAGGACTTTGTAAGCTCGGTTGGAGTCTATTCAATCGTGGTTAATTTGTCTTAACCAATCTGACCTGAATCAGACTTGAGACCTTTGAGCATACCCTTGAGCAAGTGAGTGCACTCAGCTTAGATTAACCTCATACATCACCATGCTTGAATCTCCAAACGAGTTCTCTTATGAGGTTTCTTTAGTTTGTATTAGCATATTTCCAAATTCTTAACCCCAATATCCCTAGATATTTAAGGTTTAAGTGTAGCAACTAATAATTTTGTTTACCAAGGTTGACATGGAATGGGAAATCCATACCTTCTCATGAGCCAATAAGCTCTTCCTTGTATGATGGAGAGCAAGGGTTTTTTGTGCTGTGCCCTTAGGTACTCTCTCCTTTTGTGAGTCTTATGGAGTGGGGTATGATGTCAAGGCATAGACATGGTCTCTTACAATAACCTATTTTGAATACCTTTTCCAACTCAATTTGTGTAACGCTTCTCCAGAAATGAAAACTCTCCAACCCTGATGAGATATTAAGCAAACACATTTTTACTATTTTAGTCAAAGTAATTCTTATTTTTAGGTACTATTGTTAGAGTGAAGGTGTTAGCAAATATGCATAATTCTAAAATGTTAATCAATAGTTCATAGAATTCAGATTTACAAAACATATTTATATTGTTATAACACTATCTTAATGATAGATGTAGGAAGTTGGAAAAAGAGTAGGATGAAGAGCACAATGATGTAAAGGATAGGGATATATGCTGAAAAATGTGTAGTAAAAGATAGACAAACTGGGATTAGGGCATCAGTAAAAGGCTTTGAGTGGCATTGATAGGGTACTTAGCTGCTTGTAAATGCAAATTCAAAGAACATACATAGAAGAGGAGAGAAGACTAGAAAGGTCAAAGAAGTGATGCCCAGACAATGGATGAAGATATCTTTAATTTTGTGTGTTTTATTTTTTTATGTCAATGGGCCACAAACTCCTAGTACTCCTAACACTCTATACATGGTAAAGATAGGATTCGATTCCAAGGCACTTGTACACATTCCAAGAAGTTAGGCATTTAGCTATAAATAAAATAAAATAATAAAATAAAATAAAATAATAATAATAATAATAATAATAAAAACATTGATAAAAATTAAATTTTATCATCTAAAATATTTGGTGATGAAAAAAATTATTGCTATATTTACAGGCGATGCTCCATCACTGGAAGTCTTCTATAGCGAAGATGGTAATTCATATCAAATTCTTTGTATTTTTGATAAAATCAATATTGTTTCTAATATACCTAGAATTTATGATAAAATAATTCATTATTAAAAGTAGTAAATGTTGTTGTTTAAAAAATTATTTTTATCAGGAAAAATCAATATTAAGTATCAAATATATCTTTATCTCCGGAAATGATTTTTTTAAATAAAGAAGCCACTTTTATTGTTAAACAATTCGGTAATAAACTTTTTTTAACATATTAATGACTACCTACAAAGAGACCATGTTGTTACCTAATATTAGACCTTGGAGATGAAGTTGCAAAATATTGGTGACAAATATATCTTCATCACTAATAGCCAACTATTTCATAAATGATAAATTATGATAAAAACTTATTCATCAACCATTATACTCTTTGTTGAAAAAGTACCATCATTATGTATTTTTTTCAAGAAGCAATGAAATATATTTCATCATCAAGCTATATTTATTTTGACCATGAAAATGATATTTGTAGGTATATATTGAATCACTTTTTGAGACAATTTATAGCAATCCTAGGAAATAATTTTTTATTTTTTTATTTTTTTCTATGATATAGGATCACTAAACATATCATCTGCCAACAACACCTTTAGTCTAAAATCATGAAATCTGTTATCAAAAAGCAAGTCGAAAACAATTCAAAAACTAACAATTATGCACACACTTTGTTGATGTTCACTAACATTATATCCCAAAACAAAACTAAAGCCCACCAAATAAAAATACTCTAACAATAGCTACACATACTATTGTTAATGGTGAAGCCAAAAATGAATTGAATTTTATTCATGTAGAGTCATGGTATATATAGAAGATATACAGACCTTAAGAAGGCAAAAAAGTAAAACTATGAAGGATAAAATTACAGACCTTAAGAAGGCAAGAATGTAAAATTAGAAAGAAAAAAGTAGAAGATCATTTATTTGAGAAATATGAAGACCATTTATCTAAGGAATATGAAGACCATTTATATGAGAAATCTGAAGACTTTTCAATACTCTTCCTCAAGATGAGATAAAGATATTTCAAAGACCCATCTTGCTAACAAGAGATAAAAAAGAAGATTCACTTAGTTTCTTTGTTAGGATATCTGTCACTTGATTGGCTAAGCAGATAAAAGGGATGCAAATCTATCTACTGATCATCTTTTCCTTGATAAAGTGGTGGTCTTTCAATGTATTTGATACGATCATGTTGCACCAGATTATTCACAATTTCAATCGTTGCCTTATTATCACAATACAGTATCATAGGGGACTTACTCAGAAGGTGTAGCTCTTGGAATAATTTATGTAGCCAGAAAAGCTGACATATTTCCTGAGCCATTACTCTGCACTCAGCCTTTGTAATCGATCTGGCTACAATAAACTATTTTTTACTTCTCCAAGTGATGGGATTACTGCCAATGAATGTGTAGTAACCAGTAGTGAATCATCGGTCATCCAGTGAACCTGTCCAATCTGCATCAATAAATGCATCTATTTAAAGGGAGCCATATCGAGAAAAGAGTAGTCCCTATCTAGAATACTTTTTCAGGTAGTGTAGTACTCGATACACTGCCTCCATATATTGTTCTCGTGGGTCATGCATAAACTGACTGATGACACTGATTGTAAAGATAATATCTAGTCTGCTATAAGAAAGATAGATCAGTCTCCCTACCAGCCACTGATATCTTGCACGATCAATAGGAGCTCCTCCATTTGCTATTAACTTATGATTCTGATTAATGGAGGTATTAACTGACTTACACCATAATATCCTAATCTCATTAAGGAGATCAAGAATATACTTTCACTGAGTCAGAAAAATACCGTAAGATGATTGTTGGCCCAGGCGAGGATGATGCAACCCAAGAGAGGGGGTGAATTAGGCTTTAAAATTTTTTTACAAGAGTTCAAATAATGTGCCAATTCAAAGCATGTATTTGTGAGCATGATAATAAAGTGCAGTGGAAATAAAGAAATAAATACAAGAATAAAAATAATCACAAACATATAAAGATTTATAGTGGTTCGGTGCACTCTAAGGCACCTACATCTACTCCCCAAGTTTTCCTTGAAGATTTGCTATAATCATTCTTGATTACAATCGATTAGTTTTCCGGGCTTACTAATCAAAACCAACTTGTTTTCATGGGCTCACAAGTCAAAACCACTTTGATTTTCATGGGCTAACCAAAAACTCCTTGATTTTCATGGGCTCACCAGAAACCCCTTGGTTTTCACGGGCTCACCAAAAATTCTTTAGTTTTGCGGGCTAACCAAGAACCTAGTTGGTTTTGTAACATAAGCTCACCAACAACCTTCTTGGTTTTTATCACATAGGCAACCAAGAACCTAGATGGTTTTCTCAAGGCTCACCATCAACCTAGACACTAGTTTCAATTTTATTGAAACTAGTAAATAATACAAGCATAAAAACATGAATGATACAACATAAAGCTTTCTTACACAAAGCAGATTTGTCAATGAAGCACTTGATCATTGATGTTGAGCTTGTCTCCATGTTGTAGAAGCTTCAATGGATACTTGAAGATGCCACTCATGGAAGCTCCCTCTCCTCTTTGAATCCTTGGAGGCTCAACACTCTCAATAATTGGATCCTTAAAATATTTTTACTCGATCTTCAAGAAATTCATCATTCAATCCAAAGGATCCACTTTCCTTTATGCTTGGTAGTGTATAAATAGCCCTCCAAATCTTATTTGACCATTGGTGACCATTGGAGGAGAAAATATAGTCGTTGGAACCAAGTTGGGGAAGTTCTGAACTTTAGAAAAACTAGCCGTTATAATCCAAGTATCAACACTTCATCTTCATGAGTCGATACCTTGAGTCGATACTTGGTTTTCATGAATCGACACTTGTTCAAAAAAGTCTTCTGAAACTTTCTGGAATGCACTGGTGAGTCGATACCTTGAGTCGATCTTCAATCCATGATTTGACACTTGACCAAACCTCTGAAATCACCATATTCTGTATCCTATTTGGTCTCAGACCTTAAGTTGACACTTCACTATTCATGAGTCGACACTTGAGTCGATACTTGGTTGCACCAGTACTGAAACTTCTTTAAAATTTAAATCTTGAGTACTTATATCTAATTTACATACTTAATACATAATTAGTACTCAAATATACTTAAGTATTTTGTCATAATCAAAACCAGAGTCAACAATGATCTAAAGACCTCAATACCAAGAAAATATCTTAGTAGTCCCAAGTCTTTAACCTCAAACTCATAAGCTAGATATTGCTTAAGCCATGCAATCTCCTGGGATCATCTCCTGTGATAACTATAATGTCAACATATACTATTAGGATAGTTCTCTTCCCACCAGCATGCCTGTAAAATAGAGTATAATTAGCATTACTTTGTAAGCATCCTATCTTGAGGATTGCTCGATTGAAGCATTCAAACTGGGCATGGAGAGATTGCTTGAGGCCATAGAGAGAGTGCCTTAATTTGCATACTTTCTCTATCGTAGCTCTGCTTGCAAATCTAAGAGAAATCTGCATATAAACCTCCTCCTAAAGATCTCTATGAAAAAAGGCATTCTTCATATCTAGTTGATGCAATTCCCGGCCACAGTCAATAGCACACAAGATCAAAGTACGTACTAAGTTCATTTTTGCCATAAGGGTAAAGGTCTCCTCGTAATCGATTTCATACATCTATGTATACCCTTTCACCACTAGGCGAGCCTTGTACCTCTTAAGTTTGCTTTTGAGATTATGCTTTACTGTATACAACCATTTACAATCTATTGGTTGCTTACTGCTAGGTAGAGTTACTAGATCTCATGTATTATTTTTTGACAAAGCATTCATCTCCTCTATCATCGCCCACCTTCAATTTGGATTTGCCATAGCCACGTTCCAATCAGTAAGAATGCTAATAGATTCCAATGTAGCTACAAAGAATTTATAAGGAGATAGGGACTCATTGGATACATTATTAAAAATATGATAATGATAGCGAGGAGGAGCGATCAGGCGGGAACCTTTTCGTTGAGCAATAGAAATATCTAATTCAGAGAAAATAGGGGCATTACCATTATTCATAGAGGAAGAGGAGGACTCAGAAGGCCTAGATGGAGCTATGCTTGGGGTAGAAGCTTAGATGACTGGGGAATGCACAATAGCCTCACTCTACTCCCTTTGATACCATCACCTTGTGTATTACGAGAATCCTGCTGAGCATCATCTGGTTCTATTGTCGTACTCCTACCACTTCTAACATCATCATGCTCCCCCTCATGCCAAGGGCCACTAGACGGCGTGGTCAAGAACTTAGAAGGCATAGAGACACCGCCTAGCTCATCCAAAAATGTAGGGAGTTGTTCCGTCCCCATAATAAGGCTCTATTTCTTGAAAGGTCACATCTATGGTAAATAGCAACTATCGTGTAGGTGGGTGATAATATTTATATCCCTTCTTAGTGGCAGAATAACCCATAAAGATACATTTTAGATCACGAGGATCTAGTTTACCAACAGATGGTGTAGGGTCATGGGCAGAACAAACACAACCAAAAATATAGGATGGCACAATATATTCAGTCTTTCCTTGCAAACATTCAAGTGAACACTTGAAGCCAAGAACCCGAAGAGGCATACGGTTGATTAAGTATGTCGTAGTAACAGCCTCCTCCATAAAAATTTAAAAGCTTGCATAGTAAACATGAGGGCGCGAGTTACCTCTAGCAAATATCTATTCTTCCATTCTGCTACTCCATTCTGTGTATGGATATCTACACAAGTAATTTGATGAATAATCCCATGACCTTGTAGGTAAGCATGAAATGCTTGATTCGTATACTCCGTACCATTGTCAGATCGAAGTATCCGAACTTTTGCTCCAAACTAGGTGTGTTCTAGTTTATGAAAATCTTTAAAACAAGAGAATACCTCATGTTTGCTCTTCATAAATACAATCAGGTCACCCAACTATAACAATCAATAAAGGTCCAACGATGCCCGATAGTGAAAACAATACTATAGGGACCCCAAACATCCGAATGTACAATATCAAATTTATTGTTACTTCTACTATTAGAAATATAATACACTGCACGGGTATGTTTAGCAAATTCACAGTCATCACAAACTAAAAGAACCTTCTAGCAAGATTGAGAAAGAGCAGGAAATAACTGGCGTAAAGTAGGAAAAGTGATATGACCTAGTCTTTTGTGATGAAGCAAGAGTATAGAAGAAGTCTTGTCTGTCAATAGAGCACACTTGAGCAATGAAGCATTAAACATTTTCCCTTCGGTTTTCAAGTCATATGGCTATTGTGCATTTTATCAGATCTAAGTTTCTTTCCTGTTGTCAGCTCCTGAAAAATATAATGAGATGGCCAAAAGGTGACAGTGTAGTTCAAATCTTTAGTAAGAGAACTAATATATAACAAGTTTGTGAAAAAGGTAGGTACATGCAGGATAGATGATAACTGGAGAGTAGGTGTACAGTTGATAGTTCCCTTACCAGATATTGCTGAAAGAGATCCATCAGCTATACGGACTTTGTCATGACCATAATAAGAAAAGTATGCACTAAACGAGGTAGAAGATCCAGTCATATGACTGGAAGCTCTAGAATCAATAATTCAGGAAGAGGACCTATCTAGGCAACTAAATGCATGGCTTGTACTATATAGAATACCTGACCATGTAAAGTTGGAAGTGTGTAGTGGCTGGCTATCCGAAACTAGGAGGGGCAATGAACTAGAGGTAGATTCATATTTGTCCATCAATCGCTTCATGGTTTGATAATCTTCAATTGATATATTAGTAGAAGATGCCTATGCCTCCTCAGATAGATGTGCAGTTTACTGACCATGGCCTCGACCACGACCATGGCCCCAACCTTTTTGCTTAGGCTGAGTGCGGTGACTATGTAATTCCTAGCAAGTTATTTTGAGATGACCAAGTTTATGATAATAATTGCATACAGTAGATGCCTGCTCATTAGACTGAGATAGTGGTTTAGCTGTGAGAGCAGAGTGAACTGGCTCAGTAGAGTAACTACTTTGGTCTATGTTTTTTCCTACAAAATAGTAGAGTAGGCCTGACTTAGGTTTGGCATATCCTTCCGTTCCAGAAGATGTACCCGAACTAGCTCAAACTTAGGATTCAAGCCATACAGAAAATCCTGAACACGCTCCTCTTCCAAGTACCTCTAAAATTACTGTAGATCTTTGGAACTCTCTAGAACAAAGGTGTGATAATGGTCAGTTTCGGCACATAATCTTTTCAACTCAGTGGCATAATCAGTAACAAAAAGGATGCCTTGATGAAGCTATCATAACTAGCATCGTATCTCACATACCTGTACAAGATTAGCTCTCGGAGAATACATTTGGGCCACTACCTCCTAAATCTTATGTATTGTCTCTAATAACTGCACGCTTCTTAAGATATTCAAACCATGGTATTAAGTAGAAAAGCCATGACCACCAAATTCTCCATATCCCACTAAGCTTTGCCTGGTACTCCATCAGCAGGCCACTGTGTGGTGCCGGTGAGATAGCCCTCCAAACCATGGCTTTTGACAAACAACTGGGTACTTCTAGACCAAGATAAAAACATGGCTGGTCCATCGAGCTTGATAGCAACTTGAAGTGCATTGAGTGATGCACTCTCTTTCAAAGATCCTTCTGTAGGAGTTGCTGCCTAGACAGCTGAGACCTGAGCTATGAGCAACTTACTAATCAGGTTCCCTAAATTATGAGTGGTAACTGGATTAGACATGCGTTACCCAGAACTCAGCCATGGATATATAAAAAGAAACACATGTGCCAAGAACAACCTGTACCAAACTGCTCAACAACCAAGCATGATGAAATTTTTAAAAAATATAGGGGATGGAGGCCTGTAGTTCCTGCAATTACGAAGGAGGAGACTATGATCGGCTATCATGAAGAGCTGCTTCTACCACAAGGTGATGTGAGGCATGAAGGGACAGAGGGGGGGCTAATTTAGGGGAGATGTAGAAGCTCGCAAGAAGATCTGCAAGATGGCAAGACTGGGAACCGACGAGAATCCACAGGGACCACAAAGAAGGGGCCATGGATGAATGGGAGATTTGGCAAGAGAGGGGTCACGAAGGAGACCAAGGGGCACCAGGGAGGAGGCCACGAAGTGAGAGGGGGCGGTGTGGGAAGAGAAGGTGCCCGACGGGGTGGTTGGGGTTAGTGCTCAATAGGGATGAGGGAGGAGCTCTTAGTGGCACCGCGGAGAGGAGCAAAGGAAGGAGGGCGCTGTCCACGATGGAGGGATTAGAGATTAATATTAGGAAAGGAAAGGGAAGGATTAGAGATCGATGGAAGGCTTTGATACCATGTTATTAATGATGAAGCCAAAAATAAATTGAATTTTATTCAAGTAGGGTCATGGTACATATAGAAGAGATACATGCCTTAAGAAGGCAAAAAAGTAAAATTAGAAAGGAGAAAATTATAGATCTTAAGAAGGCAGGAAAGTAAAACTAGAAAGGAGAAAAAATGATGAGATCATTTATATGAGAAATATGAAGACTATTTATATGAAGAATATGAAGACTTTTTCTAATAAGTACAACATACTATGAATCCAACAAAATGCTTCGAAGTTTTGGTATAAGAATCCATAATACATATTAATCTGTATAAAAATGAAAATAAGGTGTAATTAGCCAATAGAGATAAGCCATAAACTATACTTTCATTTAATAAACAAGTAAAAGAGAATAAATAATATTTTGAAAACATCCAATTAAAACATATCTTATCATAAAAGTGAAAAATGTGGCTGTTATCTATGACTAATCATGAGATAGATTGGTCACCATGCAAAGCTTGAAATATCTCAGCTTAAGTAGCTAATACTAACTTTTGTAATAACATCGAATTATCTATTTCTAATTGTTAGAATTGTATCTTTAAATTTTGAGCCTCTATTGCTCATTGTCAAGTCTCTTAAAATGAATGCTTGGTGCATCATGAAGTACCTAGCTGCGGACCATAACTTAGGACATTTGATGTATCTAGACAACATACCAAGTACATAATCAGTTGTCTTATTTAAGTCAACAGAGCCTCACCCTCTGGCATGGTCTATAATTGGAACTCTATCATTTGATTTTGTAGTTAACAAATAATAAATATAAAAAATATAGCAAAAAAAGTTATAATAATATTGTAATATATAATAAGTTCTTACATATTTCAACTTTTAGGCTTCTGGAGATATCCATCCCTTCCCCTTTTTAGTGCAATGAAAGAATTCAACCCTAGTAGGCTCATCTTGCATCACATTTCTATGCCATAAATTATGAAAATAATAAGAATAATTTTAAATTCAAAAATTAATGTTGGTTCATATAATAACAATTTTGTACCATTTCATAACAAATAGGCACAAATTACTTTGATTCATTATTGTGATTATTCTTTAGTTTAGATCCATTTTGTTTGTTAGTTACACATCTTGCTTGTAATAAAATTCAGAAGATCATAATAAATTTACTTTAATACATATATATATATATATATATATATATATATATATATATATATGCATCAAATGACAAGTATTTTAATCAATACAATTATTTATACCTGATAATGCAGGTCTCCTCACACATCACAAACGCTTCTACTGCTCGTTCCCATATTTTCTTGCTTATTTGTACATGTATCCTCTATGGAGCTCCACTTTTATAATTCCTTATGAACTTTGCATCGCCCATTGCTCCCGGACTTCAATATCTAACAAAAACCTCTCGCATGCTTTTCATCCAAAGAAACATCAAATCACTAAGAACATATGAAGAAAGATCAAAATGGAGCATACTTGATCAAAAAAGTAAATGAAAGAAAAATGTAAAGTAGACAAAAGGAATCTAAATACCTAGCAAAAACTAGAGCAAAGAACAGTAAACAAGCATGCTACCACCCCATAGTAGCAGCATTAATGGATAATGATCAATTATCATGGTTTTGCTATGAAGCCAAAGTTATTAAAGTGGACAATACATCAAATCTGCCAATTCCTTATTGAAATTAAAAAAAAAAAAAAGAAAAGAAGAAGCAGAAATCAAATCAGATCATCTAAAAAGATGCAAGCAGAGCATTGTCAAAGTGCAAATATGGGAAAGTTACATATCTTCATCTTGCTGCGACAGCATACTAAATCTTGTTCCTCAAAGAAGATGGTACATTACTTGTCTAATTTCTTACCAAAAATTATATAAAGCTAAACAGAAATTATTACTTTATTGGCCTTTTTCCAAGGTATCGAAGAAACCCAAGTTGGCCTGTGTGAAGCAATAAGGTTCTGTTTATAAAATAAGGACAAAATGACTGGAGATGGTCTGATTCTTAAATTCATCTAAATAGTATTCATCTAGAAATCAGTTTTTAATCCTTCATATTTATTATATATATATATATATAGTAGAGAGAGAGAGAGACTTCTAGGAATTTTCATGGCTGATTTTCATGTGATCCATCTTTATAACCTTTGATGAAATACATGAAAGAAGATAAAACTTTCAAATGCATGGAAAACTAAGCAACAAAAGAATAGAAGGAGAGTACCTGAACTAACCTAGTAGCATTGTTATGAAAACAAAGAAAATCCTGTCATCGAACTCAGAATATGATCTTCTTCTCCATCATTGTCTGCTCTCTGTTCAACCCTGCTTTCCTACTTGCATTGTTATGACCATCATGCTCGCTTGCCCACGTTGGTGGATCATCGTACTCTCGTTCCCAATCTTCTTTGATCAGCAGCCAATCCAAAAGCATGCCCCTCTATTTCATTACATATATTGAACTCATCTACATGTTTCTGATTGCAATTAACCTCCTTACTTCAAGTCTTTGTCCAGTGACACCCATCTCTTCTTGCTCGGAAATATATGTATTAATTTTCACATGGCCAATATTCACATAAATAAAGGTTTGTTTTTTGTAAGTAAAATAATAAACCTAGGTTGTACAAGATTTTAAATCCCGTGAGATAGGACTATCTCGGTTTTCATATAAAACAGGATATGCCGTTGTCTCGTCCCATCCTGATATTTGGGACATGAGATGTTCCAAGATATCCCAATCAGGTTACTGGAATACTAGTGGGAAGATCCTATCCTAGTACATGAGATAATACCTCATCATGGTATCCTACGGGATGTCCTGTTGGGATCTGAATCTTTATACTATACTCTTGAAGCACTTTCAAAATCAATGACCAAAATAAGACAACAAGAACTTTCAAGTAGCATGATGGAGGACAAGATATCTAGAAAATAAGCAGTTTATGTATATTTTAGACAATAAGTCAGAGAGAATAAGATATATAAATAGTTAGAATAAGCAATAACTAATTGAGGTAATGCAAATTAGTTCAAAATCTTATTATGGCGATTGCTTATTCAGCCTCAAGGAGAAGCTGCATCGCTGACTACACCACCAACTACACTATCAATTAAGGAGGAGACAACTAAGTTGGCCATCATGCTAAGTAACTACCACATCCCAAACTAAGAAGCTACAAACAACTAGACCCAATTAGCATGACATCCCTTTATGTTCGTCTACTGAGTACCAATTCGGACATGACTACTTACCAAGATAAACTTAGACAGACATATTAGGATATATGCCAAGCCCCTCTTGTCGGCAACAAGTTATCCTAATGTTCAGAGTCCACAACACTCAAGTAAGTAGAAAAAGTCAACCGACTATAACTGCCACAGTAGAGATCATAGTGGACAGGATCTCAATAGAACCTGCCATCCTAATGAAAGGATAACAACAAAAAAGATTCTAGGAGCCATGATTTCAATATCCTACTGAAAATCTTTTATACATGTCAAAGGAGACTACCTCCCTAATGACATTCAGTTACTTCATGTAACTCTATAATAGGTAAGAAGAGATCTTGATGAGGTACATTATATTACACTTACTACCACTCTCACGTTCTTTCAGTGATCTCCATCACTCTCAGCTCCAACTATTGTAGTCCATCTATTGGTGTGATACCTTATACGGATCCTGTATGTTTTGGGATCTTATTGATATGTAACATTCCTTGTATATCATGCCTTTTCTAATAAATCCATTTGAACACTCTCTCATGAGGGTATGGAGGTTATTCCAAAACCCTAAACTCATCAATTGCAACATGGTATCAGAGCCAGGCAACCCCTTCTTCTCTTCTCTTCCACATCGTCCCTAATCCCTAAACCTCTCTCCCATGGTTCTAGGGATAACTTCAGAGATCGTCTTCTCCATCTCCGCCATTGCCGTTGCCGCTACCATCATTGCCGTTGCCGCTGCCATCGTTGCCACCAGATCGGACACTCCAGTCGCTGCCACCGTTGCTGCCGGATCGGACACTCCGGTCGCTGCCATTGTTGCTGCTGGAAGCCTCCTCAGCCACCATTGCTACTACCACCATCGCTGCCACCACGTTCTTCTCCTTTGCCATTGTTCGAACCCCTGCCCTTGGCACCGCCATTGCCACTGGAAGTCAGCACCGCAGCCTCTTCCTTTCTTGCCGGTCGGCTTCCCTGCCCTCCGATCTTTCTCTTGATGCCCTAGGAAGAGGGCTTAGATACAGCGCCTAACAAGGGATCCAGAGGAAGAGGGATCTCTGTCTCGTTCTTTTTGGGCTGTGATAAAGTGTGGGATAATACACGATGGGCCATCCGTACACCATTGTGTTTCCCGCTGGCAAGGATCTCATGAAAAGGTTCATTATTTTTGGGCAATATGATTGGGTCTTGGATATTGAATGCTGATGAAATATCTAAGTATTATCTTAAGTAAGATTTTTTCCTTTCTCTCCTTGATCTTGAGTTATTATAATTGTCCCTAGAATCAGTATTCTCTTTGGTATGATGAATCCAACAGCATTGACCTTGAGTGACCTTGAGGTCCTCTTAAATAGACTTATACATAGAGATATGGGTAATTCTGGAGGAGACAATTTTAGTTCTACTCTTTAGACCATCAATGTTAAACTAGATGGACCAGGAAACTATCTGAGTTGGTCCCGTCATGCTCGCCTCATCTTGGAGTCAAGAGATCTTGAAGGGTTTATTACAGGTGAGTTGAAAAGGCTTGATGGAATAGAAACTGATGCAAGCCTCAGCTTGGTTGTTGGGCTCTATGACTCCACAGGTGGCTAAGACTGTGGAAAAGTTAGCAAGTGCATATAAAATTTAGACTACTTTGGCAATAATGTATTCTTAACAGGGGAATACCATGCAAGCTCACAAGATACAATGTGAGCTTAAGGATCTGAATAAGGAAGTATGTCCATTGTTGAGTATGTATCTGAGATTAAAAAGCTATGGTCTTATCTAGATTTTTTTGATCCACTCTCTTTAGCTTGTTTTGAGGATGCTGAGGCTGTATAGAAATGGATTGATAGGCGAAGAATTGCTGATTTTCTTCATGGCTTAAATCCTGAGTTTGAACACCGACGAGCCACCATACTTGCAGCCAAGAGTGGCCAACTCTGGATGAGGCTATTTCTTCTATTGCCAGTGAAGAAACACGACTACAGATCATATCCTCAACTTTTGGAGCTCCATCTCGATCTGCCCTGTCTATTGTTGGTTCTGCCCAATCCTCACAGCCATCATCTTCACGTGCTACTCGTGTTTATGCCTCCATGCGTGACAAGATTTGTCACCATTGTCATCAACCTGGTCATATCAGACCCTACTACCCTGAGCTTCGTAGTAAGACTCCAGGAGGTCGAGGAGGTGCTCGTAGCAGAGGGAGAGTAGGTCGTGGTGCTTGCAGCAGTATTTTTGCATATCAAACTACTGTGCATGGGGATAACTCTATCCACACAGTTACTATTGCTGAGAGACTGCTACTCATACGGTCACTGTTACTGCAAAAGAGTTACAGGCCCTTCATCAGTTCAGATCCAATCTTGAAGCTTCAACCAATACTGTTTCTTCTAAAAATATTGCTTCTTCCAGTCATAATGGTAACTTTGCTCATATAAGTCTAGACATACAAGGTATGGCATTTAGTTGCATTAGTTCTCGTAATAATTCTTGGATTATAGATTCTGGAGCATCCAGTCATATGATTGGATCATCTAATAATTTCATCTCTTACTCTCCTAGGATAATCAATAAGTCTGTGCATTTAGCTGATGGCTCAGTTTCTAGAATCTCTGGGCAAGGATCTATTCACTGTACACCAAGTTTACCTCTTCAGTCTGTTTTGCATATTTCAACATTTTCTATTAACTTACTATCTATTAGTTCTATTACTCATGATCTTAAATGTTCCGTAACTTTCAATAAGCATAAATGTGTCATTCAAAAAGCTCGAACAAGGAAGAGACTTGGGACTGGAATAATGCGTGATGGGCTGTATGTTCTGAAAGATGGCTATTCAAAAGCTGGATACATGTATACTACATCTGAGTCACGAAAGTCTTAATTATTGCTACTACATTACAGGCTTGGTCATCTTCCTTTTACTCTTATGGCACAAAATTACCCCTCTAAGTTCAGTAACATCGACAAACACCTCTTGGTTTGTGATGCGTGTGAGTTTGCTAAACACACACGTAGTATTTATCCAGTTTCAAGCAGTAGGAGTTCTATACCTTTTTAGATTGTTCATTCTGATGTATGGGGCCCATGTGGAATAACTTTTATCTCTGGTCATAGGTGGTTTGTGACCTTTATTGATTGTTATAGTAGAACAACATGGGTCTACCTAATGAAAAATAAAAATGAAGTTTTTTCTTGCTTCAAGGATTTTCATAAGATGGTTTTTACTCAGTATGCTACTACTTTGAAAATTCTTCGCTCGGATAATGGAACTGAATATGTGAATAAGGAGTTTGGTGAGTATTTGTCATCTCATGGTATTATTCATCAGACTACTTGTATTGACACCCCTGCATGGAATGGAGTTGCTGAACATAAGAACAGGCATTTATTGGAAGTGACTTGGTGTTTAATGTTTACTATGAATGTGCCAAAGTTTTTATGGAATGAAGCTGTTCTTATAGCAGCTTACTTAATCAATCGAATGCCACTTTGGGTGTTAGGGTATAAAACCCCTGTTGAATATCTCATCGAAGTGACCTCTTATATTGTACCTCCTCGTGTATTTGGATGTGTTTGTTTCGTGCAGAATCACCGACCATCTATGGATAAACTTGATCCTCAGGCTCTGAAGTATATTTTCGTTAGATACTCTCTAACCAAAAAGGGCTACAAGTGCTGGTGTCCTTTTGAACGGAAGCTCTTAATCAGTATGGATGTTATTTTTCAAGAATTCAAACCTTTTTATGGTGGCTCTTCCATTTTTCCTCCTTACTCAAATCCTCTCCCAACTCAGGTGTTCCTTGTGCCGGTCTAGAGGGGGAGACCATATTCGATGTTTTTGATAATCCTATTATGAAGACCACCTCTATCTCTAATGTTCTTGATTTTAATCAGAGAGATAATCCTGAGCCCAATGCTCCTAATGATAACCAAAGGGATGATGCTGATGATACTCCAAAATATCCTATCACTCCAACTCAAGAACAGCCCTACACGCATTCTCCAGAATCTCAGTTGATGCAGAACAAATAAGATGATGCAATGCGGAAGTAAATTAAGACTATTTTTTTTTTTTTTTGTTAGAAGTTGGCTTGACTCAAAAACAAGGCTAACTAATATTGAAAGAAAATATGCACTGAAAGAAAGCACAATTCAAAAGAGTAGATTATCAGAGTAATAAAGAAGTAGGATCGCTGGGGATTGAGAAACCCCCAGACCTAGGGTTACTCCTCTTTCAAGAAATAGACGAAGAGAGAAGAGAAGGTTTTATACCTAACTGTGATATCTCTCTTTGCTTCAATTGAAGGACACTCTCGAGCAGATTGTAGGATCCTTGGAGACGGTGTATCTTCGCAATGGATCCTTGGATTGTAGTCCTATGGCAAGGTTGGCCTTCTTCTCGTACTCTGAATCTGGAAAGGATGAAGAACAAGATAAGGATGTAAGAAACTCAAGGAAGAGACCTTTACCTGGGATAGCTCTGGACTACTCGAACTTTGAAGATGAGGGAAGAGTATGGAGGTGGCGGTGGAAGATGGAGTGGATTTAGGGTTTGGCTGGTAGGGCGGCGGCTTGCAGATGAAAATGACCTAGGGCTTGATATAGTGGGCGGTGGCTTGGAGAAGGAGATGGCGGCCTTGAATGAAGTGGGAATAGGGTTTAGGAATTTGGGTGTTGGCGGCTAGGATGATGAAAGGAAATTAGGGTTGGCGGCCAGGGATGAAAGCGGGGCAGGGTTTTGGTAACTTTGGAGATCTCTCACCTCCTCAAGGCTCCAATGGAACCCGGATTTACTCCCTCACGGAGCTCAACACTCAAAGAAGTGTGGAAGAAGAGAACACAAGGTTGCTCAACACAAAAAAAGATTTCATTTACTCATTCTAATCAAAAGATTACATAAAGGTCCAATATATAGACCTTGCAAGAGAAACAAAATTACACTACTTTCCATGTGGGGCTAAACATTCATCCTAAGCATGAAAAACTTTCCCTTGACCGACCAGGCTTCTTTCCTTGGAGTGGGTGGCCTCAAATGCAAGGTGATGGCTTCATATGGCAGGTATGCGGGGCACCTCCTAGTTCTTCTCCTTAAGTCATGGGTTTTCCTTCCATGACTTGCTCTTTCTTGGAAGAAAATACTCATCTCCTAGTCTTTCTCCCCAAGACTAGGCTCCTTCCATTCATAGCCAGGTACTTTAGGTAGGTGTGGGTGCCTAACTTGAAGTCCTCTCCAAGAAAAATCCCCTGCTCCTTTA
This sequence comes from Areca catechu, assembly GCA_021397845.1. Lineage (NCBI taxonomy): Eukaryota > Viridiplantae > Streptophyta > Magnoliopsida > Arecales > Arecaceae > Areca > Areca catechu. Next base: position 43,490,951 of record CM038053.1, on the reverse strand, counting down.
GCTTGGTTACTTTTGGCATCTTGTGGGCGCCTTCCTTGACTTCTCCTAAGAAAATTTTCTTGCTCTCTTGGGCGTGGGGACTAGGGACACTAGGATGAAATGTGGTGCCAACTGGTCCTGGGAGTGTGGCGTCCACTTGCATTTGGTCTTGGAAGAAAAAATGACGTCCTAGGGAATGGCGCCAACCAGGATTTGACTTGGACTTAGACTGAGTCAACATGACTCAACAAAATGAAATACAGACTCAAAGAAATAAAATAATCTAGTTGACCAGGTCAACCCTTATTACAAATTCTAATCTTCGGGCAAGGTCAATCAGAGATCCAGATGGAACCCTGAAGTCTTCTTCTGATTCTGGTGCCCGCACCATCAGTCCTCATCCCCTATTCCAACTTCATCTCCTTCATCCTTGCCTCCATCTGAGACAAGTGGTAATATTTCTGACCCCTCTGTTGATTCTCCTTCTGAGTTATCTATTGCTTTACGAAAAGCTCCTCATCATGCTAGTCGTCCTATACGGTATAGGCATGATATTGCTAACTTTGTATCTTATTCTTGTCTGTCCCCCTCATATAATAGTTTTATAACCTCATTGCATTCTGTGTCTATACCTAATGACTAGAAGATGGAAAAAAATGATCCTCGGTGGAAAGAAGCTATGTTAGAAGAAATGAGATCTCTAAAAAAGAACAAGACATGGGATCTTGTATCTCTACCAGCTAGAAAACAACCGATTAGTTGTAAGTGGATCTTTACTATAAAGCAAACTCCGGAGGGCACTGTTGAATGCTACAAGGCAAGATTGGTAGCTAGAGGCTTCACACAGACATACGGGATCGATTATGATGAGACCTTTGCTCCTGTGGCAAAGATGAATACTGTTAGAACCATTATCTCATGAGCAGCCAACCTCAGTTGGAATTTATACTAACTGGATGTAAAAAATGCATTTCTATATGGAGAACTTTAGGAGGAGGTGTTGATGGGGGACTAATATGCATGCAAATTTTTTTGTATGTTTTATATGTGGGGTTGAGTGATTAATTCCCGAATTTCAGATTAAAATAAGTTGTAGGGAATTTTATATGAATTTTAGAAGATCAGCATGCAGATTAGGACCTAGAAAAGTAGAAAAGAAGGATCGCCGGGGCTGAGAAGCCTCGGTTAGGGCAAGTTCTCCTACAATAAAACTACTGGAGGTAGAGGGGGTGTACCTGACAATGTCTGTGAAGATCGAAGCAAAAGGGTCTCTCGTTCCTCGACGGATGTGGCCTGGAAAACTGAGCCAAAGACCCGCGGATACCCAGCTTTCTGCTCGGTGATCCGATTGAGGCTTGGCTGGAGTCATTGGATTCGTAGGAACTCGGGGACCTGTAAACGACCTGTCAGGGATTAGAAAACTCACAAAGGAACAAGAAAACAAAGAAAAATAGCAAGGGAAGGCTTCTTTTGGAGTGGGCGTCCAGGATCTGAGATGCTTGTTGGCAGCAGGAAGATGATTGCAGCACTGGGAAGAAAAACTCTCACATACCCCTTTATGCACACAGCAGGGTATTACACAACTTAGAAGAAGAACTCAAGGTTTTTATTCATCAAAAATTCTCTTCATACAAGAGGCTAGGGTCCCTTAAATAGACCCTTAACCTTGGGCCCCAAGTAAGGGTACTTTAGACTTTACATAGGACTCCTTTTCCCTTACAAACTCTAACTAGGAATACATGGCAACCTAGGTAGAAAAATTTTAAATGGAATGGGACTCCCTCCTTGTCTTGGTCGACCAAGGGGGTGACCATAAGTGGCTGACCAAGGGGAAGGTAATTCTAAGGAGGGGAACCCTAATTTTTCCCTGGGCCTGAGCTGGCCCAGTTTCCTTCTGGCTGGTCTCCAGGCTTCAGGTTTGCACTTGTTTTAATTCTTCTTTGGGGATCTTCATGTCTTCTAGTTAGGTTGGACTCGGGCTCAACATCCATGTCTTTAATCAGGTTGGACTCGGTCTTCACTTGTATGATATGGTCTTGAGTCTTCAATATGGTTGAACAGGACTCAAAAATAAAATTAGCTCGACATAAGCTGACTAACATTGGACTGGACCAGCTCAACATGAGCTAAATAATTACAGGACTTAAATGAAAACAACTCAGCTGGACTAAGCTTTATTACAGTGGACTCGAATGTCATTTAAGTGATCCACAGAGGGTTGGACACCAAAGGCACCAGAAGCACTCTATACATTACTAATCAATGAAGAAATTTGCCTTAGCGAGCAAGAAGGAACTATTGAAACACCCTTCTGTATTTGTTGTGCAATGTTTTGCTGGCCAACCATTTAATCAAATAAGACGGCCTTCCAACCAACAATGCCAGGCCTAGTCTCGCCAACATCATCATTCGTAGCCAGGAAACCACACGTAACAGCAAATAGTTTGTTGGGGTCAACAACAACAGTACCATGGATATAAGATCAAGAACTTCTTTAATCTTATATTGATTGTGAGTCAAAAAAAAATTAATTTATGCAAAAAAATTATTATCTTTTTTCAATGAGGCGCCCTCATTAGATAGGGATAAAATCACTTAGCTATAAAAGGACAACACATTATGCAGGACCAATGCATCGCATCCCTTTCAAAATATTTTTTTGAGGTACTTATGATCATGAGCTAACCTTAACCATAATAAGCAGCATGCCTAAGCCTAACATCATCACTATCTGCATGATTGGCTCCAACAACAATAGACCTATTTGTCAAATTTGAAAAAAACTTGGTCATACTGCCTCAGATTCTATATCAGGGTACTGATAATGTTCAAGTCGGAAATGGGCAAGGTTTGAAAATTTTATGAATTGGAATCTACCTCACTTCCAACTTCCTCACATACTCTTGCACACTTTTAGATGTTTTATATTATCTCGATGCTTCTGTTAATTTACTTGCTGTACAAAAACTATCTCATGGTAATCATTGTTGCCTTTGTTTAGATGACCGTGGCTTTGTGATAAAGGATAAGCATTCACCGCTAAGGCGGTAGCCCGATTGGTAGAGGCCTTGCTCACTACCAACTAGTTACGGGTTCAAGGCATGATCTTGCGGGTGACTCGATTAAATCCAAGATTTTTCTGGAGCCCGTAACAGGTAGTGTGAGTGAGAGATCAGAGTCTTTTCCTTTATCCCTGTTTTACTAGCTGGCATCTTAGTGGTATCGGATTGACGTACTCACCATTAGATGGGAAAAGACTACACGAATCTGAGCATCTCGTATCGAACATTACCTGGCGAGATGGGGACCTGCGGGAATAGCTACACCGGGATTTATCTCCCCTATCCCTTTTGCCTTAAAAAAAGAAAAAGAAAAAAGAAGAAGAAGGAGGAGGATAAGCATTCGGGGAGGACACTCCACCAAGGCAAGATTGAAGATGGTCTTTATTAATGCTAAATCCCCGTGGACCAGATGGAGCAACCTGCTTGCCGGTTCACCTTCGATGAAAGCCTACAAAACAAATCCTCTGACCAAAATTTTTTTGGTGGGGGACACTTCGATGCCAAAGTCAGCAAGAATTTAGGCAGTAGAATGGATAACTTGAGAGCAGAATAAAGTGGAATAGAAAGGAAAATGAGTGGAATGGCATTGAAAGAGCTAGTTGTAGACTGGCTCTAACTTGCCTGGAGTTGGCTTACCTCGAGTGTCATCTATTATTGATATTTATAGTCATGAGTGTAACTACTTACTATTATGGGAGTTAACTAATGTAACTTCTTCATAACAGTAAGTAGAGGCGGTCGAAAATTAGTTAGTCCATGGTTATCGAAGCCGGAGCTATCGACCATGTGGGTGGTTATAACAACCAGAATAACCTTCAACTACTTCAGGTTGAGAGATCATTTACATGCTTCAAATACACTATCTTTAGAGGAGATCTGAAAAGAGTCTAACTACTTCTTCAGGCCGCCTTCCTTGGAATGGGCCGAAGATGTGCTAGCTATATGCTTCGGATTTATCTCCTTCGGAGTGAGCCGGAAGATAAAAATGTTTGCCATGGAGCCAAAGGAAAAAATAATATATTTAAGAAATATCTTCTTTGAACCAGGCTGAAGACATGAAGCCGAATGAAATAATAATATATTATAGAAGTGTCTTCTTCGGACCAGGCTGAAGACATGAACCGAATGAAGTAATAATATATTGGTGCGGGCACCAGACTCAGAAGAATACTTCAGAGCTCCATCTGGATTTCTGATTAACCTTGCCCGAAGAATTAGGATTTTTTTTTTGGCTTGTAATAAGGGTTGACTGGATCAACTCAATTTTAGCTTAAGTCTATATTACCTGCATTTTATTTTGTTGAGTCATGTTGACTCAGTAGTGGACTAGGGCTTCAACCTGGGTTGTTACATTTTCTCCCAAGGCCAAGCAAGTGGGCGCCACACTCCCAGCCACACTCCCAGCCATACGCCTGAGTCCAGGGGGCGCCACATCTCCATCCAGCAGCCTTTGGTCCCCACACCACAGATAGCAGCTCCCTTCTCTCATGCGCCAATTGAGGAGAAATCTACCAGGGGTCCACAAATCAAGGGGGCGGCTCAAGACTTTCCCAAAAAACCAAACTATGAAAGGGAAGAAATTCTCTTGGAGAGAACTTCAAGGAGGCGCCCATTACCTGCCAGAAATATTCAAAACAAAGTTAGAAAGAGCCATAACTTGGGGAGAAAGAAAATGAGGTATCCAAAAAGGGTTGAGGCATGGAAGGAAGGAGATTTCTCTTGAAGAGCAAGGTTAGGAGGCGCCCTAATCATTCCAACTAAAGCCAGATATAAAAGGAAACAAATTTTCTCTTGGAGGGCAAGGTTAAGAGGCGCCCAAACACTTCCAGATAAGGCCAAGCATAGAAGGAAAAAAATATTTTCTTGAAGAACCAAGCATGGAGGCGCCATCTACCTTCCTTTTATAACCCAAATCAAATTTTTTTTGGAACCTTGGCCGACCATATGTGTATGGATTATCCTGATTTGTAGATCCCCTCCTTTAGTCCCACATGGGAAGATGTAAAACCCTACTCTCTTGTAAAGTCCTATAAATTAAACCCCTCTTGTAAGTTTAAATCAATCAGATGAATGAAACCATTTTTTTTTTTGTGAGCAAACTTTGTGTTTTCGCTCTTCCGCACTTGCATCTAGGTGTTGAGCTCCGTGAGGGAGTAAATCCGGGTTTCCCAGGAACCTTGAGGAGGTGTGAGATCTCCAAAACCCAAACCCTAGGTTAGCCACTTCTACTCCAAAACCCTAGCCGCCCACCATCCACTTCAATCCACCAAACCCTAGCCTATTCCACCTCCCACGGCCTCTCTCTCCAAGTCCAGGCCGACCACCAGCATCCAGCTCCAGTCCGGATACTTCAGATCCAAAGCTCTTTCCAGAGGGAGTCGAATCAGCCTTCAAGAGAATCCGGATCTCAGCGACATCAGCCTTCAAGTTCTTCGAACTGGTAAATCCTTCCCTGAGTCTCTAAATCCATCACTTGTTTTTCTTCTTCCCAGATCTTGAGTCCAGGAGAATCCGACCCAGCCACAAGACCAGTATTGGAGGATCCATTGCGAAGATAGCCGAATCCGAGGATCCAACAATCTGCTCGAGAGAGTTCTTCCATCCAAATTCTGTGAGATCACTGTCTGGTTGGTAAACTATCTCTTCTCTTTATTTCTGTCCTGTTGAAAGTTCAGAGCGAAACCCTAGGTCTGGGAGTTTCTCAACCCCCAGCGATCCGTTACTTCTGAACTACTCTGATAACTTAGCTTCTTCTAAATTGTGCTTTCAATCCTTACCTATTTTCCATCAACTTAGTTTAACTTTACTTTGAGTCGAAGCCAATTTCTGAAATATATATATAAAAAAAAAAGAATTAATCTTAATTTTACTTCTGCATATGCTTCTTTGTTCTTTGTTCTGCATCATTTTTGGTATCAGAGCTTTCGTTCTGCATCAATTTTGGTATCAGAGCCCTGTCTAGGGTTTCTGTTTTGATTGCTTGTTTGAGTCTCTCTCTTTTTACTTTGTCTGCTCGAAGTAGACTCCCCAGGATGTCCGGTCCTAGGAACGAAGCGAGGTGCAAACCTCCTCTTCCCATTCCACGGGGTGTTCCTAGGGCATGTAGGGGATCCGTTGGGTTATAACTTCGTAGCAGGAATTGTAAACGGGGAAGTGCTCTGTTTTCAGCCCGTAATTACCTTGTTGCAGGAATTATTTCTCATTGCAGATAACTCCAAATTTGGTGATTTTTATTTTTCTGAAACCAGTATAATTGAAACTATTTTGCATAATTTTCTTGTGATTTATTGGTTTCTGTGAGATTTCTGAGAATTAAATTACTGTAACTCTATTTTTGTGTTCTGCAATCCAATTATTTTTGAGTGTTCATCTCTTAATTCATCTTAAGGGCATTTGAGCATCTAAGATAAGGGGAGGAGTTGATAACCTCTCCTTAGCCCAAAACCACCACCCACTCATTCGAACCTAAGCCTTTAATCTAAAAATTGATTAGATCTAATTTGCCCTAGTGGGCTAGGGACATCAACAAGTCGGGTCAAGGCTAGTGTTGAGTCAGTTTGTCTAGTTACAATGTGTGTGCTTTGTACTCAGTGTCTAGAACGGTGGTTCAGGGATTCTATCCCGAAGGGCTTGTGTGCTGGTCCGCCTACCTGGCCAATCTCTGATTGGTGTCTAGGATTGGCATTTAGGGACCTAACACTCCCCTTACACCTGCCTGGCTGAGTCCCGAGTTACTACAGGCTAGCTTGCCACTCTGATTGGGCATCTAGTTTGGGCTCTAGGTCTAGTTAGCCAGTAGTCGCTTTAGTCTAGTCACATTCTGTGTGCTTGCTTGCATCATCATGTCTACCCGGAATGGAGTACCCTACCAACCTAGTCAAACCCAACCAGATTTAGAGGCCATGGTTAGAAATCTTACCGAAAGTATGACCAAATTGAGTCAGGATATGAATGAGGGTTTTTCCCAGTTTAGGGATCGAGTCCAAGTACTTGAGAAACGTAGACATCAAAATTGGACCCCTGATCCAAAATTTAATAGGCCCCAACCTCACCCATGCCAGGAACCTAGGAGGACCTTATACCGTGATCCCGAGCATAACCTTAGGAAGCCTAACCATGATATCTATAGTGTGGATCGTGTCTATGAGAGGTCCTTACAATATTCTAGACTAGTCACTCAACAACCCAAGTCTTCTAGATCAAACCATTTAGATCCACACCCATGCCCAAGTAAGGTCTCTACTAGCTTGAAACCCAGTGTGACCCAGGTTCCTATATCACAAGAATGTTTATTTTGTGGAGAAAGAGACCATAAATCTAGTCAGTGCCCATGCATAGGATTGGCTTGTGCTCAGCTAAGTGGTAAGAATCCTAAGGATGACATTAATGAGGGAGAACCCAAGCCTACCAATGAGGAAGAAGGGTTAGGTATGACAAGCCCGGAATCAGTTGACCCGATTACCACTGACCCGAAACCCATTGAAGATGGCATCGAGGAAGTATATGATGCTGGCTTGAGTCTAGTTGATGAATATGAGGGGGAAGAACTTGAAGAATGTGACATCGATACTATTGGTTCCTTACCTGAGGAGACCTTGGAGAGCAACCAAGTGGTAGGACCTAGTTCAGAAATTCAAGAGATTTGTGAGAACCAGGTTCCTTTAGTCAAATACCCCCAGGAAGAACTCATAGTGTTAGCCCGAGCTATCAGTTCGTATCCTCTAATGACAGTCATTCTCCAAGTACCAATTGAAGATCTTTGCGCTGAACTATTTAAGTTTGCCCACCCTATGGTAGATCCTCTCCTTAGGATGACTGAATCAAGCCTCTTACAATTGGACCTTGTCCCATGCCCAGCCACTAAGGTCTCTCCCGTAATCTCAGTTGAACATCCTTATCTTGAGCGAATTGATTCACCCAGTCCTGTAGAAGTCCTCCTTATGGCCCCCGACCCCTTCCTTCGCATGACTGAGCTACCCTTCTATAGAGTATACCTTTCCGCACCCATAGGTCAAATTTCAGGTCTTGAGGTCATCATCCATAGGCCCTTCCATGAATCATTCTCTAATCCATTTCTTGAGAAAGTGGATCATTATTTGCTTAGAGAACAAACCTTAACTGTTGCAATCACATGTCTTAGGCTACTTCCCGAACCATCTCTTGATCCATTCCTGGGAGTAGCAAACTTTTCCTTTCGTAAGGATGACCAGTTGACACTCATATATCACCATTCAAACCTTCAGGTCACCACCTTTAGTCAACAGGTAATTCGAGACCCTACCTCATATCTCCTCCCTTTCTTTAGGACTTCCAATGCTTCTTACCCATCCAAGTATACTTTGTCGAAGTCTTTAGAGTAAACCACGTGTCAGAACCTATTAGGTTTGCCACCTACTTCTGGAAGACCTTATGGCACCTACTAGGCACCCATGATAAGTTTTCATGCTCTGCATGCCATCCTCCGACCCAAGGTCAAACCTAGAGAGCCTTAGTTTGTTAGGTTTAGACTTAGGGTTCCTTTGGAATAAAGTCCATTCTTTAGGAATGCGTCGTCAGTCTAGTTTAGTTTTTCTTGACCCTTTACTAGGCTTTGGCTCAGATTTTGGTTTGATTAAGAGCACCAGGAATTGGGATTTGTATTTTGTCCAGGGCTGAAATTGCATTCAATGTTTCGATCAATAGGTCTATAGGCTAGCGTCCCTTTGAAATTGTTCATGGATACAAGCCTCACACACCACTTGATCTGATTTCACTATTAGCCCACACACACAAGTCTCTTGATGCACTTGCATAGCATATAAAGGACTTGCATAAAGAAATTCATGCCAAAATAACTTTGAGTAATGAAACTTATAAGAAGTTGGCTGATTCTCAAAGCGAGTCAAAACTTTTGTTGAGGAAAGACTATGTAATGATTAGGTTAAGGCCTGAACGGTTTCCTCCTGGAACCGTTAGAAAGTTACATGCTAGAGGAGCTGGACCATTTAGAGTGGTGAAGAGAGTAGGATCCAATGCCTATGTGCTCGAGTTACCTCCAGAACTAGGCATTAGCTCCACTTTCAACATTACAGACCTAGTAGAGTATAGGGAGCCAGCTGTGATTCCCAGTGAGGCTTTTGAACCTAATCCTGCTCTTGAGAGTGAACCTGACCCTGTGTGTCCACCAACAAACTGGCCTGTGAGGAAAGAGCAGATTGAAAAGATCCTGGATGATCAGGTTATCTCTACTCGTAATCGAGGATACCAAAGATACCTGGTCCGCTGGCTAGGAAGGCCAGATTCTGATGACTCTTGGATCTCTCGAGAAGAATTACAAGAGTTGGACCCAGACCTCTTGTAGAGATACCAGAGCCAACTTGATCCATACTCGACAGGGTCGAGTTCCTCCCACCCTGGGAGAATTGGTGCGGGCACCAGACTCAGAAGAAGACTTCAGAGCTCCATCTGGATCTCTGATTAACCTTGCCCGAAGAATTAGGATTTTTTTTTTGGCTTGTAATAAGGGTTGACTGGATCAACTCAATTTTAGCTTGAGTCTATATTACCTGCATTTTATTTTGTTGAGTCATGTTGACTCAGTAGTGGACTAGGGCTTCAACCTGGGATGTTACATTTTCTTCCAAGGCCAAGCAAGTGGGCGCCACACTCCCAGCCACACTCCCAGCCATACGCCTGAGTCCAGGGGGCGCCACATCTCCATCCAGCAGCCTTTGGTCCCCACACCACAGATAGCAGCTCCCTTCTCTCATGCGCCAATTGAGGAGAAATCTACCAGGGGTCCACAAATCAAGGGGGCGGCTCAAGACTTTCCCAAAAGAACCAAACTATGAAAGGGAAGAAATTCTCTTGGAGAGAACTTCAAGGAGGCGCCCATTACCTGCCAGAAATATTCAAAACAAAGTTAGAAAGAGCCATAACTTGGGGAGAAAGAAAATGAGGTATCCAAAAAGGGTTGAGGCATGGAAGGAAAGAGATTTCTCTTGAAGAGCAAGGTTAGGAGGCGCCCTAATCATTCCAACTAAAGCTAGATATAAAAGGAAACAAATTTTCTCTTGGAGGGCAAGGTTAAGAGGCGCCCAAACACTTCCAGATAAGGCCAAGCATAGAAGGAAAAAAATATTTTCTTGAAGAACCAAGCATTGAGGTGCCATCTACCTTCCTTTTATAACCCAAATCAATTTTTTTTTGGAACCTTGGCCGACCATATGTGTATGGATTATCCTGATTTGTAGATCCCCTCCTTTAGTCCCACATGGGAAGATGTAAAACCCTACTCTCTTGTAAAGTCCTATAAATTAAACCCCTCTTGTAAGTTTAAATCAATCAGATGAATGAAACCAATTTTTTTTTTGTGAGCAAACTTTGTATTTTCGCTCTTCCGCACTTGCATCCAGGTGTTGAGCTCCGTGAGGGAGTAAATCCGGGTTTCCCAGGAACCTTGAGGAGGTGTGAGATCTCCAAAACCCAAACCCTAGGTTAGCCACTTCTACTCCAAAACCCTAGCCGCCCACCATCCACTTCAATCCACCAAACCCTAGCCTATTCCACCTCCCACGGCCTCTCTCTCCAAGTCCAGGCTGACCACCAGCATCCAGCTCCAGTCCGGATACTTCAGATCCAAAGCTCTTTCCAGAGGGAGTCGAATCAGCCTTCAAGAGAATCCGGATCTCAGCGACATCAGCCTTCAAGTTCTTCGAACTGGTAAATCCTTCCCTGAGTCTCTGAATCCATCACTTGTTTTTCTTCTTCCCAGATCTTGAGTCCAGGAGAAGCCGACCCAGCCACAAGACTAGTATTGGAGGATCCATTGCGAAGATAGCCGAATCCGAGGATCCAACAATCTGCTCGAGAGAGTTCTTCCATCCAAATTCTGTGAGATCACTGTCTGGTTGGTAAACTATCTCTTCTCTTTATTTCTGTCCTGTTGAAAGTTCAGAGCGAAACCCTAGGTCTGGGAGTTTCTCAACCCCCAGCGATCCGTTACTTCTGAACTACTCTGATAACTTAGCTTCTTCTAAATTGTGCTTTCAATCCTTACCTATTTTCCATCAACTTAGTTTAACTTTACTTTGAGTCGAAGCCAATTTCTGAAATATATATATAAAAAAAAAAAATTAATCTTAATTTTACTTCTGCATATGCTTCTTTGTTCTTTGTTCTGCATCATTTTTGGTATCAGAGCTTTCATTCTGCATCATATATTCTAGAAATGTCTTCTTCGGACCAAGCTGAAGACATGAAGCTGAATGAAGTAATAATATAATCTAGAAGTGTCTTCTTTGGACCAGGCTGAAGACATGAAGCTGAATGAAGTAATAATATATTCTTTTCATTGAGGTAGATTGTAGTCCTCATTAAATTCAAAAGACATCATCTTCAGGTGCACTGACTTGGTTGACGGGTCCAAATAAAACCGATCTAACTGATGAACCGATAATTATTTTGTATCAAACCGAATTATCACAACAGCTGCCCCCCACTCCCAATTTTGAAATAACTTTATTTGAAAAATGGGAGTAGTTAGAGTTTGTCATTTATGGATGAAAATAAGATAATCAATGATGGCAAATCGCTGACCCTTCCTTTCATAATAACTGATTTATAATTCAAAGGTCATGTTGACTCCATTATTGATTTTGATGATAAGCAAAATGCTTAAGTATAAGTTGAGTACTAATGATTTTTTTGAAGTATGTTTTTATAGAAAAAGGTGCTCATCAACTTAACAAAAATTGTTCGATTGAAAAGTTCCAAATATGGATGAAAGATCTACTTAAAGAGGACTTTAGAAGATGAAGAATGCTTGAAAGGATACATGAGTTCAACACAAACTTGTTTCAGCAGAAGTTCAGATGTTTTTGAGAGAATCTCAGTATTGTGTTGACTCAAAGTATCGACACCTACAACTCAAGTATCAACACATGACAGTGAAGTATCGATACAAGCCAGCACGCAAAGATAGTTTCAGATAGCATGGATAAAGTGTCAACACATGGATGTGTTGTGTTGACTCAAAGTGTCGACACATGGATTAGCTCATCGCCTGAGATTTTTGGGTTACAAAACTTGCTGAAGTTAAAGACTTGCCTGAAGTGTCGACTCACCAGAGGAAGTGTCGACACATCTAAGAATTCTAGAGAACTTCATTGAAGATATTTGAAATAGGTGCTGACATATGAAGAGCAAGTGCCGATCCTATGTGTCAACTCATAGCCTGAAGTGTCGATACTTGGAGTTCCGAAAATAGTAACAACTAGTTTTTCAAATGCAGAACTCATCCCTCTTGGCTCCCAGTGACTAGTTTTTCATGTCTAATAGCTAGAAACCAGGTTTGAGGTCTTGGAAAGGTATTTAATTGATTCAAATCAAATCTAAACATAAGAGAATGAAAAAGGAATAACCAAGAGAAAAGAAAAGAGTGCATTCACTCATAGTCATTGAGTTTAATTACTTTCAAGCTAAGAGAAGTCTCCAAGCATTCAAGAACCTTCAAGAGCTTTCAAGATCAACCTTCTTAAGCATTAAAAGAGGCTTCATCAAGTTGGAGGCAGCACTACAACAAAGCTTCAAAAAGATATTCGATTTTATTAGAAAGCTTTCATTTTTTCTTTACTTCAAATTTATATTTGTTGTAAAGATTTTTGGTTAGTCTATTGAAAAACCAAGGAGGTTATTGGTGAGCTTTTGAAAATCATTTAGGTTTTTGGTTAGCCCGCAAAATCAAGGGAGGTTGGTGGTTAGCCTTAAAACCATTTTGGTTCTTGGTTAGCCCAGAAAACCAAGTGAGGTTTTGACTTGTGAGCCTCGTGAAAACAAGTTGGATTTTGATTAATAAGCCAGGAAAACTAATTGGCTATAATCAGTTGAGATTATAGTGAATTTCCAAGTGGGTCTTGGGGAGTGGATGTAGGTGCATTGGATAGTACCAAACCACTATATTTCTTTTGTGTTTGTGGTTGCTTGTCTCTTACATTTATTCTTCTCTTATTGCTTTTATATTTCCACTGCATACTTATTAAAAGCACTTTATCTTTGCATTCATAGTACTAAGTTTTATAATTGGATTGGTTCACACACTTGCATTTAAATTTTTAGAAACCCAATCCATCCCCCCTCTTGGGTTGATTACTGGGAAACAAGTGGTATCAGAGCCCTGTTCTCAATTTATAGGTCTAACCACCTTGAGTAAAGATCTATGGCAGCCCCCCTTAGTATTAGCGTAGTTGAGGGACAAGCCTCAAATAGACCTCCATATTTCAATGGAACAAATTATACTTATTGGAAAACTAGGCTGAGAATATATATGCATTCAATTGATTATAATTTATGGAAGGTTGTTGACAAAAATCCACATATTACTTCGATTATAGTTAATGATGCTTTCATCCCAAAGCTCGAAGAGGATTGGGATGAAAATGATATTAAACAATCCGAGATCAATGAAAAAATAATGAATCTCCTCTACTGTGCATTAGATCCTAGTAAGTTTAATAGGATTTCTACATGCACATCAGCCAAGAAAATATAGGACACACTTGAAGTTACCCATGAGGGAACTGATCAAGTGAATAACACAAAAATAAACATGTTAGTACATACTTATGAAATGTTCCGAATAGAACCAAATGAGTCTATCACTGATATGTACACAAGATTTATAAATATTATAAATGGAATGAGAAGTTTAGAAAAAGTAATGTCTAATACTGATCTTGTCAAAAAAACTCTTAGGTTACTTCCAACATCATAGGATCCAAAGGTGACCACCATCCAAAAAGCTAAGGATGTTGACAAGCTACCATTGGAGCAATTGGTGAGATCACTCATGACTTATGAGCTGAATTTAAAGCAAAAATTATGGATATGGACAAGAAGAAAAACGAGATTGCATTCAAATCTTCAAGAAGAATCCTCAAATAAAGAATCTGAAGAAAAAGAAGAAGAAGAGAGTGAGGAAGCTCTTCTAGCAAGAAAGTTCAGAAAATTCATGAAGAGAAGGAAGTTTTCCTGTAAGAAGAAGTTTTAATCAACTAAAGAGAAGGGAAAGGAAAAGGAGAAAGAAAAGGAAAATGAGAAGGAAATACCTACATGCTTCGAGTGCAAGAAGCCTGGTCACTATAAATTTGATTGCCCTCTCCTAAAGAAGTCAAGAAAGAAGCTTAGGAAGAAAGCTATGATGGCAACCTGGAGTGATAATGAAGACTACAGTTTAGAGGAAGAACAAGCTGAAATTGCAAACCTATGTCTCATGGCACATCAAGAGCAGGAAAAGGTAACTTCTAATACAGAAATAGATTTTACTTTTGATGAATTAAGAAATGCTTTTGATGAATTAATGCATGATTACAAACTGATTTTAACTGAAAATAGAAAGTTGAAAAACTATGCAAATAGTTTTTCTCATGAAAACAATTCTTTTTTGAATGAAGTTAGTGAATTAAAAATTAAACTTGATGCTTTGGAAAAGAAAAATAAGGCTTTAACTATGGAAAATGATGTTTTGAAAATACCTAAAACTATCATTTCAAATGGTAATCTTTTGAAGAAAAACAAGAATTTAGAATTAGAAAACAAAAATTACAAAAATGAGCTTGATAAAATAAAACTTTTTGTTGAAAAGTTTACTTTTAGCTTAGAAAAACTAAATCTTCTGTTAAACAACCAAAGAGCCGTTTTTAACAAAGCAGGATTAGGTTATAGACCCCAAAGATAAAAAAAGTATTTGAAAAACTTTTTTGTACCTGCATCATCTAGTATCACATGCTTTTCATGCAAAAAACAAGGACACAAAGCTTTTCAATGTAATATGAGAAAAATCAATAACTCTAGAAAAGTTTGGGTTCCAAAAGGAACCAATTTAAATACTAACCCTAAAGGACCCAAGTTGGCTTGGGTACCTAAAGACAAAACTTGATTTGTTTTACATGTGTGTCTTGCAACCAAGGAAAACAAAAAACTATGGTATCTGGATAGTGGTTGCTCAAGGCACATGACAGGAGATGTGAAGCAATTCACCTCTCTTGAGATAATGAATGGAGGGAGTGTGACCTTCGGGGATAATGGTAAAGGAAAAATCATTGGTATTAGTAAGGTTCACATCATCCCTTTTACATGTATTAATAATGTACTTTTAGTTAAAGGTTTGAAACATAATCTTTTAAGTATTAGTCAGTTTTGCGACAAAGGTTTTCAAGTTATTTTTAAATCATCTTATTGCATAATTGCTAGTCATGATAAAAATGGAGTACAATTTATTGAAAAAAAGCATGGTAATATTTATTTGGTAGATTTAGATAATCTATCCTTGCCTAATAGAGAATGTCTAGTTCTAATGAATTTTACTAAAGATGGGACTAGCTGGCTTTGACATAGAAGACTAGGACATGATAGTATGTACTTACTTTCAAAACTTTATAAAAAAGATTTAGTAAGAGATTTATCAAAACTAGTTTTTGAAAAAGATAAAGTTTGTCAAGCTTGCCAATTTGGAAAACAAGTCAAAACTTCTTTCAAACCTAAAGATTTTGTTACCACTAGTAGACCACTACAACTACTCCATATGGATCTCTTTGGATGAACTAGAACATCTAGTCTATGAGGTAAGAGATATGGATTGGTTATAGTGGATGATTTTTCAAGATTTACTTGGATTTTCTTTATTTCTCATAAAGATGAATCATTTTCTGCATTTGTAAAGTTTCATCGAAAAGTTTCAAATGAAAAAGTAACTTCTGTTATTTACATATGAAGTGATCATGGTTCTGAATTTAAAAATCAAGATTTTGAAAGTTTTTATAATGAGAAAGGTATATAACATAATTTTTCTACACCTAGGACACCTCAGCAAAATGGGATAGTAGAAAGAAAAAATCATACTTTAGAAGAAATGGCACGCACTATGCTTTGCTAAAATGATTTGCCAAGATATTTTTGGATTGAAGCAATTAATACTGCCTACTACATTTTAAATCATGTTTTAATCCAACCTATTTTAAAGAAAACTCCTTATGAACTTTGGAATCAAAGAAAACTAACTTTGAAGTATTTTTGAGTTTTTGGTTGTTAATGTTTTATTTTGAATAATGGTAAAGACAATCTTAAAAAATTTGATGCCAAGTCTGATGAAGGTATCTTTTTAGGATACTCTACATCAAGTAGGGCATACAGAGTTTTTAACAAAAGAATCCTAGTTGTAGAGGAGTCTGTACATGTGATTTTTGAAGAGTCTACTAACAAATCCTCCAAAAAAGAGGATACTTCTGATGCATGTGCAGGTGCTGATAAGTTGCAAAAGTTGACATTGAATGATCAACCATCTCAACAAAGTGAAGAAAATCAAGACAAAGATGGAAAGGAAGAAGCTATAAAATCCACACCAAAGAATCAAGATCTATCTAAGGAGTGGAGGTGTAATTATGGACATCCTAAGAAATTAATCCTAGGAGATTCATCAAAAAGGATAAGAACTCGAGCCTCAATTAGAAATGAATATGATTATATTGCTTTTGTTTATCAAATAGAGTCTAAATATTTTGAAGATGCTGAAAAATATTCTAACCGGATAAATGCAATGCAAGATGAACTAATTCAGTTTGATAGAAATAATGTTTGGACATTAATAGAAAGACTATCTAATGTTTTTATTATTAGCACTAAATGAGTGTTTAGAAATAAGTTAGATGAAAATGTAATTGTTATTATAAATAAAGCTAGGCTAGTTGCCAAAGGCTACAATCAGGAGGAAGGAATTGATTTTGATGAAACCTTTGCTCATGTTGCTAGACTTGAGGCAATTAGACTACTATTAGCATTTGCTTGTTTTATGAATTTCAAACTATTTCAAATAGATGTTAAAAGTGCTTGTCTAAATGGCTATATAGTAGAAGAAGATTTTGCTGAACAACCACCTGGATTTGAAAATCATACACATCCTGATTATGTTTTCAAATTGCACAAAGCACTTTATGGTTTAAAGTAAGCACCCCGAGCATGGTATGAAAGACTCAACAAGTTTTTGATTAAAAATGAATTTTTTAAAGGCCATGTTGATAAAACTTTATTTCTAAAGAAGAAAAATGATGATTTATAAGTAGTGCAAATCTATGTTAATGATATTATTTTTGGTGCTACTAATGAGATTCTTTGTCAAGAGTTTGCTAAGCTAATGCAGGGAGAGTTTGAAATGAGTATGATGAGAGAACTCAATTTTTTTCTCGGACTCCAAATAAAGCAAACCAAGGATGGAATCTTCATCAACCAAGCTAAGTATACAAAGGAAATCATAAAGAAGTTTGGGATGGAGACTACTAAGTCAATAGGTATACCTATGAGCCCCTCTTGTAAACTTGATAAAGATGAGCATGGTAAATCTGTTGATAAAAATTATATAGAGATATGATTGGCTCTTTATTGTATTTGACTGCCAGTAAATCAGATATAATGTTCAGTGTATGTATATGTGCTAGAATCAGTCTGATCCCAAGGAATCTCATCTATTGGCTGTTAAGCGCATTATTAGATACTTATCTGGTACAATTGATATTGGCTTATGGTACTATAGAGACTCAACTGCTAAATTAATTGGATTTTATGATGCTGATTTTGTTGGACATAACTAGATAGAAAAAATACTAGTGAAACTTGTCAATTTATGGGAGTTAACTTAATCTCCTGGTTTAGCAAGAAACAAACTTTAGTTGCACTATCCACAACTAAGGCTGAGTATATTGCAATAGAAAGTTGTTGTGCTCAAATCTTGTGGATTAAGCAACAACTTGAAGATTTTGGAATCAAATTAACTAAGACACCCATAAAATGTGATAATGATAGTGCTATTTATTTAACTAAAAATCCTATTCAGCATTCTAGAAGTAAACATATTGAAATTATGCATCATTTTATTAGACACCATGTTGCAAAAAATGATATTGTAGTTGAATTTATTTGTACTGATTTGCAATTAGCTGATATTTTGACTAAGCCTCTCCAAGAAGATTGGTTCAGTATGATTAGAAGAGAACTTGGGGTCATTAATCCTTTTGATTGAAATTTTCTATTCTTTGACCCATAAAAGATCAAATTTGACATCAATTACACTTAATCATCTTGAATATCATTGTATTTCTAGTGATTTTGCTCTGCACTTCATTTTCTTTTTTTGGTTTTAAGTCAATGTGTCGACACCTATATGTGTCGACACCTTGATGTGTCGTGACATGGCCCTGTGTCATGAGTCAATACATGAACGACTGCAGACTGAGAATAAAGGTGAAAATGAAGTGTTTTCTTTCTCATTTCTTCCCAATTCAAGCCGACACTTGCCCTAGCACTATTCTAATCACTTCTTCCCTCCAAATTTCATCTCAAACCCTCTTAAATTTCCATTTTGGATGGTTTTTGGTTCAGTTTTGCTACAATCCCCCTTCCATCTTCTGTTTTGGACCGTTGAAACCCTAGTTTCCTCTCCTCTTTTGTTCAATCTGTGAATCTATGGAATGTGACTTAGAAAGCAAGTGGTTCATTGCCCTCGGCCATCCAACCATGAAGAAGAGAGAAGGACAAAAGCCAGACATGAAGGTAGAGCACCTGATCCACCTATTCAGCCACTTTTTCTTGCTTCCAGTCGTATGAGTTTGAAGACAGTTGTTGGAGGATGCCTTGTAGACCTTGGATTCATCAACCAGCAGTACTTTTGGATTGGTTAGTGGATTAGAGATGCTGGTTTGACTTCATTATGCTCATTGTCTGAGAGATTCTACCCGGGCCTGATACGAGAGTTCTACGATCTTTAGCCCGTGGCAGTGATGGATGGATCGCGCAGGTCCGTGGCAGAGATATCCCGGTGACTGCAGAGGATCTGAGTAGAGTATGGGATATACCCCTGACTAGATCTGTAGTGGATATCTTAGTGGATAGATTTAATGGACTCCAGTGCATTTTTGAGTCAGATATTCTACCTGAGGGAGCCACTATTGCAGTATCCCGTCTTTCTGATGAGATGAGACTACTACATCATATCGTTGCCTGGATTCTTCTACCAAAGATCGGACATTTTGACTACATCACATAGAGAGAGCTGCTTGTGATGGTCTCTTTAGTTCAGCATGCACCAGTTAGCCTTCCAATACTCATGATACATCAGATAACGGAGGCATCGACCAGTCAGAGACTATGCTTACCCTACAGGATGGGCTTGATATTGCTCTTCAGAGCATATGGAGTGACATTCGATGATGAGCCCTACCGGATGCTTTACACACTGATGTCTATGACATCAGGTCACTACACCAGATGGGATAGCAGTTGGTCAGAGACTAGTGGAGATGCAGAGTATCAGGATAAGCCGATGAAGAGATGAGGACACTGCAAAGGAGGAGCGCATATATTCGGGCGAGGCAGGACCTTCAGAGGCACATTTACCTAAGATTTAGCCTGAGCCAGCAGTGCAGCCAGAGCCTGCTCCTCAGCCTCAGCCAGCATAGTCAGATGTTCAAGGTGCTTCAGAGAGTTATGAACACAGTCAGTCGCATAGAGATAGATATTATGATTGTTTAACAGTAACTTAATAGCTTCATTATAGAGACGAGGGAGAGCCATCAAGGATTGAGTGATGACATCACTGCTATATTGTCCGCACTATCTAGACCCTCTTCTGAGAGTGTTCCAGATTTAGCTCCAGTTTCACCTTCTCCGGGACTAGACAGAGATGATGATGATGACGATGATGATGATGACGATACTGACTCTGACGGATTTGACTTTCCAGATGTGATGACAGAGCTAGTATAGGAGACAGCAGCCGACTTACATAGGAGTCCCATTCTTGATCCAGAGAGTTTATCCTTTCAGACTCCTATCCTACCCACACCACCTTCTAGATCTGTTGATCATTCTGCCATTCCTATACTTTAACCTATTATTGATTCACCTATTGTTTATACACCTATTGTTTCTTCAGCTGATACACCTATCATTTTTTCAGCTAATATATCGATTTTTGATACACCTGTAGTTGGTACACCATCCTTGCATACATCTTCTCTTATTCGAGAGCTAGGTTTCTACATACCTGATTTCCATTATCTTGATTCAGGTCCTTCATTTGATCATACACCACATCCGACAGTTGTTGAGACTGTCAATCCGATTTGTTCTGTTCCTGCTGATGACATAGCTTCTACCTCTTTTGCTCCAGCTAGAGGGAGGACTTATGTTCGACGTAGAGGTCATGGTCATCGTACTCCTTCCAGACTGACCAGGACTTGTCTTCGTGATCTTAGATCGATGTGGCCCCGATCTCGTGCTTTCACTGATACTGAACCGATCGAGAATGGATTCTCAGATGATGCGGATAATGCTTAGGATAGTTTTTATATGGTACTTTTTGTATATTTTGATGTTCCCTTTATGTATCAAACTTTTTTTAAGTGAATGAAATATTATGTTTCACCTTATGACTTTGAGTAAATGAAATGCATTAGTTACTCTCAGTAGTTCATTACCTTCCTTTATGATTGAGTGAATAGCTTACTTCTTCTTTCAAACTCATTTAGTTCTTCCTTCCTTTTTAATGATAATAAAAAGGGGGAGAAATCAGTATAAGTATAAATAAGAAATGAGATAAATATGTATGATGAAAGAAATTTTGAAAATCTGAATTATTTTTTTAAAAAGTTCTATGCATTGAGTGAGGGGGAGTAGTGCCTCCTTTGTATTGAAAATCTATTTTGAATTGGATTTCATGTCCAATTTATATCTTTAGATATTTTTAGGATGCTCACATTTTTGTTTATGAATCATCTCCTCGGGGGGAGTATAGTTTATTGCTGAAATTGTTTCTCTTAAGCATGTTTTCTTTTAGAGTATCATGATTCATGATTTTATCTTCCATATAATTTAAGTTCTGATACTCTTAGCTATGGCAATACTCTTATCCCTGATACATCTCTTTTAGTATCTCAATACCTATTGCAATATGCTCTATGCACCATGAAAATATTTTCTTGAAAGCTTTATATTGTGCAATTTATACTTAAAGGTTTTGTCATCATCAAAAAGGGAGAGATTGTTGACTCCGTTATTGATTTTGATGATAAGCAAAATGCTTAAGTATAAGTTGAGTACTAATGATTTCTTTGAAGTTTGTTTTTATAGAAAAAGATGCTCATCAACATAACAAAAATTGTTCGATTGAAAAGTCCCAAATATGAATGAAAGATATGCTTAAAGAGGACTTCAGAAGATGAAGAATGCTTGAAAGGACACATGAGTTCAACACAAACTTGTTTCAGCAGAAGTTCAGATGTTTTTGAGAGAATCTCAGTGTTGTGTCAACTCAAAGTGTCGACACCTACAATTCAAGTGTTGATACATGACAGTGAAGTGTCGACACAAGCCAACACACAGAGATAGTTTCAGATAGCATGGCTAAAGTGTCAATACATTGATGTGTTGTATCGACTCAAAGTTTTGATACATGGATCAGCTCATCGCTTGAGATTTTTGGATTACAGAACTTGCTGAAGTTGAAGACTTGCCTATAGTGTCGACTCACCAGAGAAAGTGTCAACACATCTGAGAATTTTGGAGGACTTCATTGAAGATATTTAAAGTAGGTGCCGACATATGAAGAGCAATTGCCGACCCTATGTGTTGACTCACATCCTGAAGTGTCGACACTTGGAGTTTTGGGAATAGTAACGGTTAGTTTTTCAAACGCAGAACTTATCCCTCTTGGCTACCAACAGCTAGTTTTTCATGTCTAACGGCTAGAAACTAGGTTTAAGGCCATAGAAAGGTATTTAATTGATTCAAATCAAATCTAAACAAAAGAGAATGAAAAAGGAATAACTAAGAGAAAAGAAAAGAGAGTATTCACTCATATTCATTGAGTTCAACTACTTTCAAGCTAAGAGAAGTCTCCAAGCATTCAAGAGCCTTCAAGAGCTTTCAAGATCAACCTTCTTAAGCATTAAAAGAAGCTTCATCAAGTTGGAGGTAGCACTACAACAAAGCTTCAAAGAGATATTCAATTTTATTAGTAAGCTTTCATTATTTCTTTACTTCAAATTTATATTTGTTGTAAAGGTTTTTGGTTAGCCTATTGGAAAAGCAAGGAAGTTATTGGTGAGCCTTTGAAAACCATTTAGGTTCTTGGTTAGCCCACAAAACCAAAGGAGGTTGGTGGTTAGCCTTAAAACCATTTAGGTTCTTGGTTAGCCCAAAAAATCAAGTGAGGTTTTGACTTGTGAGCCTTGTGAAAATAAGTCAGGTTTTGATTAGTGAGCCCGGAAAACTAATCAACTGTAATCGGTTGAGATTATAGTGAATTTCCAAGTGGTTCTTGGGGAGTAGATATAGGTGCATTGGATAGCACCGAACCATTATATTTCTTTTATGTTTGTGGTTGTTTGTCTCTTATATTTATTCTTCTCTTATTGCTTTTATATTTCTGCTGCACACTTATTAAAAGCACTTTATCTTTGCATTCATAGTGCTAAGTTTTATAATTGGATTGGTTCATACACTTGCATTTAAATTTTTAGAAATCCAATTCACCCCCCCTCTTGGGTTGCTTACTGAGCAACAGATCGTGCCAAGGATAGGTGTCAGCCCCTTATTAATGCTTCAAAAAGATGGCGCGGATTCAAAAGTTTGGCCGAACCTTTTATTAAAAGAATTTCCATGGGACTTTTCATCAACTGCGAAGGTGCACTTGGCGAGATCTTGAACTTTGATTATTATGTCAAAAATTCATCTTGGCCGTCTGTGATATTTCTCGTGGATCGTAACTGACAATTCATCAATCGATGCCTTTTAGTAATTTGTACCCATAATCGATGCTACTGATACGTTATGTGATTGAAAGGACCGTCATCTTCCCAAGAAAACACTACCATCCTACGTATTAAAGGGGTGGTCATCTAACGAAATGAACTTCTATGTTTTCTACTGCAACTTCCTTCTTCTTCGTCTCGTCCTGCACCATTGTTCTTCTTCTGCAAG
This sequence comes from Areca catechu, assembly GCA_021397845.1. Taxonomy (NCBI): domain Eukaryota; kingdom Viridiplantae; phylum Streptophyta; class Magnoliopsida; order Arecales; family Arecaceae; genus Areca; species Areca catechu. Next base: position 43,467,906 of record CM038053.1, on the reverse strand, counting down.
TTATTTTGTTTTCTCCTAAGGTAGGGGTCCTTCTCCTTATTCTTTCATAATGTCTCAGTTGTTAGATAACCAATCCATTAGCAAGGGTTCAATGAGGGATGAACCTTCTGGGAGTGGAGGCCTTATCAGAAGAAAAGGTTCTGAACTTTCTCCGGAAACAGTCGTTAGTTCCTTGTCTCATACTAGGATAGAGAGTTTTCAGAATCGCTATCACATTCTTAGGACCTATAAGGCATTTGTTCCTAATCCATATGAGAGGATTATTCGTCCTCCTCCCGGGGCAATCACCATATGCGAAGATCATTTAAAAGCTGGCCTTAGGTTTTCTCTTCATCGTTTCTTTGTCAAAGTTTTTTATCTCTATCAAGTAGTCCCAGCTCAATTGACGCCGAACAGCTTTAGAAACATCTATGGGTTTTTTGTTATTTACAAACTACGTAAGGTAGAGCCCAGAACTTCTTTGTTTACTTCTCTTTTTGTACTGAAAAAATACTTTCATGGTGAAGGAGGTGGGTCATCAGCCCTCGTCCAGGCCGAAGACTAATTAAGGGGACTCCTAGTGCCATACATGGATGGAAACCCTATTTCTTTTTCATCTTTTATCCATCCTGGGGCTTTACTATCGAATGAAAGACTCCACGTTTAGATGCAAATGCCGGGAAAAGAATCTTGAAGGCCGATCAAAAGGACTTCGAGATATTATCAAGTCCGGGGGTTCCTTTAGCCAAGAAACTGTTAAGGGAACAAAACCTTCATCTCGCTCATATCAGTGAGCTTCTGACATTAGGTATAGAAGATAGTCACCTTTAGTTCTTTTTTCAAAATCTAATATGTTCTTCCGATGACTGACCTGAGAATCCTTTCTCTTCGATTGCAGGCGAACCGATGAGACCTAACCTTGAAAGACTTCAACAGGCATCCAGAAAGAGAGTAGTGCTGGTTCATCAGAAGGAACCGAAGTCTGAAAGAAGCCTAGGTCTGAAGGAACTTCCAATACAGCTCCAACAAGGGCCACACCTGATGAAGACGATGAGTTCACCCCCATTGTCCTCTCTGGAATGATCCATCCCAAATCCGACTATTGGAGAGCCACTCCTTGCTTCTCCAAAGGATAAAAGAAGAGCAAAAGGAAAGGCTCCCAAGACTGAAGAGGGTATAGGGAGGAATGCCCCAACAGATAAGGAGTATAACATGGATTTTGCAACTTTTTCTGATGGACGGGGCTTGGTGTACCCCGAATTAGCTAGGAAGATATTGAAGTACACTCTCCTCCCTCGAGACTAGGAAGTCTGCAAAACTCAAAATATTGAGGAGATATCTGATTCGGCGTTCTCATCTATGCTAAAGGTAAATATCACTTCTTTTCTTCTTCTCCTCTTCATTTTATATAGTACTTAACCTGGTTAATTTCATATTCTTCATTGTCAGTGCAGTTGATTTATGATATTATCCTTATGGAAGAGAGTATATTTGACTTTAGAGATTATCATAAAAGAATCCAAGAAAAACTTCAAACGACCAAAGCCGAGAAGGAAGTAGCTGAAGAGTTAAAGAAGGCCATGGAGGAGAAGCTTGCTTTAAGTGATGCCTGGTTCAAAATCTGAAGGCCAAATTGGAAAAAGCTCAGTTGAGGGTTTCTGAACAAGAAGTAAAACTAAAAAGAGAAAAAAGAAGATTCGGTCCTTGGAACATTCAGCCAAGGAATCTCAGAAGAAGACTGAAGAGGCGATTGAAAAGGCCAATGAAGCAGTTAGAAAAGCTGAAGCAGCGGTCGTAGAAATATAAGCTTTAAAAGATCAAGTAAGGCAGTCGAGTATTATAAAAAGTCTTCGGCATTCGATGATGAAATGACCGAAGCAGGAACCTTTAGCTATCGAGCGGGTTATAATGATGGGATAAATGAAGTACAAAAACTTTACCCAAACCTCGATATCTCGAGTATTCAGCTATATAAACTTGAAGAAACATAAGAGCTTGGATCATCAAAAGTAATATCGGGTCATTCTGAAGAAGTTCATGTCGTAATTGAAGAAGTAGTTAGAGAGAAAATATTAATAGTTGCTGACCCGATTGATCTAACCCAAGCTGAAGATACTCTGGCTGAAGTCGATCCATAGGTGGCTGATATAAAATATGCACAATTTTTGTAGCCTTTTTTTTTATTTTTTTATCATGTTGTAAGAAAGATAACATACATGTACTACTTTTCATGAATAGAACATCTTTCTTTCCAAATAAATTTTGCTGCAATGAGAAATTTACTAAGTATAGATTCATTGGAGGTAAAATGTTGAATGATGACCTTATCGATCATATAAAATTTGTGAATAAGCAACATTCCTAACAAGTATATCAACTTTCACCCTGAAATATTGGATGAAAATTTATCTAAGGATAAAGTCTTCGGACTTAAAATAATACCAAGTCTTCGGACCTAGTCATGATGTAAACATAAGCTTCGAAGAATCCAAATAAGTCAGCTCATTATATAGTTGATCTTCACAATTTTAGAATTCAGATTCTTCATATCATATTAAATAGAATCAGCTGGATAGAAAATCAGGCTTTGGATAATTCTGCTATTAATATACCGAATAAGAGAACTTGATATATGAAACCATTTCCTTCTTCTAAGAATATATAATAAAATAATCATGTAAACGAGATACCATAACCTTATTTCTTCTTCTTTACAAAATGAGAAAAACCGATGTAATTAAATTCATCATTTCATTAACTCCTCCAAACCTTTATCGGATTTACTGTGGGATAGATCTCATAGATCATTCCTGCATCTTAGATAGAGAATAAGACAGGCTAATCAAGCCCACCTCGGCATTTCATAGGGTAGATCACGTAGATCATCTTTATGTCTTTTAATAGAGAATAAACAGGTTGATCAAGCCCACCTCAGCATTTCGTAAGATAGATTACGTAGATCATCCTTATACCTTTTAATAAAGAATAAGATAGGCTGATCAAGCCCACCACGGTATTTCGTAGGGGAGATCACGTAGATCATCCTTATGCCTTTTAACAGAGAATGAGATAGAGTGATTAGGTCCATCTCGATGCTTCAATATAACTTTGTGAACATGGATTTTTATTGATAATACTTGCGAAGATTTTCTACATTCCAATGCCGAGGCAACAAAGTATCTTCCAAAGTTTCAAGTCGATAAGCTTCGGGACAGATGACTTCTCTGATTCGATAAGGATTTTTTCAAGTAGGAGAGAGTTTGCCTTGTTTAGTTGGCTTAGACACTTTAAAACTTCACAAGACAAGTCCTCGGGGCAAAAAGTCCATTCCTTCATGTGAGAATTGTAATATTTGGCAACCTTTTGGTGATATGCAGCCATCCTCAGCTGAGCATGCAGTCGGGTACCTTGCAACAAATCCAAATCAACCCTTTGGCATTTCGAGATTTCAGGTTCTTTATATTGATCAATTCGTAAGATTGTAAAGAGACCTCTACAGGAAGGACTGCCTCAGTGCCATAAGCTATGTGAAATGAAGATTCATCGATGGCTGTTCTGGGAGTAGTTCGGTATGCCCAAAGAATTGAATTCAACTCATCAGCCCATAATCCCTTAGCATCATTCAACCTGGTTTTGAGACCATGAAGAATAGTTCTATTGGTCACTTCAGCTTCTCCATTAGACTGAGGATGGCCAATGGAAGTTAACTTATGGAGTATATGATATTGGGTATAGAAGCTTTTAAACTTCAGGTTATCAAATTGCCTTTCGTTATCGGTAATAATGGCATAACGAATTCCAAAACGGAAGATGATAAAGTTTCTTACAAAATTTTTGATTTTTGCCTCAGTAATTTGTGCCAGTGGTTCAACCTCAACCCACTTGGTGAAGTAGTCGATTGCCACTATAAAAAATTTTATTGGCCAGAAGCTGGAGAAAATGAGCCAAGAATATCCATTTCCCGCTGAGTAAAAGGCCAAGGAGCTATAAACGAGAATAGTTGATTTGCAGGTCATCTTTGTATATTAGTATTGCCGCCTAGATCGTCGTGGCCTATAGCTGAGGTCGAGGTTGAAACACACTCCTATCACGAGGTTTCCTGCTCGGGCGGCCGGACCTGCAAAACAAAGTCAGTGACTCGGGTCGGGGATTTCGGTAGGGGCACTCCGACGGTCAAGTCAGTTACGACTCAGGAAAACATATCTTCCTAGTCGAGCTTCGTGTATAGACTCCACTCTAGGAGGAGAAGTCGTGAAATGGAAAAGTGCGAGCGGGCTAAGCATAGATCGCAGGAGTGACGGTAGAGAAAAGCTCAAACTGGGGGCTATGTCTATCTAGACCCTTCCTGGGGGTTTCACGGTAGCCTCGAGCATTGTCCTCCTGTGCGCTGCTCCCTCCTTGCTCGTTGGACCTCACTCCACTGGAAAACTTAGCTTGAATGTGTGCTTGTTCATGTGTGTTACCTCGTTTGAACCTGGGAGATCCCTTTTTGCTGGGGCGTTGCCCGTTGCTTACCTCGAGATCTCCCCCATGCCTATGGGCATGTGCGACGATATTTCGTGTCGTGGAAAAGCTGCCTTTCCATTTCGGTGGTATGGAAGTTATCGTTCGTGCTGACATTCCTTCTAGTCGCTCCCTTTTGGACAACTTTGTAGGGCATCGATTGGCGGGTCGCCGCCTCTTGGATTTGGATCCACTAGTTGACTTCCAATTTTGAAGGGTGCAGGTAGTTGGCGAAGAATGCAGAGCCTCGATCTGAGGATTCCTTCCATTCTGGTATAAGTGGCAACTTGGATGATCATCGCAGTCTGGCAGGCATCTTTTTGCAATCCTTGGGTGTCAGGCCATTATTTAGGGAGAGCGGCGACCTCTTTTGGCTGCAGACCTCTTCGTCCAAGGTGGAGCCGATCTGAAGCGACGGAGCTTGACTTCGACCTTAGCATCTCGACCCGGAGGGAGCACAACCGGGTGAAGGAGCGCAAGAGCTCGACTTCGACCTCGACGTCTCGACCCGAAGGGAGTGCGGTTGGGCGAAGGGGCGGAGGAGCTCAACTTCAGCCTCGGCGTCTCGACCCGGAGGGAGCATGACCGGACGAATGAGTGGAGGAGCTCCACTTCAACCTCGGTATCTCGACGCGGAGTGAGCGCGGCCGGGCGAAGGAGCGGAGGAGCTCGACTTCTGGGCGAAGGAGCAGAGGAGCTCGACTTCGGCCTCGGTGTCTCAACCCGAAGGGAGTGCAGCCAGGCGAAGGAGCGGAGGAGCCCGACCTCGGCCTTGGCATCTCGACCCGAAGGGAGCACGGCCAGGCGAAGGAGTCTGGAGACGTCTCACATGGTGGCTTTGTCCACCGTGGCATCCGACAGGGGTCCCACGTCAACGATTCTGTCACATCATTTGCCCCCCACTCCCGAGGCCCATCGGCACGCGGCGCTCGGGACAAAGGGAATAATTATGGTGCTGACATGGAAAGGAAAAGATCTAGCATAATAATGGCCACGATCGCTGGCGCTTCGTGAGGCAGTTTCTTTAAGCTGGTGCAGAGAAGCCACGTAGCCACGTTCGAGGAGCTGTTTTTGCTGGCACGGAATTAAGAATGATCGCAGTCGATGCAGGGCATCCCTTTCATCAATGGTCGACACATGACGCAAATCTTTCGATGAAGATGCTGTAACGGTATGGTTAGCATTGGGTCACTTCGAAACGAAAGGCAGATTTTCCCAAAATATCTGCTCTTTTAAATCTCGCCTACCCGCCATCATACCCAAGTCTTCTCTTCTCCTTCAGCCACCTTAGACTCTCCCAGTAACCAGGTTCGTCTCTTTCTTCGTCCATCTTACAGCATAGTAGGATCTCCCCTTGAGTTTAGGGCCTTTTTGGAAGTCGTCCGTCTCCTTCTTCTTCTTCAGCCTTTATCTTTCCCATCTCTGTAGATGTCTCACTTCGGTCCAGACTTCTGTCCCTCAACCAACCAGGGTGAGGCAGGGCCTTCTAGGCCGAGGCCACCTTCTTCTTCCTCCGGTGAGGAGGGGGAAGAAGCACGCTTCGAGTTTAGTAGGAGACGTCCCCCTGGCAGGATAGTTATTAGGGAGCCCAGATCTAGCCCTCCTCCTCCTCCTCCAACTGAACCCATCCCCGAACTTATTCGGTCAATAGGTCTCGGTAGGATTGCTTCGACAATCTCTGCTAAGGAACTGGAGACCATCCAAGATGTCTATGGCATCCCGCACTCCGTCTGGCTCTTGATCCCTCTACCAGGAGATCGGATTACCTCGAGTAGCCCGAGTCGGATCGCCTTCTATGAGGAGACTTTTTCAGGGGGACTTCGGTTTCCCTTCCACCATTTCTTCTTTTTAGTGTTGAGCAATTACCGACTCGTTCTCGCTCAACTCATCCCAAATGCTATAAGGACCATTTTTTGCTTCATTGTGCTCTACCATTTTCATGGGATTGTAGCCCATTTTTTCTTGTTCAGGGCCTTTTTCATCTTGAAGTGCCACCCTTCCGAGGACGGGTGGTGGTCCCTCTCTTCTCGCCCGAAGGGCATCAAATTTGAACTTCCCTCTTCCATCAAAGGATGGAAGAGCAAATATTTTTTTGCAACGGTTAAGGGGGTCGACTGGGTTTGGAGTGACCCAGATCGGTCCCCTAACCAGAACTCCACGATCAAAGCAGCTGACCGAGAGGTCTATGAGTAGCTCCACACCGCTCAGATTCCATCTCTGGAGGTTCTACTGTCAGAGCATAACCTTTTTGAGGCCGGGGTCGACCCAATGAGAGAGTTGGGTGAGTTCGACTCGAGCCTTTCTCCTTGTGCCTCTTACTTTGCCTCTCTGAACTCGGAACTGACCTCCCTTCTTCTGTATGTAGGTATGAATTCTCGGTGGATGACCTGCTCTCGATCACCAAGAAGAGGCCGCCGTCAGTGGTGGTTAATAAGTCCCCTTCAAAGAGGGCCCGCAATGAGAGCGGTGTGGTAACTGCTCCCATCGCGCTAGCTGGACTAGGCAGGAGGGAAGCTGAGCCCGCCCCTGAGCATGAAAGGAGGGTGGTTGAGTTGAGGCCCGAGTTGGGCTAGAGGGCTACTAGGCCCATGCTAGAGTGGTCGAGGTGACAAGAGTCAGCCTGTGCCCCGGAACCTGAGGTGGTCATCCGGGCCAGGGCCACCGCCGTAGCCGTCGTCATAATGTCTCCTCCTCCCCCGGAGATCATTGTTGTCAAGGAGGATGAGGAGGTGCAAGGGGGAAAAGAGCCAGTGCCAAAGGCACCGTCCGAGGGGGTGCCGAGCTCCCACCATGCCCCCGAAGCCTCTTCTGCTGGCGGAGCAGGCGACTCCACTTCTGGGGTGACCAAGAGAGATAGGGACTACCACCGAGTCCCATTTAAACTTGCACCGAATGTCTCCCTGGTCTAGGACCAGGAGCTGGCAGAGCACATGATGGATTTTGCAATCCAATCATGTGACTAGCAGGAAAAGGCCGGAAAGTTGCTGGGGGACGCGATTGGAAGCACGTTCCCCCAGCTCTTCTCGGTAAGTAACTTCATCCTCTTAGCTTCTTCCTTCATTCTTTCATTAGTTACTGATGCTTTTGTCTGGTGCAGCTCGATGCTGAGCTTCTTCTAATAAGAGACTGCTACAAGAATTGGTTGAAGAATGACCGGCAACGGGCAGCGGAGCTCGAGTCTTTGAAGACCGAGCTAAAATAGAAGAATGACATCTCCTAGGAGCTCAGTTTAAAGAACAAGGAGCTCCAAAAAGAACCCACAAGTGCCGAGAGGTACTTGAAAGAGCTTCAGGGAGTCTAGACCAGGAGCAGAGCCGGTCGAAGAGCAAGGCGGAAGAGCTCAAGGCTACAGAGTCGAGGCTGACTGAGTTCAACGCCGAAGCTGTCCGACAAAAAGAGCGTGCCCAGTCTCTCCAGGCTGAGTTGGACACGGCCAGGGAGAGGTTAATCTCCACCAAAAAGAGGGTTATCGTTACTGAGAAGGAGGTAGTAGCAGTAGCTGAGTTGTCAGAGGTGGCAAAGAAACAAGTCACCGAGGCAAAGAAGGGAGCTGAGGAGGCCATGGCGAAGTACAGGGCCTCAAAGGAGTTTGCCGCCGAGTTCTATAAGATGGCGTTGAACTCCTTCTTCAAAGGCTTCTTATCTCTCCATTCCAGGATGGAGGGATTCATCTCAGACAAGGGTCGAAGCTTCCTCCACTATCTTGTAGCTTTGGACGTGGAGCCAGCCCCGGATTCGGGCACTACTGAGGAGCCGGCTACAGAGTCTGAACCTGCTTCGCCAGTAGTGGCTACTAAAGCCGAAGCTACACATCCTGAGGCCTCGAAAGATGATGTCCTGCCTGAGCACCGTCATGGGAAGGGGCCACATGAGTAGGATACGAAGCCTTTATCTTTTTTCTTTGTTTTGGACCTGGGCTACCCGGCATGTCGGAGCCCAGAAACAGTTGTATTAAACAGTCAGTTCCCAAAGAAATAGACCCTTTCGGTTACTTTGGCTTAGAACTCCTTTCTTTTCTCCTCTCTTCTTCTTCTTCTTTTTTTTTGACATGTGATGAAGTTAGAGAAGAGTCCTTCAACCTGCCGAGTTGCTTCCACCTTGCTTCTGAATGTTTCAGAAGTGGGTGGATGTTTCTAGGTGTCTGAGAGCCAGGCTTCAAGCTTCAGTGCTGGGGAGCTGGGCTCCGGGTTTTAGCACCTGAGAGTTGAGCTTCGAGCTTCAATGCCGGAGAGCCAAGAGCGGGGCTCAAAGCTTCAGGTCTGAGTGCTGGAGGTCATGGGATCCGGGCTTTGGTGCCGGAGAGCATGGCATCCGAGTTTTGGTGCCTGGGAGCTGGGTTCTAGGTCTGAGTGCTAGAGGTCGTGGGATCTGGGCATGGTGCCGGAGAGCGTGGGATCCGAGCTTTGGTGCCTGGGAGCTGGGCTCCAGGTCTGAGTGCTGGAGGTCGTGGGATCCGGGCTTTGGTGTTGGAGAGCATGGGATCCGGGCTTTGGTACTTGGGAGCTGGGCTCCAAGTCTGAGTGCCAGAGGTCGTGGGATCCGGGCTTTGATGCCGAAGAACTGGGCTTCGAACTTCTGTGCCAGAGAGCTAGGCTCCAAACTTCTGATGCCGAAGGGCTGAGTGCCAGAGGTCATGGAATCTGGGCTTTGATGTCGGAGAACTGGGCTCCAAACTTTTATGCCAGAAAGCTGGGCTCCGAACTTCTATACCAAAGAGTTGGATTCCAGGCTTCTGATGTCGAAGGACTGGGTGCCAGAGGTCGTGGGATCTGGGCTCCAAACTTTTGTGCCAGAGAGCTGGACTTCGAACCTCTATGCCGAAGAGCTGGGCTCTGGGCTTCTAATGCCGAAGGGCTGAGTGCCAGAGGTCGTGGAATTTGGGCTTTGATGCCAGAGAACTGGGCTTCGAACTTTTATGCCAGAGAGCTGGGCTCCAAACTTCTATGCCAGAGAGCTAGGCTCCGAGCTTCTGATGCCGAAGGGCTGAGTGCTGGAGGTAGTGGGATCCGGGCTTTGATACCGAAGAACTGGGCTCCAAACTTTTACGCCGGAGAGCTACGCTCTGGGATTCTATATCCCTGCAAGGCAAGAGCAGTTTGCACAAAAAGGGATCTTTATTATTATTAGGGAAAGGCCTGACATACTGATAGTATATTCTCAGGTTGTAGGCATTCTACGTCCGCGGGAACCTAGAGCTGCCCAGATCCGCGAGGTAATAGGCTCCGTGTGAAAGAGCTTCGACCACCTTGTAGGGGCCTTCCTAGTTCGAGGAGAGCTTCCCACACTCCCAGGGTTGAGAGGCTTTAACTCAGTGCAGCACTAGGTCGCCTGGATGGAAGACCTTCGGCTTCACTCGCACGTTGTAGTACCGACCTATACGCTAACGGTAAGCCGCCATCCAGAGTCGGGCCTTGTCTCTGGTTTCTTCGAGGAGGTCCAGGTTGAGAAGAAGGCATGTCAAATTCTCTGCCTCATCGTACTACTGTATCCATAGTGTGGGCACACCTAGTTCGACCGGAACAACAGCCTCCTCGTCGATGGTGAGGTTGAAAGGCATTTCATCCATGGCCATCCTGGGCGTTGTGTGGTAGGCCTAGAGAACACCGGGAAGTTCTTCTGCCCACCTGCGCTTGACTTGGTCTAGCCGGGTTCTGATCCCTTGGAGAATGGTCTGGTTGGTCACCTCAGCTTCCTCATTGGTCTAGGGATGAGCCACCGAGGTGAAACGATGCTGAATGCCGAGCTCGACATAAAATTCTTCAAACTCCCAATTGTCGAACTGCCAGCCGTTATCAGTGATGATGTTGTGGGAAAGCCTAAAGCGGTAGATGATTGACATCTAGAAGAACTGGCAGACCTTGGCTTCCATGATCCGTGCCAGTAGCTCCGCTTCTACCCACTTGGTGAAGTAGTCGATGGCCACTATCAAAAATTTTTGCTGCCCTGATGCTGGGTGAAATAGATCCAGGATGTCCATTCCCCATTGGGTGAACGACCACGGGACAGAGAGCTGGGAGAGCGGCACCACCAATTGATGCTGTACGTGGGCATGGCACTGGCATTGGTCACACCTCTTCATGAAGTCGGCAGCGTCCTCCCTCATAGTCTCCCAGTAGTATCCTTGTCGGAGGGCCTTGTACGTGAGGGTCCTCCTTCCGACATGGTTTTTGCAAATACCTTCATGTATCTCTTGGAGCATGAAGGTTGGCTCTACGAGTCTTAAACACTTCAAGAGTGGATAGGAATAGGATCGGTGGTAGAGCTATCCTTCCATGAGGATGAACTGCGAGTCCTTCTTGATGAGGCCAGCCTCTGCTCGGTCTTCCAGCAGGGTGACATCGGTGATGTATCTGATGTACCCGTTGATCCAGCTCGGCTCCAGGATGACTTACTGCACCTCCACTGGAGCTTCATAGTGTGGGTTTTCAAGGTGTTCGATGCGGGTGCGCCCTAGTGACGAATTCGGCAAGGTTGCGAGTCTTGACAGTGTATCGATGCGAGCATTCTCACCTTGGGAGATGTGAAAGATGCTAAAGTGTCGGAAACCCATCGTGCTCAAGCATACCTGCTCCAAGTACTTCATCATCTGTGGATCTTTGGCCTCATCTTCTCTGAAAACCTATCCGGCCACCAGTTGGGAGTCGATGAAGACCTTTAGGCTCCGTACACCCAGCTCACGGGAGACCCTGAGGCCTGCGAGTGTCTCATACTCCGCCTGGTTGTTTGTCGTGGCGAATTTGAAGCGGAGTGCACATTCAGCTACAACTCCATGGCTGTTGGCGAGGATTAGGTCTGCACCACTTCCACCTGGAATGGACGTGCCATCGACGTGGAGGACCCAGGGTTCCTTCTCAGCTCCGGGCTCCACCTGGTGCTCTAGGGTGGTCTGCTTTGGCTCTTCGTCAAGTCCTGTACACTCGATCAGGAAGTCGGCCAATACCTGGGTCTTTTGGGATGACCTTGGTCAGTACGCGATATCGAACTCACCGAGCTTCAGTGCCCACTTGGCCAAATGTTCAGATGTGTTGGGGCGACTGAGCACAGCCCTCAGGGGCTGGTCTGTCAGGACCATAATTGGATGCACTTGGAAGTATGGCCTAAGGCATTGAGTAGACATGATAAGTACAAAAATGAGTTTTTCGGATCGGGTATACCTGAGCTCAGCATCCTAGAGGAGCTTGTTGGTATAGTACATCAGCTTTTATGATCCATCCTGATATGTGCGGATGAGGACCTAGCTGACAGCTCCAGGGGTGATCGCCAAGTATAGCAGGAGCTCCTCTCCTGTCTCTGGTATGGAGAGCAGTGGCGATGATGCCAGGAAGTCCTTGAGCTCCTCGAAGGCTGTCTCGCATTCCTTTGTCTAGGTGAAGTCATTCATCTTGCGCAACACCTTGAAGAAGGGCAGGCAACGATCCACCGACCTCGAGATGAAATGGCTCAGTGCGGCGATCCGACCCATCAGGCGCTGGACCTGTTTCTTCGAGGTCAGGTGCTCCATGTCGATGATTACCTGGACCTTCTTTGGATTCACCTCAATTTTTCTTTGGGCCACCATGAAGCCGAGGAACTTTCCAGCTGCTATCCCGAAAGCACACTTCACCTGGTTCAGCTTCATTTTGTGCTCCCAGAGATTTTGAAAGGCTTCCAAGAGGTTGGTTACATGGTCCAAACTCGGCTTGCTCATCACGAGCATGTCATCCACATAGACCTACATGTTCTTGCCGATCTGGTCTCTGAAGACCCGGTTGACCAGGCGCTGGTATGTGGCTCCAACATTTTTCAAGCCGAACGGCATCATCTGATAGCAATACATACCTCGGTTGGTGACGAAGGCGGTGTGCTCCTCATCCTCTGGATGCATCCAAATCTGGTTGTATCCGGAGAATGCATCCATAAAGGAGAGCAAGTGGTGCCCCGAGGTGGCATCCACTAACTGGTCGATCTTCGGCAGAGGGAAGTTATCCTTTGAACATGCTCGATTGAGGTCGGTGTAGTCTACATAGATCCTCCACTTTTCATTGTTCTTCTTCACCATAACCACATTTTCCAGCCTGCTCGAAAATTGCACTTCCTAAACGAAGCCAGCTGCGAAGAGTTTGTCCACCTCCTCGTTGATCGCCCTTTGCCTCTCCGGGGCAAAACTCCTCTTCTTTTGCCGCACAGGACGATAATTTGGATCGATGCTCAGCTTATAAGTGACGATCTCAGGTGGGATCCTAGGCATGTCGGCGACCATCCAGGCGAACATGTCAGCGTTGGCCTAGAGAAACTCCAATAGGTGGGCTCGTTCATTATCCTGCAGCTGCGCCTAAATTTGCATCATCTTCGCCGGGTCGGTTCCGAGAGGGTATGAAGCAGGCGCTCGACCGGGCCACCTCTTGGATCTTGCTGAAAGAAAAATGGGGTTGCAAGTGCCTACACTAAGCATGCAACAGCACATGGAGCAGGTATGTATTTTAAAATAATTTTAAAATAGCTGCGGAAACAACCTACTCCGCACAGGATCTAACATATTCAAGATGCATGTACAGGCACAATAAAGCATGAAATGGGCATGTAATATTTATAAACAATTTTATAAAACTAGATTTAGGCATGCATGAAAAATAAAACCAGAAATCTTACCTTATTCCCACTTGGAATAAAGCTGGGATAACCACTGGAATAGCTGGAATACATGGAATAAATTTATTCCTGTCTTCTTCTTCCAACAAGCATTTGGAACGTTGATTTTCTTCCTCTGTTTCAACAGCAGCAAACCCAAACCAAAATGGGAATCTCTTGCTCTCAACTTCTACAACAACAGCAAGGGGATATCTAGATGGAGCTTGCTTGAAAGGAGAGATCTTGGATGGTTATACCAACAAGGTTGAAATCCCAGTTGATGCAGAAATTCAGAATAGAAAACCTGCAACCAAAAACAAGGGAAAGGAAAACCAGCAGCAAGGGAGGTACAATTTGCTCCCAGGTGCTCAAGTGAACACCCTCTTGAGGGGGGACATGCCTGGGGCTCCTCAGATCCGGCTTCTCGTGCGATGCTAGTCACCGGGAACCTCTTGAAATGGTGGGAGGAAGGAAGTAGAAACAGAACACAGTGTTTCAGAAATTATTTTCTCCAAAACAATATTTTTTTCCTCCACTGATTGAGTACAAACAATAGGGAATCAATGCAGTCTTTCTCTCCCAATCTCACACAAGAACCTCAGGCCCAAAAACACCAGTGGAAAGAATGTAGAAGCTCTCAAAGGAAGAATCCCAATCAACGTTCTTCAGAAGTCCAGAATTTATAACCAGCATGAAGAAGTAAAACTGGTGCAATGGGAGAAGAGAAGACTTGCTGGGAAAATGAAAGGGTAGCAGGTATCAAGACGAATCAAATTCGTCATCAACATAGCAATTAAGAGCAATTAAACGTTGGTTTAATTCAGCCAAAATGAGGTGAAATGGGAGAGGAAGAGACGTGTTGAATACCCTGTTCGCCCAAGCCTTAATCAGCGTGTGGATGGTTTAAACCCGGTTCATAACGGATTCAAAAAATCCCAAACTGGTTCTAAATCGGTTCATAATTTAATTAGATCAAAATCCAATTGATAAAAGGCTTGGTCAAGTCCTGGTCACCCTGGAATAATTCTCGGTGGACCCGAAAAAATTCTGATCGATCCAAAACCGGGTCAATCCGAAGAGTGCTCAATCAAACCGTTACCGAAATGATTTCTAATCATAAATCGGTACCTGGACCAGGGAGAGATCCTCTATGGCATGTGATCTCATAGGTTCGAACCTAAGCGGTAGCACTGGAACAATTCCAGTACCAGTATGAGATACCATCTAATAATGGGTCCCGGCGTTCAGATAGGTCGAATATGCAAGAGCAATCAATCGAACCTCTGGCATATGGTTACCGTATAATTCATCCCTTTGACCTCCAATGCTCAGGATGACCTAGGATTAGACTGCCAACCCTAGCTGAGTCAATCCACAACATGTCTCAACCTCGCAAGTCCAATGACTCCTCACTATGACTACCCCGGCCGAGGATTTGCTAAATTGAGACACTATGAGACATTCAATCCAAACTATTTGGACAGGTCAATTCCATCTTGGTCCACCACTGCTCCACAAGTACTTGTCTGTGCCCAGAAACCTTCCATCATTGGATTAGAAATCTGGGTAGTCCGGCACCAAAGTACAAGGAGTTGCTTGCAAGCTACCATGATGACCTCAGGCCAGAGGGACACTGGTGTAGAATGTAAAATGAAACTATGCAACCCTAATGGAGATTAGCAAATGATTAACCAAGCAATTCCCTATTTGCATATAAACAACTCAACATAAACTATCAAAGAGATCTAGTGAAGAAGCTCGAAGGATCTAACAGAAACCTAGTGATCGAGACTATCAGAATAAGAAAGGAATAGGACCAGAAGAGAACCACGCAAGCCAAGCTAGGTCTAATTTAACATTGCAGACTTAATCAACACTAGACATCCTGACATTGGCCCTTCAATTAGAATAGATTCACTCTTGAAGAGGTCTCCCGGATGACATGAACATAATACCACTGAAGGCCCCTCTTGTTTTCTGGATCTATGGCAAGTAAACCTTCCTCTTGAAGCCGGAATCCCGGAGAACCCTGCAACAAAGAAACCCTAAGATGAGTGATTTAACAAGCAATCAACTAGAGAAAAGAAAGAAGGGTGGAAGAGGCATTGAAGGAGATCCATCTTGGCATCATGGTGGAATGCTTGAAGTGGAGTAGGTTGGTCGCCTTGTGATGATCTTCTTGATTCACCCTTGAATGCTGGAGCTAGTTTGAAGTTATGAAAGAAGAGGAAGTCTTTGGCGTTGGGAATGGAAGAAGGAAAGATTAGGGTTGGCGTGGAGGAAGAGAAAGGCTAAGTTACCACATAGACACATAGAAAAAAAACACATAGAAGAAAAAAATACCAACTTCATTCATTAACCATCCTTTTTAATGGGGCATCCCATAGCTTAAATAGAAGCCTTACAATATTTTTTAAAAATTTGAAAACCCATAGGATTAGGAAGATTACAAGGGGGGTTGGAGGATATGGTGGCATTTGTTGCTTGAAATGTGGGGAGTTGGAGGATATGGTGGCATTTGTTGCTTGAAACTCCTTCAAAGCTTGACATGTGGTGCAAGGTGGGGACCACTTGATGAGGTGGCGGTGTCCTTTGGAGCTATTGACATGTGGCATAAAGTGGGGACCACTTGTTGAGGTGGCGACATCCATTGGAGCTTTTGACATGTGGCACAAGGTGGGGGTCACTTGATGAGGTGGCTTCTTCTTGTCTTGATGCTTCATGGACTCATGGATTGGGCTTGATTTAACTGGACCCAACTCTCAATTGCAGGGTTTAACTAAGATATTAAACCAGACCCAACATGGACTCGAAATTAACTGCAAGATTATTTGGACTCAAAAAAAAGAAAAATTACAGGACTTCTCTTTTTCTACTCCAACCACAAGGACTCGGACTTGACCTGAATTGGTTGGAGTCTTTTCCTGATTCTAGTACCCACATCAGACACATATACCCATATCCAATTGTGAGTATCCCTTTGGCAGAAAGGGGCTACACGGAGTCACGTTCAATGAGATATCATATATCCCACTTGCATATCACATTAGTGTCACCACACTCCTTTGGTCAAGAGGATAACCAAACGATGTAAACCACAACAACCTACACTTGATACATTGCCGTCCAGTACAATGTATCCTTTAGTCGTGAACATGGTTTAAGGACCACTTGATATATTCTCTCTATATCGAAGTCAATGTAGTCCTAAGGACTTCATCACATGAAAAAGAATTCATTACAGGAAAAAGTCGGGATGTGATGAGCTGCCAAAAGAATATTTATTAATTCATACAAAGAGTACAATACTCAATTCAACCGCCTACAACCTAGGCGATTGGCTTTGGGACATAATTCCCAACAACTCCCACTTGTACTAAAGCCAATCAGAACAGTATCTAATACCCATTTCCCTTTTACAAAAGTCAAACTCTTTTATTCTGAGGGCTTTAGTAAAAATGTCGGCCAGATTTTCCTTTCCATCGATCTTCATAAGATTGATGTCGTCTCGTTCTACGATCTCTCGTACGAGGTGGTAGCATCACAGAATATGCTTTGTGCGGTGATGAGCTTTCGGTTCCTTAGCTTGAGCAATAGCTCCAGTGCTGTCACAGTACACTAGAACATAACCATCTAGTGAAGATGCCACCCCTAGCTCTCCAAGGAACTTCCGCAACCACACAGCTTCCTTCGTTGCATCTGATGCTGCAAGGTACTCTACCTCGCATACCGAGTCTGTAATTGTCGCTTGCTTGGAACTTTTCTAACAAATCGCTCCTCCATTCATGGTAAATATAAACCCCGACACACTCTTACTATCATCTCTGTCTGACTGGAAACTGGAGTCAGTATACCTCACAAGTTTCAAGTCATATTCTCCATAAATCAGCCATTGATCTTTAGTATTTCTCAAATACTTCAGGATGGACTTAATCACCTTCCAATGCGCCTCACCTGGGTCAGACTGGTATCTACTCACTACTCCTAGTGAGTATGCCACGTCTGGTCTAGTACATGTCATAGCATACATGATAGAGCCTACCGCAGAAGCATAAGGTACTCTACTCATGCGCTCTCTTTCCTCAGGAATTGTCGCATAATCCTTCCTAGAAAGAGTAATTCCAGAACCTATCAGAAGATAGCCTTTCTTTGAGTTTTCCATGCTGATCTGTTTCAGCACAGTATCAATGTACATAGACTGGGACAATCCCAAAAGTCTCTTAGATCTATCTCTATAGATCTACATACCCAGTATGTAAGAAGCTTCCCCAAGTCCTTCATGGAGAACTGAGATGATAACCAGATCTTTATTTCTTGTAATGCTACGACGTCATTCTCGATTAAGAGAATTTCGTCAACATACAGTACCAGGAATACAATTACAGAATCATTAACCCACTTATAGATGCATGGTTCTTCTCCGTTCCTAACGAAGCCATACGATTTGATACACCTATCAAACCGTAAGTTCCAACTTCGAGATGCTTGCTTGAGTCCATAATGGACCTCTGCAACTTGCATCTTTTAACTCATCCGAGGATGTGAACCCTTCAGGCTGTATCATATACACCTCCTTTTCTAGCTCCTTATTTAGGAAAGCGGTTCGGACATCCATCTGCTAGATCTCATAGTCAAAATATACTTCTAAAGCAAGCATAATCCGAATGGATTTGAGCATTGCCACAGAGAAGAAAGTCTTGTCATAATCGATACCATATCGCTGATGATATCCCTTGGCAACCAGACAGGCTTTATAGGTCCCCACCTTCTCATCTGCATCTCTTTTCCTCGTGAAGATCCACTTACACCCGATGGATTTAATCCCTTCAGGCGGATTAACCAATGTCCAAACATTGTTGATCTCCATGGACTCCATTTCGGATCGCATGGCTCCAAGCCATGCCTCAGAGTCAGATCTCAGAAGTGCATCCATATAGGTGATTGGATCCTCATTGTTCTCGTCGAGCTCAATGGGATCGCCATCCCGGACCAAGAAACCATAGTATCTGTCCGGTTGACGTGGTACTCTACCAGATCTCCTAATAATAGGTTCTGGGTGTGATCCAATCACAGCCGGTTCTATGATGTCCTTAGAGTGTATAGGCTCTTCTACTGGCTGAACTTCACCAAGTTCAATCTTAGAGGCTACAATTCCTTCTCTAAGGAACTCCTTTTCTAAAAAGATAGCCCTAAGAGCGACGAACACTTTCTGTTCATCCTCCATGTAGAAGAAATATCCTTTGATTTTCTTAGGGTAACCAATAAACAGGCACCGATCAGACCTAGGACCAAGTTTATCTGAGTCTAAATGCTTTACATAAGCTGGACAACCCCAGACCCGAAGGTGTGAGATTGAGGGCTTACGTCCAGTCCACATCTCATATGGAGTGGAGACAACAGACTTACTCGGAACATTATTTAATAAGTGACAAGCTGTCTTAAGTGCATATCCCCAAAAGGATAGCGGCATAGTTGCAAAGCCCATCATGGATCGAACCATGTCCAACAGGGTTCGATTCCTCCTTTCAGACACACCATTCAACTGTGGTGTTCCTGGAGGAGTCCACTGAGAGAGAATCCCATTCTCCTCAAGTTATGTCAAAAACTCACCATATAGGTATTCACCACCTCGATTAGATCAAAGGGTTTTAATACTTTTTCCAGTTTGTTTCTCTACTTCATTACGATATCGTTTGAACATTTTAAACGACTCAGATTTATGTCTCATCAAAAAGACATAACCAAACCTCGGAAGGTCATCTGTAAACATAATGAAGTATCTATATCCACCTCTGGCACAACTGTCATGGGTCCGCATACATCAGTATGTATGAGACTCAGAAATTCTATAGCTCGTTCACCTTTTCCAGTAAAAGGTGACTTGGTCATTTTACCAAGTAAACAGGATTCACAAGTAGGCAGTGATTCAGAATCACTGACCCTGAGGAGACCTTCTCCTCTCAACTTGTTTATCCTACTCTAGTTTACAAGACCTACCTAGCCTACAGTGCCAAAGATACAGATCACTGATATTTTCTAGCCTTGGGCGTTTGCTAGATGTGTACATTACACTAACAGGTCGTGACAGTATATAAATGACATTATTTAACTTAGCTTTCATTATCACAGAGTTATTCAAAATAACTTGGCAAATATCTCCTTTTATTAATAGTTCAAAACCACAATTGGCCAAAAGGCCTACAGAGATTATGCACATAATGAAATTGGGATAATAATGACAGTCGACTAACTCGACAGTATAGGACTCAAAGACAAGACTCAGAACTCCGATCGCCAGTATTGGAACATGATTTCCATTCCCGACGCTCAAGAACTTTTCCCCATCCTCGAATCTCTTGCTAACTTGCAGTCCTTGTAACGAATTACAAACATGAATATGACTACCGATATCCAATACCCAGTTAACAATATCACAAATAGAGAAATTACAAGGTTTTATCATATAAATACCTTGTCCAGCATTCTGCTGTTTTTCCTTCCTTGGCCTGTTCGGGTCAAGGGATGCTTGGTAAAGAGGACAGTTCCTCTTCCAGTGTCCTCGCTTCTTGCAGTAGAAGCACTTTGTAATAGACTAGTCAGCTTTCACTTTCCTGGTCTAACTCGGGCCAGGAGCATTCAGCACCTTCTTTCCCTTCCTTTTGTTCTTTCCTTTTTTAAAGGGATGATGACTTCTAAAACCTCCCACTAAATTCACCATCCCCTTGTTCAATTGGTGGTCTTTCTCGAAAGTCTACAGTAATCCCATCAAACCATGGTAATTGACTACAGGCTTATTCATTCTATAATGGTCAAGAAAGTCAAGATAGGAGGAGGGTAGAGAATTCAAGATCGCATCCTTGCCGAGTTGCTTATGCAAGGGACATCCGAGCTTGCCCAACTTTTCAATCAACTCGATCATGTATAATACATGATCAGTGACAGAACCACCATTCGACATCTTGGCATTGTAGATTGCACAAGACACTTTGTACCGCTCTACATCATCCGATGTGCTGAAAGATTCCTTCAACTTTTGAAGAATCTCATCTGGTTGGGCCTCCTCAAACTTGTGACTGAACTCATCGTTCATTGCTACTAGCATGATGCATCGGACAGTAGTCCGATCAGAAACCCACTTCTGATAAGTGTCCCTGACTGAACTCCGAGCATTGGCAGAGAGAATTTCAGGTGCCGATCCGTTCATGCTCCAGGACAATCTTCAACTTTCGATACCAACTATCAAAGTTGTGACCCTTCAACTTCTCATTATCGAGAAGTGACCGGAGCGAAAGATTTGAAGACATCTGAAAGAAAAAAACAAGACCATATTAGAGTATGAATTAATTAATTAACCAAAAGACTTGAACTTTAGTCTAAAGGTCTCTCCCACTAATTTTTCAGATTGGGAGCCTCTAACTCCAATCCGTGAAATCACTATTTCATAGTGGGTACTGAAATCCAATAGACCACGTACGAGCCCGACTATGGCCAGCTCATCCATACGCGCCTAAAGGTAGGTTCACCAACCAATTGCTTCCCTAGGCAACTTCCAGTAATTTATTTTGCCCCAGAGAGCACCCCAATCGGCCTAGGGGCCTCTTATTGCAGTTCTCCGATTAGGTCCAACCATTAACATGATAAATCCAATACTTCCAGCCAACAAATGACCAAGTCCGACTATGGCCGGCTCACCTGATCACCATCAAAAAGGTTGCACTGAATCATCATCAATAAGAAAGCAATTCCAATAACTGGATGCACACCCATTCTATGGAACTGCCGATGAACACCAAGTTAAAGGATACATTACTAACTCACTTAATGGGAGGCTAAGACACCATCAACTCTTTGACTTAGTCTTTTTTAGGACCTAATAATTTTAGAGAATTTTAGGTTGTGACAGATGAATAAGACAAGAACATGGATCATCCTCCCACTGAACAAACCAGTTTTCAGAAGGGTTGAACCAATTCAACAATTGATCCATGGGCACCTACTGATCAGTTAGACTGATCAACCTGGGTGACATGGGTTAACTTGAGTCAATGAGCTTTGCTATACAGTTCTGGTCGACACGACTGGCCAGGTAGGTGAGATCATGGATGAATATCCACCATTAACTGTCTTTCCTAGACACCAACCAAGTTGGCCAGGAAAGAGGTAGCCTCATACAACCATGATCACAATACCAAACCTACCTCGACACCAATCGGTTTACCAGACTCGATCAGACTAGCCTAAAGACTCGAGCTTCTACGGAGCCACTAATTAGATCCATTTTACATGAATGGACTAACCCATCTAATTATTAGATAGTTCTAAAAGAAGGACCTTAATCAACTTTTGATTAGTCTTCATATTATCCAGTTCAACTAAACCTAGGTCTAACCCAAAACATGGACCCAATTAGACAGCTAGCCCAATTAACCCAATTGGCTTATTTAAATGGCATTAGATTTCATAAACCCCAAGATAACTTGTCATTTAATTTAATCATACAATTCAAAATTAAAACATGTAAAACTTATTTTACATATAACTTCATGCATCATATCTAGTCATATTCCTTTATAAATATTACATGCCAAAAATGTATATGAATTAAAACAATTTTAATTTCTTTAATTTCCTTAAAAGATCCTTCTGAAAAGGCCAACACCGACGAACCGCATCGTGCCAAAGACACACGGCCATGGTGAAGGTCTCAACTAGGTTCCTAAAAGTACTCCTTAATCATACCTTATGATTAAGATACAAATACATACCAAAAATTAAACATTTTAATCTACTATACATGCAATCAAGATATGTTACTCAACCTGGTACTCTGATACCACTGAAAGAAAAACGGGATTGCAAGTGCCTACACTAAGCATGCAATAGCACAGGGAGCAGGTATGTATTTTAAAACAATTTTAAATAGCAGCGGAAACAACCTACTCCGCATAGGATCTAACATATTCAAGATGCATGTATAGGCACAACAAGGCATGAAATGAGCATGTAATATTCATAAACAATTTTATAAAACTAGATCTAGGCATGCATGAAAAATAAAATCAGAAATCTTACCTTATTTCCACTTGGAATAAAGCTAGGATAACCACTGGAATAGCTGGAATACTTGGAATAAATTTATTCCAGTCTTCTTCTTCCAGCAAGTGTTTGGAACGTTGATTTTCTTCCTCTATTTCAACAGCAGCAAACCCAAACCAAAATGGGAATCTCTTACTCTCACCTTCTGCAACAACAGCAAGGGGATATCTAATTGGAGCTTGCTTGGAAGGAGAGTTCTTGGATGGTTGTACCAACAAGGTTGAAATCCCATTTGATGTAGAAATTCAGAACAGAAAACCTGCAACCAAAAACAAGGGAAAGGAAAACCAGTAGCAAGGGAGGTACAATCTGCTCCCAGGTGCTTAAGTGAATACCCTCTAGAGGGGGGACACGCCTGAGGCTCCTCAGATCTGGCTTTTCGCACGATACTAGTCACGGGAACCTCTTAAAACGGTGGGAGGAAGGAAGTAGAAACAGAACACTGTGTTTCAGAAATTATTTTCTCCAAAACAATATTTTTTTCTTCCACTGATTGAGTACAAACAACAGGGAATCAATGCAGTCTTTCTCTCCCAATCTCACACAAGAACCTTGGGCCGAAAAACATCGGTGGAAAAAATGTAGAAGCTCTCAAAGGAAGAATCCTAATCAACGTTCTTCAGCAGTCCAGAATTTGTAACCAGCGTGAAGAAGTAAAACCGGTGCAATGGGAGAAGAGAAGACTTGCTGGGAAAATGAGAGGGCAGCAGGTATCAAGATGAATCAAATTCATCATCAACACAGCAATTAAGAGCAATTAAATGTTGGTTTAATTCAGCCAAAACAAGGTGAAATGGGAGAGGAAGGGACATCTTGAATACCCTGTTCGCCCAAGCCTTAATCAGCGTGTGGATGGTTTAAACCCGGTTCATAACCGGTTCAAAAAATCCCAAATTGCTTCTAAACTGGTTCATAATTCAATTAGTTCAAAATCCAATTAATAAAAGGCTTGGTCAAGTCCTGGTCACCCTGAAACAATTCCCGATGGACCTGAACAAATTCTGATCGACCCAAAATCGGGTCAATCCAAAGAGTGCTCAATCAAACTGTTACCGAAATTATTCTTAATCATAAATCGGTATATGGATCAGGGAGAGATCCTCTATGGCGTGTGACCTCATAGGTTTGAACCTAGGCGGTAGCACTAGAACAATTCCAGTACCATAATAAGATACCATCTAGTAATGAGTCCCGGTGTCCGGATAGGTCGAAGATGCGAGAGCAATCAATCAAACCTCTGACATATGGTTACCGTATAATTCATCCCTTTGATCTCCAATACTCAGGATGACCTAAGATTAGACTGCCAACCCTAGCTGAGTCAATCCATAATATGTCTCAACCTTGCAAGTCCAGTGACTCCTTACTAAGACTATCCCGGTCGAGAATTTGCTAAATTGAGACACTACGAGACATTCAATCCAAACTATTTGGACAGGTCAATTCCATCTTGGTCCACCACTACTCCACAAGTACTTGCCTGTACCCAGAAACCTTCCATCACCGGATTAGAAATTCGGGTAGTCCAGCACCAAAGCACAGGGAGTTGCTTGCAAGGTACCATGATGACCTCAGGTCAGAGGGACAGATATACCCATATCCAATAGTGAGTATCCCTTTGGTAGAAAGGGGCTACACGGAGTCACATTCAATGAGATATCATATATCCCACTCGCAGATCACATCAGTGTCACCACACTTCTTTGGTCAAGAGGACAACCAAATGATGTGAACTACAACAACCTACACTTGATACATTGCCGTCCAGTACAATGTATCCTTTGGTCATGAACCTGGTTTAAGGACTACTCGATATATCCTCTCTATATCGAAGTCAACGTAGTCCTAAGGACTTCATCACATGAAAAAGAGTTCATTACAGGAAAAAGTCAGAATGTGATGAGCTGCTAAAATAATATTTATTAATTCATACAAAGAGTACAATACTCAATTCAACCACCTACAACCTAGGGGATTGGCTTTGGGACACAATTCCCAACACCTATGCCCTTTGGTCGAGGTTGTCTGTGCTAGGGTCGTCCTCAGTAGCCTTGGCCCTGGGGACAGTTTGGAGGCAATGTTGGATTGGTTGAGGTGCCCCCCTCATCTCCCCGACATCGTAGGAAGTTGAAAACTGCACCAATAGCCGCTTTATGGAAATGACCGCGTTGAGCAGGTTGAGCCTGGGTCGGCCAAGTATCATATTGTAGGCTGAGGGGAGCCTAACAACTATGAAGGTCATCATGACGGTACTCTACCAAGGTAACCTCCCCTTCGACTCCTACGAAGTCGCCCATAAAACCAACGAGGGGTGTATGCACGGGCCTGAGCTGAGTAGAAGATATATTCATACTGGAGAAAGCATCGTAGAAAAGCACATCCATGGAGCTTCCACTGTCAACCATGATCCATTTTACAGGATGTTTCGCTATCGTCATCTCGACGACCACGGTATCATTGTTTACATTTTTATTTTCATCCTCCATTTCCTCGCAAAGGGAAGTACATTCTCAAAATTCCCCCCACCCCGGCCCTTCTTAGAAGCGTGCTCGACTCCCCAGCATATCATTCCCACTAGCTTCTTGGTAGGGTGGTTGTCGAAGGCAAGGACTTGGGGGAGTGCGGCGAGTGCCTGAGGTTCCGTTAGGGGTCTGCCCCCCATGAACCTTTCGAGGTAGCCCCTCTTTTTGAGTTCTTCAATTTCTCTCTTGAGGTTGCGGCAGTCCTTGGTGTCGTGGTTGTGGTCGCGGTGAGACTGGCAGTATTTCATCTTGTCGTGACTGTCAGATCGCTTCAATGGAGGTGGGCACCTCAGGTAGCACTCACCCTCGATCTCCATGAGAATTTTCGCCCTCGGGGCGAGAAGAAGAGTGAAGCTCTCTTCCAGGATGGGGTCTCTCCTTGGCTTCGGCCCCTGGTGGAAGTTCATTGCGGCTGGTCCGGGCTTCCACAGCATGGAGGTCTCCCCGGGAGCTGTCTTCCTCAGGGGCCTTCCGTCCAGCTCCCTCCTCGTACGATCTGCCTCCTCGACATGGATGTACTTTTGGGCACAGAGGAGGAGCTCAGAGTAGGTCTTGGATGGCTTCTTGTCAAGAGAGTAGGTCAGGCAGGAAGTCCTGAGCCCTCTCTTCAATGCTAGCATAGCGACTAGCTCATCAAGGTTATAGATCTCTAGTGCGGCAGCCTTGAAGCAGGCCATATAGTCCCATAGGAGCTCGGGATCCTGCTGCCTGATGGAGAAGAGGTTGTCTGCCTCTCGTGGCACCTTCTGGAAGGCATCGAAGTGGGCCACGAACTTCCGCTCCAGCTGAGCGAATGAGCTAATGCTCTCCGGCTCCAGGCGGGTGAACCACACCCGAGCTACTTTCCAGAGAGTAGCAAGGAAGGTGATGTAGAGGAGAGCGTCGGTTACTCCCTGGACTCTCATGAGAGCCTTGTAGCTCTCAAGATGATCCAGGGGATCGGTGATCCCGTCGTAGAGATCCACCTATGGCATGCGAAACCGACTCCGAATCGGCTCCTCTTGGACTTCTCAAGAGAGAGGGGGATGGGCGTCATAGCCCGTTGGCTCGCTGGTGGAGCCTTGTAGATTTGCAAACTGGTGGGACAGTTATGCCAGCTTGTGCTCATGCTCCTCCAGGTGCTTCTCCGCCATGTGCCTGATGGCCTCGTTAGTAGAACCCTCCACGGAGAATGAAGGAGCTGGAGAATGTGACGTGAGGCAGTGTCCATGATGGGAGATTTTGCCTTTTTGAACTTGGTGGGCTCTAGCTGTTACCCGCTCGAGGGTCAGGGACCGGCTCTCTCGATTGAAAGATCTGGCACATGGCCTCTTCGTCGATGTCTGGTGGCTTCCCCGGTGGTCAATGGTGGCCCACGGCTGTGAAGGCCTTCCTTCGAAGGAATGCAGGCTATCGCGGGGTGCTGTGGCATGGGCCGCGGGAGTTCCTGATTGCTGGTGGGTAGCCAAGGATCGGTGTTGGTGCTGAAGCTAGCGCACTGCTGTAGTAAGAATCTGCATCTGCTGGATGAGTGCAGCAAGCTGGGTTTCCATCGGAGGTGGTTGAGCTAGAGCGGGAAGCTCCCTTTCTGGGCTGTGCAGGTCTCCACGGGAAGGGGGATCTCCCGCATAATTGGTGGAGACTTCTTTCGCTCGTGTCTTCACCATCCTCCCAGTAGGTTGCTTGCAAAGGGGATCTTTCACCCCTACCTGGCATTCCAATCTATTGCCACCTGGATTGTCGTGGCCTGTAGCTGAGGGCGAGGTTGAAACACACTCCTATCATGAGGATTCCTGCTCGGATGGTCGGGCCTGCAAAATAAAGTAGTGACTCGGGCCGGGGATTCCGGTGGGGGCACTATGACGGTCAAGTCAGTTATGACTTAGGGGAACAGATCCTCCTGGTTGAGCCCCGTGTATGGACTCCACTTTAGGAGAAGTCGTGAAATGGAAAAGTGCGAGCGGTCCAAGCACAAATCGCGGGAGTGACAGCAGAGGAAAGCTCGAACTGTGGGTTGTGTCTATCTAGACCCCTCCTGGGGGTTTCACGGTAGCCTCGAGCATTGTCTTCCTATGCATTGCTCCCTCCTTGCCCGTTGGACCTCACTCCACTGGAAAACTTAGCTTGAATGTGTTCTTGTTCGTGTGTATTACCTCATTTAAACCTGGGAGACCCCTTTTTGTTAGGACGTTGCCCGTTGCTTACCTCAGGATCTCCCCCATGCCTATGGGCACGTGCGGCGATGTTTCATGCCGTGGAAGGGTTGCCTTTCCATTTCGATGGTATGAAAGCTATCATTCGTACTGACATTCCTTTTGGTCGCTCCCTTTTAGGCAACTTTATAGGGCCTCGATTGGCGGGCTGCCCATCTCCTAGATTTGGATCCGCTGGTTGACTTCCAATTTTGGAGGGTACAGGTGGTTGGCAAAAAATGTAGAGCCTCGATCTGAAGATTCCTTCCATTCTGGTATAAGTGGCAACTTGGACCATCATCGTAATTTGGTAGGCATCTTTTCATAGTCCTTGGGTGTCAGGCCGTCGTACAGGGAGAGTGGTGACCTCTTTCGGCTGCAGACCTCTTCGTCCGAGGTGGAGCCAATCTAGAGTGGCGGAGCTCGACTTAGGCCTCGACATCTCGACCCGGAGGGAGCGCAACCAGGCGAAGGAGCGGAGGAGCTCGACTTCAGCCTCGACATCTCGACTCAAAGGGAGGACGGCCGGGTGAAGGGGCGGAGGAGCTCGACTTCGGTCTCGATGTCTCGACCCGAAGGGAGCGCGACCGAGCGAAGGAGCAGAGGAGCTCGACTTCGACCTCGATGTCTCAACCCGGAGGGAGCACGGCCGGGCAAAGGAGTGAAGGAGCTCGACTTTCGGGTGAAGGAGTGGAGGAGCTGGACTTCGGCCTCGACATCTCGACCCGAAGGGAGCGTGGCCGGGCGAAGGAGCGGAGGAGCTCGACTTCGGCCTCGGCATCTCGACCCGAAGGGAGAGCGGTCGGGCGAAGGAGTCCAGAGATGTCTCACGTGGTGGCTTTGTTCGCCGTGGCATCCGACAAGGGTCCCATGTCAGCAATCCTGCCACATCAATTAGAACAACACTGATCACATCTTCGGACAAAATCTATAGATTTTCCTAAAGGATTCTATAGATCCTAAGGATCTGCCCCCCAGGTAATCCCGACATATACATTCATGCATTTTCCTGAGAGCATAATCGGCATATGATGGTCCCAAGCATTTCAACAGAAGTTGTGTAAAGGATCTTTTATATAAAGTCACATCTAAGATCACATACTAGGAAGCCATCCAATGAAGTCGTTTAGCTTCAAGCTTGTTTTCATGTAACGTGCCTTCATTCAAAAATTTAAGGATGGGATCCATCTAGGAGGGCTCATGTTCGATCGGATACATTTCTATTATGGATTCGGATATGCTGGGGTCTTTAAGATATTCCACATATATTCGGCTAAGGGAGTCTGGAGCGGTGGTTGCAAGACATGAAAGAGCATCGGCCCGAGAAATTTATGTTCAGGGCACGTGAACAATTTTAAAATATCCCAACTGGGATATTAGGCTTTGCACCTTCTCCAAATACTGAATCATAATGGGATTCCGAGCTTCGAATTCAGCTTTTACTTGATTCACCACCAACTGGGAATCCAAAAAGACCTTAATCTTTCTAAGCTCCAATTTTTGAGTAATTCTGAGTCCAGCAATGAGAGCTTCATATTCTGCCTGATTATTTAAAGCTTGGAAAGAAAAACGGATAGCATATTCTATAACTTAACCATTCAGACTGGCCAAAATGAAACCAGCTCCACAGCCATTGGCATTGGAGGCACCATTTGATGCAGGACGGAACTCTAACATGATGCATGTAGATGAATGACATGAAAAGTATAAGAAAATCATATTAAAATAAATAACGATTTCAGATTATGTTATTGGTTTATGCCCGAAAAAAGACTAGACTAAGTTAGGGTTTCATGCAACAATTAGAATTCCTATCCATATGCTAGAACTATCAAAGAAATAAAAAAACTAAAGGATCCTAGGTCTAAGAAAGCCTATTAGGTGCATGTTCAATCTTCAACAAAACAAAAAAAGTGAGGTGGGATGGGGTCTACATACCTAGCAATGATTTCTCGTTGTTGTAGAAGAGATCGCTCAACTCATATCAGTGCCTGGATATTCCGGTCACTTTCTCGCGAATCCGTCAACTTTTTATCAGATTGGTTTGGGGGCAAAGAAGAATTCATCCAAAGGGCATGGCACTGAAGGGATCCCACAAATGTTAGGGGTTAGTGTCAAGGATGATGGAAAAAATATGAAACTAGAAAAAAGATGGAAGAGTGGTGCGGACACCGACAACGGTCTTCACTCACTATGGATCGACTCCTGATGCAGCACATCCAATCCCGACTTGCAGAACAATTTTATCTTGTTAGAATAATACAAGCAAGGCAACTATCAGGACAACTACCAGTCAACTACCAGAGCAACTAACAATCAACTACCATCAAATGACTACCAAGCAACTACCTCTCAACTTCTCATGGGATTACTACATCATCATGCCACTTCACCAAGCTTAGAGGGTGCCACATCATCATCCACATCATCAAGCAATGCCACCTAATGGGATTGCCACCCATGTGCCACCTCATCCATGGAAGTGGGCGACCAAGAAGTGGTGCGGACACCAAAGGCACCAGAATAAGGCAGAGGCTTCTCAACCCTCTGTGGATCACTTAAATGACATTCGAGTCCACTATAATAAAGTTTAGTCCAGCTGAGTTGTTTTCATTTAAGTCCTGTAATTATTTAGCTCATGTTGAGCTAGTCCAGTCCAATGTTAGTCAGCTCATGTCGAGCTAATTTTTTTTTTTGAGTCATGTTCAACCATATTGAAGACTCAAGACCACATCATACAAGTGAAGACCAAGTCCAACCTGATTGAAGACATGGATGTTGAGCCCGAGTCCAACCTAACTAGAAGACATGAAGATCCCCGAAGGAGAATTAAAACAAGTGCAAACCTGAAGCCTGGAGACCAGCCAGAAGGAAACTAGGCCAGCCCAGGCCCAGGAAGAAATTAGGGCGCCCCTCCTTAGAATTACCTTCCCCTTGGTCGACCACTTATGGTCACCCCCTTGGCCGACCAAGACAAGGAGAGGGAGTCTCCTTCCTTTTAAGATTTTCTACCTAGGTTGCCATGTATTCCTAGTTAGAGTTTGTAAGGGAAAAGGAGTCCTATGTAAAGTCTAAAGTACCCTTACTTGGGGCCCAAGGTTAAGGGTCTATTTAAGGGACCCTAGCCTCTTGTATGAAGAGAGAGTTTTGATGAAGGGGGTGACCATTGAGTTGTGTGATACCCTGCTATGTGCATAAAGGGGTTTGTGAGAGTTCTTCTTCCCAGTGCTGCAATCATCTTCCTGCTGCCAACAAGCATCTCAGATCCCTGGATGCCCACTCCAAAAGAAGCCTTCCCTTGCTATTTTTTCTTTGTTTTCTTGTTCCTTTGTGAGTTTTCTAACCCCTGACAGGTCGTTTATAGGTCCCTGAGTTCCTACGAATCCAACGACTCCAGCCAAGCCTCAATCGGATCACCGAGCAGAAAGCCGGGTATCCGCGGGTCTTTGGCTCGATTTTCTAGGCCGCATCCATCGAGGAACGAGAGACCCTTTGCTGCGATCTTCACAGACGTTGTCAGGTACACCCCTCTACCTCAGTAGTTTTATTGTAGGAGAACTTGCCCTAACCGAGGCTTCTCAGCCCCGGCGATCCTTCTTTTCTACTTTTCTAGGTCCTAATCTGCATGCTGATCTTCTAAAATTCATATAAAATTTTCTACAACTTATTTTAATCTAAAATTTGGGAATTAATCACTCAACCCCACATATAAAACATAAAAAAAAAAATTTACATACATATTAGTCCCCCATCAAGAAGGAGTCAAATTCAAATTTGGGTGGCCAAACTAAACCTCCACCTTATGTAACCACATCATCCCTATCTCTCCAACCATCCCATGTATCTCTCAACCATCCCATGTATCTTTCCTCTCTTTTAAATTTTAAACAAAGGGCTTGGTAGCTTATAAAAGGAGATCTAACGCCCCATTGTATGGAGTTGATTTGTTTTAGGGATAAAATAAAATGAAGAAGAAGGTCTTTGTCTTGCCATTACTTGAGTATTTGTGATGTTCTCTTATAGCTTTAGATAAAATTTTAGTTTGAAATTTGAGAAGCAATTCTTCTTTGGGCGTGCAACCTCCATCTATTTTCAAGTGTCAATTCCATTTTCTAGAAGAAGACATCAAGGAGACACCCTTTCATGGATCCCACCTACCCCAACAAGAGTTTCTCAAGCCTCCATAAGAAGAACAATTCTTATGATCTCCTCTTTTCTTTTGTGTTTTGATCTTTTCAAATATTCCATTTCTAATCCTTTCCTTGCAGGGTTCTCTTTAATCCGGAGTTCAAGAGCTCGTCGTCTTGCCAGAGGAACACGAATGGTGGGGTGTATTTCCTCGGAACGATCATCTTCTCATCCAGGATTGGTTTATTCGAATGCTACTACGGGTCTATCACTTCAAAAAGAGAGCTCATCATTGGTAACAAATCTTCCTCATCACTTCATTTCTGATCCATTGAAGGTTAACCTCTAGGTTCTTAATCCTTTAGCCTTAGATTTAATCTTCTTTTAGGATAATCTGGCTATTATTATGGCATATGTTTAATAATTACCAAATCTTTCTCTAGGTCTTGCTTGAGTCTCTTAGATTGAAAGCTGGTTCATGTGTTTAGGTTTTCATTGCTCAACTTTTAACTCATCCTCAATAAAAAGCATTTTCATGCCATATCATTTTGGTATCAGAGCATGGTTGGATTAGGGTAGGATTTGCATAGATGCTGAAATTCATTGTTTGCTGGAATTCTGCACATAGAGTTTTAATATCTTGCATAACCTGTTAAGTGTTTGCATAAATGCATGTTAAATACCAAGGTGAAATCAGGTTGTCCTACTATAAGGGGGAATCCTTATAGTGTAAGGTTGTCCTATCTTGGTCATTACTATAATTAGTATAGATTAATTTCTCAATTGTCTTACTTGCTGGAATTTTCTGAATCTATGCTATATGGTCTGATAAATGAAATGTTTTTCTCAATATAGAACTCAGAATTTAGTGATTCTTATTTTGTTAGATCTATTATAATTGATAGAAGTTTTCATAATTTTTCTAGAATTTTTAGTTAACTGTAGAATTTTCGAGCTGTAATTTAGTACTGTTATGTCTAAAATTCCAGTAGAGTTAATTTTCAGCATGGTTGTGTCCATTCATCTTAACTCAATTAAGGGCACCAATATGACATGGGGGCAGGATTGATCACCTGTCCTTAGTCCAAGAACAACAACCCTCATTGTGCATCGAACCCAATCCCCTAATTAAAATTGAGTAGAACCTTAATTGCCCTAGTGGATTAAGGACATCAATTGGTCGAGTCCTGGTTAGGTCAAGTCATTGTGTCAACTAGTCTTGTGTGTACCCTATTACTTGATGACTAGGATTGGAACTAAGGGCTTGGGTACTGATCCGTCTACCGGGCCAATTCCACCGGGCCTAGGCAGGCCAAAGAAGGGATCTCACACTCCCCTTGTTCTGACATCAGGCCAAGTGTAGAGTTACTACAATCTAGTTTGCCACCTTGATTAGGCGACTAGTTTGGGACTCTAGGTCTAGTTCAAGTCAATTGGGACAAGCTTGTGCAACCAATTCTTTACCTATTTTTTGAAGCTGGTATCAAGGATCGAGGTTAAGTGGTTAAGCCTAAGCGGTTCTTGTGGTTTTTAATTAGGTCCCAGCGAGAGCTGGGGAAACCTCCCACAGACCCACCTCCTGACTGGCCAGTGGAAAAGAGTAGTTGTTGGTTTAATTATACCTAGCCAACTCAGTTTATTTGAGCTTACAGCTCTAGAAAACCTTGGCCTGAGTTTGAGTCCACTTGCATGCATGACAACTAGAGCAGGGACATCATATTCACCAGCCCAAGCCCAGTCAAGTGTAGCCATGGACCAAAATCTTGGAAATCTGATTAAAGCCTTGAATGATCAAGTGGCCCAACTAAACAAAAATTTGACTGAGCAATTGGCCCAAACCAACCAGAACGTGGCCCAGACCAACCAGAGCATGAATGATCAATTAGCCAACATCACGACTAGGTTGGATCAATTAGAAAGTAAAACTCTTGGAGGAAACCATGAAGTCCAGAATGATCCCGAACCCGATCTTGAACCTGAGTTTGAAACACCAGTCAACCCTAGAAGGGTTCCACGCCAAAACCTTTTCCATGAGCCCAACCCTAGGAGACCTCAGCAAGATCATTTCTGTGAACCAAATCCTAGGGGGCCCAATCATGAGCAAGCCCATGAACCCAATCCAAGGAGAGTCTATCTTGAGCCCACTTATGAAGCAAATGTCAGGAGACCCACTCCAATTCAGTTAGACTAAGATGATCGAGCCATAAAAAATGTTAGGTTGGAAGCACCCACATTTGATGGAATCTTAGATCCAAAAATTTACATCGATAGGGAAGGAGAAATGGACCAGTATTTTGACTGGTATGACATGACTGAGGAAAGAAAATGTAAGTTTGTGAAACTAAAGTTGGTAAGACAAGCTAGGCTCTACTGGAGAATGTTGAGCGATTAGCTAGGCAAAGAGGTGATGTGCCTATAGTAACCTAGAGAGCGATGAAACTTAGGCTTAGGGAGAAATACCTTTCTATGTCCTACCACCAAAGACCCCTAGATCAATGGCAAAGACTTACTCAAGGAAATAGGAGTGTTGCAGAGTACATTGCCAAATTTGATGAGTTTGTAATGAGGAGCAATGTTGATGAATCTAAGTCGGTAACTCTGTCTAGATTTAGAGCCGGACTGAGGGAAGAAATCCGGAAGGAATTATTCATGAGGGAAGTCCATGATCTAGAACTGGCCTATCATATAGCTAAAGATGCTGAGAGATTTCATAGGAGTCCAGTTTATCGTAGACCCGATGCCCCTAGGATTAGTGTACCTAATCAGCAGATAGGACCCAGTTAGTCTAGATTCAACTGATCCAATCCTAATGCACCTGTGACCCGAAGAGATGATAAAGGGAAATCACCTGAAGTCCAAAGAAATCCGAATGCATGTTTCAAATGTTAGAAGGTAGGTCACTATGCTAGCAACTGTCCAAATCGATCCTTACACATAGGGGAAGTAGATGAGGAAGCCATAGAACCCCAAGATGAGTGTGAAGAGGAAATATACTAGGCGGATGAGAATTTGGCTGAAGAATATGAAGGTGATGAAGCCCTGGCAGATCATGATCTTTTAGGAGTGGTTAGGTGTATCCTCACCCAAACCAAAGACCAAGAAAACTGGCGTAGAACTAGTATCCTACAGACATTCATCAAGATAACGAGAAAGTGTATAAGGTCATCTTAGATAGTGGTAGCTGTGTCAATGCCATATCCACCAACACAGTCAAAAACCTAGGATTGTCCACTATACCCCATCCTAATCCATATGAGGTATCCTGGATAGACTCAACCTCTATTTCCATCAAGTCTAGGTGCATAGTTACCATCCAGTTCCAGTCTTACCAAGAGAAAGTTTGGTGCGATGTTCTTCCAATGGGAGTTAGCAGTATCATTTTAAGATGACCATGGTTATACGATCATGACGTTATACTCTATAGTTGCTCTAATTCATGCTCATTTACTCATAATGGGAAGAAGATTGTAATCCATTCTTCTCCACCTAAGGACCCAATTAAAAGAGGATCTAGCCAATTGAGAGATAAGACACAAGGGATAAAGTGATCACTGCTAAAGAATTAGAGTAAGAGATTAGCAATGGTTCACCTGTTTGGGTTTTGACAACTAAGGAACATCAAGAGCCCTCCCCAAAAGAACAACCTCAGGAAGTCGTTGAAGTGCTAGATGAGTTTAAGGATGTTTTCCCCGATGAGTTACTCGACCAACTCCCACCCCTTAAGGACATCCAACATGCAATAGACTTAGTCCCTGGAGTGACCTTATCGAACCTTCTCCATTATAGAATGTACCCTACCGAACATCAAGAATTGCAACGACAAGTAGGAGAACTTCTTAGGAAAGGATTCATTAGGGAGAGTTTAAGCCCATGCGCAGTCCCAGCCTTACTCACCCCTAAGAAAGATGGCACGTGGAGGATGTGTGTCGATAGTCGTGCCATAAATAAGATCATGGTAAAATATAGGTTTCCCATCCCCAGATTGGATGACATGCTAGATATGATGGCCGGTGCGACAATATTTTCTAAGATTGACCTGAAGAGCGTCTATCACCAAGTTAGGATTAGACCAGGGATGAATGAAAGACTGCCTTTAAGACTAAGGATGGGTTATTTGAATGGGTAGTCATGCCTTTTGGACTATCAAACGCCCCTAGCACCTTTATGAGAATCATGAACCAGGTCCTACAATCCTTTATCGGAAAGTTTGTCATTATGTATTTTAACGACATCCTTATCTATAGTAGGACTAGAGATGATCATTTGAACCATCTGAAGCAAGTATGTTTGGCACTTAGGAAGGATAATCTCTATGCCAATTTGAAGAAATGTGATTTTGTGACTACTAGAGTTATCTTTCTAGGATTTGTCGTAACCCCTGAAGGAGTATCTGCTGACCCTAAGAAGATTAGAGCAATTGTAGACTGGCCAACACCCAATAATATTCATGAAGTAAGAAGTTTTCATGGCCTCGCTACATTTTACAGAAGATTCATTAGAGGGTTTAGCACCATAGTTGCTCCTATTACGTATTGCATTAGGAAAGGCAATTTTGAATGGACAAAAGCTGCTGATAAGGCCTTCCTAAACATTAAGGACAGGATGACACAAGCACTGATCTTAAGATTACCCGATTTTTTAAGATTTTTGAGGTAGCTTGTGATGCCTTTGGAGTAGGAATTGGAGGAGTCTTAAGTCAAGAAAGTCATCCAGTGGCATTTTTTAGTGAAAAGCTGAATGAGGCTAGGATGAAATACTCAACCTATGACAAGGAGTTATATTCGGTAGTTCAGGCTTTGAGGTACTGGAAACACTATCTGCTACCTCAAGAGTTTGTCTTATTCTCGAATCATGAAGCCCTTAGGTTTCTTAGCTCCCAGAAAAAGTTGAACCCTAGGCATGCCAAGTGGGTAGAGTTCATCCAAGCCTATAGCTTCGTCCTAAAGCACCGTGCAGGAGCTGAGAATAGGGTTGCTGATGCCTTAAGTCGTAGAGCGTTGCTTTTAAATTCATTCAGCACTAAAGTCATAGGTTTTGAGAGACTTAAGGAGGAATACGAAACCTGTCCAGATTTTGGTGAGATCTATCAGGCTTTACATCTAGGACCATCTAGCAATCATAGTGACTATACCCTTCTAGATGGTTATCTTTTTAGAGAAAATAGGCCCTGTGTTCCAAGAACCTCCTTAATGGATTTTCTAGTTTGGGAGACACATGCTGGAGGTTTGGCTGGCCATTTTGGGCGAAACAAGACTATCTTAGCTGTTGAGGAACAATTCTACTGGCCAGGCCTTAAGAGATGGTAGCAAACCTTGTAGCCCGATGTAGGACATGTGCTGTTGCAAAATAGCAGAAACAGAATACCGGGTTATACACTCCTTTACCTGTACCTGAGTGTCCATGGCAGGATCTTAGCATAGACTTTGTTCTAGAGTTACCCAAGATCATTAGAAAACATGATTCAATCTTTGTAATGGTCGACTGGTTTTCGAAGATGGCCCATTTCCTACCTTGCTCCCAAACTTCTGATGCCTCTAGGGTAGCCAAGCTCTTTCTTGATCAAGTAGTCAGGCTACACGGGCTACCAAAAACCATTGTTTTTGATAGGGATGTCCGTTTTACAAGTTACTTCTGAAAACCCTTTGGCACCTATTAGGAACCAGACTGAAATTTTCAACTGCCTACCACCCCCAAATTGATGGACAGACCGAAGTTGTGAATAGAAGTCTAGGGAATTTGTTAAGATGTCTAGTGGGAGATAGTCTAGGAAACTAGGATTTGTTATTGTCTCGTGCTGAGTTCGCTTATAACAGTTCGGTCAGTCGATCTACGGGCAAAAGTCCATTTGAAATAGTCCATGGTTACAAACCTAGGAAGCCTTTAGATTTGATCCCACTACCCACAAATGCACGAGTTTCTAAGTCTGCTGAATCCTATGCATAGCATATTAAGGATTTACATCATGAAATAAACAAGAAAAATCACTTGAGCAATGAATCCTATAAACATAAGGCTAATTCACGAAAGAGAGTCAAGGAATTCTATGAGGGGGATCATGTAATGATTACACTCAAACCTGAAAGATTCCCATCAGGGACTTTTAAGAAATTACATGCCCGTGGCGCAGGTCCATTCAAGGTCATAAAGAAGATTAGCTCTAATGCTTATGTACTGGATTTACCTTCTGACCTAGGTATCAGTCCAACCTTCAATGTTTCAGACTTAATAGAGTATAAGGAACCAATGATGATACCTAGTGAACCTTTTGGGCTTGACCCTATTTTTGAGAGCGAACTTGTCCCAGAGTGTCCACAAACCACCTTTCCAAAGAAATGAGAGAAAATTGAACATATTCTGGATGATAAGATTGTCACCCCCAGGAACAAGGACTACTATCGTTATTTGGTCGTTGGCAAGGGCGACCTGAATCTGACAACTCTTGGATCACTAAAGAGGACCTGCAACAAATGGACCCGGATTTATTTGAACAATATCAAAGCCAGATTGGACCATATTCGACAGGATCGAATTCTCGTCACCCTGGGAGATTTGGTGCGGACACCGATAATGGTCTTCACTCACTATGGATCGACTCCTAATGCAGCACATCCAACTCCGACTTGCAGAACAATTTTATCTTGTTAGAATAATTCAAGCAAGGCAATTACCAGGATAACTACCAGTCAACTACCAGAGCAACTAACAATCAACTACCATCAAATGACTACCAAGCAACTACCTCTCAACTTCTCATGGGATTACTATATCATCATGCTACTTCACCAAGCTTAGAGGGTGCCACATCATCATCCACATCATCAAGCAATGCCACCTAATAGGATTGCCACCACATGTGCCACCTCATCCATTGAAGTGGGCGACCAAGAAGGAGTCAAATTCATATTTGGGTGGCCAAACTAAACCTCCACCTCATGTAACCACTTCCCCCCTATCTCTCCAACCATCCCATGTATCTCTCAATTATCCCATGTATCTCTCAACCATCCCATGTCTCTCTCCTCTCTTTTAAATTTTAAACAAAGGGCTTGGTAGCTTATAAAAGGAGATCCAACACCCCATTGTATGGAGTTGATTTTTTTTGGGGATAAAATGAAATGAAGAAGTCTTTGTCTTGCCATTACTTGAGTATTTGTGATGTTCTCTTATAGCTTTAAATAAAATTCTAGTTTGAAGTTTAAGAAGCAATTCTTCTTTGGGCATGCAACCTCCATCTATTTTCAAGTGTCAATTCCATTTCCAAGAAAAGACATCAAGGAGACACCCTTCCATGGATCCCACCTGCCCCAACAAGAGTTTCTCAAGCCTCCATAAGAAGAATAATTCTTATGATCTCCTCTTTTCCTTTGTGTTTTGATCTTTTCAAATATTCCATTTCTAATCCTTTCCTTGCAGGGTTCTTTTTAATCCGGAGTTCAAGAGCTCGTCGTCTTGCCAGAGAAACACGAATGGATGGGGTGTATTTTCTCGGAACAATCATCTTCTCATCCAGGATTGGTTTATTCGAATGCTACTACGGGTCTATCACTTCAAAAAGAGAGCTCATCATTAGTAACAAATCTTCCTCATCACTTCATTTCTGATCCATTGAAGGTTAACCTCTAGGTTCTTAATCCTTTAGCCTTAGATTTAATCTTCTTTTAGGACAATCTGGCTATTATTGTGGCATATGTTTAATAATTGCCAAATCTTTCTCTAGGTCTTGCTTGAGTCTCTTAGATTGAAAGCTAGTTCATGTGTTTAGGTTTTCATTGCTCAACTTTTAACTCATCCTCAATAGAAAGCATTTTCATGCCGCATCAAAGAGGGGAAGGGAGGGCTGTCGGAGAGGCTGGCGATCTGCTTGAGAAGATGGATAACTGGTCTTGGATGAGGGTGGCCTGGCAGCAAGGAGGGCATCTTGGCTTGAGGGGGGAGAGAGATTAGCAGGGCCGGCTAAGGTTTGTAAAGCTAGGACACTCAAATCTCACACACACTTCCAAAGAACATAATTGTCACAAGAAAATTTATCAAAGTTTTAATTCATGAATAAAATATTGTTTTACAAGAGGGGGAGGGGGTGGGTATTTATAGCTTCAACCAGGTCCTCTCCTTGTTAGGATTGGATTCTTCTTCTTGTTAGGATTGGATTACAAAGTTTGAGTAGGAAGAGGATTACAAATTTTGATAGGAAGAGGATTACAATTCCTTATTTACTTGGGAGAAGAATACTTTCTTTTGACCTGGTCTTCTCTTGGGCCTCCTTGGACTTGGTCAAAGAGTCTCCTCTTGGGCTTGGACTGCTTCACTCTTTGTTGGGCTAGGATGACACCTTCTTTGACTGGTCAAAGGCATGGGAGGGGGGCGCCAACATGAATGGGCCAGGGAGGGGCGCCAACTGCTATGGGCCTTGGACTGGGCACCAAGGCTAGGGATCTGGGGTGCCACTTCTTCATGAGCTTCTGGGCTGGGGTGCCTGGGAGAAGGAATATTCCATGGGGTGCCTGGTATCTTCAAGTGTGTAGGCTCCATGGGCTTGGGCGGCATGAAAGGTCCAGTAAGGTACAGCTGTAAGGTCTCCAGCTCCTGGGTGAGGCCTTATAAAACTCCTGGTCTAGGGATCCTCTCCTCTTGTACTTGAAAATTATAGGACTCAAGTAAACTCAACTTACAAATGGACTCAGGACTCAATGAATTCAACTTACTACAAAACTTGGCTCACTTTGATATAAGTGACATAGAACTAGTGAATTACAAGACTCAGAATCCTATTACAGGACTTAGCAAAAATTGACCAACACATGACTTAGAGAACAAAGTGAAGCTTGAACTTTATGTCTGATCTGATGTCCCTATCAATTCTCCCGGGGTGGGAGGAACGCGACCTTGTTGAATAAGAAGGTTGATCTGGCTTGGGTACTACTTTGACAGGTCTGGGTTAAGGCATTGCGAATCCTCTCAAGTGATCCATGAATTCTCGGATCTCGGTCGACCTTGCCAACAAACCAAGTGACATGGTAGCCTTTGATTCGGGTACTAGTGGCTTGGTCATCCAGGATATGCTCAATCATTCCTCTCACTGGCTAATTTGTTGGTGGACACTCAGGGTTCGGTTTGCTCTCAAAGAAAAGGATTAGGCTCAAACTCACTGGGTATCATTGCTGGCTCCCTATACTCAACTAAGTCTGTGATATTGAAGGTTGAGCTTAATGCCTAATTAGGTAACTCAGGCACTCTATCCAACTTTTTTATCACTTTGATGGATCCAGCTCTACGGGTATGTAGCCTAATCATCACAAGATTTATTAGCGAACTCTTAGACTCTTTTCGGGAATTAACCATGTTTTATAAAAAATCATTGCTTACATTAATCTGATGATTAATTTCTCATGCAAATCTCTAATCATGTAGTGCAAACGATGCAGACTAACGACATGCAGGCACAACACCTAATACAGGTAAATAAAAGACTAAATCCTAAACTACAACTATGGGTTTGACCCTTTGGTCAAGTGGGTGACCCTTTGGTCAAGTGGGTGACATAAAGAGGAAAATGGTGCATGGACTCCTACTAGATGTCATAGGGTCCTCCAAAAGTAAGATGCAAACATGACATGCTCATGAATGAATCCTGTATGCAAACTTCTACAAAATACAATCTAATAGTGAGAAAAATATAATAAGTCTCTAGAAAGGATAGAAAATAAGAGGTGAGTTCAGGGTTAGTCTGGCAAGGTAAGAAATAAGAAGATGGTTCAGGATTAATCGGAAAGAGTAGAATACAAGAAGGGATTTCAGGGATGAGTACTAGACTAATAAGGTTGATCTTATGGAATTGGTGTATACCTACAGGGTTTGCATAATGAAAGAATGGGTCACTAATCTCAGGGAAGAGATCAATTGGAGTCAAAGGAGTGACTTCATCCTGAGGGTACTAGTTTAAAGAAATCAAGTCATTAATAAACTCTTCTGGCTCATGAAATTCAAGACTGGACTCTATAATTGGGCTTTCTTCTAGTAGCTTCTCAGGTAAGATTCTAATAGTAGTATCTGGGTTCTCTTCCTCTAACTGGTCTTCCACTACAGCTTGGGTGTGGTCAGGGTTAGCTAACTCTAGATTGGCTTCAATCGAAATATGGTCAGGGTCAGCTAATTCTAGGTTGGCTTCTACCTGGGTATCTACTGGGTTAACTAATTCTAGGTCATCTATAGATAACTTCTCATCTTTTTCATACTCATTCACTAAGCTCACATCAGCTTCATACACTTCCTCTTCAATATCATTCTTGTGAACTAGTGGGGTGGTAGGAGGGGTTTGGCTAAGGAAAAACTAGCTAGTGTCTGGGATGGCTAGGGTGGGTCGACTAAGGGGTTCCTGACTAATACTAAGCTTATATCTAGGGGTACTGGTCCTATGGGGTTCAGGCTGACTAGGGGAAACTTGACTGGTACTAGGCTAATTCCTAGGGGTTATGGGTTCATAGGACTTGGATTCATAAGACCTGGGTTCATAGGAGTTAGGGTCATAGGGTCGAGGTGCATAGGATCTAGGTTCAAGCAAAACTGATACAGGGTGCAGTGAAGGGTACTTCTCTCTAAGTCTGTTTCTTATGGCCTTCAATGTGGCTATGGGGACCGACCCTTTTTGTCTAGTCACTCTCTCAAAATACAGAGCTATACCTCCTCCCAATCAAGATAATCCTCAAAATCAAGATCCTGGTCTATGAAGTCATAATTAGGCCTCCTATGATTAGAATCCTAGATTTGGTCAGGGTGTGGGGCTTTCCTAGGGTTGGGCTCTAAGTATGGGTCATGGTATTGGGCTTTCCCAGGGTTGGACTCAGGTTTGGGTATGGGATGGATTTTAGGGATTTTTTCTAGATTTCTTAATTAGTCTCCTACCTAGTCAAACCTTTGGGTTAATTGGGCATTTAGTTGGTTTTGGGATCGGGTCAGTTGGGTGGTCAATTGGGCATTCAGCTGGTTTTGGGATTGGGTCAGTTGGGTGGTCAATTGAGCACTTATCTGGTTCATTTGGGTGATTAATTGTTCAGTCATGGCCTTAATGAGAGTTTCAAGATTGGATTCCATGGTTGAACTAGGTTAAGGTTTAGACCGTTGGTATTGGGTCCTAACCTAGTGGTCATGCAATCAATCAATCAAGGTATTATGATGCAGTAAAGCACACAAGAATCAGTACATTCTAGGGTTTGCTAGACCTAGAGCCAAAATTGAATGGGTCGACTCAACTTACACTCAACTCAGCAACTAATCCTTCCACTGGCCAGGTAAGAGGTGGGGTGGTGGGATGCTCCCCCTACCTGTGATAGGGTCTTAATTAAGTAACCACCAGTCCACTTAGGGCATTTGCCTCTGAACCTCTAACCTTAGACACCAGTTTTCAGTAATAGTTAAGGAATTGAATGCACTAGTTTATCCACACAACTCGGACTCGACCTATTGGTGTCCCTAGCTCACTAGAGCAAATTAGGTTGCTAATTGATTTTAATTAAGACTTGGGTTCTGATACTGGGTGGTTATTTTGGGCCCAGGATAGGTAATGACCTCTTGCCCTGATCCGAGACAGGAAATTGTCCTTAAGATTGATTTGATGAGATGATGACAATCGATGAGCCCTAATACAATCTAATAACAATCAGAAAAATAAAACTATTTTTTTTATTTTTTTTATGAGGTGGAAAATTAAATCTAAGTTGGTTAAGTTAGTAAACAAAATTTTGCTTGGGTTGGGGGGGGTTTGGTAGTTGATTAGGTTAGGTTAAGTCAAGTATGCAGAAATCACAGAATCTGAAATTATGGGTCTATTTTGATGCAGAGGTTAGCATGGATTTCAATATAAAAAACTTCTAAAAAACCTAAAGAATAGAGAATGACTTGTGGTGATGATTCCTACCAAATTTCATGCAAAATAAAAATGGTATGATGATGCAAAACCTAGGGTTTTAGACTGTGTACAGAAAACTCAGGATTCTAGTTAGGATTTCTAATAGATGTTTTTGTAATTTTTGATTCTATAAAATCTGAGAAAAATATCTTTAAAATAGAGGACTTAATAGAGGTGACACGATGTGAATTTCAAAGAAAAATAAAATACCTAATATGGTGAAATAGATCAAGGTGTGGACTCCTAACACAGGATTCAGCAATGTAGAAATTTCAAACAACAGTTAAGGTTTGAACTATGAATTTTTTTGATGAATTGTTTAAATCTGAAAAATTCTACAAAAATCACAGAAAACAGAGGACAAAATAGAGATGAATTATCGTGAAAAAAAAATAAAAATAAAATTTTTTGATGGGAGAAACAATCCTATGTTTTAACTAGTTACGTAGACAACAACATGTAGAAATATAGACTATGATGCATGAACATGCTCTAAACTATGCTCTGATACCAAAATTGATGCGGGATAGAACTCTAACATGATGCATGTAGATGAATGACATGAGAAGCATAAGAAAATCAGATTAAAATAAACAATGATTTTAGATTATGTTATTGGTTTATTCCTGATAAAAAGACTAGACTAAGTTAGGGTTTCATGCAACAATTAGAATTTATCAAAGAAATAAAAAAATTAAAGGATCCTAGGTCTAAGAAGGCCTATTAGGTGCATATTCAATCTTCAACAAAATAGAAAATGTGAGGTGGGATGGGGTCAACATACCTAGCAATGATTTCTCATTGCTGTAGAAGAGATCGCTCTGCTCAGATCGACGCCTGGATGTCTTGGTCACTTTTCCATGAATCTGTCATCTTTTTATCAGATTGGTTCGAGGACAAAGAAGAATTCATCCAGAGGGCGTGGCATCGAAGGGATCTTGCAAACGTCAGGGGTTAGTGTCAAGGATGTTGGGAAAAATATGAAACTGGAAAAAAGTTGGAAGAGGGGAAGAGAAGGGCTGTTGGAGAGGCTGGCGGTCTGCTTGAGAAGATGGATGCCTGGTCTTGGATGAGGGTGACCTACAAGCAAGGAGGGCATCTTGGCTTGAGGGAGGAGAGAGATTAGCAGGGGGTGGCTAGGGTTTGTAAAGCTAGGGCACTCAAATCTCACACACACTTCCAAAGAACACAATTGTCAGAAGAAAATTCACCAGAGTTTTAATTCATGAAAAAGAGATTATTTTACAAGAAGGAGAGGGGGTGGGTATTTATAGCTTCACCCAGGTCCTCTCCTTGTTAGGATTGGATTCCTCTCCTTGATAGGATTGGATTACAAAGTTTGAGTAGGAAAAGGATTACAAATTTTGATAGGAAGAGGATTACAATTCCTTGTTTACTTGGGAGAAGAATATTCTCTTTTGACCTGGTCTTCTCTTGGGCCTCCTTGGACTTGGTCAAAGGGTCTCCTCTTGGGCTTGGACTGCTTCACTCCTTGTTGGGCTGGGATGACACCTTCTTTGACTGGTCAAAGGCATGGGAGGGGGGCGCCAACATGAATGGG
The DNA here is from genome assembly GCA_021397845.1 of Areca catechu. NCBI lineage: Eukaryota > Viridiplantae > Streptophyta > Magnoliopsida > Arecales > Arecaceae > Areca > Areca catechu. Next base: position 43,423,437 of record CM038053.1, on the reverse strand, counting down.
CCAGGGAGGGGCGCCAACTGCTATAGGCCTTGGACTGGGAACCAAGGCTAGGGATCTGGGGTGCCACTTCTTCATGAGCTTCTAGGCTGGGGCGCCTGGGAGAAGGAATATTCCATGGGGTGCCTAGTATCTTCATGTGTGTAGGCTCCATGGGCTTGGGCAGCATGAAAGGTCCAGTAGGGTACAGCTGTAAGGTCTCCAGCTCCTGGGTAAGGCCTTATAAAACTCCTGGTCTAGGGATCCTCTCCTTTTGTACTTGAAAATTATAGGACTCAAGTAAACTCAACTTACAAATGGACTCAGGACTCAATGAATTCAACTTATTACAAAACTTAGCTCACTTTGTTATAAGTCACGCAAAACTAGTGAATTACAAGACTCGGAATCCTATTATAGGACTTAGCAAAAATTGACCAACACATGACTTAGAGAACAAAGTGAAGCTTGAAGTCTATGTCTGATCTAATGTCCCCATCACCATCCACATGAAGCATCCATATGAATTCCGGATCTTCTTTGGTGGTCTCCTCCTCTTCGGTCCTTAGTTGACTCTCATATGATCCCCAAGTGCATTCAGCTATAAAATCAGCCAAGACTTGCACTTTCATTGCTGATCTAGGCTGGAAGTCAATATCAAACTCCCTTAATTTAACGGCCCATTTAGCTATCCTTCTTGAAATGTCAGGGCAGCGCAGAATGGCCTTCAGGGACTGATCTGTTAAAACCATAATGGTGTGGGCTTGGAAATACGGTTGCAAATGCTGTGCTGCAACTACTAAGGAGAAAATGAGTTTTTATATTCTAGGATATCGTACTTCTACCTCTAGTATAGTAGATCGGCTTCTGTAAGTGGCCGGCATCTTTTTGAACAAGTATTGACCTAACCGCTTCGTCAGAGGCAGAAAGGTACAAATAAAGAGTTTTCCCTTCACAAGGTTTAGAAAGTAAATGAGGGTTTTCCAAGTGTTTTTTCAACTTATTAAAAGCAAGCTTGCAGTCATCTGACCATTTGAAACTTTGAGTTTGATAGAGAACTTTGAAAAAAGGAAGACATCTTTATGCTTATCGAAAAATAAATCGACTTAGAGATGCAATTCTTTCTGTTAGCCGCTGTACTTCTTTTTTGCAAGAGGGATGTCTCATGGTCCGAATGGCTTAATTTTTTTCTAGATTAACTTCTATTCTTTGCTTGGTAACAAAGAACCCCAAGAACTTCCCTGAGGTTACACCAAAAATGCATTTAGTCAGATTCAGCTTTATTTGATGGCATCTAAGTGCATCAAAGGACTCTCTTAAGTCTTCAATATGGTCGGACTTATGAAGACTCTTCATAATCATATCATCATCATAAGCTTCCATATTTCTCCCTATCTGATTCTTGAACACTTTGTTGAATAATCTTTGGAAAGTTGCTCCAACATTTTTTAACCTAAATGGCATCACTTTATAACAGTAAAGCCCTTTTTTCTGTGACAAAAGCGATTTTTTCTTCATCTTCAGGATCCATTCATATTTGGTTATATCTTGAGAAAGCATCCATGAAGCCCAGCAGCTGATGACCGGTGGTGGTATCAACTAACGGATCTATCTTTGGTAGAGGGAAGCTGTCTTTTGGATAAGCCTTATTAAGATCCATATAATCGATGCAGATCCTCCACTTGCCATTAGAATTCTTCACCATCATGACATTGGCCACCAATTTGGATATTGTACTTTTCTTATAAATTTGGCTTCAAGGAGTTTGCTGACTTCTTCATTAATAACCCTCTGTCTCTCCGGAGCAAAGTTCATTTTATTTTGCTGAACAGGCTTATAGTTGGGAGTTACTTCCAATCGGTGTATAATTATTTCAGATGGAATTCCAGGCATATCCGAAGCTACCCAAGCGAAGATATCATCATTACTTTGGAGAAAGCGAATCAGCCTTGCCTTTATCTCTTCATCTAACAGACTGCTAATTTGTACAAATTTCGTTGGATAGTCTTCGGACAAAGGCACAAAGAGGGTCCTTTCCACTGGTTCTCCACAGTCTTCAATTCTGTCTCTTGGATCTAATTGATCAAGTGTTAAGGGATTGGCTGATTGTTTATCCTAGATCATTAGACATTGGCGAGCAACTCTTTGATCCCCTTTCATTTTTTTGATACCATTTCTGGTGGAAAATCACACCAAAAGATGGTAGGTCGATATTATGGCTCGAAATTTATTTAAAGCAGGCCATCCCAAGATTGAATTATAAATTGAAGGCATTTGTACTACTATTAAATTGATGGGAAGTGCCTTTTGGCATTGTTCAATGCCAAGAGTTATGGGTGAAACTATTTCTCCAACTCCAACTTGATTTTCTCCGAACCTAGTTAGAGGAATGGGAGACCTTTGCAGCTCACTTCCAGATAAACCCATTCTAAGAAATGCATCATACAGTAAAACATCGGTAGAACTTCGATTGTCTATCATAATTCTTCTTACATCATATTTTGCTATTACAACTGAAACTACAACAAGGTCATCATGTGGGAGTTGAATTCCTTGGATGTCCTCATATGAGAAGCTAATGGAGTTTTTGCCTTTAAGTCTCTTGGGATTATCTTCTTCAGCTTCATTCCTTCAGTCGATTAACTGATGAAGCATGCCAACCCTCCCATCAATCGGCCTTTGGTGAGGCAGTTCAGCTTCATCGGTAGTTCTTTGAAGGGCAGTTGCTTCAGCTTGAGGCTCTGGATGGCTAACATATTTTCCAGATACCCTCTTTTAATTAGGTCTTTAATAGCATCCCGGAGTTGGAAGCATTCCTCAGTATTATGGCCGTAGTCTCGATGAAATCGGTAATATTTATTCTTGTTCCTCACATTAGCAGGGGTTTTTATAGGACATGGCCTTTACAAGTAATTTTCTTTTTCTATTTCCAGCAGAAACTTTTCTCTCGGGAGGTTGAGGGGAGTGTAGGAGTCAAACCAAGTGCCTTGTTGCATGGACTTGGGACTGCATCTTCGAGTCGACGCATTGTTGAAAGATGTGGGCACATTTGATCCTTTGATGCTCTTTTTCTTGGAAGGATGTTTTCCTTCGATGAGTCGATAACTCGCGGCCTACTCTTCAGCAGCAGCATATTTCTGAGCTCTTGCCAGTAGTTCAGCATAGCTCATGGGGAACATTTTATCCAAGGAGAAAGTGAACATGGACAATCTGAGATCTTTCTTCAGGACTGACATAGCCACATGCTCGTTGAGATCAGGGATCTCTAGAGTAGCCGAATTGAATTGAATAACAAATTCTTTAAGACTTTTTCCTTCATTCTATTGAAGGAGGAACAAACTGTCTGTGTTATGTGATCTTTCGACATGTTCTGAAATGAGAAATAAATAGCTGCTCCAACTCAGCAAAAGAATGAATTGTGCCTAGTTATATGCACAAATACCACATTCAAGTGGCTTTCCTTAACGTAGCAGGAAAAGTGAGGCAATATAATGTATCGGATGTCTCTTGTATCATCATATGAGCTTTGAAACTTTCTAAATGATCGAGGGGATCGATAGTTTCATTGTAAGCCTCCAGTTGAGGAATCTTAAAATGCCAAGGAATGACTTCGACCATAATTTGATCGGAGAAAGGAGGTTGTGAATTGAAAGTTATAACTTCATCACCTCTTCTTTGATCAGTGAGCCTGGCTATCTGTGACCCCAATGACTTGAACTTCTCTTCATAATCAAAGTTCATTTATCTTTGCCTGACTCCAGGTATAGAATCTCCAGAAGAAATGGAAAGGGAGCGTTTGGTTCTTTTCTTGCCAAGTTGATACTCTATACGCCTGCTTGGCTGGGAGCTATAATGCTCATGAGAAAACCGGATTTGTGAAGAACATGGGGTGGATTCCCGGCGTTGATCTTCCCTTCCCCTGGCTCGATGACTGGGTTGAGATGTAGCTGGAGGGCACTGCCTTTGAACAACAGTTTCTTGAAGAGTCGGACTAAGGTTGTCAGGGCATCGACTTGATTCAGAAGGGCCTCGAATTGCTGTTGCCCCACAGTCAACATAGGAGGTGGTGTATCATTTTTCACTGGAGAATCATCCTGTTGAGGAACAGGATATTCTTTACTTGCAGAAGCATTCCGAACCTTTCCTCTCACCATTCTTATTTCTCAAAGTTTCTCCTTAACTAGAGAAAATTGATTTATCCCTACTTGGCATGCCAATCTGTTGATGCTAAATCCCCGTGGACCAGATGGAGCAAGCTGCTTGCCGGTTCACCTTCGATGAAAGCCTGCAAAACACATCCCCTGACCGAAATTTCTCTGGTTGGGGACACTTCGATATGAAAGTTAGCAAGAATTTAGGCAGCAGAGTGGAGAACTTGAGAGCATAATGAAGTGGAATGAAAAGGAAAATGAGTGGAATGACGTTGAAAGAGCTAGTTGTGGACTGGCTCTAACTTGTCTGAAGTTGGCTTACCTTGAGTGTCCCCTCTTATCGATATTTATAGGCGTGAGTGTAATTACTTACGGTTATAGGAGTTAGCTAATGTAACTTCCTCATAATAGTAAGTAGTGGCGGTCGGAAATTAGTTAGTCCATGGTTATCGAAGCTGGAGCTATCAACCATGTGAGTGGTTATAACAGCCAGAACAACCTTCAACTGCTTCAAGTTAAGAGATCGTTCACATGCTTCAGATACACTCTCTTTAGAGGAGATCCAAAAAGAGTCTAACTACTTCTTCGGGCCATCTTTCTTGGAATGGGCCGAAGAAGTGCTAGCTATATACTTCAGATTTATCTCCTTCGGAATGAGCTGGAAGATTAAGAAATGTTTGCAATGGAGCCAAAGGGATAAACAATATATTTCAGAAATATCTTCTTCGGACCAGGCTGAAGACATGAAGCCGAATGAAGTAATAATATATTCTTTTCATTGAGATAGATTTTAGCCCTCGTTAAATTCATAAGACATCATCTTCAGGTGCACTGACTTGGTTGACGGGTCCAAATAAAATCGATCCAACTAATGAACCGGCAATTATTTTGTATCAAACCAGATTACCACAACAGTCTCCATTCCTTTCGACCCTCTAGCACATCTCCCATGTCAAGTTCGGTCAGAGGCATGGCACAAGTATCTTGGTCATCCATTTGCAAATATTCTATATTTGATTTCATCTCGAGCATCTCCTTTTTTTTTTTTTTTTTGTGGTAAGGAAAAAAAGAGTCCTCTATTTGCATTTCTTGTCAGTTAGGACAAAGTAAAAAATTGTCATTTTCTTTATATTCGCATGTTTCATCTAAAATTCTTGAATTTTTTCATGGTGATATTTGGAGACCAGCTCCCATTGTTTCTAATTCTTTTTAAAAATTATATATTATTTTTGTAGATGATTTTTCATGATATACAAGATTGTTCCCTTCGAGGTTCAAGTCCTATCTATTTTCTAATGTTTGTATCCTTTAAAGCTCAAGCAGAAAAATTGTTTGAATCCAAACTTAAAATCCTACATACTAACAGAGTCGGGGGGAAATATGTGGGTACCCATTCTCTTCTTTCCCTTGCTTGCATGGCATCATCCACCAAACTACATGTACATACACCCTAGAATAAAATGGAATTTCAGAATGTGAACACAGACATATTGTTGAGATTGGAGTCACTTCAATAGTTGATCCTTGCTTCCTCTCAAATACTCGCCTGATGCCTTCCTCGCTGCTACATATCTCATTAATTGGATGCCAATACTTCATAACAAAATTTCACTATATGAAGATCTGATCAATAACAAACCGGCTATCATCATCATCTTCATGCCTTTGGAGGCGCTTGTTATCCATGCCTTCACTCATATTACACATGTAGATTGGGTTTTAAGACAATTCAATGTGCTTTTCTGAGCTACTGCACAACTCAAAAAAGATGCAAATGTTTAGACCACAAGTCTAGTAATATATCTATGTCTTCTGCCATGTAATATTTGATGAATCATATTATCTATTTCAGTCTGGTTATCTATCCTCTATGGCTTATGCCAATGTTTATCTTGATTACCGGTCTACATTTTTGCCGCTCATCACTAGGGTTGCAAATAGATCGGATCGGATCAGGTTATGAGTGATCCCGATCTAACCTAGTTCTTTGATCGGGTCTTAATATTAGATCCAGACCCAACCAACTAGAAAATCGGGTCACGTTAGATCGGGTTCACTATCAAAATTTTCAACCTAACGGGTCATTCAGATTGGATCGAGTCCATAAATAGTCTGGTTCTAATCTAAAAAATTTGGATCTAGATATGATCCGAATAAAATATAGATAACTATATTTCAATTATTACATAGCCAACTATTATTAACTATAAGATAAATAACAAACAATATCATTTTTAAAATAAATTAAAATATAAAAAATAATTATAACTTCATCTTTATACTAAAAATAAGTTTTATACAAGTTTTAAATTATAATTTAAAGGTTCAAATAGATATGATCCTAACAGTATTAGTATGTTCGAGTCGGGTCGAGTTGGGTCCAAATTCAGTAAACTCAAACTTGATCTGAAAAATAAAATGGATCTAATTTTAGAATTCAATCCGGATCCATAGATCCTTAAAAATGGATTGAATCGAGTCTACATGGATCGAGTTTGATCATGTCACGGGTCAATTTGACCCATTTGCAACCTTATTCATCACCACAGTTTCTACTTTATCTTCTTCTATAGGGACCTCTTTGCATGCCTCTTAGGTGGAGCAATCCAATGCCACTGATCATAGTGGGCCATTGTCCTCTAGCTTACCTTTTATCTCTACATCTAGCCACAGCATCAGTGCTTTTGTCCCACTTTCACTTATCCAAACAGCTGTTACAGGTCCAACATCTCAAGCTCAGCAACCAGCTAATGTTGAACCAAACCTACAAAATCATTCCAAAAGTTCTACCATTGCCTCTAACACATCCCAACTATCTCAGCCAATCCTAGCTACTCTGGCCCGCACTCATCCAAGACCACAAGATCACAATCTGGTGCCAAGCTTGAGATATGCTTTACCTAAAGTTCTAATGGTGACACATCCCCTTGAACCCTCCTATCATGCAGAAGCTTCAAAATTAGCTGAATGGCAATTTTGCTATGGATGTTGAATTCACTGCCTATGCAATGAACTTGAAAATGGACCCTTGTTCCTTATTAAGCTAGCATGAACATTGTTGGTTCCGAATGGGTTTACTGAATCAAATGCAATCCTGATGTTTCTATTAACAAATACAAAGCCCACTTAGTTGCCAAAGGTTTTCATCAACAGCCCGGGATTGATTTTTTTTTAGAAACTTTTAGTTATGTTGTTAAGCGCACTACAGTTTGTGTTCTCCTGATTTTTTCTATCAACATTAAATGGTCCAATCAGTAACTAGATGTTAAAAGTACCTTCCTCCATCGTGATGTCAAGGAGGATGTCCCAACCTCAACGTTATGTAGACTCTGATATATCCAACCATGCTTGCAAGTACAAAAAGCCCACCTATAATCTTTAGAAAGCACCTGGCACTTGGTATGAAAAATTTTTCTCTGAACTAGTGGAGCTAAACTTCTCTGCTATAGTATTAGATCCATCATTATTTGTTCATCGTGATGGTCCATAGTCAACTTATCCCCTACTTTATGTTGATCACATCTTGTAATACCCAAAAAAAAAAAGAAAAAGAAAAAGAAAGGTGCGATGGGGGAGGAAGACTCCCATCGAAAGGAAGGAAGGGGGGATAGCCCAAAACCTTACCCTCATAAAGCTATAAAAAAATTTAGCTCCCCCTCTATTGGTCACACCCCAAACCACCTACCGTCAGCGAGGATAGATCCATGGGAGTCTCCGATGGTCGGCTAGGAGGACTTCACAGGAACCAAGGTAAGCTCGCCGTCTTCATTCCTATCATCTGGAGGGGTTGCTATGGAGCGTTGGCCAGCGAAGCATCGGGTCGAGATCCGAATAGGTCCTTCACTGGTTTGGCTCATTTTTTCCTTCTGATCCATCGATCACCAGTGATGTGGTGGTCGCCAGAGTGGTCTCCCTATCGTCGGAGCCATTGCTAGTGGCTAACCTAAGGACCTCCCCATCGTCGTGAGTGGAAGGAAAAAGGAAAGGGAGAGCCCCCTTTCAGCTGAGTAGAAGAAGAGGAGAGGAGAAGAAAAGAGAACAAGAAGAGAGGAGAAGAGAAGAAAAGAAAAGAAGAGAAGAAAAGAGAAAAAGAAAGAGAAGAGAAAAAGAAAGAAAAGAAAAAAAGAAAGAAAAATGAAAAGAAAAGAAAAAAAAAGAAGAAGAGAGAGAAGAGGAAAGAAAGAAGAAGAGGAGAGAGAAATAAGAGAGGGAGAGAAATAATAGAAAGAAAAAGGAGAGAGAAAGAGGAGAGATAAAGAGGAGAGAGAAGAGGAGAGAAAAAAGGGAAGATAAATAAATAAATATTAAAAGGGGAGATCGAAAGGTTTCTCTCTTAGAGAATTTGTGAAGTAAGGATATCAACAGATAGACCACAAATAAAACTCGAGTAGAAAGTTTTGGATTTATAATTACAAAATAATTATTTATTAATATTAAAATTATTATTGTAGGAAGATAGCCTTCTAAGCAGGAGGGTGTTAAGTGAGTTTCGGGTACGGGTTGATATCGAGTGTATTTAATTTTCTTTAGTGAGGTAAGGATTTCTGGATATGATCACCAATTTATAAACATATTTTATATGGTATGATTTTGACCCTTGGATACGAGTGTTGGCATGTATGATTATTTACGCATTATATATTTTGATTACTCATGATGGATATTTGTGATCATCGGTATTATCATTATTTATGTTTTTTGTATGCTATGTTCAATCAAACAAAATTATTTTTAATGATTTGGATTGTGATGCCAATTATTGAAAATTTTGAAATGGCATGACTTGACAACATGATGTGAATTGATAAAGTAATAATCAAGAGAATGAGATATTTGGACTAGCCATGCCATGAGCAGGACTGTGGTTACTGAGATTGCCAGTCACAGGCTAGAGTGTGATAATGAGATCGCCGTCAAAGACTGAAGTGTGACAATGAGATTTCTAGTTATAGGCTGAAGTATGATAACGAAATTGTCAATACAAGTTGGAGTGTAATAATGAGATTGTCTATCACAGGCTAAAGTGTGACAACAAGCTTGCCAGTCACAAGCTAAAGTGTAACACTGAGATTGCCTATCATAGACTGGAGTATGACCGTGGTTAGTCAAGAACCCTAAATAAGAAGGATGACTAAATTGGAACATAAAAAGTAAATAAGATTTCACCCAAGGTTTTCACATATATGGCAATTGAGTTGTTTTGGTTGCATGACATGATATACTCTTATTTTCTTGTTATTTTCAAACTATATTATTATTGGTGTGATTGAATGGAGTCCTTACTAGGCTGTAAAGCTCACTCACCACTTCTCTATTTTTTTCAGAGTCGCAGGATGCATAGCAAGGGACGAGTCGAGCATGAGATCGAGTACCAGATTTTTTAGATTATTTGGTTAGTTCTATTCCTGATACCCATGTGATATGGCTATTACGCTGACGTGGCGCGCGTCTCAAGTCCCGCCGGACGTGGTCCGAACCACGTGGATTTTTTTCGACAAGCGAGAGAGGAGGGCTCCACCTCGGTCGAAGCTGGCGACCCCTCGCTCCCTCACCGAGTGGCGCCCGGAGATGGGTCCACCTCTGCCGAGGTCGAGCCCGACCCTCCTGCTCTTTCGCCAGTTGGCGCCCGGAGACGGGTCCACCTCGGTCGAAGTCGAGCACCTCTCTGCCGCTCCGCCAGGTGTCCGCCCAGGAGGGGTCCACCTTGGCCGAAGCTGGCGGTCCCTCGCTCCCTTGCTAGGTGGCGCCCGGAGATGGGTCCATCTCTGCCGAAGTCGAGCCGGGCCCACCTGCTCCTTCGCCAGTTGGCGCCCAGAGACGGGTCCACCTCGATCGAAGTCGAGCACCTCTCTGCCGCTCCGCCAGGTGTCCGCCCAGGAGGGGTCCACCTCGGTCGAAGCTGGCGGCCCCTCGCTCCCTCGCCAGGTGGCGCCCGGAGACGGGTCCACCTCTGCCGAGGTCGAGCCGGGCCCTCCTGCTCCTTCGCCAATTGGCGCCCAGAGACGGGTCCACCTCGGCCGAAGTCGAGCACCTCTCTGCCACTCCGCCAGGTGTCCGCCCAGGAAGGGTCCACCTCGGCCGAAGCTGGCGGCCCCTCGCTCCCTCGCCAGGTGGCGCCCGAAGACGGGTCCACCTCTGCCGAGGTCAAGCCGGGCCCTCCTGCTCCTTCGCCAGTTGGTGCCCAGAGACGGGTCCACCTCGGCCGAAGTCGAGCACCTCTCTGCCGCTCCGCCAGGTGTCCGCCCAGGAGGGGTCCACCTTGGCCGAAGCTGGCGGCCCCTTGCTCCCTTGCCAGGTGGTGCCCGGAGATGGGTCCACCTCTACCGAAGTCGAGCTGGGCCTTCCTGCTCCTTCGCCAGTTGGCGCCCGGAGACGGGTCCACCCCGGCCGAAGTCGAGCACCTCTCTGCCGCTTCGCCAGGTGTCCGCCCATGAGGGGTCCACCTCGGCCAAAGCTGGCGGCCCCTCGCTCCCTCACCAGGTGGCGCCCGGAGATGGGTCCACCTCTGCCGAGGTCAAGCCGGGCCCTCCTGCTCCTTCGCTAGTTGGCGCCCGCAGATGGGTCCACCTCGGTCGAAGTCGAGCACCTCTCTGCCACTCCACCAGGTGTCCGCCCATGAGGGGTCCACCTCGACCGAAGCTGGCGGCCCCTCGCTCCCTCACCAAGTAGCACCCGGAGATGAGTCCACCTCTGCTGAGGTCGAGCCGGGCCCTCTTGCTCCTTCACCAGTTGGCGCTCGGAGACGGGTCCACCTCGGCCGAAGTCGAGCACCTCTCTGTCGCTTTGCCAGGTGTCCGTCCAGGAGGGGTCCACCTCGGCCGAAGCTGGCGGCCCCTCGCTCCCTCACCAAGTGGCGCCCGGAGATGGGTCCACCTCTGCCGAGGTCGAGCCGGGCCCTCCTGCTCCTTCGCCAGTTGGCACCCGGAGACGGATCCACCTCGGCCGAAGTCGAGCACCTCTCTGCCGCTCCACCAGGTGTCCGCCCAGGAGGGGTCCACCTCGGCCGAAGCTGGCGGCCCCTCGCTCCCTCGCCAGGTGGCGCCCGGAGATGGGTCCACCTCTGTCGAAGTCGAGCCGGGCCTCCCTGCTCCTTCGCTAGTTGGCGCCCGGAGACGGGTCCACCTCGACCGAAGTCGAGCACCTCTCTGCCGCTCCGCCAGGTGTCCGCCCAGGAGGGGTCCACCTTGGCCGAAGCTGGCGGCCCCTCGCTCCCTCGCCAGGTGGCGCCCAAAGATGGGTCCACCTTTGTCGAAGTCGAGCCGGACCTCCCTGCTCCTTCACCAGTTGGCGCCTGGATATGGGTCCACCTTTGCCGAAGTCGAGCACCTCTCTGCCGCTCTACCAGGTATCCGCCCAGGAGGGGTCCACCTCGGTCGAAGCTGGCGACCCCTCGCTCCCACGTCAGGTGGCGCCCGGAAACAGGTACACCTCTACCGAGGTTGAGCCGGGCCCACCTGCTCCTTCGCTAGTTGGTGCCCGAAGACGGGTCCACCTCGGTCGAAGTCGAGCACCTCTCTGCCGCTCCTCCAGGTATCCACCCAGGAGGGGCCCACCTCGGCCAGGGCCGGCCCTGCTTAGCGAGGCCTTCGGGAAGTCGGGACGCGAGTTTCAAAATCGCCACTCGGGTAGCACGCGCCGCGCCTCGTAAGGGGCGCCGGTACGGTCCACAGTGACGTGCGAAACGTCGTTTACATCGACCCGACAGGCCCCGCAGCCGAGAAGCGGAGTCCTGACGGGCAGGAACCCACAACGGCGGGACACACATCATCAATGCCTGGGAAGGAGAGCGCCCGCTCTCGGCCCAAGGCCTCGCCAGTATCTTCCCTCCTCCCTTTTTTCTCGCTAGGCTTGGCAAGCAAGATGATGGGGCCACCAGGTTCCCAGACCCAAAGGGGAAAGAAAAAGGGGGGGAGAAAAGCGAGAGATGAGAGGGAGCCTCCCGAGGGGAGGAGGGGGGAGCTGGAGGCAACATGATGGCATAAAAGGGACAGAAAGAGCGGGCAGCAAGGTAAGTGAAAGAAAGGCGGGAAAAAAGAAGGCACCGAGGGAAGGATCCGGGGATCCGAGAGGGGTCCTTAGACGTGAGCTCGGTGAAGGAGCTGGGCCCCAATTCCACTCTTTCTAACACCTCTTTTGTTAATATCTTCTCTAAGTCTGGGGCTCCTTCGGGAACCCACCTTAGGGAATCTGTTCCATCTCGCCACTCTGTAACTTAACCGTCGGAGCTCCCTCGCCGGAACCCCCGGCCAGGGTCTTTGACCTTGTTTTGTAGGATCGGAATCTCGGAGATCTTGAGGTGAGACGGTCTGAGACCGGTACCAGCTCTGAAGCTACAGGCCACCGCGGTGAGATCGGCAACACCATGTAATGAACAAAATGATCATTTAGTGATCATGAATTGAACGAGTTGATTATTTAGTTATTATTAAATTATTTTAAGGTGCTTGGATAAATAAATTTAATTTTTGGAAATGGTAAGAATCTCGTGTACTTGGCCTAGCATGAAATCTAGAATGATACCTAGAATTTGTGTAGCCGGTCGCATAGCCGATCCCAATGCTGGGTCGAGGCATGACAAAGTGGTATCAAAACTTAGGTTGTAGGATTTTAGGGTGTAAGTTCATAGAGAGATAGTGGGTCGATCAATAGGTTGAGGTAGGACAACGTAACATATTCATGCATGCTTAGGTAATATGTAAACACTAACAACGATTGTTGTAGGATCCCATGGCGTGTGGAGGCGGACGTGGACGTGCTAGGAGGCTTACAAGATTTGCGGATGGTTTAAATGCTTGGGAGCCCTTGGATCAGCAAGAAGATGCTGGGATCTTACCAGACAGTGGTGTGCACCAGCAGGAACCATTGCATAATTTCATGGACAACAGCCCGAAGACTAGGACAATAGAAACAGGAACCTCAAGTAGACCTGGAGTTCAGCTTGGATACCAAGTTAGCCTCTCTTAGCTTATACAACTACTGGTGCAACAACAAGCCATTGCTAGAACTGATGTGATAAGGATAGTAGAGGCGCAACAATAGCAACAACAACTACAGTAACAACAATAATAGTTTATGCAGTAATTACTACAGTAGCAATAACAACAAAGAACTTCTCAGCAATAGTCGGGAGTCGGGGTCCAACAAGAGCATCGAATAACCTTGATAGACTTCAAGAAGTATGCCCCACCGGTATTCAAGAAAACTTCTGACCCTATGGAGGTCGAAGGTTGGCTAAAAGTGATTAAGAAAGTGTTCCAAGCCTTGCGATGTCCAATGAAAGAAAGAGTTAATCTTGCTACCTTCATGCTACAAGATGAGGCAGCCAATTGGCAGGATATGGAGCTTGGAAAGCTAGGAACAAATGATGTACCTTTTACTTGGAAAAGTTTTAGGAGGGTCTTTTATGAGGGATACTTCCATCAGAGTGTTCAAATTCAAAAATTCTGAGAGTTCGACCGCATGGAGTAGGGTAGTATGACAGTTATCCAGTATTCCACCAAGTTTGAAGAACTATCCAGATACACTCCAACACTGATAGCGAATGAGAGGGTCCAGGTTAGGAAACTTGAGAATGGACTTAGAGGGCGAATCCAATAATAGGTAACTACTTTTGAGCTGCCCACTTATAAAGAGGTTGTCAACAAAGCATTGATAATAGAAAGAGGTTTGGACATTACTCAAGCAGAAAGGAAAAAGGCTTTGAAGAAGAGGTCCAGATCAAGAGGATACTAAGGTCAACATAATAAGAACACCAGTACCAAGTCTAGGAGGTTTGACATTGCTACTCTAAATGACAAGGCTTAATAAAAGGATGATGTCAAGTGTTATAAGTGCGGTGGGTCTCACTATCAGCGAGACTATACATGTCTAGGCGGGAAATGTTATAATTATGGAAAGGAGGGTCATAAGGCTATTTGTTGGCTCCACCCAGTGATTTTGATGAATAACAAAATATTGAGTGCATATTGTATTCTAATGAGGATTTCAAGTTGTGAGTTTTCAGGAAGAGAGTACCTCAAAATCTCAAAAACTTATGGTCTATGGTACGTAATGGCACGGAGCAATTCTCACAAATTCGGGCATCCTCTTCATTGAAAAAGGACATAAAAATGTTTAAATATTATGTGTTTATGTTTTCTATAATAATATTTATGTTTTCGAGGCATTTACACTTGAATCTGAGATTTTTCAGTCTCAAGTGTCGACACCTGGATAGTCAAGTGTCGACACTTCAGCATCTGGTACAGACAAAAATTCTTGGCATGCCAAGTGTCGACACTTAGGTTCCAAGTGTCGACTCAAGGCCTGAGAATTTTGAAAATACAGAACTTTATAATTTGAGAATTTTTGTGTCAAGTATCGACACCTGTGCATCAAGTGTCGACACTTGAATGTTCAAGTGTCGACACCCAGAGATCAAGTGTCGACACTTGACAGCCAAGTGTCGACACCTGACAGCCAAGTGTCGACACTTGCAGCCTGACAGCTCTAACGGATCTATTTTTCTGGCTTGCAGAACTTGCTTTTCAAGCTCCAAATTGCTATTTCCGAGGTACCAACGGTCACAAACCATTTTTTGGAAGGTTCTTGGTATATTTAACCTCCACCAACCTTATTTTAAATATATGAAAGCATAGGCAAGTGTATTGAAGTGCTTTCAAGTCTACTCAAAAGCCAAAAAGCCAATTTCTCTCAAATACTTCATATCAAAAGCCTCTTATAGTTTGATTCCTTGAAAAGCCTACAAGCTCATCCTTATTTCATTCCAAAAGAGGCACTTTGAAGGAGATTCCAAGGAAGAGTGAAGACAAAGCATCTACTTGAGCTTCAAAGATTCCAATCTACTCTTGAAGAGAGTTTGTTTTAGTTTTAAATTGTATATATGTTTTATTGTGATTTGACCTTGCTTTCAAGGGTGTCTTGAAAGAAGGTTATTGTGGTTTGTTGGTGAGCCAAAGGGATAAAACCAACTAGGGTTAACTTGTGAACCCGAAGACAAAACAAGTGTTAAGATTTGTTGGTAAGCCTAAGTGATAAAACCAACTTAGGTTTCGACTTGTGAGCCTTGTGAAAAACAAGTCAACTGTAATCTAGTTTGGATTATAGTGAAATTTTCAAGGGTGGCTTGGAGAGTGGATGTAGGTGCTAGGTTTGCACCGAACCACTATAAACCTTGTATTTGTATGTGATTACTCTCTTCCTCTCTTGCTCTTTAATTATTGCTAACATCTTGCATTGAATTCATCATTGTTCACAAGCACCACTAGTCCCTCTCTTTATTGTCTTAAATTTTTTAAAAAGACCCAATTCACCCCCCCCCCCCCCTCTTGGGCTCCATTTCTATGCAACACTATTATATGCCGCAGTGGAAAGGAGTCATAGCGTCAAGCACCTCAAATTTCTCAAGGAACCCCTACTAGCCGAGCACCTCAAGATGGACATCAATAAGGAAGATGACATCAAAAGCCATAAACCCAAGGATGGGTATATGCACTCACACAGCAGGATACCAATGCTTATAATTCGATGATGACAGGTATGATTAAGTTATCATCCAGTAGTATTTATATTTTGTTGGATGCTGGTGCTATATATTCTTTTATATTAGCTAATATAGTTAAGAAAAACAAAGAGTTATCTTCGATACCTCTAGAAACTGATCTCTGTGTTTCCACATCAAGTGGAGATGTCATTCTAGTTAACCTAATCTATAAGGTTGGACATCAAAGGTAGGGAGATAAAGGTAGAATTGATAGTCCTAGAAATGAAGGACTTTGATATAATCCTTGGAATGGATTGGTTAGCGGCATATCATGCTTTCATCAACTACTTTGAGAAGATAGTAAAATTTTGGATCCCTGGCCAGCCGAAGTTCAACTTTGTGGGTAGAAAGTTAACCTCTCTGCAGAGGGTGATCTCAGCTTTTAATACCAAACAAACGACTCCTTAGGAAAGGTTGTGAAGGGTTCCTAGAGACAGTAATAGATACACAACAAGAAGATCTCAAATTAGAAAACATTCCTATTATAAAAGAGTTTCCAAGGGTTTTCCTAAATGACCTGCCAGGGTTACCTCTTGACAAAGAAATCAAGTTATCCATTGATCTCATACCTGGCACTAGGGCCATCTCCAAAACTCCATATAGGATAGCTCTGGTTGAATTCAAAGAGCTTAAGAAGAAATTGCAAGAATTGCTAGATAAAGGATTTATCAGACCTAGAATGTCTCCCTGTGGTGCTCCAGTATTATTTATGAAGAAAAAGGATGGTAGTTTTAGCTTTGTATAGACTATCGGGAGTTAAATATGGTGACAGTATAGAATAAATATCTTTTACAGAGGATTGATGATCTGTTCAATTAATTACAAGGGGCATAAGTATTTTCAAAAATTGATCTTCATTCTGGCTACCATTAATTTAAGATAAGGGTTAAGAATGTGCTTAAGATAGCCTTTTGAATTAGATATGGACATTATGAGTTTCTGGTCATGCCCTTTGATTTGATGAGTGCACCTGCAGCTTTTATGGATCTCATAAATCGGGTGTTCAAGCCCTATTTAAATCAGTTTATAGTGACATTTATTGATGGCATTTTAATTTATTCGAGGAGTCCACAAGTGCATGAAGAACACCTAAGGATACTATTGCAAACACTCAAGGAGAAGAAGTTGTATGCCAAGTTATAAAAGTGTAAGTTTTAGTTAGACAAAGTCTCTTTCTTGGACATGTTATCTCTAAGGAAGGTGTTTCCATGGATCCAAAGAATGATAAGGCTATAGTAATTTAGAAAAAACTTAATGTATCTAAAATTCATAGTTTCCTAAAAATGGCAATATATTATCAAAGATTTGTAGAAGGATTCTCTCTTATTCGCGTGCCCCTAACCCACTTGATCCAAAAATGAGTGAAATTCGAATGGACCGATGAATGTGAGTAAAGCTTCAAAGAATTGAAGAGACAATTGGTGACAGCCCTAGTGCTAACTGTTCCTACTGAAATATGGGATTTCACTATATACAATGATGCATCTCACAAGGATCTTAGTTGTGTTCTAATGCAAAATGGAAAGGATATAGCTTATACTTCTAGACCACTAAAGATGTATAAGTCAAACTATCCTACATATGATTTAGAACTAGCAGCTGTGGTTTTTGCTCTAATAGTATTGAGGTATTATTTATATGGTGGCCATTGCAGAATTTTTACAGATCATAAAAGCTTAAAATATATCTTCACTCAGAAGGAGTTGAACTTGAGACAAAGAAGATGATTGGAGCTACTAAAAAATTATGACCTGACCATCAATTATCATCCAGGAAAGGCAAATATTATAACATATGCTTCAAGTAGGAAGTTTTCAAGTAAGTTGGTAGCTTTACTTACTAATCAGAAGCATATCATGCTAGATTTGGAGAGATCTAAGATTGAAGTATGATTGTACGACTCTGAAATTCAACTAGCTAATCTTGCAGTACAACCTACCTTGATTGAAAGAATTAAATTAGCTCAAAAAGAAAATCTAGAACTACAGAAGATTAGAAAAATAGTGGAGTCTGGTGCCCAGTTTGAATTCTATATATATGCGGATGATACCTTGAGGTTTGGTAGCAGATTGTGTATTCCTAAGATTTCAAAATTAAGGAATGAAATTTTAGAAGAAACGCTTAGTTCAGCTTATACGATGCACCCGGGAGGTACAAATGTGTACCGAGATTTGAAAAAAAACTTTGGTGGCCTGGTATGAAAAATAATATAGCACGATATGTAGCTCAATACCTGGTGTGTTAATGATAAAAGCTGAGCATCAAAGACCCGCTGCCTACAATCCCTCATGATCCCTTAGTGAAAATGGGTACATATTACCATGGACTTTGTGACGGGTTTGCTCAAAATCCCTAAAGGTAATAATGTAGTATGAGTGATTGTAGATCGATTGACAAAATCAGCTCTTTCTTATCCTTTCGGGTTAGCCTCTTCTTGAAAAGATTAGCAAGCTTGTACATAGAATAAATCGTAAGATTGCATGAAATTTTGGCACTATTATATCAGACCGAGATAGCAAAGATATGTAAGAGCTTCATAAAGCCCTTAGAAGAGTTTCACAATTTTAAAAGAGCCTTCACAAAGCCCTTGGAACCAAATTAAATTTTAGTACGGCATTTCATCCCCAAACTAATGGACAATCAAAACGAACCATCTAAATTTTAGAAGATATGCTAAGAACTTATGTGATGGACTTGGATGGTGCTTAGGACAATCATTTATCATTGATAAAATTTACTTATAATAATAGTTATCAAGTCAGCATCCAGATGGTACCTTTTGAAATATTGTATGGCAAAAAGTGTAGATCTCTTATTTGCTAGGATGATTTTTTAGGAGAAAGAAAGTTATTGTATCCAGAGATAGTGTTGCAAACTATGGACAAGGTACATATGATTAAAAAATGGCTATGTACAGCTTAGAACAAGTAAAAAAGCTATATTGATAAGAGGAGGGAGCTAGAATTTTAAGTAGGCGACCACATTTTTTTTAAAGTTTCTCTTACCAAAGACATGATGAGGTTCAAAATGCAAGGCAAATTAAGTCTGAGATTTATGGATCCATTTGAAATTTTGGATAAGATCAGGGAGGTGGCCTACTGACTAGCACTACCACCAATCTTGTTAGGTTTGCATAATGTATTTCATATATCAATACAATGAAGGTATATTTCAGACCCCAGCCATGCAGTAGAGTACGAGCCATTACATCTTCATGAGGATCTGACCTATGAGAAGGTTCCCATACTGATTATCAACAAGAAGGACCAAGTGTTATGACATTGGACCATACCATACATGAAGGTACAATGGAGCAACCACAGTGAAAGTAAGGCTACCTAAGAGCTTGAGGCATAAATAAGAAACAAGTATCCTTAACTCTTCGAACTTTAGGTATGTTAATGTTAAGGACAAAATTGTTTTAAAAGGGAAAGAATGTAATATCCGAAAAAAAGAAATGAGCAATGGGGAAGGAAGACTCCGAAGTCTTCCTCTTCTTTGACTCCATCGGAAGGAAGGAAGGGGGGATAGCTCTTCGATGGGAGTCTTCCTCTTCTCTGACTCTATCGAAAGGAAGGAAGGGGGGTACAACCCAAAATCCTACCCTCCTAAAGCTATAAAAAGACCCCCTTTCTCCCTTTATTCGTCATACCCCAAACCACCTACCACCGATGAGAATAGATTCATGGGAGTCTCCGACGATCGGCCAGGGGGACTTCACCGGAACCAAGGTTAGCTCGCCATCTTTATTCTTATCGTTCAAAAGGTGTTGACTTTGGTCTTGATTTTGATGATTGACAAAATATTTAAGTATATATGAGTACAATTATATTTTAAATATGTTTATCATATCTTAGTACTCATCCATGTTGAATGAAGAAATACTTGTATTTCAATTAAAAAAGTCCTTCAAATTCATGGAATTTCAAGTTATAAGGATTTTGGAACATAAAGAAGACTTTGAAGGACTTAAAGTTTGATTTTGGAGAAGTTTCAGCAAGTTCAGCACTGGTACAATTGTCGACTCATGAAAAGTTCAAGTATTGACTCAAGGCCTGAGAATAAGAAAACTACAGAACTATGTCAATCCAGAATTTTTGTCTTGAGCTAAACTCAAGTGTCGTTTCACCTCGTTTCACCTGTCAAGTATCGACTCACTAGATTCAAATGTCGATACTTGGTGTAACGGCTAGTTTTTTAGAAGTGCAGAATTGATTCCAACTTGGCTCCAATGGCTATAATTTCTCCTCCAACTGTCACAAATGGTTAAAAAGGTATGGAGGGCTATTTATACACTACTAAGCTCTCGGGGAAGAAGATATTACATGGTTTGAATAATAAATCCTTTGGTTTACAAGAAAAAATATGTAAAGGATTTTTAAGGATTCAATATTGAGAGTGTTGAACCTCCAAGGATTCAAAGTAAAGAGGGAGCTTCCAAGAGTGGCATCTTCAAGCATCCATTGAAGCTTTTATAACATGGAGACAAGCTCAACACAACAATCAAGTACCTCAAAAATAAATTTGCTTTTTGTAAGAAAGCTTTTGTATTTTTATTGTTATTCTTGTACTTGTATTGCTTACTAGTTTCAATGGAATTGAAACTAGTATCTAGGTTGTTGGTGAGCCTATGTGATAAAAACTAACAAAGGTTTTGACTTGTGAGCCTGTGAAAACAAGTTGGGTTGTTGGTTAGCCCGGAAAACCATCAAGGTTGTTGGTGAGCCCGTAAAACTAACTAGGTTGTTGGTGAGCCCATAAAACTAACTAGGTTCTCTGTTAGCCCGTAAAACCAAGGAGGTTTTTGGTTAGCCCATGAAAACCAAGGGATTTTGACTTGTGAGCCCGGAAAAACAAGTTGGGTTTGATTAGTGAGCCTGGAAAACTAATCGACTGTAATCTAGCGTGATTATAGTGAATTTCCGAGAGAAACTTAGGAAGTGGATGTAGGTACCTTCGAGTGCACCGAACCACTATATATTCTTATGTTTGCGATTGCTCTTATTTATTGCTTATTTACTCTTACATTTACTTTGTTAATTCTATTGTATATTTTCATTAAGCACACAAACACTTTGGCAAAATACAAGCACTTAATTGTAATTAGCACATACTTGTTTAGTTCATCATAAATTATTGTAAATAGTTTTATAAAATCCAATTCACCCCTCCTCTTGGGTTGTTTCATCGCTGGACAACAAAAGGGTTGCCATGGGGCATTGGCCGACGAAGCATCAAGTCGGGGTTCGAATAGGGCCTTTACTAGTTCAGCTCATTTTTTCCTTCCGATCCATCGACCACCGATGATGGGGCAGCTATCGGAGTTGTCTCCCTATCATCGAAGCCGCTATCGGTGGCTAACCTGAGAACCTCCCCACCACTATGAGAGGGAGAGAAGAGGAAAGGGGGAGCCCCCTATTCGGTTGAGAGAAAGAAGAGGAGAGGAGAAGAAAAGAGAAGAAGAGAGGAGAAGAAAAGAAAAGAGAAGAAGATAAGAAAAGAGAAAAAAAAAAAAGGAGAAAAATAAAGGAAAAGAGAAAAAGATAAGAAAAAAATAAAGAAAAAAGAAAAGAAAAAAAAGGAAGATGAGAGAGAAGATGAGAGAGAGGAGAGAGAGGAGAAGAGGAGAGAGAAAGAGGAGAGAAAAAAAGGGAAGATAAATAAATAAATATTAAAAGGGGAGATCGAAAGGTTCTTCTCTTAGGAAATTTGTGAAGAAGGGTATCAGTGGATGGACCACTGATAAAATTTGGATTTATAATTACTATAGAATTATTTATTAATATTAAAATTATTATTGTAGAAAGACAGCTTTCTGAGCAGGAGGGCGGTGAGCGAGTTTCGGGTACGGACTGATATCGAGTATATTTAATTTATATCTAGGAGGTAAGGATTTCTGGACACGATCACCAGTTTATAAATATATTTTACATGGCATGATTTTGACCTTTGGATATAAGTATTAGCATTCATAATTATTTATGTATTATCTATTTTGATTACTCATGATGGACATTTGTGATCATCGGTATTATCATTATTTATATTTTCTGCATGTTATGTTCAACCAAATAAATTTATTTTTGATGATTTGGATTGTGATGCCGATTATTGAAAATTTTGAAATGACATGACTTTACAGTATGATGTAATTGATAAAGTGATAATCAAGAGAATGAGATGTTTGGACTAGCCATGCCATGGGCAGGACCGTGATTACTGAGATTGCTAGTTACAAGCTGGAGTGTGATAATGGATTACCAGTCACAGGCCGGAGTGTGACAATGAGAGAGCCAGTCACAAGCTGAAGTATGACAATGAGATTGCCAGTCACCGGTTGGAGTGTAACAATGAGATTGCCCATCATAAACTGAAGTATGACAACAAGCTTGCCAGTTACAGGTTGAAGTATGATAATAAGATTGCCGATCATAGGCTGGAGCATGACCGTGGTTAGTCCAAAATTTTAAAGAAGAAGGATGACTAAATTAGAACATAAAAAGGAAATAGGATTTTATTAAAGATTTTCACATATATGGCGATTGAATTATTTTGGTTGCATGACATAATATACTATTATTTTTTATCATTTTCAAACTGTATTATTATTGGTGTGACTGTATGGAATCTTTACTGGATTGTAAAGCTCATTCCCCACTTCTCTATTTTTTTTCAAAGTCGCAGGATGCATAGCATGGGACAGGTGGAATATGAGATCGAGTACCAAAATTTTTAGATTGTCAGTTTTATTCTTGATATCCATGTAATGAACAAATTGATCATTCAGTGATCATGAATCGAACGAGTTGATTATTTAGTTATTATTAAATTATTTTAATGGTGTTTAGATAAATAAATTTAATTTCTGAAAATGGTGAGAATCTCGTGTACTTAGACCTAGCATGATCCCTAGAATGATATTTAGGATTTATGCAGTAGGTTGCATGGTCGATCCCGGTGCTGGGTCAGGGCGTTACACATTTTGCTTACCGGAATTGATTTCAAGTTCATTCAACTTCTTATTTCTCAATTAGGCCAACGCTTCAGAATGGACCTTGGCCTGCTTACTGGCTTATATCTAACTCAAAGCAAAATACATGCTTGACCTCCTTCGATGTGCTGGCTTCTAAACCCATCATCAGCTCGCCTGCCACTCTACGCAGGCCTGAGTTCAATTCTAGCCCAGTTACCGATGATCCTTCATTTAAGCGATCTATTTATTGCCGGTGCCTTACAATATTTAACATTTACTCAGACCAGGCATTAGCTTTGCTATCAACCAAGCATCGCAATATCCCTGACATCAATTTGAATCAAATATGCTAGCTGTCAAGTGTACCTTACGAGATTTCTCAAGGGCACTATCGATTATGGGCTTCGGTTCAAACTTGGTCCAATCTGTTTACGAGGCATTTGTGATGGAGATTGGGCAAGAGATTCGGTGGATTGATGCTCAACTAGTAGTTATTGCATTTTTCTTAGGCCCCAACCTTGTATCATGGCCGGTTAAATGGCAACCTACAATTGCTTAGTCCTCTATTGAAGCGGGGATATCGAAGCCTAGCATATGCTGCAATATATGGCAATCTCTTGGCAATGCTTACTTTTTCGAGTGCTTCGCGTTCTCCGCAAGAGTACTCCTTTTCTTCGTGACAATACCTCTACCATTACCATTGCCTTCAATCTTGTGCTCCAGGACCAAGCACATTAAACTTGATGTCAAGTTTATGTCTTTTCTTGACCAAGAAGTTGGTATTTTTGCTGACATTGGGTTCATCATGTTTAGTCCAAGCTAAGCAGCTTCGATCTCGTGCTCCATGCTTGGACCAAGCACATTAAACTTGATGTCTAAGTTTATGTCTTTTCTTGACCAAGAAGTTGGTATTTTTGCTGACATTGGGTTCATCATGTTTAGTCCAAGCTAAGCAGCTTCTGCTTAGCTTGAGGGCGACTGATAGAGAGGGACTTAACGATCCGGCAGATAAGCAAGAGATGAACCATGCTAGTTCATAGTAACTTTTGTTATAATCTAGATTTTAGGTTGTAACAACATTTTGTTGTAACCCATTATGTATCAAATACTTTGTTATACCCAATCGTAACAATACCATGTAATGTTGTGTTATAAGTATCTAATCAAGGAAGAATCCAAAGTGGATTGCCATTTATCATCAAAAACTTTCTTGTAATTGCTACCATATAAAGCATGGTTAAACAAGTTGGACCTGATGACCTGTTTATCAAAAAAGAGAAGAAATTTGGCCTCTATTTGCTAGGATTAGAACCAAATAAGTGATGATCTCTAATCATATTAACATGCAAATAAAAGCCAATATCCTGATTTTCTTGTCATCCTAGAAAAATTAGTAATAAGCACTAAATTTTTTATCTCTCGATCATTGAAGTTAAAAGTCACCAACAAATATATCATGATTTTAATGTGGTTATATGTAAGCCATGATCTTGGGAGCCTCCGCTGATTATGATTTACTAAGTATATTAAAAAAGATCTTTTGTTACCCCTATGGACCTCATAATGATAAGGGATTTAATTAGTATTGCAGTGTTGCAGTGTATTGCCATGGGCAATCCTTGAAATAAGAATGGGATACATGGAACTCACACTAGCACATCTGGGTGGTTAGTGGTGTGCATTAGTATAGCCATACATGTAGTGCACGTAATAATTTTTTCTAGACTACTTGAGGTAGCCATTCTAGGTATTATCATTTAACAAAACTCATCTTAGGTTAGAGATCACCTTTTTAGTAATTTTACATCTTTCAAAATGGCTTCATCATTAGCATAACTAATGATGTAATCATTTGACTGGATGGCTAATTTTAGATCATAACTCTTGTGTAACGTCTGCTCTTTTTATTTTTTTTTGTGCCTAACTCGAAGTTAAGTCTGAGTCCTTTGGCACCATACTTCTTGATAGGAATCTTGACAAAAAAATGAATGAGAATAAGAGAAACAAAGAACAGCAAAGGGCAAGAACTGGCTTAATTTGGATAGAATTAGCTTCCAATGTTTAGAGATGAGATTGTTTTGGTGCTAGATTAAGAACTAGAGTTGTTTCTAGTTACAAGAGTAAATTGAGGCCAAAACGATCATCATTGTGGGATTATACATAATTATATGCAAAATGTGTAAAAGATGAAACACCAAATGCTGCTCCTTTCAAGATTAAATATAAAATAGCAGCCAGTTGAATATTTGTTAGATATTTCGTGATTTCACATGACATATAAAGAAGAGTTTCGTTTATATGCATAAATATATTCAATATACTTGAAAAGTATTTGGGATAGGTATGGCATGAATATTGAGATGGGAAGTGGAAGCAACTCAAAGTGGGAAAATCAAATCATATGGTGATTTTTTTTTTTTATGCAGTCCCCCTTAAAAAATATTATATAACCAATCTCTGTCTCGTATTCTATTAAAAGATTTGTATGATACCACTCTTTTTATTTATTCTTATATATATGCCATGTATGTTAAACAATAAAATAGTAGGACACGGAAAAATACAAATTTGCAAAAAAAAAAAAATAATATTTTTAATTTTTTATGAGATCGAAAAAGAGAGAGATGCATCCATAATTTAATCAAGAAGATTTAAATTTTAGGAACATGCCATCTAAATTTCGAACTTAGAAACTCTACTTATTATGTTGAGGGATGCAACCACTAAAACAAATCTACGATGTTGTTATTCTATTTTCGTCTCTCCAACACTTTTATTAGAAATAGAATCTTTATAAACTACATGCATCCAACCATCATGATGTTACTGCGGTTGGTAAAGGCTTGGTTCTCCCCTTGCCCTCACAGGTTCGAGGAATGATCCCGTGGATGATTCAATTAAAATTATGAAATTTTCGGGTGCACATAACTTGGGGTGGACCGCTGATACTCCGGTGTCCCAGTGGAAACTAGGCTGACGTACTCACTGATTGGTAGAAAGGCACTTGAAAATTATAGTCTGTATCAAACAAAATCTAACCAAATGAAAAGCTACATGATAAAACTCCCTGCATCCGGATGTCAAAGATAATGCAATGCATATGCAATAAATACACTCATTCAATGCTAGGATTAGGCACTTCATTGGTGTTACTATACAAATGAAAGAACGAGTTCAGATACTTTAAAAGCTGTGCGGTGCCGATCCAACGGTTGAAAGGTACAACCCGGACCATCCAGTGGTTGGATGAAAGGCTCGCAGCTGATGAGCGGTGCCGGTGACGTGGCTAACCTGATGCCATGCCGTCTCGTTTCCTTTCTCCCTCAAATCCCATACCCGGGGATTTTGTGCCCGCCGAAGCTTGCTCCTTTCTCTTGCTTCTCATTTGTCCATCCCTTTCATTTTGCCATGGCCTCGGCTTTCGGCCTCCACGGGTTCCCTTTCTTCCCCGCCAACGCCCTCAGTTCCCAATTCAAATTCCGGCGGGAAAGGAGGGCGGCGATTTTGGCGCGAAGCTCGAATGTTCAGGAGCCGCGCCCGACCAAAGTTCAACCCCCTGTAAAGGAAAAGAACCCATTCCCAGGTGATCTTCTTCGCATAACTTTCATTTGAATAATAATAAAAAAAGAGCATCATCACTTGTTATTTTGGACCTCGTGAGTTTGGATTTAGTGGAATTGTTGGGTCCTTTAGGAAATTAACCAGGACCACAGATGAATGGAATCAATTTTTGCAGAGAAATTTCCTGTCACTGGGAACACAACAGATCATTCATATCCAAATGTCGGTTATGTGCATCTCCTCTTTCTTTCTTTTTCTTTTCTTTTCTTTTTTTGTTTGGGGATGGAGGGATGGGGGACGAACAAAACCAAAACCCCTGTCAAGGTCACATCTGGCATGCTTTTTTTTTTTTTTTGTAAGATTTTGACAGTAGTAGTATTATGCAGTCAATCCAATTACATGTTTACTTCTTCAGTGATTAGTCCATGGATGAAAGAATGCAGGTTTTTGGAAAATGAAGATCATGGGCAAGATTGCCTTTAATTTGTACTATTAATGATCTAATGTTCCCAAATCATACCATTCTATGGATGCAAAACAAGAGTCAAGTTAGGAACATTTCATCTGAGAGAGTTATTGTAAGCTTTAAAAAATGTCAATTATAAGGTTACATACACTCTTGCCTTCCTAGGAAGTGTCATGCCTTGTTCTTATCCTATAGAATCTGAGAGTTGAAGTGCTACTACAGCAACCCAAACTTGACTAAATATTCTTACCGTTCAATATTTTTACAAATGCCTTTATGAATGCTCCTCCCGGGATTTCTCTTCAACCTTGGCAGATATTTATTGAGTCTAAGCATAAATTACCTTTGTCATCTTGTTCACAAGATTCTCAAAAGATACCAGAGCTTAGCATTCGTTCCGCATAAAAGGAGTTCCTTATTTTTTATATAAACACATCCTTCAGAGACTTGAGATCTGCTGGACTGTTCCATGGAAGGGGGAGGAAACACAGAGGGCTAGCCATCACAGAAATTACCTATTCAGCCATACCAAGAATGTGTGCTTGCTGGTCATTGCAGTGAAAATGGGCTTTATGTTGGACAGCCATACCGCCAAGCAGACTTCTCAGTTCTCAACCAAGAAACTTCCTTTATTTCTTATTTGGCAACCATAGGTTCAACTTTCTTACAGAAATCAATTTTAGGTGTTGTTTTGAGTCTAACTGCTAGGACCTATTGCGAGTTTATAAGCTCATCACTGCTCCTTCGCACCTCCCTACCTCCTGCTCACCAATCCCTCTGTTCTTGTTGTTCACTTTCTTTTTAATCATCCAACTCCTATAGATGACACAGTAATTTTCACCGAGTTAGTTATCTTTCTTCCAATCATAAAGTTGAGTTTGGGACATTTACTCAAATATATTGTTGGTCATACTGGTTGGATTTCTTTTCTCCTTATCTTTTAAAAATACATTAGTTCAAAGGTAGATACCTTCTTAGGCATGCATGTTATCCTCATTTTGTTCATCTCAAGTATAGATTCGCTACTTGTATGCACCTAAAATAAAAATGACATTATCTATTGCCTTTTTACCAATTGAGAGATCACAGAATGAATAAGTAATGAGAAGGTACTATTATTTGGTTTCCTTTATGGTTTAAAGGTATCCCAAACTACTGAATTTTGAGTGGCACATGTTCAAAAATGTAAAGATCATGATTCATGATCCATGTTCTGGAGTCTCAATTTGCTTGGCCCATTGTGCATTTTGAGACCTTAGTTTTGTCCACACTTTTCCAATTTTTGATAACGGATACTTAGGTTGAAATGTGCAAAGCATTGGATTTTTTATATATCAAGCCTTTTTTCAGATTGTGAATTCACAATGAAAAGATGGTTCGTCATGTATTTTGCCCTCTAAGAATTTGCTCGCAATCTTCACAGCAGAATTGTAGCTCAACTTATATAATAGGGAAGGTCCTAGCATACCCCCCCCTCTTCTCTCTCTCTCTCTCTCTCTCTCTCTCTCTCTCTCTCTCTCTCTCTCTCTCTCTCTCACTGTTGCTCTCTTGCTGCAGTCTCTGAATTTTTTTTTTGACTCGATTTGAGAATTTATTTTCTTGTATTGTAATCAAATACTGTCAGGGGTGCAAGATAATGATTTTCTCCTTATAAAGGGGGAGCCATAACTTTTGGATAATGACCCTTTTTGGCATAAACTTCTTGTAAGATCATGCATATTAAATTTTTACTCTGTGAGGCCTCTAGCAATTTCATTTGTCTAATTGTCATATATTGTCCAGGGAAGCTGGAAGCTGATGTTGTTGTCATTGGAAGTGGTATTGGTGGACTATGTTGTGCTGGACTTTTAGCTAGATACGGGCAGAATGTCCTTGTGTTAGAAAGTCATGATCTTCCTGGAGGTGCTGCTCATTCATTTGAAATAAAAGGTTACAAATTTGACTCGGGTCCATCTTTGTTTTCCGGATTTCATTCAAGAGGTCCCCAGGCTAATCCTCTTGCACAGGTGATTAATGGATGGTGGTTGAACATATCAATTTATTGAAAAATTTGAAATAATAAGTTTTCAAAGGACACCTCCAATTTAGCAACTGAATGGCTTTGTACATCTGGAGAAAAGCTGTCTCATTTGACTTGTAAAACAAAATTAGTTGACAGAAAATAATTGATATGGCGTATTCTAATCACAAGGCATGGAGCAAGTAAATATTGGAAAAGCAGGATATTCATGACTTAGCATGTGCTATCAGAAAAATGCATAAGGCCAAGACTGCTATATATATATATATATTCTATTTACAAGATATTATTTGACAAAAAATTCTTCAAATTATCTTATATGTCCATGATAACCTTTTTTTATTTTAAAGAGTTTTTTGTATTATGAATCTAGATATTTGGGGCATTTTTCAATTATTTTATCAATGTTCTTTCTTTCTTGCTCATTTCTGAACTCAAATGTTATATGAATTGCATGCTCATTTTGTACCACTGACTTTGTTAGGACATTGCCATTGGACAGTTTTAGGATTCTGTCTTGCCTAATGAATCAATAAGTTATCTTCCATTGGAAAATGATGTGTTTCTCATGAATCTTAGGTTCTTGATGCATTGGGTGAGTCAGTTCCATGTGCATCCTATGACTCATGGATGGTTTACATACCTGAAGGCGAGTTCTTGTCACGAATAGGCCCCACAGATTTTCTTAAGGTGAGAGTGCATGCCTAATGTTTTTCACGTTATTGCCTTTTTTTTTCCCTCAAAGGAGAAGCTCATCCAAAGATTAACAGTCCCCCCTGTTTTATGGTAATTTTTTCAACCTTCTACTGGCTGTAAACAAAATGGAATTATGTGAGAAAACTCTAGCAACATTTATTCCTGATATAAGCTGAGTTGTAGGATAATGCAATTTATGTAATGGTTTCTGCAATGATTTTCTTTGTGTCTTCTTCCAAGATTCAGAAATCATTTATTAGAAAAATCTTGTTCAGCCTACACTTGCAACATGTAGATCTGCATATCGCATAAGAAATGGAAGCATCATCTGCGGTACAAAATAGATTATATATATATATGTATATATATATATAGATATGTATGCATGCATGTATATATATACATAGATATGTATGCATGCATGTATGTACATACATATGTATGCATGTATACATGTATACATGTATGTACATACACATGTATGTATACATGTATGTACATACACATGTATGTATACATGTATGTATACATGTATGTACATACACATGTATGTATGTATTCATGTATGTACATACACATGTATGTATACATGTATGTACATACACATGTATGTATGTATGTACATATATATGTATGTATGTATGTATGTACATACATATGTATGTATGTATGTACATATATACATACATATATATATATACATATATGTATGTATGTATGTATGTATGTATGTATGTATATGTATGTATGTACATATATACATACATATATATATATACATATATGTATGTATGTATGTATGTATGTATGTATGTATATAGCTCTATGAGTGTATATTGGTATGTACTTCATGCATGCATATGTTATGATTGTACAAAAATTATTCTATCTTTTTCCAAGATTCAGATATCATTTATTGGAAAAATCCCATTTAATCTACAATTGCACCATGTTGATCTGCATGTCATGTACGAAATGGAGCATCATCTGCCATATAAATAGGTTATTGGTTTTTTCCTTATAGGGCATGTGTGTGTATTTGTGTGTTTGAGTGCCTGCATATGAGTTGGGTGGTCCATTTCTATATAGATGATATTATTTAGGTGAATCAAGTCAAATGTGATTTATCATGCAGGAATTTTACGTAGTAACATAAGATTGGGTATGTGAGGACTTAGGTGGGCATGTTCTAGTCTCACATCTACTAGGCGTTGGATAGATCTTGGGTACTTATATAGTACTAAGGGATCCAAACAATACCTTCTTGCTAGCCTTTTTAAGCGAGGTCCTATATTGTTACAAATGATATTAGAATGGGCTCGGTCTGTTATACTCTAAATTTGTGACATAACATGGTCATGCTATCGAGGGATATAGCCCATGATAACACAAAGCCAATCATTCAAAATCTTAAATAAAATAAGATCTATAACAAATAAAATATACTAAAGAGGTTGAATTCAAATTCATCAATTAAATCAATATCAGTACAGAGCATCAAATCCAAACCAAAGATCAAACCCAAGTCTCTACAAGTTCATAGCATTTGCATAACTAATTTCAATTACAAAACTTCCAAGCTTTCCGTGTAGGCCACCAAGCCTAGATCGTCCATTGTTCCTAACTTTATTTTCTATAAAAGAAAAAAAAGAAAAAAAAGATATGAGCTATACCAGCTCACTAAGTAAACCTTACACTATCTTATTGGATCAAGCATAAGTTTGTACATGTATCAATAAATTATTTAGAGAAGATTGTCATTAGAAGATAAATCTTTTCATAATAACAATATATCATAATCAATGATGCTCTTGCTTATGCATAAATCATGCAATTTATTTAAACATGGTTTCCAATGCATAGCATAAACAAATTCATAAATTATGCTGATTTTATAAATAAAATCATAAATCTATTATGCTTGCATAAATCATTAGTACTTCATAAATATGGTTCCAAGTGTTTATCATAAATCATAAACATTTGTTATTTAACCACATTATAGTTTAATTATATTTCTCTCAAACTAAATGCTAAGGTCATTATTATACCCGTGATAGGGTCATAATCATCAAAATACCAAATACTATTATCCGTTTGTAGGGTTGTATACCAACTACTATTACTTGTTGGCAGGGTTATATACCAACTACTATTAGTCGTTAAAGATCGTATACCAACTACTATTACCTATTGGCAGGATCGTATAGCAACTATTATTATTCACTATTATTATTCGTTTGTAGATTCGTACATAGTTATCTGAGAGTCCATGGTCATATTTTTTAAATCATATTTTCTTGAAATATGTATTCTTATATCATAGATAAATAAATAGGTTGATAGGCATTAAATGACTTTTATATAGTTCATAATCTGTAAATAGATTATTAGCAATGAAATAATTATGCAACGGTCTTTCCATAATCAAAATATAGATTTTATAAAAACGGAATCCATAATTCATAAACGAGTCATTAATATTAAATATCCACAAAACCATACTTTTCATGACAATATATGATTTGCATAATATCATATGCTTGATCCTTAATTTTTAAAAAATACAAAGCATCCAAATATTCTTTTTATATTTCATAAGTTCTCAATTATTAAAAATAATCAGTAATTCAAAATCAAGGAGTGTCGGGTTTACTTACCTTTTTTGCTTGGAACCTTCAAAGTTTAATTATGTTCAATTCACCCGAATATATTCAATGCCAATAAAATCCATCATTAACAACTTTGAAATCTAAAAGAATTGAGAATGGGTTAAAATTGGATAAACCAGGATGAAGAAAGGAGTAGGTTGGCTAGGTAGTGGTGAACTCAGTTGGTCATGATCAATTATGGCTTAGGCAATTCAACAAGGATCTGACTAAACTCTAGATGTATCCAACTAGGGCCATGGTGGGATTGATATACTGCATAGATATCAAAGCAGTTTTGAATCTCTTTTCCAAAAGATCATCTTAGCTTGATGGTAGATGAGCATGGGATCCTTTGTTAGGGTATTAGGGTGGGTCCATGGATCAGATATAGAGAAAATCCTACAAAGAAGAGAAACATGAAAGAGAGCTGGTCTTCTCTCTCCTTTTTCTTTTTTTACTTCTTTCTTTCTTTTCTTTTCTTCTTCTTCTTTCTTTCTTTGGCTGAACAGGGGATAGAACATTGAAGGCCATGGTCATGATTTAGAGGTGCAGCTGGAGGTCTGAAAATGGTTGGTGGTGCATGGTTGATAGTGGATAGTGGTGGATGGCTGATATTGGTGATGGCTGGCAAGAAAATAAGGAAGAAGCTCGAAAAATAGGTGATTTGAGCCTCTTTCTTGGGTCTTGGCTATTGGCTGCTTGCCGGTAGCCATGGCTTCATCGTGGAGGTTCATTAGGAGGTCAAGCATCATGATTCGAGGTATGGTGCCAAGGGACAGCGGTGCCAGTGGCTAGAAAAAGGAAAGAAAACTTGGCCAAAATAGGGAAAAATAGAGTTTGACCTTGGATGGTTTTTCAGCAAAATCGGATGCTGGCTGTGGTGCAAAGGACCATGGGAGGAAGGGGAATAGAGAGAGGAAGGAGGGATAGGTGCCTTACCTTGACTCCGATGGCTCTCCACTTTTGATTTCTGGTGGGCAGGGTGTAAGGAAGATCAGCGGAAACAAGGAGAAAGAGGGAGAAGAAAAATAGCTACTTTTCATGGAAGACTCTGGGGAAGGGGGGTTCTTTTTATAGGGGATTTCCTAGGATTTTGGCAGCCCTAAGAGTCCATCTTCCTTCCAAAAATCGTTAAAGAAGGGAGTCTTCTTCCAACTAGTATCTTTCTTTGGTTTTCTTGGATTGGGGACTTGGGCCATTTAGTGATGGCCCGGATTGGGCCATCGCATGATCCATGACTTTCATGGACAAGGAGACATTGCAACAGGGCCCATCGAAACTAACTATGGGTTGATTGTGGTGTTTGTGACAGGATGTGAATGGATTTGAGTTCTTAGCTTGGCGAGGATACTAGGGCTCAAATGGGGGAGTATGTAAGGGCCCATGTGGGCATGTGTTTAGTCCATATTGGCTATACACTAAGTAGATCTTGGATGCTTATACAAGACTAAGAAACCTAAATAATATATCTAGCTAGCCTTTTTGGGTAAGGCCTTGGGTTGTTTCAAGGTGTTGGTGAATATTTAAATTATGTTACTAAGTTCCATCTATTTGATCTTCAATTTGATTCTTCTTAGTCTATTTTTGTAGGTAATTAGAAAATCAAGTCCATGTAATTTATCTGAATTCTATTAGGCTCAAAACTGGCTCGAACCCAGCCAAATGGGACCAAGAGAGAATTAAGCTTCTTTTGGATGTTTTGACGGTCAAATAGTTAAACCAAGGAAACAAGTTGGGCATTTGGTCAATGGAAATGCTGGAATTTAAAAGGAAGGAAAGCATGAAGTGGAGCCGAGTACTAAAAATCCCATGCATGGAAATCACCTGTGAGGAACAATATTGCAATTTCATGTGATTGCATGGAGACAAGTTGGATTTAATATTTAATTATAGTAGGCTTCAGGCTTCTTAGTGGGAGTGGGGATTTCACAAAGACACACTATGGGATGCTGGAAACCAAGTGGGGCCAAGCTAAAAAGGAGTGGAAGTTGAGTGTTAACACATGAAGAATGAAACAAATCCCATGGTCCAGGAAAGGTTCATGCCATGGTCTACCAAGGACAAAAGGTGGTCCATGTGCCATTAATCATCCAGTCTACCGGAAAAAATAATGACCAAGGCTTCATCCATGCGGTCCATAGGCTCGGGCGAATGGCAGGACTCTGGGACTCAACGTGGAAAGTGGTTGGAACGCACGGTTGGGTCACTGGAGCAAGCTGGAATAGAGCTTGGGGTCTGTCGGTGGTTGGGATGCGGACGAAAGCAGTTGAGGCTTGACGTGGAACAAGTGGGGATTGAATCTGGTATTTGCAAAAGATTTCTAGGATGCTGGGCTTTGACACCAAACTAACACGGAGGAAGGGTGGGAGTCTGCTTGACACTATCTTTAAGAATAGAATTTGAAGTAGAACAGAGCGTGGGGTTGCTGGTTGTGATGTTGGGCTTGACATGGAGCAGACCAAGATGGAAATTGATGTGGCGTAACTGCTAACATGGAGCCCGTGCCTGACCTAGCTAGCAGTCGAGCTGACAGAAGGCGCCACCTGGATACTGTCACCAGATAAGTATCGAGGTTGAGCTCCCGTCCGAGGTCGAGCTTCCGTCCGAGATCGAGCTCCCGGCCGAGGTCGAGCCCATGGCCGAAGTCGAGCTCTCCACCTAAAGTCAAACCTGAATGAAGACAGGTGGGTTTGGTCCCCCTTCGGGTGATCGTGGGAGCGGCTAGGATAGCAACCCCAGTAGGTGGTATTGCCATCCTCGTCGGAGCCCTCGTGCCACTCAAAGTAGTACCTTCTGCGGAGAGATGCCTCGCCAGGGCATGCCACCTGCACCATCTGTGGAGGGGTGCTCCACCAGGGCACGCCACCTGCACTATCTGCGGAGGGGTGCTTCGCCAGTGCATGCCGCCTATACCTTCTGTAGAGTACTCCACCAAGGCACGCCGTCTGCACCCTCTACGGAGGAGTGCTTTGTCAGGGCATGCCGTATGCACCCTCTGTAGAGAGATGCTCTGCCAGGGCACGCCGCTTGCGTCCCGTGCGGAAAGGCATTCTATTGGAGCATCGGGCCCTGCAGCATACTGTTGGCACCTTCTTTGGAAAGGCGCTCTGCCTGGGGCGTCGTCTCCTGCAATCCACTACCTGCACCACTCGGAAGAGGAATGTTTTACTAGGATTCTCAGACCCTACAGCATCTCCCACCAGGTTAGTGCTCTGCCAGGCCCCTAGGCATGGTGGCACAATGCTCGTCAAAGGAAATATCCTGTCAGGGTGTCAGGCCCCGTGGCACGCCACTCGTACTCGTCGCGGTAGGGATGCGCACTTCACAGTACTCCGCCTGCACTCATGGCAGAATCTTTCTTCCAGGATTTTGGACCTTGTCCCCCTCTTAGGGGAGGCAGGGATAAACCTATGCTCTGTCCACATGAGGCGCACCAAGAGACCACCAGACCGAGGCTCTAAGCCCCACCAGATGAAACATGCTTCTAGAAGAAGCCCGAAGGGGCCTCCGGCGAAGGTAAGTACGAGCAAACAAAGAGGAGCCGAGGCAAGGGTAGGAGGAACATCCGAAGACTCCCTCGAGAACTCCCACTGCTCTATCTTCTACTTTATCTTTTAAAATTCCTTTGAACGTGGAGGCCACTCTGGGCTCTACGAAGGAGGATCTGTTTCCGTTGATCATCCACTGACTTGATCGTCGGAGTGCCCCTATCGGGATCCCCGGCCTGGGTCCTTTTTTTGCAGGACCAGCCGCACTCGGAGGTCTCCAGATGGGAAGTCTACTCAACCGAGTCATGTCGAGCTGCAGGCTACGGCGATCTAGGTGGCAACAGATTGGCGCGCCAGGTAGGGGGGACTATAGAAAGACCAACGGCCAGTTTAAACCAGCCCCCTGCTGCTAGAGGAGCATTCGTGAAAACCCGCGGCCCCATGGTGGTGATGCGCGTATGGGAAGCTTTTGTCAGCCACGTGGGGGACCTTTCCCACCACGGCGACCAGCACAGTTCAGAAGGGAGTTTCTTGCTCCGCCACTATCGTCTCCGGCGGATCCACAGATCATTGCACTCGTCTAGCAGGTCCAGACTCTGGCTGTGGCGGTGCGTCAGTTGCATCATCAGCACCGGTCCCTGGCAACCCAGTAACAACCAGGAACTCTTGCGGCTCAAGCCGTCAGACCCCATGCCAGCTTGCGATCCTTCCAAGGAAGGTCATCGCATCCGTGGGCCACGTCCTATCCCCGGGGAGCCTACGGACACCAAGGAAGAAGCAGTAGGATGGTTCGACTGATCGAGAGAGCCAGTTCTCGGTCTCGGATCACGATGCCTCATGGCATTGCAGACGCCGCCACGGCAAGGCCCCTGGCATGATCTCCTCTAGCCCTCATCTCCCTCTCCTCCGATCGCCTCGATAGAAGAGTCCATCGATGAGGCCATCAGGCGATGGGCTGAAAGGTGCTTGGAGGAACAAGAGCGCAAGCTGGCCGAGCTATCCTGCCAGTTTGCCAACCTGCAAGGCTCCTCACACGAGCTTGCGGGCTATGACACCCGCCCACTTTTCTCCTACAGAATTCAAGAGGAACTGATTCCCAATCGGTTCCGCATGCCTTGAGTTAATCCCTACGATGGGACTACCGACCCCCTGGACCTTCTTGAGAGTTACAAGGCTCTCATGAGGATCCAGGAGGCCACTAACGCCCTCTTGTGTCGCCTTCTTGGCTACATTCTGGAAGGCCACTCGAGTTTGGTGCACCCGTCTTGAGCCAAGGAGCATCGACTCCTTCGAGCAGCTAGAGAAGAAGTTCGTGGCACACTTTGATGCTTGCCGAAAGGTACCACGTGAAGTTGACAGTCTCTTCTCCATCCGCCAGCAGGACCATGAGTCCCTGCGGGACTACATGTCTTGTTTTAAAGTTGTAACCTTGGAGATTTATAACTTGGATGAGCTTGTCACCATGTTGGCATTGAAGAGGGGGCTTAGGACCTCCCGCTTCACCTACTTTCTAGACAAGAAGCCCCCGAAGACCTACTTTGAGCTCCTTCGCGCCCACAAGTACATCCATGCGGAAGAGGTAGATCGCACCAGGAGGGAGCTAGATGGGAGGCCCCTGAAAAAGCAACCCCAGGGGAGCCCTCTGGGATGCACGGGCCTAAGGTGACCCCGAACCTCCAAGCAGGCCCTAAGCCGAAAGATACTCCTGTCAAGGAAGAGAAGTACACCCCTCTCATCGCCCCAAGGTCCAAGATCCTTATGGAGATTGATGGCGAGCACTACCTACATCGCCCTCCCTTGCTGAGGCCGTCAGGCGGCTGTGACAAGTCAAAGTACTGCCAGTTCCATCGCGACCACAACCATGATACTGAGGAATGCCACCATCTCAAGAGGAAGATCGAAGACTTGATCAGGAAGGGCTACCTCGGAAAGTTCGTAGGAGGCAGGATCCCCTTTGAACCCCAAGGCATCGGGCTCTTCCTCCTATCGACAACCAGCCCACCGAGAGGCCAGTGGGGATGATCTCCTGAGGGGCAGAGCGCGGACCAAAGAGGACCAGGGTGAGGGAAGGGACTAACAATGTACTCTCCTTCGTGGGGGAAAGGGGGACGGGCAGAAAATTTAAATAACGATGTCGTTGTCGTCAAGATGACAATAGCGAAGCATCCTAGAAGACGGATTATGGTCGATAGTGGAAGTTCGACTGATATCATTTTTTATGATGCTTTCTCCATGATGAATCTGTCTCCCACTCTGCTGAGGCCAGTGCACACCCCTTTGGTTGGCTTTACTAGAGATTCCGTAGGGGTGGAGGGAGATATTACCCTCTCTATCACCATTGGGATGCCTTCTCGGCAAAGTACCGTCATGATGACCTTCATGGTTGTTAGGCTCCTCTCAGCC
The DNA here is from genome assembly GCA_021397845.1 of Areca catechu. Taxonomy (NCBI): domain Eukaryota; kingdom Viridiplantae; phylum Streptophyta; class Magnoliopsida; order Arecales; family Arecaceae; genus Areca; species Areca catechu. The sequence goes on along the minus strand of CM038053.1, from coordinate 43,385,510 downwards.
TACAACATGATCCTTGGTCATTCAGGGCTCAACCAGCTTGATGCAGTCATATCTACCAGGCAACTCCTAGTCCAGTTCCCGACCCCTTATAGAGTTGGTGAGATGAAGGGGACTCCACAACCGATTCTGCACTGCCTGCAGGCCGTCTCTGGGGCCAGGAGTGCCGAGAAGGACCCGGCCGCCAACTAGCTGGATCAAAGAATGCAGGAGGCCAAAGATGGGCCGGTCGAGCACCTGTTGTCGTTCCCCCTTTGGGCGGATCCCTCAAAGACAGTACAAGTGGGAGCCCTCCTGCTTGAGGATGAAAGGGCTCGCCTCCTAAACTTCCTTCGAGCGAATGTTGATGTTTTTGTTTGGTCTGCGGCAGACATGCCTGGGATTCCACCTGACATCATCATCCATAGGTTGAACGTCGATTCAAAGTACCGTTCGGTCTGGTAGAAAAAAAAGAAGCTTTGTCCCGAAGAGGCAGAAGGCGATCAATGAAGAAGTTGAAAAGCTCCTTATTGTGGGCTTCATCTGAGAGGTTCAGTATCCCAGTTGACTGGCAAATGTGGTCATGGTCAAGAAGGCCAATGGAAAGTGGAGGATTTGTGTGGATTACACCGACCTCAACCGCGCATGCCCAAAAGATAACTTCTCCCTCTCCAAGATTGACCAGTTGGTGGATGCCATCTTGGGACACCGTTTGCTTAGTTTTATGGATGCATTCTCTGGGTACAACCAGATCTGGATGCACCTGGAAGATGAGGAGCACATAGCCTTTGTGATAGGCTGAGGGACCTGCTGCTACAAGATGATGCCGTTCGGCTTGAAGAATGCTGGAGCAACGTATCATGCCTAGTCAGCAAAGTCTTCAAAGACCATATAGGTCGCAATATTCAGGTCTACGTGGATGACATGCTTGTGATGAGTGGTCAGGAGTCGGACAACGTGGCAAACCTTGCGAAGGCCTTCCATAACCTCCGTCTTCTCCAAATGAAGTTGAACCTGGCCAAGTATGCATTCGGCATTGTTGCTAGAAAGTTCTTGGGCTTCATGGTCACCCAGAGAGGGATTGAGGCCAACCTCGAGAAGGTCCAGGTGATCGTCGACATGGAGCACCCCATATCAAAGAAGCAAGTTTAGCACCTGACCGGTTGGATCGCGGCTCTAAGCTGGTTCATTTCGCGCTTCGCTGAACGCTGCCTGCCATTCTTTAAGGTACTGTGCAAGATGCATGACTTCGCCTGGACTGAGGAGTGTCGAGAAGCATTCGAGGAGTTGAAGAGGTTCCTCACCTCCCCCCATTGCTCTCCAGGCCAGAGGTCATGGAGGAACTCCTCTATCTGGCGGTTTTTCCGGGGGCCATCAGTTCGAGCTGGTCCGCAAGGATGGAGATGGAGTTCAGAGACCGGTGTACTATGCCAGCAAGTTGCTTTGAGATGTAGAAACTAGGTACACCCGCTTTGAAAAAATCATTTTTACACTTATTATGTCTGCAGAACACCTCAGGCTGTACTTCCAAGCCTACCCGATCGCGGTCCTCACTGACCAATCTCTGAGAGCCATCCTTAGCCGTCCGGACACGTCCGGACATCTAGCTAAGTGGGCGGTGAAGCTCAGTGAATTTGATATCACCTACCGCCCAAGGTCATCTCAAAAAGCTCAGGTACTGGCTGATTTCCTGGTGGAGTGCGCCTGGACATACGAGGAATCGGAGGAGGCTTCACCCGAGCACCCGACAGAACCGCCGACGGAAGAGATGGCATGGATCCTCCACGTGGATGGCGCATCCAACGCAGGAGGAAGTGAAGCCGGCCTCATCTTCGCTAACTCCGACGAGATTGTGGCCAAATGTGCGTTGCGCTTTCTCTTCAAAGCTACAAATAACTAGGCCGAGTATGAAGTGCTCTTTGCGGGGTTAAGAGTATCCCGTGAGCTAGGTGTGTCAAGCTTGAGGGTTTTCACCGATTTGCAACTGGTTGTAGGTCAAGTTTCGGGAGAATTTAAAGCCCGAGATCCCCAGATGGCGAAGTACCTGGAATGGGTGTGTTCGAGTGCATCGGGCTTCCGGCGTTTCAACATTTTCCATATCCCTCGTGGAAAGAATGCCCGCGCTAAAGCCCTCTCCAGACTGGCGACCTTGCCGGACTCGTCGCTGGGGCGCGCCTACATCGGATACTTGGAGACCTCTAGTTACGAGGTTTCAGGTGAAGTCCAACAAGTGCCCCCGAGGCAAGCTGGGTGGACCCCTACGTTAAGTACATTACGGATGGCACCTTGCTTGAGAATCACACGGAGGCCAGTCTCTTCCGAAAGAAGGCTGCACTCTTCGTGCTGATGGGTGGGTAGCTCTATCTGAGGTCCCACTTCCACCCTTTGTTGAAGTACCTGAGATCCCTTGGAAGCCGCCTATGTGTTCCAAGAGATACACGAGGGCATCTGCAGGAACCACGTGGGGGGTAGGATGCTGGCATACAAGGCCCTTCGGCAGGGATGCTACTAGAAAATCATGCGGGAAGATGCAGCTGACTTCGTGAGGAAGTGTGATCGCTGCCAACGGCACGCTCACATACAACGTCAGCCGGCTTCATCGCTGTCCCAACTCTCTGCCCCGTGGTCGTTCTCTCAGCGGGGAATGGATATATTAGGTCTCTTTCCCTCTGTGTTCGGTCAACGAAAATACTTGATTGTGGCCATCGACTACTTCACTGAGTGGGGGCCGAACCACTGGCGCGGATCACAAAGGTAAGGCCAGTTCTTTCCTTTAGAAGTCAGTCATCTGCCGTTTCAATCTTCCATATTCAATCATCACCGACAACGGATGGTAGTTTAATAACCAGGCATTCGAAGAGTTCTGCATCTACCTCAACATCCGTCATCGTTTCACTTCGGTGGCTCACCCACAGACCAACGAGGAGGCCGAGGTGACCAACCGAACCATCCTCCAAGGATTCCGCACTAGACTAGATGAAGCTAAGGGTCGTTGTGCTGAGGAGCTCCCTAGTGTACTGTGGGCCTACCACACTACACCTCGGACGGCGACGAGTGAGACACAATTCAACCTATTCTTTGGTTCTGAGGCTGTAATTCCAGTAAAGGTGGGTCTATCGTCTACCCACGCTGCGGGTGGAGTAGTACGACGAAGCTGAGAATCTAGCCCGCCTTCTCCTCAATCTGGATCTGTTGGAAGAGACAAGGGATAGCTCGGCTTCGTATGGCGGTACACCTGCAATGGGTGGCCCGGTAGTACAACTCTCGTGTAAGGCCAAAAGCCTTCCGCGCGGGTGACCTCGTTCTGCGGCGAGTCGAAGTCTCCCAACTTGGGGAGTGTGGCAAGCTCTCTCCAAATTGGAAAGGTCCCTACAAGGTGATCGAGGCCTTACCACAAGGAGCCTACCACCTCGCTGAACTCGACGGTGCTTAACTTCCCTGAACTTGGAATGCCAGCAATTTGAGGATATACTACCAGTGATGTATAACTCTCTTTCATAAAAAAAGAGGAGCCCCTTTTTTGTACAGCCCTATCTCCCCTTCATGAAAGAAATTTATCCGCTTGACTCCGAGTCCGGCAAAGTAAGCCGAGAAACTCATGAAGCCCCATACTCTATCCACCTGACTCCAAGTCCGGCGAAGTAATCCGGGAAACTCCTGAAGTCCCGCACTCTATCTATCTGACTCTAAGTCCGGTGAAGTAAGCCGGGAAATTCCTGAAGCCCCGCACTCTATCTATTTGACTCTAAGTCCGGCGAAGCAAGCCAGGAAATTCCTGAAGCCCCGCACTCTATCCACTTGACTCCAAGTCTGGTGAAGCAAGTTGGGAAACTCCTGAAGCCCCGTATTCTATCCACCTGATTCCAAGTCTGGCGAAGTAAGCCAGGAAACTCCTAAAGCCCCGCACTCCATCTGCCTGACTCCAAGTCTGGTGAAGCAAGCTGGAAAACTCCTGAAGCTCCACACTCTACCCGTCTGACTCCAAGTCCGACAAAGCAAGCCGGGAAACTCTTGAAGTCCCGCACTTTATCTGCTTGACTCCAAGTCCGGTGAAGCAAGCCGGGAAACTCCAGAAGCCCCGCACTCTATTTGCCTGACTCTAAGTTTGGCGAAGCAAGCCATAAAACTTCTGAAGCCTCATACTCTATCCACCTGACTCCAAGTCCGACAAAGCAAACCGGGAAATTCCTGAAACCCCGCACTCTATCCGCCTGATTCCAAGTCCGGCGGAGCAAGCCGGGAAACTCCAGAAGTCCCGCACTTTTACCCGCATGACTTTAAGTCCGGCGAAGAGGGCCGGAGAACTTCCAAAGCCCCTGCGCCCATCCGCTAGGCTTCAAACTTGGCAAAGACGGCCGGGGCCCTGGAAACCCTATGCTTAGTTGCTGTATAGTTCACGCTCCTACCCAAAAAAAAGAGAAAGAAGAAAGGAGCAGAATTGAACTTCACTGATGAAGGAAAATTGAACTTCATTAGTGAAGCAAAACACAAAAACAAAAAGGAAGGAATCATGGAGAGGTTGCCGGAGCTTTGCCGAGCCAATGGGGCACTTCGTTAGTTTCTGCGGTCTTTCGATTGGAGTGGCTGGGTCGGGCTCCGGCGCAGCGTTTGCCCTCGCCTTGGTCTCCGGCGCAGCATCCGCCCTCGCCTCGGTCTCTGGTGCATTATCCGCCCTCGCTTCGGCCTCTACAGAGGGGGCCTTCTCGCCTTCAGCCTCACCAACCAGATCTGGAATGATGTCGTCCAAGCCTTGGAGGTTGAAGACCTGGCCCACTTTCCTTTTGCATTTCTCAAATTCCTTGAGGAGTGCATCCAAGACCGCCTCCCGCACTTTGTCGACGAAGGCGTCTAAGGCCTTGAACTGTGGGATGGCTTCGGCCGCTTCCTTCTTTGCGGCCTCCATCAATGCCACCGCCACCGTGGCCTTCTTTGCTGCTGCGGCTCGAGCCTTCGCCGCGTCAAGTCAGACCTGGAGGGTTTGCGCCTGCCCCTCCAGGCGTGCCACCTCCGAGGTTGAGCGGGCCCTCTCCTCAGTTAAGCGGGCGGCCTCCTCCCTCTTCTTCGCCAAGGTCGGCCTTCTGTCCGCTTCTCCAGGTCTGCCATCGTGTCTTTGGAGCTAGCTAGTTCGGCTTGAAGATCCTTCATTTGGCCCTCCAAGTCGCGCACCCGATCGGCTAGGGTCTGGGCCTTCGCCTCCGCAGACTCTGTTCGGCTGAGGAAGTTGGCGTCTCATCGAATCAATGCCAGGCAGGAGTCCTGGATGAGGAGAGCATCCGCCGCCATCTGCAGCAACAGAGAAAAAGAGGTCAATCAAATCAACAAAAGCAAAGGAAAAACTGACCAAGAGAAGAAGGTACTTACTGATAAAAGCTGGGGGAACAAGTCAGAGATGATTGCCCCCAACGGTCCGCTGCCCCTCTCCCGGTGGTCGCGGGGTTGGATGACGAACTCCAGCATCCTCTCGGCCAGCCCAAGGTCGAGGATGACCGCAGCATTTGGTGGCACCAGCATCGATACCCTGGCCATCCTAGGGCCTTGAGTCGTAGAAGACATCGACGGGCTTGGCGTGGTGGACGGCGAGGGCCCGGGGGCCATCGGTTGGATGCCGGTCGCTTCAGTAGTCACTGGCAGGGTCGGTCTCCCTCTCACTGTGGCGTCAGCCGCCACCTCCTCTGCCTCCGGAGATGGCAGAATCTCGATGATGGGTAGAGCCGCCTGAAGGGCCTGTGCGGCCCCCTCTTTATTGTGGCACTCCTGCTGGGCCAATGGGCCGAGGTTTGGGCCACCCTTCGGTTGGGGTTGGGACTGTCCGGGGCCTCCTCTCACCTAGCCCAGCGGGGGATTCTTCAATGGGCTTCCGCTCTGGCTTCTCGTGAAGCCTCTTTTGTAGGTCCTCCCTAGGTCCCGAAGATGCGGACCTCTTTCGGGACATCTACCAGATTTGTTCCATGAAGAACCTCATGTTTGCAGTGAAAGAAAGTTTTTGTTAGTCACCAGATGGAGGAGCCTCACCGAAAGGAAGCCCATATCTCGGGTCCTACCTAGGGATCAGATGGGGCTGACCTTGGCGTCGAACAAATTCTGTTCGATTAGGAGATCCCGAATTAGAGGAACCTTGGAGGTGACGAGTCGGTCGTACATCTCCCTGTCGGCGGGGTCCACTGAGGTGTTCCAGTTAGGTGTACGGTCAGGGTCACTTCAGACCCAGTCAACTCCCTCGACCGAGGCAAAGAGATATCTACTCTTCCATCCCTTGATGGAAGTGGGTAGGTCAAACTTAAGGACCCCCGGGCGAGGGGACACGAACCACCTGTTATCAACAGGGTAGCGCTTTAGGATAAAAAGAGCTCTAAAATGAGAAAAGTGGGCGACAATCCCATGAAAATAGTGGAGAATAATAAAACAAGAAATGGTCCTAACAGCATTTGTAGAGAATTGGGCCGGGACCAATCGGTAGTTGTTGAGGAAGGACAAGAAGAAGAGGTGCAGACGAAGATGAAGACCCGCGAGGAAGAAGTCCTCGTACAGGGCTATCCGGCCTGGGTCATTGGAAGTGACCCGCTCCGGCCCCAGAGTAGAGAGTCGGATGGAGTCTGGAATCTCGTAAGTACTCCGGAGACGAAGGGCGACCCCCAGGTCATTACAGAAGCAATGCCGGAGGGACCGATCGGGTCTTGCCAAGCGAAGGAGGAGGAGGTAAAGCAGGGGTTCCAATGACTCCCCATCCGACGGGGATCTCTAGGGATTCTAAGAGGAATGTCCTCACTATCCGAAGGAGGCCTCGGCCGGGATGGCCCCGCCTCATCAAAACGGTACTAGCGGTGGTGCCTCATACTGGAAGAACTCATGGTAGTGGAAAAAAGGGGGATGAAGAAGAAGAGGGACCTAAACCCTAAGTGATACCCTTCAGTGCAGGCCAAAGGAGAATGAGGAAAGAAGAGGACCTTGAGAACTAACCTGCAGAATAGCTCGGGCCACGGAATCAGAAATGGGTTGAAAACTTTGGCTCTCCCCTTGCTCCCTCGCTCGAAGGTTCTTAAGGAATGGCTAAGGAGAATGGTCACCTTTTAAAAGGCGGGCAGCACCTCGTTGTATCGTACCAGTCGAACATGCGCCATTTCCCCTTCGCTGATCTTTGGATGCTCACCATGTGTCAAGACCCGCTGGAAGTGGCGTTTCGGTCCACAGGAAACCGCATCGGGCTAAGCTTAATCATCATGCTCCCCCTGTGCCAGTTGATATGGTGCCTCAGTGGTGCAAAAATGCGATCTACGAGTTGCTAGTGATCGAGGCATTAAATGGCACAGGCTAAACGTCTCTCCATGTCAGCATCACCATAACTTCCTTTGCCTCGAGCCTGAGGGGCCGCGATGTGCTCTGGGTTTGAGAGTGGCGGGCATCTAATGTGGCATAATTGCTGACGTGGAGCCCGTGTTTGATTCAGCTGGCAGTTGAGCTGGCAGAAGGTGCCACCTGGATACTGTCACTATATAAGTGCCGAGGTCGAGCTTCCGGCCGAGGTCGAGCTCCTGTCCGAGGTCGAGCTCCCGTTCGAGGTCGAGCCCCTGGCCAAAGTCGAGCTCCTCATCTAAAGTCAAACTTGAACGAAGACAGGTGGGTCTGGTCCCCCCTCGGGCGACTGTGGGAGCGGCCAGGATAGCGACCACAGTAGGTGGTGTCGCCATCCTCGTCGGAGCTCCCGTGTCACTCAAAGAAGCAACACCTTCTGTGGAGAGATGCCCTGCCAAGGCACACCGCCTGCACCATTTGTGGAGGGGTGCTCTGCCAGGGCACGCTGCCTGCACCATCTGCGGAGGGGTGCTCCGCCAGGGCATGCCGCCTGCACCTTCTCTGGAGTGCTTCGCTAGGGCACGCCGTCTACACCCTCTACGGAGGAGTGCTTTGCCAGGGCACACCATCTGCACCTCTGCAGAGAGATGCTCCGCCAGGGCACGCCGCTTTCATCCCTTGCGGAGAGGCGTTTTGCTGGAGTGCCGGGTCCTGTAGTACACTATCAGCACCTTCTTTGAAAAGGCGTTCCGTCCGGGGCGTCGTACCCTGCAACCCACTACTTGCACTACCCGGAAGAGGAATGTTTTTCTAGGAGTCTCATACCTTGCAGCATCTCCCACCAGGTTAGTGCTCTGCCAGGCCCCCAGGCATGGTGGCATAATGCTCATCAAAAGAAATGTCCTGTCAGGGTGTCAGGTCCCGTGGCAGGCCACTCGCACTCGTCGCGGTAGGGACGCGCACTTTACAGTACTCCGCCTACACTCATGGCAGAATCTTCCTCCGAGGATTTCAGACCTTGTCCCCTTTCTCTTAGGGGAGGCAGGGACAAACCTACGCTCCGCCTACGTGAGGCGCACCAAGAGAGCACCAGACCGGGGCTCTAAGCCCCATCAGATAAAACACGCTTTTAGAAGAAGCCCGAAGGGGCCTCCGGCGAAGGTAAGTACAAGCAAAAGAAGAGGAATCGAGGCAAGGATAGGAGGAACATCTGAAGACTCTCCCGAGAACTCCCACTGCTCTAGCTTTTACTCTATCTTTTAAAAATCCTCTGAACGTGGAGGCCATTCTGGGCTCTACGAAGGAGGATCTGTTCCCCTTGATCGCCCACTGACTTGATCGTCGGAGTGCCCTCGCCAGGATCCCCGGCTCGGGTCTCCTCTTTTTTGCAGGACCAGCCACACTCGGAGGTCTCTAGGCAGAAAGTCCACTCAACTAAGCCATGTCGGAGCTGCAGGCCACGGCGATCTAGGCGGCAACAGAAATCACTGAAAATAGCAAGATAAGAGCGATCTTTCACGCGGTCTAACGGTCTAGATAGTTGCTGGAAACCCAGATCATTCCAGATCATATTTTCGAGGACGACCCGAGGGTGAATAGAATGCTGGAATTATGGAAGAATGGAAATTAGTCTTGGGAAATGGAGTAAATTTATGGAACTGAAGGTCGGAATAGAGCATTGAACAGAATTGGCTGACTTATAGGATTTGACGGAATGAAGTGTGAAGCAAATGGTGGTTGGGATGCGCCGAGCTTCAACGATCACAGTGCACCAGATTTGCGGAAGCAAGTTGCAACAGGGATTCCGGGTAGTTGAAGCTCGATCGTGGAAGGCTAGGAGCGGAACACGGTTCAATGTAGGCAAAGGAGTTTGACACTGGACTGCAATGGTTGTGGAATGGAGCAATTGATTTGAGGAACAATGAGATCTGAGCTGTTGGAGTTCAGCACAGAAGCAGGTAGAACAGAGCGATAATCACTAGAATAATAGGAATGGATTTTGTGCAGAGCGGACATGGAGCTAACGCGATCTGGCATGCATGATATGGAGTCTACAAAAGCGATTGAGCCTTCATCCCATGGGGGCCTTTATCCTTCTTCCCTTCCCCCACACACACCATCGAGCCTTCACCATAATCCTTCCATCCAGAAGTTTTCCTCCCATGCCTTCACAATCTTTCTCCTGCCCATTTTTCCACACCGCTCTTTCCATCCTCTCCCTTCTGAACTTTTACTTATTCACTGTCCTCCCATATGCAGAGCCTTCATCTTATCTTCCTTCCACGAGCCATTCTTACTTCTAAGAGGGGTTACAGTTTTGCATCAAAAGGAGCATTGGTCCATAGGTTACTGTCAGCAGAAGGATGATGATCTCCACCATGCGCAGCTAGTTTCCTTCTTCTCGGGAAGAAGACACATTGTAGTAGATTGGTTGTAATGTTTTATTTTGTGTTCCTTATATTTTTCATCAATAAATGATTGATCTTTGAATATGCAAAATTATTTGTTTATGCTTTAAAAGAAGATGTGGTTAATTGCAAATAGTCTATACTCCTTATAGACACGTTGTAATCTAGGGGTACGGTGGGTGCCAAGAGGGGATAGATTTTTTTAAGTAACCAAATCAGTCATCTTTAATTTGTGAGTCAAGGTAAAGAGCATATTTTCCTAAGGGACGAGCCATGATCTAAGGATACAGTTCGTACTTGAAAAAGAAATAGGCTATATCAGGGCTCCCGATACCTGTACCGGAAACCGTATCGGCAGGAGGCCGGTACGGTACGGTTCGTATCGTATCGTATCGACAGGCATACCGGCCTTTTTTTATTATAAAAATAATCTCTCTCCCCCTCCCAAGCACTTAAAACATAAAATGGGCCGAACTGGGCTGAACCGAGCCCGTACCGACTCGAACCGGGCAGTACATACCGGTACGGTATGGTACCGTACCGTACCGGTATGGAAACTAATTTTTTTTTATATTTTAACGGTCTGGATGTCGGACCGTTTTATTGGGCTGAACCGTACCGGCTAGCCCTGTACCGGACGGTATGGGATGGTATCGCGATCCTTGGGCTATATCATCTTGCAACACAAAGTTTATTAAGTTGCACCTAGAAAGGGATTCAAAATTTGTTGCAAAGTGCAGTTGGATTCCCGAGGCTTGTTCTTATTTAGTCACTTTTTACCAGGTAATTTAGCGTTAATTTTAGATTTCCTGCAAAGTACTATTTTGTTCTTCTATCAAACCTATTGCACTTTAAATTCATTTTTGAAATAACTATCCAAGGTTCCTGTGGATTCAACTCTTATTTCTACTACTTTACATAGTAGTTGTGGAAATAAGGTATTATGATTGGTGTGTTACGATATGCACCAGATTTTTGGCACCATTGCCACGGATCTTGGCACGATTGTTTCAAAAAAAATAAAAAGAAGGTCATTGTTATTCTTTTTCAATCTTGAGTGCCTTGATATGAGGTTATCTTGGCATAACTGAAAGCTATGTTGAATAGTTATCCTAGAGCACAAAAAGGTTGAATTGACTTTAAAAAAATTTACTGACATCTCATAAACTATTAGAAAATTAGAAACCTAATCATAAAATTTAAAAAATAATGATAATTTAATATAATTTAGTCTTGATTCTGTGCTAATCTCAAAGCTTGGACATTTGTTTGTTATATCTCATTTTCATAATATATTTTAATGGTTAAACATAACCCATTAATCAGATAAGATGGGTTTTTGACCACCCTTTCTTGGCCCACAAACCACTATCATACATTTGCATACCCAAGCCTCTAAGTTTAAAATTAATTAGATGTCAGTCCTAGGAATTTTGAGCTCAATAGGACAAGGAAGTCTTAGAGTTGGACCGGATTTGGATTGGTTAATTGCTCGGTGTCTAAGGCAAGTAGTTTAGGGACCCTGATCCCGAAAAAAGATGATTCTTTAATTGGTTCCGTTTGCTTACCTGGTCAATCTAATTAATATCTAAGGCAAGCAATAGAGGGATCCTTACTGACCTTACACTTATCTGGCAGAGTTAGTTAGTCTTGGACTTGGAGTGCTTGAAGGCAGCCTTGAAACAGTTAGAAGCTATCTAGATTTAGGCTAACCTTAGGACAGAGTTAATTTTGATTGCATTACTTGCTTGGAAAAATAACAAAAATAATTAAAAAAATTAACTCTCTCATTTGTTGTCTCTAGTCTAGGACTCTATTAGGACTCTTATCTTTAGAAATTTTTTCATTCTTTCCTTCGATTAATTTTTTTATAAAAAAAATCTATAAAAACTTAAACTACTGTTTGCTTTGAAATATTAGTGTAGGGTGTATACTTGGTCGCCGATTATTACAACCTAAAATCGTACCCCTAGATTCGAAATAGAAAAAACTCTTAGAACAAACAAACTTAGTATCATGGACCAAAATCGCGAGATTGATCTACCACAGTAGTTAAGGGAGTAGCTCACTCCTTCAAAATATACCTACTCTTTCTGTATATGAGTACCTCCTGTAGAGGCCACCCAGTATAAGATCAAATCCAGTATTATTTAAATGCTTCCACATTCTATGGACTTAGTAACGAGAATCCATACAAACACTTGGACGAATTTCTTGAGATTTGCTCCATAGTAAAAATCCAAAACTTTTCTGATGATGCCCTTAGGATGAAACTGTTTCCTTTCTCACTTAAGGACAAAGCCAAACATTGGCTAAATTCCTTAGATTCCATAACCATTCCAACCTGGGACCATCTTCAAAGAAAGTTCCCTAAGAAATACTTTCCAATTGGAAAAAAATCAAATTAGAAAAGCCATCACCAGTTTTTCCCAATTGGATGGAGAACTTTTTCATGAGACATGGAAAAGGTTAAGGGATCTCATTTGTAAATGCCCACACCATGCTGTCCCCAAATGGCAACTTGTTTAGTGTTTCTATGATGGTCTTTCAAAGAAACACTGAGTCACCGACAAATGGTTGATGCATCGTATGGTGGGTCATTTATGCTAAAGAGTGAGGATGAGGCTTGGCAGCTCTCGAGACATTAAGTGAGAACTCTCTACAACACGTCTGCCACCTCTAGAGAACAACTTATGTTCCCATAGAAAAGAAGTGGAATCTATCAGATTAGAAACATTATGGATATCCACAGTAAAGTGGATGGGTTGTCCCAGAAATTAGACTGCCTACTGAATACTGGACACTCCCTTATTCCAGCCAACCCCGTCTAAGATGTTTGTGCATTATGCACTAGGCCAAATCATTTCATCAGTGAATGCCCGGCTACACCTCAATTTCCTAAGTTTGTGCAAGAGCAAGCCTAACAAGCTCGTAGACCAGGAAATGATCCATATTCAAATACTTATAACCTCGATTGGAGAAACCACCCAAATTTTTCCTAAAACATAATCATTGGTTGGCCCTGCTGTACCTAGACCCAACTATTAGGACCCGATATATAGGCATGAACCAACCACTAGTTCCAAAATGCTCCTCAACCGTCTACCATTTGCCACAACTCAGTTTTTGAGGAGAGTTTTGAAAGCGCTAGAACGACTAAAAGTCAACACCCAGACCTTTAACTCTCACACACAATCCATCGCTAAGCTAGAGACCCAAATAGGTCAACTAGTGACTGCATTCAGTAGGAGGGAAGGAAATTACCTAGCTAACCTGAGAGTAACCCAAGATAGCAATTCATGGCTGAGAGTTCAATGCCCTAGAAATCTTTTTTGAACACGTCAAATTTGTCATGACTCTCAGAAATGGGAAGGTTATTAAACAAACTAGCAAAATGAATGAGACTGATCCTAAATCTCTGATCGAACCCAAATTATCCAAAGACTAAGAGGATCCAAAAGTAGATGATGAACCAACTGCACTGGAACCACCTTGCATAAAGTTCCATTTTTGAATGCTCTAAAAGCCCTTATTCCTGCGGATAAGAAGGGAGGAAGACTCAAAATGTTGGAATTATTTAAGCAAGTCCAAATTAATCTCTCATGTCTAGATACAATCAAATAGATCCCAGATTATGTGAATTTTTAAAGGATTTGTGCATCTAGAAATGTAAATCTAGATCATAAATCCCAAAAAAGGTATGCTTCACCAAGCAGGCTAGTTCTGTTTTCTAGCATTCTACCCCTCTAAAGCTTAAGGATCCAGAAGTGCTCATTATTTCCTGCATCATAGAAAACTTTTACATTGAAAAAGCTCTCCTGGACTTAGGGGTAAGTGTGAACCTTTTACCTAGTTTGATGTATAAACTCTTTGGATTCGGAGAACTGAAACCTACGTCGGTTACCTTACAGTTAGCTGATAGATCAATTAAGACACCACATGGGATGCTCCAGGATGTCTTGGTCAAAGTAGATGAGTTTTATTTTTTCGTTGACTTCTTAATCCTTGACATGAAATTAAGTGGTAACCCAAGCCAAGTACCCATCATCTTAGGTAGACCCTTCCTAGCAACTGCTAATGCTTGCATAAATTGTAGGACTGGGATCATGGATGTATCTTTCGGGAATAAGAAGCCGAGATTAAATATTTTTAATGCATCATAGACAAGGATCGCTAAATCGATACCAGGACCCGTACCGATCAACGACCGGTACGGTATGGTACAGTATCGTACCGTACCGGTACATGTACCGACCTTGAAAATTTGAAAAAAACTATCTTCCTCCCCCCTCTCAAGCAAGGATCGTTGAACCGGACCCGAACCGAGCCAAATCGAGCCCGAACCGGACCGAACAGGGTGGTATGCATCGGTATGGTATTGTACCGATACAGAATATAATTTTTTTATTTTTTTCAATGGTTCGGAGGCCGGATCATTTTTTATAGATAAACCGTACCGGCTCTTGGTCAGTACAGTATGGTACGCCATGTATCGGGCTATATGGGATGGTACCGCAAACTCTGATCATAGGGGCCACCTACATATGACCATAATGAGATAAATATATTAGAGAAGGTTGTAGAAGATGATTTTTTACATGAATGTCTAGCACATTTCAATGTGGATGCTTTTGATATTGATGGGTACATTAACGAAGTGAATAATTTGATTGATACACCCTATTCTTTGGCCACCCCATCATGGATTGAGAACTATGGGACACTACCTGACCTCTCTAACACTCCCTTAGCTCCTTTCCTATTATCTGCATTAGAACTAGAGCCACTTCTTGATTTGCAGAACAATAACCTTTTAGAATCCATTGACATCTCCCAAGGGACCACTATAATAATAGATTACATTGCATCTGATCTGATTCCTGACCAGGAAGTGCAGCTTTTAGGATTCTATATAGGGGTTATGGAATGGACCATTACCGAATCAAGCAATAGTGACCCCTTTACCCACGTACATCAGGTTTATTAAAAAGCTGATACATATGAAGAAATTTTTAGGAGTTTGAACCTGATTATGTGGGACATCGATAAACGCAATTTGGTGAAATGGCTTTACCAGAATCCAATATAGCAGGGAGCAGAACGGTATATCTCGGTGAAATGGTCAACTTGCACACTTTCATCTTATCACCCTCCATGAGCAAATGGCCTATGTGCACAATCATGTCTTGGCAAACATAGCCATACTACTTTGATTGAGCCCGTTTATTAGGTGGATCCGATATATAAACTGCCATGATACTCAGCATAGTCTGGCTAAAGACTTTAAACTTAGTACTTCTGGGAGGCAATCCAGTTTATGCATTTATTTTTAATAATTTAATTTTTTTAGAAAAACCCGAGAAGGACAATAAGCCAAGTTGGGGAGCATCGCATCAAAAGCTCAGAAGGAATAATTTACACCCACAAAGGAAGAACCCCTCACCTAGCAATAACTAGCACATCAAATTCAGGTGGTCTTTCCATGCAATTTCTTTTTCTATCTTATTCTGCTTTGCCATTCTCTTCTTCCATTGGGGACAATGAAAATTAAGTTGGGAGGGAGAAAAACTAAATTAATTAAGTCTTCAAGTAATCATAATCAATTTGTGTACCAAATTCTGTCTCGATTTGAAGTTAATTGGACATTCTAATAAATGAATGATTAATGGTTTAGATAATTTTAAAGATATTGAGGGGTGAATTATTAGGAAAATTCAATTAATGGTAAGTTTAGGCTAGAATAAATTTTTGGAGTGATTCCAGAACCTTTTGTCTATTGATCTCAATAAAGAATCTACTTTATGAGAGTAGAAATGTCTAAGTATGCATGAAGTCTATCGTAGAGTTTATTTAAAATTAATAAATTAGATTTTTAGCATCTTTGACTGAATAATCAGGCCCCTTCATCTAAGTAAGCGTTGTTACTTGTATCAAAAAGTGAGAATGTGAAGAAATCTCTTGCAGAGTCAGTCTTAACTCAGTCTCTTTAACTCGAGTCAGTAAACTTGAGGGATATTTTATACCTAATACCCTAAAGTCAATTGTTTTGGGAGTCATTGATCTACAGCTGGTACAAAGGTCAACTAGAAAGCTTAAGGGGTTAGGACATTGCACTGGCTGTACATTCATAAAAAAATTAAAAAAAGTGAAAAGAAAGAGAATAAATGGACTAAACTACAAGAAGACACTATGCCAAATCCACAGCAAGTTAGAGGATTTAAAGAGTGAGGTGGGAAGTTGGCAAAAGAAAAACTTTAGAAATTTCTATGGACTTTACTCAACGACTAAATGGATAAAATTGATATCTGATGAAGTTCCTCTTTAATGATCTAGCCAGGTGTCAACTGATCTTAGAACTACCAAGGTAACTCTCATTTCTAGGACAAGTTGGTACACATTGCTGATTTATATACTTTACTCGAGGATGAGTAAAAGTTCAAGTTGGGAGGTGTGATGAATATTTAAATTATGTTACTAAATCTGTCTAGTTGATCTTCAATTTGATGCTTAGTCTATTTTTGCAGGTAATTAGAAAATCAAGTGCATGCAATTTATCTGAGTTTGGTTAGGCCCAAAATCGACCAGAACCCAGCCAAATGGGGCCAAGAGAGAATTAAGCTTTTTTTTGGATGTTTTGATGGTCAAAATAGTCAAACCAAGGAAACAAGTTGGGCATTTGGTCAATGGAAATATTGGGATTTTAAAGGAAGGAAAGCATGAAGTGGAGCTGAGTACTAAAAATCCCATGCATGGAAGTCACCTGTGAGGAATAATATTGGGATTTCACGTGATTGCGTGGAGACAAGTGGGATTTAATATTTAATTATAGTAGGCTTCAGACTTCTTAGTGGGAGTTGGGTTTTCATAAAGACACACTATGGGATGCTAGAAACCAAGTGGGGCTAAGCTTAAAAGGAGTGGAAGTTAGGTGTTAACACGTGAAGAATGAAACAACTCCTGTGATCCACAGAAGGTTCATGCCGTGGTCTACCAAGGACAAAAGGTGGTCCATGCACCATTAGCCACCCAGTCTACTAGAAAAAATGGTGACCAAGGCTTCATCCATGCGGTCCATAGGCTCGGGTGAATGGAAGGACTCTAGGATTCAATGTGGAAAGTGGTTGGAACGCATGGTTCGGTCACTAGAGTAGGCTGGAATAGAGCTTGGGTTCTGTTGGCGGTTGGGATGCAGACGAAAGCAATTGAAGCTCGACATGGAACAGGTGGGGATTGAAGCTGGGATTTGTGGAAGATTTCCAAGATGCTGGGCTTCGACACCAAAGTAACGCAAAGGAAGGCATGGGAGTTTGAAACTACCTGACGCTATCTTGAAGAATAGAATCTGAAACAGAATAGAGCGTGGGGTTGCTGGTTGTGATGTTGGGCTCGACATGGAGTGGATGCGAGATGGAAATCACCGAAACAGAGCAAGATAAGCATGATCCTTCGTGCGATCTAATGGTCTGGATCAAGGTTCCCAATACTAGTATCTGGACTCGTATCGGTGGTTGGCCGGTATGGTATGGTACCGATACCGATACGATACCAACATGCGATATGGTGAGGCATGCCATTCCAAACCGGCATGCTAATTTTTTTTTGTTTTTATTTGTTTTGATCTCAAGTAAATTTTTAGGATTTAAAAATTTTTAAGTCTAAATAGATGTTTGGTGATGCTAATTGATATTTGCATCACTTCAAAACACTTAATCATGTGAAATGTGAATTTGATTTCCTAGAAAATAAAGTTAAGTAAAGAATTGAATTAAATTTTAGAAAAGGAATAACAAGAATAGGATCATGAATACTAACATGGTTAAGAATATCTTTCTAGGACTATTTCTTCCTCATATATTTTTCAAAAACAAGAAGTCAAGTAAATTCTAGCATTAAT
This sequence comes from Areca catechu, assembly GCA_021397845.1. Classification (NCBI taxonomy): domain Eukaryota; kingdom Viridiplantae; phylum Streptophyta; class Magnoliopsida; order Arecales; family Arecaceae; genus Areca; species Areca catechu. The sequence continues at coordinate 43,367,942 of CM038053.1, read as the reverse complement.
TCACTCTCTTATTACTGGGTTGGAGCAGATCTTCATTCGTTTAGACTTTAGATGTTTGCATTAGTTCAATCAATGATGAAAGTGGTCGAGGAATTGGGACATTCATTGATCTGTATAGCTTCATCAAGCTTGCATTTAAACTCTTCAATGATCCAATGATTGGCATATCCTTTTTAACATCAACTTCTTTCAATTTTTAACACTAGGCTCTGGATTGCTCATACTCTTGGAAAACCAATCAATGGTATATTCCTTTTAATATCAATATATGCTCAATTATTAATATCTGGTTTGGTAATATTGTCGTTTATTATGGATGATTTCTTAATGATCATGTCCTCTTATGAGAATCAAATCATTTTTTTAAATTTATTGAATGTTTTGAGATTCAAATAAATGTAATCTCAAGACTAATTTATCAAACACTACTATGAAATGCTATATAGCCTTAACTTTACTATATTATTTTTTAAAAAATTTCTATAAAGTAAGATTATCAATAATTAATTAAAGGGAAAGAAAAAAATATAAACATAATTATATACGATATTTAGAATTGGATCGAGTGTTGATGTCCATAAATATTGGGATCATTAATGTACTAGGTAGGAGATCAGTAAATTCCTCTAACCAGGTAATATGGTAATCCTGTAAGCTCATCCCAAGAGGTATGTATAATGGATCGTAACTCGTCACAAATCTCTCACCGAGGTCCCGACTATGAAAGGTATCTAGAGATTGATGATATGGTTGTGGAAGGACCCATTCAAATATACTAGCAGCAAAATCAGATTCGTAAGATGCTTCAGACTACATGGGATATAACCACTAGAAGATGTTTTGGATATATCATATCCATATCCATATAGATCATAAGCTACCGATACTTGCGGGTAAGAGGATCCAGAATACAAGGATGATCTTGATATATCCATGGATCCTACTTTACGTGTGAGATCTGTAGCTGCATTGTGTCCTGAATGATCTCGCGGAGCTTGTCACCTGTATGGAATCGTATTACCGTAGGCTCTACTAGCTGGTGCACCATGGTTCATATCCTGTATGGTGTGAGTAAACTGTGACTAATCAGTGAATTGAAGATTAATAACCGGCTACGTCTTCTATCCTCCGATCACTTCTTGGTTACTAGATCCCCGATCATTAGAAGAATCACTAGCACTACTCTCCCTAGTATCTGAATCTGAATCAACTGAGTATTTTAGTGGAGATGCAACTGCTTTTCTTTTTACTGTATCTTTGGGCTGAATAGATGGCAAAGATAGATGATATGATGCATTTGATGGAGCCATGTGAAGAGTATTGCTGCTTGCCCATTGTTCAGCATCTATTACAGCCTCGCAACTACAAAACTAGCTAATCGAGGTGATTTTGGCTCATCAAGATCTGGCTGCTGCTATTGATTTATGACCCATCCAATCATTGAATCTTCATTTTTATCAACAAAATTACTTATAGTCAGATCGGAGTATTTCAGATTAATTTCTCTAATGCACTTTAGCCTCAACATTAAATTATAGTGTACATATACAAGATCGTTGATACGTTTTTATTTTAGATAGTTCATCTATGTGGAGTGGATAAGGCCGAAGATCTCCCAATCGCGCTCACATCTATGTTTTTACATACCTTGAATCCATGTTTTTTCTTGATTTTTCAGTGTTTGGATGGTTTGAAAGGATAAAAAGCCTTCTGAATGCTTTTTCCCCCTTTCTATCAAAACTGAGAGCCTCTCGGGCTTTCAGAGGCTCTCAGTTACTTAATAATAGACCCCCTACACCACCCTGCTACATTACATCTGAACCAGATCCGAATCGGGCTCGAACCAGCCGATTCGGGGCCAGTTCAGATTTAGTTCGGCTTGGTTCAAGCCTGGTTCAGATGTTTTTTGTATGGTGGAGAGGGAGAACTACTTTTTTGGCCCGAACCGTGCTGATTGGGCACCGGTCTGGCTCGGTTCGGCCCAAACCGGCCGCTTTGGCATGGTTCGGGGATCCTTGGTTTGGATAGTTGCTGGAAACCCAGATCATTCCAAATTATTTCCAAGCATGACTCAAGGGCAGATAGAATGCTGGAATTGTGGAACAATGGAAATCTTGCTCGGGAAACAGAGTAGATTTGTGAAACTGAAGGCCAGAACAGAGCATTGAACAGAATCAGCTGACTGCTAGGATTTGACAGAGCAAAGTGTGAAGCAAACAAAGGTTGGGATGCATAGAGCTTCAATGATCACAGTGCGTTAGATTTGTGGAAGCAGGTTGGAATATGTATTCTGAGTAGTTGAAGCACGATCGTGGAAGGCTGGGAGCAGAAGATGGTTCAATGTAGGCAAAGGAGTTTGACGCTGGACTTCGACAGTTGTGGAACAGAGCAATTGATTTGAGGAATAGTGAGATCCGAGCTGTTGGAGTTCGGCACGAAAGCAGGTAGAACACAGCGATAATCACTGGAATGATAGGAATGGATTTTGCGCCGAGTGGACGCAGAGCTAATGCGATCTGGCATGTGTGGAGTCTATAAAAGCAATTAAGCCTTCATCCCATGGGGGCCTTAATCCTTCTTCCCTTCCCACACACACAACATCGAGCCTTCACCATAATCCTTCCATCCAGAAGTTTTCCTCCCATTCCTTCACAATCCTTCTCCCCTGCCCATTTTTCCACACCACCATTTCCGTCCTCTCCCTTCTGAACCTTACCCGTTCACTGTCCTCCCACATGCGGAGCCTTCATCTCATCTTCCTTCCATGAGTCATTCTCACTTCTAAGAGGGGTTACAGTTTCGCATCAAAAGGAGCATTGGTCCACAGGTTACTGTCAGCAGAAGGATTACTATCTCTACCATGCACAGCTAGTTTCTTTCTTCTCGGGAAGAAGACACATTATAGTAGATTGGCTTTAATATTTTATTTTGTATCCCTTTTATTTTTCATCAATAAATGATTTATCTTCGAATGTGCAAAATTATTTGTTTATGCTTTAAAAGAAGATGTGGTTAATTGCAAATAGTTACTCCTTATAGACTTGTCATGATCCAGGAATACGGTGCGTGCCAAGAGGGGATAGATTATTCTAAGTAATCAAATCAATCATCTTCTTTTCTTAGTTTGTGAGTTAAGGTAAATAGGGGACGAGCCATGACCTAATGGTATGGTTCATACTCGAGAAAGAAATAGACTATATCATCTTGCAATACAAAGTTTATTAAGTTGTAACTAAAAAAGGATCTAAAATCTGTTGTAGAGTGGAGTTGGATTCCCGAGGCATGTTCTTATTTAATCATTTTTTACTAACTTAGCATTAATTTTAGATTTCTTGCAAAGTACTATTTGGTTCTTCTATCAAACCTGTTGCACTTTAAATTCACTTTTGAAATAACTACCTAAGGTCCTTGTGGGTTTGACCTTTACACCTACTACTCTACATAGTAGTTGTGGAAATAAGGTATTATAATTAGTATATTACAACATGCACCAGGTGTCACACTTTTCTCTATTAGATAAAGTCATTGTTGAATTGTCCTTTGCATTTGAGATTATACCAACATCCTAGGTTAATCCTAATAGGAGATTAAATATGATATTTTGAGAAAAAAATGTGTTTGTCATAATTCATAAACATAGCTGTCTAAAATGAGTTATATGCAAATATAAGAATGGAACTTGTTATGGGAAATTGGGTTGGGTGGCCTTCATAAAATGGTGCTAACTTGGACTTTGTCTTGCTTTTGAGTAATATACCGTGGCATGTCAATTATGTGTAAAATATAGAATAGAATGCAGACTCCTTTGAGCTGTCCTAACTTTCCATTTCTCCCACAAGTATTAACAAATTATGCGAGTCTAACTAGAGCCAACCATCTGTACATCCCATTATAAATACCCTTTTGCAAGTAAATGCCCCCCCTCCCCCACACATGCATTGTTTAGTAAGATTAGAAATGTGTATACAAACTAATAATGAGGTTATATTTATGAAATCTACTCTAAATAATCTTGATTCATGGGATCACAGCCATCCATCAAATTCTCCTTTTCAGATCTGCCATGTGCATTGTATATGCCAAAATCTACTTTTGCTTACACTCTAGAATGCCAGCGTGAAATTTAAGTTATGTTATATTGCATGCAATGTGCAATGAAATAAAATGAGTAATTGGACATATAAAACAGAAGAATTGTCATGGAAGTTGTTTAAGACTAAGTGTTAGTAATCACCTACATGCAATATGTGGTTGTAATGTTCCAAGTTAAGGCAAAAACATACAAACCTCAATAATAAATGGAAATTATTAAATGGATTAAAATTCATGTGGGCATAGATAACAAAAGGAGCAAAAGAGGGGAGAAATTTTTATGAGAAATGTTAATTACTTTTTTAGCACATCTACAGCTGAAAAATCATTAGTTCCATCGCCAAAGTTCTCAAACAAAATGTATAGCCCATCTCTCTCTCTCTCTCTCTCTCTCTCTCTCTCTCTTGCTTGCTTGCTTACACATGCATGTGCAAATTTATATACTTTAGTGTGTGTTATTTATGTATAATAGAGTAGCCTGTTATATATTGTTTATAAATCTAATTTTGAAAATATGACTATAGACACTAGCTTTAAGTCATTTGTGTAAGCAAAAGATGGAGATGAATGAACAATGAGGCTGTTAAGTGCCCTCTTGTTATATATCTAGCAATCTGTTCTAGAATTCTGGGCCATAAGGCTTTAAATGATCCATATAATGAAAAAATAATTTATGCATATATAGGCATAGCAGTAAATATTGTAAATTTAGACTTTCAGAAAAATTTGGGTGCTAGCTTTCATTGTTAGCTCATTTCATTGGGATATGTAGTAGTATAAATTAATATTTTGACTAGTTGTAAGTATTACTTAATTCCAACTCACTTGTCTATATTTTTGATGATTTGTGCTTAATTTTATTATTTTGACTATCAAATGAATATGATGAAGTAATAGCTTTTACCAAACTAAACTAATACCTATGTTATGTTCACTGATCTTCCTATGGTAAATTTCTTGGTGATAAATTTTGCTTGATATACTTGAATTCCTGTAGTTTTATTCTTGGTAACATTATGTCGTTGGCATGCACTAATTTCTTCCAAGTGATTTCTTACAGGACCTTGAGAAGTATGTAGGTCTTGAAGCTGCCCGCGAGTGGAAAAAGCTTCTTGTGAGTATGAAAGGAGTCTTTTGAATATATTATTTTTCTTTCCCTAACTAGATCTCTATTCATTTCTCATGGCCAAGGATCTCGGTACCGGTATCGAGACCCAGACTAGCACTGGGCTAGTCTGGTATGGTACCGGTACCGTATCGTACTGACACAACCGGCATGCCCAATTTTTTGTTCTTTTTAAGATTTATAAAATATTTTAGGCCTAAATAGATGTTTGTTGATACTAATTGATGTTGTATCATTTCAAAACACTACAAAGTATTGTCTAGCCTTTAGCCATGATATATTCTTTTTTTAAAAATTCTAATTAAAGTAAGATTATCAATAATTAATTAAAGTGAAAGGTAAAATATAAATATAATTACATATCGTTATTTAGAATCGGGTCGAATATCGATGTCCATAAATATCGGGTCATTAATGTACTGTATAAGAAGATTAGTAAATCCTTCTAACCAGGCAGCATGATACTCCTATAAGCTCATCCCAGGAGGTATGTGTGATGAATCGTTACTTATCGCAGATCCCTCGCTGAGATCCCAACTTTGAGGTATCCAGAGATGATGATATGACTGTGTAGGGGTCCATCCAAATATACCACTAGCAAAATTAGATTTGCAAGATGCTTCGGGCTACATGGGATAATAACCATTAGAAGATGTCTCGGATGCACCATATCCATATCCATATAGATCACAAGCTGCCGGTACCTGCGGGTAAAAGGATCTTGAATATGAAGATGATCTTGATACATCTATGAATACTACTTCACATACAAGATTTGTAGCTATATCGTATCCCGAACAACCTTGCAGAGCCCGTCATCTATATGGAATCGTATTACTATTGGCTCTACCAACTGGTGCACCATGATCTATATCCTGTGTGGCGTGACTAAACTGCGACTCACCAATGAATCAAAGATGAATAGCCAGCTGTGTCTTCTATCCTTCGATCCCTTCCTGATCACTAGATCCCTCACTATCTGAAGAAGCACTAGTACTACTCTCTCTGGTATCTGAATTTGAATGAATTGAGTGCTTTCTAGTGGAGATGCAACTGCCTTTCTTTTTTCTTTCTCTGAGCTGAATAGATGACGTAGAGGGATGATGTGATGTATTCACTGGAGTCTTTTATGGAATATTGCTTGGTGCCTATTGTTCAGTATCCATCCTAGCCTCGCTATCCTAGTCTTGTATGGTTAATCAAGGAGGCGACCCTGGCTCATCAAGCTCTGACTCATATTACTGATTCACGACCTATCCAATCATTGGATCTTCATCCTCATTAATATAATTGCTTGCAGTAGGATCAGAGTATTTCAGTTCAACTTTTTTCTGAATGCACTTTAGTCTCAATCTTAAATTATAGTGTACATAAACAAGATCATTGATGCATTTCTGTTTTAGATGGTTCCTCTGCTTAGAGTGGATAAGATCGAAGGTAGACCAGTTGTGCTCACATCCATTAGATGATACTGTCTGAGAGAGGATTTTGATAGCAAGAAGTTTTAAATGTTTTGCTGATCCACCAAAATGCACTTACCATTCAGTTACAAAAGATATTAAATTATTTAGAATTTTAGATCCAGCAAAATTTAAAAATCAATTTGAATATAATATTAGACTTAGTAGTACCTACCAGGATTTATCTTTGATTTACTTTTGATGGTTATATTGGATCCTAAAGAATTTGTGCCCTTCCAAAAAAATCTCATCTAGAAAAAAAATATTTTTACTATGTTACTTGTTGAAATTAGTACTAATAAAAATTACTTAATAATTTTAACCTAACTTGTTCTAGGCACATAGCTATGATATCTGGATCGGGCTCCAATGCTCCATCATATATATAACATTGTGTAGGGTAGACAAACTGTTCATCCATGGCAATATTTAGTATGGAGTATTGAAATTTTAGATTCAGATAGTAAGCTATACATATATTTTAAGAATTAGTCAATTATATTTGTACAGATATAATTTAATTTAAAATTTTAGAGAGTTCATGATTTATTATGTACCTGCTAGATGCAAATCTGAACTTATTTGATAACTCCACCGTCCATCAATGATCCGGATATACTTATTAGCATATGCTGGATCTGTCTCTTGGATCTTTTTCTTTGTTTTTTGCATCATATAATACAGGAAGCTCATCTGATCATATCTTTTAGAGTCCATGGCCCGAAGTATCTCATATAGAGACTTGATAGCCTCCACTATCCTCTCACTCCACTGTCAGAATATCTGTCTCGTCACTAAATTCACTACAATGCTTCTCTCAGTATTTATCCTGTTATATCTGCTCTGTTGCCACTCTTGATTAATAAACATCCAATACAGCTCTACTTTTTTGCCAAGAAGACTATCAAGTGCTATATAATTTATAGCAAATCGTGTGATTCCTGGTCTCAATATTTTTCTCCCAGTAAAGCTCCTCATCAATGATAAGATTCATATATGGTTATAGATGAATCTGGTGATAGTCCGTGCTAATTCAACTATTTTTTATACCCTACGAATTTTTTCAATATCCATCAACATGAGGTCAATACAATGTGTAGCACAAGTGATCTAGAAAATATGCGGTCGCCACTCCATCAAGAGCTATCCTGCAGTCCTATATTGTGGTCCATTATTTATGATGATATGCATGATATTCTGCTTTCCTACTTGAGCAATCACCTCCTCTATCAATCTGAGAATATAACTGCTGTCGTGCACCTGATCTGAAGCATCAATAGATTTATGAAAAAAGTTTTTCTATCCCAATAATTCAAGAAGTTGATGATGCTTCGTCTAGTAGGATCAATCCAACCATCACGCATCACTGTCAATCCATACACGGGCCACTTAATTTAATAGGAGGCAATCTAATTTTCTAGCTCCTTATTACATCCAGAAGTTAACCATAAATATTCCTCGATCCTAGAGGATCTACACATGCACCAGCAGCATGTATAGATGTAATAACAAAGTGATAATATGGGTTATTTGTTGCATGTGTTGGGATATGACTGGAATGAAACTAGGATCTGATAGCCCATTATATATCCTTCTTCTTATCCTTTTTTAGCATGCTGTCAATTAAGATCCGTTGAACCGTTACCGGGACCCGTACCGGTTAGCAGGCGGTACGGTACGGTCCGTACCGTACCGTACCATAAGGTGTACCGGCATGTCAAATTAAATAAAAAAATAAATTTCCCCCTCACTGAACCGACCCCGAACCAACCCGAACCAGGTTGAATCGAGCCCGAACCAACCCGAATTGGGCGGTTCGTACCGGTATGGTACCGTACCGTACCGGTATGAATTTTTTTTTTGTTTTTGTCAACGGTCCGATGTCCGGACCGTTTTTTGGTGGCGAACCGGTACGGTATGGAACGCCCTGTACCGGGCGGTACGGATGGTTCCGGAAATCCTGCTATCAATTTTTTATTGCTTGGAATCTCTGCTAGGAAAAGCATGTAGATCGACATCATGGAAAGTGGCTCATGCTGGAATGTCCCTAGAAGACTTCTTTCTATTGCCAAATGCTTTCAACATGGATGCAATACGGCTGGTGCCTCTCCTGACAGGCTCTTTGATTAAAGAGGTTCTCCTAAACTGTCTCAAACTCTCCTGCAACAATTTCAAAGCTCGATCCTGATCCCGACTCAAAAGCTGATGATCCAAATCGTTGTCTCTACTTGGCTATCTATTCTAGCTATCTTTGTTCATACAAGTTCGCCTGAATGATAGCTTCAATTCGTACCTTCTTATCGGAAGGAATAGATGCTTTCTCCGACTTCTTAGAGTAATAAGAAGGTGGTTCTATAGCTTTGCGGTCCACCTTTGCCTCCTTTAATATTTTTTTTCATGCTCTGAAATCAGCAAAATACTTTTTCATCAACTGACAGATCTCTTGTGGATACTGTTGGCATGTAAATATATCAGAATAGCTTCCAGCCAAGTGCTGTTTCAACCTTGTTATCCCACCACCTTTGAATTCTATATTGCACTATTTATACCTCCAATGATGCCGCTTTGAGAGTATTTCTCCATGAACCAACCACTGTTACGCTTTAGATCCTTCTTTCTCCTCAATGGATCCATTCCTGAATATTTAAAAAGCATATAAGTTCAATAATTACATATATTAATTAGTATTTTATTTATCTATTTTTTTTTATTTTTTAGATTTAAAAAATTTAAAAATAATAAAAAATATAATATTATAAAAAAATAATTTGATCTTAGATTTATATAGGATCCTATCATAGGTGCTACATATTTTTTTTAAGACAGTGGATATGTATGAAAGATCACTTTTTTTTCAATATTAGACCTAGAGCACTATTCATAAGATGCATCAAAATTTGGATAAATTGATATGAAATTTATAGTGAAAGTAGTTTATGAGACCTATAACAATAGTCTATAATTACAATTTTTTTAATTAATTATTTTATTTTAATTAATTTTTTAATCTAAAAATATTTTTTAATTTTAAAAATCATATACTTAATAAAAAATATGATCTTAGCATCACTATGTAGATCTTTCATAGATTTACAACATACTCTAAAATCATATCCAAAAATTTTTTGATATCATTTCCCTTTATTTTTCTAATTTTCATGAATTTTAAAAAAAGAGAGGGGAGAGGGAGAAAGAGAGAAGGGAAGCACATGTATACTTTGAATCCACCTTCTTTCTTGCTATTTTGGCATTTGATTGGCTTCAAATCCAAGAAAAATAGGTTTTGCAGCCTTCTTTCTCAGTTTTGACTCAAAACTGAGAGCTCTCGAGCTCTCAGTTCGTTTATATCACTCCCTCAAACCACAGTAACAACCAAAAAAAATGAAAAACGGTCCAAAACCATACCGAATTGTTCAAACCAATCGGTTCGTCATGGTTCGGGCTAGTTTGGGACCGGTTCGGACCGATTTCTATTTTTTTATATTTATAAAATGGGAGAACCGTTTATTATAATCGAACCATGCTAGTTTGGTGCCGGTCCGGTTCGGTATGGGCCGAACCGGCCGGTTCTCATGGCATTATGGACTTCTATCTTATCTTTTCTTAATCTTTTTTGTTGATTATTGGAGCTCCATAGCTCCTAAGCGAGTTGATATGCTAAGTTGTAATGTGCATATGTTCTATGCATATCATGATCTTCACAGATGATGTTAATTTCCCAACTTAGAATAAACCAAAACAGTTTGGTAAATGATAAATTATATCAATTAGCCTTTCTGGGCATAATTTATGCTCTCTCTCTCTCTCTCTCTCTCTCTCTCTCTCATGCATACATGCATATTTGCATGCATTTTGTGCATCTCATGTACAAGCTCAAACATTCATCTCACCATCTTTGGGAACATTTCATGCAATGAAGCAGAAGATATTTTAGCCATTTGCATCAAACTCAAACTTCCTTCTTGCATGCACACTCCTCCAGAAGCACACACAATAATGACAGGTAGAGATCGATTAGTAGCATTCTCGATTAAATGGGCAATATTTCCCTTTTTGGAGGACAAATTATCGCATTTAAAATGTGTCAGATATACTAATACCTTATCCCAGGACAGTGACGGGTTCTCTGCCCCTACAGGGATGGAGCTATAGAAGGTATTGAGAATCCAAGATAAGGTCATGGCGAGATCAGCGGTTTATCATTATGATAGGTATCAATGTATGCAGCTGAGGCATCTTAACAGACTAAGAGATTTGAACCTTGTTCCTACACGACCTGATCAATTCGATCAGGCACTCGCCATCTATTTTCATTGTTCAACTATTTGACTACATGAAAAACCAAAAGCTCTGCCCTCCTCCTCTATCTATCCAAGGGCCATCTCAAGTGTTGTTTTATATAGTTGCAAACAAAAGTTTAGCCCTTTCAATATGAAGCAAACAATTTTACAATTTGTTTTTTTCCAAATGCCCTTGGAAGTAAACTTAAAACCTTTTAATTACATCATCATCTATGGTAGTGCGGTAGTGCCTGGTTGGCCACAACCATATCCAGCTGCATTCATCAAAATATGTAAAATTCTAGATGGTTGCACATAAGTACATAAATTGTACATTTTTGTGTAAGTACGTACATAAATAACTACATTCATATGATGGATGTATATATGCACACATGCATGTGTATATGTGTTTGAGTGTCTGTGCTTGTGCGAGCGTGCGTATATCATATATGTGTATATCCTTTTGTTTTATCTGTCATATTAAATTGCCTGCTTTAGGATGATGATATAACTGCATGAATCAAGCTTTGTTAATTTGTCTCGACATGCTTTTGTTACTCGAATGTCAGTAATTATGTTATCCTACAAATTTTGTTTCATCATACACATTTCAAATGAGAAACAAAATTATTCAACAGGATGCAGTTCTGCCAATGTCTGCTGCTGCGACAGCTCTTCCTCCTCTTTCTATTCGAGGGGATTGGGGTGTTCTCTCCACAGCAGCAGCTAGATATGCTCCATCTTTATTGAAATCATTTATCCAAGTAGGACCTCAAGGAGCTCTAGGTGCTACTAAGCTTTTGAGACCCTTCTCAGAAATTATTGATTCGCTGGAGCTGAAGGAACCTTTTATTCGTAATTGGGTGGACCTGTTGTGCTTTCTACTTGCAGGGGTCAAATCTAATGGAACACTCGCGGCAGAAATGGTAAACTCATTTCTTCATTTATATCTATGGTCTCTCAGAACCTATGTGCTGATTTTTTCCCAAATTTTCCTTCATTAACAGTGAGATGTCAATGCAAAAAACTTGGATTTTTGCAAAACTTTGTACAATCTAACATGATTGTAATATGAGGCCTACTTAACCTCAGTTAGTAGTGATGTGGGGACATGATTGCAAAACTCCTTTTATGAAGATTTAAATTAGCATAAGCTAATATAATTCTCAATTTTTCAGTTACAGTCTTCAACATTCTAAATGAAGGAGTGGCTGTATGTTAACTAATACATGATGTATAAGTTCAAAATTGACAACACAATAAAATCTGATTTAGTGTGAAAAGTTGTAGCAATAAAAAATGTTTGTTTAAGATCGGTTGAGGATTGAAAACTGCTGGCCCCGTCCAGAGTCCGGCAAAGGAAATTGCAGGCTTGCACACCCTGCTTTTAGCAAACCATGCTGAGTTGTCCTGTATCATGTTGTATTAAAGCGTTTTGCCCTGAATTGTTCTGCCTCAAGTCATTTTTAACTTGCACTGCTTGGTAAACCTTTTTCTTTATTGTTTTTCTTGTTTGTACTGAAAACAACTCTGTTTCACCTTCCTATCACAGTATGTATCTTATAAGCTGGTGACTGGTATGAGTCTGTACTTCAATGTTTAAATCCTTAGTCCATGGTATGGTATGTGAAAGCAAGTCTGGATGTGGTTGTTACTGAGTGGGGTAGCTGCACCATTCCTAGAAGACTATGGTAGCTAGTAAGTATAAATTAGATGTCACTAGCAAACAATTAGCGAAACAGAGGCATGAGCTATCGGCTTTTGAAATCATATGTACAGAGAACAGTGTCATGGAAGTTTGATTTTGTTTGTTAGGTTCTGTTAGATTGAATTCAGTTACTGTTGACATATGGGTGATAACTAGATAGATGTCATAACAGTTTTTTTGTTATTTTTTAAAAATTTTTAATCTATGATCAATATGACAAATATGATTAAATTTTCACTACATCAAGGTCTCTACATTCTTCAGGCCATTTTTTGTCTGTCAATTAGACCTGTTATAAAGTGATATGCATTCCAGATTATCATGACTGACAATGATTTCTTACAATATCAATTATTTTTCAAATGTTCATGATCGTGTCTTTACATTGCCTTCTGATATGGGGAGGTCCTTTTTCCAAATAATGTGAACGTGTCTTTATATTGTTCAACAGCAAAACTAGCAAGACAGTGAAGTCAAACCTATGGGCATGATTCTTGATGGTTATAATCTAGACAATGAATGTTGCTTCCATATTCTACTCAATTAGACAATAAGATGAATAATTTGATGCATTTTTTGTTAAATTGAGCTGGGAATTCTTTTTACAAATCCAATACTCTTTGTTGTGGGATCAATTTTTATTGAATATTGTTCCAAGACAGACCATGATGCTAACAACTGATAAATATGTCTCTAAAGTCTAAACTTTGAAGAAGAGCCATCCTTTTGAAGCTTTTTTATCTGGGATGATTTTGTACCGATGTTGTGCAACAAATAATGTCAACATGAAAATTTCATAACTTAAAGGTCTGATTTGATTTGTTGAGGGATATGGGTTCCTTCCATGGCAAATCTTCCAAAGAGAAATTTTCTAAATTATTTAATCATGACTCCCATCACTTTCTTCACTGGATACTGTTCTCTAGTCCTTCAGGACCATATTTTGGGCTTTATGGAACATGGTCAAGCTACCCTATATGCTTTTCTCAGTTGATATTCTTTTCATTTATTCACATTATTTCATTTTTTCCTAATATTTCTAAAATTTGCTCATGGCAACCTCTGTCCTTCCTAATGTTACTAAATGTCTACCTCAGAATTCTCATCTCTTTTACCTTCATTATATTCTCATGCACCCTTTTCACGTCCTAACATTCTAATACATGCAAAGTTGTTCGTATATTGTCTTGTGAAATACAAAACTGTATTTGATGCAAGGATCCAAGTGCTAGTTCATGCTAGCCAGCGTGTACCATGTCAAGCTAGTTTAGGCACCCAACATCTTGTTGGACCGGCTATTAGATGACCCACTTAGTATTGAGAAATGCTGGCCTCAATTATCCTTTGCCATTTTGCCTTGGGAAGAAATTACTTGGTAGTTGGCACCACTCAGTATTGAGCTAAAAAAGATTTAAAATATTTATTTTTCCATTCTCACCAATTCATTTGCTGGAGAGTAAGTGGGATGTCCTTTGTTGGCTGTCAATAGCCCATGATATAGTAGAGAAGGAATTGAAAAAAAAAAAGAATTATTATTTTATTTAAGATGATGCATGTAAATAAGGAGCTCAAGGATCGCTGAGCCGATACGGTACGGTACCATACCATACCATATCGTACCTACCAGTATAAGTACCATTATCTTCCTCCCCCCTCTCAACTATCAACCAAAAAAAAAATTGAAAACCGGTTCGAACTACGCCGAATCTGTTCGGGACCGGTTTGGCGTGGTTTGGGAATGGTTCGGCGCGGTTTGGGAACAGTTCGGACCGATTTGGGACCGGTTCTGACCGGTTCTTCATTTTTTTTTATTTTCCAAACCGGAGAACCGATTTTTGGCACCAAACTGTGCTGGTTGGCCACCGGTCCGGTTTGGTACGGGCCGAACCGGCTGGTACGACATGGTTTGGCAATCCCTGAAGGAGATATCCCCAAATGAGTTCAATAAAAATAGTTAAAAATTTAAATTCCATCAAAACAAGAATGTTAAAATTCCAACTTGAGACCAAATTCCTTTTTTTTGGGGTTGGGTAATGGTAGTGGCTTTTAATGTCAAGGAACTTCTTTAATCCAAAAAGCTCATAAATTTTATTTCATCCAAATGTCCCGGGATCCAAAGGTCTGATAACAATAGTTTATCTTAGTTTCAAATTTTTTCCATCCAAAAATCTTATGAACAATTATTGTCAACTTGTATCAAGGACTAATATTAATACATTATTAGAATATCATATTATGCCAAAAGTCATGTTGCACAATGTTCAACATGTATGCATTGCCAAATTTATATTGTATGACACTATTTGGGGGTTCAAGATATTGTTTTAATCAAGGTTCACTGAACCGTGTCGAACCGGCCGGTTCGGGGCGTACCGACCAGACTGGCGGCCGGCCGGCACGGCTCGGCTTTAAAAAATGGCACAGCCGCTTTAAAAAACCAAAAAAAAAACCTTACCGCATCGAACCGGGCCCGAACCAGCCCAAACCGGTGCGAACCGGTCGAAACAGGCCCGAACCGGCCGGTTTGGCCCGGTTCGGCTCGGTACGATTTGAAGAGGGTGGGGTCAGTTGTTTGTCAGTCAGGACTGGTAGGAGAGCAGATATGCCAGGGCAAATACTGAGGGAAGCAATGTGGAGAATTTAGTGACGAGACAGACATTCTGGCAGCAGGCTGAGAGGGTAGTGGAGGCTATCAATCCTCTATATAAGGTACTTCGTGCCGTGGACTCCGAGAGGTATGCTCGGATGGGCTTCTTATATTTCATGATACAAAGGGCAAAGAAAAAGATCCAGGAGGCAGATCCATTACATGCATATGAGTATATCCGGATCATTGATGGACGGTGGAGTTATCAAATGAGTTCGGATTTGCATCTAGCAGGTACGTAGTATTTTATGAAGTCCCTAACAATTAAGTTTCAATTAGATTCATACAAGTACGCTTGGCTGATTCTTAAAATATATGTGCAGCTTACTATCTAAATCCGAGATTTCAGTACTCCGTACCGGACATTACCATGGATGAGGATCTTATGTCTGCCCTGTGCAATGTTATATATAAGATGGATTCGATCCAGATATCGCTGCTATGTGCCTTGAAGAAGTAAGTTAGGTTAAAATTATTGAATGATTTTTAATAGCATTAATTTCAACAAGCCAACAAATTTTTTTCTGGCAGGCGAAATTTTTTAGGGAGGGCACAGATTCATTTAGATTCATTGTAGCGATCAGAAGTAAATTAAAGATGAATCCTGGTAGGTACTACTAAGGAGTAAGTCTAATATTATATCATGATTAAATTTTTTATTTTGCCAAATCTAAAATTCTAAATGATGTATGTCTTTTGCAGCTGAATGGTGGGTGCATTTTGGTGGATCTGCTAAAAATTTGAAGGTTCTTGCAGTGAAGATCCTCTCCTAGACGGTGTCCTCCAGTGGATGTGAGCGCAATTGGTTTACATTTGGTCTTATCCACTCCAAATAAAGGAATCGTCTGAAATAGAAACATCTCAACGATCTTGTGTATGTACACTATAATTTAAGATTGAGGCTAAAATGTATTCAGGAAGAAGTAGAATTGAAATATCCTGATCCCACTGCAAGTTCATATATTGATGAGGATGAAGATCCAATGATTGGGTGGGTCATGGGTCAGCAGCAGCAGCAGCCAGAGCTTGATGAGCCAGGATCGCCTCCTCGACCAGCCAGTTTTGTAGCTAGTGAGGCTGGGGTGGATGCTGGACAATGGGCAATAAGTCATATTCCTCACAGGGCTCCAACAGATACAGCACATCGTCCGTCCTCACTATTTAGTAGACCTAGAGACAAAGGAAAAGGAAAGGCAGTTGCACCTCCATCGGAGCACTCAATCATCTCAGATTCAGATACCAGAGACAGTGATGATAGTGCTTCAGATAGTAGAAGATCTAGTGATCAGGGAGGGGCAAGAGGACAGGAGTCGCAGCCACCTAGTCCTATTCGATTCACTGGGGAGTCGCAGTTTTTCCATGCCACGCAGGATACAGATCATGGAGCACCATCTGATAGACCTTGTGATACGATTCCATATAGGCGACGGGCTCCGCGTGGTCGTTCAGGACATTATATAGCTGCAGATCTTGCACGTAGAGTAGGATCCTTGGATGTATCTGGATCATCCTTATATTCAGGATCCTCTTATCCGCGGCTACCGACAGCTTATGGTCCATATAATCCATATGGTGCATCAAAGATGTCAGCATCCAGTGGTTATTATCCCGGAACATCTTATGCATTTGATTTTGTCGCTGGTATATTTGGATTCCTCCCTGCACCTGCACTGCCATATCGTCAGTCTCTGGACAGCTCTCAGAGTTGGGACATCAGAGAAGGATCTGCGATTAGTTATGACCCATCACGCATACCTCCTGAGATGAACTTAGAGGAGTATCATGTTGCATGGCAGGAGGGACATGCCGAATTTCCTACAGAGTACATACATGATCCCTATATTTATGGACATCGTCACTCTATCCGATTCTAGACATTGATATATAATTATATATTTATGCCATATTTTACTTTCATTAATTGCTGATAATTTTAGTTTAATTATCATTTTTTTTAATTTCAATTGAAAATAGTCCTAAATATTAGTATTTAGTCCTAAACCCTAAAGCGGTACGCCATCCTAAACCCTAAATCCTAAACGGCTAAATCCTTAAAAAATAAATCATAAACCCTAAACCCTAAATCCTTAAAAATTAAAATAAAAACCTTAAAATTACAAAAAACAAAATAAAATCAAAAAAAAAAAAAAAATGGACGTACTGGTTTGGACCGGCACGCCATGCCGTACCATGTGTCGACATGCCCTGCCGTACCATGTGTCGGCATGGTACAGTTCGGTACCGAACCGGTACTGGGAACCTTGGTTTTAAAGCATGAAAGAAGTCTTAGTTGGACAAGCAAGAATTTTAAAATGTCATTTTCTTAAATAAGAGGAAACCTGAACTGATGCCATAAATTCATGCTCATGCCCTTTGTGTGTGTCAGCATGGCTTGGCATGGCATGGTATGTAGCAAATACTCTGTCAGCCATTGGCCAGCACACCCCAAGGTAGAAATACTTGAATCCTTTACTGAATGATCATATGTTCCCACGTCATCCACCAAGATTACCTCAAATTTCAATATCTTATTCTATCTATTGATCCTCTTGCGATCAACGTGGATAGTAAAAAGATCTAATTAGGAACTTAATGACTCCCACTTCAATTTCATATTTGATCATGCATGCTAGAATCATTTTTCAGTGTAATTTCTTTTGTTATAAATATCCCTTAGATCATCCTTTCTTAACTTAGTTGAGTGTTCCTTTTTGGGCCCTTCGGTCCTGGAATTTTGTCAGTTTCACGTTCATGATCACTTTAGACAATCTAATCAGATCTAAGATAGTACCAACCCAAGAAATGTGATCTGATTTCACCACTTGGTGATGTCTGAGAAAGGTGATCTTTATTTGATCTCACTGTCCTTTCACCATTGTGATCGATGCTTCTCCGGTAGGTCTTTTCAAATGTTGGTTAAGTCGACAATGTTTCTATTATTGGCTTTTCAGCCTTTTTTTGGTGATTCTCTCTCCACTTAGAAGGCTAAGAAGCAGGAGGTAGTTTTTTTTGTTTGAGTATGAATGGAGTGCATCAATAGATATGTGGAGGTCATTTGATTTTGGCGTTTGTTGCATGAAACGGAAATTATCCTGCGAATTCCTATTCCCCTAGGATAATTGGACTTCTATCTAGATAATTTGCAATTCAGTGCTGTAAAATTGTACCAAGCATATTGATTAGCACTTAATAATTCAGTATGACTACCTTGTTGGGATATACTCTTCAGTCTTCACCACCTACATAGGAGAGAGGAAGAGTGGCATTTCCTGCATTCAGCAAAATTCGAGGCTGAAATCCATGAAAATGGCTAGATTTGGCTGATTTTCAAATTTTCTTTTCAAGAAAGGGGTTTCGAGGGGGTTGGAAGGCATTGAGAGCTTACCCCCCCCCCGGGTGGTGTTTCTAAGCACTTCCTATTATTGGACTCACATGGGCAGCGACCAGTACTGCACCAAACCATCCTATTTGGCACGGTTTAGGTCCATTTCCAAGTCGAGGGGAATTGTCCCTAGTTCTCCTCTGGTGTAGTACGATACTAGTTGAATTGTTTGGTTAGGGATGGCTTGGCCACTCTTGGCCTACAAATGTGTTGGGTTGACCCGTGACCCTACCCGACTTAGTTAGATTTGACCTGAACCCATTTAAAAGACCAGTGGAGCTTGGTCGGGTTTTAAAATTGGGTCCATTCTATTTTTCGGATTGGATCTAGGTTTACTAAATTCAGACTTGACCTATAAAGACTTTCGGGTTGATTTGGATCTTAAGATAAATGACCTGATCTAACTTGGCCTGACTCAAACCTGGTATAGGACTCGAACGCAGTATGGTGAGCAATGGCTTACCCAAACCCAAAGCCAAACCCAGCCCGACTCAACTTAAGTCTTTATTGCCTTACAAAAAATCCTAAACGGCCACATTCTTCCTGGCTCTTCTCCATCCCAATTCACAAATCCCTCTCTAGCCTCTGTCTCCCTCAAGCTCCATCTCAAATGAATTGTCGTAGCTATATCATTGCTGTTGATGCTGAACTCCATGGCCAATTTGCACCATCAAGAATCGCCAGCCAATCACCTTGAGCACCAGCAAAACAAGTCCCGAACCGAAGGTTTTCCGGTGGGAGACACTCCGATGCCTAAGTCAGTAAAGTTCAGGTAGTAGATAGAGAATCTAAAGAGAAGTAAAGTCAAGGGGTACTTTCCTTTGTTGCTTAGCTTGGCTTTGGAGGTTCTTTTTTACCTGTATTTATAGGCACTTGCTTTAACAGAAGTTAGTTAATCTCAACGTCATTCCATTGGATCTAACTTGAACCCGTTATAACGAATGGTCGTTATTCTGTTATAGTAACTGTTTCTTTTCTTGCCATTCTTGAATCAGTTGGCGAAATTTGGTCATTGACCCATTTAAAGGTGGTTCGCCTAATATTCCTGTAGCTTTAAGTTGGTCGGACTTTATAAGTCAGTCGGCTAATTGCACTCTAGAGAAGAGTCGGTTGGTCATATTGTTAGCTCATTAGCATTTGGGCTCTTTGGCCTGACATCAATTAGTCCGACCAGCCCATTTAGGCCTGACGTCGACTAATCTGACTGGTCTATCACAACACTTGCCCCCCACTCCCAGTTTCAAGGTGCACTGTTGCCTTGAAAGATAGGAGTTGATCGATTTCTTTCTTTCTTTTTTTGGAGGTCGTTTCGTTTTTAGTGTCCTTCGCAGAGGGGGCGTCTTCTAATGATGATGAATCTCGGAGTTAGTTGGTAGAATTAATTTGTTTCTGTTTTAGGCGTTACGCCTTTGCCAGGTGTTGAATTTCTTTTGACGACAGAAACATTCTCATGGATCAAGGCATCGCATCGATTTCTCACCCGTCGGCTTTATATCTTTAATTGGGATCCCGAGTCGTGGCATGATCAGAGACGTTCGATGTTGCTCGAGGGTGACATCGTAGCCATCGTCACCTCTCATTTTCCGATAGCAATATCCTTGCAGACCGAGACTGACACATTGGTTTTTCCTCCATCATATCAACTTTTCTTTCGTCGGCTTCATATCTTTGGTTAGGATCTTCAGAGGTGGTGCGATCAGAAGCATCTCACATCGTTCGAGGAAGAAATCATGGCCGTTGCTGTCTTTTATATAAAGAGCCTCCCCTTTCAGGGTCTGGTCTTTCCGTCACTTGGGTTCCATTTCTAGAGAGTCTTCGTCTCCCATCTTTCTTCCTTCTTCATGTTCTTTTTGATCAACTCTCCTCTCCTTATCTTTTTCCATCATGGTTAGGTCCTTAGAGGTTCCTACCACCTGCAGTTCTTCGAATGGTAGGAGAGAAGTCGAGGAGCAATCCTCTGGCAGTTCCAGTCCTCCAAGGGTATGAGGCCCTTATAGGGAAGAGCTTCGTCCTAAATCAATTAGAAGTAATCTTAGTGAGTCTAGGTTAGCTGTCTTGCATAGTTATTACAAGATTCCGCAGGATTTTTCAGTATTTGTTCCTCACTCTAATGAGAGGATAGATAGGTCTCCTCCAAGTAACATAGCTGTTTATGAAGAACACCTGAAGGCAGATCTTTGTCCTCCCCTTTATCCGTTTATCATTCGCTCTTTAACCTGTATCACGTAGTTCCTGCATAATTGATCCCGAACAATATCCAAATTATATGCGCCTTCCTTGTCCTTTGTCATGACCTCCAAATTGAACCAAGGACTTCTCTTTTTTGCTCCTTTGTCTTAAAGGACTAAAATGGTCGAGGGCCCCCGTCCCGATCGGAGATTCATCTTAGCCTTTTAGGGCTTCTGTCTACCATCCATGGAGCCTTGCTTTTTCTTTCTATCTTTCGTCCAATCCTGGGACATTAGTACCAAGTGGAGGGAGCCCCATTTGACCCCAAACGATGGAAAAAAGATTCTCGTAGCCGACAAAGAAGACTACGAGAGGCTTTTAGGGATCGAGGTCCCTCCGATGGAGGAGTTGCTAAGTGAGTAGTCTCTACCTCGCTCGGATTAGCATGTCCCCCTCTAGGTATTTTCCATCGGATAAATCATTCTACTTCCCTTCTTTTCTTTTACTTCTTTTGACTGATCGACCTTTTACTCTTTCTTCCTTCAAATGAAAGAATGAGGCAAGATGCAAGAAAACTTCGTCAAGCCATCGAAAAGAGGCAGGCCACCATCCCTTTAGGAGAATAGGGAGGTGTTAAGAGGGCACGGGTAACCGCCACTCCTTCGGAACCGCCGGCAAAGGAGAATACTCCGATTGTGATGAGGACGACTTCGGATGATGATGATGTCTCCCTTGCATATCTCTGACCAAGAGTCTCTTCTCCTTTCATGCGGCCTCCAGAATAGCCACCAATGCCCCCACCTGTCGTCACTTCCTCATCACAGGCCAGCTGACAGGATAAAGGTAAGGCTCCTCAAGCTGATGCAGGGTCCGAAAGGGATCGGCAAGCCAAAGAGGAGCAAGTCATTGACTTCAACGTCTATTCTGACGACACGGGGTTGGAGAACCTCGAGTTGGCTCATTGATTGTTGAAGGCCGTCATCTTCCCGAGGGATTGGGAGGTGATGAAGGTTCATTGTTTGGATGATGTTATTTCATCCATCTACCTGAGTATCCTTAAGGTAGATCTTTCTTCCCTCCTTCCATCTTCCTTTCAAAAAACATAATGAACATCATTGACCTCCGTTATTATGTTTCAATTCGTCCACGAGATCTCTCAGATTGAAGAGAGCGTCTTTGGGTTAGCAAATTTAAGCTGAAGTCTTCGCGATCAATTGGAGATGGCGAAGACTGTGAAGAAGTCGCCGAAGAACTCAGGCAGATCCTTGAAGGAAAGTTGGAGAAAAGTGTCGCCGCCAACCTTTCGTTGGAGAAAGAATTGAAGGCGGCCCAGAACAAAGTGGCCAATATGGAAGCCAAGCTAAAGAAGAAAAGAAAAAACTTTGCTCGTCGGAATTGCTAATCAAGGATAGCTTATAGAAATCTGATGAAACTCTGGCCCAAAAAGCGGTAACAGAAAAAAGGACAGTACTGGCAGAAGAAAGAGCCCACCAGGCTATCAAGGAATATAAGAAATCCTCCACCTTTGATGATGAAATGATAGAGGAGGGTGTAGTCAGCTATCAGATGGGCTTCACCGACTGTTGGGATAAGGTTACTAGGCTTTATTCTGACTTGGACCTCTTGGGCATCGTCATGGTTGAAGAGGAAGAAGGTAGTGGGCAGAAAATGACTGAAGTGCTAGAAATTGCTGCCCCCCAGAAACAGTCGATCACACCAAAGTCCTCCAAGGGAGTGTGGAGCCAAAACTGAACGCTGTCGAGGACCAACAATAGTTGTAATTTTGTCATTTCGTTTTTGAATGAACTTTTGTGTAATCACAACGTGTAAATGTATCAAACTTTCGAGATATCAAGGAATCTCCCTTTTTTCTTCAAGCATACAGTCTTTATGCCTGAAAGGCAGGCTCTTGGTACTGGGTTCTTAATAACCTTCGAATGATAAAGTGCAAATATTCTCAAGTGCCGAGTCTTTGGCAAATCTTCTAATAAGTATTTTTCTAGTCAGCGGATTAGGCTGACTTATTTTTTTTAGGCATGCAGATTTAGTTAGTGGGTTAAACCAATTCTTTATTTATCGGACATACCGATTGAGTCAGTGGGTTAGACCAACTCGTCATTTATCAAACATACCAATTGAGTCAGTGAGTTAGACCAATTCTTCATTTATCGGACATATCGATTAAGTTAGTGGGTTAGACCAACTCTTTCTTTGTCGGACATACCGATTAAGTCAGTTGACTAGATCAACTCTTTCTTTGTTGAACATACTGATTGAATCAGTTAGACCAACTCTTTATTTATCGGACATACCGATTAAGTTAGTTGATTAGACCAACTCTTCCTTTGTCGGACATACCGATTGAGTCAGTTGGTTAGACCAACTCTTTATTATGAGTGACAACATATCTTCATGGAAAGGTCCAAAAAGGCCCTTTATTGATGGTATATGCATAAGCTTTCTATATTCCATGGCCGAGCGACTAGATAGCTATCCAAACTTTCAATCCGGTAAGTTCCAAGGCGTATCACTTCAGTGACCCGATAAGGCCCCTCCCAGTTAGGAGAAAGTTTTTCCTGTTCTGTTGGTTTGGATATTTTGGATCTTCGCAATATTAAATTTCCAGGCCAAAAGACTCTAGCTTTAACACAGGAATTATAGTATCGGATGACTCTCTGTCGATACATAGCCATTTTCAGATGGGCTTGAAGTCTCGTACCTTCTAGTAGGTCTAGGTTTGCTCTTCGTCGTTCTGAGTTTTCTGGTTCTTTGAAGTGATCAATCCTCATAGATTGTAGGGTGATCTCTACTGGTATCACCGCTTCACTCCTAAATGTTAAGTTAAATGGTGATTCTCCAGTGGCAGTTCGGGGAGTCGTCCGGTATGCCTAGAGGACTGAATTTAACTCTTTGACCCAAAATCCTTTCGCTTCATTTAGTCTGATCTTTAGGCCATGAAGAATCATCCGGTTTGTCACCTCAACTTTACCATTTGATTGAGGATGTCCAACGGAGGTCAATTTATGAAGAATGTGATATTGGATGCAGAAATTTTTAAACTTTTGACTATCAAACTGCCTTCTGTTGTCGGTGATAATTGCATATGGGATTTCAAACCGGTAAATTATGTAGTTTCTGATGAAGCTCTTGACTTTTTCTTCAGTTATATGAGCTAAAGGTTCAGCTTCGATCCATTTGGTGAAGTAGTCGATGGCTACAATTATAAATTTTCTTTGACCAGAAGCTGGGAGAAATGGGTCAAGAATGTTCATTCCCCATTATGCGAATGGCCAAGGAGCAGTTAATTGAGTTAGCTAGCTTGCAGGGCGCCTTTGGATATTAGAATACCTTTGAGATTGATCACATTTTCTAACAAAGTCAGCGGCATCTTTTTGGATAGTCGGCCAGTCGTATTATTGGTGTATAATTTTGTAAGCCAGTGACCTGTCCCCTAGGTGGTCTTCACATATGCCTTCATGTATTTTTCAAGGGCGTAATCGGCATCTGAAGGCCCCAGGCATTTTAAGAGCGGTTGTGTGAAAGATCTTTTATAGAGAGTTCCCTCTAGGATTACAAATTGTGAAGCCATCCAATATGTCCGCTTGGCTTCGATGGCGCCTTTTGGCAATATCCCTTCATTTAGATATTTGACGATCAGGTCCATTTAGCAAGGCTCTTGCTTCACTTGATATACTTTTAAGCTCTCATCTACTATACTGAAAGTTTCCAAATATTCGATAAATATTCGTCCAAGGGAGTCGGGGGTTGTAGTAGCTAATCGGGAAAGTGCATCGGCTCGAGAGTTTTCAGTCCGTGGAACATGGGATATCTCAAAGAAATCAAACTTAGTAATGAGATCTCGTATCTTTTTCGGATATTTTATCATGGTAGCATCCCGGGCTTCGAATTCTCTCTTTTACTTGGTTCACAACCAATTGAAAATATGTAAATACCTTTATCTTCTGAATTTCTAGTTTCTCGACAATCTAAGTCCTACCAAAAGAGCTTCATACTCTACCTGGTTGTTTGATGCTCAGAAAGAGAAACGTAGGGCATATTCCATGAGGTCTCCTTTGGGATCAGCTATAATCAATTCCGCTTCACTGCCAAAGGAATTAGACGCTCTATCCATATGAAGTATCCACACTAAGGAACCAGTACCGGGCCCCGTACCGGGCTCACAAAGTCTTAAAAAAATTCCTTCCCTTTTTATCAAAAAATTGTTTAACCTGAATCGAGCATGAACCGGACCCGAACCAGGCGGTATGGTACGGTATAGTACTGTATGTACTATACGGAATATAATTTTTTAGATTTTTTTAACTATCCGGAGTGCTAGACCATTTTTTATATATGAACTGTATCGGCTCTTGGTCGGTACGGTACGGTACGTCCCGTATTGGGCGGTACAAGACAGTACCGCAAACCCTGATCCACACTAAGTCGGAGCTCTCCTCGATTTCTCGTCCATTAACTATTTTCTGATCAAAATCCTCGGTGTTCAAGTGCATTTGGCAATAAAATCTGCCAACACCCGCACCTTCATTGTCGGTCGTGGTTGAAATGTTATATCAAACTTACCCAACTTGACGGTCCATTTAGCTATCCTTCTTGATGTGTCAGGACACTGCAAAATGGCCTTTAACGGCTGATCCATCAATACTACGTCCGAGTGAGTTTGGAAATAAGGTTTCAGGCACTTTACCGCTATAATTAGTGCATAGATCAGTTTTTGTACTTTCAGGTACCTTATTTAATCATCATGTAGCACTTTGCTGGTGTAGTAGACTGGTTTATGGATGTTGTTAGACTCTTCCTTGACAAGCATCGACCTGACAGCTTCATCTGAAGCGAAAAGATATAAGTACAAAGTTTCTCCTTCCTAGGGCTTTGAGAGCAAAGGAGGATTAGTCAGATATTTTTTCAACTCCTTGAAGGCGTGTTGGCAACTATCCGACCACTTAAAGTTTCTGGTTTGCCGTAAAACTTTGAAGAAGGGCAAATACCTTTCTGCCAATCGGGATATAAATCGGCTTAACGAAGCGATACGCCCAATCAGTTGTTATACTTCTTTCTTGTTTGAAGAATGTCTCATGTCGAGGAGTGCTTATATCTTCTCAAGACTGCTTCTATTCCCCAATTGTTGACAAGAAAACCAAGAAATTTTCTCGAAGTAACTCCAAAAATGTACTTGGTCGGATTTAATTTCATTCGGTGGCTTCGTAAGACACCAAAGGCCTCCTCTAGATCTTTAATATGGTCAGTTGCTTGAAGACTTTTTACCAGCATATCATCAATATATGCCTTCATATTCCTTCCAAGCTACTTTTCGAAGATCTGATTGATCAGCCGTTGGTACATCGCTCTAGCATTTTTCAAACCAAACGGCGTTACTCGATAGCAATATAAGCCATTCTTAGTCACAAAGGCTATCTTCTCCTCATCTTCCAAATCCATCCGGATCTGATTGTAGCCTGAGAATGCATCCATAAAGCTGAGTAGCTTATGTCCTGCGGTGGCATCAACCGGCTGATATATTTTTGGCAAAGGGAAGCTATCTTTTGGACAAGCTTTATTAAGGTCGGTATAATCAATGCAAATCTTTCATTTTCTGTTGGCCTTGTTAACCATTACTACGTTGGCGAGCCAATCGAGATAATGAACTTCTCTAATGAATCCAGTATCGATGAGCTTGCTTACTTCATTGATAAGTTTTTGTCATTCAAGCACAAAATTCCATTTCTTCTGTCGGATAGGTTTGTATCCTGGGTCCACATTTAATTTATGAGTAATAATCTCTGAAGGAATCCCTAGCATGTCAGCTGCCGACCAGGCAAAGATATTAGCATTATCTTGTAGGAAGTCAACCAACCTTATTTTCATCCCTTTATCTAACAAACTTCCAATTCGGATGGCTTTTGTTGGATCTTCTTTTTCTAATGGCACGAAGATAGTTTGTTCAGCGGGTTCTCCATATTTTTCAGTTTCTCTATGATCCAGTCTTTCTAAGGTTATTCCATCGTCGGATTGCTTGTCTTGAATCAATAAGCATTGCCTAGCCATCCTTTAATCTCCTCTCATTTTCTTGACTCCCTACTTGGTTGGGAACATACCAGAAGATGATAAGTTGATACAACTGCTCAGAATTTATTCAAAGCTGGGCGTCCCAAGATTGCGTTGTATGCTGAAGACGTTTGGACGACCATAAAATCAATGGGAAGTGTTTTTTGTCAGGGTACCGTTCCGATAGTTACTGGAAGTGTTATTTCACCGTCCATTCTGACGGAGTTTCCACCGAACCCCGTTAATGGTATTGAGATTTTTTGCAACTTATCTCTAGGTAAGTTCATCTTAACAAAAGCATCATAGAGTAACAACTCGATTGAGCTTCCATTATCTATCAAAATTTTTCTTGCATCATAGTTTGCTATGATGGCAGAAACAACTACAGGATCGTCATGGGGCATTTGAAGATCCCACAAGTCATCATCAGAAAAGCTAATAACATTGCTACTCTTGTACCTCTTTGGAGTACCTTATTTGGTCTCTTCCTCCCTCCAATTTGACCGGCGGTGTATCATGCCGACCCTTCCATCTATGGATTGTTGATTAGGAAGCTCCGTCTCATCCACAGTCTTCTTTAGAGCAGCAACCTCGGCTTGATGCTCCTAGTTACAAACATACTTTTTCAGATATCCATGCTTAATTAAATCTTCTATTTCATCCTTCAACTGGATACATTCTTCCATGGTATGTCCGTGATCGCGATGGAATTGGCAGAATTTGTTCTTGTTTCTTGATGCCGGGGGTGCTTGCATTGGTTGAGGTCTTTGTAAGAAATTCTTCTTTTCTATCTTTATCAATATCTTCTCTCTTGGGAGGGATAAGGGAGTATAGCTGTCAAACTTACTAGTCAAGTTTTTCGGTTTTAGACTTCGTCTTCGACCTGGAACATCATCGTTGTTGGGGGGTCGCGGATTATCCTTCTTTCGAGCTTTTTTTCTTGAAGTTGATTTCCCTTCAGCTTGGCATCGACTTGCAGCTTGTTCTTCAGCCAACGTGTACTTTTGTGCGCATGCAAACAATTTTGAATAATTGGTGGAAAATTTTTTGTCTAAAGAAAAGGTAAACCTGGACGATCGAAGTCCCTTCTTCAATGCTGACATTGCGACATGTTCATTGAGATATGATATTCAAGCATGGTCGAATTAAATCGGGCTATATTTCTTCAGGGTTTTCCCTTTATTTTGTTGGATAAAAAAAAGCTATCCGAATTGCGCAGCATCTTTCTACGTGTTCTGAAATGTGCCACGAACAACTCTTCCAATTGATTAAAAGAATTGACTATACCTAGCTTGAGGCTTGAATACCACATCCGTGCAGCTTTCTTTAGAGTTGCAGGGAAGGCCAAACAATGTAGCACGTCGCTAGCTCCTAGGATCATCATGTGAGCTTTGAAACTGCTTAGATGATCCAAGGGATCCGTGGTTCCGTTGTAAGGTTCTAGCTGCGGAACCTTTAAATGATGAGGAATCACTTCCTCCATTATTCGTCGGGAGGACGGAGGTCAAGAATTGAATATGGTAGGTTGGTTGTCGCTTTTCCATTTATCATCAAGCTCAGCAACCTTCACTCTAATTTCCGGAGCTTCTTCTCATAGTTATCATGTCGTCGAGTTTCCATGCCTCGTCAAACACTTCCAGGGGTAGAATTTCTTGAAGATTTAGAATAGGATCTTGGGCACTTTCCCTTCCATTGGCTTTCCTCATATTCATGTTATCGAGAACTGTGAATGGGAGAATGCCAGTCCAGGGAGCGCTGATAGGTGTGCTGGCTTGTTTCTTGGCATCGGATATCTTTCAAAGGATATCGCTGACTAAGTTTAGAGGCACCTGGATGATGTTGTCTGCTACTTGCTGTCGCTTGAAGATTTTGGACAGTGGTCGTCAAGAGTTCCATTTTATTCAGAAGAATGTCAAGCTGTTGTTGTCCCACATTCGTTGTGGGAGGCATACTATTGTTCTCCAATGGATGGTTGGGGTCGTTCCTCTTGGATAGCTGACGACCCTTACTACTACTAGTGTAAGTGTTTGGCACCTTTTCCTTTACCATCTTCTCTGCAAATTCTCTTTTTCGGACAAGAAAGGATTTATGCTTCTTGCTCTCTTCCCCTACTTGGTGCACCAATTTGTTGATGCTGAACTCCACGACCAATTTGCACCGTCAAGAACCACCGGTCGGCCACCTTAAGTACCTGCAAAACAAGTCCCAAACTGGAGGTTTTCTGGTGGGGGACACTTCGATGCCTAAGTCAGTAGAATTCAGGTAGCAGATAGAGAATCTGAAGAGAAGTAAAGTCAAGGGGTACTTCCCTTTGTTGCTTAGCTTGGCCTTAGAGATCCTCTCTTACCTGTATTTATAGGCACTTGCTTTAACAGAAGTTAGTTAATCTCAACATCATTCCGTTGGATCTAACTTGAACCCGTTATAATGAATGGTCATTATTCTGTTATAGTAACTGTTTCTTTTCTTGCCATTCTTGAATCAGTTGGCGGAATCTGGTCGTTGACCCATTTAAAGGTGGTTTGCCTGATATTCTTGTAGCTTTAAGTTGGTCGGACTTTTTAAGTCAGTCGGCTAATTGCACTCTAGAGATGAGTCGGTCGGTCATTATATCGTCGGCTCATTAGCATTTGGGTTCTTTGGCTTGACGTCAATTAGTCCGACCGGCCCATTTAGGCCTAACGTCAACTAATCCGATTGGCCCATCACAACAATTGCTATTGGTAGTCTTAAATGTATGGCCAGTTTTATTAATTTTGTTGGTACTGGCAGCTTAATTTATTTCTTCAAATTTATAGGTGGTAAATTCTTCACTGAGATCTCTGTGCCCAGGAGATTCTTGCAGAAATGGTGAAAACCAAAGCTAACTTTGATGGACTGAGATTTAGTGGTTGAATCCAAGGATGTGTATGGGGCATTTGAGATGATAGAATAATGTGAAAAGCTGTGTTAGCGAAACAATGTGAGTATCTTTGATGGAAAAAAATACTTTAATCAATACTGACTATCAATTGCTAACACCAAACATGAGTATGCTCTTGTTTCAAATGGTGCTTGGAATCAGGTTATGTGATGTGATGGAAGCAAACTCTATCAGAAATTAAAGTGATGCTATGGCTTAGAATGGAAAAATTAGTGCCACCTGCAGTGTCAAAAATGTTCTTTACGTTCAAGGAACATTCAAAAAATCTTACTTCTTGCTGCTAGAATGGTTGGACGAAAAAATATGGAGATTGAAGAATTATCACCGAATTCCTATATTCCCTCATGGTAACTAGTTTCTCCTCCACCACTTGCCTCATTGGTCCCTATCCCTCTTCATGTTATTGCCAAATGGCAAGGTCCTCATCCGATGCAGGGAGTAATGGTTAGTGTGCTCTCTAAATCTTAGAAGTTTTTAGACAATAATTTTTGATGACATGGCATAATAATAGCGGGGAGCTTATCAAAACTAAACCTGTGACTTGATCGGATCCCAAGCGGGCCCAAACCGAGCTCATATTTCATGGATTGAGGCCAGGTTATATATGGACCCGACTCGATCCAAATGACCCGATGGGTCAATAAATTTGGCCATGGACCCAACCAACTAGACCCGATCTTCTATTGGAATGGGTCTAGGTCCAATATCAAGACCCAGTCAAGGAATTGAGTCGGGCTGGGGTCACTTAGGACCCAGTCCAACCCGACCCATTTACACCCTCGATATAGTTTGGTCTTGTTCTACTTGCTTCAATTCCTTACTCTCCAAAGTGGCATTAATTCTAGTGTTTGTCTTGTCTCCATTCTAATATCCATATATTGGTCTATGAACATGTCATATGTGAATAACATGCACTAAAGTGCCTTCACCTGAGTACTAGCAGTAAAGGAACCACTGTAAAGTAATATGAATTTGGTTTGACCCTTGTAATACACCAGATGTGATTTGAAATTCGTGCATTATGTTAAAATTTATCTTATCAAATTATAGTATCTCCTTCATTCTTTGTCCATCTACTGGTCTATGAACATATCATTTGGGAATAACATGCATCAAGGTGCCTTCACCTGAGTGTTCATAGTAACCATGTTAAAACATGAGCTTACTTTGGCTCTTGTCAGACATAAAGATGTGGTTGGAAATTCATGTGTTACTAATCTATTGCTAACATTTTTTGCTGCCATATACATAGCTGTTTAGTGTACCCTTCTCTCGTGGTGTTCAATCATATGATTTCTACAATTTGATAAGATAATGTGTAGATTATTTTTTCTCATAACCTTATAGTTAGTTGTCTAAGCAAACAAGTAACATCCATTTGGACCATTCTGGCATGTAGTCAAGTCAGCTGTCTAAGATCTTTGTCATATTTACAAACCAAATACCAAAAAAGATGTTGATTAAGATTGGAGTGTCCAAATAATATAAGCCAAGTTATTATCAATCAATATTATTTATATGTTGATAACTATTGGTTTTTGACTCCACAGGACCCTACTTATCTTATATAGTCATGACAGCTGGCCATGTTATGTGTTTGCATTTTATTTTTTTATTTGTAGATTTATGCTTTTTATTTTTCATTCGACTCTGTTGCACTTCTCAGGTTTATATGTTTGCAGAATGGTATAAACCAGGGTGCTTGCTTGAATATCCTCTTCATGGAAGTGGGGCAATAGTAGATGCTCTTGTGCGAGGGATGCAGAAATTTGGTGGAAGGCTAGCATTGGGTACTCATGTTGAAAATATTCTGGTTGAAAATGGTCGAGCTATCGGTGTCAAGTTAAGGAGTGGACATGTAAGTGTTCATCATATATGTTTCTCTTAATTGTCTGTAACTAGGCTTTTCATTTGGGTTTTATGCAATTTCTGGGAATAGTAGCAGCTGACTAGTTCATTGGCATTGATCTTTAAAGTAGATTGTACGTGCCAAGAAAGCTGTTGTAAGCAATGCATCTATGTGGGACACTTTGAATTTGCTGCCAGCAGATGCCATCCCAAAGTCTTACCAAACTAAAGTTAAAGAAACCCCACAATGTGAATCATTTATGCATCTCCACTTGGGTTTCGATGCACAGGTCAGTTGAACTTCCTTTCCTTTGTGTTTGAAACTCCATTATGCTTAAGGAAGCATTTTTTCCTTTCTGGGTATTTTACTGGAGAAGCAAATATTTGATGCAATTTCTTTACAGAGGATGACTGACCCAAGTCTTTTCCATTCACTGTTGTACAACAGAGAGTATTAGCCCTCTAATGCTACTTGATAACATTTTCAATCGTGTCTTAACATTGAAATAGAAAAGTAACAGTATTTTCTATTAGATAATCTCCTTGCCTAAACTCCTATGAATAATGTATGTTGTTCCAAGAATTTTCAGAAAAATAAAAGAACAAATTTGCTGGTCATTAGATGGCATTTCTGTTCCCTGCAAAAGTTCACATTAGATTGTGTTTCAACTTTTTCCTTCTTGCTATCTATTTAATGAAAAGCTTCTGTTCCCCTCTGTAAGAGATTTACACAATGGAATACGTCTTTTTAACTTTTCTGCATCTTTGACTTTATTTGGTCCTCCTGCAAAGCAACTGATCGCATATAGTTGACAGGACATTCCGGAAGACCTGGGAATCCATCACATAGTTGTTAATGATTGGAGCCGGGGTGTAGATGCTGATCAGAATGTTGTCTTAATTTCTGTACCTAGCGTGCTTGGTAAGGACTTGGCACCCCCTGGGAAACATGTTTTGCATGCTTATACTCCAGGAACAGAACCATTTGGCTTGTGGGAAGGGCTTGATTGTAGAAGTGCAGAGTATCGAGGACTCAAAGCAGAACGATCTGAGGTATAGATATTTGATCCTACGTTACTTCATTTTCCTGTTACTTCTGCAATAATTTTAAAGTCAACAAATATTAGGATTCTCTAAACCACTCAAACAGCTGACCTTGAAGGCATTGTATTTCTGCCTGTCATGATGTTTATTAGTCTCTTTATTCTGTTAATAGATATCATATTTATAGCTGTAAAAATCCTCATTGACAGTTGGTTTTAATTTGTTACTCATCCATTTGACTTCCTATAGCATATGCTTCCTTGCTAACTTCAAATATTTTGATGGTGATTCGATAGCTGTAAGATGAATTTTGCTAGATTAGGTCAACAGGGCAGTATAAGGTTCCTTCTGGTGTGTGGGTACGAGTATGCGTAATGATGAGAGAGGCTTGTGATAACAAATGTAACAATTTGATTACCGGTTTGATCATGTTTGTTAAAAAAAAAAAATCGAGAACATAAGAAATGATCAACATGCTAAAGTACTTTTTTAAGTTTTAAATCTTCATTTTAGAATATATCATTCATGTAACCAAATCCCATATATGGTACGTACCCAAAAAAAGCTAATGTATGGTACAGGTCTCAGTCACAAATACTAGTACATGTGATTTCACCAAAACTTCTACTTCTTATGAATCCCAATAACCTGTTTCAATCTAGCATATGTACAGATGCACTGCTTGAATACTTGGAAGTTGATATCCCTCTACGTGAGACATAAACTGCTTTAGAACTGTTGTGAGCTGAAGTCAATCCATCTTCTGTTTCCTTAAGTTGTGAGCATTTCTTTTGGTCTCAGGTAATATGGAGAGCTGTTGAACGTGCTCTTGGTCCTGGATTTAGTCGTGAAAATTGTGATGTGAAATTGGTAGGAACGCCACTTACTCACCGGAGGTTCCTTAGAAGGAATAGAGGAACGTATGGCCCAGCTATAAAAGCTGGTGAAGCCACATTCCCTGGTCATTCAACACCTATCCCACAGCTCTTTTGTTGTGGTGATTCAACTTTTCCAGGAATTGGAGTTCCAGCAGTGGCAGCTAGTGGTGCTATAGTTGCCAATTCTTTGGTATCAGTTTCACAACACTCTGAGCTTCTTGATGCTGTTGGAATTTGATTGCCATGGTCAGTATACAGCTTAATCATATGTTATTAATGTCTGTTCCTTTTGATATACTTCTTCAAAACACTTTTAATAAATTCTTTTATTGTTCCAAATTATCTCTACTACTTTGCATGCTAAGCTATCTGAGATTTCTGTGGCAATGCATCGTGGACAGCAGCAGACATAAAGCCAGTTTGTGATTGACAGCACTTGAAATTGGAGACTCGGTAATGGCAATGCATTTCTAAGGAGAAGAGGTTGCAAAAAACCTTGTAGCTAGCTTTTGTACTTCAGTATTATATGTGTAAATTTTTTGAACAATAGATGCTGTGGTTTTATCAAAAATACACATCACAAAAACTGTATCATGAATTCTCAAAAACACTGTATAATGGAGATACTATGATTTACTGATGCAGGCTCACAGATTGCATTGACTTTATTGTCAATCTAGGTGAAAATGGTGTGATGAGAATTTGTCATGGAATGTTCTATAGCCATAACTAATGATCTTGGTCCTACCTATGTGGACAAGCTCCATGGATCTTATTTCTTTGACCATTCCCTTTGTTCTTTCAATGCCTTTCTCACAAAATGAGCATTCCTTCTAGTCCCACTTTTGTTGCAGGATAGAAAAGGTATTTGCTCTTGTATCTTTTTCTCCAATGGATTTGGCCAATGAGCAACCAAACATTATCCAAGGGGTGAGTGGATAATAGATCACTTAACAACCAAACATGTCATGCCCCTTACCTCCCCAAGGCTGGGTGAGCAATAAATCTCATCATTACTGGTTGGATGGAGCTCGATTTGCCAACTCCATTCAAACCCAAGAATCCGCTGCTCTTTGGCCAAAATCTTCCTGACCATCTGCATTTCTCAACCCCGTGTTTCCTCATCCTTTATCTGTATTTCTCATCCCATATTCGTTGGAGTATATGGCCATGAAACATCTGGGGGGAGGTTTGAATCCCTGCTCTAGTACTTATTATTTATTTATGTAGGTAGATTTATGTGCCTCCTGTGAATCTCCAACTTCAGCAGTTTTCATGTTTAAATCTTGGAGGTGTTCCTTCAAGTTGTTTGGCATAGATAATCATCATACTATTTCTTTGAAATAATTGATATTGCCGTCGCAGTTATTCTAAAAAACTTCTTTAAATAGACAGTTGGCATTTACACTTTCTTCAAATGGGGGTGGGGGTGGGATCAAGCTTAAGGACTTTTTGACATATGCAATCCTCTCCATCAGCCCTTACATGGTGCAAAGGTTCACTTAAAAATGCAGTGCTCCAAGTCTGAGTTCCCTAATGGGCAGCAGTGGTGGTTAGCAATCCAGTCTGCAAATTGGTTGCACTCCTAATACATATAGGTGAGGTGAAACTTCTAGAGTGCAAGAAACATATTTCAGATATCTAGGACACAAGGATGATAGGTTGTGCTCATGGATGAATGGTGATTAATCCACTTAACAATAGAAGCTCGTCGCCTTTGAGCCATAGTCTAGTTGCTCTTCACACTGACATACTGTACTATCCAAGCAGCTTGCAATTCAATAGAAGACACGGTTGTTGTAAAGACACATGGATTCAGCCACAAAAGGACATCTCTGATATGTTAAGGTGCAATACTAGGTGCCGCTTTAGGGATCATCCTTCACTGACCTATTGAATTTGACCTTAGCAATTCAGAGGGGAGGAGGTAGCCAACTGAATCAATGGACTGAAAGGGAGCTGTGCAAAAGACAAGCTATCCCAGTGCTCAGCTTCCTAACTAAGGTCCGTTAATATAGGCTAATGAAAGTTGTTTTGCTGCAGATATTCACCAGACTACTGTAGCAGGACTGGTGGAGCTGGGAAGCAAGAAGAATACTACTTGCCACATTTATTAGTTCTGAATTTAACTCTTTATTCTTCTTCATCATAAGCATCATCTTTTTGGCTTGTACTTCAAACTATCCCATGCTCTATTTTAAATATATGTATTTATGTACATATGTATATATATATATATCTTCAGGGTTCGCCGAACAAGACCGAACCACCTGGCTCGGTCCGTACCATGACGGTGATGAACTAGGACGGTTCGGCCATAGAAAATGATCCGAATCTTGGAATGTTCAAAAAGTCTCAAACCAGACCGAAACGATACAGTTCAGTTCCGAACCGTACGTTTTGGCCTGGTTCAGTCTGGTTCGGACTCAGTTTGGTCCAGTTCAGATCTGGTTCGGGTATCATGTGGGGGAGGGACCGAGAGCTCGAGAGCCCAAGAAGCTCTCAGTTTCACCGAGACCAGTATGGATCCCAATATGGTATGGTACGGTACCGTACCGGTCAATGACCGGTATGGTAACATACCGGCAGTACCGATTTAGCGATCCTTAATATATATATATACACACCTACATATACATACATATATGTATAGACACATATACATATATATATACACATATACGTATATATATACACATATACGTATATATATACACATATACGTATATATATACACATATACGTATATATATACACATATACGTATATATATACACGTATACGTATATATATACACATATATGTATATATATATATACATATACGTATAGATATAGATATATAGATATATATGTATATGTATACATACATATATATACATATATATGAGACATATTTGGCTACCTTTGAAAGCTTTGGATTCAAATCCTTTCAGGTCAAAACTTTATATTAGAGGTCCTGCATCAATGATCCAAACCATTGGATGTGATCTACTACATCAAACAAAAGGATTTGGAGCCAAATTCTTTTAGGTCAAAATTTTACAATAGAGATCCTATATCAATGATTCAAACCGTTGGATGTGACCTACTTACATATCAAAAATCATATGATTTGGGAATCCTTAATCTATGTATCAAGTGATCAAAAATACATCTAATTTAATTTTATTTAGGTTGTCCATTTTTTGATCACTTAATGCATAGGCCAGGGATTTTTAAATTATATGATTTTTAATATACAAGTAGTTTTGATGTAGTAGATCACATCCAATCGCTTGGATCATTGATATAGGACCTCTATTATAAAGTTTTGACCTAATAAAAGGAGCCAAGTCCACCTCTATATATATACACACACATATGACTATTATAACATAGTGATGATTTTAATATGTTACTATCATGATATTAGTATAATGTAATATAATATGCTATATTATTAGTTAATTGTTATAATAATTGATATAAAATATTACAACTATTATTATTACATAGTATAATATTATTATAATATATGAATGTGATGTTATTGTTTTAGTATTGTAATAGTGTTATATTATAATACTATTTTCATATTAATATAATAGTGTATCATTAATCTATAATTTATATATCTTATTTTAATCTAAATATAATAATAAACAATGTAATTATTTTTAAAGGTGATTACCATGTAATTAAGATGCATTATAAAGGAACAAATATAATAACTACAAAATTCATGGGTATTTTGGTCACACAAGCATCTGGTATGACTAGAAATCTATTCCAGGGTTTTACCAAACACGCATATATCGTCTAGAAGTGCCTTTTAGGATCTAGAAAGCACTTTGGCCCCTCCAAAAGCAATTCCAAACATGGCCTAGGTTTTTCTTGTCAGGACAATCATCCATATAGGGTAGCTTTCTATCTAATTGTCTGTAACTTTTTGAATTTTCTGGCTTATTGCACCTTCCCTTGATTGTATAGGATACTTCAACTCTTACATCAACTTATGAAAACTGCAAACCTTTCCGGCTAGCACAACTCTGAGGGTTTTGGTTGAATTCAGTATTGTTTGCCTAAATAATCTAATCCCTATTTAAGCTCTGTAAGTTACTTAACTAGTACATGCGTTAATATATAGTTTAATCTGCTTGTTTGAGAACGGAATAATAGTTAGCTGCATGCATAAACCTAGTTATTGTGCAAAATAAATTGGTGATAGATTTCAGATCAGTCCAATCATTGGTGTGTTGAAGGCCCTTTACAGATTTTTTAATTATCTTTTAATATTTTTCTTGCCCCAGGTTTACCAAATGTCTGCCTCCAGAAGCAGTTGACCTGCTAGCAGGTCCTGCAGTACTGCCCAAATCTGTGGTGGCACTGCTGTATCTTCAGATCAGATCATACACTTTGAATATCATCATTTATTTGTGACAGTATCAATTTGTTGTCGAATTCTAAGCATGTAGCAACTGCAGTTGGAAGCTTGCATGCACCCTTTCTTTGATGAGCTGAGAGACCCAAATATTTGACTACCAATGGTCATCCTCGTCTGCTCTCAATTTTAACTTCGGGGCAAGAAATCGAGATAATGAGCATACATCATAGCATAGAGCAGCAAATAATTCTCATATTTTGGCTAATACATATAAATTTTCATGCGTCCGTGACTTTGTTATGGTAATCAAACACCATCCTACCTCCAAGAGCTTGATGGTCAGTCACTGGAGCATTGCACTATTTCACCATTATAGCCTTTTTTTTTTTTTTCATGCAAATCGGTATTTTTTTTATCTCCTTTAGCTACCATAAAGCGATACATCAGCAACCTGAATTACCATTTTCTTGTTTGATTTTCAATATCATGATATGGATGCTACTAAATATAATATCTTTTGTTTACAAATTCTTAAGTATTACTTTACTATATGCTTGATGAAGGTCTGACTAGGTGATCCCTGTATGTGTCTTTTTATAAGCATGTTACCATCTTTTCATTGAATACTTGTTTAAGAAATTTTTTTTGTCCAATGTTTTGCTAATTCGATACTCTACCTAGATGATGATTTGTAAAGCATATAAAACAAATATATTTTCATCATTTTATAATGTAATTTCCAATATTTTGGATGATCACATATATGCAAGTCAATGCGTACATTTTCAGCTCTTGCATTGATGCATAGACCTCTGTCCCTGACTTACCTGCCCATGACCTTGCCAAAGATTATGTTCATCCCTCCAAATGCTCTTGAACGCCTAGTTCCAGAGCATGCAAGAAAGCCGAGTTTGTTCATGGCATACTTAGTAGGTTTTTGAAATGAAGCATTCCAATTATCCCTCTGGATCTATTCATCTGGTATGGTGGTTCATGAGATATGAAAATTCATGGTTCTTTATTTTTTTTTATTTCAATTCCTTTGTCAATATTTTTTTTTTCTGCTTTCTTTCTTTTCCTTTTAAACGTGAAACATTGAAATTGCCAGACAGAATGAAATTCCAGAGGCTTGTTTTATATATCAGTTATTATCTTCGTGCACTTCACAGATCTGTTACTTGTTTGAATTTGATATGTTATATTTCCATCAAGAATCAGAATCTGACCGCAATACTCATTTGAATTTGTATCAAAAAAAAAAAAGCTGGGTTGATCCCTGTAAGCAAAATCACTGTTTCAGTGAAAAAAATTGAT
Organism: Areca catechu; assembly: GCA_021397845.1. NCBI lineage: Eukaryota > Viridiplantae > Streptophyta > Magnoliopsida > Arecales > Arecaceae > Areca > Areca catechu. The sequence goes on along the minus strand of CM038053.1, from coordinate 43,328,640 downwards.
CAAGTTCTCAAAATGTTGCTTTTTGGAACCAGCTGAATCAGGTGTTGATTCTGAGGTAGTGGAACTCATTGCCAATTGTCTTTGCTGATTATGAAAGACACTATCCTGTAAACTTTGCTGACATCCAGGATTTAATTGTGAGTTGAACTGCTTTGAGTTGCATACTTTGAAATGCAACATCTGTTTAAGCCTTATAAGCAAACAACCACTCCAGGACTGAAAAAAAAATCAACCAGTTCTCCATTTAGAGCACCTGAATCAGGTCCCATTTTTGAGCAAATGGAGCTCATATTGTTAATATTTCTGCTAATTATATGCCCTATAAGCTTGACTGAGATTAGTGCTGCAGGACTCGTATTATTCTTCTGGGAACTAGCATTACATTATGACCATGGGTAATTGATCAGAAATCAACATCCAGAAATATTCTGTTTGAATTCCTGTAAAAGGCCGAACAAATTTGAGTATAAAATATATGGCTATCAAATATTATATATAGTCAATAAATAAATATATAACATGCAGCTACCAAACTATATAAAGCAACACCACTAATGCATAAAATAGGTTTTATATAATAGATGATTCATATCCAAAATCCTTACCTCCTTCGATGACAATCTGAACTTACTAGTTTACAATCTGGTTGTTAAGAACTCTACTCGACAATCTCTGTCCAACGAACTATTACCTTATAGAATCAAAATTAATATTAATAAATATTTTCATGATAGAGTGTTTTTTGAACTAGAACCTTCTACTCAGGTGACTAGATTCATCAAGGGTCCACCTACCATCCTTAATCCCATCTTCACAACCTTCCCAATCCTCAAGAGAGAGAAATTTTTAGAAAAAGAAAATTATAGAGAAAGAAAGTAAAGAGAAACTAGAGAGATAAAGTGGAAAGAGAAATTGGAGAGCATAGAGAAATTTTTTTCTTTCTTTTTCTTTTCTTTTTCTTTTTCTTCTTCTCTTCTATTCTTTTATTCTTCCTCCATTCAACCAAAATAGGGGACTCTTTTGAGTCCCCTTCATCCCTAAGTCCCCGGCATTTCTTACCAAAGAAGGTGGCCAAGGTTGTAGCTCACGGTGGTGCAGCCCCGGGTCTCCGGTCAGGTGATTGGTGGCAATGGCATTGTCAGAAACAAGGAAGGAAAACAGGTGATTGGTGGCAATGGCATTGTCAGAAACAAGGAAGGAAAACTAAAAACATGGGATTTGGATTTGAGTTTTTTTTCAAAAATTTTCTAATAAAATTAGTTGAAATCCAAGTTTAAGGAGTGAAAGGAGTTGAGAGGAGAGTTGTTTGAAATATTTACCTAGTTCTTCCTATGTGGGTTTTTGGCCATGAATCCGGTAGGCACAATGAGGGTGATTCAAACCAAGAAAAGAGGAAATAGAGGAGGAAAAATGATGGGAGGAAGGGGTTCCCGGTAGTGGACTTTCTAGAAAGGGAAGGGTTCTTATAGCTGGAGAACCTCGAATCCAGCTAGATTTCTACTTCGTTGAGGAGAACGAGAAAACTCCCATTGAGAGTCTTCTTCCTCGGTCCATTTTTTTATGTGGGCTGATCATTTCAAGTGGGCCAAGAGCCCATGAGTTGGGGTTATTATAGATTCTTAGTTGCCATCGTAGTTTCGATGAAAGGTGATTTGCTAGCAACTACATGTATCCAACATGCTTCATCAAGCATTCATTAAGCATACAGTAGAAGTAAATAATCTAAAGGTAAAAATCTTGTGATCTCTCAAAGTCAATGTTCATCCCAAAATTTCTTTTCAAATAATTTCATAAAAACATCTAGGAAAGGTCATATAACATATTTTGTGAAATCAAGCTGCATGACGGATATTCTAAGCATGAAATTGCATAACATGAATTTGCTTGCAATGCATGAATAATACAACTATTTCAATGATTAATGATTATCACTGCAACAACATTCTTCTGGTACTTTAACATCCATCCCTTTGGAGACATCAGAAAAATTTGGAGTGGTATTTTGGCATCTCCACTCAATGCAAACCATCATGAGATGAAAATTATTATTATCACGTCCCGAATCTTGCACCAGAATCGGCTACGTGACTGGTTGCACAACCTTGGATTTTATCCTAGAGATTATGAAAGGCCTAAAAAAATTTCATTTCGACTTCAATCCTCCATAATACTTTGATCACAATTTATAACAAAATACTTAATACAAAGAAAATAATACAACTCATATGGTTACAATTTTAGTTATCCTTTAATCATCCGATTGGTATTAATGACTCTCTAGCTATTTCTCATTTTCCATGAATCCAATCTACTACTAAGTTCAGATATCCTGCACAACTTTGAGAAGAAAGAAAGTAGGGGCTATGAGCTTTACAACCCAGTAAGGTTTTCAAACAGTCATACCAAAAATAGTATAATTCTGAAAATTACAAGAACATATTGGTATATCATATCATGCAATCAAACAATTCAAATATCATGTATAACAAAATCTTTGATAAAACTATATTTTTCTTTTCATGTTTCTATTAGTTATCATTCTTCTTTAGGGTTCTGGACTAACCACGGTTATGTTTCAGCCCATGACTGGCAATCTCACTATCACACTTCAGCCTGTGACTGACAGTCTCATTGTCACACTTCAGCCTGTAACTGAAAATCTCATTGTCCATGCCTATGACTTGCAATATCATTGTCCATGCCTGTGACTAGCAATATCAGTAACCACATTCCCGTGGTATGGCTAGTCCAAATACTATATTCTCTTGATAAATACTTCATCAACTCATATCATGTAGTCAAATCATGTCATTTACAATTTTTCAATAATCAGCATCATGGTCTAACCCATCCAAAAATAACTTTACTTGATAAATCATGATATACAGAAACATAAATAATAATAACAACAATCATATTGTCCATAATAAAAAGTCAACTATACTATGTAAAACTAATCATGCATGCTAATGCTCGTGTGCACGGATCAAATCATGTCATGTAAGATATATATATAACTGATAATCAAGTCCAGAATTTTTATCTCATTGGAGACAACTAACATACCTATTATTGGTCCGTACCCGGAACCCATACAAAGCCATTCTACTTAGAAGGCTATCTTCTACAATAATAATTTTTAATCATAAATAATCCTAGGATAATTTATAAACCAAAATCTTTTATCTATAAAACTCCAAATTCTCATAGAGACTTTTCGATCTTCCCCTCAATATTTTTTTATTATTACTCTTTTTCCTCTTTCTCTCTCTCCTCTTTCTCTCTCCTTTCTCTGCTCATCTTCTCTCTCCTCTCTCCTCATCTTCTTTCTCCTCTTTCTCTTTCATCTTTTTTTTTTCTTTTTTTTCATCGAACAACAACCCAGTTTTTTTTCTTTTTCTCTCTTTTCTTTTCCCTTTTTCTCTTTCTTTCTTCTCTTCTATTCCATCTTTCTTCCTTTTTATTTTCCTAATTCTTCTCCTCTTCGGCTAGGCTCGATGGTTCTCCCCCCTTCCAACAACTAGGCGATATGGAAGGAGATTTTTCTCGGTGGTGCTCGACGGAGCATGGTCGAACAGAAAAGAAATCAAGCAGGGCATTATTGCCGGCAGCAGTTCAACCACCAACCGGAACCAAAAAGAAGGGAAAAAACCCCCTTACTACCCCCCCAATCAAAACTATTAGAAGCTAGAGGAGAAGGAGACTCATCGGCAACATCAAGGAGGCGGCTGACCACCGGTGTAAGCTCGATCCGGATCCATTTAGAGCCGACGAGGAACAAGATTTAAAGAAGGGGTTTGGAGAGAACAACCTCCTTTCTCGACGAATTAATCCAACCTTCCAAGAGTCCCGCCCACCCCGGACGGTTCTCCGGCCGACTCCCTTCCCTCCACGGCTTCCCCTCCGACTCCTTCGACGATCGATTTGGTCGAGCAACCCTCCCCTGTTTTGGCCTCTCTATTTTTTTCTACGATTTGGGTTGAAGTCGGCTAGGCCTGCCGACTTCGGCCCAAAAAGTCTAGGTTTCACATTCTTTTCCCATTAAAATAATTTCATCCTTGAAATTAACTTGATTGATATTTAAGTCTTGCCAAAAAAACAAACCCTCATATCACTCTCAAACTTCCAATTAGTCTGCCCCTTAAGGTACTTGCTTTTCAAGTTTTAACATAATGAAATTATATACTATTCTAAACTTAATTTGTTCCATTTACAATACAAATCAAATTTTCTTGAGCTCTTCCAAAAGAATACTAACCCTTTGATATGATTAATTTTCTTTAATTTAACTTTACGAAAACATCATGATGGTCCAAATTAGAAATATCTAACCTTAACATCATCCTCGAGCTTTCAATATTTTCTCATACGACCTTTACATAATAACATGATATAGCATCTTTATTTTGATCATCACCATTTATCTATATTGTAAATTCCTTTAATTTTTTAAAATAAATATTAGCATCTCAATCTCAAATTAAAATACATAATTCTTTGTCCCTGAAATTTATTTCTCTTGATTAACCTCCACATGAAAATCATAATCGATCCACTCTATTCTTAACCAAAAATTAGAAGAAGGCTTAAGCATTAGATACTTACCCTGGTCTTTTGCATTCTCTCTTCTCTTAAGCTTCTCTATGATTTTGCAACCATTTTTTTCTTATAAAAACCTCGAGCCCTCCTTAAATAGAGAAATCATAATGTCATAACTAAAGGAGCTTGGTGTCACAATATTTCCAATCTTAGCTGGGTAAAGATCAGTACTTCTTTATTCTAGATTTAGAGATGTCCAAAATTTTTACTAGAGTTCTCTATATTAAGAAAACCTATTGATGGAAAATGCATGGCAACACCCATAGATTAGTCCAAAGATCAATGATATTATCTTTTTATTTAATACTAAAATCTTGTTACTGAGATTCAAATTAGTGCTCCCATCATAACATTTCTAAAATTTGAGTTAATATTCTTAATTGATTTCAGGAAAACTCAGACCACTACGCTTCCACTGCGTACTCTGATAAAATTTACTAAACCATCTAGGTTCACTAAATAACTCCCTCCAAAAATTTATCTTATTTTGATACTAGGGAGATCTCAAGTTATTAAAGTAAAGCTATTGAGTCTCTTTATCACGTTCATATCTCAGGTATATCATATCAAGGTTTATCCTGATCCAATTTAATATTGAAAGTCTTTGTATAAATTTTATCATCCTTTTAAAATACCAATAACTATAGTTCAAGTCTGGATTAATCATACTTTCTTTGACAATTTAATTAGATAATTTAGATCATCTTTTCTCTTGGAAAGATTAACTTTATCTCTAATAAAGTAAATAACTCTAAGTCAATGTTCTTTGGAGTAGGATGGATCAAGTTATTACTCATAGAGCTATTTTATAATTCTTAATATCAGTCACCAACTATTGAAAATGTCCAATTAGTCTCAAACTTCTAATTAGTCTGCCCCTTAAGGCACTTGCTTCTCAAGTCTTAACGTAATAAAATTATATAATATTCTAAACTTGATTTGTTCCATTTACAATCATATCAAATTTTCTTGAGCTCTTTTAAAAGAATACTAACCCTTTGATATGATTAATTATCTTTAATTTAGCTTTACAAGAACATCATGATGGTCCAATTTAGAAATACCCAACCTTAACATCATCCTCGAGCTTTCAATATTTTCTCATACGACCTTTACATAACAACATGATATAGCATTTTTATTTTGATCATCACCATCTATTTATATTGTGAATTCCTTCAATTTTTTAAATAAACATTAGCATCTCAATCTCGATTTAAAATATATAATTCTTTGTCCCTAAAATTTATTTCTCTTGATTAACCCCCACATAAAAATCATAATCAGTCCACTCTATTCTTAACCAAAAATCAGAATAAGGCTTAAGCATTAGATACTTGCCATAGTCTTTTGCATTCTTTCTTCTCTTAAGCTTCTCTATGATTTTGCAATCATTTTTTTTCTTATGAAAATCTCGAGCCCTCCTTAGATAGAGAAATCATAATATCAAACTAAAGGAGCTTGGTGTCACAATATTTCCAATCCTAGTCGGGTAAGGATCAGCACTTCTTTATTCTAGATTTAGAGATGTCCAAAATTTTTACTAGAGTTCTCTACATTAAGGGAACCTACTGATGGAAAATACATGGCAACAACCACAGATTAGCCCAAAGATCAATGACATTATTTTTTTATTAATACTAAAATCTTGTTACTGAGATTCAAATCAATACTCCCATCATAACACTTCTAAGATTTAAGTTAATATTGTTAATTGATTTCAGGATAACTCAGACCACTACGCTTCCACTGCGCACTTTGATAAAATTTACTAAACCATCAGGTTCATTAAATAAATCCTTTCAAAATTTTATCTTATTTCGATACCAGGGAGATCTCAAGTTATTAAAGTAAAGTTGTTAAATCTCTTTATCTCGTTCATATCTCAAGCATATCATATCAAGGTTTATCCTGATCCATTTCCATATTGAAAGTCCTTGCATAAATTTTATCATCCTTTTAAGATACGAATAACTCTAGTTCAATTCCAGATTAATCATACTTTTTTTGATAATTTAATTAGATAATCTAGATCATCTTTTCTCTTGGAAAGATTAACTTTAGCTTTAATAAAGTAAATAACTTTAAGTCAATATTCTTTGAAGTAGGATGGATCAAGTTATTACTCATAGAGCTATTTTATAATTCTTAATATCAATTACCAACTACTGGAAATCTTGTCCCTCACAAGCTAAGCTCATATAAGTCTCTCAAAATCAATTTCTTTGCTTAATGTAATCCAATAGCATGATAACCTAAATCTTCTTATAGATCTTAATTTGACTTGGAGTTTAACATACTCAATAATCCCCAACATTTATAGGATAAATCTAGTAATCCAATCCTAAACTGCTAACATAGGCTATTCAAAATTCTATCAAAAAATATATATATGCCATGTCAACATAATATAATCTAATCCACCAATAAAGAGCTACAAAGCTATACATCATCCCAAATATATTTTTCTTTATATATTTTCAATGATAATCCATATACAGATTCATCAAAAATATATCCTTTCTAATATCATTAAGCTCTTGCATAACCTATACCCTAAAATCTTCTTACAACAGTCCTAAAATTTATAATCCAATAATTAATAATAGAACTAACATGTTATCATAATCTGTTTCCATATCAAATTTAGTATTCCAAAATCAATTAATTGATAATTGAACATATATATCCAGCATGATCTGTTAACATAACATACTATAATTTCATGTTAGTACTCTTGGTGCTTGAATCAAACCCACTTATATCAAAGGCAAAGACACATTTTATCCAACTCTCCATTATCTATCATATGCTATGATTATTTATCATGATTAAATGGTATAAATCATTCAGCCCTTTGCATTCATTCTAAATCAATTCCATTACTTAAATTATAAACCAAAAATCATGTCCCCCTTTTGTACTAATCATATGTCAAATCTTATGCATAATACCTAAAGATTTGAAATCCAAACTTTGGATCCATTCTTGCAATTTTTATTATGTCCTGACTGATCATGATACTAAGTCCATATACCTCTTAAGTCCTAGTCTATAATGATCATAGCTCAAATTTTGATATCATTCAAATTATATGCTAATCACTTATATCACAATTCCAAGTGATTATACTTTAAGCTTCGATATTATTCATTTTATGTCCAAACCACATATATCTTAATCCCAAATAATCATAAGCTGAGCTTCAACATCATCCATGTCATGTTTTAATCACTTTGTTACAGCCATGACAGTGACGTGGCCAGGCTCAGGTACCGCCGAATGCGATCGAGCCACGTGGAAGTTTCCCCGGCCGAGTCAGCGCCACGTCTTCAAGGCCAGGATCGGCAAGACTACACCGCCTGACGACTGTCTAAGGCAAACTGCCCTCGCGAGGTCGAGCTCGGCTCGGAGTTCCTCTACCATCCCATTGGCACCCGGAGACGGGTCCACCTCGGCCGAAGCCAGGCGACCTCCTGCCACCTCGCCAGGTGTCCACCCCGGAGGGGTCCGCCTAAGCCGAGGTCGGCCGGTCCTTCGTCCTTCGCCAGGTGGCCACCCGGAGACGGGTCCACCTCGGCCGAAGCCAGGCGACCTCCTGCCACCTCGCCAGGTGTCCACCCAGGAGGGGTCCACCTAAGCTGAGGTCGGCCAATCCTTCGCCCTTCGCCAGGTGGCCACCCGGAGACGGGCCCACCTCGGCCGAAGACGGGCGACCTCCTGCTACCTCGCCAGGTGTCCACCCAGGAGGGGCCCACCTAAGCCGAGGTCGGCCAGTCCTTCGCCCTTCGCCAGGTGGCAACCCGGAGACGGGCCCGCCTCGGCCGAAGCCAGGCGACCTCCTGCCACCTCGCCAGGTGTCCACCCGGGAGGGGTCCACCTAGGCCCAGGTCGGCTGGTCCTTCGCTCCTCACTAGTTGGCCCCTGGAGACGGGTCCAACTCAGCCGAGGTCAGACCGCTCGTACGGAGAGGGTCCCAGGGAGAGAAACAAGCCCCGAGGCCATCCCTCGGACTGTACGAACCCCAGACGGCGCTCCGTACGGAGGGCGGCGGCACGCGGAACATCACTTGCATCGGCCCGACAGGTCCCACAACCGAGAGACGCGATCCTGACGGAACAGGCCCCATAGATGGATGGCGCCCACGCTTGGGGAAGAGAGCGCTCTCGCTGGGCCCGAGGCCTGACCGGCCGCCTTGCCAGCGCCGCCCTCCCCTTTTTCTCTTCTGTCTTTGCCTTTTCCCTGCTGGGCCCGGCGGACGAGGTCGGAAAGCCGCCTGGCCCCCTTCACCAAAAAGGGAAAAGAGAAAAGGACGGGGGAGGGAAGTCTCCAAGGAAGAAGAAACAAGCGCACGACGAAAGGAGATAAAGAGGGAGGAATCTGGGGATGACAAGGTAAGCGAACAAGCCTAGGGAAGAAGAAGAAGCACCGGTACAAGGCCTTGCTTCGAGGGTAAAAACCCAGAAATCCCGAGAGGGGAACACTGGGTGTGAGCTCGGCTAGGAGGCCCAGCCGAGATTCTGGTCCCCAGAGCGTCTCTCTCACTAGTAAACTCTCTAAGTCTGGAACCCCTTCGGGGGTCCGTCTGGAGAGTCTGTTCCTTCTCGTCGTCTACTGACTTGACCGTCGGAGCTCCCTCGCTGGAATCCCCGGCCAGGATCTTCTAACCCCTTTTTTGCAGGTTCGCCGCGGGAAGGGGGCTCCCTCGCCAGGCGGTCAGGAGGGATCACGGATCCGTGGCACGGGCACGGCGACGAGAGCGGCAACAGATTGGCGCGCCAGGTAGGGGGGCAGGACACTGAACCCCAGCGGGAGCCAGCTTTCTGCAGGTATCGCGCTCTCCGACAATGGTGGTCACTCGTGGACGCGAGGCATCCACCAGCCGTGTGGGGGAAGTCCACTCCCCTCCGGGGGGCCACAGCCCCGAAAGGGAGCTTCCGGCTCCTCCTCCTCTTCCACAGCAGCCTACCCCGGTGGACGGATCCCTTGCGGCCATCGTCCAGCAGCTGCAGACCTTGACCTCAGCGGTCCGGCAGCTTCAGCATCAGCAACGGTCCCTGGCCACCCAGCCGCAGCCAGGGACCCCCGCGGCCCGAGCCGCGGGGCAGCATGGGAGCCTGCACTCAATTCAGGGCAGGCCATCCCATCCGAGGGCCGTCTCCAACCCTCGGGGGAGCCACCGAGCTCCCGCAAAGAGAAACTACTCCGGTTCGGAGGATCACGAGAGCCGATCCCCAGCCGACGGGGCGAAACGGTGCATCGCAGCAAGCGACGCCGAGGCCAGACCTCGCGCTGAGACCGATCGGCGCCCCCTTCACCCGCAGTCTCGGTGGAAGACTCCACCGACGAAGCCATCAGGCGCCAGGCCGAGAGCCGCCTGGAGGAGCATGAGCGCAAGCTGGCGGAGTTCGCCCGCCGATTCGCCGACCTGCAGAACTCATCGGCAGACCCGGCGGGCTACGACTCCCGCCCCCCTTTCTCTGAAGAAATCCAGGTGGAACCAATCCCGAAACGGTTCCGCATGCGCGTAGGTGGATCCCTACGATGGGACCACCGACCCCCTGGACCATTTGGAGAGCTATAAAGCTCTCATGAGGGTCCAGGGGGCCACCGACGCTCTTCTGTGCATCGCCTTCCTGGCAACCCTCCGAAGGCCGCTCGAGTCTGGTTCACCCGCCTCGAGCCCGGATCCATTTGCTCCTTCCATCAGCTGGAAGGAAGGTTCGTGGCACACTTCGACGCTTGTCGAAAGGTGCCGAGAGAGGTGGACAGCCTCTTCTCCATCCGCCAGCAAGACCAGGAGCTGCTCCGGGACTACATCACCCGGTTCAAGACCGCGGCCCTGGAGATCTACAGCTTGGACGAGCCCGTTGCCATGCTGGCTTTGAAGCGCGGGCTCAAGACGTCCCGCCTGACCTATTCCCTGGATAAGAAGCTGCCCAAGACGTACTCCGAGCTCCTCCTCCGCGCCCACAAGTACATCCGAGCGGAGGAGGCTGACCGCACCCGTCGAGAGTTGGACGGGAAGACTCCGAAGAGGCTGCTCCCGAGGGACGCCCCGGGAGCTCGGAGGCCTGGGCCGTCTGCCGACCCTCGCCCGAATCTAAGGCCAAGGGGCGAAGCCACTCCCGAGCGGAGGTACACCCCTCTCCTCGCACCCCGAACGAAGATCCTCATGGAAATCGAGGGCGAGCGCTACCTCCGTCGACCTCCTCCTCAGAACCCGAGGGCCGTCCGAGACAAATCGAAGTACTGCCAGTTCCACCGCCAGCACGGGCATGACACGGAGGAGTGTCGCCACCTGAAGCGGGAGATCGAGGAGCTGATGAGGAGGGGTTACCTCAGGAAGTTCGTCAAGAACGAGGCCCCCTCTGAAGGGCAGCCGCTCGCGGCCTTACCACCTGTCCCTGCGATCGACAACCGCCCAACGGAGAAGCCCGTGGGCATGATCTCACGCGGGTCCGGTCGAGCGACGAAGAGGGCCCGGGAAGTCGGGAACCCGGAGAATGTAATCCCTCCCAAGGGGGGGAAGTTAATAATAATGTAAACAACGATGCCGTGGTGGTCGAGATGACCATCGCGAAGCATCCTGTACATCGAATCATGGTGGATAGTGGAAGCTCGGCTGACATACTTTTTTACGACGCTTTCTCTCGGATGAACTTGTCCCCCGATCAGCTGAAACCAGTGCACACCCCCCTGGTAGGTTTTACAGGGGACTCCGTGGGGGTCGAGGGGGAGATCACTCTCCCGGTCACCGCCGGATCCCCACCCCGGCAGGCGACCGTCCTAATAACATTCACCGTCGTCAGGCTCCCTTCGCCTTACAACGCCATTCTCGGGTGTCCCGGGCTCAACCAACTGGACGCCACCATCTCTACGAGAAGGCTGTTGGTACAGTTCCCCACGCCTTCCAAGCTCGGGGAGATGAAGGGGACGACCCGGCCGGTCCCGCTCTGCCTTCAGACGGTCCCAGGCGCCAGGGGCGCGGAGCTCGCCCAGGATATCGATGACCTCGATCTGAGAGAGAAGGAACCCAGGGGAGGGCCCGTAGAGCGCCTGCTGACTTTTCCCCTCGGTTCGAATCCCCTGAAGACGGTGCAAGTCGGGGCCCAGCTCCCTGAGGAAGAACGAACCCGCCTGCTGGAGTTCCTCTGTGCCAACGCTGACGTGTTCGCCTGGTCAGCAGCCGACATGCCGGGCATCCCGCCCGAGGTCATCATGCACGGGCTAAACGTGGACCCAAATTGCCGCCCGGTACGCTAGAAGAAGAGAAGCTTCGCCATGGAGAGACAGAAGGCGATCAACGAGGAAGTAGAGAAGCTCCTCGCGGCCGGTTTTGTCCGAGAGGTCCAGTACCCCAGTTGGCTGGCGAACGTGGTCATGGTAAAGAAGAGTAGCGGTAAGTGGAGGATCTGTGTGGACTACACCGACCTCAACCGAGCTTGCCCAAAGGACAGCTTCCCTCTTCCAAAGATCGACCAGCTGGTCGACACCACCTCTGGGCATCGCCTCCTGTCGTTCATGGACGCTTTCTCCGGATACAACCAGATCTGGATGAACCCGGAGGATGAAGAGCACACCACCTTCATAACTGACCGCGGAACCTTTTGCTACAGGATGATGCCATTTGGCCTCAAGAACGCGGGGGCAACGTACCAGCACCTGGTCAGTAGAATCTTCAAAGACCAGATCGCCGCAACATGCAGGTGTACGTGGATGATATGCTGGTAATGAGCAAACCCGAGTCGGATCACGTGGCAGACTTGGCGGAGACCTTCGGCAACCTCCGACGCCATCAGATGAAGCTGAACCCGACGAAGTGCGCCTTTGGCGTCTCCGCCGGGAAATTCCTAGGATTTATGGTGACCCAAAGAGGAATCGAGGCCAACCTGGAGAAGGTCCAGGCCATCTGGATATGGAGCAGCCAGCCTCCAAGAAGCAAGTGCAGCAACTAACCGGCCGAGTTGCGGCCCTCAGCCATTTTATCTCCAGGTCGGCGGACCGCTGCCGACCCTTCTTCAAGGTACTAAGGAAGATGAATGACTTTGCTTGGACCGAGGAATGCCAGCAGGCCTTCGAGGAGCTGAAGAAGACCCTCGTATCGCCACCATTGCTGTCCAGGCCCGAGGAGGGAGAGGAGCTTATCCTCTATCTAGCGGTTACCCCGGAAGCCGTCAGCTCAGTCTTTGTTGGATCGATGCCCCTAACCATTCTTACAAAAGAACGTCCCTATTATAAGAGGCAGGTTTATCTCTCTTAAACCAGCGCAGCAACCGGGCACTCGAGTCGACCCCTCCGCCGACCCCCGCAAGAGCAACCCAGGGTACCCACCCTCGAGTCGGCTCGCTGGAGACGAGCACCGCAGCACCAACCAAGGGATGTCGACGTGGCACCAGACCCGACTTACCGATGGCACCCACACCCAGTGGGCCCATACCCTACACTGGACAAGCCACGAGGGTGCGAGCTGGCCCAGCAAACAATCCCCCCCAGCGAAACGACCGAGTTTTTCCCCTGCGGAGACTCGAACCCGAGACCTCCGGCTCTGATACCAATTGTTGGATCGATGCCCCTAACCATTCTTACAAAAGGAACGTCCTATTATAAGAGGCAGGTTTATCTCTCTTAAACCAGTGCAGCAACCGGGCACTCGAGTCGACCCCTCCGCCGACCCCCGCAAGAGCAACCCAGGGTACTCACCCTCGAGTCGGCTCGCTGGAGACGAGCACCGCAGCACCAACCAAGGGATGTCGACGTGGCACCAGACCCGACTTACCGATGGCACCCACACCCAGTGGGCCCAGACCCTACACTGGACAAGCCACGAGGGTGCGAGCTGGCCCAGCCAACAGTCTTGGTTCGAACCGACGGCCAGGGGGCCCAGCGGCCGGTGTACTATACCAGCAAACTCCTCCGTGATGCGGAGCTCAGGTATTCTCGGCCCGAGAAACTCGTTTTTGCGCTAATAGTGTCTGCCCAGCGTCTCAGGCCTTACTTTCAAGCGCACCCCATCGCTGTCCTGACGGAACAATCGCTGAAAGCAGTGCTCAGCCGACCCGATACCTCGGGACGATTGGCAAAGTGGGCACTGAAGCTCAGCGAGTTCGACATTACGTACAGGCCGAGGTCGGCCATGAAAGCACAGGTGTGGCCGACTTCTTGGTCGAATGTGCAGGCTTGAGCAAGGAGCCCGAGGAAGGCCCCTCAGGTCGGTCGATGGAGATAGGCACCGACGAGCCCGGAGAGGACGCCTGGATCCTCCATGTAGACGGAGCCTCAAACTCCGGCGGGAGCGGGGCTGGGCTCATCCTTGCCAATAGCAACGGGGTCGTCGCCGAATGCGCACTCCGTTTCCAATTCCCCGCGACAAATAACCAGGCGGAGTACGAGGCGCTTCTTGCCGGACTGAGAGTCTCCCGCGAGCTGGGCGTAACCAACCTCAAGGCTTTCACTGATTCCCAGCTCGTGGCGGGGTAGGTGTCCGGGGAGTACGTCGCACACGACCCCCAAATGGCGAGATACTTGGAGCTCGTCAAAGAGGGCGCATCCAGATTTCGACGCTTCAACATCTTCCATATCCCCCGCGGGGAGAACGCCCGCACGGATGCTCTCTCCCGACTGGCGACCCTGCCGGACACGATGCTGGGACGCGCCTATGTGGAGCGCCTTGAGGTCCCAAGCCTCGAAGCACCGATGAAGGTCCACCAGGTCGGCCATGAACCTAGCTGGATAGACAAGTACTCCGCATACATCACCAATGGCACCCTGCCGGAGGACCGCGAGGCGGCTCGCCTCATCAGGAAGAAGGCCGTGCGGTTCGTCCTGATGGACGGGCAGTTGTATCGAAGATCCTACTCCTACCCCCTCCTCAAGTGCGTAGGGCCCACGGAAGCCAAGCTTGTGCTCCAGGAGATCCACGAAGGCATCTGCGGGAACCACGTGGGGGGCAGGGCATTGGCATACAAGGCCCTCCGTCAGGGCTACTTTTGGGAGACGATGAAGGAAGACGCCGCCGACTTCGTGAAGAAATGCGACCGGTGCCAGTGTCACGCCACGGTGCAGCGACAGCCCTCCAACCCAATCTCCCAGCTCTCAGCCTCCTGGCCGTTCGCCCAGTGGGGGATGGACCTCCTGGGCCCATTCCTGCCGGCGTCTGGCCAGCGGAAGTTCTTGATAGTGGCCATCGACTACTTCACGAAGTGGGTCGAGGCCGAACCCTTGGCAAGGATCACCGAAGCGAACGTCGCCAAGTTCTTTTGGAAGTCCATCGTCTGCCGCTTCGGCCTCCCCCACACCGTGGTCACCGACAACGGGCGCCAGTTCGACTGCCGGGAGTTCGAAGAATTCTGCAGCGACCTCGGCATCAAGCATCGCTTCACCTCGGTGGCGCATCCTCAGACCAATGGGGAGGCCAAAGTCACGAACAGGACCATTCTTCAGGGCCTCCGCGCGCGGCTGGACCAGGCCAAGGGCAGGTGGGCCGACGAGCTTCCTAGCATCCTCTGGGCATACCACACCACCCCGAGGACGGCTACCGACGAAACCCCATTCAATCTCGTCTTCGGAGCCGAGGCAGTAATCCCGATCGAGCTCAGCCTACCCACACTGCGTGTGGAGCAATACGACGAGACAAAAAACCCAGCCAGGATGATGCTCAACCTTGACCTTCTCGAGGAAACGAGGGACAAAGCCCGAATTCGAATGGCGGCGTACAGGCAACGCGTGGCCAGGTATTACAACTCCCATGTGCGACCGAAGGTTTTCTCCCGGAGACTTGGTCCTCTGGCGTGCTGAAGCCTCCCAGCCACGGGAATGCGGCAAGTTATCACCCAACTGGGAAGGCCCATATCGGGTGGCAGAAGCCCTCCCTCATGGAGCATATTACTTGGAGGAATTGGGAGGTGCCAGGTTCCCCCGGACGTGGAACTCCTCGAACCTAAGGATGTACTATCAGTAATGTAAGGTTCCCTGTTTCTGCAACAAAGTTCCCCCACTTCAAACACTCTTTTCTTGCTTCGACAAGGAAGCCTACGGCATCGGGTTCAGTCCGGAAATCCTGGGTTTCGGCCTGGAAGGCGGCGCAGAACCCAGTTCGCCCATGCAAGCCCGGGGAACAGCTCAGTAAGCCGCGCAAGGCTTGAGAAAGCCTGCGGCATCGAGCTCAGTCCGGAGATCCTGGGCTTCGGCCTGGAAGGTGGCGCCGAACCCAGTTCGCCCACGCAAGCCCGGAGAATAGCTCAGTAAGCCGCGCAAGGCTTGAGAAAGCCTGCGGCATCGAGCTCAGTCCGGAGATCCTGGGCTTCGGCCTGGAAGGTGGCGCCGAACCCAGTTCGCCCATGCAAGCCCGGAGAACAGCTCAGTAAGCCGCGCAAGGCTTGAGAAAGCCTGCGGCATCGAGCTCAGTCCGGAGATCCTGGGCTTCGGCCTGGAAGGTGGCGCCGAACCCAGTTCGCCCACGCAAGCCCGAGAACAGCTCAGTAAGCCGCGCAAGGCTTGAGAAAGCCTGCGGCATCGAGCTCAGTCCGGAGATCCTGGGCTTCGGCCTGGAAGGTGGCGCCGAACCCAGTTCGCCCACGCAAGCCCGGAGAACAGCTCAGTAAGCCGCGCAAGGCTTGAGAAAGCTGCGGCATCGAGCTCAGTCCGGAGATCCTGGGCTTCGGCCTGGAAGGTGGCGCCGAACCCAGTTCGCCCACGCAAGCCCGGAGAACAGCTCAGCAAGCCGTGCAAGGCTTGAGAAAGCCTGCGGCATCGAGCCCAGTCCGGAGATCCTGGGCTTCGGCCTGGAAGACGGTGCAGAAACTGTGTCGCCTGCGCAAGTATGAAGGCGGCCCCAAAGACGGGCCCGCTTAAGGCCTACTCTGCCGCCATGCGATCCGGGAGGCCCCAACCTTCGATTTGAGCAATGGAAGGACCAGGCCTGCAACTGTTTCAAGTGTTCCATACCAACATCTCAGAAAGAAAGAAAAGGAAAGGTGAGATGGGATGATGGAACTCAAGGTTTTGATAAACTGAAACTTTCATTGATATAAAGGATTAATACAAGCTGGGAGTCCCGACAGGCCGGGAGCCCCCCCCCCAAAAAAAAACAACAACGACAGAAGAAGAAAAAGAAAAGACAATAGGGAGAAGGCGCTGGGTTCACTATGGTGCAGGGTCGGAGCCCTCTGCCGGGGGCGCGGGTGCTGCGTCCTCAACTTCTACGACGGCCGGCTCTTGAGGCTGCTCCGGAGCCACAGCTTCACTGGTCGACGGTGCCGCAGGAGTTGCTTCGGCCGCGCCGGAGGCCCTGCTCTCGCCTCCTGGCCTCCTGCCTCCGATCACCACCCCACTCAGATCCAGCTCGGGGAAGAGGACCCCCACCTTCTCCCGGCACATCCGGAACCCCTTCAAGAAGGAGTCCACGGCGGCCTCCCGGACCTCCGATGTGTACTCGTCGGAAGCCCGGAATTTCGGGATGGCCTCCTGCGCCTCCCGCTTTGCGGCCTCCAGGAGTCCGTTGACGTACGCACTCCGGTCTTTCGCCGCGGTTGCGTCTCGCCGGGCCTCCTCCAACTGGCACTCCAGCCACTGGGAGTGGGCCTGCAGGCGGGCCTTCTCCACCACCTCCTCCTCCGAGCGGCGCTGGTTGGAGGTCCGCTCCTCCGACAGGGAAGCCTCCGGCTCTTTGTTCCGCCCCTCGGAACGCGCCAGGTCGGACTGGAGGGCCTGGTTGTTTGCTCGCAGCTCGGCCCCCTTCTCCATTAGGTCCCTGACATCGGCCGCAAGCTTGCCGAGCTTCAGCTCCTTCTCGGAGTCCCTTTTGGCGCTCCCTACGAGGAAGTTCCTCAGTAGGAGAACGTCGTTCCCGATCTGCACCAACAAAAGCAAATCATGTCAGGATGAAAAGAGTTAGGTTTTGAAAGGAAAAGAAGGGAAGAAGCTCGGACTTACCGTGAAGAGCTGCGGGAGGATCCCGAGCAGCGCATCAGCGTAATCCCGGCCGCCCCGAGCTCGGCGATCCCGGGCGGTGGAGGCGTACTCCATGATCTTCTCCACGAGCCCTCTGTCGCGGATGACCGAGTCCCGCTGGGTGATCACCGGTGCCAGGGGCGTCAGGCCAGCTCCTGCGGCGGCCGCCCCATCAGCTGGGGCCGCGGTCGACGGGCCGGCGGCGGCCACAGGCTGCACTGTCGAGGCGGCAGCGACGACGAGCCCGGCGCTGGGCGGAGCAGCAGGCGGAGGAGCCCTCTCGGCAGCGGCGCCACCAGGTCACGCGGCCGAGGCATCAGCGGCCCCGCCCTGAGGCAACCTTGGCAGGGGACGACAGCAATCGGGCTGGGCACGGTCGCCGTCACGACCTCCCGGCTCGCCTCTGTACGAGCCCTCTTCGCCGCGGGCTCGTCCACCTCAACGACATCCCGCTGGGCTGCGCCCTCTAGGAGGTTCTCCAGCGAAAATTTCATCCCTGCAAAACAAAGGAACAGAAAGTCAGCCGGCTCAGTCATGAAGAAGAAGGGGGGCAGAAGTCAAAGTGGAGCCGAGTCTCACCCGTCTCGCGGATGGGACTGATCCCGGCCTCAAAAAGATTCTGCTCAGAGAGCAGAACCTCGAGTGCCGGACCACGTCGCTCAGGAGCTGGGAATAGGACTCCTGGTCCGCCGACTCGACCCGAGAATTCGGTTCGGGGTCCGGTCCGGTTCACTCCAGGCCCAGTCGACGTCTTCGACTGAGGCGAAGAAAAACCGGCTCTTCCAGCCCTTCACCGAGGAAGGGATGTCGAACCGGAGACACCTGGGCCAGGGCGAAATGTACCACCAGCCATCATCGGTGGAGCACTTCTTCAGGGTGAACAAGGCCCTGAAGAGGGAGAAACGGGCAACGAACCCGTGGAAGTGACAGAAGACAATGAAAGAAAAGATGACCCGGATGGCGTTGGGAGCCAGCTGGGCCGGGACAAGCCGGAAATGGCTGAGGAAGGAAAGAAAGAAGGGGTGCAGAGGAAACCGAAGACCCCCAAGGAGGAAGTCTTCGTAGAAGGCAATGCGGCGGGGCCACTCATGGTGACGCGCTCCCCGGACCGCGGAACAAACAAGCGAATGGACCCCGGGATGCCGTAAGCATCCCGGAGCAGAGAAAGATCGCCTTCGGTCATGGTGGAAGCATGACCGGAGGGACCGGCGGGAAGAGAAGGAGGTGCAGGAAGAGCAGGAAGAGCCGGAAGAGAGCGAAGGGGGACGGCAGGAGCAACCGGAGGAGGCCGGGTCCCCCTAGGGATGCCAATGGTGACACCCCCGGGTTGCAGACGCCGGCGGATCTCCTCCGGGATCGTCTCCTCATCTGAGGAGGAAGAAGATGGAGTCCTCGGCCGGGATGGACCGACCTCGTCCGGGTTGGAAGAGACATGGCGACGGCGCGCCATGGAAAAGAGAAGAACAGAGGATCAAAGAGAAAAGAAAAAGGAAGGGAAGGAGGGGAGCCGGAGAAGACGAGGGCACTCACCGAAAATACGCCAGACGAGTGCGAGGCAACAGGAGTTAGTCTGCAGCAAACCGCCCGAAGCAAGGGGAAAGGCCTCGTTCTGGAAAGTCCCCTCCCTTTCAAACTCAGCCGACAGCGACCGTACCCGTCATTCCGCCTCAGGCCACTGGATGATCGCCACGTGGGTGCACGCCCAACACCGACGCCTCGTTAGCAGAGTAACGGCCTCTGCCTCGAAGCGACGCATTAATTGCAGGCAAGTGGGCGACGCGTGGTGGCTCCCCATAGGTTTTCAGTCGCATCGAGCCACGGTGACGAGGATCGTGGCAATTATGATGCAAGATCTTCGCCTCCCCACGTCATGTCCGCATTTAATCCCGACGTTCCGTTCTACGACGCCCCGACGGAACGGCGGGCTGAGGGGCAACTGTTACAGCCGTGACAGTGACGTGGCCAGGCTCAGGTACCGCCGAATGCGATCGAGCCACGTGGAAGTTTCCCGGCCGAGTCAGCGCCATGTCTTCAAGGCCAGGATCGGCAAGACTACACCGCCCGACGACTGTCTAAGGCAAACTGCCCTCGCCGAGGTCGAGCTCCGCTCGGAGTTCCTCTACCACCCCATTGGCACCCGGAGACGGGTCCACCTCGGCCGAAGCCAGGCGACCTCCTGCCACCTCGCCAGGTGTCCACCCCGGAGGGGTCCGCCTAAGCCGAGGTCGGCCGGTCCTTCGCCCTTCGCCAGGTGGCCACCCGGAGACGGGTCCACCTCGGCCGAAGCCAGGCGACCTCCTGCCACCTCGCCAGGTGTCCACCCAGGAGGGGTCCACCTAAGCTGAGGTCGGCCAATCCTTCGCCCTTCGCCAGGTGGCCACCCGGAGACGGGCCCACCTCGGCCGAAGACGGGCGACCTCCTGCCACCTCGCCAGGTGTCCACCCAGGAGGGGTCCACCTAAGCCGAGGTCGGCCAGTCCTTCGCCCTTCGCCAGGTGGCAACCCGGAGACGGGCCCGCCTCGGCCGAAGCCAGGCGACCTCCTGCCACCTCGCCAGGTGTCCACCCGGGAGGGGTCCACCTAGGCCCAGGTCGGCTGGTCCTTCGCTCCTCACTAGTTGGCCCCTGGAGACGGGTCCAACTCAGCCGAGGTCAGACCGCTCGTACGGAGAGGGTCCCAGGGAGAGAAACGAGCCCCGAGGCCATCCCTCGGACCGTACGAATCCCAGACGGCGCTCCGTACGGAGGGCTGCGGCACGCGGAACATCACTTGCATCGGCCCGACAGGTCCCACAACCGAGAGACGCGATCCTGACGGAACAGGCCCCATAGATGGATGGCGCCCATGCTTGGGGAAGAGAGCGCTCTCGCTGGGCCCGAGGCCTGACCGGCCACCTTGCCAGCGCCGCCCTCCCCTTTTTCTCTTCTGTCTTTGCCTTTTCCCTGCTTGGCCCGGCGGACGAGGTCGGAAAGCCGCCTGGCCCCCTTCACCGAAAAGGGAAAAGAGAAAAGGACGGGGGAGGGAAGTCTCCAAGGAAGAAGAAACAAGCGCACGACGAAAGGAGATAAAGAGGGAGGAATCTGGGGACGACAAGCTAAGCGAACAAGCCTGGGGAAGAAGAAGAAGCACCGGCACAAGGCCTTGCTCCGAGGGTAAAAACCCAGAAATCCTGAGAGGGGAACACTGGGTGTGAGCTCGGCTAGGAGGCCCAGCCGAGATTCTGGTCCCCAGAGCGTCTCTCTCACTAGTAAACTCTCTAAGTCTGGAACCCCTTCGGGGGTCCGTCTGGAGAGTCTGTTCCTTCTCGTCGTCTACTGACTTGACCATCGGAGCTCCCTCGCCGGAATCCCCGGCCAGGGTCTTCTAACCCCTTTTTTGCAGGTTCGCCGCGGGAAGGGAGGCTCCCTCGCCAGGCGGTCAGGAGGGATCGACGGATCCGTGGCACGGGCGCGGCGACGAGAGCGGCAACACACTTATATCATAGTCTTAAGTAATCATAGCTTAAGTTTTGATATCATTCTATCATATCCTAATAACCCCTATGTGATTTCCAAATCACTTATTTCCTAGTCTCGAACAATCATGGCATAAATTTTGATGTTGCTTAAATCTATCCTAATCACTTATGCCACAGTCCCAAATCATCATAACCTAAGCTCTGATACCATTCTATCACGCCCCAAATCCTGCACCGGAATCGGTTACGTGATCAGTCGCATAATCCTAGATTTTATCCTAGAGATCATGCAAGGCCTAAAAGAAATTTATTTCAACTTCAATCCTCCATAATACTATTGATCACAATTTATAAAAAAAATATCTAACACAAAAAAAATAATACAACTCACATGGTTATAATTTCAGTCATCCTTTAGTCATTCAATTAGTATAAATGACTCTCTAGCTATTCCTTATTTCTCCACGAATCTAATCCACCACCAGACTCAGATATCTCACACGACTCTAAGAAGAAAGAAAGTGGGGATTGTAAGCTTTACATCCTAGTAAGGTCTCCAAACAGTCACATCAGTAATGGTATAATTCTAGAAATAGCAAGAACATACTAGTATATCATATCATGCGATCAAATAACTCAAATATCATGTATAACAAAACCTTTGATAAAATTATACTTTTCTTTTCATGTTTCCATTAGTTATCATTCTTCTTTAAGGTTCTTGACTAACCATGATCATATTTCAGCCCATAACTGGCAATCTCAGTATCATACTTCAGCTTGTGACAGGCAGTCTCATTGTCACACTTTAGCTTGTGACTGAAAATCTCATTGTCCATGACTATGACTAGCAATATCATTGTTCATGCCTATGACTGGCAATATCATTGTCTATGCCTATGACTGGCAATATCAGTAACCACGATCCCGTGGCATGGCTAGTCTAAATACCATATTCTCTTGATTAACACTTCATCAGCTCACTTCATGTAGTCAAATCATGTCATTTACTATTTTTCAATAATCGACGTCATGGTCCAAACCATCCAAAAATAACTTTGCTTGATAAAACATAGTAAAAAATATAGAATAATAACAATAATCATACTGTCCATAATAAAAAGTCAACTATACCATGCAAAAATAATCATGCATGCTAATATTCGTGTGCACGGATCAAATCATGTCATGTAAGATATATATATATATACACAACTGGTGATCAAGTCCAGAATCCTTATCTCACTGGAGATAACTAACACACCTGTTATTGATCCGTACCCGGAACCCATACAGAGCCCTTCTGCTCAGAAGGCTACCCCCTACAATAATAATTTTTAATCATAAATAATCCTAGAATAATTTGTAAACCAAAACCTTTTATCTATAAAACTTCAAATTCCCAGAGAGGGACTTTTTGATCTTCCCCTCACTATTTTTTTATTATTATTCATTTTTCTTCTTTCTCTCTCTCTCCTCCTCTCTCTCTTTATCTCTCCTCTCTCTCCTCATCTTCTCTCTCCTCTTTTTTTTTTTTCTTTTTTCCATCGAACAGAAATCCACTTTTTTTTTCTTTTTCTTTTTTTCTTCTCTTCTCTTCCTTCTTTCTACCCTTTTATTTTCCTAGTTCTTCTCCTCTTCGGCTTGGCCCAATGGTTCTCCCCCCTTCCGACAACTAAGCAACAGGGAAGGAGTTTTTTCCCTGATGGTGCTCGATGGAGCATGGCCGGATGGAAAAGAAATCGGGCAGGGTGCTGCCGGTAGCAGTTCAGCCACTAACCGGAACCAAAAAGAAGGGAAAGAACCCCCTTTCTATCCCCCCCCCCCCAATCAAAACTATTAGAAGCTAGAGGAGAAAGAGACTCACCAGCGATGTCAAGGAGATGGCCGACCACCGGTGGAAGCTCGATCCGGATCCATTTAGAGCCGACGAGGAACGGGATTTAAAAAAGGGGTTTGGGAAAAATAACCTCCTTTCTCAATGGATTAATCCAACCTTCCAAGAGTTCCGTCCATCCCGGATAGTTCTCCGGCCAACTCCCTTCCCTCCACGGCTTCCTCTCCAACTCCACTGGCGATCGATTTGGTTGAGCAACTCTTCCCCCTGTTTCAGCCTCCCCTTTTTTTTTTTTTTTTTTTTTTTTTTTGCGTTTTGGATTGAAGTCAGTTGGACCTGCCGATTTCGGTCCAAAAAGCCCGAGTTTCACAGTTATTGGGATCAACTTTTCTTGTTTAAAATTTATAATGACAAAGTTGCAGTTTGGCAAGCTCTCAAAGTTTGAATTTAGGAAGATTTGTGCAAAACAGATGGTTTTATCATTAGAACACGATGCTTCTTGCCAATCCAACTAATCCAATGAGGATCTCCTGGTACCACTTTGTAACCTGCTTTTGAGTACAGCTTTTGAGCAGCTGAATCATTTTCATAAGCTCTGTAACCCCACAGAAGTGAGAGTGCATCACAGGCTGGCTTCAAGCTACTTTCTGCCTCCTATAGAAACAATTTTCTATCAACGACAAGTAATTTGTTTAGTAGAAGAGGAAATCAAATGTGGAGAATATTTTGTTTTCTATTAAAAAGTGCATGCCGATGATAAAGAATCTTCCATCTTTTATTTTTTTCATGCATCTGAATATTCTTTCAATTTAATAAGAAACCTTAAATTGACCCTTTCTGATTGCTTTAGTAATCGTCACTATTAAAGTCGAGCTTTGTACGTAATTATGAAAACCGGCCCTGAATCAATACACCAAATATTAATATTACATGCACATGCTTCTCACGCCCCCTCCCACACACACAAAAAAAAAAAAAAGAAAAAAAAAAGAAAAAAAAAAAAAAGAAGAGAAAATAAAAAAAAACAGATACACAGGCAACCGTGACATTGAACTCAAGGTTCAGCTTTTCTGATGATGGATCGCAACAAAATGTTGAAATTATGGATGCATGAGCAATGCCTTCACATAGCATCATTAAGTACGATGAGCCAAAAGGATGTTCATCAAGGAATATGGGGAAAAAGTCTTGTCATTTTGACATTGGAACTATGAGCAAACAATAGATCATGTAATCATTGTTCCGTCTTCTTCTTCTTCATTTTTTTTTTTTTTTTTTTTTTTTTTTGGAGAACAACAAACAGTGGAACAGTACCTCTCCCCAAGCTAGTGGCGAGGAGTTGCCAAACTACCGGGGCTTAATTCTCAGCACTAGCAATGAAAAATCAGATGTTATGTATGTAAATTAAATAATATCACACCCTACTAGATAGTGAATGCCATGAAAAAATGTCTTAATTTGGTCCATTGGAATGAAACTTGTAAGGAAACTCAGCCCAAGAAGAAATCAGGCTCGGGCTAGACCCATGCACGGACGGCCTGCATGCAAACTCTGCCTAGGAATGTGTCGGCACATGGCCTGGGCACCGTGGTGCACCGCGTAATCCACACATGGGCATTTCGTGCAGTCCACGGCCATTTCCGATGCATTTCTCATGGTCTATGGGATTGGGCATGGACCGAGAAGATGAGAGGTGACGTGGCACATGGGGTTGGCCGGTTCATGTGTCGGTTCAATACAGAAGTAGTTTGCGATGGTTAGCGGTGGTCAAAGTTTTGTTTTAAATGACTTAAGAATCCATTTTTGACTCGGTTTGTACTGTTGGACTCTTGATCTAATGGTGATTTCAATGCTATGAAAGTAGAGGGCCAGGAGTCTTCAATGTGGTAGGTCAGGGAGACCTTCTGAGAGTAGTGAAGATCTATAGGGTTTCCAAGAGTTATGGCAGCGATACAAAAAGCTTATAGAAGCTAGAGGGTATGCTTGAAAGGTAAGAGCATGTGAAAGATTTTTTTTGATTTCTTGTTGAATTTTTTATATGGGATAAGTTGTAATATTTCTTTTATAATTTTTCTTATAGTGAAACCTTGCATGCCCTATTGATAATGTCTTTTATTTTATTTTCTTTTCTTCCTGCTCTTGTGGCATCAATAATGACATCACGATTTTGAAAATGGGGATCCATATTCCGTATAAGAGATTCTCTAGCAAGCGGTATCAGTACAGGTGGTACCACATTACTGGTATCAGAGCTTTAGATTATTCGTGTTGATCGAGATCGAAGAAGATTGAGA
Organism: Areca catechu; assembly: GCA_021397845.1. NCBI lineage: Eukaryota > Viridiplantae > Streptophyta > Magnoliopsida > Arecales > Arecaceae > Areca > Areca catechu. The sequence goes on along the minus strand of CM038053.1, from coordinate 43,303,502 downwards.
AGATAAGTATAATTTATATGGAGATCAATTGGTTTGATGAGAAGAGCAATTTTTCTCTCTAGCAAGCACGGGTAAAAGACGTGCTCATCTAATAGAGGTTGATCGAGGTTCTTTTATGTGAAGAGAGCCCGACTACCATGGAGGATAAAAGTTGGAGCTAGATAACTTCAGATGCAGGTGGTAAGTACGATCCACTTATATCTAGTGGATGATATGATGATCCATGTACTTAGCAAGATTTTTCTAATAGTAATTAGGCTAAGCTCGAGAAGATGTATGTGGTGAAATAATTGACTAATGCTTTTTTTCTCTAGAAGCAGTTCTATCAATTATGGATGAGAGAGGGCCAAAGCATACAGGAGCTTCTGAGCAACTTTTAAAGGATCTTTATTGATCTTCTCAATGTAGGTGAAAAAGTTAAAGAGAAAACCAAGGTATTGGTCTTGCTATCGTCATATTCTCACTCCTTCAAATCCTTGATAACTATTCTTCTAGTAAAAAAGAGAACCATCAAGATGGAAGATATCACTTCAATGCTACTCCAGAACAAGGTTCTTAGATGAAAGAACTAAGCTTCGAATTTAGGCAGGAACTCAGTGTTGGCAATCTTTGGAGGAGCTGGCAATAGGTGGAGTGGTAGAGGATCGCATGGCGAGCGATCCAGGTCCAAGTTGAAGGATACCAATAAAATCAAGTACTACAAGTGTGATGAGCTAGAGCATCATGTTAGAGATTACCCGTAGCTTAAGAATAGGACAAAGGCTACTGCGGTGGTAGCTAATTACAATAATAGTGATGAATATATAATGCACTCATGGTATTCGACGAGATATCCAATAGTGATGAATATATAATGCACTCATGATATTCGATGAGATATCCCTTTCTTTCTACTGTGGATTCTAGATTCTACATGTTCCCATTATATATTGCAAAGAATTATCAACTTTGTAGAAAGTAGAAAGGCTATTGTCCATCTACTAAATAGATCGAGCTATGTATCAAGGATGAAGGAATAGTCAGCTTAAAGCTTTATGATGGAATATCGAGAAAATTGGATGAGATCCGATATATATCTAGCTTTAGTAAAAAATCTAAGTAAATTGAATTCAAAAAGCTATACATAAAGAGCTGGTAATAGAATCCTAAAGATTATGCATGGTAGTAGAATTGTCTTGTAGGAAAAGTGTGGAAGATATTATCTCTTGATAGGGAGTCTAGTATGAGGTAGAATCCATGATGCAGATGGGAGTCTAGTGTAAGGTAGATTTTTGAAAGCAAGTGGATTGGGTACGGGATGAGAGATTCGGGAGGACAATAGGTGATATCGTATAGTAAAGTCCTTATTACCACAGGAGACTTTCTCGAATAGGTTTTAGGTCAAGGTAAATACAGCACACAATGGAGATGAAATCGAGCTGCCTGGCTTGACTTCTATGTTTGTCCATCCATAAGCAGTAGGTATTTATCTCAGGACATGAAGATGAAATCTTTCAAGAACTTTCAAAGTCATATGGAAACCAAATATCGAGTCAAGATGGAGATTGTTAAGAAAAATGACTTGATTCAGTAGATTGGAATGAAACCCATGATGAGACCCAGCCCAAGAAGAAACCAAGCTTAGCCTAGACCCATGTGCATGCGGTCCATAGATGCGCACAGCCCAGGCATCGCTGCACATTGAGCGATCCACACGCAGGCATTTTAAGTGGTCCATGGGCTATGGTTTGCACAGTCCATAGCAATTTCTGGTATGTTTTTTGCAGTCCATGCGATCGGGCATGGACTGAACAAGTGAGAGGTGATATGGCGTGTGGGTTTTAGCCGGTTCATGTACCAGTTCAAGATAAAAGTGGTATGTGGTGGTCCACGATGGTCAAAGCTTTGTTTTAGGTTTTTTAGGAGTCTATTTTCGACTTGGTTTGCATCATTGATCTCCTGATTGAATGGTGATTTTATTGCTATAAAAGTAGAGGGCCAGCAGTCTTTAGTGTAGCTGATCAAAGAGGTCTTCTGAGAGTAGTGAGGATCTAAAGGATTTCCAGAAAGTATGGCAACAGTAAGAAAAGCTTGTAGGGGCCAGAGGGTCTCCTTAAGAAGTGAAAGCTTGTGAAAGGATTTTTTGGATTTCTTGTTAAATTTTTTGTACAAAGTAGAACTATAAGATCTCATTTATAATTTTTTATAGTAAAATCTTGCATGCCCTATTGATTGTATTTTTTATTTTATTTTATCTTCTTTCTTCTCTTATGGCATCAACAATGATATTGTGATCTTGGAAATAGAGATATGTATTCCATATAAGGGATTCCCTAATAAATGGTATCTACGTTGAGTGTGTAGATCTATGTTGAGTGCTTTATAATACTAATAAATGGTGCCACACATATTTACATATAACAATCTATGTTTCTAGCCCAAGTAACATGTTTTGGTTGCCACATCTATGGTGCTAAAGTCCAGGTTGATATAATGAGCTAGGCTTTTATTAGGATTTTGCCATCAAACTATTGAAAGAACTTATGTCAAACAACTTCTATGCAGTAAGTAGTTATATGCATGAAAGTGAATGAAACAAGAATATTTTGGAGAGAAGGTAATAGGACAAGCAAATAGGAATTGTATTTCAGATTTTTCTTTTTCTTCACATACAAATTATGAAAGGATACATGGCCTTTTATAATTACAAAATGACTCTTTGTTTACCAGAAATAAATACATAAACCTCTTAGTTCAAAGTACATAATAATGATAGCAAGTTTCTATGCAATTAATTAGTTCCAAGGTGGTATTTGATTTTCCAAAAAGTTGCTTCTTTCAAAATGTCCCTTGGAAAATATCAAGTTTCTTCTTTCAAGGTGTCCTTTGGAAAATATCAAGTTTTTTCATTCAATGTGTCCCTTGGAAAATATCAAGTTTAATTCCAACACCCCCCTTTAAACTTGATTCTTCATTACTCTAAGCATGCTCCTTAGCCTTTTGAACTTCTCTATCTTGAGTGATTTTGTGAAGATATCAGCTATCTGATCTTTTGTTGGAATGTAGAGAAGTTGTACTTCTTTGTTTTTGATACAATCTCGAACGAAGTGAAACCTTGTATCAATATGCTTACTTCGATCATGGAAGACTGGATTTTTAGCAAGTTGTATTGTTGATTTATTGTCAACAAAGATGTTGGTTGGCTCTTCATGTGAAATCTTTATTTCTTATAGAAGTCTTTGTAGCCATAGTGCATGACAAACACAATTTGCTGCTACAATATACTCTGCTTCACAAGAAGAAGGTATAACAATTTGTTGCTTCTTTGAAGACCATGTAAATGCCACACTTCCAATATAAAAAGCAAATCCACTTGTACTTTTTCTATCATCAATATCTCATACCCAATTGCTATCATAAAATCCATCTAGCTTTATTGGATTAGTAGATGAATTAAAGATACCATAATCTTGTGTACCTTTGATATGTCGAAGGATTCTTTTTGCGGCTATTAAGTGATTCATTCTTGGTTTCTCCATGTAACGGCTAATAACTCCAACACTATAGGCAATATCTGGTCTTGTATTTGTGAGATATCTTAAGCTTCCAACCAAACTTTTGTAATATGTTGGATTGACAAGATCACTTTCTCCATCTCTACTATGGTCTTGTATTTGTGAGATATCTGAGCTCCGGTCTTGAGCAGGCATCTCGGAGCTGGGCTCGGGGACGTTGTTGACTGGAGAATTGGTCTTCGATACTTGATTGCTTGAGGACGTCGCTCAGGAGGTGGTGTCTTGGAGCTGAGCTTGAAGATGCATCGGTTGAGAGAATCCCCCCTTGGCCGGAGATCTGAGCTCTGGTCTTGGGCAGGCATCCTGGAGCTGGGCTCGGGGACATCAATGACTTGTCACGGTGCCTCGGAGCTGGGCTCGAAGGCGTTGATGACTTGAGATGGCACCTTAGAGCTGGGCTCGAAGACGCTGAGGAGTGCCTGGGGGCTTCCCAGGTCCTTCGCCAGGGAGCTAGGCTCGCCGGTGCCAGAGGGTCATCCGGTCTTTGATGCCGGGGAGCTAGGCTCGTCGGTGCCAGAGGGTCGTCCGGTCTTTGGTGCCGGAGAGTCTTCCGATCTTTGATGCCGGGGAGCTAGGCTCGCTGGTGCCTGAGGGTGTCCCAGGTCTTTGGTGCCGGAGGGTCTTCCGGTCTTTGATGCCAGGAAGCTAGGCTCGCCGGTGTCGGAGGGTCGTCCGGTCTTTGGTGCCGGAGGGTCTTCCGGTCTTTGATGCCAGGGTGCTAGGCTCGCCGGTGCCTGGGGGCATCCCAGGTCATTTGTGGGCATCCTGGAGCTGGGCTCGGGGATGTCGGTGAATGCCTAGGGACTTCCCAGGTCCTTCATCGGGGAGCTGGGCTCGCCGGTGCCTGGGAGCTTCCCAGGTCTTTGGTGTCGGAGGGTCATCCGGTCTTTGATGCCGGGGAGCTAGGCTCGCGGCTTGAATTTCCTGCAAGGCAGATAGACTGTGTTGCAGAAAGAAATCTTTATTTTTCATGGAGGGAATACTTACATCACTGATAGTATCTCCTCAAATTACAAGCATTCCAGGTCCGGGGGAACCTGGCGCCACCCAAGTCTTCTAAGTAGTAGGCCCCCTGCGACAGGGCCTCGGCCACTTTGTAAGGGCCCTCCCAGTTCAGTGAAAGCTTGCTGCACTCCCGGGGCTGGGACATTTCTGCTCGACGCAGCACCAGGTTGCCAGGTCAGAAAGTCTTTTGCTTCACTCGTGCATTGTAGTACCAGGCGACCCGTTGCCGGTATGCGGCCATCCGGAGCTGGGCCTTGTCCCTCGTCTCTTCGAGGAGGTTGAGATTGAGCAAGAGATGTGCCGAGTTCTGAGCCTCGTCGTATCGCTGCACCCGGAGTGTGGGCACACCGAGCTCGACTGGAATTACTGCCTCCGACCCGAAGATGAGGTTAAAAGGCATTTTGCCCGTCGCCGTCCTGGGCGTTGTGTGGTAGGCCCACAGGATGCTTGGAAGTTCTTCCGCCTATCTACCCTTCGTTCGGTCCAACTTGGTGCGGAGTCCTTGAAGAATGGTTCAGTTGGTGACATCAGCTTCCCCATTCGTCTGAGGATGGGCAACCGAGATGAACTGATGCTGGATCCCGTGCTCGGCGCAGAATCCCTCGAACTCTCGGTTGTCGAACTATCGTCCATTATCGGTGATGACGCAATTGGGGAGTCCGAAATGGCAGATGACGGACTTCCAGAAGAATTGTCAGACATTGGCCTCTGTGATCCAAGCTAGCGGCTCTACCTCGACCCATTTGGTGAAGTAGTCGATGGCCACCAGCAGGAACTTCCGCTGCCCTGGTGCAGTGGGGAATGGTCCCAGGATGTCCATCCCCCATTACGTGAAATGCTAGGGAGATGACAGCTGCGAGATCGACGTAGCCGGCAGGCGCTGAATGTGGGAGTGGTACTTGCACTTGTCACACTTCTTGACAAAGTCTGCGGCATCCTCCCTCATTGTTTCCCAAAAGTATCCCTGGCAGAATACTTTGTACGCTAGAGTCCTTCTTCCTACATGATTCCCACAGAGGTCCTCATGTATCTCCTGAAGCATAAAGGCTGCCTCCATAGGCCTGAGGCACTTTAGGACAGGGTAGGAATAGGATCGGCGGTAGAGCTGGCCGTCCATCAGGACGAAGCGGGTGGCCTTCCTTTTGATGAGGCCGGCCTCCTTGCGGTCTTCCGGCAGTAGGCCATCTTGGATGTTCCTGACATACTTGTCCATCCAGCTCGGCTTGGGGGCTACTTGTTGCACCTCTTCTGGGCTTTCGTAGCTTAGGCTCTCGAGATATTCGATGTAGGCGCACCCTAGGGATGAGTTCGGTAGGGTTGCGAGCCTTGACAGTGCGTCCGCACGAGCATTCTCTTCACGGGAAATGTGGGAAATGCGAAAGTAACGGAAGCATGATGCACTTGAACGGACCTTCTCCAAGTACTTCATCATTTGGGGATCTCGGGCCTCGTACTCTCTGGAGACTTGTCCGGCAACCAGCTGGGAGTCGATGAAGACCTTGAGGTTTTGTACGCCCAGCTCGAGGAACACCTTCAGGCCCACGAGGAGCGCCTCGTACTCCGCCTGGTTGTTTGTTGCAGGGAACTTGAAGCGAAGTGCACACTCCGTCACCACTCCATCAGAATTAGCGATGATGAGGCCTGCTCCGCTCCCGCAATAATTGGAAGCGCCATCCATGTGGAGGATCTAAGGGTCCTCTAGTGGGCTGGGCTTGGCTTGGCTCTCTAGGACCATCCGCTCTAGTTCCTCGGGAAACCCTGAACATTCGACCACGAAGTCGACTAGGACTTGGGCCTTCTGCGATGACCTCGGCCGATATACGATGTTGTGCTCGCTCAGCATCAGGGACCATTTGGCTAACCTTCCGGAAGCCTCGAGGTGGCTTAGCATGGTCCTCAGCGGCTGATCAGTCACAACCACGATGGGATGCGCTTGGAAATAGGGCCTGGGGTGCTTAGCAGACATTATTAGTACAAAAATGAGTTTTTCGGAGCGGGTATACCTGATCTCCGCATCATGGAGTATTTTGCTAGTGTAGTACACCGGCTTTTATGACCCGTCCCGGTCTGTACGGACGAGGACCGAGCTGACGGCCCCTGGTGTGACTGACAGGTAGAGCAGGAGCTCTTCTCCCTCTTTAGGTCTAGATAGCAGAGGTGGGGAGGTCAGAAACTCTTTTAGCTCTTCGAAAGCCATCTGGCACTCTTCGGTCTAGGTAAAGTCATACATCTTGCACAACGCCTTGAATAAGGGGAGGCAGCGGTCAGCCGACCTCAAGATGAACCGGCTTAGGGCTGCGATCCTTCCCGTCAGGCACTGAACCTGCTTCTTGGATGTTGGGTGCTCCATATCCAGAATTGCTTGGACCTTCTTCGGATTCGCCTCGATGTCTCTCTGGGTGACCGTGAAGCCGAGGAATTTCTTGGACGCCACCCCGAAGGCGCACTTCGCCGGGTTGAGCTTCATCTGGTGCTTCCGGAGGTTATGGAAGGCTTCAGCGAGGTCGGCAATGTGATCCGAGCTCGGTTTGCTCATGACGAGCATGTCATCCATGTACGCCTGTACGTTCCAGCCAATCTGGTCCTTGAAGACTTTGTTGACCAGACGTTGGTATGTGGCCCCTGAATTCTTCAGGCCAAAGGGCACATCCTATAGCAGTATGTCCCCCGGTCAGTGATAAAGGCGGTATGCTCCTCGTCCTCTAGGTGCATCCGAATCTGATTATACCCGGAGAATGCATCCATGAAGGAGAGCAGCCTGTGCCCTAAAGTGGCATCCACCGGCTGGTCTATCCTCGATAGAGGGAAGCTGTCCTTCGGGCATGCCTTGTTGAGGTCGATGTAGTCTACACAGATCCTCCACTTGTCGTTGTTCTTCTTTACCATCACCACGTTGGCCAGCCAGCTCGGATACTGCACTTCTCGGACGAAGCCAGTGGTGAGGAGTTTCTCAACTTCCTCATTAATGGCTGCTTGCCTTTCTGGGACAAAGCTTCTCTTCTTCTATCGAACTGGCCTGCACTTTGGATCAACATTAAGTTTGTGGGTGATGACTTCAGGGGGAATACCTGGCATGTCGGCCACCGTCCAAGCGAACACATCCGCGTTTGCTCACAAGAACTCCAGCAGCGGAGCCTTCTCCTCCTCGGAAAGCTGGGCTCCAATATCCATGGTCTTCGTCTGGTCAGCACCGAGCTGATAGGAAAGTAGGCGTTCGGCCGGGCCTCCTCTGGGGTTTTGGGCCCTCTGGTCGAGCTCGTCTGCTTTAGAGTCATCCTCGGGCAACCGGGCCCTAGGGAGTGTCTGGAAGCAGTGCTGCACCTGCTGGGGCACCCCTCATCTCCCCCACACCGCAAGAGGTTGGGAACTAGACAAGCAACCTCTTGGTAGAGACGACAGCGTCGAGGAGGTAGAGCCTAGGTCGACCCAGGATCACGTTGTAAGGCGAAGGAAGCCTGACAACCGTGAACGTCATCATGACAGTGCTCTGCTGAGATGGGGTCCCGATAGTGACTGGGAGAGTGATTTCTCCCTCCACCCTTTCGGAGTCTCCCGTGAAACCAACAAGGGGAGTATATACTGGTTTGAGCTGAGCAGGGGAGAGATTCATCCAAGAGAAAGCATCGTAGAAAAGTAGATCCGTAGAGCTTCCACTATCTACCATGATGCGCTTTACAGGATGCTTTGCGATCGTCATCTCAATGACCACAGCATCATTATTTACATTTTTCTTCCCATTATCCCCTTCCCTCATAAAGGGAAGTACATTCTCAGAGTTCCCTACCCCTCGGGTCCTCTTGGACGCGTGCTTGGCTCCCTAGGAAATCATGCCCACCGGCTTCTCGATGGGGTGGTTGTCGATAGCTGGAGCTGGCAGGAGAGCAACGAGCTCCTGGGACTCTTGTCGAGTTCTGCCCCTACGTACTTTCCAAGGTAGCCTCTCTTGATGAGCTCATCGATCTTCCACTTGAGATTGCGGCATTCCTCGGTGTCGTGGCCATGGTCACGGTGGAAGCGGCAGTACTTCATGTTGTCCTGGGTGTAGGCTGGCTTCAATGGTGGAGGACGCCTCAGATAGGTCTCGTCCTCAATCTCCATGAGGATCTTTGTTCTCAGGGCGAGAAGGGGAGTAAAGTTCCCTTGAGGGATGGGGGCGTTCCTCAGCCTCGGTGCTGGTCGGGAGCTTTGAGCTCGCGGTCCCAGCCTCCGTGCTTCAGGCTTCTCGGTGGATGCCGGTCCCCTTAGTGGCTTCCCGTCGAGCTCTCACCGTGTACGATTCGCCTTCTCGGCGCGGATGTACTTCTGAGCCCAGAAGAGTAGCTCGGCGTACGTCTTCAGGGACTTTTTGTTAAGCGAGTAGGTCAGGCGGGAAGTCCTGAGCCCTCGCTTTAGAGCCAGCATCGCCACCGGCTCCTCTAGGCTATAAATCTCCAATGCAGTGGCTTTGAAGCGGGCCACATAGTCTTGCAGTGGCTCACGGTCTTACTGCCTGATGGAGAAGAGGCTGTCTGCCTTGCATGGCATCTTTCGACAGGCATCGAAATGAGCCATGAACTTCTGTCCCAACTGGGCAAAAGAGCTGATGCTTTTTGGTTCGAGGCGGGTGAACCACACTCGAGCTGCCTTTCGAAGAGTAGCAGGGAAGGTGATGCATAGAAGAGCATCAGTGGCCCCCTGGACCCTTATGAGGGCCCGGTAGCTTTCCAGGTGGTCCATGGGGTCAGTGATCCCATCGTAAGGATCCACCTGCGGCATGCGGAACCGACAGGGAATTGATTTTGTTTGGATCTCCTGGGAGAAAGGAGGGTGGGCGTCATAACCCGCTTGCTCACTAGTGGAGCCAGGCAAGTTGGTGAACCGGCGGGCAAACTCCGCCAGCTTGCGATCATGCTCCTCCAGGCGCTTCTCCGCCATGCGCCTGATGGCTTCGTCAGTGGACCCCTCCGCTGAGGGGGGCGGAGATGGTGATGTGGACACATGGTGCCCATGGTGGGGAGCCTTGCCCTTTCGGCCTTGGCAGGGTTTGGGTGCCCCCCGGTCAAGGTGCGGTGAGCAGCTTTCTTCTTCAGTGGAGTTGGCCCGCCGTCGCTTCATCGGGGCCTGGTGGGTACCCCGAGGGTCTGTGACCGCCCGCGGCTGCGAAGGCCTCCCGTGGAAGGATCGCAGGCTATCGCGAGGGGCCGCGGTGTGGGCTGCAGGGGTCTCTGGCTGTTGGTGGGTAGCTAGGGATCGGTGCTGGTGCTGAAGCTGGCGCACTGCCGCAGTAAGAGTGTGCATCTACTGGGCAAGTATGGTCAGCTGGGTCTCCATTGAAGGCGGCTGAACCGGGGCAGGCACTTCTGTCTCCAGTCCGTGCGGGTTCCCGTGAGAAGGGGATGCCTCCGCACGGCTTGGAGAAGCTCCCCTTGCCCGGGTAGTCACCATCCTTCCAATGGACCGGCTAAACAAGGTTTGAACTGGATCAAGTATCGTTCTTTGCCCCTTCCTGGCGTGCCAATCTGTTGTCGCCTAGATCGTCATGGCCCGTAGCTGCTGGTGGTGTCGGGTGATCCGCGTCTGCCCACCGGGAATGCCTCCGATGCCTCGAGACCTGCAAGATAGTCAACGTCAGTGACCCAGGCTGGGGATTCCGGCGGGGGCCCTCTGATGGTCAAGTCAGTAACGATCCAGGGGAACAGATCCTCCTGGTCGAGACCCTCTGGATGAGCTCCATGCTAGGAGTGAGTAGAGTGTGTGAGAGTATGAGTGAGCTGGGAGATGTGGTGGCCGAGGTGGTCTTGCCCTCCTGTCTGGCCTCTCCCCCTTCTCCTCTTTCTCTTTGTGATGGTGGTGTTGTTAAAAAAAATGGGGTGTTCTCTCCTGGAGAAAGCGTGTTGTTCTTGCTTGCCATGGAAATCTGAGGGTTACCTCCCTTTTGCTTATTCTGGTTGGGTCCTTTCCTGTGGCCTGCCTCGGGGTTCTCCCATGTTGTCAAACGGGTATGACATGATACCGTGCCGTGAACGGTACGTCTCCTTTATTGGGTATCTGGGGAAGCTTCTAAAATATTTGACATTCCTTCGATTTGCCCTTCCTGGAAGCCTGGCAGGGCCTCGACTGTTGTGCCACCGCTCTCGGTAATCACGCTCCTTGGTGGGGTCTTTTCCTCGGTCGTACAGCAAGTCGGTAGGGGGCATAGTGCCTTGATGTAAGCTTCCTTTCTTCCCGGGGTGAATGGCGGCCATGGACATTAATGGTGACGTGGCGGGTGCTGTCGTATGGCCCTCGGGGGCCCGCCACTATCTTCGGATGGGAGGTGCTGCTTCCTTGGCGGTTAACATCTCGATTTGCATTGGGGGCCGAGCTGGGAAGATGGGGTCCACTCATTGGGGACCCGCCTCGCAGCGGCCCGGCTGTGCGAAGAAGGGCCGAGCTCGGTGCCAGGCTGGAGGGGCTCAGCTTTGACCGAGCTCGGGCTAGCTGAGGTGGCTGAGGTGCGCCCAGGCTAGGGGACCCGGCCTTGAAGGGGTCCCACATGGTGGAGGAGGCTTGAGCTCGACTCCGGACCACGGGGCCCGACCTTAGGCTCGAAAGGTTTGCCTCTGGTGGAGTCTGAGCTCGGCTCCGACCTAGGCATCCCGTCCTAGCGGGTACCAACTTGGCTAAGGACGGAGCCCGGCTTAGACGGTGGCCCCGTTGGCATTGGGAGCTCAGCCCGGCGAAGGGGCTTGTGGTGGCAGTCCCGCGTGGCGTCCAATGAGGGCTCCATGTCAGGCTCCTTGTCCCACGTCAGCGACCCGGTCACATCACATCTAAAGGTATAAGTACTCGATCATCTCTTAGAAATGTTTATGATTACTTAGCATTTGTATCTTAAATAGAACTTAAAACCATTGAAGAAGCTGAAAATGATTGTAATTGGATTAATGCCATACAAGATGAACTTAATCAATTTACAAGAAATAATGTTTGGACTTTGGTAGATAGACCTTCAAATGTTTCAATAATTGCCACAAAATGAGTTTTTAGAAACAAACTTGATGAAAATTAAATTATTACTAGAAATAAGGCTAGACTAGTTGATGAAAATGGGTTTTCAGAAACAAACTTGATGAAAATGGAATTATTACTAGAAATAAGGCTAGACTAGTTACCAAAGGATACAATCAAGATGAAGGGATTGATTTTGATGAAACCTTTGCTTCTGTTGCTAGACTTGAGGCAATTAGGCTATTATTGGCTTTTGCTTATTTTATGAATTTTAAATTATTTCAAATGGATGTCAAAAGTACCTTTTTGAATGGTTTTATCGAAAAAGAAGTTTATGTTGAACAACCACCCGGTTTTAAAAATCATGAATTTCCAAACCATGTTTTTAGACTTCATAAAGCTTTGTATGGTTTGAAACAAGCTCCAAGAGCTTGATATGATCGTTTAAGTTCTTTCTTGCTCAAAAATGATTTTACTAGAGGTAATGTAGATACTACTTTATATTTGAAAAAGAAGATTGATGATCTCTTAGTAGTACGAGTGTATGTAGATTATATCATATCGGTGCTACTAACGAATCTCTTTGTCAAGAGTTTGCAAAGTTAATGCAGGATGAGTTCGAGATGAGCATGATGGGAGAACTTAACTTCCTCCTTGGACTCTGGATAAAGCAAACCAAAAAGGAAATCTTCATCAACCAAGCTAAGTACATAAAAGAAATCCTGAAGAAATTTGGGATGGAGAACACCAAGCCTTTAGGTACACCAATGAGCTCCTCTTGTAAGCTTGACAAAGATGAATCATGTAAATCTATTGACCAAAAGCTTTATAGAGGAATGATAGGCTCATTGCTATACCTAACTGCTAGTAGGCCAGATATTATGTTCAGTGTTTGTATATGTGCAAGATATCAGTCTGCTCCTAAAGAGTCTCATATTTTGACTATTAAACGCATACTTAGATATCTATCTGGCATAATTGATATTGATTTTTGATACTCTAGAGATTCTTTATTTGAATTGATAGTTTATTCTGATGCTGACTTTGCTGGGTGTAAACTTGATCGTAAAAGTACTAGTGGAACCTGTCAGTTTCTTGGGGTTAATTTGATCTCATGGAGTAGCAAGAAATAGAATTCGGTTGCTCTATCTACAGTGGAAGCCGAATATATAGTAGCTGGAAGCTGTTGTGCTCAAATCCTATGGATCAAATAATAACTTGAGGATTTTGGCATTAAACTAATTAAGATACCCATAAGATGTGACAATACTAGTGCAATCAATTTAACAAAGAATCCTGTGTAACATTCAAGATGTAAATACATTGAAATAAGACATCATTTCATAAGAGATTATGTACAAAACTTTAATGTGATCCTTGAATTTGTGTATACTGATGGCAACTAGCTGATGTGTTTATCAAACCCTTGAGTGAAGAGAGATTTTATATGATTAGAAGAGAGTTAGGAATCATTGACCCTTTCTCTTAGAACTCTCTCAATTTTCACCCTACCCAATTTATTTTTGCTCAAAATTACTTTTATAGAGTCCCAAAACCTTTTAAAATATCCCTTGGTTTTTTGAAGATTTTTCTGATTTTTTATTGGAAATTTCTTGGCCAAGCGTCGACACTTAGGAAATTTGAAGTGTCGACACTCGCAGAAATTTCAGATTTTTTAAGGCTTCACCGAATCATTTTTTATTTGGTTTCTTTCCCTCCACTCAAGCCCTAATGGTCCCCCTACTGTCCGTGGAGCTTGGAACAGTGATCTTCCTCCCTTACCCCTCATTTTTCAGGTAAAACCCCTTACTTTCCACCGTGAATCCAAGTGTTTTTTTGGTTTTCCCATGGTTTTTCCACCGTTTTCTTCCATTTTTCTGTGATTTGCTCATTCTCCCACCAAAAACCCTTATTTCTCTTGATTTGAGTTAGGATTTCTTGGATTTCTCTCATTTAGATGGATTATGTGCTTTGATTTTATGGTTTATATCTTGTTTTTGCCCCTTGTTCCACCAATTTACTATTACATTGAAGGTTCTTGGCTGAAAATCTCTAATTCTTTTGGATTTGTGTTTGGATTTCTTGAATTACTCTTCTTTGGATCATTGATACATTGTATTTTCTGATTTATATGATATTTTATCCTTTGTTCCGCATGGTTTTACTATTGGATTGGAGTTTTTGGGAGAAAATCAACCATATTTGATGTTTTCTCTTGTTTATTTCATTTTTCTACTGAGTAGAAGATAATTTTACTCGGCATTTTCGGATTTCACTGAATTTAACTGTTTTCTTCAACATGTGTCTTCCGATTTCACTATTTTATAGTTTACCTTAAACTTAAACTAACCTATTTGGTTTCATTCCCCTTTAAACAGAATCCTAAGTTATTTTCTTCAAATATTTGTTGATTTAAATCAAAATCAAGCATTGATTTCCCTTTCTTTTAGTCACATTCATGGCTGATTTGCTATTTTTGATTCTTTTCTCCTATGACTTCCTTAGACCTATCCCTATTCCTTAAGTTTACCCCTTCTTCCATCCTTCCCTCAGTTGGTAGACATGGGACCTAGGAAGAGATTGGCTGTTAAGAGGAAGTTTGGTTAGAGTTCAGCAAAGAGGAGATCAAAGGCTAGGCATGACAGTGGATAGACCAGTAGTTCAGCAGCCCCTGGGTCACCCTTGCTGAGAGGATGGCAGGGAAGGTAATGGCAGCAGGCAGGCGAATAGATCTTGAGTTCTTCGATAGACAGCACTTTCAGATCAGACAGACACTTCAGGATGCTGGGTTGGTACCCTTCTGTACCATGCAGGAGAGATACTATCCACATTTGGTGCGTGAGTTTTATGGAGGCTTTGATTGCCGTCGTTTACTTTGGAGCACTACAGTCAGAGGTATACAGATTTCACTATCTGAGAAGGTTCTGAGTCAGGTCTGGGAGATCCCACACCGAGGGATTTCTATTTTTGTTGTTGAGGATAGAGAGGAGGCATTCAGATGCATCCTAGAGAGAGAGGATGTTCGCGGCATGGCTACAGTCACTGCGAATAAGTTGTCATTTGAGATGCATCTACTTCATCACATCACTGCGCAGATCCTACTCCCGAAGACTGGCAAATTTGATTTTATTACAGAGCGGGAGCTGATGCTTATGGTGAGCTTGACTCAGAGGACACTGATAGATCTTCCATCACTGATGTTAGCCTAGATGAGAGACGCAGCGACACAAAGGAGGCACTGCTTGCCATATGGGATGGCTCTCACTCGTCTTTTTCGTGATACAGAGTTCCTTTGGAGGGGGAGACCTCCAAGGAGAAACTTCATATGGATGTTTATGATGAGCGATCCTTGCACCGGATGGGATATAGATTGATCGCTGGACGTTGGGTTCGTAGGGAGTCTGGTCAGGAGCCAGACAAGGAGGATGAGTTGAGAGAGGTCGAGGCTGGGCCATCAGGGCTAGTTGTTACACCTCATGTTGGACCTGCATCAGAGCCTGAGCCGGTGACTTTTGCTACTACCCCTTCTGCTCCTCCTCCATCTTCTACTGATACATCTTTCGAGGAGCACGTTAGACAGCAGTTCAGTGACATTATGAGCGAGATAGTAGGATTTGGTATCCGCATGACTCAGTTGCGTATCGAGATTGAGGGTCTTAGAGCCCATACTGCCGTGGAGCACACTGAGATGCATCGCACCATGGAGGCAGGATTCGCTCGTATCGAGGATTTACTTAGATCCCTTCTACCTTCAGCAGCTCCTGCGGTTCTATATGATGATGCTGATGATGATGACCACCAGGATGGACACGATGATATAGTCAGTGGTGGTGATCGAGATGATGAGAGTGATGATAGAGCGATTGATGTTATTGATCATGATAGTGACAGCGACAGTGATGATGGTGCAAATGGCTATGAGATGGTCAGTCGAGAGCCACAGACTCCTGCTATTCCTCCTGCAGATCCGAGTGACACACTGATCTCCACTGCTCCTATGTTCATCACACTCGCTGAGGCTCTTCCACCTCCTTCTACATGATCATCTAGGGTTGTACCCCGCATAGGACCTTCTACTAGGACTAGGAGCCATGGTATTATGAAGACTCCTAGAGGTCTAGCTTATAGGTCCAGGATTACCGGTCCCATATTATTTGAGATCCCATCTGATGAGGATTAGCCTTACAGATGTTTATTCTGGTTGTTATCATTTATCTTATATTTCATGCTTATGTACTCTATTTTATGTTGTATGTTTTAGTATATGCTAATTGATTCAGCAAATTTTGTACTGAAAACACACTTATATATATATTCCATTTTTCGTGCTTACATTGATTGAATTCATTGACTTTGATACCCTACTCTTAGGCTCTGATACCTGTTTGTTTTTTTGAAAAACTAAACCTTGTATGAGCTCTGATACCTTCTTTGTCTAAGTGCATTCATTAAGGGGAGTTTACTCCCTTTACTGTTTAATGATTGACAAAAAGGGAGAGTAGGATATAAAGTTTTCAATTTTTATACTTCAATTAAAACTTGCTCTGATACGAAATGCTCTAAAATGATCTGAAACAAAATGTTTCTCTAAGGGAGAGAGTAAATGTAGTTTCCTTGCTAAAATTATATCTCTCATCTATTAAAATTGTGTTGTATAAGCTTGAGATCATGTTTATGAAGTATCATATCTAAAAATTGAATTTGAATGTTTATATACTCAAGGTTTTGTTATCATCAAAAAAGGGAAGATTATTGGCTCTACCCTGTGATTTTGATGAATAACAAAATGTTGAGCACATATTTTGTATTAATGATTATTTGTAGTTATGAGTTTTCAGGAATCAAGCACCTCAAATATTCAAAGTTAGAGTATCATGGCACACTTTGGCACAAAGCATTTTTCATGATTTGAGAAGTCTTATCCATCCAAAAAGGATACAAATGAGTTCAATTATTAGTTATATATATTGCATTTAAGTTTCATAAAACATCTTTATGTTTTTGGCATGTTTGGCACTTGCTTTTGAAAATTGCAGAACCAAGTGTCAACACCTGGAAGTCCAAGTGTCGACACTTTAGTATTTGGCACGCAGAAATTTTTCATGGCACGCCAAGTGTCGACACTCAAAACTCCCACTTCCGAAAGTCCGACTCCGGTCGGCAAAGGCTCTAGGGCAACCCACTTCCGAAAGTCTAACTCCGGTCAGCAGAGGCTCTAGGGCAGCCTAGTTCGAGAAGCCGACGAAGCAATACTTGGGATAAATTTTCTAAGCTCGTTGCTCCAGCTTGAGCTGACATCCGATCGCTGCCCCAACTGCCTCACGGTCCGGAAGCCGACGGAGCAACACTTGGGATAAATTTCCTAAGCTTGTTGCTCCAGCCTGAGCTGACATCCGACCGCTGCCTCAACCGCTTCTGGGTCCGGGAAGCCGACGGACCAACACTTAGGATAAATTTCCTAAGCTTGTTGCTCCGTCCTGAGCTGACATCCGACCGCTGCCCCAATAGCCTCACGGTCCGGAAGCTGATGGAGCAACACTTGAGATAAATTTCCTAAGCCCGTTGCTCCGGCCTGAGCTGACATCCGACCGCTGCCTCAACCGCTTCTGGGTCTGGGAAGCCGACGGATCAACACTTAGGATAAATTTCCTAAGCTTGTTGCTCCGGCCTGAGCTGACATTCGACCGTTGCCTCAACCGCTTCTAGGTCCTGGAAGCCAACGGACCAACACTTAGGATAAATTTCCTAAGCTTGTTTCTCCGACCTGAGCTGACATCCGACCGCTGCCTCAACCGCTTCTGAGTTCGGGAAGCCGACAAACCAACACTTAGGATGAATTTCCCAGGCTCGTTGCTCTGGCCTGAGACGACGGACTAGTATTAAGAGTGGAAATCCTAAAAAGGTCTAATTCAGTTTGGGTTGCAACTCAACGCCTACCCTAAAAGTCCGACCACTCACTCTGATATGCCGATTGGCCCACACTTAGCAGATTTTCAGAAAGCAAGACACGAAACAATGCAAGAAGAAAAGACATTGAAGGAAAGTTCTTCATTGATTTAAAAAGTTTTTACATAAGCTGGAGGTCAGACCCTTACAACCGACTAGGTCTAACCTTCGGGTGTTACAAGTGCCACTTCGGCCTCTTCGAACCCTTCGGTCGCCTTCGCCTCGGCCTCAGCTGGGACGTCTACTCCGACTACTTCCGCAACGGTTCCCGCTAGAGCTTCAGCCGCTTCGGCAGCCGGGTTCGTCCCTTCAGAAGTTCCTGCCTCTGCTGGCTTCGGCAGCTGAAGGAAGGCCAGGTCAAACTCTGGGAAAGCGGCGCTCACCTTCCCCAGGCACTCATCGTACCCGTAGTCAAAGCCGACCATCCCGGCTTCATTCATCTCCTCCTCGAAGTCTTTGGAGGCCTTGTACTCCGTGACGGCCTTCTTGTTAGCCGTCTTCAGCAGGTCTTGGGTCGACTTCAGCAGGCCCTTATACCTTTCCACCGATGTCTGGTACGCCTTCGTGCGGACGTCGAGATTGGCCAGGCGACCTTCCTCGACCTTCAGCCAACGTGCCAGGGATTTGATCTTCTTCTTCTTCTCCTTCAGCCTGGCCTCCCGATCAGCTTTTTGGGCGAGCAGGTCCTCCGTCTTCTTCTTTTCGACCTCCAGCTCGGCCCGCAGGGGGGACACCTCGGCTGCTATAGCCTTCAAGCCGAGCGCCTCTTCCCCAGACGCTGTCAGCGCCGCCAGGCTGTGTCCCTTACCAGTTCGGCCACTTCGGCCCTCTGGGTTAGCTGCTCTCTTATGTGCAGCAGTTCACCCAGCCCCTGGTCCATCAGGAGGTTGTCCCTAACGAGATGCCGACAAAGACAAACCGTCAGAGAAATTTCAATGGTAAACTGGAAATTAAGGCAAGAAGAATGAAGCTTACCCTCAAGAGATGGCGGAGTGAACTGTTGGCCGCCTCATTCACAGACTGCCCGTCAGTATCGGGGATGGCCTGTTGAAGCTGCTCCCTTGCCTCCTCCGCCGCGCGCCATAGCAAGCGCTCCTCTTCTTCACCTAGGGCCCAGGCGGCCCTCTCGCCAGAAGCCGACGGCCCTTCGCCCGTAGGGGCCCTCTGGGTTGTCGGGGGGACGGTCATGGTCGTCTCCGATGGCGGGGTTGCAGGGGCTGCCACCATCCCAGCCGAGGTCGAATGCCTTCCTTCTGCCTGGATGGCTGGCTGTCCTGCTAAAGATGATTGCTCAGACACGATCATCTTCCGACGTTCGGTTAGGGCCATTTCATCCCCGGAGTCAACCGACACCACTGGAATGGATGACTCCTCTGTCCGTTGCTTTTTCGGCCTTTTGGGCGCTGGTTTTGCCACCCGTTTCTTTGGTTCTTGCTGTGCCGGTTCTGCGATCCGGACTACTCTTCGCTGAGCCGACCATGCCGAGAGGATAGCCCCATTCGGCTTCATTTTTCCACCTGTCAACAATGAAAGCAGAGTTAATGGCAGTCGCTGAGCCGACAGGAAATGAAGAAGGAAAGGAGGGTAGCCAATCTCTCCCTACACGACTCTCGTCCTACCTAACATCGACTATCGGCTGAGTCCGGCCCGGTGGAGGCTATCCTCAAAGAGCAAGAAGATAATGGATTTCGGATCTTCGCCGTCCAACTTGTGGAAGTCAGCCTCGTCGGCCCTCGAGACTTTCCTTCCATGTAGGGCATCCGGCCTCGGCCCCCTCCAGGCTGCCTCGAAGTCCCACGGCTCTAGGCTATCTACAAAGAAGAACCTGGACTTCCATCCATGAATAGCGGACGGAAGCCCTCCCAAGATCTTCCGGTTCGGATGGGGACTGAACATCCACCATTCCTGACTCCGGAAGTCTTGTTTCAATAGAAAGAAGTTGGAGAAGAGAGTCACCCTAGGCTCTATGTCGGCCTCCCGACACAGAACTACAAAGCCGCACAGGACCCTAATGCTGTTCGGCATCAGCTGGGAGGGCGTGATCCTAAAGGTATTGAAGACCTGAGTGAAGAAGCTATGGATAGGGAAGCGGAGACCGGCTTTCAGGTTATCTTCGTACATGGGAAGGGCTCCTAAGTTCAGGGGTCTGTTCACCCTACTCTCTCGGCTGGGGACGGTCAGATACAAGGTGGACGGAATGTTGTAAACGATTCTAAGGTCTTCGACCCTCTCTCGGGTCATGGTTGACGAGATGTCGGAAGGCCCGGGTTCCCTACGACCGTGAGCTGCGGCCATCCTAAAGGGGATGCAGGGAAAGAGGAAGGTGGGGAAGAACGAGGATGGGACTGACCTGATTCCTGGGTCTCTAAAGGAGCTTAGGAGCAGCGTAGAGGGGGTGGAGGCGATTTTCTCTTCCAAGTGCAAATGCGGCAACAGGTTCCCTCTGAGCGATCCCCCCTCCTTTTATAGGCATCCGGGGGCCGCGTCCCAATGCACCCCCCACGTGCCGAGCTTCGGCTGCCACCGCTTCGATTCCCAGATTGGACGGGAATCCGAGGGGACGCGTCGGATCGTATCTGGCCATGATCCGCGTAATAGGCGAAGCAACGATGGATGGGCCACTCCGGCAGGGGCGCCAACCGCCCTGATGACACCCCGTGTCCCGCGTCGCTTTAAGAATTCAAACGGGCGGCTGCCACGCGCCGTACCTGCCATAACTGCTCCCCCAGTCCTGGCCAACCAGCCACTGACACCTGTCCCAGGGTGAAACTCGAAGTAGTGGGCGGCCAGACGCAGCATGCCGGGTCAGATTCGCCATCATTTGCAAAGCCAGCTCATTTAATACCATTTAATGCCCTCGCCCTTCGAGCTTACGGACTTACTCGAAGCACAAGGGCAAGGGGGACAACTGTTGTACATGACGGCTCACCCTTTGCAAGAACCGACCCAATCTTGCGGTCCGACCCGATCGCCCTTCTCAAGGCTCCAGCTAAAGAGGTCCGACCCACCGGAGCTGAGGTCCGAACGACCCTTTCCTGTTGGAGGTCCGACCCACCGGAGCCAAGGTCCGAACGACCCTCTCCTGCTGGGGTCTGGCCCACCGTCCTCCGCCAGAGGTCCAACCCACCGGAGCCGAGGTCCGAATGACCCTCTCCTGCTGGGGTCCGGCCCACCGTCCTCCACCAGAGGTCCGACCCACCGGAGTCGAGGCCCAAACGACCCTCTCCTGCTGGGGTCCGGCCCGTTGCTCTCCTCCGGAGGATTGGCCTTTGGCCCGACCGATCGACTGCCTCACGGCCGACCTCTGACAGGCAAGTCCTAGCATTCAGGGTGTTCCAGAAGCACTTTTCTATTGCTACGGGATCCTGCTATCCCAACGGCCCTGCTCCACTACTTTCACGATGCCGCCGTATCTGCGCGCCACGTGGCCACTCTCCAGATTCTCCTAGGGACAGATCGGTCTTTCTCAGCTCCTCCCCTAACGAATCTTGGACTGTTCCGCGCCTATATAAGATACCTAGGGGACCCCGTTCGGAGGTAGCACAACTCTTCCCTCTCCTAATGTTGTTGATCCTTTGATTCCTCCATTTCGTTGCCTTCAACCTCCTGCTAACTTAGGCATCGGAGGGTCCCCGCCGGAACACCACTGGCGTCCTTGGAGACTTTCCTGCATGTTCGTCCGGGAGAGGAGCGCTCTAGCCGATTCAGTCGTCCCGGTTCGCGGTCCCGGAGTTGACGCAGCAACAGTGCATATATAGAGCCCATATTCCAAGGATTTCTAGTCAATGATCAATATACAAACATTATATAAGAAGTATTTAAATTATCAATATTTAATTTTTTTTATTTATTAATATTTGACAATTCTTATATATTTTTTTAAATATTTTAGGCCTAATTAAAGGACTAAGTCCAATTTTAAGTCCAGACAAAAAGAGCATGCACGTATAAAATATGCCGAGTCATGGTACCGAAGAAATTGTTGATAGGCTTTTGAATGAAATGCATGGATTTTAAAGCATCCCGTGGAATGTAGAAGCCATTTGAAAGTATATATAATATTTACGAGAAAATATATGGAATTGGTAAGCGTTGACCAAGGGGGAATTTTAAATTTAAAAATGGCATATGTAAATGGCTGGAAGTGGACTGAGAAATTCAAGTGGAACATGTCTAAAAATTCCCGTGAAGGCTATAATTGAAGTGGGCCAAGTGTTAAAAGAATCCAATGCATGGAGGGATAACATGGGCATTCCACCTGATTGAATGGAACATCAAGAATATTTAATCGAAGTGGGCTTTATAAATTATAATGGGAGTTGAATATTTTACTTGGGTTTCGGTGGCTTAGTGGACGAAGCAAGCATGGGAAGCAGCAGGCACGGGGATGAATGCACGAAGACAATTGGCTTTGCCCGGATGACTTGGTCAACGTACTAAAGAAATCAATGGTGGCACGTGAAGCTTTCCATCGCGATGCATGGGTTTTTGAGGTGGCGTCCATGCAGTCCAGGAAAGAAACCGGGCGGTCCATGTGCCATTACTTACGGTCCATGGATTTTTCACACCAATAATAGCGGTCCAAAGGTAGTGCAGGAGGTCAGATGCAGGTGGATGCAGCTGAATGTGGGTGAAGGCAGTTATGGAACGCGGCTCAGCACGCGGAAGGCAGTTGGAACGTAGGCAAAGCCAGTCGGAGCTTGACGAGGAATAGGAAATTTGGAGGTTGTTAGGAACGGCCGGAACAGAGCATGGAAAATGGAGATCTGGGTTGTTGAAACTCAGCACGAAGCAGGTGGAATGGATCGCAGTATGGAACGGGCTTCGCCGGATTTGCAGAGGCAAGTGGAACAGAATGGATTTGGGACATGGGCGATGGCTAGATATTTGGAAAGGAGTGAGAGGTTTGCTGGCTGTGGTTTGGATGCGGACGAAGTTCTAGGAGTAGCCGGAACATGGATTTCGGTTGTAATTGGAGCCCGAAGGGTGGATCATTGAAATGAATGAGGACTAAATTTTTTAGTTGGAACTTGGAGACAACATGCTGGATTGGCTGAACCAAAGAGAGCTTGATCGCGGAAAGCTGGGCTCGGACATGGAGTGAATCGCGATACCAAATTGGAACAGATACGCCTATTTGTTGGAGATAGTCATGAAGCAAGGGATAAGGCGTGAGATCCGGATTGCTAAGGATGGATGAACAGAGCATGAGTGAAATAAAGGGTTGGTAGTTTTGTTGGAAAAATGATTTGGGATTCGATGCAGAAGGCAGCTGGGTCGAGATCTGGCCTGCTGGAGTTGTTTGTGGAAGATTGAAGCGGTGCAGACACGTTCCATTTCCATTATTAGAAGAAGCGACAGGACCCTCCAGCCATTATTCTAGGAAGCCATCGATTC
The DNA here is from genome assembly GCA_021397845.1 of Areca catechu. Taxonomy (NCBI): domain Eukaryota; kingdom Viridiplantae; phylum Streptophyta; class Magnoliopsida; order Arecales; family Arecaceae; genus Areca; species Areca catechu. The sequence continues at coordinate 43,280,631 of CM038053.1, read as the reverse complement.
TCCATGCCGAGAACCTCCCCCATTTCCTCTCCCCCTTCCTATAGACCCAGAGATCTCTACCCAGCCTCCATCTTCCACACCACTTCATCTTCCCTTCCCTTCCCACAGGCATACCATTCAGCGATCACACTATCAAGCCTTCTCTACACTGTCCTTCAACCATCTTCATTTCAGAAAAGCCTACACCCTGACTTCTTCCCAAAAAGCACTGCATTCTCTTTTCATACCACCGAGCCCAAATTACCATCACCATCCCCTCATTTAAACATCTCCATAGCTTCCATCACCCATCCATCTTCCTTCACTGCACCACATACAAGCTCAAATCCCCTGGCATCAGGCTCCACCTTTCCTCCATTTTTCATCTGCTGCCCAAATCTTATTCCAGTACGAAGATGTCGGTAGCATGGAGATGTCAGTGAGAATGATGGTGAGAGGTTTATCCAGGGGAGACTAGATCTTCGGTTTCTTAGAATTTCAATGTAGTGCTTGAACAGCGATGTTTTATTATTTTTATTTATCTTTCAATACTTTTATTTACATAAAATAAAAATATGATTTTAATTATAATATATTTTATCTGAATGATCTATATTTTTGGAGTGAACTCGTGCTCTATGGATATGATTCATACTCTTAAAATAGATTATTTTAAAGTATGAATTATTTTACTTTGTATGTATCATGTCTTGACTAATTTATATTTCAGAAAAACAGGCCATGAGCTAACAGATACAGGTCGTGATCTTTACAAATAGATTATTCATATAGAAAAGTGCCAGTTATACCAGCTATCTACCAAGTAACCAGTTAAAATCCTGAGACTTTTCTTTTGGATCTTTATTATTTTATTGCTCATCCTAGTTAGACAGTATTAATTTCTTGATTATCATATTGCTATTATTGTCTTTTAAAATTACTTGTGAAATAATTGCCTAAGGTCCCTATGGATTCGACCCTTACTCCAGCTGCTCTACATAATAAGTAGTGGAAATAAGTTAATTATAATATGTGTCACAATGGGCACTAGTTAGCAGGGATGTGACATTTCATGAGATGACCACATATTCACAGCAACTATAGCTTAGTTCTTCATAAGGGAATCAAGTTCGGTGTTAGCAAGATAGGACTATTATGGACATTGATTAAACTGTTAGATCACAGTAGCAACAACCAAATAAAGATACTCATATTTAAAATGAGCATCAACTACAAATAGATATAGAGATACAGACTCAAGATGAGGTTATCATGCAAGGTCATAATCAGATTGATAGTATTGCCACTCGTAGACTCAGGTGTCAGATCAAAGTTTCTAAAAGAATGGTTTTGAGGATTCTGCTCGTGCTGAGTTAGTTTATTATACTCTGAGTATTACAGATACTATTGGTGATGAGCTGACCATATATAAGAAGGCTATTAGTAGTTTATAAGTTAAGTAGTAGACCATGGCTATGTTGAAGAGCTATAGTCTTTAGAAAATAATCATACTTAAAAATTACTAGAGGGTAAGAAGGTAATTGACTGCAAATAGATCTTTAAAATAAAGAAAGGAGCCGGTCCTCAGGATCTTAGATACAAAGCTAGGTTGGTAGTTAAGGGCTACAATCAATAGAAGAGTACTGACTACGAAGAGATATTTTTTTTTTATAGTCAAACACTTATATTTATATATTGCTTGCTTTAGTTACTTCTTAGGATTTTGAGTTAAAATAGCTAGATGTGAAGATAACTTTTTTAATGGTGATTTGGAGTAGATTTATATGCAACAATTATCTAGTTTGGAGATTTTAAATAAAGAAGATTATGCATGCTTGCTCAAGAGATCTTTGTATGGTCTCAAACAGTCTCCAAGATAATGGTAATATAAATTTGATAGATTTATGATCGACTATGAATTAAATAGATCTCCATATGATAGTTGTATGTATTATCAATGGCTTTTAGATGGATTATTTTGTTATTTATTATTGTATGTGGATGATATGATAATTGTAGCTAGGGATATGTTAGTCATCCAAAAGCTGAAAGCTGAGCTCAATACTGCATTTGAGATGAAGGACCTTGGATTGGCAAAGAAGATACTTGAGACAGAGATCATTCATGACAGTCAATCAGGTGGACTTTTTCTTACTTGGCATGATTATATCAATAAATTCTTGAAAAGATTTGGTATGTCTACAGTTAAGCCGGTACTACTCCCTTTACTAGTCATTTTAGATTATCTATCAAGATCTCTCCTTAGACTGAGGATGAGGAGAAATATATCTAGAGTACCATATGTGAGTGCATTAGGCAACATCATGTACACATTGGTCTGCACTTGACCTGATATTTCAAAAGCAATAACTATGGTAAGCAGATTCATAAATAAGCCTAGAAAAGCTCATTAGTTAGTTGTGAAATGGATACTTAGTATCTGAAAGGTATTTCTAATTTGAAATTGGTATTCTCTAGATAGAGTAATTACAATGTTACAAGATTTTGTGATTCTAATTATGCTTATGACTTGGGCAGGAGAAGGTCATTGATTGGATATGTATTTACTCTTTTTGGTTGTAGAGTCAGTTGGAATGCTACTTTGCAGTCTATAGTTGCTTTGTCTACTATAAAAGCAGAGTATATGGCATTGACAGAAATAGAAAAGAAAGTTATTTGGCTAAGAGGGTTGGTATATAGGAATTGGATCTCAAGTAGAATTATTTGGATATTCATTTTGACAGTCAAAGTGCTTTGCATCTTGCCAAAGACCAGATGTATCATGAATGCACTAAACATATGAACGCACTAAGTATATGAATGCACTAAGCATATGAATGTTAGCTCTCACTTCATCAAAAATCTGGTGGAGGATGATGATATTTAACTTCAAAAAATTTGTACTACTCATAATTTGGTTGATATACTCACTAAACCAATCATGGTACTTAAGTTCAAGACTTTTGAACTTGATTGGTTTAAGTACTTGGTGATGCCCTTTAGGGCTTATGGTGAGGAAGAGATTTTTTTCCACATCTGATACGAGTATATGATTTGTTGCAAGGAGGAGAATTTTTATTTATTGTTTGCTCCAAATACCAATCTTTTAGGGTTTTTTTGTAAAATACCAAAAAACTTTTCTTAAGTTGTTTCAGACTCCTTCACTGATAGGTTTTGAGAAAGCTAACTTCTTCACTGAGAGATCATTTGGGGATTTGTGGAACTCTTCTTCGATTCGGACTTCATCTCTAAGAAATCTGGCATCTGGCATGAGGCATGGAGGGATTAAGCTTCAATTCATTCTCTATTTAAACAAGTTATATTTTTCCTTCCCTGGAAGAACAATAGATAGAACCCTCCATTCAGAGCTCTTGATTCTTGCTTTTGGTCTCTCTCGACTTGTGCTCTAGCCATCTTTGTGCTTCGGTCACCAAGGATCTTGGCTTTGGCATGCTAGCTGCTGCCGCCTGGATCGCCATGGCCTACAGCTCTGACGTGTCACGAATGTGTCCGGCTCCTGTTGGGTACTTGGTCCTCTACTTTGGTCAACTCCTTGGTTGACGGTCCTGCAAAATAGAGGAGACCTGGGCCGGGGATTCTGGCAGGGACACTTCGACGGTCAAGTTAGTGAAATGATCTAGGAGAATAGAACCTCTGTGATGAAGAGCTTGGGATCTCTCCACGTAGAGGGTTTAATAGAGGGTTTAAAATGAGATCTACCAAGTCAAAAGAATAAAGAGAAGATGGAAGGTAGAGAGCGGGGTGGATCTCTTGGCTGGTTCCTTGCTCGCTAGCTCTCTGTATCTTACCAGTTGCCTCCTCCCCTCTCGGAGATTCTTTCTTCTATTTTATACGAGAACGATGGCCCAGACCAGGTCTGGGGCTTCACTATGATGTCCTTTTCTCAGTGCCCCCTTTGGAGATGGTCTTTCCATTGCTCGCGATCTTCCCCCTGTCGGACCAGTTCTTTGAAGGAGATCCTCCTATTGGGGGTGTTCGCTAGCACGGCACAGACCTTGTCTTTCTGGTGGTGCAGTTCATTGTGGGAGGGGCGGGCACCGTGCTGCTGAGCCTCGAGCCATGATAGGACATTTTTATTCTCGGAGGGACCATCGGAGTGTCGCAGGGCTTGTATGGAATACTCCTCTTGGAGGAGGTTCAGGTTTTGTGTCGCGAGGGTTGAAGCCCCCGGCTACACGATCATCGATGTGGCGGCATGCTACAGGACCCGGGGCCTGGAGGAGCACACTTTGCACAGAGCATACGGGTGGCACGTTCCAGAGCTTGAATTTATGGTAGGGCATGTGCCACCTCCTAGAGGTTATAGGTGATCGGGAACCTCCTTGTTGTGGTTTGAATTTCTGTTGATCATTCCCTCCTTTACTGTTGGTAGGAACTTTGACCTCCGCAAGGTAGGGAGGAGCCTCGCTTTGGGAGCCCTGTCTCAGGAAGCATGAGCTCGTCCCTGGCTGGGAGCTGGCCTCAAATAAAGGGCTCATCCTATGAGCATGACCCCGGATGGGAGCTGACCTCGGTAGGAGGGCTTGTCTTGGCATCATGAGCACGACCCTGACCGGGAGCTGGCCTTAGACAGAGGGCTCGTCCTCTAAGCATGACCCCGGCTAGGAGCTGACCTCAGCAAGAGGGCTCATCTTGGTAGCATGAGCAAGACCCCGGCTGGGAGTTGGTCTCAGATGGAGGGCTTGCTCTATGAGCATGACCCCGGTTAGGAGATGACCTCGGCAGGAGGGCTCATCTTGGTAGCATGAGCATGATCCTGGCCGGGAGCTGGACTTAGACAGAGGGCTTGCCCTATGAGCATGACTTCGGCTGGGAGTTGACCTCGATAGGAGGGCTTATCTTGGTAGCATTAGCACGATCATGGCTAGGAGCTAGCCTCAGACGGAGGGCTTTCTCTATGAGCATGACCCCAACTGGGAGCTAACTTCAACAGGAGGGCTCGTCTTGGCAGCATGAGCATGACCTCTATCGAGAGCTGGCCTTAGATGGAGGGCTCATCCTATGAACACGATCCTAGCTAGGAGCTGACCTTGATAGGAGAGCTCACCTTGGCAGCATGAGCATGACCCCGGTGGGAGCTGGCCTTAGATGGAGGGCTTGCCCTATGAGCATGATCCCTACTAGGAGCTGACCTCGCTCGCCCTATGAGCATGACCCCGGCTAGGAGCTGACCTCGGTAGGAGGGCTCACCTTGATAGCATGAGCATGACCCCAGTCGGGAGCTGGCCTCAGACGGAGGGCTCATCCTATGAGCATGACCCTGGCTGGAAGTTGACCTCGACAGGAGGGCTCACCTTGGCAGCATGAGCATGACCCCGGTCGGGAGTTGGTCTCAAACGGAGGGCTCGCCCTATAAGCACGACCCTGGTTGGGAGTTGACCTCAGTAAGAGGGCTCGTCTTGGCTCTCTATTTGGCCACCGTGCCCAGGTGGCAGATCTCTTGCCAGCATGACTGCCAGCAGGGGCTCCACATCAGTGAATGTGCCACATCAGATTCTCCCTACTACCGAGCCCAGAGAACAAAGCGGCGCTTGGGATAAAGGGGGTAATGATCATGCTGACATAGAGGGGTGCACTTCTTGCACCATTAATGCCTTGTGCATCGGTGCATGGGAGATCGTGCTTTCGCACCAATGGGGCAACGCCATATTTATCCTCTTTAAAAGCGGCCATAATTGCCATCACCGGGCTCGAAGGAGTTGCCTCCGAATCAAAGCATCGCTCCCAATGGATCCTGACACATAGCATGCTCCAGGTGGCTCGGGATGAGATATGGCGCATGCCTTTGACAGGTACGAGGTGACGGGGGCTTCAGGCCTTTTGAAAGGGACTTGTCCTTTGTTTCTTAACGATTTTCGAGCAGCAAGAACAAGGCTTTCCTTGTAGAGCGACTTCTCCTCCCTCCATTTTCTTGATCAAGGTTGCAAGGTCTTAGCAGGTTAGATCCCTTCTTGCCCTTTCTTTCTTTCTTCTGCTACTTTTGCTCTTCTCCTTCGGCCTGTGCTAGGGGAGAACCTTTGTTAGATCATTTAGGTCTCTGTCTTTCTTTGTTTTCTTCTCTGCTACTCTCGATGAGTCCTTCCAGTAGAGGGCACCGCCACCAGGGTTTTTCTGATGGGGCGAGGCCATCTTAGTCGAGGCCTTCTTCCTCAGATAGCGAGGAGAAGGAAGTCTCGATTGCATTCCATAGGGGTCCCCGTCGTACGGGGATTGTCATTAGACCCCTTGGGGCTCCTCCTTCATTTGCTCCTCTTGCTAAGGAGTCTGGCGGTCCCGTCGGCATTGCTTCAGTGATGACCGACGAGGATCTCCTCCGTGTCCAGAGGTCGTTTAGGATCCCTGATTCCATCTAGCTCTCTGTTCCTGGACTGGAGGAATGGGTCACTTCCAGTGACTTGGGCCGAATCGCTTTGTACGAAGACTTCTTCCTCGGGGGTCTTCATCTTCCTTTTCATGTCTTTTTTCTTTCCTTTCTCAGCAACTTCCATCTAGTCCCGGCCCAACTCACCCCCAATGCTGACCGAACCATTTTTTGCTTTATTATCCTTTATCATTTCCACATTCTCCCGGCTAGGACACCTCAGCCCGCTTGAGGACTAGATCTCTTGGGTGGAATGCCTTAGGCTCACATGGGAATTGTAGTAGCACGCTACTCGCTGGTGATAGGCTGCCATCCGGAGTCAGGCTTTGTCCCTCATCTCGTCCAGCAGATCTAGGTTGAGGAGAAGATGGGCTGGATTCTCAGCTTCGTCATACTGCTCTACCCATAGTATGGGTAGGCCAAGCTCCACTGGAATCATGGTTTTTGTGCCGAAGACAAGGTTGAAGGGCATCTCGCTGGTGGCCATGCAAGGTGTAGTGTGGTAAGCCCACAGCACATTGGACAGTTCTTCGGTCCATCGACCCTTGGCTTTATCTAGCCTTGTACAGAGCCCTTGTAAGATGGTCCGGTTGGTCACCTTGGCCTCCTCATTGGTTTGAGGATAAGCCACCAAAGTGAAACGATGGCGGATGTTGAGGTCAGCACAGAATTTTTCAAAGGCCTGATTATCATACTACCGTCTGTTGTCAGTGATGACTGAGTGCAGGAGTCCGAATTAGCAGATGACAAACATCCAAAAAAAGAATCTGACTTTGGCCTCAGTGATACGCGCTAGAGGTTTGGCCTTGACCTACTTGGTGAAGTAGTCGATAGCCATAATTAAAAATCTTCGTTGGCTGGATGCGGGAGGAAAAGGACCTATGATGTCCATTCCCCACTAGACGAATGGCTTCGAGGCTGACAGTTGGGAGAGTGGGGCCGTTGGCTGTCACTGAATGCTTGCATGATGCTGGCAACAGTCACACCTCTTCACGAAATTGGCGGCATCCTCGTGCATGGTCTCCCAGAAGTATCCTTGCCGGAGTGCCTTGTATGCCAGGGTCTTGCCCCCTATATGATTGCCACAGATGCCTTCATATATTTCTTAGAGCATGTAGGTAGCTTCTGAGGGCTTCAAGCACTTCAACAAGGGATAAGAGTAAGACCTCCGATATAGCTGCTCGTCCATCATCACATACCACGCGGCCTTCTTCTTTAGGAGGTTGGCTTCCTTTCGATCCTCGGGTAGGGCACCGGTGGTGATATACTTGATATAGGGGTCCATCCAGTTAGCTTCAGAGGTGACTTGCTAGACTTCTACTACGGACTCGTAGCTGGGGGCTTCCAGATATTCGATGAATGTACGCCCCAACAATTACTCCTGCAGGGTTGCCAGTATAGAGAGGACATCAGCTCGGGTGTTCTCCGCTTGAGGGATATGAGAGATGCTGAAATGCTGGAGGCTTGCCATATATGAGCGCACCTTGTCTAGGACTTCGCCATCATGGGATCTCGGGCCTCATACTAGCCCGAGACCTGGCCAACCACAAGCTGGGAATTTGTGATGACCTTTAGGCACTTTATGTCCAGCTCACGGGATACCCTCAATCCCACAAAGAGCACCTCGTACTCGGCCTGGTTGTTGTTCGCCTTGAAGAGGAAGCGCAGTGCACACTCCGTAACGAGTAACGACCCTGTCAGGGTTGGCAAGAATGAGACCGGCTCTACTTCCTCCGGCATTGGAAGCATCGTCGATGTGGAGGATCCATGTCATTGCTCCAGGGCTGGATCCAGGCCGGGTTCAGCTTGCCGGTTCTCCATCTCCAAGTCCTCATCTGCCAAGGTGCATTCCACCAAGAAATCGGCTAGGACTTGAGCCTTTTGTGTCGATCACGGACGGTAGGTGATGTTGAACTCGTTGAGCTTTACCACCCACTTAGCTAGGCACTTCGAAGTATCAGGGCAACTTAGGATAGCCCTTAGAGGCTGATCGGTGAGGACAGCAATGGGGTGCGCTTGGAAGTAGGGCCTGAGTCATTGTGTAAACATTATTAGTGCAAAAATGATCTTTTCGTATCAGGTGTACCTGGTTTTTGTATCGTGAAGTAGCTTGCTGGCATAGTAGACTGGCCGTTAGGAGCGATCTTTGTCGGTGCAGACTAGCACCGAGCTGACCATGTTAGATGAGATCGCTAGGTACAAGAGGAGCTCTTTCCCAGGCTTCAGCCTGGACAGAAACAGTGGGGAAGTGAGGAGCTTCTTCAACCTCTCGAATGCCTCTCGACACTCTTCCATCCAAGTGAAGTCATTCATCTTCCGTAGCACCTTAAAGAATGGTTGGCAGTGCTTGGCAAAATATGAGATAAAGCGGCTCAATGCCATGATGCATCCAGTCAAGCGCTAGATCTCCTTCTTGGAGATAGAGTGTCTCATGTCAGGATCGCCTGGATCTTCTCGGGGTTGGCCTCTATTCCCCTCTGGATAATCATGAACTCCAGAAACTTTCCTGCCGTGATGCTAAATGCACACTTGGCGGGGTTCAACTTTATCTGGTAGAGGTAGAGGTTATCGAAAGCCTCCACCAGGTCGGTAATGTGATCTGACTTCAGGCCACTCATGACAAGCATATCGTCTATATAAACCTACATATTACGACTGATTTGGTTTAAAAACCTTACTGACCAGATGCTGGTATGTGACTCCTGCATTCTTGAAACCAAATGGCATCATCTTGTAATAGTACGTATCTCTGTCGGTCACAAATGCTATATGCTCCTCATCCTCTGGATGCATACAGATTTGATTGTATCTGGAGAATACATCTATGAAGCTGAGAAACTTGTGGTCTGAGGTCGTGTCCACCAGCTGGTCAATCTTGGAGAGTAGAAAGCTATCCTTTGGGCATGCCCGATTAAGGTCGGTGTAGTCTACACAGATTCTCTACTTCCCAGAAGCTTTCTTGACCATCACCACATTAGCAAGTCAGTCAGGATACCATACCTCACGGATAAAGCCCGCTACAAGAAACTTCTCAACTTCTTCATTGATCACTTTCTACCACTCTGGGACGAAGCTCCTTTTCTTCTATCAGATTGGACGACAGTTAGGATTGACATTCAGCTTATGGGTGATCACTTCTAGAGGGATGCCAGGCATATCGACGGCGGTCTAGGCAAAGACGTCCGTGTTGGCTTGCAGGAAACTAAGCAGATGGGATCTCTCTTCTTCAGGCAGCAAGGCTCCCACCTATTCCATCCTTAAGGGATCCTCTCTCAAGGGGAAGGACAATAAGGGCTCAACTGGTCCGCCCTTTGGTTCTGACTCCACCGGATTTGGTTGGTCAATGACTGGGCCTGGATCGGCTCCTCGCGGTCCTGGGACAATCTACAAGCAATGTTAGACTGGTTGGTGTGACCCTCTCATCTCCCCGGTCCTCCAAGGGGATGGGAACTGAATGAGGAGATGCTTTGTGGAGATGGTTGCATCGAGCAGGTTGAGTCCAGGATGCCCCAAGATTGCATTGTAAAGTGAGGGAAGCCTCACTATGGTGAATGTTGTCAGCACAGTACTTTGCTGAGATGGGGTCCCAGTGATTATTGGAAGTGTAATCTCTCCCTTAACTCCAACTGAATCTCTGGTGAAGCCTACGAAGGGTGTGAATACCGGTTTTATTTGGTCAGTAAATAATTTTATTGTGAAAGCATCGTAAAAAAGGATATCAGTAGAGCTTCCATTATCAACTATGATTCTCTTTACAAGATGCTTCACTATCGTCATTTCCATGATGACAGCATCATTATTTAGGTTATGCACCCCAGTTGACCCTTCTCTCATATAGGAGAGTACATCATCACTCTCCTCTCTCCCCCTAGCCCTCTTCAGGGTTCTCCCTACCCCCCGGGAGATCATTCCTACCGGCTTCTTAGTAGGTCGGTTGTTGATAGCGAGCAGATGAGGCTCCACTCTAGGTCACCGGGGGTGCTGCTCCGTCCACGTACTTCCTGAGATAGCCGTGCTTGATCAGGTCTTCTATCTTCCTCTTCAGGTGGCGATATTCCTTCATATCATGTCGTGGTCCTGGTGGAAGCAGCAGTAATGGGACTTGTCATGTCCGGTGAATGGCCTCAGGGGGAGGTCGGTGCAAGAACTGCTTACCCTTGATCTCTATCAGGATTTTTGCTCTCGGGGCGAGGAGAGGAGTGAACTTCTCTTCTTTGGTGGGGTCGACTCTGGGTCTTAGCCCCGGCTGTGGAGCCAGCATCGTCTTCTGGGCCTGGGGAGCAGATGCTTCCCCAATGGCCTGCCTCTTCAGGGTCCTCCCGTCCAGCTCCCTCCTAGTATGGTCGGCCTCCTTTACACGGATGTACTTGTGGGCCTAGAGGAGGAGCTCTGAGTAAGTCTTTAGAGGCTTCTTGTTAAGGGAGTAGATGAAGCGGGAGATTCGTAGCCCTCTCTTCAGAGCCAGCATAGCAACTGGCTCATCGAGGAGGTAGATCTCCAAGGTGGCAGCCTTGAATCGGGATACATAGTCTCAGAGGGACTCTCGATTCTGCTGATGGATTGAGAAGAGGCTATCAGCTTCATGTGGCACCTTTTTGCATGCATCAAAGTGTTTCACAAACTTCTTCTCCAACTGGGATAAGGAGTCAATGCTTTCTAACTTGAGTCTGAAGAACCAGGCTCTAGTAGCCTTCCGCAGGGTAGCCAGGAAGGTGATACAAAGAAAAGCATCAGTAGCCCCCTGGACCCTTATAAGGGCATTATAGCTTTCTAGGTGGTCCAGGGAGTCGGTTGTCCCATCGCAGGGATCAACCTGAGGTATACGGAATTGACTGGGGATCAGTTCCTCTTTGATTCTATGGAAGAAAGGGGGGCGGATGTCGTTAACATGTGGGCACACTGGGAGAGCCGTGGATCTCTATAAACCAGCGGGACAGATCTTCCAGCTTGCACTCCTGCTCTTCGTGGTGCCTCTCTGCCTGGCGATGGATGGCCTCGTCAATGGACCCCTCAGCGGAGGCCATCAAGGGTGAAGGAGGTGCAGAGTGCGGGAATTCTCGCCCGAGTTCCTAGCCATGTCGGTGCCGCTGGTGGGAGTGCATACCATGGTCCGAGATCGGGGAGCGGCTTTCCTAGTCGGTCGGGCCATCGTGCTACTTCTTTCCAACCACCTGGTGGTCTCCTCTCGGGTGGGAGACCACATACAACAGCCCCTCCCAGAAGGACTGCAGGCTGGTATGGGGATCAGCAGCGTGGGCTGCCGGTATCATTGGTTGCTGCTGTGTTGCCAGGGATCGGTGTCTCTGATGAAGCTGGCACACTGCTGCAGCCAGGGCATGGACCTGCTAGGCTAGTGCAGTGATCTGGGGATCCATCGAAGGTGGTGGTGGTGGGGAGGGGAGCTCCCTCTCAGGGCTTTATAGGTTCCCATGATGACGGGGGCCCTGTGCTCGATTAGCAGAAGCCTCACGCGCTCGTGTTGTCATCATGGAGCTGTGGGCTTTTGCAGATGTCTTATCGGTAGTAGGGGACTCATTGCTAGACTTTTCACGGTTGCTGGAGCTCTAGTGCTCGCCCCCCTTCCTGGCACGCCAATCTGTTCCACTTGGATCGTCGTGGCCTACAGCTCTGATATGTCATGAACGCGTCGGGCTCCCGTTGGGTGCTTTTGGTTCTCTGCTCTAGTCAACTTTTTGGTTGGCGGTCCTGCAAAATAAAGGAGACTCAGGCCAGAAATCTCGATGGGGATACTCTGATAATCAAGTCAGTGGGATGATCTAGGAGAACAGAACCTCTATGATGAAGAGCTTGGGATCTCTCTGCATAGAGGGTTCAAAATAAGATCTAGCAAGTGAAAAGAATGAACAGAAGATGGAAGGAAGAGAGCGAGGTGGATCTCTTTGCTGGTTCCTTGCTCGCTAGCTCTCTGTATCTTACTAGTTGCCTCTTCCCCACTCGGGAATTGTTTCTTCTATTTTATACGAGAATGATGGCCCAGACCAGGTTTAGGGCTTCACTGAGATGTCCTTTTCTCGGTGCCCCCTTTAGAGAGGGTCTTTCCGTTGCCCACGGTCTACCCCCTATCAGACCGGTCCTTTGAAGAAGATCCTCCTATTGGGGGTTGATATGGCAGGATCGCTGACATAGAGCCCCTGTCAGATCCAGTCAGATGCAGTCAGATGCCGCATTGGAAGAAGTTGCCATGTTGGACCCCCTCTTCGAGCTCCTTCGTCGGGCGGCTCCCTCGAGGTCGAGTCCATCCCAATCGAAGTCGAGCTCCAGCTCTCTTCGAGCTCCTTCGCCGGGTGGCTCCTGGAGGTCGAGTCCATCCTGGCCGAAGTCAAGCTCTCGCTCTCTTCGAGCTCCTTCGTCAGGTGGCTCCCTAAAGGTCAAGTCCACCCCGGCCGAAGTTGAGCTCCTACTCTCTTCAATCTCCTTCATCGGGTGGCTCCCTCGAGGTCGAGTCCACTCCGGTCGGAGTCGAGCTCCCGCTCTCGTCGAGCTCCTATGCCGGGCGACTCCCTCGAGGTCGAGTCCATCTCAATCAAAGTCGAGCTCCCTCTCTCTTTGAGCTCCTTCATCGGGTGGCTCCCTCAAGGTCGAGTCCACCCCAGCCGAGGTCGAGCTCCCACTCGCTTCGAGCTCCTTTGCCGGGCGGCTCCCTCGAGGTAGAGTCCACCCTGACTGAAGTTGAGCTCCTCCTCCTCGAGCCAAGCTCTTTTCAGAGGGGAGGTCCAGCAGCCGGAAGCCATCCCCGTGGCCAAAGCCCATGGTGCTTCGGGAGGTTCAGAGGCAATAGGAAGGGAGCAGCGCCACCTTCCTTAGGTGGCGCACTGCCGCCCAAGGACCATGGAGGGGCACCCTCCCAGGATGCCATCATTACTCCCATTACTGCTTACACCAGATAGGAAAGGGTGCCCCAGCCTAGGCACTGCACCACCCAACCGATCGTCTGTGCCATCCAAAAGAGGAAATCATCCTAGAGGATTCAAATCCAGGGGACGGCTATTCCTTGATCGAGGCCCTGCCAAATTTTTCAAAGTAGGGCGACCAGATGGAAAGTCAGAGCCTGCATCATAACTCCTTATCACGAATGGGGAAGGCACCTGGGTGCACGACATGGAGCACTGCCGAATGTTGACCTTCCAACACCTGCAGAGGGAGAGGAACCTGAGGTAGGTCGCTGAGAGGGTCCATGGCCTAAAAGGAGGTTCAGGAGGTCTTCAAACAAGGTAAGCAAACAAGCAATGATGAGCGATTGGGAGGGCGAGCCAAGGGCAGAGTGTTCTGTGGCTACTGGAGTACCCGTCGGAAGGGTCTCGATGGACACAATCATCACATCTCATGCTCTCCTCCACCACTGCCATTCTCACTCCACTCTTTCTTTCTAAAACTAAAATCTCCTCCTCCGAGCATGGAGTCCGACCAAAGGGGCCCACAGGGGAGGATCTGTTCTCCTAGATCTCCACTGACTTGATCATCGAAGTGCCCCCATCGGGATCCTCGACCTAGGTCTCCTCTGTTCTGTAGGTCTGGGTGCGTGAGCTGGTTCCCGAGCGATGAGGTCGGTACCCGAGGTCATCCCCAAGCTACAGGCCACGGTGGTGTAGGTAGCAACAGATTGGCACACCAGGTAGGGGGGCAGGACACAGTCTGATCCAAGCCAATCCCCATACGTGCAACTCCACCCGAAACATGGTGTTGACACGCACACGGGAGGTCTCCACCAGCCATACGGGAGACCCCCCTCTCACGGGGGCCTGCACAGTCTAGAAAGGGAGCCCCCCGCTCAATCACAACTGCCTCCAGCAGATGTCCAGTTGGCTGTGCTTGCCCAGCAGATGCAGGTTCTGACTGCAGCAGTGTGATAGTTACAGCATCAACACTGATCCCTAGCCACCCACCAATAGCCAAGGACCCTTGCGGCCCAAGTCATCGTACCCCATGATAGCCTGTGATCCTTCGAAGGAAGGCCTTCGCTGCCACGGGCCACGAAAGACCCCCGGGGAAGCCACCAGACCTCAATGATGAGATAGTGGACTGGTTCAGTCGACCGAGAGAGCCAGTTTCTGGCCCTCAAGCAGGTCGCTACTAAGCGTCGTCGATGCCGTCGAGGCAAGGCCCCCCATCGTGACCCCCCTCAGCTATCTTTTTCACGTCCTCCATCGACCTCAACAGAAGGCTCCACCGACGAGGTCATCAAGGCATGGCTGAAAGGCGCCTGAAGGAACAGGAGCACAAGCTGGCGGAACTATCCCGCCAGTTTGCAAACTTGCAGGGCTCCTCCCATGAGCCTGCGGGCCATGATGCCCGTCCCCCTTTCTTCCAAGAAATCCAAGAGGAGTCGATACCGTGTCGGTTCTGCATGCCACAGGTGGATCCCTACGATGGGACCATTGACCCTCTGGATCAACTTGAGAGCTACAAGGCTTTCATGAGAGTCCAAGGGGAAACCGACACCCTCTTCTATATTGCCTTCTTGGCCACTCTCCAAAAGGCAGCTTGAGTATGGTTTACCCACCTCTAGCCCGAAAGCATCGACTCCTTTGCATAGCTGGAAAGGAAGTTTGTGGCCCACTATGATGCCTGCCGGAAGGTGCCATGAGAGGTAGACAGTCTCTTCTCCATCAGGCAACAGGACCACAAACCCTTGCAGGACTATGTGACCCGCTTCAAAGTTGCCACACTGGAGATCTATAACTTGAATGAGCCAGTCGCCATGCTGGTGTTGAAAAGGAGACTCTGGACTTCCCGTCTCACCTACTCCCTGGACAAAAAGCTATTAAAGACATACTCCGACCTCCTCCTCTGCATTTACAAGTACATCCATGCTGAGGAGGTGGACAGTACGAGGAGGGAGCTAGATGGAAAGCTACTAAAGAAGCAACCTTCGGGGGAGACATCTGGGGTGCGGAAGCCCAGACTGGCCACCCCGAACTTCTATCCAGGGCTGAAGCTGAAGAGCGACCCCATCCTAGAAGAAAGATACACAACTCTTCTTGCCCCGAGGACGAAGATCCTCATGAAGATTGAGGGCAAGCATTACTTGCGCTACCCTCCCTCGCTAAGGCCATCCACCAGTCGCAACAAAACGAAATATTGCCAGTTCCACCGTAACCACGGCCATGACACCGAGGAGTGCTGCCACCTAAAGAGAGAAATCGAAGACCTTATAAGAAAGGGCTACCCCAAAAAGTTTGTGGGGGGCAAGACCTCGGCCGAGCCTCAAGTGCTTGCTGCTCTTCTTCTTGTCCCCGCAGTCGACAATCGACCCACCGAGAAGCCTGTGGGAATGATGTGCTTGGGAATAGAGCACGCGGCCAAGAGGGCTCGGGAGGGGGAGAGGTCAGAAAATGTACTCCCATTTATGATGGAGGGGGGATATGGGAGTCAAAATGTAAATAACGATGCCATGATTATCGAGATGACGATTGCTAGGCATCCTATAAAATGGATTATGGTCGATAGTGGAAGTTTGACTGATATCCTGTTTTACGATACTTTTTCCAGGATGAATCTATCCTCTACTTAATTAAAGCCTATACACACTCTCCTTGTCGATTTTACTGGAGACTCTATGGAAGTTGAAGGGGAGATCACTCTCCCCATTACTGCCATGTCACCATCTCGGCAGAGCACTGTTATGATGACCTTCACGATTATTAGGCTCCCTTCGGCCAACATTGTGATCCTTGGCTGACTCGGGCTCAACCTACTCGACACGGTCATCTCCACTAGGCAGCTATTGGTGCAGTTTCCCATCCCTTATGGTGTAGGAGAAATGAGGGGGGCACCTCAGCCAGTCCAACACTATCTTCAAGCTATCCCAGGGGCCAGAAGTTATGAGGACCCCAGCATCGATGACCTTGACCAAAGGGTGCAAGACCCCAGAGGTGGCCCAATCGAATGCCTATTGACGTATCCGCTCGGAACCGACCCGACGAAGATAGTGCAAATTGGGGCCCAGCTGCAAGAAGAGGAGCGGGCCCATCTGTTATAATTCCTCCAGGCAAATACGAACGTGTTCGCTTGGACGGTGGCAAATATGCCTGGGATTCCCCTGACATCATCACTCTAAGTTGAGCATCAACCCGAAGTACTACCTTGTCTGACAAAAGAAGAGATGCTTCATCCCGGAGAGGCAACGGGTGATCAACAAGGAGGTAGAGAAACTCCTCTCAACCGGCTTTGTTCACAAAGTACAGTACCCTAGCTGGCTGGCAAACGTGATCATGGTCAAGAAGAACAACAAAAAGTGAAGGATATGTGTGGACTACATCGACCTCAACTGAGCATGCCCGAAGGATAGCTTCCCATTACTGAAGATCGACTAACTAGTAGACGCTACCTCGAGGCACCACTTGCTCTCCTTGATGGATGTGTTCTCTAGATACAATCAGATCTGGATGCATCTAGAGGACGAGGAGCACACTGCCTTTATCATAGATCAAGGGATGTACTGCTATCAAATGATACTTTTCGACCTGAAGAATGCTGATGCCACATACCAACGGCTGGTCAATCTAGTCTTCAAGGATCAGATCGACCGGAACATGCAAGTTTATGTAGATGAGGTCGTCATGAGCAAGCCGAGATCAGACCATATCGTCGACTTAGAATATGCTTTCTAAAACCTTCACCTACATCAGATGAAGCTGAATCTGGTGAAAGGCACTTTCAGCATGGCGGTAGGGAAGTTCTTGGGCTTCATGGTCCGCCAATTCTTTTAAAAGTCGATCATCTACCATTTCGGACTCCCACACACCATCATCATCGATAACGGATGACAGTTCAACAATTGAGAGTTCGAGGAGTTCTATGCCGACCTCGATATTCATCATCGCTTCACCTTGATGGCTCACCCCCAGATCAATGGAGAAGTCGAGGTGACCAACTGGACCATCCTCTAGGGACTCCGAACTAGGTTGGACCAGGCCAAGGGTAGGTGGGCAGAAGAACTTTCCAGCATCCTTTGGGCCTACCATATAATGCCCCGAATGGCCATGGATAAGATGCTTTTCAATCTCGTCTTCAATGCCGAAGCCGTAGTTTCAGTGGAACTTGGTGTTCCCACGCTACAGGTGGAGCAATATGATGAAGCCAAAAATCAGGCCCGCCTTCTACTCAACTTAGACCTCCTTGAGGAAACAAGCGACAAGGCTCGACTCTGGATGGTGGCCTATCGATAGCAGGTAGCCCGGTACTACAACACATGGGTAAGGCTAAAGACCTTTTGTCCAGGCAATTTAGTGCTGCGGCGGGCCGAAGCCTCTCAACCTTAGGAGTGCGGCAAACTCTTCCCAAACTAGGAAGGCCCCTACAAGGTGGTCGAGGCTCTCCCTCATGGCTCTTATTATCTTGCTGAGCTCGATGGCGCCTGGTTCCCGTGAACTTGGAATGCCAACAACCTTAGGATGTACTACCAATGATGTAAGGTCTCCTATCATTAATAAAAGAATTCATTTTGGTGCAAACTGTCTTTGCCTTGCAAGAATACTGCTGCCCGACCCCAGGTCTGGCAGATCAAGACAGAAAGCTCCTGAAGCCCAGCACTTCAAGCCAGGAAACTCCTAAAGCCTCGCACCTCGAAGCCAGGAAACTTTTGAAGCCCCGTACCTTTAAGCTGGGAAACTCCTGAAGCCTGGCACCTCAAGTCGAAAAACTCTTGAAGCCCTGCACCTCGAAGCCGGAAAACTCTTGAAGCCCCGCACTTCAAGTCGAAAAACTCCTAAAGTCCGCACTTTAAGCCGGGAAACTCCAGAAGCCCCGTACCTTGAAGCTGGGAGACTCCAGAGGCCCCGCACTATATCTATCCAAGTTCTAGCCTGGTGGAGGCACCTTACAGACTCATCGAGTTCAGCCTCTCAGCTCAGTTGCACTCCGGGCACTTGGAGACAGTTTCGCCTGAGGTCACCCGGGCCTCCTTCAAGGAGATGCATGAAGTCCCATTAACTCATTCCCAATGCAGTAGAGATATTTCAATGACCCAAAATCATTCTTCCTAACTACCCTCCATACCCAAAGCTCTGTAGGAAAGAGCCGAAGGACTTGGTGCCTCAAGGCAAGGCACCGTAACAAAAGCATGCACATGGGCAGTCAAAAAGAAAAGAGAAGGAAGGGAGGTTGTTGAAGCAATCAAGAATGCAAAGGAAAATAGAAGAAAAATTATGTGTACAAAAAGGTACTTCATTCAAAGTCAAGAAAAATTTACATCATTTCCGAACCCCCGACAGGCCGGGTGGTCCAACAGTAAGCATGAAAGACAAGAACAAAAAGAAGAAAGGAGGCTCCTATCCTACTCCACCGGCTCCTTCCCGGGACGGCGTTGAGGTAGGGTGGCATCCTCTCAGACCTTTGTCGATGGAGCTGGTTCGATGCAGGCAGTAGGCTCCTCCTTCACTTCGACTATGACCTCGATTGGGCCCCCGCACGGAGCGACTGGGAAGGCAAGCCCCTCCAGGCTAGCTTCGGAAAGAGTCGTGCCGCCCTGGATTGGCATATTTCGTAGCCCTTGACGAATGAGTCTGTGGTCGCCTCCTGGAACTCCTCAGCAAATTTCGTCGAGGCCTTGTAGTTTGGCACTGCCTCGGCGGCCTCCTTCTTTGCGACCTCCATCAAGGCCACCATCTTCATGGCCTTCTCTTTGATTGCCGAAGCCCACTCATGTGCCATCTCTAGCTAGCTCAGAGGGCTTGAGACTGCTCCACCACCTTGGTCGCCTCAGCCTTGAGCTCCTCCGCCTCCCGAGCTGCCTTAGCCTTGAGTTTTTCTGCCTGAACTATCTCTACCTTAAGCTCTTCGGCCCGGTGCTTGACCCGGTCTTTCTCCCAGACCAGGGATGCCTCGAGGTCCTCAATGCACCTCTCGGCATACGCCGCTTCAGCTCGGAGCTCCCTATTCCTCTCCTTAATGGCCTGGGCCCTGTCAATCTTATCCTTAGCCTCAGCCACTGGCGACGCGACCTCCTACTCCTTCAACTCATCCCTTTTGATCCAGTGGGAGTAGCAGTCATGGATAAGAAGGAGGTCCGTCCCGAGCTGCACCAAAAGAGACGTTAGCTATGCAAGAAAATGAATGAATGAATAAGGAGGAAAAAGGCAAGAGGCTTTATTATGAAGAGATGGGGGAAGGTGCCAAGGATGGCATCCGGCAAAGGCCTTTTTTCCCTTTCCCACCGGTCACATGATTGGATGGCAAAGTCCATCATCCACTTGGCTAGGGATCGATCCTGGATCACAGAGGAGTTTGGCACCATCTCGAAGGAAATCCTGTGAGAGTTGGTCTTCTTCCTTGTCAGCATCGTCGCCGTGCCCTCAAGGGTGGCGAAGATGTCTCCAAGCCCCTGTTGGAGCTTGTCGCCAGACTCAACGGTGCCACCGGTGGTCGTTTCCTCCTTTCTTCATCCCCTGTCTCCACCCCGATGACTTCAGGAGGTGGGGCCACAATGGCCACAGTAGTAGCAGTAGCAGCAGGTCGAGCTCACGCGCTCATTTCAGACCCCGGACTGGAGGTGGATCTTGTTGCCTCGACGATTCGGGGTTCGGTTCAGCCATCCTCCCATGTGGGCCGGGGGCTACAACAGGCCCATGCTCTGTGCTGGGCTCATTCCGGGGCCTCTTCGATGGGGACCCTACAGGTCCTGCCGGCATGCTCCTCTTCTGGGAGAGCACGACGAGATGGTCCATTGAAAACTTCATGCATGCGCAAAGAAAAGAAAGAAGGTCAGTCCCGAGCTCGAACAGACCTGCAGAAGAATAAATGAAAGCTTAAGCCAAACTCACCCAACTCCCGGATTGGACTGACCCCGGCCTCGAACAGATTCTGCTCCGTTAGTGGAACCTCAAGGGAAGGGATTTGGTCAGCGACGAGCTGGTCATAGATCTCTCGATCAGCCGCTTCGACCTTAGCATTCCGGTTTGAAGTCTAGTCCGGATCACTCCAGACCCAGTCGACCCCTTCAATGGAGGCAAAGAAATATTTGCTCTTCCATCTTTTGATGGAAGAGGAAAGTTCAAACTTAATGCCCTTCGAGCAAAGAGAGATAAACCACCACCTGTCCTCGATCGGGTGGCATTTTAGGGTGAAGAAGGCCCTGAATAGTGAAAAGCGGGTTACAATCCCGTGGAAGTGGCAGAGGACAATAAAATAAAAGATAGTCCTAACTGTGTTCGGAACCAGCTGAGCCGGGACAAGGCAGTAATTGCTAAGAATAGAGAGGAAAAAAGGATGAAAAGGAAAGCGAAGACCCCCTGCGAGGGATTCCTCATAGAGGGTGATCCAGCCCGGGCCACTGGAGGTGACCCGTTTTCCTGATCATGGAACCGAGAGCCAGATGGAGTCTGGGATGCCAAAGGCCTCCTGAATTATCGACAGGTCTTCTCCGGTCATCACCGAAGTGACGCCACTGGGATCGGTCAAACGGGAAGGCTCGGTGGGAACCTCAGGAATAGGAGGAGGAAGACGAGCCCTAGGCTCTCCTATGACAATCCCAGTCGGGCGAAGCCTTTTACGAACCTTAAGAGAAACTTCCTCCTTCTTATCGAAGGAAGGAGTCCTTGATTGAGAAGGCCTTGCCTCATTAGGATTGCTCGAAGGATGGTGGCTACGACCTGAGGGGGTCATCCTAAGAAAGAACAAGGGAGGAAGAAGAAGAACGAAGTCTGGAGGGGTCCTAGAGATGAACTCTACCTAACTGGAAAGGAGGAAGGACCGAAGAAGACGAATCTGGCAACCTTCAAGGGAAAGGACAGTAGTGGGGAAGAAGGAAAGCTCTGGTCCATCGACGAGCATGAAGAATTTGAAAGAAAAGATGTTTTTAAGAAACCATCCTTCTTTTCAAAATGGCCAGACAGCAATCGTACCCCCTGAACCGTCGCCATTGGATTGGCACCATGTATCGAGATTGGTGAGGAGCGATGCTTTGATTCACCCAAAACCATTTCGAGTTTTGTGTTAGCCATAATGCTTTCTCGGACAAGCTGATGTGTCATCCCCGCATTGCCTTGGAGGTCCGCTCCACAATGTGCCAGTTATCGTGGTATTAATGGTGCCAGATTTCTACCTTTCCACATCAGCTCCGCATTTACTCCCTTCATCCCGAGTGCCGTGCACCAACGAGACTTGGGAGTAGGGGATAAATGATGTGGTAGGATCGCTGACATGGAGCCCCTGTCAGATCCAGTCAGATGCTGCATTGGAAGAAGTTGCCACGTCATACCCCCTCTTTGAGCTCCTTCACCGGGCGGCTCCCTCGAGGTCGAGTCCACCCCGGTCGAAGTAAAGCTCCCGCTCTCTTCGAGCTCCTTCACCGGGCAGCTCCCTCGAGGTTGAGTCCACCTCGGTTGAAGTCGAGCTTTTGCTCTCTTCGAGCTCCTTCGCTGGGCAGCTCCTTCGAGGTCAAGTCCATCCCGGTCGAAGTCGAACTCCTACTCTCTTCAAGCTCCTTCACCAGGCGACTCCCAAAAGGTCGAGTCTACCCCGACCAAAGTAAAGCTCCTGCTCTCTTCAAGCTCCTTCGTCGGGCAGCTTCCTCGAGGTCGAGTCCATATCGGTCAAAGTTGAGCTCGACCTTCACTGGGCGGCTCCCTCGAGGTTGAGTCCATCCCGGGCAAAGTCAAGCTCCCGCTCTCTTCGAGCTCCTTCGCCAGGTGGCTCCCTCGAGATCAAGCCCACCTTGGCTGAAGTCGAGCTCCCGCTCTCTTCGAGCTCCCGCTCTCTTCGAGCTCCTTCATCGGGTGGCTCCCTCAAGGTCGAGTCCATCCCGGCCGAAGTCGAGCTCCTCCTCCTCAAGCCAAGCTCTCTTTAGAGGGGAGGTCCACCAGCCGGAAGCCATCCCCATGGCCAAAGCCCATGGTGCTTCAGGAGGTTCATAGGCAGTAGGAAGGGGGCAGCGCCACCTCCATTGGGTGGTGCACCGCCGCCTAAGGACCACGGAGGGGCACCCCACCAAGATGCCATCATTACTCCCATTGCTGCTTATACCAGATAGGAAAGGGTGCCCCGGCCAAGGCACTGCACCATCCAACTGACCGTCTGCATCACCCAAAAGAGAAAATCATCCCAGAGGATTCAAATCCAGGGGGTGGCTATTCCCTGATCGAGGCCCTGCCAAATTTTCAAAATAGGATGACCAGATGGGAAGTCTGAGCCTGCGACATAACTCTCTATCATGAATGGGGAAGGCACCTTGGTGCACGGCATGGAGCACTACCAAATGTTGACCTTCCGGTGCTTGCAGAGGGGGAGAAACCCGAGGTAGGTCGCTAAGAGGGTCAATGGCCTAAAAGGAGGTTCAGGAGGTCTTCAAACAAGGTAAGAAAATAAGCAACGGTGAGCGATCGGGAGGGCGAGCCAGGGACAGAGCATTCTGAGGCTACCTGAGTACCCATCGGAAGGATCTCGACGGACACAGCCATCACAGCTCGCGCTCTCCTCCACCGTTGCCACTCTCACTCCACTCTTTCTTTCTAAAACTAAAATCTCCTCCTCCGAGCATGGAGTCCGACCAAAGGGGCCCACAGGAGAGGGTTTTTTTTTCTAGATCGCTATTGACTTGATCGTTGAAGTGCCCCCACCAGGATCCCCGACCCGGGTCTCCTCTATTTTGTAGGTCCGGGTGCATGAGCTGGTTCCCGAGCGACGAGGTCGACACCCGAGGTCATCCCCAAGCTACAGGCTACGACGGTGTAGGTGGCAACAGGGGTGTTTGCCGACATGGTACAGACCTTGTCCTTCTGGTGGTGCAGTTCTCCATGGGAGGGGCGGGTGTCGTGTCGCTAAGCCCCGAGCCATGGTGGGACATTTCTATTCCTGGAGGGACTGTCGAAGTGTCACAGGGCATGTGGCCTTAATGAAATACTTCTCTTGGAGGAGGTTCAGGTTTCGTGTTACAAGGGTTGAAGCCCCCGGCTGCACGATCATCGATGTGATGGCATGCTACAAGACCAGGGGCCTGGAGGAGCATACCTTGCATAGAGCATGCGGGTAGCACGTTGCAGAGCTTGAATTTATGGCAAGGCATGCGCCACTCTCAGAGGTTACAGGTGATCGGGAACCTCTTTGTTGTAGTTTGAATTTCTATTGATCCTTCCCTCCTTTGCTGCTGAGGTAGGGAGGAGCCTCGCTTCGGGAGCCCCACCTCAGGAAGCATAAGCATGATCCCAACCGGGAGCTGGCCTCAGATGGAGGGCTCACCCTATGAGCACAACTCCGGCTAGAAGTTGACCTCGGCAAGAGGGCTCGTCTTGGCAGCATGAGCATGATTCCGGCCAGGAGCTGGTCTCAGATGGAGGGCTCATCCCATGAGCACGACCCCTGTTGGGAGTTGACCTCGGTAGGAGGGCTCGCCTTGGCAGCATGAGCATGACCTCGGTCGGGAGCTGGTCTCAAATGGAGGGCTCGTCATATAAGCACGACCCTGGCTAGGAGCTAACCTCGATAGGAGGGCTCACATTGGCAGCATGATCCCGACCCCGGCCAGAGCTGGCCTCAGACGGAGGGCTTGTCTTTTGAGCACAACCCCGATTGGAAGCTGATCTCGGCAGGAGGGCTCATCTTGGCAGCATGAGCACGATCTCAATCGGGAGCTAGCCTTAGATAGAGGGCTTGCCCTATAAGCATGACCCCGACTGGGAGTTGACTTTGGCAGGAGGGCTTACCTTGGTAGGATGAGCACGATCCCAGCCAGGAGCTAGCCTTAGATGGAAGGCTCGCCCTATGAGCATGACCCCGGTTGGGAGCTGACCTCGGCAGGAGGGCTTGCCTTGGCTCTCTATTTGGCCATTGTGTCTAGGTAGCGGATCTCTTGCCAGGGTGACCACCAGTAGGGGCTCCACATCAGCAAATGTGCCACATCACTGGCAATCCCTTGTATAAGGCTACTCGCTCCCTCATTATTCCTCTTTGTTTTGGGTTAACCAAGAGCCTCTATTTTCATTTTTGATATTGTTTAATGCTAGATCAATTTCATCTCGTTATCCATTACTAAGGCCGAGAAATGTTTGATCCATCTCTCAAGTATTCTCTTGTTATATCTAGAGGCCAAGAAAGTTATTGTCCGATTTGGTATTATTATTGCTTCCTATTTGGTATTATTTTATTGTCTCTTTGTGATTATTTTAGAACCATTTCTATTGGATATTTATATTGCCTTTATATCCAATTTGGGATGGTTTTATAGTAGATTGCTCCTCCTCCTTGTGGATGTAGACATATTTATTGAACTGCATAAATTTGTATCTTCTTTATGCTTGTTTATTTATATATGTGTTGTGTTCGATGAAATGCCCGAATGAGAGAAAATATTAAATTGAAAGCGTAAAGCAATCCAATTCGTTGAGCACAACTCCAATAGTTTTCTATCTTTAAAATAATGCTCATGGAGAGCAGATATCTATTTAAACCCACTTTAAAAGCCTGGTGTGAGACTAGTATAAGATGCAGAGCATGTGATTACGTGCATAGAGATTATTTTGGATAATAGCGCATTCCAACTAGAGGATAAATGAATGGCTAATTCTATTGGATTTTAGTTTCTCTCGGTTGGAATGTTAGGAAATTCCTTAAGGATTTATGATGGTTATATAATCTGTAAGTTGTGCTGATGGTAACAACCTAAAACCTCATCCAAAAAAGATAGCTAGATAGTATTATTTGGATTCCTTGGTCTTGTATAAGTATTCAAGATCTTTCTAATGAATAACTGATATGGGATTAAATACACGTCCATATGGATTTTTATATACTTTCTCATTTAAGCCCTAGCATCCTCACCAAGCTAAAGATCCAAACCTATATATCTATTCATAAACACTATAATCAGCTTATGACCAGCTTAATGAACCCGTGCTGCGGTATTGCCTAATCCACATAGATTATAGGCCAGATCTACTTTGATACTATTTGTAACAATCTAGAATCTCATCTAAAAAGACTAGTCAGAAATTATTATTTGAATTCCTTAGCCTTGTATAAGTACCAAAGATCTTCTCGGTGAATAACCGATGTGAGACAAATACACACCCATACAGGTCCTTACATTGATCACATCAAATGATTATAAATTAGAGATTTGCTAGAACACTCCAGTTTTTTTATATTTTAATTATTTTATTTATGTATTTATTTGCTATCGTGACTTATCTAAAAGTTTTGAACATTTTGGCACCTAGGCATATTTTTTATAAAAATTTAAATACATTAGTTTATACAAAATATATATTTATTAGGCATGTAATATTTAGTCATGTGTTAGATTATAGGCATCCATGTAAAAATTTTAAACTATGTCCAATCTCAATAAAAGCAAAAAAGTTGACAATTTTTCTTAAAAAATCTCATAAAAAAGAAGTCCTTCAATTCCAAGTCACCCCATCATTTCCGGTCTCACCCTTAGTAAAAAAAAGTGCTCATGATGTATGCCTCTCTAGCAGTTGGTTCTAGTTTCCATCCGACCCCCCCTCTCTCTCCTTTGCTTTCTCTTATTTATCCTTCTCTCTTCCATCTCTTTGTACCCCCTTCTCCTCTTCAGATACTGGCACAACTACTCTTAGATCTATTGTCAATCAATTTTGGTGATCTCTAGTCCATAACCAACCCTTTCTACCTTCCTTCCCTCCTATCTCTCTCTCTCCCTTTACCTATCTTTCTTCCTCTCTCTTCATCTATTGATGTAGTCACTGGTCAAATCATATTCTTGCTTTCTAGATTGGATTCCAACTATCCCCTTAATAACTATAGAAAATTAATATAAAAAATATTAAATTATATGTTAATTGATATTTAATATTGAAAATTTGATGCTTGCTATGTTTATTTCAGGTAATCAGGTTCGTCATATTCAATTTCATAAATATGCTTATCAAGTACATCTAATCAAATTCAAAAGATGAAGTTTGAGCTCGAGTTCAAATCCAGATGAGAGGAGCGTAGGCTAGGAATGGGCCATGAACCTGCTTGGGCCATGGAATTTAAAATATGCTAAGAAAATTACATATGGAAGGATACCAATGGTATTAATGGAAAAGTCTTAATAGTGCAGTATTAATAGTAAATAATTAATGGCAAGGCATTAATGGTAGTAAAAGTCATGTGGAGAGAAAAAGAGGTGTGCAAGAGCCTTGAAATGGTTGGATGTGGAAGTGGAATTTATTTTAGGGGAACTGGATCGAACATATGGGAGAGCACCGGAGTCCGGCACGTTAGCATAAGGAACGCATGCACAAAAGGTCCATTACTAGTCATTGTGGCATACAAAAAATTTTTGATGCACTCCAACACTCGATCCACATCCTGGGTTGTCATGGTCCACAAACAAAAGGGTATAATCTTTATCCTGGCTTTTGGGAACAGTGCTCTAAGCAAGGGCTATTGCATGATCAAGTAGCCTAAAGTGACCTGGATCTCAATCCAATGGCAAACAGTTTCTCTTAGGTTGTTGAGAAATTCTTTTACGCTATCCAAACCTCCATTTAGGCCATCCGATGATCTAGAAGTAGCTGAGTGCATGATCCAATAGCAGGGAAGCTGTATGTCAATTTAAAATGAATAAGGGGATTTTGAACCAAATTTATTTAGAATTTGAAGCAATAGGTGATTTGACCATTCTTTAGTCCCATATCTAGAGATTATAAAAATCTCCTCTGATGGAGGACAAAAATGAAATGATGGATGGAGAGTTTAAGCAATCTAACCAGCAAGAAAACTTGAGCAATTAATTATCAAATAAATGAGCTAAATTAATCTAAGAAAATAATTTTCATAAGGAGACTAGTTGATCTAAGTTACGATACCTGCAATGTAGATCAAGTTCAAAATAAAGATTAGGATTTTTATGGCAAGGAAATCATCACTACTAGGGCAAGTTAACCTTCAAATAATCAAATCTAATGAAGCTTAGGAAAAGTTTTCCTACCAACAATGATGGCTAAGTATTTGATGGAAGAAGAAGCTCTCAACACTATGGATTTGAGGACTAGAAGGCAAGATTAACACTCCCTACTTTGAGACTTACCTTGGACTTGATCCATGGCATCGAGACATTCATCCTTGACTTGGAGACCTGAGAGAACCTGCAAATAAACTTGGGATTAGGCATGGAAGAAGAATTGGGTTGGAATGGAAACAAGGAAAAGGGAAGAAGAAAGTGGCCGGCTGCCTTGGTGCTTGGAACTTGAGATTGGACCAAACTATGGGGCATCCCACTCTTCACTCCTCGTAATGGCACTCTTCTCTCTCAAACACAAACTTAAAAACTCTCACTCTTTCCTTGGATAAGGATCTACATACTCAAATTAGCAAGAACATTCTCACTCCAAACAAGAATACAAGAGAACTAGAACACAAGAGAAATAACCCTTTCATTAATCATCATAGCATAGAATGAATACAAATGAGAGCTTTGGAGGCCTATTTATAGGCTCCTAAGCTAGGGAATTTCATTCAAGAGTGGAGGGGAGGGGATAAGGATGGCTTAGTTGGCTCCAACAACTCTTAGGTAAGTGGTTCTAACTAGAAACAAATTGCAGGTAGAAAGTTACAACCACTTTGGCATGTGGTATCTAGAAGATCCTAATATGACTTCCAAATGCTGATGTGGAGGCTTAGGTGTCATAAGCTGTGGCATCCCACATGTTAAATTTTGTTGGGGCAGTGGAAGGAATCTTTATGTTCCCCATAAAACTCTTGATGTAGTGTAATTCCTTCTCCCCCAAGGTTGTTTGATGAGTTGTTCCCCCATGTGCTTCAAATCTTGGCATGAATTGAGCTTGGGCTTGGTCTTGAAGAGGCTTGAATGGTTGGTCTTGGACTCGAAGAGGACGCCCTCCATCATGCTTTGGGCTTAAGCCTAATGGGCTTCTTCCATGTATTGGCTTATGAGCTAAATCATGTTTCAAGAAATTTTGGCTTATAAACATGCTTCAAGAAAATTAATGGGCTTTTTCCATGTGTTGGCTTATGAGCCAAATCATGCTTCAAGAGAATTTGGCTTATGAACATGTTTCAAGAAAATTTGTAACTTGCTTCGAAAACTTTATTGACTATAGCTGCAAAAACAATGTGAGTTAATCAAAGTATATATTCTTATTATGGATGTCCCCGTCAGTTCTTCCGGGGTGGAAAGATCTCGACTTCGTCAAGTAGGAATTCATCTAGCTTTGGTAGTACTCTAGGAGGTCAGGATCGATTCTTTGTAAGTCCTCTTGAGTGATCCATGAGTCTTCAGAATCAGGATATCCTTACCAGTGAACCAAGTAGTGCTGATAGTCTTTGTTTCGAGTAGTGATAATCTTGTCATCTAAGATTCGTTCAATCCTATTTCGCCACTTTGAAAATACGGCTAGTGGACACTCAAGGGTTGACTCACTCTTAAAGGAAGAATCAGGTTCGACTGGCTCACTAGGTATCATTGTCGGTTCCTTGTATTCTACTAGATCTGAAATGTTGAAAGTAGAACTGATACCAAAGTCAGATGGTAAATCTAGCACATATTAGATCCAAATTTTCTTATTATTTTGAAAAGGACCTGCACCACGGGCATGTAACCGTTCAGGTTTGGCTTTACCATGACATAGTCTCCTTCCTGAAATTCTTTGACTCTTTTATGTGAGTTAATCATATACTTGTTAATTTCATTGCTCAAATTTTCTTACTAATCATGCTATGCATATGACTCTCGCAATCATGGACACTTATGCATGGGAAGGTCAAATAACAAAACACAAATAACACTAAAACAAAACAAGCTCAAATAGACTTTATTATCTATCAACTAAACTTTATTGTTGGACTAGGAAACAAAAGTTCCTAATTTTCAATATTTCCCTAAATGGCTTTGAAGACTCTGGCACACAACTTCAGGTAAGTGGCAGTGAATCTTAATTTAGTTCGTAACATATGCCATAAAGTCTTAAAAAAATAACTATTAAATATTACTGGAACTTGATCAATGGTATGGTGGATGTCCCAGCTTGGTGAAATAGGAGAGTGCATGTAACATAGTGGTGAATCAGGCTCAGGGCAATTATCAGGGATTACAATTTACATCTTCCATGTCTTCCATTTTCATCTTTCAATTCCTACCATCTCTTCACTTCCAATCCTCATGTGCATGTTCTATAATTTCTCGGGGTTGATCCTTTGGAATTGGTTCTCAGATTTTCTTTGATGGTCAATACCCCATTAGGTGATCCTTCATTAATCTCTAGATTTAAATTTTCAATATTGATTAATTCCGGGTCCTCTATTATCTCCTCGAATTGTTCTTCATGGCTTTGTCCCTGGACTTCATTTTCTTTAAGTTGATTATTCCCGTTGTTGATTTTTTTAGGCTAGGTAATTATTTTATCTTCAAGCAATTATTCTTGTTCATACTCATCCATAAGGTTAGACCCAGCTTCATAAACTTCTTCCTTAAGTTTTTCAACGGGTTTAGGATCTTCTCTTTCTAGCCCTTCATTTAGATAAGATTTTGATTCTATTTCATCTTTAAATTCTTCAATAGGTTTAAGAGATTTTTCCTCTAATTCTTCCATGGGTTTAGTCTCTTCTTCATCTCCCTCATACTTATTGAATTCAGCAATATATTTAAACACAATTTCATCATCTTGTCTTAATTTGTACCATTGGATTGGAAGATTTTGCTTATAAGATTTGCCTATGTACTTTTATCTCAGATTACTCATATATCTCTCCAAGTAATTATTTTATCTTCACTATAATAACTTTTATGCTCAACATGTTCTCAATATGACTTATCATGTTGGTCTAGCTTTAATTTGGCAAATTGACACTTCCTTACTTCCGACATTTCATCAAACTCAAAGTACTGACCCATTTTGTTCTCCCAGTTGACATACACCTCAGGATTTCCATCAAAAGTGGCTGCATAGGGTTGATTACTTTTAAAGACTCTCTCCTCCTGATCTACAAAGCCTTGGCATGGATATCTAAGTTTATACTCAGGGGTGAGATCATGACAATGGGCTCTTGGACCAATGGGATGTGATTTAGGATTAGTACGGGTCAAGTGATCTTTTTCGAGGCTCCCAATTTGATTATTCACTTGTCCTAACTCTTTGTTCACTTGCCCTAATTGTTTAGTTAGGGTAACAAATTTTTCAGTCAGGGTCCTTATAAAGAATTCAAGATTGGGATCCATGGGTAAGTGTAGGACTGTTGGTATAGGGCTTCAGACCAATTTGGATAAGCAGTATAAACCTAGATTCTAGGGCTCCTAGACCTAAAGTTCAAAATACAGGATTTAACTAAATACTAATTAAGGATGCAATTACCCTTTCCATTGGCCAGGTAAGAGGTGGGGTTGCGGGAGGCTCCCCTTGCTTTCACGAGGTCCTAATTAAAAATTGCAAGTCCGCTTAAGGCGTTTGCCATTGGATCTCTAGCCTTAGACACCAATTTCAAGAAGTAAGTACAAACTCAAATAGCACTTTGTCTCATCTTGCACTTGAACCTGACTTATGGGTGTCCCTAGTTTTAGGTTCCTACTCGATTTCAATTATGGCTTAGGTCAATGCAAATGTGGATGATTGTTTTGGACCAAGGAAAGATAATGACCTCCTTCCCTTATGTTATGATTGAATATCCTTAATTGGATTTAGAAATGGATGCACAAACAATCAACTTGCTAACAAGATATCTGGACTAGCACAAATATGTGATTCAAATCCAAATTGAAAAAAAATTAACTTCAAAAATTTAAATTGGAAAATTCAGATTTTGAAGTCTGAATTTCAGAAATCAAATTTTAAAACTTAAATCTCGAATTAGGGTTAAAATTTTTTTTCTAGAAGTTAGAGTTGTTGCAAGATAGTTTCAGCCCTAACAACTTCTAGTCAACTAGTTTCAAAATTCAAAATTTAAAATTATAAATTCCAAAAAAAATTGAAATTTGAATTTGAATTTTTAAATCTCTCAGTGAAGATTCCAGATTCCAAATTTTAAATTTTAGTTCCCGAAATTTGGTTAAGAAATTCATTTTAAAAGCTTGTTGTAAAAGTTGTGACAAGAAAATTTCAGCAGGGAACAACTTTCAACTAACTAGTTTTAAAATTCAAAATTAAAATTTTTAAAATTTTTAAAAATTTGAGATTTAAATTTTAATTGTTATATCTTTGAGTTAAGGCTTCAAATTCTAAAATTTGAATTTTAATTTTCAAGTTTTGGTTAGAAAATTTAAATTTGAAAGCTTGTTGTAGAAGTAGTTACAAGAAGCTTCTAGCCAACAAACCCTTAACCATCTAACATCCAAAATTTGAAATTAAATTCAAAAAAATTCTAAAATTTGAATTTTAATGAGTGAAGATCTCAGATCCAAATCTAAAATTCAGAGAAAAACTTTTTTTGAAATTTTCTAAAATTTAATGGAATAACTAAATGGAGGGAAATTAGAATTGAAACAAGTTGTGAACTAGTTAAGGCAGCAGCTTAAAATGACGAAAATTAAATTAAGAATTTGAAGAAAATATTTTTTTTAAATTTTAGGTCTCAGATACTAACATCCTAAAGTGCAGCAAAAAAATTTTTGGATTTTTTTCCTTTAAATAAAAATACTAAAATTCATGGAAAACTGGGGTTGGTGCTAGTACGGAAATTTCAGCAATCAACAAACCTCCAATTGACTAGATTCAAAATTCAAAATTTAAAATTAAAAATTTTAAAAATTAAAATTTAAATTGAAACTTTCAGATCTTAGAGTTAAGATTTTATATTTCAAATTTTAAAATTTAAATCTCAAATTTTGGATTTGAATTTCGGATTTGAAGGCAAGCAACACACAAAGAGAACAAAAATTCAGCAACTTGACCTACTAGAACCTAAAGCTATAATACCTAAAAATTGATGGGGGATGAAAATGAAATGATGGATGGAGAGTTTAAGCAATCTAACCAGCAAGTAAACTTGAGCAATTAATTATCAAATAAATGAGCTAAATTAATCCAAGAAAAGATTTTTTATAAGGAGACTAGTTGATCTAAGTTACGATACCCGCAATGTAGATCAAGTTCAAAATAAAGATTAGGATCTTCATGGCAAGGAAACCATTACTACTAGGGCAAGTTAACCTTCAAATGATTAGATCTAATGAAGCTTAGGAAGAGTTTTCCTACCAACAATGATGGCTAAGTATTTGATGGAAGAAGAAGCTCTCAACACTCATGGATTTGAGGACTAGAAGGCAAGATTAACACTTCCTGCTTTGAGACTTACCTTGGCCTTGATCCATGGCATGGAGACCTTCATCCTTGACTTGGAGACCTAAGAGAACCTTCAAATAAACTTGGGATTAGGCATGGAAGAAGAATTGGGGTTGGAATGGAAATAAGGAAAAGGAAAGAAGAAGAAAGTGGACGGTGGCCTTGGTGCTTGGAACTTGAGCTTGGACCAAATTATGGGACGTCCCACTCTTCACTCCTTGTAATGGCACTCTTCTCTCTCAAACACAAACTTAAAAACTCTCACTCTTTCCTTGGATAAGGATCTACACACTCAAATTAGCAAGAACATTCTCACTCCAAACAAGAACACAAGAGAACTAGAATACAAGAGAAATAACCCTTTTATTAATCATCATAGCATAGAATGAATACAAATGAGAGCTTTGGGGGCCTATTTATAGGCTCCTAAGCTAGGAATTTCATCCAAGAGTGGAGGGGAAGGGATAAAATGGCTTAGTTGGCTCCAACAACTCTTAAGTAAGTGGTTCTAACTAGAAACAAATTGTAGGTAGAAAGTTACAACCACTTTGACATGTGGCATCTAGAAGATCCTAATGTGTCTTCCAAATATTAATGTGGCTTCCAAATATTAATGTGGAGGCTTAGGTGTCATAAGTTGTGGCATCCCACATGTTAAATATTGTTGGGATAGTGGAAGGAATCTTTATGTTCTCTATAAAACTCTTGATGTAGTGTAATTCCTTTCCCCCAAGGTTGTTTGATGAGTTGTTCCCCCATGTGCTTCAAATCTTGGCATGAATTAGGCTTGGGCTTGATCTTGGACTTGAAGAGGACACCCTCCATCATGCTTTGGGATTGAGCCGAATGGGCTTCTTCTATGTATTGGCTTATGAGCCAAATCATACTTTAAGAAAATTTGGCTTATGAGCATGCTTCAAGAAAATTAATGGGCTTCTTCCATGTGTTGGCTTATGAGCCAAATCATGCTTCAAGAAAATTTGGCTTATGTACATGTTTCAAGAAAATTTGTAACTTGCTTCGAAAACTTTATTGACTATAGCTACAAAAACAAAGTGAGTTAATCAAAGTATATATTCTTATTATGGATGTCCCCATCATCCTCCCTCCTAACACTTACAAAAACACTTACATATCCCCTCTCGAAGATATCTCTCCTCCCACTTTCTTTCACTTTTTCAATACACGAGGAGGAGAGTAAGTTAAGGGAAAAAGAACCTGAGTTTGTCAGGTTCTAGAAAATTCTTTTTTCTATTCTAACTCCAAGTCCTGTTAATAGCTTAGAAGTTAAAATTTTTTTATATCAATAAATTTTATTTTTGAGCAATAAAAATTAGTTTGTTTTTCTTGTAATTTAATTTTTGTAATTCTTTTAATTTTATCAATTAGGATAGTTTAAAATTTTGCATCTTTTCTACTTGTAATTCAATTTCTGCAATCTTTTAATTTTAGTAATTATGTTAGTTTAATTTCCTTGCCTTTTATTTTATTCGTGCAAATCTTTAAATTTTACAATTTAAATTTCAACAACTAGCATAATTTTATTTAATATTTTAAATTGATCTTCAAATCATGTCTAGCTAAACAATCTCCCTAGGGTTGGTGATATAGCTAGACCTTGATTAGAAGTCTTTTTCTTTAAATTCTTTTCATTCTTTTCAATTTTTTTTAGAGTTCTTTCTTCAAGCTTCTTGCCAAGAGACTTGATAGACTATAGTTGGGTTTCAATTCTTTTATAGTTTATGCTTGATTCGGTATAAAAAGGATAATAGGAAGAAGGCTCACAAGTCTTTTTAAATCCTTTTCTCTTCTTCCTTGTAGAAAACTTTGATACATTATTGTTGGGTCAGAGTCCCTTCATAGTCCAAACTTGGATAATACAAGAGAAGCAATTGAAAGGAAGAGTCTCTAATTAGGGTAAAGCAAAATACTTGATGGATCATTGTTAAGTCTCTTCATAATTCATGCTTGTTCATGCATGCTTTGTGCCTTAATCAAGGGACATCATAAGAGAAATCATAAAAAGACTCTCTAAGATTCAAAGATCCTAGATCTTTTAGATTATTTATTTCTGTAATTAATTATTTTATTATCTTAGTAGTAAGTAGACAAGCAACATCTCTTTTTCATCGTTAAAGCTCATCTAAGAAAGAGTTTGAACATGATTCAAATACCTAATTTCTCATGGGATCAACCCATACTCACTGGACATGGTACCTTGCACACCATGCATTCACGATATAATTTAAAACACATCACCCCTCCTCTCCTTAATCTTCTCACTCTAACCTTTTAGTTCACTTTTACTTTTTCTTTCTTGGATATTTCTTTGTTCTATCCAATTATGATCCTTAGTTCTTTGTCTCTTGCCATGATTCAATCTATCTCCCATTCTTGTTCGCTTGATTTAGTGTGGTGACCCTCCCAAGTTCTGCCACTTTTAACCATAGGTCCCCTCCTCTCTCTCCTTAATCTTTTTGATCATTGTTGTAGGCGGTCAAAAAAAACATACTTATTACTATAGCTAGTGATGAGTCAGGATCGTATCCTCAGAGATCAAGAGTAATTATTTCATGAAAAAAATAAAAAAAGAGATAAATATTTAGAGGTTAGAAGATAGATGATGGGTTAATGAAAACTAATTAATATAAATTAAATATGAGATCGAGGGGTTTAAATAATAAAAAGATATCTATGATTTTCCAGGTAATCACAAACTTAAATCATGCATATGTTCTAATTTAAGCAATCAAAATTCATAATTATTTTGGAATCCTTCAAACTCATCTCTAGCATAGGCTATCTTGCCAAGTATGAACCATATCTTATCAAGATCATGGCCCATGCCATAAGTATAGGCTATCTAATAATTAAATTAAAAAAAGACCCTAACAAGATAAGTGGATAAAAATTCTAGAATCAATTATTTATGTTGAGCATGAATTATATCATGCTAGGATCATGATCCATTCTACCTAGATAATTAATTTTAAGGAATCAAATAAAAAGGAGTTTAAAAGAAACTCAAGGATTTATTTAATTGCATAGATAAAAATAAATACAAAACTAAAGTATGGGAACCTGTACTTTCCTACAGACTGTATTTCAGTCGAGCATGGCTCCTGGATACATCTTCCTGAAGATTTGGGCTCTATCACAGCACTTTCTTTTCTGAAGAATTTCTTTTCTTTATTCCTCTCCTTCTCTCTCTCAAAATCTAAACTAATTATAGGAAGAAAAATAAAATAAAATTTATTGGTGGAATTGATGATGCTCTCTAGCTTCCCGGGTGCTTCTTTTATAAAGCTTAGATAGGTTGAATCCTAGTCCAAATTGACCTTTAATCTATTTTGAATTGGTCTTTGAATTGGTGTTCGAATGCTTGGACTTTGTTAAGCTGTTAGACTGTAATCGAAAGGTTGAAATCACGTCCAAATCTCTCTCGAATCAGGTCGACAAAGTTGGGGACCATTGGGTCTCAGTCTCAATTGATTTTGGATCATCCATCAGTGCAGATCATGGCTTGGAATAGGGAGGCGGTCGATTGATGGTGGATGTCAATGACAGGCTTCTTGGAAAGAATGTGATGGTCGAGAGACAGGGATCAATGATGGTCTTCTCCTATGGGTGACACAGCTCTAGTGGCATGATGGTAGGGTGGCTGAATGATGAAGGCAAGGTGGAGGCAAAGTTCTCCGAGGTTGCTCCGATCAAGGATGGTGGTTGATGATGGTAGCAATGGTGAATGACCGATGATGGATCTCAGCAATCGATGATGATGGGTGGCTCAAAGGAAGAAATCAGCAATGTGGAGATGATGCAGAGCATGAGCATGGCCGGCGACGGGCTTTCAGCATCTTTTCCGACCATGGGTGGCTGCGAGAGAATGCTAGTAGGTAGTTGATAGCAATTATGGTGACCGAACGGCATGGAAAGGTGGGAGAACGGTCTTCGACAGCTTCTCCAGCCTTGGATGATGCCTTTGGTGTCTTCTCCGACGGTGGGCGGTGACCGGACAGCGTCTCTAATGGTCGACGGCTCAAAATGACAAAGATGGTCCATGGATAGGCCGGCAACAATGGCTGCCTGTGGACCAATTAACATTTTGTAGACCCAGCAATCGATCCATGATGGATCGACTGCTTTAAAATATGTGTGATTTCTTTAATAGATTTCAAACTTTGATTTTCGAGCCCTTTTGAATTCTGATTTGAGTACCGTTTATGCCATTGGACTCCAGAAATCGAGCTCATTCTATCCATGAACATCTTTTCTACAAAACTTTAATAAAAATTATTAATTTTTAATAAATATAAATTTATTAATATTTATTTTAATTGTTTAATTGGGATAATTAATAGACTTATCACTCTCTCCTCCCTAGTTCTCTTAGAGTAGTTCATTGAGTTGTCCTATCCCTCATTCATGGTCCCCCTTGCCCTCTTTCCTTCTACTTGTTTCCATGGTTCCTAATTTTTCTTCCTCTCCCTCTCTCTCTCTTCCCTTCTCTCCCTTGGTTCTTCTTTTTGAGTGGTATGGGACCTTCCTCTTTCTCTATTTTTCTGGTGTTTTTGAGCTTTGATTATGCTGCACTAGTATGGTTTGTAATGTCAGGTTCATGGTGATGGCAATCTCCCTATCATAACCTTATATTTGTCGGTCCCTTCCCCAATTAGGCCATTCATTTCTCCCCTTCCATACATACTTTTCATCCTCTTTCTCCTTGTCTTGGAGAATTGTCAATCTCCTCACAGTATATGATCATCTTTTCCTGGTAGGATTGCTTTATTGGTATCACTACAACAAAAAAAAGATTATTAGTAACAAAAATTTTAATGACATAAGAAATTTTGTCAACAAAAGTATATATTTAGTGATGAAAATTAGTTTTTGTCATGCTTATAAAGTGAACAATTTCTTTCATGATAAAAATTATTTTTATCATAAAATTATGTCACTAAATATATGTTGCCAATTTTCATGATATGGATGGAATATTTTTTGTAACGATATTTACTATACCATGACAAATTTAATACCACTAATAATTCATAAATTTTGTAACAAAATACCTTGGATAACTAAACATTTATACTTTTGGTGATTTGAATTTTGTGCCACTTATTCTTGTTTCATTTTCAAAAGTTAGAACTTATCTATAACTACTTCTTGTGACAAAAATAATAGCATCACCAAATATTTGGCACTATTTTTCATGATATGGAGAGAATTTTTTGTGATAATATTTACTATACAGTGACAAAATTTAGCATCATTAATAATTTATAAATTTTGTGATGAAATATTTGGATAACTAAAAATCTATACTTTTGGTGACTTGAATTTCGTGCACTTATTCCTATTTCATTTTCAAAAGTTAGAACTTATTTATAACTATTTTTGAGGATAAAAATAATAGCATCATTGAATATCTGGCACAAATTATCATAATATGGAGAATTATTTTTAAACTAATATTTACAATACTGTGATAAAATTTAGTGTCAGAAATAATTTATAAATTTCATATCAAAATATCATAGATAATTAAATATCTATATTTTTGGTGATATGAATTTCGCATCACTTATTTTTATTTTATTTTCAAAAGTTAGAACTTATCTATAATTACTTCTCGTGACAAAAATAATAGTGTCACCAAAAATCTAGCACCAATTTCCATGCTATGGAGGGATTTTTTTTGTGATGATATTTACTATACTATAATAAAATTTAACATCACTAACAATTTATAAATTTTGTAATGAAATATCTTGAATCATTAAATATCTATGTTTTTGGGAACCTGAATTTCACATCACCTATTTTTGTTTCATTTTCAAAAGTTATAATTTATCTATAACTACTTATCATGACAAAATAATAGCATCATCAAATATGTAGTTCTAATTCCCACCATATGGAGGGAATTATTTTATGATGATATTTACTATATCATGACAAAATGTAGCATCATCAATAATTTATAAATTTTGTGACAATTATCTTGAGTCATTAAACATCTATGTTTTTAGAGACTTGAATTTTGTGTCACCGATTATTGTTTCATTTTTAAAAGTTAAAACTTATCTATAAATGTTTCTCGTGACAAAAATAATAGCATTACCAAATATTTGGCACCAATTCCAATTATATGAAGGAAATTTTTTGCGATGATATCTATGATAATGTGACAAAAAATTAAGGTCACTTACAATTCATAAATATCATGACAAGATATCTTGGATCATTAAACTTGTATATTTTTGGTGACTTTGGCATCACCTATTCTTATTTTATTTTTAAAAGTTAAAACTTTTCAATAACTGCTAATATCTGGTGCTA
This sequence comes from Areca catechu, assembly GCA_021397845.1. Classification (NCBI taxonomy): domain Eukaryota; kingdom Viridiplantae; phylum Streptophyta; class Magnoliopsida; order Arecales; family Arecaceae; genus Areca; species Areca catechu. The sequence goes on along the minus strand of CM038053.1, from coordinate 43,241,712 downwards.
ATTTCCATTAAATAGAAGAAATTTTTTTGTGACGATATTTATTATATCGTGACAAATATAGTATCACTAACAATTTGTAATGTTCATAATGAAATATCTTGGATTACTAAACAACTATATTTTTGGTAGCTTGAATCTTGTGTCACCTATTCGTATTTCAATTTTAAAAGTTATAAATTATCCATAACTCTTTATTGTGACAAAAATAATAGCATCGCTAAATATTTGGCATCAATTTTGTTTATATGGAGGGAACCATTTTTGTGATGATATTTCTTATATCATGATAAAATTTAGCATTACTAACAATTCATAACTTTCATGATGAAATATCTTAAATCACTAGGTATCTATATTTTTTATGACCTAAATGTCTCATCACCTATGCTTATTTCATTTTTAGAAACCAGAACTTATCTATAACATCTATTGCCGAGAAAAATAATAACAGTAATAAATATCTAGTGCCAGTTCCCACAAGGGATGTAAATGGGTTGGGTTGGATCGAGTCATGAGTGATCCTAATTTGACTTGATTTTTTGATCGGGTTCTAATATTGGATCCAATCCCAACCGAATATTTGATTAGGTGCAAATGGATTAGGTAAAGTACATGGTGCGAGTCAGATTAAGTTGGATAGACAAGATAGGTTGGGTTAAGTAAGAAACTCATCATGCAAATATTTTAAAATAATTATGACTTTGAAAAGAGGGATTTGGATTAAGATTATATCATATTGGATTTGGGATGGGGCAAACCAATATCCATGCTCGATCCGAATCTGCTTCAGGTACTTTATTAAGAACACATACTCATCTTGAAAAAAGATTATCAAATTGGATATTGTATGACTACATTATAACGTCTCGATGTTTGGTGCCTGATATGACTTTTCAAAGTGGCAAATCTCGCTTCCGACTCTATCAAGCTGAAGCCATAATGGCTAAAGTAGTCCATATCAAATTTGGTAATCATTTTGATACTTAAGCTACAAATAGGTTGGGTTGACTCATGATATGACCCAACCCAACTCGATCTATTTAGATCCAATCTAATCCATTTTAAAAGGATTTGTAGAGCTAAGTTTGATTCTAAAATTGAACATGTTTTATTTTCTTAGTTAATCTCAATTTACTAAATTCGGACCCAACTTGACCTAACGTGGCCTAACTTGTTTGATTTTTCGATCAATTTTAAATCTTTTACTCTAAAACCTGACCTGACTCGCACTCGGTATGGTATTAGGACCCGAACCCGTTTGAGCATTTAAATTATGATTTAAAAATTATATAGGCAATATCTATAACATAAAAATAAATTTAAAATTATTTTTATATTATAATTTATTATAAAAATAGTATTGTTTATTACCAATTTTGTATGATTAATAATAGTTGGATATGTTTAACCCAAAGCTAACTCGAACTCGGAGTCAGGATGGATATGGATTCTAGATAAAATACTCAAAATATATTTGGGTTATAATGGATAATGATATAGCTTGCCCCAAATTTGATGTGATATAATCTTGTTCTAAATTCTTCCTTTCAAAATTATAATTATTTATAATATTTGAATGATAAGTTTTTTTTATTCATGTAAGCTGAACCAATCCTTCTTATCTACTTGATTTAACCCACACATGCCAATTCCTATAAGGGATGCAAATGGGTTGGGTCGGACTGAGTCATGAATGATCCTAATCTAATTTAGTTTTTTGATCGGGTCTTAATATTAAATCTAATCCCAACCCAATATTTGATTAGGTGCAAATGGGTTAGGTAAAGTAGATGGTGCGGGTCTGATTAAGTTGGGTGGACAAGACAGGTTGGGTTAAGTAAGAACTTATCATACAAATATTTTAAAATAATTGTGACTTTGAAAAAGGGGATTTAGATTAAGGTTATATCATATTAGATTTGGGATGGGGCAATCATTATCCGTGCTCTATCCAAATTCGCTTCATGTACTTTATCAGAACACATACTCATCTTGAAACAAGATTATTAAAATTGGATATTGTATGACTACATTATGATCTCTCGATGTTTGATGCTTGATATGACTTTTCAAAGTGGCAAATCTCGCTTCCGACTCTATCAAGCCGAAGCCATAATGGCTAAAGTAGTCTATATCAAATTTGGTGATCATTTTGATACTTAAGCTACAAATAGATAAGGTTGACTCATGATATGATCCCACCCAACTCAACCCATTTAGATCCAATCTGATCAATTTTAAAAGATTTGTAGAGTTAAGTTGGATTCTAAAATTGAACATGTTCTATTTTCTTAGTTGATCTCGGTTTACTAAATTCAGACCTAACTCGACCTGACGTGGCCTAACTTGTTTGATTTTGGATCAATTTTAAATCTTTTACTCTAAAACCCAACCTGACTCAAACTCGGTATGGTATTGGGACTCGAACCCGTTTGAGCATTTAAATTATGGTTTAAAAATTATATAGGTAATATCTATAACAAAAAAATAAATTTAAAATTATTTTTATATTATAATTTATTTTGAAAAATCGAATTGTTTATTATCAATTTTGTATGATTAATAATAGTTGGATATGTTTAACCCAAAGCTGAATCAGACTCGAATTTAGGATGTATATGGATTCTAGATAAAATACTTAAAATAGGTTTGGATTATAATGGATAATATTATAGCTTGCCCAAATTTGATGCGATATAATCTTATTTTAATTCCTCCTTTCAAAATTATAATTATTTATAATATTTGCATGATAAAATTTTTTTATTTGATGTAAGCTATACCAATCCTTCCTATCTGCTTGATCCGATCCATACATCTTGACCCAACTCAATCTACATCCATTACTATCCTTTAACATTTTTTTTTTTTAAGAAAAATAGATTGGAGGATAAAATTTTGGTGTAACTATCCCCGCAGATTCCCGTCCATGTTTGATTCAAAATATTTATAAATGAGTATACCAACCAGAAAACTATTAAATATTTTTAAAAAATTTTGAATTTAATCAAATCATCCATAAATCCTGTCTTGAATTCTATCGATTGATAGCCCGTTCCTTTAACTTATTTAGTAATATCGTATAAGAGAGTTTGTAATCTGAAAATTAAAATTTATAAAAATAATAGGAGAATGCGTGGTTTTGTATTCCAAATGGTTCGTTGATCTGACCCTAAACTTTACTATAACTAATAAAGTTTTATAGGATATTACTCGATAAGTTAAAGGGCATATACATGAACGCCCACCACCACAAAGCCCTGGCCACCGTCTACGCTTCCCGACTCGGCCGCTCCAAGCCTCCCGTCGGATTGAGACTCTTGAGGACAAACTGGGGGAAAACATAAGAACAATCAACGAAGACAAAGGAAAGGCGGAGAAAATCGAAAGGTAAGACCCTTTCCTACGAAGATCGATCATTTTTTAAAATCTTTTAGCGTTTTTTTTTTTTTTTTTTTTTTTTGAGATCTGTGTGGAAGGAGAGCACCTGGGGAGATCGGAGGGGTTTTTTAGGTTCCTGTTGGGTTTTTTTTTCTCGAATGGGATTTTGTGCGAGTTGTGGCAGTGTGAGTTGTTCCCTTAGGTTTTGAGAGCTTAATCATGATATTTTTGTGGGATTTGGGGACTTTTGATCGAAAAGATTCTTCTTTGGTTGCTAACTTTTAAATTTGAGAAATTCTGTTGTCATGATAATATGAATATGATATCAAATCCATGATGTGAGACTTGCACTAGGCTAAGTTCATTTCTGAAAGGTCATATAAATGCATGAACGAGGCCTTTCTCACGCTATTCAACTCCAAGGGCCAAATGCGTCTCATGGTAGCTTGCACCAGCCACCACCACGGAATGAGAAACAAGGGCTCAAGGATCATGTGTTTTTTTTTTTGTTAGGGGGGGGCGGGTCGGGGCGGGGGGTGGTCACACAAGGCTTATGGTTTAACGCCTTTTCCTTTCTGAACATTAGCTTTGTGAGATAGGAGGTGGTCTGATTGTTTTGAAAGGTCGGGTAGGAGGAATCATAGAAACTAATTTTTAATTTTTTGGATTTTTGATATAAAAATAATATTGTTGGTTACTCTTATTGTTATATATTGAAACTTTTAGCTGGTTGTAGTAGTGGTAGTAGTAGTATATATTTACTGATATGGAGAGTGCTGGGTATATTATATTAGTAGGAGGGAATATAATACGGGAAATAATAGAAAGTAAAAAAGACAAAGTAGCGCAAAATGTGAATATTTGGGGTCTAGTTAAAGAAAATATGCAATACAGAAATAGGTAAAACTTTCAATAAGTATTCATAGGATGTGTGAAAACAATGCCTGATAGAGTACGATCAACCCACAAAACTCTACTGCCATCTAAACAGCATTGCTCTATTATGATTTTCTTTCATTTGGTGTTTGTCGCACATATAGAATTCATCCCACTATTTCATAGACTCAACGTGACTTTTTGACTGCCCAACATTTTATTAGATGCTGCTTGTATTCTTCTGGAATTACAAATCAACTTTTAACTATTACAACTCATCAACTATAAATCACAGCTTACAACATATCAATTTCTATCAAGATAAGCTCATGTATGCTATTTGATTAGACTGTAATAGGCACCTCCTTTTTTGAATGTTCAAACATTCAATATATTTTATGTTTCTATATGCTCTCGAGCTTTCTGTAATAGATATTGCCCCACCCCCTGTAATAGGATATTAATGCTAATTAAAGGCATTACTATGCAAAAATCATTTCTTGTTCCTCTATTTGCACTGCAAACATCATCCCATGGATTAAGTGAGTTTGTCTAATTGATTTCTAACATTCTATCAGAAAAATATGCATTTATTGGTATGCTCAATAATATGTGATTGGGCCAGTCGAAATCTATCATTTTTTATTTTTTTCTCTAGATATTTGATATTTATCTGTTGTTCAGTCAAAAGGAATCCATAGGATATATTAAAGGCCTTGAGAATGGTTCAAAACCAACTAGTTATTCTTCATCCAGAAAAGGGACTTCAGAGTTGGAGGCTCTTCAGAGTTGGAGCAGGGGGTGAAATTATCAAGCCAGGAGGGTGTTTCTTGAGAATCTGGTTGGGTTCGAAGCGCCATCAGGGTGGAAACAGTAGCAATCAGTATGAGCCAGGCCTTGCCAAGTTAGGTTGTGACTTTGCTGGCGGTACTCTGTCAGTGGGAAATTGGGAGCTTAGGAGCGAGGTGATGTCAATCCTGTGGGAGAAGAGTGAGGCATGGCGGTGGCTGGTGCGGAGGACCCGTGACTCAAAGCGCTTCTTCTTTGCATTTGCAACGATCTGTGGCATTGTCCCTGGCATCATCGGCTATGGCGTCATGCAGTTCACCAACTCCCGCAACAGCGAACTCGAAGCCCACCTCCGCAAGACTGCCCGCCCCGAGTCTACCGTAATTATTATCCTTTCTTTCTCACCCCTGTCCCCCCAATCCATGCCCCTACCACCCCCCTGCTTTTTTGTATAATTTTCTTCTTGTTTTTATTTAATTTCTAGGCTTTGGTTTTATTTACAATTCATCTAGAAGGAATCCTGAATTCCAGGTTTGTTAATCATGATCATAATTGGAACAAAAATGATCTTAGATTCTTTGGTTGTGCAAACTGGAATTCCCATTTTAATCAGCATAAAAAACTTGTACAATCTGAAGTACTCTTACTCAGTAATTATTTTGATTTTTGATAAAGTTTTTTTCCATTAAAAAAATGATAATGTTTTTTTTTTGTTGTTGTTTATTTCTTTTTTTCTTGCAGTTGGCTGTTAGATATTTGGCAAGTAAGCCATTTCTAGTTTTCCACCATTTTCCATCCATGAGAGTTTGTTGTTCTATATGGATGCATTTTGGCTGCCACTTATTCTTACCTTGATCCTATCAACTGAGAATCTAGAACCAAATTCGACCAAAAAAACTCTTGTATTGGGTCTAAGTTTGTTTCTTATGATTTATGATCCGGCTTTGATGCTGTTCATTTTGGCTAATGCTAGTAGGCTCTGCTGAAGAAATTATGAATATAGAAATCTTGCTAAAAGCTTTATACTTGATCTGCATGATGACTTGAAGAGCTGAAATTATTGGCTTCTCAAATGTTTGCCATTTTCATCTGTCTATATTGCTATCTGTTATCAATAATTGCAAATATGAGAATTTTTGCGAGATCTAATTCTTGTTTTAAGAGAGAGGGAGGGAAAATTCACCCAAGATAAATTTCAGATTGAAATATTTGGGGATGAGCCATCCACACAACCTAGAAGCATCCTCAAGGAGAGTAGGGTTGTGACCTGATGGACATTGTCCTGTTCTTAAGAGCAGAGATCTGATCATGAATCTATTATTAACTTCTTCCAATTAATAGGCTGACAATACCACATTTGCTTCATTTCATATTATCTTTTGTTATGAGAGGAAAGAATAATATAAAAACAAATGGTTACATAATTCTTCCCTACTTTAGGCCGCAGCTTACAATGTGTATATTGTAATATTGGTTAAATCAGTCATAGTTCTCAATGATTTGTATGCAATTGCTTTCTTTTTTCTTGTTTATTTTCTGCCCTAACATTCTTAGACCATGATTTTGCATTTTATATGTGAACTTTTAAGCCCAAAAATTCTTCCTGTGCAACGCTTATTAGACTGTATTTGCTAATTTTGAGAAGCATTAATCTAGACAAGTCTTTAATTGAATACTTCCTCATTAGGTGTCTACCTATTAAAGACATGCCATTAACATGTTCTTATAGTTGGCCTGCCGAGATTGGTCTTTCTAATCAGGTAGAAAGGAAGGATTACTTTCCAATGGAACTCCATGCTAAATGAGTACGTATTTTAATCCAAAACTTGAGCACCAATTAAACTAAGCATTAACATGTTCTATTTGTTCAAATGGAGGTAAGCATTTTGTTGGTTATATGTAACCTTGATAATGAGGTTATGTGGCAACTTGAACTGAAGCAATACTATATAATATTTTTAATATTATATTCTGTTAACTAGATTAGTTAATGAATATGCTGATTATTATAGGTATTGCTATCTATATCTGGACCATGCAGCCAAGTGAAGCAAGCAGCCACTCAACCATTTTTCAAATGCCTAAATGGAAACCACTTAACATTCAAATAAGTACTTTTAAAATGGTTAGTTAGCATATAGTTGTTCAAGCAGCAGATTAATGTTCAAAAAGGCTTCTTACTTTTCTTTTGTTTTCTTTTTCTTTTTGTTTTCTTTTTCTTTTTGTTTTCAATAGTGTGGACATACTAAAAAGCAAAATTACTTGTGGGCAACTAGCTGCCTTAGGCTTGTAGAATGAAGGTCAGACATGTTTAATCATTATAGTCCTTAGCATGATTCCATTATAGCGTGATTCCACTTGCTGTCTGTAATTTCATTCTTCTGTTTTTATCGCTAACTACATGCCTAAATCTCAAGTATTTTTTTATAAAATTTCTGTTATTAAATTATGATTGTTTGGAATTTTTTATCAGATGATGGGACAAGTTAACCGGGAGTGGCTAGCAGAATATCTTGGAGAGCTGCAACGCAAAGAGGACACTAATGATCGGTATTTAGCTGCTTTGAGAGGAGAGGTGCTGACTAGAAATGCTCAGGCTACTGTTCAATCACTTCCCAAACAAGCCAGTGAGGAAACCAGTAAAGAAAAGTAGTAGGTAGGAAGTTGTCCTAAGCGATCGCTTTGATATTTCGATACTCTGTATAAACATTATGGATATGCTTGGTTGATAGGATCCAGAATTGGCCAGTATTGAAAAACCGATAGTTGCAATGATTTGCAGGAGTTGAGTATTTTGTATTAAGTCTCATTGATCTATGTTCTTCAACAAAGATTTTATTAGGTCCCAACTTGGTTCATAGTTGTTTTGGTGTTCATGTTTTTATTCTTTAATACATACTTGTGAGTAAATAATTGCAGACTAGAGATGCAGTCAGCACATCAAGCATTTCATGTATCTCAATATTTGATGTTTGGCCGGTACTAACCGGTCTGATGTGTGCTTTCTTCTTGGAATTGCTTAAAATTGCTATGTAGTTTCCCTTGCAACTTCTTGTGATTTAGGCAGTCATCCACAAAGATGTGTGTTGTGACTTGTGAAGCACAATTGAACGGTATGAACAACTTTCACTACTGTCTTTGAAGTGTAAATGCTTTTTATGCTTGCATGACATCTTTCAATTCAATATCATCTTTCTGCAATGACTAGACATGGTTATATAATTCATGGATCTGTATTGTGGTTCCTCTTCGACTATTTGCTGATCACCTTTCCGTGGCCAGGTGCTTCGGCCTCTGGTTTTGTGGGCTCCACCCTTCCCTCTTTGCCGATACCGAAGGCTTGACCATTGGGTTTCCCCTCAGAGCCCCACATCGAAGAAAGGAGAAAATTTTCAGACCCCAACAAATAAAGCAATCCCACTCATCTCTTACTTCAGGAGATTCTTTCCCTTTTCTCCATCCTTTTAATAAAACATCTCCCTCCTGCCATTCTAGATTCTTTTCAGGTCCCTTGGCTTCAAAGTCCCTCCCTATTCCATGAAACTTCTTCCATCCGGTGCCATTAGCTGCTTCCCTTGGTTTGTTTTGCATGGCTAACGGTGAATGCAGGAGCTCTGATACCTCGGTCTCTCCGTGCGAGCTGCACCTGTTAATTCTTTTCTGCTTCCTCCTCCTTGTTCATGTCACCGGAGAACAGCAAGGCGATGTGGTAACGGAGGACCAAAGGAAGTCCAATAATGATTGTGGGACTTCAAATATAGAGTCCTCTCGTGGCACTCAAGAGTCTAGAGATGCAGGTAGCAACAATTTACACAGGAGCTGTCCGCACCTTCATGGCTCGGTAAGAGAAGTCTTCAACAACACTAAACATGAAGTGCCAAGTGGTCCAAACCCAATATCTAATAGGTAAACGGTATTTCAGGTGATCCCAGCTTATTTATGTGCATGACCTGATGACTAATGAGAGTGCTAGTTTTTTAGTGCTTTGTTGTTTTCCATTGCTTTTCTACAATGGTTTTGCTTGTTGGGAAGTGAATAGCTTTTCAAATGGCCACATGATGATGGGGCCTTTTGGAAAGGGATTTTCTCCCTGGTTGTTGTTGGTTGAAGTCATAAATTCATAATTGTTGTTCGGAAATGTTGATATTGATGATTTGTTGCTGATATGTAAGTTCGGAAATGGGAAGAAGAGGGAGATGAGAAAGAGAAATCGAGGTTTGGTGGGGTGGCAGCACTGGTGGGTTTCAAAGTTCAGCTCGTTTCGGCTTTTTACTTGCATGAGACTCCTTGTATTTATCAAAAGGAGAACAGGCCCGGTGCTTCGGTTTTTCGAGGAAAGGCAAGCAGGGGACGGGAGGGGAGAGTGCATCCAAGGCGGCCGTGATGATTCGCTTTAATATGGGAAGTTCCATTTATAGCCTTACCTTCTGACTGCCAATCTACCATTCGGTGAATCCCACCTGTCATGGAGTTGCCTCCAGTTTTCTATGTAAGTGGAATATTAATTGCATTGTCTCCTACTAAATGGTTTGAGTCATTTAAGTTGTGAATTGATTCGGCATGTTTTATGGTGTTATGATTTCCACAATGATTAATGAAAGTGATTAGGCTAGTCTAATCTTTTTCAAAAAAAAAAAAAAAAAAAAAAGAATTTTGAATTTGCTAAGTTGAATAGAGTTGTAACATTTTTTTTTTTTTTAAAAAAAAAAAAAAAAGGGGGGTTGGGGAGGGGGGAGGAGTTATCCCGAGCATGGCCACCCCCAGACGGTCCCCCAGCCAGGAAATGTTCGATACACGGCGCATATTAATTTTCGCAGCCATTTTCTATCCGAAGGTGAGTACGTCAACCTGACTACCACTGGCATGGTCGAGTGAACGGGATTTATTATATATATTCTTAACTTTTTCACTACCACCGGTCAACAGGGATTCCAGGATTATTTTATTAATTTTTTTTTTTTTATTCTCGAATTTTTTAGTCGAAAATGTTCAAAATGAAACTTGAACTCCTGCTAGCTGGTTGTGAGGAAAGTCTTACAACCAGCTGTGCCACGCATCAGTGGCGAATTGTAACACCTTCGATGTAAGGCCAAGGAATATGGCAATTCGTAAGGTAACAACCTGTCAAATAAAATAAATACAACCAAACCAATAATAATCGAATAATATTAGGAGGATAATAATTATAATTTTCAAAACTCTAATTTTTTCTTAAATTTAAATTGCCCATACACCAATTCCTGGAACATTCACAAATTACATGTTTAGGCCAAATTATAATTCAACTAACATAATCATTTTATAAAGTCTCGATTGATTCATATGGTTCTACAAAAACACCGACGGAGGGTTCGAACAAAATTATGAAGACTGATTAAAGGAAATTCTTTGTACATCATTTTTGGTTAAAATAATATACTACTTCACCTAATTGGACCATGTAGCCCTTACTTTTTAATATGTTTTTAAGACTTGCAGTTTTATTTTTTGTTTAAATTTTGAAAAATAAAAATATCCCTTCCCTTTTTTAAAAAAAAAATTATGATACCATGCGGCTATAATATGGCATCCTATAGATAAATTATGACATCTTATGAACAGAAAATCATAGTAACCAACAGGAAGTCATTCAAAGAGAAGGGATATTTCATCATTTAAAAATTTTAAAAATTTTGATGATGAAAATGATCTCTCATGACTTTCAGAAGAAAAAATATAACATAGAAGTTATAATTTGATGATAGGATATCATAATTTGGTCACGGTATACTATAATTTTTTCAGCAGGAATGACATTTTTGTCATTCAAATTCTCAAATAAAAAAGTAGAGCTACAAATATTAAATGCACGTTGAAAAGTAGAAACTTACATGATCAAATCAAATAGAGTGGTGCTTTTTTCTCTGAAAGGAATGGTGTATAAAAAATTTCTCTTCAACTAAATTTAGGGCTTCACTATAATCCCATAATTGATCCTTACCCATGTCTTCCTATGTCTAGGACTCTATAAGAAATGCACAAACCAAAGAGCTAGTTAACAGCCTAGTAGGTAGCCAAAATCATATCCAAAGAATCAAGCAAGTACAACAAAATCAACTAGAACAATGATAAGTGAACGATACAAAATAAGTATATCCTAGGTCTGGCCTGTTTTTTGGGCTAAGTTTGCTGGTTGCTTCCTCTCTGGCTATTGTAGCCTGCAAGGTCTCATGCTGGGCTTCTTCTGGGATTGAATCGAGGCACTACACCTCAATATTCAAAACACATAGGACCAAGAAATAGGAGAAGGTTAATACATCATGTAAGATTGAGTAAGGCAATGAGTTAGTAGGAAATATTGCAGAACTTGATTAAACCTATTAACCCTTGAGGAGCCATGAAGCTTTGTAGTGGTCTTGGACTTTGCAATAAGGCAGCGGGTGTTGCCTGCTTTGTGAGTAGAAATACAGCAAGTGATGTGTGCATTGTGTGTTGGATTTGGTGCACTTCCATGTATAGGGGCCAGTTCCAAAATCAGCTAGAGGTGGGGTAAGATATTTTATCACCTTCATTGATGATTACTCAAGGAAGGTATGGCTTTATCTGATGAGAAAAAAATCAGAGGTGTTTGCCCAATTCAAGGCCTGGAGAGCTGAGATAGAAAAGGAGACAGGAAGACAGGTGAAGTGCCTTCGGTCTGACAATGGAGGGAAGTACTCAAGTAAAGAGTTCAGGAGTTACTATGAGGAGAATGGGATCAAACGCCATTACACAGCAAGAATGACCCCTCAACAAAATGGTGTTGCGGAAAGGATGAACCGAACACTGTTGGAGAAGGCTAGAAGTATGAGGCTGCAAACATCACTCTCGATAACCTTTTGGGGTGATGCTATAACCATTTCATGTTTTCTTGTTAATAGATTCCCTCACTATAAGCTGAATGGAGGATTCCCAGAAGAGGTTTGGAGTGGAAGAAGGTGGAGCTTGGCCACTTCAAAGTTTTTGGTTGTCTGACCTATGCATATGTGGAGGCAACCAAGAGAAGCAAATTGGATCCTAAATCAAAGAAGATGATCTTCATCGGGTATCCCGAGTAGTCAAAGGTTATCTACTGTGGGATGCTCAGTCTCGGAGGATAGTAATCAGCAGAGATGTCATTTTTTATGAGAGGAGCATCTTGGAGAGACCGGGGAGTACAGATGGAGGTACGCTACAAAGGTGAATTGCAGTGATCATCCTTTACAGGTGGGAGATAGGCCTTCTACTTCTACTGGCAAGGGTGTTTCAGTTGAGGTGGAGTTAGGCAGGAGATATTCTCTAGTAGTGAAGGATCAGCAAGGAGAGCTTGCTATACATATAGAGGTACAGGAAGAGCCACACTTGACAGACTTGCAGGACAGTACAAGGGGAGTGACATTACATAAACCTCAACGCACGATCCGAAAGCCGGCACGGTATAGCATGGATGAGACTATTTTTTATGCTCTCATCTCTATCAATGGAGATCCAAAAATATTCAAGGAGGCCATGGAAAGTCCTGATAAAGAATCATGGATACAAGGCATGATAGAAGAGATGAAATCTCTCAGAAAGAATAAAACATGGCAGCTGGTGGATCTACCTGAAGATACTCGGGCACTTGGCTCAAAATGGATGTTCACAAAGAAGATAGTACCTTCAGAACAAGGTGGAGTAAGGAACAAGACAAGGCTAGTAGCAAAATGATACTCACAAAGGGAAGGAGTTGACTACATAGAGGTGTTTTCTCCTGTGGTACGCCATACTTCAATTCGGGTGTTGCTGTCATTAGTAGTAAAATATGATATGGAATTGGAATAGATGGACGTGAAAACAACTTTCCTACATGGAAACCTGGAGGAGAAAATCTACATGAAACAACCTGAGAGCTTCATAGAGATCGGACAGGAGGATAGGGTATGCTACTCCAGAGGTCACTGTACGGTCTGAAGCAGTCACCTCGTCAGTGGTATCATAAATTTGATTTATTTGTTTTGAGCCTTGGATTTCTCAGATGTGAACATGACTGTTATGTATATGTGAAGGATGTGGATGAGAATAATGCTCTGTATTTACTTCTGTATATGGATGACATGCTGATAGCTAGCAGAAGTATGAAGGCTGTGAAAGAGCTGAAGAGAGCATTATCTACTGAATTTGAGATGAAAGATTTGGATCCAGCACAGAAAATCCTTGGAATGGAGATTTGTAGGGATAGAAGCAAAGGAATACTCCATTTATCATAAGGAGAATATATCAAGAAAGTACTTGAAAGGTTTGGGATGGAGAAAGCCAAATCAACAGAGACACCATTACTAGGGCACATCTCTCTTTCTAAGATTCAAAACCCCCAGATAGATGAAGAGAGAGTACATGGAGAGAGTTCCATATGCAAATGCAGTGGGCAGTGTTATGTATGGTATGATATGTTGCAGGCCAGACATAGCATATATTGTAAACCAGGTGAGCAGGAACATGTCTAATCCTGGGAAGGAACACTGAAGGCATTGAAGTGGATCTTGAGATATCTACAAGGAACTCAGAAATATGGACTGGTATTTGGTAGGCAGCTAGGAGAACAAGAGATGAACCTCAGGGAGATATATGGAGGTTCGGGTCATTTGGAAGGGTTTATGGATGCAAGCTATAAAGGTGATATTGATACAAGAAGGTCTACTACTTGGTATCTCTTCAGCATGTATGGTAGGCCAGTTTCTTGGAGATCAACCCTTTAACCTATCACTGCTCTATCTACAACAAAAGCTGAGTACATAGGTATTACAGAGGTTGCAAATGAACCACCATGGCTTATAAGGCTCATTGCTGAAATGGGTGTGAAGCAAAGTATGGTGGTCCTGTACAATGATAGTCAGAGTGCCCTATAGCTGACTCAGAACCTAGTCTATCATGCATGCACAAAGCATATAGACGTGAGATACCACTGGATTCGAGAGCTGGTGGAGGATGGTGTACTTGAGAGTATACGAATGGTTTTCGTCTTCTCGGTAGCAGTGTATGCAAGCCAAGTAGAGATACATAAGAAGTATATAACACATGGCTTCAGGCAAATGTGCAATCCTTATGGGATATCCTTTTCCGAGGACAATGAAGAAGCCCTGGATGCAAAGTTCTAGCACTAGCAACCGAAAAGACAGAGACCAGCAGAAGACCCTTGGAAATATATAGCAAAATGTCTCAAAGGGAAGAACCACAATTGCCACACACGAGGCTAAAGCATATAGATAGCCAGTTATCAAACCATGCATGCCGAATTTGTATGAAACCTTTTAGTTGTTACGAAGGCTGAGGTTATAAAGCAGATTCCTCGAGATAATAATAGATCAAACCAGCAAATAACCCGTGCCAAAATGGACATGATACCCCACGCCAAAGGAGACAAAGCACATTACAAGAGTACCGAAGATATCCCACAATCCTGGCATGTTCCAGTAATCAGTCACCTTGCCCATGTTGAGCAATTTGCCTGTGATCGTAATGGCGAAGGGTTGGCCATAGGGAAGGAACTATCACCTAACAGGACTTGTTTAGATGACAAGTCGGCAACCTGGTTATGTTCTTGATAAACATGATGAGAAGTAGAACAGGTAGAAAACATATGAATCATGGCCAGGAGGTCTGCCACTTTACAAGAAGGATTTGTTATCCAAATGGATTAACGGTGGAGGAGACTCTTTTCACCATTATTTTCCTATCTGGATAAAGTCGAACCATTGTCCTTAAATCCAACCAAGCTGCAGCAAGTTCGACATATGATACAGAACAAAGGGGCATGCACTTATCCTAAGCAAATAGAAGAGTGCCATGGGCATCTCTAATTATAAATGCAGCACCAGCTCCACGAGGCTACACGTACGGAGGCATCAAAATTTAACAACGAGTTTTCGAAGGGAGGAGGAGGCAGCCAATTCCAAAAGTTTGGTCAAAGGAAAATATGCCATGGCACGTGAGAGCTGCCCCAGTTGTTTGAGTGGGAGTTTTGTTCAAAAGCTTCTTGGATTTCCTGCATATAAAGAGACAACTTGAGAACCGATAGGGGAAGTAGAATGCTGCTGAAAAATTCGTTCATTACAGGAGTTCCAAATCATCTAGGTCATGTAACTCATCACCACTTCCATCCTATTCTCCACCTGGGCATGAGTTAGCAGCGCAACCGATGCCAGCAAAGAATTAGGACGGGAATGCAGCTCAAAAATCGATGACAAGGTGAGTCCGATATTACCGAGAAATGGACATAACACTATAACATGCCCTGAATTCCCCCCCCCCCACTGTGTTTTGGCAAAGATCACGATAAATCAAGGAATCTGGTAGAATACCCCTTTGATTTGAAGAAGCTTAACATTTACCATGCCATCCAACCTCTTTCTTTTTTATGGGTTGGAAAAGTAGTTCATAGCATGATGGACGGTAGTGTCCTGTTCATACATTTTTTTTTATAATTTTCAATGCTATACTTTAGTTCTTGTATGAATGAATAAAAAAATATACATATTAACGTGCATGTGGACTTCAAAATGTAATATTTTCATTATAAGCATGCTCGAGCTTCATGCAATCACCGAGTAAAATATTTAGCATATATTAAGTGATAATTGCTGAGATAATATATAGAAGCTATGGCAACATAGATGGGTTTGTTTCTGGGTGCATGGATGTCCTTCTATCAGCAACCAATCTCAGAAAATTGATTGGAGTTGGCAGCGACAGGGGGATGAAGTACTCAGCCTTTAGCAGTAATACAACCTTGGTGCACAGATTTCTTCCGAGAGATCAAACATCCATCACTTGCTCTAGATCTATACCAGGTCTGAAACTTCTTGTTTGGGACCTCAAACTAGAGTGGAATAATCCCTGGGACTCCTGGTCGAACTCTAAATAGAGAGAACATGGGGCAGCTCTAAATCTACTTGCGCTAGGGATTCTTATTTTGACTAGGAATTCTAGCACCGGTATTTCACCTTCTCCAACACCTCTCAAACCTTTCATATATATTTCAGATTTGATCCACCTCCTATTAGGATTTTGAATTAGTGGGGAAAACAACCCAGAACAACCTAGGTTGACCTGGAATAGGAGAAACAATGGGTGGCACTAAGAAATTTTAGGTGCTAATGGGTTCCTACTTTGACCAGGAATCCTAGCACCAAGGATCTTTTTCCTTCTTCTACTAGGACATGGTGGCTAAGGCTTTTTCCCTGGTAGGGATAGCAACTAGACAAACAGAGGGAGGAAGAGAGAGGATAGAGGGAGAAAGGGATCTTCAATTATACATAGCTTAAATTAGTCCCATATACAAGATATATATATATATATATAAGTCACATTAACCTAATCCTAAAAACTCTCCTTGGCTAACTTGATGTATAATTGAGTTTTCTAAGCCCAAGTGTACCCTTGACTCAGTCCAGTCACACATACCTAGGATTCATAACCAGTCCAATACAAGTTAGCCCCTTGAGACTTAAGTCCTTGGAACCTCAAGATCTAAAAGGATGATAGCTTTTCACCCTAGAGTCCAAACTAGACCTAAAAATCCATGATAACCTCATGAACATTTGACCTTGACCTTAGCTTTAGTCCCTTGAGCCTCAGGAGCACCACATGATGCCCAACAATCTCCACCTTGGTGCTCCAAAGCCTTAGCCAACTTTATCCTATCCGTCAGCTACATTAGTGCCATATACTTGTAAAAACTGTCACACGAGAGAACCTTCATTAGTGTATTTGCTGGATTCTCCTTGGTGCATACTTTCACCAGCTTCACCTCACCTCCTCCACGAGCTCATGGTAGACAGAGTTCTATGCAAGTAGGAGTGCACTCTGACTATTGCAATGCACCCTGATAGTTTCCTGTTTGAAGCCCATCTCCAACATCAAGCCCTTCAGTCATAAAGCCTCCTTTGCTGCTCCATAATGCCGATATACTCCATCTCAGTAGTCGATAGGGCCGTGATGGGCTACAAGTACGGTCTCCACAAAATGAGATCTCCAATGAGACTGATACAAATCCTGTCGTCAAACATTGGGTATCCAAATCTATACCAAAATTGTAACCACAAACCTTCCTATCAGCCCCTGAGCCTCTTTGGATGTGTTGGAGAGTGCTCAACACCTCCTCATTATTATAGCAGATGCCAACTCCAACTGTGCCCACTAAGTACCTGAAGATCTCCTTTAGGGCTCACTAGTTCTCCCAGCCAGGATGCACCATGAACATAATAACTTGGCTCACTGCATGGATAATATCCAGCCTACAACAAACCATGGCATATATAAGGCTTCCCACACTAGAGGCATACGCACTCTCTCCATCTCTTAAGCCTCCATCTCAGTCTGTGGTGATATAGTCTTTGAGAGTCTGAAGTGCCCGGCAAGTGGTAGCTCTGCTGGTTTTGCTTCTTTTATCCCGAACCTCTCTAAGACCTTCTTTGTATAATCATCCTGAGATAAATGTATTACCTTCTTGACTTGGTCTCTAAAGATTTCCATCCCTAGGATCTTCCTCATTGGCCCCAAATCTTTTATCTCGAACTTCCAAGATAAGGCAGCCTTCAATTCCTGCACAATCTTCCTATCTTGCATGCTATCAGCATATCATCCATATACAAGAGTAGGTAGACCTAAAATCCATCCTCCAAAGACTTCACATACACACAAGAGTCATGATCATACCTGAAAATTTGTGAGCTAATGCAATTCTCTAACATTCAGTCATCATGGAAATAGTGTTAAATTAAAAAAAAAATCATGTTAAATTTTGTTTATCAAAAATTTTTCACATACCTTCTAACATTTTGAATTGTAGAGAATCTAATGCTTAATGATACAACCTAAAGTGGGCTATCCAGCATGGCACTGACAAATCCATGATAGCCCAACATGTGTTTTAGATGGAGGGCGATGGAACAATTGCATGACATCTATCACCTGGTCTTTTATGATCATGCTGGAGGAGTTCTAGAGTCTTCCATCTGTAAGACAATAAGTGGCCCTAGCTACATGCTCCTTTATTAAGCAAGATCTACAATCTCAACAATTTTAGAATATGCATGCTGTTATTTTCTAATAAACGGGGCATGTCCCAAAGGCTACAGGTAACCGTCTTCAATTATAAAACCTTTTTCTTGGACCTTCCAGGTAAAAGAGGACTACCTTGCTTGCTTCCTTCCAAGGATGGACTTCATACACACTAGAATCTTGCTCCTTTAAAGAGTTACCTTCCTCCATTCTCCACTCCCTAGCTCTTCATCGCCACCAGCCTTTCATCACTTATGCTTTCTATTCTCTCTTCATCTATTGCTTAGTTCTCTTATATGTTCTTCTATGGAAGATTGATTTAGATATCAAAAGGTCCACCATTGGGCAACCCCCTAGTAAGAAGACTATCCTATCTTTGATAATTTTGCAGGATTGTTCTTGAAGGAACGATTGAAGATCCTACATTGGCACCCAACCTCAAAGATTTCTACTAACTGGCTTGTGATCACCACCTCTTCCAATTTTAGTTTAGTGGCCTAAGCCAGTTCAACTCTCTGGTGGCAACAGATTATGCTAGATAAAGGACTTTTGCCTGTATTTGAGGTCTTGAGCTTTCTTTGTCTATTTTTTAAGTATGAAGAGCAAGAAGGCCCCAACGGTATGATAAGTATATAAATCTAGCCATAGAAGCATTAATTTATAAATCGAATTATGTTTATTTTTTAGAATAGATATTTTTTTCTTGTATTTTGTAGGAAAGAGGTGCACCATAACAAACAGCCCGATCTACAAGCTTAAAGGATACAAATTAAAGTCCAAATAATAAACTATTATAGCCTAACACCCATTTTAAAGGTGGTCCAAAAAAGTCCACATGCTACCAGTCTACCATGGATCAGTAGCTTGGTCTATAAGAAGCCTTCATGTTGTTTACTAATAAACTTAAAAGAGATTTGAGACCAGATTTGTCAATGAATTTAAAGGAGATTTGTATCCAAATTTATGAATGAATTAGAAATAGAATTATAGCTAGATTCATCCAAAATTTAAATTTCTTGTTTTTTTTAGTCCCACATCGAAAGAATGTAAACAATCATCTTTTCTTGACACCTATAAAAAGGCCAGTTACTCCATGGAAAAAGCACTTTCCACTTTCTTCAACCCTTCCAACATAAGAGAGGGAGAGGGAGCTGAGAGAAAAAGAGCCTCTATCAGGTTCTAAATTTTTTTTATTTTTTTAAACTCTAAATCTTGTTAATGGCTTAGGAGTTAAATATTTTTGTAATTAACTTTTTTTAGCAATAATATTTTATTCTTCTTGTTTCAAATATTTTTCTTGTAATTTTTAATTTCAGCACTATGATGGTTTAAATTCTTGTAATTTATTTTTTGTAATTAGGCTAGTTTAATTTCTATATATTTTAAATTCTATAATTTAAATTCTAGTAAGTAGTGTAGAATTTTTTTTATATTTTTAAATAATTTTAAAATTTTAATTTAGATCATATTTGGCTAAGCAAACCTCCTAGGATCGGCGATGAAGCTAGACTATGATTAGATGTTCTTTCTTAGGATTTCTTCTTGAGCGTTTAATTTTGTAGAATCCTTCTTTCTTTTCAATTTCTTGCCAAGAGACTTGATGGACTATTATTGGATTTCAATCCCTTCATAGTTCATACTTGATTCGGTGCAAGAAGGGTAATAAATAAAAGGCTCACAATATTTTTAAACATTTTTTTCTTCTTCCTCGTAGGAACCTTGATGGATTATTGTTGGTTTAGAATCTCTTCATAATCCATACTTGGTTAGCACAAAGAAAAAATTTGAAAGGACATTATGAGAAAAATCATAGAAAGGCTCTCTAAGTCATTGGTTTAATAGATTCAAAAATTTTAGATTTTTAGATTATTTATCTCTATGATTTAATTATTTTTTGCTTTAGTAGAAAGTAAAGAAACAATCTCTCCCTATCTTTATTAAAGCTTGCCTAAGCAAGGATTTGAATACAGTTCAAATACCTAATTTCTCATGAAATCGACCTGTACTCACCGGACATACTACCTTGCACATCGTACACTTGCGGTTTAAATTTAAAATATATTAAATTTTTGGTGTTGTTAATCTGATGCCTCCAATGGTTTCTAGCTATGTCCCAGTCTATGTTTAATTTTTTAATTGCCCACATAGCTTTATGTTCTAATTCAACAGGCAAGTAACATGGTTTTCCAAATGCAATCTCACAAGGAGATATTTCTAGGTCGGTCTTGTGGGCAATGCGGTATGCCCAGAGTGCATCAATTAATTTCAAAGACCAATCCTATCATTGGTATTAATGGTCTTCTCCAAGATTTATTTGATTTGTCTATTAGACACTTCTACTTGTCCACTAGTTTGAGGATGATAAGGTGTGGCCAACTTGAGGATAACATAATATTTTTTCATTAATATGATAAAGGATCGGTTGCAAAAGTGTGTTCCCCGATGTTTTAGGAGTACCAAAATGGAAGAGAATATTTTTCTAAAAAAATGTAATGACCACTTTGCTATCAGTGGATCTACATGGGATAGCTTTTACCCACTTAGAGATATAATCGATTGCCATTAAAATATATTCATTTCCAAAGATGTTTGAAAACGATCCTTAAAAGTCGATCCTCTAGATATAAAAAATTTTGACCACCAAGATTAGATTGAGTGGCATCATGTCTCTCTTATTGATCCGACCCATTTGTTGGCATCGAGCATAACTTTTACAGTACACATGTGCATCCTTAAATAAATTAGGCCAATAAAATCCATATTGGAGGACTTTGGCAACTATCTTCTTAGATGCGAAGTGACCACCATTGCTTGGTCATGACAAAATGATAGAATACCTCTAACCTCATTATCCGGGATACATCTCCTAATGATCTGATTAGGATACTATTTAAACAGGTATGGATCATCTCAAATGAAGTACTTCACTTGGAAAAAGAATTTATATTTATCTTAAATAGTCTAATGAGAAGGAACTTTACTAATGGCTAAATAATTTAGAATATCAGTATAACATGGTTCGGTAAACATGGACATAAGTTGTTCATCGGAAAAGAATTCATTGAAAGGTGGTTTACTAGATGGTATGACTATGATTCGAGATAAATGATCAGCTACAGCATTCTCTATTCCTTTCTTGTCCTTAATCTCTAGGTCAAATTTTTGGAGGAGCAAGATCCATCGTATTAAGCATGCCTTAGCATCTTTCTTTGCTATAAGATGTCTAATGCCTGAGTGATTAATATAAACAATAGTGTGCGACCCAACCAAGTAAGACCTAAAATTTTCTAAGACAAAGACAATGACTAGGAACTCCTTTTTCAGTGGTCATGCAATTAAGTTATGCATAATTTAAGGTTTTACATACATAAATAATAACTCTAAATAACTTATTAATCCTTTGATCTAAAATAGCACCTATAACATGATCGGATGCATCACACATGAGTTCAAAGGACTCGATCCGAATAGGTGGATGAATGATGGGAGTTGAAATGAGTACCTTTTTAAGAAATTCAAAAGACTCTAGACACTCAGAAGTAAACTTAAATTTTGCTTTCTTTGCTAACAAATTTGTCAATGGACGAGTCACTTTATTAAAATTGGATATAAAGCTTCTATAAAATCCATCATATCCTAAAAATGAATGAAATTCTTTGATAGACTTGGATAGTGGAAGACTTGCAAATAGGTCAACTTTGGCTTTGTTAACTTCTATTCCCTTTTTCAAAACTATATAGCTAAGAACTATATCTTCTTTAACCATGAATTGATATTTTTTTCAATTAAAAACTAAATACTTCTCCTTATATCTTTCTAGAATTAGTCTCAAATGGTTTAAACATTCAGAGAAGGTAGGGCCAAAAGTAGAAAAGTCATCCATGAAAATTTTTAAAAATTATTCAATCATGTCAGAAAAGATGCTGATCTTTGGAAAGTTGTCGGTGTGTTACATAACCCAAAGGGCATGCACCTATAAGCAAAGGTTCCAAATGGATAGGTGAATGTGATCTTTTCCTAGTCTTCAAGGGCTATGGAGATCTGGTTATAGCTAGAGTATCTATCAAGAAAATAATAAAACTCCTGTCTAGCTAATTTCTCTAACATCTAGTCAATAAATAGTAAAGAAAAGTGATCTTTCTTTATTACTATGTTCAATTTCCTATAGTTTATATAGACCCTCCATCCTGTTTGGGTCCTGGTTGGGATAAATTAATTTGTTTCATTCTGGACCATTGTTATCTCAAACTTTATAGGTACCACTTGTATAGGGCTTAACTATGAGCTATCAGAAATGGGATAAATAATTCCATTATCTAGTAACTTCAAAATCTCTTTTTAGACTACATCTTTCATGACTAGGTTTAATTTTCTTTGGGCATCTCTAATTGGATTAGCCTCTTCCTCTAGGTGTATCCTATATTGAACTATGGAAGGGCTTATTCCCTTAATGTCTGCTATGGTCCAGTCTATTGCTTCTTAATTTTCTCTCAGAATAGTTAACAGCTCCTTCTCTTATTTAGGATTTAGGTCTGAGGCAATAATTACAAGTAAGAATTCTGCTGGACCTAAATATTCATACTTAAGGTGCTTGGGAAGGGGTTTTAATTCTAATTTGAGTGACTCCTCTATTAATATCTTGGGTGATGGTTTGCCATTTCTATAAGTATTTCAGTGGGAGGCTCCCATCTCTGGATGTTCTTATTATCTACAGGTGTTTCATCTATGTTCTCATATTCATGGGTTGGCCAGAAACTAGACTCAAGATCGACTTCCTCATCGCTAATGTCTATGGATTCATAAATTTCAACTTAGATTACATTTACATTAGCATGCTTGGTGGATTCCTATTCCAAAAGGATAGTTTCTTAAGTCCATTCCGGAAATTGATTCAGCATTAGCAGTAGTTAGGAATGGTCTTCCTAAAATAATTGAAATATGATCCTTAAGATTTGATACTGGTTCAGTCTCTAAAATGATGAAATTTACAGGAAAGATAAAATTGCCAACCTTAATTAGAACATCCTCTACCATTCCTTTACGGATCCTAAAAGAATGATCTACTAATTATAATATGATCCCTATTGGTTGAAATTTTTCTAATTCCAATTGCTCATAAACTGATTAGGGTAGAATATTTGTACTAGCCCTTAAATCGAGTAAGGCCTTCTCAATATGGATTTCTCTATGACACATGAAATTATTGAAGACCCTGGATCCTTATATTTTATGGACAAGTGACTTAACATGTATGAGCTCACACTTGCTGCTAAGAAAGCTCTCTTTAGTACATTGGTAGTCATTTTTTTAGTATAAAAGTCTTTTAATAATTTGGTATAAGTCAAAACCTGTTGGATAATGTCTAGTAGAAGAATATTTACTTGAACTTACTTAAACATCTCTAATATTTTATCTAAAATGTTTCAATTATTTATTAGACCTTAGTCGATTTGGAAAAAAAGCTCTAGGAATTGTGGGCACTTGGTTTGGTGTACTATTAGTTTCAGAAGCTTGAGTTTGTGGGGTAGGTTGTTCATTGGATGACTCAGTAGATGAGTCCTCTTTAGTATCAGATGTATCTACCTTATTATCTACTTATTTTCTTGATCTTAAAGATGAATAGCATTCACTTGATTAACTTAATTTTCTTGGAGTCATGGACTATTTTGGTTTCTTGCATTGGGCTCAGGTTAGCTAGGTAGCCTACCTCGTTCTCTTTTATTACTGATAGAAGCTAGCTAACCCATCCACATTTTCAAGCAGGCAATGGCCTGGGAGTTTGAATTTAGGAGTTGACTCATGGTTTGTATAAAATTACTTAATGTAGCATTGGATTTAGCTAGGGCTTTCAGGCTTTTTTCTAAAGAATTAAGTTTCCTATCATTGTTATTGAAGCCTAGCGGTGGTGGGTTATTCATCATAGGGTTAGGCACTGGGTTTTGTTGATTAAAGCTAAGACCACCTATATTTGGATTCTGTGACCATAAAAAATTTGGATGATTCCTCCATCATGGATTATATGTAGGTGCATAGGGATTGTCATTGATCATTGGTATGTGGCATTTACTTGTGCACATCCATTCTTTATTGGGTTTATTAGGAGAGAATATTTCTCAAGGATATGGTTTAGTGCATTGCACCCATTTCACATGGGTGCAGACACTTAGTTCACACTAGCTAGTTTTTGAAGTTCTAAGGCCTCTAACCTATATGTCAAGGTTGCAATTTTAGCTTCTATAGCAAGGGAAGTCCAAATTTGGTGTATTCTACCTCTTGAAGGTCTAGATCTTTCAAGTTCTCTAGTTGTTTCTCATTATAAGTTCTTTTTAGTTAAGTCTTCTAGAAATTTCCAGGCTTCATCGGGTTCTTTATACAAAAATTGACCCTAGCACATGGACTCTAGCATGGTTCTTGAAGTTGAATCTAAATCTTTATAAATTATTTGGTATAGCCTCTAAGTTTCTATTCTATGGTGTGGGCATTGGGTTAAGAGATTTTGGAAGTGGTCAAAGTATTTTCAGAATGACTCACAAGCTAGTTGATAAAATTGATTTATTTCATTTCTAATTTTAGCAATTTTATGATGAGAAAAAACTTTTTAAGGAATGCTCTTGTAAAGCCCTCCCAGGTCATGATAGATTGATTTGGAAGACTAGAGAGCCACTTTTTGGCATTATCCTTAAGGGCAAAATTATTCAGTCTTGGCTTGATTTCATTCTCTGATAATTGTTGCAGTCTCATGGTTGCACAAACCTCTTCAAATTTCTTAATAAATATATATGCATCCTCTATTTCCATAAATTTTGGAAGCATATTAATGATTTGATGTTTGATTTCAAAATTGTTTGCAATAGATTGGGGCAACCTTATGCAAGAAGGTTGGACGAAACTGACTGAATAACATAAATCCTTAAGAATTTGGGATTGATTTGTTACATCCATTATAGAGATCATAAGGTATGAAATAGGAATTGAATCAGTTCGAACTAGTCAACCCGATATCCTTCTCCATGCAAGAAGTGAAGAATTTACTATATTCACTATATCTTTTATTTTTAAAATTATATATATATATTTTTTATTTTTTATTTTTTTTAGAAACTTTTCTTCAAAGGTTCTAAATTAGTTTAACCTTTCATATCCTAGGATAACCATGCAATATAACTTCCAATTATATTAGGACAACCTTATATCAGGACAATCAAGATTGAAAAAAATATCTAAAACGAGATTTTTTTCTTTTTTGTGTGAAATAGAAAAGAAGAGAAGGAAGAGTTCTAAAGATGAGAGCATAGAGAATTTTTTTTATTTTTTTCAAATAAGTTTTGTACAAAATTAATTCTATCCTAGGGTTAGCCTAGAAGTATTTAGCTTTTAACTGTTCCAAGTCGATCTTCAAGCACTCCAAGTTCGAACAAATCCACCAAATTGGCCAAGTAAGTACAAAATTAGCAGGGGTCCCCCCGTTGCTTTCCTTAGACACCAATTAGATTGGCCAGGTCAGTGATCAAATTAATTAAAGAATAGCCTTTCTTCGAGACTAAGATTTCTGAACCACTTTCCAAACACCAATTCAATTATTGAAACTAGCTTGGTACAACTCTTAGGTTTTATTATCCTAATGAGCTCGGAGGTCCCTAGGGTCAGTGTCTAATTGGTTTTATTTACATGTTTGGATTAATGTAAATAAAGTTAACTTGTTTATGGGCTAAGGAAATGATGCCAAAAACTTGATGTATTTTAAATTTAAACCATAAGCACATAGTATGCAGGGTAGTACATCCAGCGAGTATGGGTCGATTCTATCAGGAATTAGGTATTTGAACTGTATTTAAACCCTTGCTCCAAGCTTGCTTTAACAAATATGGAAAGAGATTGTTCTTTACTTTCTACTAAAATAAAAATTAATTAAATTATAGAGATAAATAATCTAAAAATCTAGTACTTTTGAATTCACTAGACCAATGACTCAAAGAACCTTTCTATGATTTCTCTCATAATATCCTTTCAACTTTTTTATTTGTGTTAGCCAAGTATGATTTATAAAGAAATTCTAATCCAACAATAATCCATCAAGGTTCTTACAAGGAAGAAGAGAAAATTGTTTAAAAATATTATGAACCTTCTATCTGTCACCTTTCTTATACCAAAGAAGGACTCTAGAAAAATTAAAAGCCTAAGAAGAGATTCCAAGAAAGAGCTTCTAATCATAGTCTAGCTTCATCGCAACCCTAAGAGATTTACTTAGCCAGACATAACCTAAATTTATACTTTAAAATTATTTAAAAATATAAAATGAAATTTACACTACTTGTTAAAATTTAAATTATAGAATTTAAAAATATGAAGAAATTAAACTAGTCTAATTATAGAAATTAAATTATAGAAATTAAATTACAGAAATTAAATTACAAGAATTTAAACTATCCTAGTGCTAAAATTAAAAATTACAAGAAAATAATTAAAACAAGAAGAATAAAATTTTATTGCTAAGAAAATTTGATTACAAAAAAATATTTAACTCCTAAGCCATTAATAGAGCTTGGGGTTAAAAAAATAAAAATTTTTAGAAAC
The DNA here is from genome assembly GCA_021397845.1 of Areca catechu. Lineage (NCBI taxonomy): Eukaryota > Viridiplantae > Streptophyta > Magnoliopsida > Arecales > Arecaceae > Areca > Areca catechu. Next base: position 43,215,057 of record CM038053.1, on the reverse strand, counting down.
TGACAGTGATTCTTTTTTTCTTAGCTCACTCTCCTTCTCATATGTCGAAAAGGTGGAAGAAAGTGGGAAGTACTTTTTTCATGAAATATACAAGCCTTTTTATAGGTGTCAGAGGAGAAGGATTGTTTACATTCTTCCGATATGGGACTAAAAAAATGAAGAGATTTGCATTCTAGATGAATCTAGCCATAATTCTCTTTCTAATACATTGAGAATCTAGATGCAAATACTCTTATGGAATCCATTGATCTAGGCCAAGGTCACCTAAGCTGAGCATGGTGGAGATGCCGACTATCCTGACTAGAACTACCAAGTAGTTCTAGCAACTATTGCAATAGATTCAAGCAATGACTATTGTAGTGCAAGGCTTGCAGCATGTGGCTCATCAACTGGCCCCAATGCCAAGTGATCACCTAGACCTAGTGCACTCTAATTTCCCTCTTCTTATGAGTAGCTTGAGTTGGAGCTATCAATCTTACCCTGCAAGCATGAGAAAAGCACCCTAAATCCCATGATCCATCCACTGAGATCGATAATGAACTTCCCCTCATCATCACCCTCAATCATCATGTTTAGGAGAGGCAACTCATGGCAATCACTCCTACCCAATGAGCAATAGCAACGTAAGGAGCTCAAACTCACTCCTTCCACCCATCTTCTTTTTCTTCTTCATTACAAGAAAAATGATTATTAGTGTAGCTAAACACCATCATTAATACTTGATATACCATCGCTAATATAATTAGTGATGAAACACCGTTGATAATTATCTGTCAGGTAAATCTTGTTGCAAATAACCTTTATTAGCGACGATGTTCTAGATCATCACTAATGAGCATTATTAGCAAGGATATTAGTGATGATAGTCCATCATGGCTAATAATATTTTTATTTTTAATAAATAAATAAAAATATTATTAGCAACAAAAAAAAATATCGATAAAAAAGCTATCGATAATAATTCTTTAGGATGGCAAATGTCATCACCAATGTCATCACTAATAATATTTAAGATTTTTTTAAAAAAATATTAAATATTTTTTTAAAAAAAATTAATTTTAATGATGATAATAAATAATTAGATATTTTAAATAATAGTAAAAATAAAGTGATAATTAACAATCATAATTATAACATGAAGAAATCCAATTATATTATATTAAAAATATAAATTTTATAGTTTCAAAAGCTTACACTGCTAAAAATATATAATATCATAATAAAAAAATTATGTAAGATATATGTCATCCTGCACCACCTCCTCTTGCATGTTTTCTCCAGTAGCTGGTGAATGAGAGCTGGATGTTTCAGTATCATATAACAAAAAAAAAAATATTATTAATAAATTTCTAAGTATAAATAATTAAAATAAAAAAATTATTAATAGACTTATCTGCTATGATGGCTATGATAACGAGACCAGCTGATCCAATAGACACAACTCTCAAAAAAGCTTTATAACCATATCGCGAATGATATCCTGGAGGTGCTAAGGTCACTGGGCCAATGTATGGCTCACAATGTTCTCGATGTGTGCATCATTCCATGTCTAGGTAGTTGAAGCCTAAGAAGAGGATGCTAAAGAGTACCCAGCTGCTAGAGGGTCAAAGCTATAACTGAATCCATGGATCCTGTTCCTACTCACCCCTCCTATGATCCTGAGCTATCTCTCGAGATTAAGGAGAGATTGAGAGGATAGGTTCTCACCGTGCTATGCTATGAGGTACTTCGTATAATTCATCTATAAATTCTATAAATTAATTAGTCAATTACACATTAGTATATATAAAAATTAATATTTTAAATTTTAAATTTTTATTGCTATCTACCTATATCTCTCATTTACATAATCACCAGTCCTACTAGATTGGTGTGTTGCTTCTTACAATGATGGGGGACTAATATGCATGCCATTTTTTTTGTATGTTTTACATGTTGAGTTAGGTGATTAATTCCCGAATTTCAGATCAAAATTATTTGTAGGGAGTTTTTTATGAATTTTTGAAGATCATCATGCAGATTAGGACCTAGAAAAGTAGCAAAGAAGGACCGCCAGGGCTGAGAAGCCTCGGTTAGGGCAAGTTCTCCTACAATAAAACTACTGGAGGTAGAGGGGTGTACCTGACAACGTCTGTGAAGATCGCAGCGAAGGGATCTCTCGTTCCTCGATGGATGCGGCCTGGAAAACCGAGCCAAAGACCCGCGGATACCCGGCTTTCTACTCGGTGATCCGATTGAGGCTTGGCTGGAGTCGTTGGATTCGTAGGAACTCAGGGACCTGCAAACGACCTGTCAGGGGTTAGAAAATTCACAAAGGAACAAGAAAACAAAGGAAAAACAGCAAGGAAAGGCTTCTTTTGGAGTGGGCGTCCAGGGATCTGGAGGGTTTGTTGGCAGCAGGAAGATGATTGCAAACACCGGGAAGAAGAACTCTCATAAATCCCTTTATGCACACAGCAGGGTATCATACCACTCAATAGAAGAACTCAAGATTTTCATTCATCAAAAATTCTCCTTCATACAAGAGGCTAGGGTCCCTTAAATAGACCCTTAACCTTGGGCTCCAAGTAAGGGTACATAAGTCTTTACATAAGAATCCTTTTCCCTCTCAAACCCTAGCTAGAAAATAAGGAAATATTAGGTAGAAAAATCTCTAAAAATTTTCTTGACTTGGTCAAGACTCCAAGGACGCCTAGGGGGGCGTGTTGGGCTTCTAGGAGCAGCAAAAGGCCAGCCCAAAGGGGCTCGGGTGCATGGGTTTGGACCTTTGGAAGCTGGGGTGGCCTAGTAGCCAGGTAGCAGGAATATTCCCTGGTATCTTGCTTCTTAGGGGCTTGGGCTTGGCACCTGGGCTTGATTTCTTTGGGCTAGGATGCAGATGAACCTCTAAAATCATGGATGCCTTGGTCTATGAATATATTTTGGTATCTGGAAGGAAATCTGGGCATCTGGAGGGCATCTGCAAGGAATCAGGGTTTCTGATTTTCCTCCTGGGGTCTTCAAATCTTCAAGCTGGGTTGGACTTGGGCTAAACTTCCATGTCTTCAATCTGATTGGACTTGGTCTTTACTTGTATGATGTGGTCTTGAGTCTTCAATATGGTTGAATAGGACTCAAAAAAATAAAATTAGCTCGACATGAGCTGACTAACACTGGACTGAACTAGCTCAACATGAGCTGACTAGTACAGAACTGAAACTCAAAATCAATTAAAATGGACTCAGATAGGCTAAGCCCTTATTACAGATGGACTCATAAATTATTGATCAATTCATAGAGGGTTGAAAAGCCTCTATCTTATTCTGGTGCCTTTGGTGTCCCCACCAATTCTCCCGGGGTGGGAGGAACTTGACCCTGTCGAGTGAAGGTCAGACTGGCTCACATATCTCTCGAGAAGGTCTGGGTTGAGGTATTGCAAGTCCTCTCGAGAAATCTACGAATCGTGCGACTCTGGCTGGCCTTGCCATCGGACCAGGAAGCATTGATAGTCACGGCCCCGGGTCGTGATGGCTTGATCGTCTAGGATACGCTCGATCCGTTCTCCTCTCTCAGGCCAATTTGTTAGTGGACACTCTGGGTTAGGGTCACTCACAATGAAAAGAAATAGGTCCAAAGGCCTTACTAGGTATCGTTGCCGGTTCCCTATATTCAACCAGGTCTGTAATATTGAAGGTAGAACTAATGCCCAAATCCGAAGGCAAGTCTAACACCTAGGCATTTGATCCAATCCTTCTCTATCACTTTAAAAGGTCCGGCTCTGCGAGCATGAAGCTTCTTTTAGGCCTAAGACTAACCAAGATAGAATCCACTACATCAAATTCTTTGACCCTTCTTCGGGAATTAGCCAGTTGTTTTAAGATTAGTGCGGGTGGTGAACATGCTAGGCACATGCAGACTCCTAACAAATGATGCAAAGGACTCATACTAACACCTAACAGACTCGACTATGCATTCCTATCGAAGGAAATTTTATTGAACTCTTTGGATCTAAACCTAATAGATTATAGGTTCTCTAGGTTTGATCCTAGCTTGACATGCACTTAAAAATTTACAGTGAACTCCTAGCAAATTCCAAAGAGTACGCCAGAAGTAAGATGCAAACCTAACATGCATGATGAATGCATGCAGTATGCTAATCTCAGCTAAATGCAATCTAATGATCCTAGAAATGCTGGAGGTGTCAGGAAAGGGCAGAAAATAGGAAGTGGGTTCAGAATTAGTTTGGTAAGGTAGAGAAAAAGGTTCATGGTTAGTTGGATAAAGTAGGATAAAAGACGGGGTGTCAGGAACTAATCCTATACTAATGAGGTTAACCTTACGAGGTTGAGCTATATCTACAGGGTTTGCATAATGGAAGGATGGGTCGCCAATTTCGGGGAAGAGGTCCTTAATGGAAACTATAGGAGGGGACTCATCTTGAAGGTATTGATTCAAAGAGATAAGGTCCTTAATAAATTCTTCTGGTTCTTGTATTTTAGGACTAGACTCTATAATTTGGCTCTCCTCTATGGTTTCCTCAGGTAAGGCTCTAGCAGCAGTACCTAGGTTATCTTCCTCTATTTGTTCTTCCACTATAGCTTTAGGTTGGATGTGGTCAAGGTCAATTAGCTCTGGGTTGGTTTCTACCTGGATATCTACTGGGTCAGCTAATTCTAGGTCATCTAAAGGTGTCTCCTCTTCTCCCTCATACTCATCCACTAGGTTCACATCAGCTTCATACACTTCCGCGTTAATGTAAGCCTTGCGAATCTCAGGAATGGTTGGAGAAGGTCGGCTAGCAGGAAATTGGTTAGGTTCTGGTCTCTGATTATGGGTACTACTCCTAGTAGGTTCAGGTTGTATAAGAGGTAGTGGCTCACTATTGGATTCATATTTAGGGATACTAATCCTATGGGGTTCAAGTTGACTAGGGGAAGCATGACTAGTACTAGGCTGATACTTAGGGGTTATGGGTTCTCCAGGCTCATAGGACAAGGGTGCAGATCTATGGGTCATGGGATTATAGGATCTGGGGTCATAGGATTTTGGGTCAGCTCTATGATCAGGTTCTAAGGATGGATCAAGGTATGGGGTCCTCCTAAGGTTGGGCTCTCTATATGGGTCAGGATATTGGGTCCTCCTAGGATTGGACTCCCTATATGGGTCAGAATACTGGGTTCTCCTAGGGTTGGACTCCCTATATGGGTCAGAATATTGGGTCCTCCTAGGGTTGGACTCCCTATATGGGTCAAAATATTGGGTGTTGGGTCTACTAGGCTCATAGGGTGTGGGTGCATAGGATCTATGATCATGGGATCTAGAGTCATAGGATCTAGGTTCATAGGTTATGGATTCATAGGTTCTAGGTTCATAGGATTTGGAGTCATAAGATCTATAGGTTGTAGGTATACTAGGCTTATAGGGAGAGGGTAAATAGGATCTATCTTCCTGGTCTATAAAATCCTGATTGGGTCTTCTAGGACTAACCTTAGGGATTGGGTCATGACGATGGGCTCTCCTAGGTTCAGCCTCAAGGTATGGATCAGGGTTTGGGGTCCTCCTAAGTTGAGGGGAATTAGGATCTGGCTCAGACTGTGACCCATGGTTTTTTTCTGGGGTCCCTACCCAGACTTTTAACTGATCAAACCTATTGGCAAGATGGTCAATTCTATCATTGGTTTGAATACGAGACTGAGTTAACTGGGTCATCTGGGTAGTTATCTGGGTAGCCATCTGGGCCATTTGATCAGCTAGGGCTTTTATTTGAGATTGTAAATTTTCCATGGGTTCAGACATTTGTGAAGGAGGTGGGTGATATGAAACTCCTGATCTAGTGCTCATGCAAGACTCGATCAGACTGACTATAGCTGACTAGACCTAGAGTCCAAACTAGATGCTCAATCAGGGTGGCAAACTAGCCTATAGTAACCTTGTACTCAACTAGGCAGGTGTAAGGGGAGTGTTAGGTCCCTGATTGCCAATCCTAGACACCAGTCAAAGATTGGCTAGGTAGGCGGACCAGCACACAAGCCCTTCGGGATTGAGTCCCTAAACCACCATTCTAGACACCAAGCACAAGGAACACACAGGTTAGTCTTGACACAGTGATCTAACACTTAGCCCGGACCTGACCAGTTGGTGTCCCTAGCCCACTAGGGCAAATTAAGTCTAATTAATTTTAGGTTTGGCTTGGGACCGAATGCAAGGGATGTGGTTTTGGGCTAAGGAGAGGTGAGCAAATCCTCCCCCCATCTGATATAGCAAGAGTGCCCTTAAAAGTAAATTATGCAATGATGGCAGGCAGATGAGGATGCAAATTAGGGTTTAGATATTTTTTTTTTGGTATTTTTGGAGAATATGTATTTTTTTTTGCTTGGTATTTTTTTAAATAGAAGAAAACTTGTAAATCATGGCCTAATATGCTGGAAATATACTAAAATTGAAAAATATGCAAAAATTGCTAAACAAAAACCTAAAACTTCCAAACTTGTCTTGCTGAAAAAAAACAGAGTCGAAAATTTGCAGGCTGTATTTCGGCTTGAAGAAAATTCAAGCTCTTAAATAAAATCTTCAAAAATTCTGAGAATTACTTTGAATTATGATAAATCCAGAAAAACAAATTTCAAAATTTTTTGAGTTTTTAACAGGGAGAAATAATTAAAATAACAGAGCATATACGGACTGAAAAATTGCAGAAAATAAGCCCTAATCTAAGCTCTGATACCAAATGATGGGGGACTAATATGCATGCCATTTTTTTTGTATGTTTTACATGTTGAGTTAGGTGATTAATTCCCAAATTTTAGATCAAAATTATTTGTAGGGAATTTTGTATGAATTTTTGAAGATCAGCATGCAGATTAGGACCTAGAAAAGTAGCAAAGAAGGACCGCCGGGGCTGAGAAGCCTCGGTTAGGGCAAGTTCTCCTACAATAAAACTACTGGAGGTAGAGGGGTGTACATGACAACGTCTGTGAAGATCGCAGCGAAGGGGTCTCTCGTTCCTCGATGGATGCGGCCTGAAAAATCGAGTCAAAGACCCGCGGATACCCGGCTTTCTGCTCGGTGATCCGATTGAGGCTTGGCTGGAGTCGTTGGATTCGTAGGAACTCAGGGACCTGCAAACGACCTGTCAGGGGTTAGAAAATTCACAAAGGAACAAGAAAATAAAGGAAAAATAGCAAGGGAAGGCTTCTTTTGGAGTGGGCGTCCAGGGATCTGGAGGGTTTGTTGGCAGCAGGAAGATGATTGCAAACACCGGGAAGAAGAACTCTCACAAACCCCTTTATGCACACAGCAGGGTATCACACCACTCAATAGAAGAACTCAAGGTTTTCATTCATCAAAAATTCTCCTTCATACAAGAGGCTAGGGTCCCTTAAATAGACCCTTAACCTTGGGCTCCAAGTAAGGGTATATAAGTCTTTACATAAGAATCATTTTCCCTCTCAAACCCTATCTAGAAAATAAGGAAATATTAGGTAGAAAAATCCTTAAAAATTTTCTTGACTTGGTCAAGACTCTAAGGATGCCTAGGGGGGCGTGTTGGGCTTCTAGGAGCAGCAAAAGGCTGGCCCAAAGGGGCTCGGGTGCATGGGTTTGGGCCTCTGGAAACTGGGATGGCCTAGTAGCCAGGTAGCAGGAATATTCCCTGGTATCTTGCTTCTTAGGGGCTTGGGCTTGGCACCTGGGCTTGATTTCTTTGGGCTAGGATGCAGATGAACCTCTAAAATCATGGATGCCTTGGTCTATGAATATATTTTGGTATCTGGAAGGAAATCTGGGCATCTGGAGGGCATCTGCAAGGAATCAGGGTTTCTGATTTTCCTCCTGGGGTCTTCAAATCTTCAAGCTGGGTTGGACTTGGGCTAAACTTCCATGTCTTCAATCTGATTGGACTTGGTCTTTACTTGTATGATGTGGTCTTGAGTCTTCAATATGGTTGAATAGGACTCAAAAAAATAAAATTAGCTCGACATGAGCTGACTAACACTGGACTGAACTAGCTCAACATGAGCTGACTAGTACAGAACTGAAACTCAAAATCAATTAAAATGGACTCAGATAGGCTAAGCCCTTATTACAGATGGACTCATAAATTATTGATCAATTCATAGAGGGTTGAAAAGCCTCTATCTTATTCTGGTGCCTTTGGTGTCCCCACCATGCAACTAGAGCTATCCCAATACATGACCAGCTACCATGTCTATAATAAATAAATAATAAAAATAATTTAATTAAAATATATATAATATTAATTTTAATTAAAATTAATTAATATAATTAAGCATAGAATTCTTGCCAATCTATCAGCCACTACATTCGTGCCAATAGAGCCACAGTATGCTTGATCAGATCCTGCTAGGTGGTATAATTCTGTCATGTCCTTTGTCATCTAATGGAATAGTCGATGCTCCACATATCATAGAGGGTGACCCATATGTTTGCCCACATCCAGTGATCCATGTAACTCCTCCAGTCTGATGGTCACTTGATGTGGGACAGGGGGATAGGATCGTTGGCAAGCCTAGAAGTCACCAAAATTAGGGTATCATATTTTTTTTTGAATTTTTTTTCTAGGGATGGTGAAGGAACAATGTGGATGGAAGACTTAAGGTTCGGAACTCATGGACTTTGGGACTCACACTAACAAAGAGACCTCTCACCTCTAGGGCATTCCACCCACCTCGATACTTGAAGATGTTATGATGAATCTCAAAGAACATGAAGAGATAAAGAAAATGGAATCAAAGGGAAGGGGGATAACTAGGGCCTCACGTCCCTCGATGCCCAAAGGCGAAGACAAGACGAAGAATCACTCTTCTAAAAACACATATTTATTCACCAAACTATTTTTTTACAAAGGACTGAGGGTGGTATTTATAGACCTTTCCAATCCTCATTTGAATTTGAATACAAGTTAAAAAGATAAGGACGGTTCAAATTCAAATACAAGATAAGGCCTATCCAAATCTCAATCATAACTAACCAAATCCTAAATCAAATTTCAAAACAATTGATAAGGATAAATCCTAAACTAATTTATTCTGGATATGCTTTGAGATTCGTGCAGCTCCAAGATTCGTGCTTGCTCCAGGATCCATGCTGGTGATGTCCCCATCATCACTGGGAACCAGTGTGCTCTATGGCTCTCTGCTTGAGATCATGCAACCTATCCCAGAACTGACATGTGGCCACCTTCTGAAGATCGAATAGCCAATCTCCTCAGTCTGAGTGTTGAATCGATAATACTAATGCAAATAAAATCAAACTTATATTAAATAAATAAAATATAATCTATTGCCGCCTACACCGCCGTGGCCTGTAGATTGGGGATGACCTTGGATGCCGACCTCGTCGCCCGAAAACCAGCTTGTGCGCTCGGACTTGCAAAAAAGAGGAGACCCGGGCCGAGGATCCCGATGGAGGCACTCCGATGATCAAGTCAGTAGAGATCTAGGGGAACAGATCCTCTCCCGTGGGCCCCTTTGGTCGGACTCCATGCTTGGAGGAGGAGAATTTGCTTTAGAAAGAAAGAGTGGAGTGAGAGTGGCAGCGATGGAGGAGAGCACGAGTGGTGATGGCTATATGTCCGTTGAGACTAGTATGACGAGTGCTCCGGTAGCCTCAGAGTGCTCTGCCCCTTGCTTGCTCTCCCATTCACTTGCCTTGGTTTGTTTACCTCCTTCGAAGACCTCCTGAACCTTCTTTTAGGCTATGGACCCTTCCAGCGACCTACCTCAGGTTCTTCCCCCTCTGCAGGCACCGGAAGGTCAACGTTCGGTAGTGCTCCATGCCGTGCATCCAGGTGCTTTCCCCATTCATGATAAGGAGTTATGCCGCAGGCTTTGACCTCCTATTTGATCGCTCTACTTTGAAAATTTTGGCAGGGCCTCGATCGGGGAGTAGCTGCCCTCCTGATTTGAATCTTCTGGGGTGATTTCCTCTTTCGGGTGGTGCAAACAGTCGGTTGGGAAGTGTAGTGCCTTGGTCAAGGCGCCCTTTTCTATTTGGTGTAAGTAGCAGTGGGAGTAATCATGGTATCCTAGGGGGGGGTGCTGTCCCCTTCCTTCTGCTTCTGAACCTCCCAAAGCACTGTGGGCTTCGACCGCGGGGACGATTTCTGGTTGCTGGACCTCTCATCTGAAGAGTGCTTGGTCCGTGAAGAAGGAGCTCGACTTTGATTGAGGCTAGCTTGACCTCGTGGGAGCCACCTGGCAAAGGAGCTCGAAGGGAGCGGGAGCTTGATTTCGGTCGAGGTGGACTTGACCTCGAGAAAGCTGCCCGGCAAAGGAGCTCGAAGAGAGGGTCTGACATGGCAACTTCTGCCAATGTGACATCCGACTGGATCTGACAGGAATTTTACGTCAGCGATCTTGCCACATCATTTGTCCCCTACTTCCAAGTCCCGTTGGCGCGTGGTGCTCGGGGTGAAGGGAGTAAATGCGAAGCTGGCATGGAAAGGTGAAAATCGGGCACCATTAATACCACGATCGTCGGTGCTTCAAGGAACGGGCCTTGAGACCAATGCGGGGATGGCACGTCGGCTTGTCCGAGGAAGCATAATGATCGATGCAGAACTCAAAAAAAATTCAGGTGAATCGAAGCATTGCTCCTCTCTGATCTCGACATGTGGCACCAATCTAATGGGGAGGTGGTTCCGGGGAGGTACAGTTGCTATCTGGCCATTTCAAAAAGAAGAGAAGTTTCCTGAGAACATCTTTTCTTTCAAATTCTTCGTGATCGTCGATGGACTAGAGCCTTCTTCTCTCCCCCGACTGTGCTTTCCCTTCAAGGCTACTAGGTTCGTCTTCCTCAATCCTTCCTCTTCTCTGGATAGGTAGAGTTCTTCCCTGGGGCCCCTCCATAATTCATTCTTCTTTTTTCCTTCCTTGTTCTTCCTTAGGATGGCCCCCTCAGGTCGCAGCCACCATCCTTCAAGCAATCCCAACGAGACAGGGCCTTCTCGATTGAGGACTCCATCCTCCAATAAGGAGGAGGAAGTTTCTTTTCAGGTTCGTAGAAGCCTTCGCCCCACTGGGATAGTAACAGGGGAGCCTAGGGCTCATCTTCCTCCTCCCCCTATTCTCGAAGTCCCCTCTGACCTTTCTCATTCGACTGGTCCTGGCAGCATCACTTCGGTGATGACCGAGAAGGACCTTTCGATAATCCGGGAAGCCTTCGGCATCCTGAACTCTATCCGGCTCTCGATCCCAAGACCAGGCAAACGAGTCACCTCCAGTGGCCCAAGCTGAATTGTCCTCTACGAGGAATCCCTCGTAGGAGGTCTTCATTTTCCTTTTCATCCTTTTTTTCTCTCTGTGCTCAGTAACTATCGCCTCGTCCATGCTCAGCTGGTTTCGAATGTGATTAGGGTCATCTTCTGTTTCATTGTCCTCTACCCAATCCACGGGATTGTAGCCCATTTTTCTCTATTCAGGGCCTTCTTCACCCTGAAATGCTACCCGACCGAGGACAGGTGGTGGTTCATTTCTCCTCGCTTAAAAGGAATTAAATTTGAACTCCCCTCTTCCATCAAAGGATGGAAGAGCAAGTACTTCTTCGCCTCTATTGCAAGGGTCGACTAGGTCTGGAGTGGTCCGGACTGGACTCCAAATCGAAACTCCAAGGTTGTAGCAGCTGATCGAGAGATTTATGACCAGCTCGTCGTCGACCAAATCCTTTCGCTTGAGGTTCTACTATCAGAGTAGAACTTGTTTGAAGCCGGGGCCAGTCCAATCCGAGAGTTGGGTGAGTTCGGCGTAAACCTTCCTTTCTTCTTCTGCAGGTCTCTTCGAGCTCGAGGCTGACCTTTGTTCTTTCCTTCTTGTAGGCATGAAGTTCTCGATAGAGCAACTCATCCAGTCCTCCCAGAAGAGGAGTGCACTAGAGGGACCTAGAGAGTCCCCACCAAAGAGGGCCTGGAATGAGCCCAGCCCGAGGCCTGGGCCTGTTGCAACCTCCGACCCTGGCAGAAGGATGGCCGAACCGGCCCCCGAACTGCTAAGGCAACAGATTCTACCTCCGGTCTGGGAGTCCGACTTAAAACGTGCAGGCTCGGCATGCCCACACTGCAGATATAGCGGTATAATAAAGCAGAGAATCTGGCATGCCTTCTTCTCAACCTAGACCTCCTTGAGGAAACCAAGGACAAGACCCGACTCCGGATGGTAGCTTACCGGCAGCGTGTGGCCCTGTACTACAATACGCGAGTAAAGCCAAAGGTCTTCCAACCCGATGACCTGGTTATGCACCGAGCCAAAATGTCTCAGCCCCGAGAGTGTGGCAAGCTCTCGCCAAACTGGGAAGGCCCCTACAAGGTGGTCGAAGCTCTCCCACATGGAGCTTACTATCTCGCGAGTCTGGATGGTACCAGATTCCCGCGTACGTGGAATGCCTGTAACCTGAGAAAATACTATCAGTAATGAAAGGCCTTTTCCTAATAATAATAAAGACCCTCTTTTGTGCAATCTTCTTTTGCCTTGTAGGGATATCGCTACCCGACCCAAGGTCTGGCACGTTAAAGCCTGGAGTCCAGCTCTCCGGCACCAAAGCCCGGAGTCCAACTCTCCAACACCGAAGAACGGAGTCCAACTCTCTGGCACCAAAGCCCGGAGTCCAGCTCTCCGGCATCGAACAACGAAGTCCAACTCTCTGGCACCAAAGCCTAGAGTCCAGCTCTCCAGCACCGAAGAATGGAGTCCAGCTCTCCGGCACCGAAGAATAGAGTCCAGCTCTCCGGCACCAAAGCCCGGAGCCCAGCTCTTCGGCACTTAAGCCCGGATCCCATGCTCTCTGACACCAAAGCCTGGAGCCTAGCTCTCCGGCACTCAAGCCTGAATCCCATGCTCTCCGGCACCAAAGCCCAGAGTCCAGCTCTCCGGCACTCACGCCTGGAGTCCAGTTCTCTAGCACCAAAGACCGGTCAACCGGTACCTCAAGCCCGAAAACTTCTGAAGATCGGAGCCCCGCAATCACTTGGCATTTCCAACGAATGCAAACTTCAAGCTCGGCCTTGTCATGCACACCTGGAGTTGATCCCGATGAGACCAAAAGGATCTTATCAAACAAAGCATTCAGAAACATTCATCCACTTTGCACACGAAGTGGAACCAACCTGGCAAGTTGAAAAACTTCTCTCTAACTTCATCACAGGTTTGGAACTAAAAAAAAAAGCGGGGCGGGGGGGGGGGGAGAAAAAGAGAAGAGAGAAGAAGTTCCAGGCCAGAGAAGACTGAAAAGGTACTTCAGTAATAGCAAATAGCTCAATACAAGTGCTTCTGGGCCCCGACATGCTGGGTAGCCCAAACCAAAAACAAAAATGAAGAAAAGGAAAATAGCCACAAAGGCCCCTACCCTACTGGGCCAGCCCCTTTCCGGGATGATGTGCTGCTGGGACGTCATGCTCAAGGGCCTCGGGCTGCGCGGCTTCGGCTTCGGCTTCGGTGGCCACCACTGCTAGAGCAGGTTTGGAGGCTACAGTTGGCTCCTCAGCAGCATCCAAGCCTGGGGTCGGCTCCCCATCCGAAGCCCTAGGATATCTGAGGAACGTTCGGCCCTTATCCGAGATGAAGCCCTCTATCCTGGAGTGGAGATACATAAAGCCTTTGAAGAAGGAGTCCGACACCATCTCATGAAACTTTGTGGTGAACTCCTCCGAAGCCCTGTACCTTGCCATGGCCTCTAGGGCTCCCTTCTTGGCGACCTCGGCCTGTCCGACCACCTCGGCGGCCTCCTTGTTTACCGCCTCTGCTGCCTCGACCACTGCGGCTGCCTCTACCTCAGTGACGATGACCCTCTTCTCGATGGCAATCAATCTCTCCCTTGCTATCTCCAGCTCAACTTGGAGAGATTGGGCACGCCCTTCTGCCAGAGAGCTTCGTCATTGAACTCGGTCAGCCTCAACTCGGTCGCCTTGAGTTCCTCTACCTTGCTCTTTGACAGGTTCCATTCCCGATCATGACTCTCCTGGAGCTCCTTCAAATGCCTTTCGGTACTTGTGAGCTCCCCTTGAAGCTCCTTGTTTTTCATGATGAGCTCACAGGAGTCATCATTCTTCTATCTTAGCTCGGTCTTCAAAGACTCGAGCTCCACTGCTCACTGCTTGTCCTTCTTCAACCAGTTCTTGCAGCAGTCTCTGATTAGAAGGAGCTCGGCATGAAGCTGCACCGAAGAGGATGTTAGCGATAAATGCAGAAGAGAAAAAAAAGAGGCGAAGCAAATGAAGTTGCTTACCGAAAAGAGCTGGGGGAATGTGCTGTCGATTGCATCTCCCAGTAGTTTCCCGACCTTCTCCCACCGGTCGCATGACTGGATTGCAAAATCCATCATGCACTCTGCCAGGCCCTAGTCCCGGACTAGGGAGACATTTGGCGCTAGCTTGAAGGGGACTCGGCAATAGTCCCTCTCCCACCTACTTGCCCCGGATGCAGAGTCACCGTCTCCGCCAGTAGAAGAGGCTTCGGGGGCGTGGTGTGAGCTCGGTGCCTCCTCAGATGGCACCTCCTCGGACGGTGCCCCCGATGCCAGCTCTGTTCCTCCTTGCACTTCCTCCTCCTTGAGATGACGATATCCGGGGGAGGAGGAGACATCATGGCGATGGCTACGGCAATGGCCTTGGCTCGGACGACCACCTCAGTCTCCGAGGTCGGGATCGGCTCTCATCACCTTGGCTGCTCTGGCATGGGCTTAGCAGCCCTCTGGCCCAGCTCAGGCTTCACCCCAACCGCCCTCCTTCCTTGCTCAGGGATGGTCTTGGCTTCCCTTCTGCTCGGCTCAGTCGGTGCAGTGGGAGTGGTCGTCGTGCCACTTTTGTTACGAGCCCTCTTCGAGGGGGACTCGCCGGCTGCCACTAGAGGACCCTTCTTCTTGGTGATCAAGAGCAGGTCGTCTAGTGAGAACTTCATACCTACACACAGAAGAGAGAATATCAACTCCAAGCTCAAGAAGACAAAAGAAAAGGCATGAGGAGAAAAGTTCGAGCCGAACTCACCCAACTCTCTCGTTGGGTCGACCCCGACCTCGAAGAGGTTCTGCTCTGACAGCAAAACCTCAAGTGAAGGAATCTGAATGGTGCAGAGCTGCTCGAAGACCTCTCGGTCAGCTACTTCGACCGCGGAGTCTCGGTTAGGGGATCGATCTAGGTCGCTCCAAACCCAGTCGACCTCCTCAACCATTGCGAAAAAATATTTGCTCTACCATCCTTTGATGGAAGAGGAGAGTTCAAACTTAATGCCCCTCAGGTGAGAAGAGATGGACCACCACCCCTCCTCGGAAGGGTGGCGCTTTAGGATAAAAAAGGCCCTGAACAAGAAAAAACGGGCTACAATCCCATGAAAGTGACAGAGTACTATGAAGAAGAAGATGGTCTTCACAACATTCGGGAGGAGCTGAGTAAGGACAAGATAGAAATTTCTCAGCACAAAAAGGAAGAATGGATGGAAGGAAAATCGAAGTCCCCCTGTGAGAGTCTCATCGTAGAGGGCGATCCAGCATGAGCCACTGGAGGTGACCCGTTCTCCCAGTCGAGGGACCAAGAGCCGGATGAACTACGGGTTACCATAGACATCCCGGATGGTTACCAGTTTCTCAGCAAAGATTGTCGAAACAACCCCGCCAGGACCTGTCGACCGAGCAGGTTTAGGGACGGGTTCAGGTGGAGGAGGAGGAGGGGGGCTAGCTCTAGGCTCCCTAATGACGATCCCGCCGGGAGGGCACCTCCTGCTCAACTCAAAGCACAACTCTTCTTCCTCCTCATCGGAGGAAGAAGGCAGCCTCGGCCAAGAAGGCCCCGCCTCAGCCTGATTGGTTGAGGGACGGAAGTTGGGGCCTGATATGGCAACATCACTGACGTGGAGGGCATGTCAGATCCAATTAGATGACGTAGGTGCCACATGGATTTACTTTCAAAATTTTTCTGTGGCAAGGTGCTCCTGCTCCTTCGCCAGGTGGCGCCCCAAGATGGGTCCACCTCGGTCAAAGTCGAGCCTTCCTCTACCACTTCGCCAGGTGTCCACCCAGGAGGGGTCCACCTCGGTCGAAGCTGGCAGCCTCTGCTCCCTCGCTAGGTGCCACCCCATGACGGGTCTACCTCTACCGAGGTCGAGCCAGGCGCTCCTGCTCCTTCGCCATGTGGCACCCCAAGATGGGTCCACCTCGGTCGAAGTCGAGCCTTCGTCTACCACTTCACCAGGTGTCCGCCTAGGAGGGGTCCACCTCGACCCAAGCTGGCGGCCTCTACTCCCTCGCCAGGTGGTGCCCCATGATGGGTCCACCTCTGCGAGGTCGAGCCAGGCACTCCTACTCCTTCACGAGGAGGCGCCCCAAGATGGGCCCACCTTGGCCGAAGTCGAGCCTTCCTCTACCACTTCGCTAGGTGTCCGCCCAAGAGGGGTCCACCTCGATCGAAGCTGGCGGCATCTGCTCCCTCGCCAGGTGGTGCCCCATGATGGGTCCACCTCTGCCGAGGTCGAGCCAGGTGCTCCTGCTCCTTCTCCAGGTGGCGCCCCAAGATGGGTCCACCTTGGCCGAAGTCGAGCCTTCCTCTGCCACTTCGCCAGGTGTCCGCCCAGGAGGGGTCCACCGTGACCGAAGCTAGCGGCCTCTGCTTCCTTGCCAGGTGGCGCCCCATGACGGGTCCACCTCTACCGAGATCGAGCCAGGCACTCCTGCTCCTTCGCCAGGTGGTGCCCCAAGATGTGTCCACCTCGACCGAAGTCGAGCTTTTCTCTGCCAATTTGCCAGGTGTCTGCCCAGGAGGGGTCCATCTCGACCGAAGCTGGCGGCCTCTACTCCGTCGCCAAGTGGCACCCCATGACGGGCCCATCTCTATCGAGGTCAAGCCAGGAGCTCCTGCTCCTTCACCAGGTAGCGCCTCAAGATGGGTCCACCTCGACCGAAGTCAAGCCTTCCTCTGCCACTTCGCCAGGTATTCACCCAGGAGGGGTCCACCTCGATCGAAGATGGCGGCCTTTGCTCCCTCGCCAGGTGGCGCCCCATGATGGGTCCACCACTGTCGAGGTCGAGCCAGGTACTCCTGCTCCTTCGCCAAGTGGCACCCCAAGATGGGTCCACCTCGGCCGAAGTCGAGCCTTCCTCTGCCACTTCGCCAGGTGTCCGTCCAGGAGGGGTCCACCTTGACCGAAGCGGCAGCCTCTGCTCCCTCGCCAGGTGGCACCCCATGACAGCTCCACCTCGGTCGAGGTCGAGCCAGGCACTCCTGCTCCTTCACCAGGTGGCACCCCAAGATGGGTTCACCTCGGTCGAAGTCGAGCCTTCCTCTGCCACTTCGCCAGGTTTTCGTCCAGGAGGGTTCCACCTCGGTCAAAGCTGGCGGCCTCTGCTCCCTCGCCAGGTGGCAACCCAAGACGGGTCCTCCTCTACCGAGGTCAAGCCAGGCGCTCCTGCTCCTTCGCCAGGTGGCGCTCCAAGATGGGTCCACCTCGGTCGAAGTCGAGCCTTCCTCTACCACTTCGCCAGGTGTCCGCCTAGGAGGGGTCCACCTCGATCGAAGCAGGCAGCCTCTGCTCCTTCGCCAGGTGGCGCCCCATGACGGGTCCACCTCTGCCGAGGTTGAGCCAGGCGCTCCTGCTCGTTTGCCAGGTGGCACCCCAAGATGGGTCCACCACGGCCGAAGTCGAGCCTTCCTCTGCCACTTCGCCAAGTATCCGCCCAGGAGGGGTCCACCTTGGTCGAAGTTGGCGGCCTCTGCTCCCTCGCCAGGTGGCGCCCCATGATGGGTCCACCTTTGCCGAGGTCGAGCCAGGCACTCCTGCTACTTCACCAGGTGGCACCCCAAGATGGGTCCACCTCGACCGAAGTTGAGCCTTCCTCTGCCACTTCACCAGGTGTCTGCCCAGGAGGGGTCCACCTCGGTCGAAGCTGGCAGCCTCTGCTCCCTCGACAGGTGGAGCCCCATAACGGGTCCACCTCTATCGAGATCGAGCCAGGCGCTCCTACTCCTTCGCTAGGTGGCGCCCCAAGATAGGTCCACCTCGGCCGAAGTCGAGCCTTCCTCTGCCACTTCGCTAGGTGTTCACCCAGGAGGGATCCACCTTGGCCGAAGCTGGCGGCCTCTGCTCCCTCGCCAGGTGGCGTCCCATGATGGGTCCACCTCTACCGAGGTCGAGCCAGGCGCTCCTGCTCCTTCGCCAGGTGGTGCCCCAAGATGGGTCCACCTCGGTCGAAGTCGAGCCTTCCTCTGCCACTTCGCCAGGTGTCCACCCAGGAGGGGTCCACCTCGATCGAAGCTGGCGGCCTCTGCTCCCTCGCTAGGTGGCGCCCCATGATGAGTCCACCTTTACCGAGGTCGAGCCAAGCGTCCTACTCCTTCGCCAGGTGGTGCCCTAAGATGGGTTCATCTCGGTCGAAGTTGAGCCTTCCTCTGCCACTTCGCCAGGTATCCACCCAGGAGGGGTCCACCTCGGTCGAAGCTTGCGACCTCTGCTCCCTCGCCAGGTGGCGCCCCATGATGGGTCCACCTCTGTCGAGGTCGAGCCGGGCGCTCCTGCTCCCTCGCCAGGTGGCACCCCAAGATGGGCCCACCTCAACCGAAGTCAGCCCTACTCTACAGATCCTCTGTCAAAGGCATGGGCCACGAGTTCATTGCCAGAGTCGGCGTGCGGCACGTCCCGTACAGGGTGCCCAGCATGGCCCGTAGCGGCGCGCGAAATCCCATTTACATCAGTTAAGGAGGGCCCCACAATCGAGGTATCGGATCCTTGCGGTCAAAACCCAGGAAATCCATAGTCAACGCCCCAAAACGAGGGCTCCCATGCTTGGCTCGAGATCCCACCAGATTTTCCTTTTCGTGACAACACGGCGGACGAGGCGAGCTGGCCACTTAACTCCCCGACTCGTGGAAAAGGGGAGAGGGGAGAGAGGGGCTAGAATGGCCGATGGCCTCCGAAGAGAAAACGAAAGCTAAAGGTGGTCCGACGGTATAAAGGGGAGGGGAAAAGCGGACGGAAAGGTAAGCCTGAGAGGGGGAAGAATACCGAGAAATAACTATTCTGGGACCACCGGAAGTCCCCAGATGCAAGTCCGGTGGGCCCAGCGCAGGAAGCTGGGTGTCAACCCCTCTCTCTCTCACACTTCTTTTATCAAAACCTCCTCTAAGTACGGGAATCCATCGGAAACCCATCTTAGTGGACCTGTTTCATCTTGCCGCTCTCTAACTTGACCGTCGGAGTGCCCCCGCTGGAATCCCCGGCCCGGGTCTCTGACCTTGTTTTGCAGGTTCGAAGACTTGGAGATCTTGAGGTGAAGGAGTCCAAGGACCGGTGCCAGCTCATAAGCTACACGCCACCGCGGTAAGATCGGCAACAGAAAAGGGGAGAGGGGAGAGAGGGGCCAGGGATGGTCGATGGCCTCCGGAGAGGAAACGAAAGCTGAAGGCGATCCGGCGGTATAAAGGGAAGGGGAAAAGCGGACAGAAAGGTAAGCCTGAGAGGGGAAGAATACCGAGAAATAACAATTCTAGGACCACCGGAAGTCCCCAGATGCAAGTCCGGTGGGCCCAACGCAGGAAGCTGGGCGTCAACCCCTCTCTTTCTCACACTTCTTTCATCAAAACCTCCTCTAAGTACGGGAATCCATCGAAAACCCGTCTTAGTGGACCTGTTCCATCTTGCCGCTCTCTAACTTGTCCGTCGGAGTGCCCCCACCGGAATCCTCGGCCCGGGTCTCTGACCTTGTTTTGCAGATCCGGAGACTTGGAGATCTTGAGGTGAAGGAGTCCAAGGACCGGTGCTAGCTCATAAGCTACAGGCCACCACGGTAAGATCGACAACAGGGCCAAAACGAGATATCTCAGAGATGGGGGAGATGAAGGCTGAAGAAGAAGAAGAAGATGAGGACAGACTACGTTCGAAAATACCCTGACCTTAAGGAGAAGTCCTACCCTACTGGAAGATGGAAAAGGAAAGAGATGAACTTGGCTAACTAGGGGAGTCTAGGATAGCCGGGAGAGAGGAGAAAGTTTGGTACGATGATGGGCACTCGAGATTTGAAAGAGATAATGTTTAGGAAAAAATCTTCTTTCCTTTCGAAGTGACCAGATGCCTGACCATACCGTTACAGCATCTCCACCAACAGATCTACACCACGTGTCGTCCATCGACAAAGGGGTGCCTCGCTTCGACCATAGCCACTCTGAATTCCATGCCAGTAATAACTGCTCCTCGGACATGTCCACATGGCTCCTCTGCACTGGCTTGGAGAACCACCTCATGAAGCATCGGTGATCATGGTCATCATTGTGCCAGGTTTTTACCTTTCTATGTCAGCACCGTATTTACTCCCTTCGTCCCGAGCGCTGCACGCCAATAGGCCTCGGGAGTGAGGGACAAATGATGTGGTGGGATTGCTGACGTGGAACCCCTGTCAAATGCCAAGTCGGAAGAAGCTGCCACGTGGGACAACCTAGCCCGGACTCCTTCGCCCGGCCGTGCTCCCTTCAGGTGGAGAAGCCGAGGCCGAAGTCGAGCTCCGCCTCTCCTTTGCCCAGCTGCGCTCCCTCCAGGTCGAGATGCCGAGGCCGAAGTCGAGCTTCGCCTCTCCTTTGCTCGGTTGCGCTCCCTCCGAGTTGAGACACCGAGGTCGAAGTCGAGCTCCGCCTCTCCTTCGCCCGGCCGCGCTCCCTCCGGGTGGAGAAGCCAAGGCCGAAGTCAAGCTCCGCCTCTCCTTCGCCCGCCGCGCTCCCTCCGGGTTGAGACGCCGAGGCCGAAGTCGAGCTCCACCTCTCCTTCGCCCGGTTGCGCTCCCTTCGGGTGGAGAAGTCAAGGTCGAAGTCGAGCTCCGCCTCTCCTTCGCCCGGTTGCGCTCCCTCTGGGTCAAGATGCCGAGGCCGAAGTCGGGCTCCGCCTCTCCAGATCGGCCCCATCTCGGACAAAGAGATCTGCAGCCAAAGGAAGTCGCCACTCTCCCTAGATGGCAGCTCAATGCCCAAGAACCGCGAAAAGATTCCCGTCAGGCTACGATGATGGTCCCAGTTGCCACTTACACCAAAATGGAAGGAATCCTCCGATCGAGGCTCTGCATTCTCCACCAACCGTCTGCACCCTCCAAAAGAAGAAGTCAACCAGCAGGTTCGGATCCAGGAGGTGGTGGCCTGTCGATCAAGGCACTGCAAAACTATCCAAAAGGGAGCGATCGGAAGAAATGTCAAGGAGAACGGTAGCTTCCATACCACCAGAATGGAAAGGCAACACATCCAAGGCATGAAACATCTTCGCACATGCCTGTAAGCATGGAAAAGATCCCGAGGTAAGCGGCGCGCAACACCCCCAGCCAAAAGGGGTCTCCTAGATTCAAACAAGGTAAGTTTTTTACTCAAGCTAAGATTTAGTCGAGTGAGGTCCAACGAGCAAGAATGGGGCAGCGCACAGGAAGACAATGCTCGAGGATACCGCAAAACCCCCAGGAGGGGTCTAGACGGACACAGCCACCGAGATCGAGCTCTCCTCTGCTGTCACTCCCACAATCTGTGCTCGACCGATTCGCACTCTATCACATCACATATTCTCCTCCTAGCATGGAGTCTACCCTTGAGGCTCGATCGGAAGGATCTGTTTTCCTGGATCGTTCTGACTTGACCATCGGAGTGCCCCCACCGGAATCCCCGACCTGGGTCACTAACTCTATTTTGTAGGACCGGGTGCCCGAGTAGGATCCCGAGCGACAGGAGCGCATGCTGACCTCGACATCAGCTACAGGCCACGACGATCTTGGCGGCAACAACCATGTTTACCGTTGCTAATGCCATTCTAATAGTATTAGCAATGATATTTTATACCATTGTAATTACTATCATTTTATCCACTTATTACCGATAACTATCTTGCCATCGGTAATGTCAATCAATAATACTTCTATTTTTGTAGTGGATCAAGATCCCTTTGCAGGTAGATCTCTATGCTACCAACGTAGAGGAGTCAAGGCGACCAGATGAGTTGGACTAGAAGCTTCGAAAGGTGGATTGCTACCACGAGATCCTTTGCCAGGACCAGCTAGCATCAAGGGATGAACCTTTGTTCACCACTTGCCTTTCTTTCTCGGAGCAGATATGGAGATGATCCCTTGCCACTTCAAAGCAACTTTAGTGGATGCTTATGATGGCAACACCAACCTTTACAATCATGTAGAGAGCTACAAGGCCCTTAAGATATTGCAAGAGGTCTCAGATGCTATGCTGTACAATTCCTTCCTCGTCATTCTTTGGGATGCTGCTCGAGCCTTATATACTAGGCTCTAGCTAAACTTTGTCCATTTCTTTGAGGAGTTTGGCCACCTATTTGTTGTGTAGTTTCAAAGCTATAGGAAGCCAATAAGGGGTACTGATACCCTCTTTTCCATCCAAGATAAAGAATCCCTCCAGAGTTACATGAGTCGCTTTAAGGCAACCATGTTAGAAGTCCATAACTTGGACCACTTAGTTGTGATATCAATCCTTAAGTAGGGATTGAAAGCAAACATCTTCTACTTCTTTCTATCAAAGAAGTTTCCCTATGACTTCTCTGAGTTCCTCGTCTATGTTGACAAGTACATCAATACTA
The DNA here is from genome assembly GCA_021397845.1 of Areca catechu. Lineage (NCBI taxonomy): Eukaryota > Viridiplantae > Streptophyta > Magnoliopsida > Arecales > Arecaceae > Areca > Areca catechu. The sequence continues at coordinate 43,192,525 of CM038053.1, read as the reverse complement.
AGGAGGGGATGGTGGAAAAACAAAAAGAGAAGGCAGAGTGAAAAAGGGCTTGGGAGGATAACCTCACTCACCAACCAAAGAAGTAGAAGAACAACAGGAAGCCTTCCCATCGATCTCAATGCTCTCGATGCTTTGAGGATTTCATGCCTCTAAACACTTTTTGGAGGCAAATCCTGATAGAAATAAAGAACCAAGTGATAATCTATTGGCTTGGGAAGATGAGCTGTCAGTCTCAACATGATCCAAAAGAGTATTTTCACTTCCATTGAGACTATAGGCATGACATCGAGGATTGCTTTCGCATAAAGAATGAGATAGAAGTCCTTATTCAGCAAGATTACTTGTAGGCCTATGTTGATTGCCTGAAGGATGCCAAAGCTTTGAGTCATAAGCTTTTGCCTATGCCTGTGCTGCAGGTTGACAATAAGCCCACTATTAGAGTCATTAGCATTATTGCAGGAGGACCAGTAGTTGAAGGCATAAGCTTGTCCGTGAGAAGGATCTATCTCGTGCATCCCAAGTGGAGACCCCTACACCAAAATGGCAAAGGTCCAATGAGGTCATCATCTTTTCTGATGCTAATGTGAAAGTGATAAGATTTCTCATGATGATATTGTAATTGTTTCCATAACCATTACCAATTATGATGAAAAAAAACTTTGGTGGATAGCGGAAGCTCTACGGACATCTTGCTTTATGATGCATTTTGCAAAATGAACTTGCCCAAGGACTGACTCCAAAAGACTAATTCTCCTTTGATTTGCTTTTTGGGAGAAGTCATCTATGTCAAAGGTGTTATAACTTTGCTCGTGATTGCATAATAGGCCTCAAGGCAAGCTATAGTCATGTCTGACTTTCTAGTGGTAAAGGTAGTCTCGGCTTATAATGTGATACTAGGAAGGCCTAACCTAAATGCTCTCCAAGCTATCATCTTAATTTACCATCTCTGATAAGGTTTTCTACCGTCTAAGGAGTGGACAAAATTCAAGGTGACCATGCTCTGGCCAAGCAGTGCTACGTTGATACTGAAGAGACGGGGAGGCTGTGAATTGGACTTTTAAATATCAAAAGCAAGTATGTAATAATTTTAAAACAAATAAAGTGAGTGAGTAGTGAAAGAAATATATCAAAATACAACTAAATGAAACATAGACAAAAAGTAAATAAGAAAGCAAGCGAACCACAAACAATATAAGGTTTTATAGCAGTTGAATGCCAAACTCTGCACCTACTTCCACTCCCCAAGCATACCCTTGAGAATTTTACTATAATCTTTTATGATTATAGCTAGATTATTTTCTCATACTCAAAATCTAAAATCTAGTTGGTTTTGCATAGGATCACCAACCAAAACCTTTACCCTCAAGCCAATTCTAGAGTTACACTCCAATTCTAGGCTTGAATGGGCCTATTTTCAAGTTTCAATCTCAATTAAATCTTGTTTATAATAAAGTATAGAAAGTTGAGAAGAACACAAACAAAAACTCCTTAATGAGCAAAAGTAAAAGTCAATGAAGTGCTTGGAGACTTATCAAGGAAGCTTTGCAATTATTGAGCTCTTCTCTTTTTTGAAAGCCAATTGAAAATCTTATTTTTTGGTGATTGAAAAGTTAAGGGACTCTCTTTAATATCTCTTGGCTTATCTCTTTGTTTTATTTATTTTCTTGCTTTCTCTTATTTTCTCTTGCTTTTTCAATGAGTTTAGTTGATATTTAAATCACTTAAAATGCCAAAATGACTATTTATAATTATTGGAGACTAAAAAATAATTATTGAAAATGTTTTGCACATTTCTACACAAGTTGCAGAATTAGCCATTACAGTTGTCAGACAAATTTGAGTCGACTCAAGCTACATTGAGTTGACTCGGTTTGTCCATATGTCGACTTAAATTTCTTTTGAATTGACTCAGATTCTAGATCCAAAAATACTATGCTTTGTCATGACTGAGACATTGACTCAAATTATTTGAGCCGATTCAAATTTAACTTTAAGTTGACTCAAATTCTATTAGAGTTGACTAAAATTAATTTATAAAAATTAGCTTTCTGTCTACCTGGATCCTTTGAGAGAGTTAACTCATTCAATTTAAGTCAACTCGAGATCTATGCCATCTAAAGATTTTGTGCTAGAGTTAACTCCTTGAGTCTTTAAGTCAGCTCTTTCGTCATTCTTTCTCCTTGTATCATTTTGAATTTGGTTTTCTTGGACTTTCGCACATCATGTAAGCTTTTGAGAACTTATATTTCTTGAGCATCATCTTGAGTATTTAAACCTCATTTTCTTTTAAGGATTTATAGCTTCCTGAAACACTTAATCAAAGATTCAACAAACTATTAGTTTCATTGTATATACTCAAATATTTTGTTACTCATCAAAACCAATCTTCGGATCAACAATCTTTTCATTTTTAATGATGTCAAAACTTTATGTATGTAAGTAAATGATATAAATGGAGCAAAGATATAATGCAAAGATATCCCCTTTCCTACCAATATGAAGTTGTCTTTGGAGTAATCATCTAGTATTGAAGCAAAAAAGGCAAACATGCCTTGAGGTCCATATTCATCAACAATAGAGAACCTAATATTCGCTATCATATGTACAATACCCAACATTGCATATGCAGTGAAAGTGGTCAGTCGGTACATGATGAATCCTGACAGTCATGGATGAGAATAGTGATGAAGTGGATCCTTAGATATCTAAGGGATGTTTCTAATTATTCAGTCTATTATGAGCCATGACTTTGTAGTGTGTTGGCTTTATTAATGCAAATTTTGCTGGAAATAAAAATAGAAGGCATTCTACCATGAGATATGCACTCTCCATGGCAGGCAGTGCTATGGGTTGGGAGTCAAATTTATAATCAATTGTGACTTTATCTATGATAGAGATGAAGTATATTGCAGCTATGCATGCTTGCATAAAAACGATATGACTTAGACATTTATTTGGGAAGCTCAAAGTGAAATGGAATGTGTTGAGTCGTATCATGACAATCAATGTGCTTCTCATATAACAAGGAATCCAATTTTTCATTCTCGTACACAGCACATTGATATTTGTTTTTACTTTATGCATGACATATTGGAGAATGGTTGTGTCCGAAAATCTACATAGATATGAATATAGCAGGTATGTTGATAAAGTCTACGACTCGAGAGAAGTTTAATTAGAGTAAGACTTCTCTTGAACTTAAAGCTATGTGATAAGTAGTGATTGGCAAGATCTTCGGTTGGTATTTTGCTGGTAGCACATGTCTTCAGGTGAAAGATATATTAATTGATGAGCCACGTCCCATAAGGAATATAGGTAGTTCTTGTCCAATAAGAAGAATAGGAATATGTATAGTCCTTATCCAACAAGGATAATAATTTTAGTCCTTATCCAACAAGGATAATAATTTTAGTCCTTACCAAATTCAATAGGAGTTATCCATATATTTGTTCATTGCCATTTATTCTTGTATGGAAGCATTTAACAGATGATTCTAACTCTCTATAGATTATTTTTCCTTGTATTGTTACGATTCGGGTTTTATAATATTGTTCTCGTTACAGAGAGAGATGGGTGAAAATTTAGAAATTGTTTTCACTTTATAATTGTTTCCTATTGTGATCATAAAAGATGCATATGGAGATTTTGTTAAAGGATGTTGGAATGACACGGTCTTTCTCCATTTCTTTTCTACTCTACTTTTCTTGTGGTTTATATGTTGTTTTAGTTTTCTATGCAAAATGCTTTATTCCCAGCATTCTTTAGTATCTCTACTACTACTACTTCAAGAGCATATTTGGTTCGAGAGAGTTGAACTTTGGAATGAGAGTAGGAATGATCGACTCTCATTCCATCTTTGGCAGGAGGAAACTCAATTCCCATTCCGATTTCAGGAGCACATGAGAATACTCCAATTCCCAGAAACCCAATCCCTACTCTTTTCAAGTATTCAAATTCCATTCTAATTCTATTTCCGATTCCAATTGTAACCCAAATATATCAGAGGACATGGCCATTCGATTTCGATTCCAAGCACAAGCAAGCCCCAAATTTTTCTTAAAATGCACTACTAATCTACTGATAGAAATTAGGTCTGACAAGGCCAAAACCTAATATCAGCATAGCTATCCTCTCATAAAAAGATTGATGTAGTTTATGAGGCCATTCATTTAAAAAACTGCATGCAATTAATGTTCGGCATCAGTTTCTTCGGTACACATCTATTCTAACATATAAACAGAAAATCTCAGTTTATTTGTCTGTTCACGGTTTGGACAGGCACACAGTCCTTGCACTTCTCTTGAAAGAAAAACTTCACTACTGACACTTGACCTTCATTTTTTGTTTCAACCCTTTGGAAAGATCATAGATGTCCATCAAATGCTATTTCCTCTTCCATAATCACCATCCTCGCAAGCGTGTCGATTAGCAGAGTTTGGAACACGACCATGAACATGAAACAATAGTTTGAATATTAGTTGATGGTAGAGTGAAGCTATACGGAGGAGGTATTTTGTTTACTTATTATCCTTTATTGAAAAAATAAAAATGATTTTGGGGGATGAAGACTGAGAGTTATATGTACATGGGCAAGTCCTTTGGCAGCAGTAGTATCTTGATATCATACATAACTTAGTAACCCTTTAAAAAATTTTAAAAAAACTTATAGTGGATCTTGTGAAAATTTGAAATTGGGAAGAACAGACCATCTATTAGTACAAGGTTTATCCTTGTATTAATATGAACCTTAATTTTAAAAATAGGACATTCATTGAGGTTTATGTACTTCTAAGATGTACCTCCCGGGTTATGTAGTTACCAATATTTAATTTGCAAGGGTGTATATATATATATTGCAAGGGCGTTTCGTCATATAAAATAAAAATAAAAATTAAAAAAAATTGCAAGGGTTGGATGATACAAAGTATAATATTTTGCAACAAGATATAGTGGATTGATGGCTATTGGTAACCTTATAAACTCATTTAAGGAGTGATGGCATCAAATCACTTGAAGGTGAAATAATTAGCTGAAATAGCTATAAGTTAGTTCCAGCTCTCATGGGTTGTTGCCTGATAAATAATAAAAGTGGTCAAAATGCACTTTTACAACTACTTTTCCAAGAACCAAATGGCTGAAACCCAACTGTGCTTCTTTGAAGTGTGGTTTGAGAAAGTGCACTTTTCATCTGTCACCACCAACTCAGCACCTAAATAAGTTCGAGATGATTAAAATTTGATATTTCTGTGAAAAGTTGTCTTGTAAAAGATATTCATGATTTAGTGGAAACCATGACAGATTTGGGCCATTTGATATGGCAAATGTTTTCCATTTTAAAACTACAATTCCAACATAACTTTCTCAGCTTAATTGCAATATAATAATATAATCTTGATGAGTTTTCATGATTAAGTTATTGCTAATTACAACCTTGGACTATATCATCCTCCTACATGTATGTCTATGTATGCATGTATAAGAAATTAAGCCAAAAAAAGATGCATTTTTGCTTATGTATATAAAGTGAAAAAAAGAGAATAGGCTGTTATCCCTATATAGGAATATGACACTTGGATTCTAGTTTTCAGTACCTGAAAGGAAAAGCAAGTGGTTTAGGTTGCTTGTCTCAGTCACACCAACAGTTGCTTAGGCCCATTAATGCTTACACTCAATCACCTCCTATATACCATGAAAGAGACTGATATATACCACTTAAATGGCAGGAGGAACGCTATGTTTGTGGAATAGAAGCCCATGACATTACTTGAAAAGCCTAAAAAATGCCTCTGTTTTTTGAAAGCTTCATGATTTTGACTGCACATTTCTGAAAAGGAGAACAAATAGTGTTCAAAGTAATCATGCAAGGAAATAGATTAGCCATTCAAATTTCACTAAGAAATTATTTGTTCATCATCTCTCTGTGAATTATTTGAATTAATGCACATGAATGATGCTCTGTTTATGTGTGTCTAATGTATGCTTTGCTTATATTAACTGAGATAAAAAATGCTGCAGATTTCCAAAGTTCTAGAAGAAGAAAATATAGTATTTTTATTAGAAAACTTAAGGACAAGAAAAGAAAATAAGGGTGATCAAAGAGAAGTTCTCATGATATTTCTAAGCAAGAGAAGAGGGCAAGAATCCATTCAATTTATCTTGTTCATGCGACCTCAAAACCATTCGGTATTTGGACATACGCATAAAACACCTATTTGACTTCCTTATTAACTAGATGCTATATTAATTACTTGTTCATAGCAATTTTCTAGACTTAAGATTAGGGATGGTAAACATGTTGGATATGGATCGGATCGGCTAATATCCATATATATCATGTAATTAAAAATCTTAATCCATATCCATTTCGTACCCATCTTAGGTCAAGTTAGGTCGGGTTAGATAAAGGTACAAATCGGGTCAGATAAGGAATTCATCATATAAATATTATATAATATTACAATTTTGAAAGAAGGATTTAGATGAAGGTTTCATTGGGTCAGGCTCGGAATTGGGCATGCTATTATCTATAGTTGACTTGAACATGTTTCAAGTATTTTTTTCTTGAATCCATGCCTATCTCAAATTTTAATCAGATCAGGTAAAATTCATCCCATTCAGATTAAGTCGGGTACTTGATGGGTCAGCCAAAATCGCTATCCCTATTCAATGTTTCTAAGAATCTAACTCCTCTATTATTTTATATCCCTTTTTGTTCGGATAAAAATAGCACCTTACTTTAATAATAATAATTAAGAAAAAAAAAAATAGAACCCCTCCTCTCTTGCCTACTTCAATTCTTTGATCATCCAACTTGGTTTAGATGGGATTTTGTTGTCGAGCACTTCCATCTTCCTCTATAAGTAACTGCATTTTTTTTGTAATATTTTTTCGAAATAAAGTAGTAAAATCTCTCCACCGGCTAAAAAATAATAATAATAAAAATTGTAGTCAAGTTTTTTTCTTATGAGATTTAAGCCAACCTAATCTAAAATTATTCTTGAATATTTATGAATATATATATAACCTTGTCTGTACTTCCTCGATCTTATTGATGGTACCGGCTAATTAATGAATTCTATAAAATTTTTAGGTCAATCATCCAAACAGACCCTAAGAAGGCATAACAGTGGAAGCTAAACTTTAAATAATACCCCTATACTACACCAACAAAAATTAAGCAAACCTCCTTTTCTCCCCTGTTTGAAATGACAAGCAGCGTAGCATAAGGACTTGGTTCATACAATGAACGTCATCTTCGTTCATGGCAGCTTAATTTCTTCTCATGCAAACTGCCAGTGTTGAGATACGATGTGCTTCCTTGGTCATGAATTAATAACAGAATTAAAAGAGTGTAGAAAGGAAATACTCTACACCCGAACACAAAATATACAAATAGATGGCTCTTAATTAATTAGGTATTTTTCTTCCTGGATTTTTTATGATTATGATTAATCTATTCATTCACCTAGCTTCGGAAGCTAAACTTGATGGACCGTTATAGTACAGATGGATGTACCCTATCGAGAGGTAATGTTGTAAAACTAAAATTTCATAATTTAGATATCTTTTTCATTATTTAATGTGATATTAATATTAGAATTTTAATAAATATCATACTTTTTGAATGTATCTTGTACGTTTGAAAGATTATGTACGAAACAAAGCCCATCATAAGGGCTCAATAGCAGAGGGATATATTGTTGAGGAGTGTTTAACATTTTGCTCAAGATATCTTGAAGGTGTAAAGACTGTATTCAATCGACCTCAATGTCATGGTGATACTATGGAGAATACAGATCTATACAAATTTGCATCATCTGGAAGATTTATAGGAAAAGCTGAAAGTATTGTTCTTGACCATAAATCCTTATCACAAGCACATCGTTATGTATTACTATATAGTGACATAATATCTGACTATCGCAGGTTAGTTTATCTACACATGGATAATACTAAATATTAGGCATGTTGTTATCAAACTTATATTTGATTGTCATGCAGTGAATTTTTAGCTGTACAATGACAAGTCAATCATTCCACTCGTCCTAATCCAAGGATTGAACAAAGATGGTTGGTTGAATTATTCCCTTATTGGCTTGCCAATCAGGTTAGTATATATAAGTTGTATAATAATTTTACATACATTTAACATCAAATAAGTGATCGATAATTGATATTATATTTTCTAGGTACTGGTACTGATGGAGAAGAATTATTCAGCAAAATTAATAGCACTTGTCAGAGGTCCTAATTATATTATGAACAAATATAATGGTTTTATTATAAATGGCTTTAAATTTCATATAAGGAGCGCGAGAAATTTAGAAAAACTCAGAATAGTGGTGTTATGGTAGAAGTAGATGAGAAATCTTATTATGGTGTACTTAAAGATATTTTTGAGTTGGATTATTATGAAAATTTTAAAGTTGTATTATATCGATGCGATTGGGTGGATATAAATATACTAAGAGGTTTGAAAAAGGACTCAAACAGATTCATACTTGTCAATTTTTCAAGATTGATACATACGGGTGTGTTATTGAAGGATGATCCATTTATCTTTTCATCTCAAGCTCGACAAGTTTTTTATGTACAAGACTCGAAAGATAAAGAATGGGCTACTGTTATTAAGACAAAATCCAGAGACTTATATGACATGGAAAAAAGGGTGGAAGAAGATGATGATGATACTTACACTCAGTGTATACCTTATAATATTGTGCCGGATGATCATATAAATGATACTTTCAGTACACTTTTAGTTTTAACATTATGTATCATCATGTATCATGCATGTGCCGTATATCACGGTACAGGGGTATAAGATGTGTCATTTTGGATTTTTTTGTAACATTTATTCTTTATATAGGCTGATCAGCAGGGGAGAGAGCCTGGTGGGGTGGAGTTCTATCGGACGACTCACGTTCACCAGATGGCAGTTTTGTTCGGGAGGAGTCCAGAGATATATATGTATTTTTTTTATTTATATTATATAATGATTTATATTTTTATTTTTATTAAGTTTTGATATATGAGTTTTTTATAAAACATAGGATATGGCTACCTTTATGATCTCCGAGCGTGCTGCAAGAGTATATTATCTACTCAGAGCAATCGCATCGAGGCCGAGGTATTCTTGGAGTTGATGGGACCGGAGCGTCCTGGACGAATGAGGGGTTATGGGATTTGAGTTACCTCTACTCAGTTATCTGAGATGAGTAGATTTACTCGGGATGCTAAAGAGAGTCATGATTAGTCACATGTTCGTCGACTCCAGGATGAGATAGCAGAGCTCAGACAGACACGTGAGGTAGACAGAGCAGAGATGCAGACTATTAGGGTTCAGCTTGAGCATGTTACATATGTTCTGCATACGTTCATGTCATCTCAGGTAAGTAATTATTTATAACTACATACATATTGATATGGCCGTTACGCTGACGTGGCGTGTCATAGGTTCCGCCGGGCATGGTCCGAACCACGTGGATTTTTTTTCGACAGAACGGGATCAGCGAAAGAGGTCGGATGCGGGTCGACCTCGGTCGAAGTCGAGCGCTCCTCTGACGCTCCGCCAGGTGTCCGCCCAGGAGGGGCCCGCCTCGGTCGAAGCCGACTGCCCCTTGCTCCCTCGCCAGGTGGCGCCCGGAGATGGTTCCACCTCGACCGAGGTCGAATCGGGCCTTCCTACTCCTTCGCCAGATGGCACCCGGAGACGGGACCACCTCGGCCGAAGTCGAGCACTCCTCTACCGCTCCGCCAGGTGTCCGCCCAGGAGGGGCCCGCCTCGGCCGAAGCCGGCTGCCCCTTGCTCCCTCTCCAGGTGGCGCTCGGAGACGGTTCCACCTCGGTCGAGGTCGAGCCGGGCCTTCCTGCTCCTTTGCCAGATAGCACCCGGAGATGGGTCCACCTTGGCCGAAGTCGAGCACTCCTCTGCCGCTCCGCCAGGTGTCCACCAAGGAGGGGTCCACCTCGGTCGAAGCCGGCGGCCCCTTTGATCCCTCGCCAGGTGGCGCTCGGAGACGGTTCCACCTCGGCCGAGGTCGAGCCGGGCCTTCCTGCTCCTTCGCCAGACGGCGCCCGGACACGGGTCCACCTCGGCCGAAGTCGAGTGCTCCTCCGCCACTCCGCCAGGTGTCCGCCCAGGAGGGGTCCACCTCAGCCGAAGCCGGCTGCCCCTTGCTCCCTCGCCAGGTGGCACCCGGAGACGGTTCCACCTCGGTCGAGGTCGAGCCGGACCTTCCTGCTCCTTCGCCAGATGGTGCCCGGATACGGGCCCACCTCGACCGAAGTCGAGCGCTCCTCTACCGCTCCGCCAGGTGTCCGCCCAGGAGGGGTCCACCTCGGCCGAAGCTGGCGGCCCCTTGCTCCCTCGCCAGGTGGCATCCAGAGACGGTTCCACCTCGGCCGAGGTCGAGCCGGACCTTCCTGCTCCTTCGCCAGACGGTGCCCGGATATGGGCCCACCTCAGTCGAAATCGAGCGCTCCTCTGCCGCTCCGCCAGGTGTCCGCCCAGGAGGGTCCACCTCGGCCGAAGCTGGTTGCCCCTTGCTCCCTCGCCAGGTGGCGCCCAGAGGCGGTTCCACCTCGGCCGAGGTCGAGCCGAGCCTTCCTGCTCCTTCGCCAGATGGCACTCGGATACGGGTCCACCTCAGCCGAAGTCGAGCGCTCATCTGCCGCTCCGCCAGGTGTCCGCCTAGGAGGGGTCCACCTCGGCCGAAGCCGGTGGCCCCTTGCTCCCTCGCCAGGTGGCGCCCCGAGACGGTTCCACCTCGGCCGAGGTCGAGCCGAGCCTTCCTGCTCCTTCGCCAGATGGAGCCCGGACACGGGTCCACCTCGACCGAAGTCAAGCGCTCCTCTGCCGCTCCGCTAGGTGTCCGCCTAGGAGGGGTCCACCTCAGCCGAAGCGGACGGCCCCTTGCTCCCTCGCCAGGTGGTGCCCGAAGACGGTTCCACCTCGGCCGAGGTCGAGCCGGACCTTCCTGCTCCTTCGCTAGACGATGCCCGGATACGGGCCCACCTCGGTCGAAGTCGAGCGCTCCTCTGCCGTTCTGTTAGGTGTCCGTCCAGGAGGGGTCCACCTCGGCCGAAGCCGGCTGCCCCTTGCTCCCTCGCCAGGTGGCGCCCGGAGGCGGTTCCACCTCGGCCGAGGTCGAGCCAGGGCTTCCTGCTCCTTCGCCAGATGGCACCCGGATACGGGTCCACCTCGGTCGAAGTCGAGCGCTCCTTTGCCGCTCCACCAGGTGTCCGCCCAGGAGGGTTCCACCTCGGTCGAAGCCGGCAGCCCCTTGCTCCCTCGCCAGGTGGCGCCCGGAGACGATTCCACCTCGGCCGAGGTCGAGCCCGGCCTTCCTGCTCCTTCGCCAGATGGTGCCTAGACATGGGTCCGCCTCGGCCGAAGTCGAGCGCTCCTCTGCCGCTCCGCCAGGTGTCCGCCTAGGAGGGGTCCACCTCGGCCGAAGCTAGCCCTGCATGGTGAGGCCTCCGGGAAGCAGGGGCACGAGTTTCGAAACCACCACTCGGGCAGCGCGCGCCATACCTCGCGAGGAGCACCGGTACGGTCGGCAGTGACGCGCGAAACCTCGTTTACATCGGCCCGACGGGTTCCACAACCGAGAAGCGGAGTCCTGGCAGACAGGAGCCATCAACGAACGTCATCAACGCTTGGGAAGGAGAGCGCTCGCGCTCGGCCCAAGGCCTGGCCGGTGTCCTCCCTCTCCCTTTTTCTCGCTGGGCTCAGCAAGCAAGACAAGGAGGCCACCGGGTTCCTGGACCCGAAGGGGAAAGAAAAAAAAGAGGGAGAGAAAAGGTGAAAGCAGAGAGGAAGCCTCCCGGGGGTGGGAGGCCGGAGGCAATGTGATGGGATAAAAGGATGGGAAGAGCAGATAACCAGGTAAGGGAAAAAACAGGCTGGAAAAGAGAAAGGCACCAAGAGTAGGATCCAAAGGCTTGAGAGGGGAGTCCCTCGGCGTAAGCTCAGTGAAGGAGCTCGGCCCAATTTCCACTCTTCCAAAGATCTCTTTTGTTAAAGATCTTCTCTAAGTCTGGGACTCCTTCGGGGACCTACCTTAGGGTTTCTGTTCCATCTCGCCGTTTTCTAACTTGACCGTCGGAGCTCCCTCGCCGGGATTCCCGGCCAGGGTTTCTAACCTTGTTTTGCAGGATTGGAAGCTCGGAAACCTCGAGGTGAAACGGTTCGAGTCCGGTACCAGCTCTGAAGCTACAGGCCGCGGCGGCGAGATCGGCAACACATATCTATATATATTTTATATGTTTCTAATAATTTAGAACATATATAATGCATGTATCGTAATTATATATATATATATATATATATATATATGTATATCACTTGTAGGTTCCTGATGCATCTGCCAATCACAAACAGGACGACGACCAGCCTCCCGCGGATCAGTAATGCCAGTTAATTTTTTTTTATTATTTTTGTATATCTTTTTATGTATTTGAACTTGGATCGATATTGAGTATCTTTTGATACTTTTATATATATATATAAACTCTTTATATTTGTGTTTTGTTTGTATATGTCTTTGGATGTGATACAGGTTTGAATGTTTAGTTATTTTATTTTGATAATGTATACAGGTTGATGTATGTATTTGATGTATACAGATATAGCTGTATTTTTTTTAAAAAAAATTATCTAAATTTGCTGACGCTTTAAAGCATCGCTAAATTACAGATTAGCGATGCTTTAAAGCGTCGCTAATATGTAATTTAGCAATGCTTTAAAGCATTGCTAGGTTTGAACCTAGCGACGCTTTTTAAAAGCGTCGGCAGTTACTGATGTTTTACGCTTTAAAGCATCGCTAAAATCTAGCGACGCTTTTAAAAAGCGTCGCTAGATTTTAAACCTAGCAACGCTTTAAAGTGTCGAAAATTCTAATTTAACGATGCTTTTAAAAAGCGTCGGCACGTGGCGTTCCCATGCTTACATAGCTGACATTTTTGCAACGCTTTAAGCATCGAGAAGTTTCTTGGCGACGCTTAAAAGCATCGAAAAACGTCAAAAAAAATATCGCTAATGACCTGTTTCACCGTGGTGAATAGGTATTATGAAATTTCACCAAAAAAATAAAAGATGAATTATTATTATTGTTATTATTTTTTGGTCGGACGGATTATTTTTTCACATAAAACATGCAACCTTGAACCACACAAAATAAATTATGCGTAATTATAAAAAAAAATACCGACAGTTATTTTTCACATGAAAGATGCGACCTTGAACCCCACAAAATTAAATATTTTATAACCTATATATGCAATTATCGTAAATCCAATCATCATCATGGGTAGATATTGATATTAATTTTTAGGAAATTCATTTAAAATTTTATGTATAAAAATTTTCTATAAATCTTCCTGCAATATGGATTGCATGAGAGAATCTACCGCCTACGGTCAAATATTATCCATAGAAATTAAAATACTGATAGGAAACGAAACCAGTTAAAAAAGACAAGGCCCTCGTGCCCATATACCTTCCCTTCTCTCTCTTCCTCTCTTTACTACCTACCAAACGTTCAACAGCTACAAATAGAATCCATCCTTACAAGAATAACGGGTCTGTGTCATCTGAATCACAAGAACAGATTCAGCAACATGGATTCCCCTCGCCGGGAGGAAGAAGAAGAGAAGCAGCAAGAAATCACCACCCCTCTCCGTAAGCCCGTCGATACGCACCTTGCTTCCTTCCAATTCTCCCACTCATCTCTTTTCATCACCTCTAATCTCCACCTTCCCTTGGACCAGTTCATGCCGTCGACCCCTCGACCTCGACATCATCGTCGGCTCCGCCGGCGGCGGCAGGCGACGGTGCCAGGGAGGTGGAGAAGGAAGAAGAGGAGGAGAATTCTCCGATCGAGCAGGTGGCTCTCACCGTGCCGGTGGGCGACGACACCTCCGTTCCCGTGCTGACTTTCCGCATGTGGGTACTCGGCACGATATCCTGCGTGCTGCTGTCCTTCTTGAACCAGTTCTTCTGGTACCGAAAGGAGCCCCTCTCGATCACCGCCATCTCGGCCCAGATCGCGGTGGTGCCGCTGGGCCACTTGATGGCTCGGACGATAACGGACCGGGTTTTCTTCAAGGGGACGAGCTGGGAGTTCACCCTCAATCCGGGGCCGTTCAACATAAAGGAGCACGTGCTGATCACCATCTTCGCCAACTCCGGCGCCGGCAGCGTCTACGCCATCCACGTCGTCACCGCCGTCAAGATCTTCTACCGCAAGCACATCACCTTCTTCGTCTCCTTCGTCGTCGTCATCACCACCCAGGTGATCTCCTTTATCTTTCTTTTTTTTCCTTTTTTTTAAAAATTACGTAGTATGTTTTTTATTATTCTTTTTTTAAAAAAAAAAAATTTTGACGAGCTTGTTGGACGTAGGTGTTGGGGTTTGGGTGGGCGGGAATATTCCGGCGATACCTGGTGGAGCCGGCGGCGATGTGGTGGCCGTACAACCTGGTGCAGGTCTCTCTTTTCAGGTACCGTAGAGCGATAAGCTTGGTCTCTCTGGTCCCGTATTCCTCTGTCTTGCGTTCTTCCGTTCTGTGTTGGTTTGATTGAGTGGACCCGCGGAGTTTTTTTTTTTGTGGGGAAGGGATGGGTGCCGTGTGATGAGAGACGTGCTTTACCAAGGACATAGGATCCATTAAATTATGGGACCATGCCAAATAGGTAATATGAATATAATAATTAAGAAAATGTTGGGATACTTATTATTTATCTTTGAAAAGTATACATATTTTGTGTCGTCAAGAAATCCAACAACATGGATGGCTACTAGCATTCCTTTATTTTAGAAAAAAAATCCTTTTTTTTTTAAAAAAAAAAAAGAGAGAAAAAAATTATACCTTCATCTTTGGATTAATTGATATAGCCACCCAAGGGCTCCAACATAACAAATAGCTATTTCGGGATTGGGCCCACGGTCACCTTGGTGCCCGTTAAAATTATATTTAATGATGATTCAGAGAATAATAATTTTTAAAATAATTTATTATTTATTTTTTGAAATGATAAAATTATTCATAAAAATACAGTTAAAATAGTTTAGTATCTATTATTTTTTACAATGATGAAATTATTTATAAAAAATAATCAAAATAATTTAATATTTATTACTTATTCTTTCTTAGTTCGTTAAAGCTATCATTTAATACATTACCCGTTAAAATGTCATAGTTCATGACCCAATGACCAATATTATGAAAAAAAATTATTACTATTTATAAGATTTAACCCTCGCACACTATTAAAGCTCTTTTAACTTTGTTTGTCTATTTTGCTTAATTCCACGATACATGCTCAAAATATTGCAAAGAGACAATTCGATTTTAATTCCTACATCCGCTGGCCAAAAAACTTGAATCAAATGGCCTAAATGTCCTCTTTCCAATGCATAAAAATTATTTTTTCTAAAAAAAATAACACACTACTTGTGCCAAAATATCTTCCAAGAAGTATGATGCCGCTTATGTGTTTGTTGTCAACGTAGTAGCTGTCATGTGTTGTCTTTCCATTCCTATCCTTTTTTTTTCTTTCTTTTTTTTTTTTTTTGTGTAGATCTACTTGAGATTGCAAATAGATTGGATTGATCCATAACTCGATCCGATCTGACCTATTTAAATCCGATTCAATCTAATTTTAGAGATCCATGGATCCGAATGGATCGGATCTTAAAATTAGACCCGCTTTATTTTGGATCGGATCTGGATTTACTAAATTCGGATATAACCCGACTCTACCCGACTTAAACATACTAATACTATTATGATCATATCTATTTGGATCTTTAAATTATAATTTAAAATTTGTATGAAAATTATTTTTAACATAGAGATAGAATTATAATTATTTTTACATCTTAATTTTATTTTAAAACATATTATTTGTTATCTATTTTATGATTAATAATAGTTGGTTATATAATAATTAAAATATAGTTATCTATATTTTATTTGGATCATATTTAGAATCAAGTTTTTTATATTAGAATCAATTATTTATCGATTCGATCCAATTCGAATGATTTATTGGATTGGATCTAGATCCAATATTAAAATCCGATCAAATAACTAAATCAGATCGGGATCACTCAATGATCCAGCTCGATCTAATCCATTGGCATCCCTAGGCCTATTTAAGGCTTAATTTTTTTTTTTGGCGAGCATGCATTTTAATGCGCAGAGGACAATCCAAAGCAAGCTTTTATTGCAACAATATATAATTTATAAATTTAAATTATAAATAATGTTGACACATGAACGGTGCTAAAACAACCAACAATCCTTTGCAAAATAAGATTTAGCTCCGTGAAATTTTTGTCATCGATAGTGTCGCGCTCCAAACCCAAGACCTGGGCCAGAAGTGCGACAGACGGTCATATGTTCTGGGGTTCAATCTTCCCAGGGACATACCAGGCCTGTACCAACCATTTCTTATATAAAATGAGTAACCAGGCAATTATACCATAAAAAGCAAATGTAGGCAAGTAGATTCAAATATCATAAAGCCAACCGTCATACATTTAACATAATCTAATTTCAGACAATAATTAAAAAAAAATGATAGTGTCCACTAGATCCTAAGCCTCACTGATTGAATCCCTGGCCCAAGTGTTCCTCTTATCCTGAAAAAAATGCAAGGGAAAGGAATGAGTTTCCCTTAAACTCAGTAAGTCATCATATATCACAAATATAAATTTACCATGAATCTAGAGTAACTCTATGCATGTGAGCAACCATAAAATATAAGCCATTTCCCATTATTAACCTTCTTATTTATTTTTCTGACGTCATACAAATTTTTAGGATGGCCATCCAAACACACTCACTTAGTCCCTCATACTATGGCCACGATCGACCTATGGCTTGCCCCAAAAGAGTCTAGACCCTGTGTCACATGCTGCACATCGGTCATGTGCCAGCGATAGCCTCGCTGGAGGCCCAAAAAGAATCTAGCTCTGAGTATCACACGAGAAACATGCTTCCCAGCATGTGCTAGAATAAAACAACTCCTGTGTCACATACCGCACATCGGTCATGTGCCAGCGATAGCCCCGCTGGAGGCCCAAAAGGAGTCTAGATCCTCGTGTGATCATAGTCGGACTAGAGAGCAATTAAAACCAACTCACCCCATGACTCATTACATCTTAGTCTATGGTTAAATTTCATAACACATCAAGATATATGTATGTAGCATGAACATAAACAATAAAATTCAATAACAAGTCAAATAATGGGTTCACATCATGCATGGAAAATTATATCGGTGAATGATAACTTACAATTTCACCAACTCAGCACTAAACCTGATTTTCCAAGGATGATGACGATCCTGCATCACAAATTATTTTGTTTATGATTTAATATCATTAATTCCTAAAAAAAAAATATAAAATAAATCCCTTGGGACATCCCCAGACAAACTCTTTCCTTCCTTCCTGTCGTTACTGGGTCGGCCCATCCAAGATAATAGGCCTAGCCCAACAGGGCAAGGCTCAACCGAGTCTGGCCCAACAAGGCTCGGCCCAGCCAAGCCCAGCCCAGCCCAAGCCCGGCCCAGCCAACCCGGCCCAGCCAAGCTCTGATCAAACCGAGCCCAGCCAAATTTCCCACTCCGGCCACAGCACCACCTCGATTCCATGGAAGAACCAGGGAGGATCGACGACAATCCTCCCGTCCGACCAACACGGAGTACTCGCCGGAGGAAGAAGAGGGTCCGGCGACCCCTACGGCGGCCGTCCGATCGTCAGCCGGTGAGCATCGAGCCGAAGACTACCCCTCGCAACTGTAACCTCCCGGTCGATCAAAAATCCCTCTCCCTCTCTCTCCCCCCCCAAGCAAGTGGAGGAACGGCGGCGATCCCTGTGATCGGTCGTCCAGGGCGGTTGCCGGAGAGGAGGAATCCGGCGGTGACCTTTCGTCGTCGGTCACAGCACACGGCTTCAACGGAGAGGAAGAATCAACCGGATTCTTCCATCCTCCCAGCCAATCAACCATACACTACCCCTTCCCGAGGAAGAAGACTTACCGGCGAGACTGGCTCCGACCGCAGCGACCACCGGTGGAGTGCGCTCCGGCGATGGCAGGGACACACGAAGAAGCCGTCGGTGCTCCACTCACTGGGAGGTATTCCCGGATCAACAAGGCACCCAATGCCCCTAAAAACCCGAGGAAAAACCCTTATCCCCCCCACTTCCAGCGGCGTCGACGAGCCTCTCCGGATTTCCCGCCGGGAAATCCAAACTCCCGAACCAAATTAAATTTGAACTGAAGTCGGCGACCCTTGCCGACTTCAGTCCAAATTCAGCCCAATAAGAACTGGGCCTCACACTCTCCCCACCTAAAAAAAATTTCGCCCTCGAAATTAACATATCTGGGTTCTGGAAAAGTTGAGGATATTTAACTTTCATGATTTCTTCTAACTCCCAAGTGGCTTCTCGTTCTGAATGATTACTCCACTGGACTTTAACATAAGGGATGATGCGTCGTCTCAAGACTTGTTCCTTTCTATCCACCACCTTCACTGGTTGCTCCTCGTAAGACAAATTTTCCTTGAATTGAAGTGGTCCCAATTCAACTACATGATTTGGATCAGGTACATACTTCCTCAGCATAGAAACATGAAAAACATTATGTACACCAGCAAGAGAAGGTGGCAAAGCAAGCCGATAAGCCACAGCTCCAATTTTCTCTAAGATCTCAAAAGGACCCACATACCGAGGCCCTAGCTTCCCTCGCACCCCAAATCTCATAACTCCTTTAGTAGGGGACACTTTAAGAAGCACATGATCTCCCACCTGGAATTTCAGCTCTCTTCTTCGATTATCTGCATAACTCTTTTGTCGACTCTGAGCTGTAAGCAGTCGCTTCCTAATAAGTTGGATTTTATCTGTGGTTTGCAGCACAATATCTGGTCCCAAAAGTTTCCTCTCGCCAACATCATCCCAACATACCGGGGTCCTACATCTCCTCCCATACAGAGCTTCAAAAGGTGCCATCTTAATGGTTGCTTGATAACTATTGTTATATGCAAATTCTATCAGTGGCAAATGTTCATCCCAAGACCCATTCAAATCAAGAACACATGCTCTCAACATATCTTCTAATGTCTGAATCGTTCTCTCTGACTGCCTATCTGTTTGAGGATGAAAGGCTGTACTAAACTTCAGCTTGGTTTTCATAGCTTGATGCAAACTCCTCCAAAATTGAGAAACAAACCTAGTGTCCCTATCAGATACAATTGATACAGGAATACCATGCAATCTAACAATCTCATCAATATATAATTTTGCTAGCCTTTCCATGGAGAAATTGACCTTGATAGGTAAGAAATAAGCTGACTTTGTCAATCGATCTACAACAACCCAAATAGCATCAAATCCTCTGAGAGTCCTCGGCAATCCTGAAACAAAGTCCATTGTGACATTCTCCCATTTCCATACAGGGATAGCTAGGGGTTGTAGTGGTCCCGCTGGTCTCTGATGCTCAGCCTTTATTTGCTGACAAGTTAAGCATTGAGCCACAAACATGGCTATTTCCTTTTCATACCTTTCCACCAGAAGTTCTCTTTAAGATCTCTATACATTTGTGTGCTCCCAGGGTGAATAGTGTAAATAGCATTGTGGGCATCGATCAAGATTTCCTTCTTTAGACTTGCATCCCTTGGAACACACAACCTGTTTCCAAACCTTAAGGATCCATCCTCATGAATTCGAAATTCTGAGATTATCCCAGATCGTATCTTCTCTCTGATCTTTTGAAATTCTGAATCACTCGTCTGTGATGCCTTAATTCTATCAATCAGGGTAGATTGTATCTTAAGAGTAGCAAGTGAGAATTTAGAGTTATGCATCTGGATCTCCAAATTCAGCTTTCCAAAATCTTGAAGAATTTCTTCCTGAGAAGTGATTAAGGTTGCTAAGCTACCTCCGGCCTTTCTGCTCAACGCATCAGCTACTACATTTGCTTTTCCTGGATGATAACTTATTTTCAAATCATAGTCTTTGATCAGCTCCAACCATCTCCTTTGCCTCAAGTTTAACTCTTTCTGAGTAAATAAATACTTAAGACTTTTATGACCAGTAAAAATTTCACAAGATACTCCATACAGGTAATGTCTCCAAATTTTCAAGGCAAAGACTACAGCAGCTAGCTCCAAATCATGTGTAGGGTAGTTCAATTCATGTGTTTTAAGCTGCCTAGATGCGTAGGCCACCACCTTCTCCTTTTGCATAAGAACACATCCTAACCCTTTTCTGGAGGTATCACTGTAAATAGTAAAACCCTCACTTCCAGATGGTAGGGTAAGGATAGGAGCTGATACCAAGCACTTCTTCAACTCTTGGAAGCTTTTCTCACAATCATCAGACCAAACAAATTTAATCCCTTTATGAGTTAGCTGGGTCAGTGGCAAGGCTACACGGGAAAATCCCTCCACAAACCTTCGGTAATAACCAGCTAGACCCAGAAAACTATGGACTTCTGTCACATTAGTTGGTCTATTCCATTCAACAATTGCTTCAATCTTTGCTGGATAAACAGATATTCCTTCTTTAGAGACTGTGTGGCCAAGAAAAAAATATTATCAAGCCAGAATTGACATTTCTTCAGCTTTGCATACAACCTCTACTCCTTTAGTATCTGTAAGATTCTCCTTAAATGTTCTTCATGCTCTTCCGGGTTCTTGGAATATACCAAAATGTTATCAATAAAAACTACTACACACTGATCCAAATATGATTTGAATATCCTATTCATCATGTCCTTGAAAGCTGCCGGAGCATTCATCAGTCCGAAAGGCATCACCAGAAATTCATAATGCCATATCTAGTCCGAAAGGCTGTTTTGGATATGTCCTCATTCTTAATTTTCAACTGATAATATCCGGACCGCAAATCGATTTTTGAGAACACCTGAGCACCTTGCAACTGGTCAAAAAGATCATCAATTCTGGGAAGGGGGTACTTATTTCGAATTGTCAACTTGTTCAATTCTCGATAATCAATACACAACCTCAAACTTCCATCCTTCTTCCTGACAAATAGTACCGGAGCACCCTACGGTGAAACACTCAGCCTGATAAATCTCTTATCGAGCAGATCCTAGAGTTGTTCTTTGAGTTCTTTCAATTCAGCTGGTGCCATCCTATAGGAAGCTTTAGACACAGGTTTTGCACTGGGTATGAGATCAATAGAAAATTCCATCTCTCTATCAGGAGGCAATCCCGGCAATTCATCTGGAAATACATCCGGAAATTCTTTCACAATAGGAATCCAACATCTTTTCTTCTTGCTGGAGATCATTGGCCAAATATCCTGTACAGCCTTGCCTCAGCATCCGATTAGCTTGCATAGCTGTAATCATTCTAGTAGGGGCCTTCCCTTCACTACCAGAGAAACCAAAAGGTTCCTGACCTTGAGGGTAGAAAACTACTCTCTTCTCGAAATAATCTACTGTGGCATGATAAGAAGCTAGCCAATCCATTCCCAAAATAATATCAAACTCCTCCATTTCCAATACCATTAGATCGGATGAAAAATCATGGTTTCCAATGCTTAGAGTGTAGGATGGACAAATCATGTTGACCATGATAATGCCCCCATTTGGAATGGACACCCCGATCTCAAAATTTAGAGGTACTGGTTTCATACCAGCCTTCTTAGTAAATCCGGTTGAGATAAAAGAGTTTGTTGCTCCGGAATCAAATAAAACACAGGCATAAGAAGAGACTACTTTGATGGTACCTACCAGATAATTTAATTCTAACTTATGATTATATGCACTCAATTTAATCAACTTTTTTAAAAAAAAAAAAAAATTTGCGAAATTACCTGTCACCACAGCATTCGATGCCAGAGCATCTTGCTGAGTCAGAGCATACACACGAGCCTGAGTCTTCTGCTTCTGGCACTCACCAGATCTATAAGCTATAGGTTGTCCTTGGATATAAGCTGGTACATTTGAAGGAGGAGGTGCTGGCGGTCACGGGGCATTCTGAAAGGTATGTTGATACCCAGGATTCTGAGGACGTGGGCAATTCATAGCTTTGTGGCCCTGCTGACCACAATTAAAACAAGCCCAGAAAATCAACGACAATCCTGCTCCAGGTGAAAACCTTGACATCTCCTGCAACGAGGACCATTACCCTGCTGAGGTCCTGGATCTTGCCTTTGATTTCCCCTCTGTCTAGGTTGTTTGCCAGAGTGTTGATTCCCTCGCTGCCCATCAGGTCTGGATCTCTTCCTCAGCTGTCGTTCCCTCTCCTGCTGCATATTATCAACCTCTTTGCTCCACAATTTTTGCTTTACTAACGACATCCCGGTACGAGGCCAGCTACATGGGTCTTACTCCAGCACGAATCCTGGGTTTAAGCCCTTTCTCAAATCTCCGAGCCTTGATATAGTCCATGGCCACCAACTCTGGAGCGAAGCGGGATAGTTCAATAAACTTGGCCTCATATTGTGCCACTGTCAAGCTTCCTTGTATTAATCTGGTAAATTCACTCTCCTTCTCAAATCTGAGACTTTCGGGAAAATACATATCCAAAAACTCTTGGCGAAAAATATCCCAAGTTATTGGCTCTTCATTATCATATTGTCTCCTGACAGCATCTCACCATTCCGAAGCTTTGCCTTGCAATTGATAAGCTACAAAGCGAACCTTTTCCCGATCTGTACAGTCCATGCTGGTAAAGACCTTCTCCATTCTTTCAGCCATTTCAAAGATTCAGTAGGTTCAGTAGAACCCTCAAAAGTAGGAGGCCCTAACTTCTTAAATTCAGTGATCTCCCGATCCATTTTAGAAGACTGACCACCCCTACTCCCCTACTGCCTCATTTCCTGCACAAGTCCAGTTAGAGCCTGGATAAGACCTACCACCTGACCGTCAGAATTGGCTGTCCTCATATCATGCTGCAGAGGAGGAGGACTAACTGCTCGGCTCTCGCCCTGATCAGGTGATGGGTTACGAGTCATGAAAGCGCCGGCCGCCCGAGATGGACCCGCTGCCTGCGAAGTATCATGAGCTCGAGAAGCATGATCATTTTGATTCGATGTCCTCATGGATCGAGTTCGAGCCATTAAACCTATGCCATAAAAGTTAGTTAAATAATATAACCTTACTTGTACTTTATTAATTTAAATTTGCCCTAATTATCTTTACCCCGCTCTCACTATCTAAAACATCTTAATTTCTGAGACAAACCTGGCTCTGATACCACTAAATCTGTCGCGCCCCAAACCCAAGACCTGGGCCAGAAGTGCGACAGACGACCGTATGTTCTGGGATTCAATCTTCCCATGAACATACCAGGCCTGTACCAACCATTTCTTATATAAAACGAGTAACCAAGCAATTATACCATAAAAAGCAAATGTAGGCAAGTAGATTCAAATGTCATAAAGCCAACCGTCATACATTTAACATAATCTAATTTCAGACAATAATTAAAAAAAAAATGATAGTGTCCACTAGATCCTAAGCCTCACTGATTGAATCCCTAGCCCAAGTGTTCCTCTGATCTTGAAAAAAATGCAAGGGAAAGGAATGAGTTTCCCTTAAACTCAGTAAGTCATCATATGTCACAAATATAAATTTACCATGAATCTAGAGTAACTCCATGCATGTGAGCAACCATAAAATATAAGCCATTTCCCATTATTAACCTTCTTATTTATTTTTCTGACATCATACAAATTTTTAGGATGGCCATCCAAACACATTCACTTAGTCCCTCATACTATGGCCACGATCGGCCCGTGGCTCGTCCCAAAAGAGTCTAGACCCTGTGTCACATGCCGCACATCGGTCATGTGCCAGCGATAGCCCCGCTGGAGGCCCAAAAGGAGTCTAGCTCTGAGTATCACACGAGAAACATGCTTCCCAGCATGTGCTAGAATAAAACAACAACTCCTGTGTCACATACCGCACATCGGTCATGTGCCAGCGATAGCCCTGCTGGAGGCCCAAAGGAGTCTAGATCCTCGTGTGATCATAGTCGGACTATAGAGCAATTAAAACCAACTCACCCCATGACTCATTACATCTTAGTCTATGGTTAAATTTCATAATACATCAAGATATATGTATGTAGCATGAACATAAACAATAAAATTCAATAACAAGTCAAATAAAGGGTTCACATCATGCATGGCAAAATTATATCGGTGAGTGATAACTTACAATTTCACCAACTTAGCACTAAACCCGATTTTCCAAGGATGATGACGATCCTGCATCACAAATTATTTTGTTTATGATTTAATATCATTAATTCCTAAAAAAAAAAACATAAAATAAATCCCTTGGGACATCCCCAGACAAACTCTTTCCTTCCTTCCTGTCGTTACTGAGTCGGCCCATCCAAGATAATAGGCCTAGCCCAACAGGGCATGGCTCAACTGAGTCTGGCCCAACAAGGCCCGGCCCAGCCAAGCCCAACCCAACCCGGCCCAGCCAAACCCGGCCCAGTCAAGCTCGGCCCAGCCAAGCTCTGATCAAATCGAGCCTAGCCAAATTTCCCACTCCGGCCACAGCACCGCCCCGATTCCACGGAAGAACCAGGGAGGATCGACGGCGATCCTCCCGTCCGACCAACATGGAGTACTCGTCGGAGGAAGAAGAGGGTCCGGCGACCCCTACGGCGGCCGTCCGATCGTCAGCCGGTGAGCATCGAGTCGAAGACTGCCCCTCGTAACTGTAACCTCCCGGCCGATCAAAAATCCCTCTCTTCCTCTCTCTCCCCCCCCAAGCAAGTGGAGGAACGGCGGCGATCCCTGTGATCGGCCGTCCACGACGGTTGTCGGAGAGGAGGAATCCGGCGGTGACCTTTCGTCGTCGGTCACAGCACACGGCTTCAACGGAGAGGAAGAATCAACCGGATTCTTCCATCCTCCCAGCCAATCAACCATACACTACCCCTTCCCAAGGAAGAAGACTTACTGGTGAGACTGGCTCCGACCGCAGCGACCATCGGTGGAGTGCGCTCCGGCGAGGGCAGGGACACACGAAGAAGCCGTCGGCGCTCCACTCACAGGGAGGTATTTCCGGATCAACAAAGACACCCAATGCCCCTAAAACCCGAGAAAAAATCCTTATCCCCCCATTTCCGACGGTGTCGACGAGCCTCTCTGGATTTCTCACTGAAAAATCCAAACTTTCAAATCAGATTAAATTTTTGAACTGAAGTCGGCCGCCGACTTCAATCCAAATTCAGCCGAATAAAAATTGGGCCTCACAGATAGCCTCCATACGAACCCATCCATGGCTGCCAAAATCCAGTTATAATTATTACTAACTCTACGAAGAAATGTTTTCGCATCATCATTGTTATCGAAGAAATCCTGTTGTTCGATACCATAATAGCATTCGTACGAGTAACAAGTTAACTTAAATTTATTGTATCGAATTACACCTATTGATTTCTTTACATGCTGTATGTTTTACTCTTCAGGGTTAATTTTCCGAATCTTTAAGTGACATCACCTTAATTAAGAGCATTAATTTTTTTAAAAAAAATGAAAACAAATTATAGACTAAAATTCATCTGGTGGAACTCTCTCCAATTGCCGTTGGTTGTCCAAGCATTTGACCAAGTCCAAGTGCATGCCCACCGTCGATATCATTATGGTAGCGACCCGTGACAGCTCACGCCTGCCAAATAGCATGTGATCGTCGTCTTGGACAAAGTGCCGGTTGGACAATCAATTATGCGGGTACGGTCAAACTGTGAAAAGGCTGAAATTGTACTGCTTCGTGAGGTAGCTAAAAACAGAATTTTTTTAATACTTAAAAAAAATTTGAAAATAGATATCAAAATAAATACTTACAAAAATAAATTTTTTGACTGACATAAACAGTGCCAAAAATACCTTAAAATTGGACTGTCAGCTAGATTAAAATCATCTTTCGAAAAGACGATTTAATGCTAAAAAATTATTTTTTCAAAAAATAATTTCAGGCTTTTCCGGTCATACCCATTCGTGGTAAGAGAAATCGTCTTTTGACAAAGAAGATTTCTCAACTTGAAATCGTGTTTCAAAAGATGATTTCAAATCGTTCAATTTTCTAAATTTACAAAATGTCGTTTTAAAAAAAAATTAATAACTATGAATGCCATTTTCATAATTAAATGAATGGCATTTTCGTAACTAAACCGAACATTACGATGGTATTTTGGAAAATAATTATTCTTTGTTTCATTTTCTGATTTTTAAAATTTAATTTCTAAAATATCTTCCATAATATTTGATTTAATTATGAAAATACCATTCATAGTCATTTTCGAATTATTTTAAAAAAGCATTTTGGGAATTATATAAAAATCCTAATAAATACATCTAATATCCATAAATGCTATTTTTTAATTAAATTTTAATCTAATAAAATTTTAAAAAATATATAACAAAATTTAAAAGATATAATAACATTAATTAAAAATAAAATTAATTAAAAAATATTATAATAATATATTATAATATATTTTTATATTATAATAAATATTTTATATTCTAAAATTTATTCTAAAATATTATAATAATATTTTACATTAATTATGATACCTGGTACGGCCCTCGTTATGGATGCTGGTCCGGCCCCTGTCCGGCCGCCAGTCTAGGCTCGGTCCAGCCGTCGGTACGGCCACCAGTACGACCCCCGATACGGCCAGCCCGGTACGGCCCCGGTACGATCGCCGGTCTGGCGAGTATGGGACGGATAATTTTTTAGTGGGGCAGATATGGGTTTTGGATGACCCGACCCAAACCCGACCCATTGCCATCCCTAGTGGCAGGACCTCGACAACCGGACGGTGATCGGATCCGTGGCATGACTAGGGCTAGACCGGTAGCAGGATCCTAGCGGTCGGACCGGTAATCAGACCCTAGTGACCGAACGGACACCCGGACCAGCGATCGGACTGGGGGCAGGACCGGGGTCTGGCCACCGGTCCGACCGTCGATCCTAAGTACGGGATCGGATTGACACCGGGTTGTCGATCGAATTGGTACCTGGTTGGCGACCGGATGGTATCGACATGGTGATTATTTTTTATTTTTTAATTTTTTAATTTTTTTTATACTATTATATAATATATAATATATAATATTGATATTGCTACATCGATGACGTGGAACGTGTGTCAGGTCCAGCTGGAGGGCGTCGATGCAACGTGGATTTTTCTTTCAAAACTCCTGCTCCTTCGCCAGGTGGCACCCTAAGACGGGTCTACCTCGGTTGAAGTCGAGCACCTCTCTGCCACTCCGCCAGGTGTCCGCCCAGGAGGGATCCACCTTGGTCGAAGCTGGTGGCTTCCTGCACCCTCGCCAGGTGGCATCCCAGGATGGGTCCACCTCTGTCGAGGTCGAGCCAGGCCCTCCTGCTTCTTCGCCAGGTGGCACATCAAGACGGGTCCACGTCGGCCGAAGTCGAGTACCTCTCTGCCACTTCGCTAGGTGTCCACCAGGAGGGGTCCAGCTCGGCCGAAGCTGGCGGCCTCCTGCTCCCTCGCCAGGTGGCACCCCAAGACGGGTCTACCTCGGCCGAAGTCGAGCACCTCTCTGCCACTCCACCAGGTGTCCACCCAGGAGGAGTCCACCTCGGTCGAAGCTGGCGGCCTCCTGCTCCCTCGCCAGGTGGCACCCCAAGACGGGTCTACCTCTGCCGAAGTCGAGCCAGGCCCTCCTGCTCCTTCGCCAGGTGGCACCCCAAGACGGGTCCACCTCGGTCGAAGTCGAGCACCTCACTGCCACTCTGCCAGGTGTCCACCCAGGAGGGGTCCACCTCGGCCGAAGCTGGCGGCCTCCTGCTCCTTCGCCAAGTGGCACCCCAAGACGGGTCCACCTCTGCCGAAGTCAAGCCAGGCCCTCCTGCTCCTTCGCCAGGTGGCACCCCAAGACGGGTCCACCTCGGCCGAAGTCGAGCACCTCTCTGCCACTCCGCCAGGTGTCCACCCAGGAGGGGTCCACCTCGGCCGAAGCTGGCGGCCTCCTGCTCCCTCACCAGGTGGCACCCCAAGACGGCTCCACCTCTGTCGATGTCGAGCCAGGCCCTCCTGCTCCTTCACCAGGTGGCGTCCCAAGACGGGTCCACCTCGGTCGAAGTCGAGCGCCTCTCTGCCACTCCACCAGGTATCCACCCAGGATGGGTCCACCTTGGCCGAAGTCAGCCCTACTCTGCAAAGCCTCAGGGAGGCGAAAACACGGGCCATGAAATCACCACTAGAGCCGGCATACGCTGTGCCCCGTACCGGGTGCCATTACGGCCTGCAGTGATACACGAAACCTCATTTACATCAGTTAAACAGGGCCCTGCAACCGAGGAATGAAGTCCTTGCGGGCAAGGGCCTGAAATGGCTAGAAGCCCATCGTCAACGCCCCGAAAGGAGAGCTCCCATGCTCGGCCCGAGGTCTCACCAGTCTTTCCCTTTCGTGACACACAGTGGACGAGGCGTGCCGGCCACTTAACTCCCAAGCCTGAAGGAGAAGGGAGAGAGGAAGATCCAGAGATCTCGGGGAAGCCCCCGGGATGGGACGCGGGCTGAGGGCAATCAGGCAGCATAAAAGGGATGGTAAAAGCGGGCGGAAATGTAAGTCGCAGAGGGAAAAAGAGGGAGAGAACATCGTGAGAACGATCCCGGGATCCCCAGGACTGAGGTGTGAGCTCGGTGTGCCCAGGGCAAGAAGCCGGGCTTCACCCCCCTTCTCTCTTCTCGCACATTTTTCATCTACATCTCCTCTGAGAATGGGAACCCTTCGGGAACCTGTCTTAGAGGTTCTGTTCTATCTTGCCGCTTTCTTACTTGACCATCGCAGTGCCCTCGTCGGAACCCCCGGCCCGGGTCTCTGACTTTGTTTTGCAGGTCCGGAAGATCGGAGATCTCGAGGTGAGAGAGTCTGAGAACCGGTGCCAGCTCACAAGCTATAGGCTAGCACGGTAAGATCGGCAACAAATATAATAAATTATAATAAATTTATTATATTTTAGAATATAAAATATTTATTATAATATAAAAATATATTATAATATATTATTTTAATATTTTTTAATTAATTTTATTTTCATTTAATATTATAATATCTTTTAAATTTTGTTATATATTTTTTTAAATTTTATTATATTAAAATTTAATTAAAAAATTAGCATTTATGGGTGTAGATATACTTTTTAAAATTTTATTATATTAAGATTTAATTAAAAAAACCACATTTATGATGTGCAAGGAATTTATGAGGGTTTTTATTTTAATTACCTAAATATCCTTTTAAAAAATTAATTAAAATAATATGAATGGCATTTTCATAATTAAATAAATGATATTTTCGTAATTAAATCAAACTTTATGAAGGATATTTTGAAAATTAAATTTTCAAAAATCGGGCGGAACGAACATTTAATTTCCAAAATGCCCTTCACAATGTTTGAGTTAATATGAAATTGCCATTCATTTAATTATGAAAATGCCATTCATAGATATTTCAATTGATTTTTTAAAAATGTATTTAGGGAATTTAAAAAATTGGTTGGATTGAAATCGTCAATGAAAAAGAAGATTTCTCATCTTGAAATTGTCTTTCTAAAAGACGATTTTAGGCCAGCCAACCTGAGAATCGTCTTTCCAAAAGACGATTTCAGGTTGAGGTGGCCCCAATATGTGCCACGTGGCAGGTGTTTTTGGCTGACCTTGTCCACATCAGCCAAAAATATCTATATCCGTAAATATACCTGACACCTAATTTCGTAATTTTTTTTAGCATTAAAAAAAAAATTGCTAAAAACATCCTAACACAGTCAAGAGGGTAGTCCAGGCTATTTAGAATCTTATCTTATAATTAATAAATGATAAATTCAAAATATAATTATATAAAAGACTCGATTATAGTTAAAAATTATTTTTTAGATTTTTTTTGATGATTATTGAGTAAGAAGTCGATTTTTTTTTTTTTTTTTTATTTCTGATCGGTTGGTATCTTGATGTTGTTAAATTAATGTACACACCCTTCGATAGACAAAGACCGTGAAAATCTAGTATCTTGAATCAAATATTCTGAGCAGGATGCGATTTTTTTTTTTTTTCATTCTAATCAGCTGGCATCTTGGTGATATCGGGTTAACATATTTATCCTTGGATGAAAAAAGCTACGAAAATCTAGTACCTTAAATTAAACATTTCCTGATGGGATGTGTGTCTGTAAGGTAGCTACGCCGGATTTATCCTCCTATCCCTTTATTTTATCAAAAAAAGATCATGAAAAATACTAGTACCTTAAATTAAACATTTCCTGATGGGATGTGTGTCTGTAAGGTAGCTACGCCAGATTTATCCTCCTATCCCTTTATTTTATCAAAAAAGATCATGAAAAATACCGGTATCGATGGCTTCTCCCATAGAGCACGGATCCTAGATGGAGTGTGAATCTCAAAGTGTTATACAATAACAAAGATCATAATGGATTGATGGATGGCTATCAAATAAGGTCACTTTACATCGTGTGCACGCGCGGCATGTATGTATAAGAGGGCAAGATATAGATTTTGTCTTTCTTGCGGATGAATGGTTGGTCATTTATTTTTTCATGTAGGTATTTGGGAACATGAATGGTATCTTTCATGTAAATAAATGATCGATCTTATCATCAATCATCGAATAACACAAATCAAAACCTGTCCATGATTTTTAAAGCAATCAATATTCTTTTTCACTTCATGTACATAATTTTCGGGACTTGTCTTGCATCATCTAACAATCGATGTCACAAAAATAGGTGAATTATTCATTTGCACAAGAGGTAGAACATGGACACTATAACATAGATGCATATTTTGATAGCCATTTACCTTCTAAAAAGTGGCCATTGAATACCGTAGGGCAAACAATGCACCCTAAAGGGTATTAGGATTGGACTCTTTTTTTTCGTAAAAAAAGAGATGGGAAGATAAATCTCAGTATAGCTATCTCCACAGATCCCCGTTCTGTTAGATAATGTTCAATTCAAGACGTTTAGATTTTCATAGTCTTTCTCCATTTAAAGGTGAGTACATCAGTCTGACACTACTAAGATGCTGGCTAGTAGAACAGGAACAAAGAGAGAAACCTTGATCTCTCACTTATGGTCATACCAGCAGTCATGGGCTCCAGAAAAATTATTGAATTTAATCGAGTCATCCACGGAATCATGCCTCGAACTCGCGACCGATTGGTAGTGAAGCTAGACCTCTACGAATCGGGCTATCGTCTTAGGAGTAGGATTGGACACCGTTTAAATTTAACCGGATTGGACTTCGTTTAAATTTGTGATGAGTGAGCTAGATTTGATTTTCATATGCTTAGGCTGGACGGTTAGATAGTGAGTAGTGACATAGATTTGAATCAGTTAACTTGAAGGTAAAATAATGCAAACAATAGAATGGGTTAGATTGGACTCGGGTTAAAAAACATTAACTTGATCCACCAGTAGCGTTATATCAGGATTTTGAACTTGGGTAATCCCTTCCTATGATAACCCAAGACAAATTTCTTATATTCAATATCTACTCAGAACATAATTAATCCAACCTAAACGTACTTGAGACGATGTGGTCTCTACTTGTATTTGGGTTGAAATTTTGAAGCTGGGGTTTCAATAATGCCTGGATCATGATTATCTTTGGGGTACCAATTAATTCAATCAGGTTGGACTTGGATTACTCACTCTTAACTAGCCTTATAAACTACCCAAGAGGCAGCCCTGCTACTGATTGCTCTTTCCAAACTTTAGTGACAAATGGTAACAAGAAAAAAAAAAAAACTTACATTCCTGGATATAACCTAATTAGTTATGCCCTACAGCAGGCAAAATATATATGAAACAAGACCTCAAAATTGATGGTACGTACGCATCATTTATTATGATATATAATATTCAACTGTCTCTATATTAATGAAATTTTGAATG
Source organism: Areca catechu (assembly GCA_021397845.1). Taxonomy (NCBI): domain Eukaryota; kingdom Viridiplantae; phylum Streptophyta; class Magnoliopsida; order Arecales; family Arecaceae; genus Areca; species Areca catechu. The sequence continues at coordinate 43,160,570 of CM038053.1, read as the reverse complement.
TTTCATTGTTTTATTACCTACAAATGTAGCGACCCATAAATCGATGATAATGTAACAAAACATTTTCTTAATCTATGTTTCAAAGTTATTTAAACTTCTCGAGTTTCAATTGTATACCTTTTAATATATATATATATATATATATATATGTACGCTTAAAGTAGCAATGCAGATTGATTTGGATGGTTCGCTACATATGCAAAACTTAAAAAGCATTATTGGAAGCACTATTTAAAAGCTTGGTGATTCAACTCAACAATTGATTGAATTATGGGCATGGATATATTAGCTTGAGTTGAAATTATTAATTAAATCAACTAACAGAAAAATCAACTTAGGAATCTATGATTTAGAATTACAAAATGCATATATATATATATATATATATATATATATCTAATGAACATTTTGAGCAGGGCACTCCACGAGAAGGAAGTGAGGCCAAAGCATGGCTTGACACGTAACCAGTTCTTCTTGGTAGCCTTTATCTGTAGCTTTGCCTACTACGTGTTCCCGGGCTACCTCTTCTCCATGCTCACCTCCTTCTCATGGATCTGCTGGATCTTCCCTGGCTCCGTCCTTGCCCAGCAACTCGGCTCCGGCCTCTACGGCCTCGGCATCGGCGCCATCGGCCTCGACTGGTCCACCATCTCCGCGTACCTCGGAGTCCCCTGGCCAGCCCCTGGTTCGCCACCGCCAACGTCGCCGCCGGCTTCGTCATCATTATGTATGTCATCACCCCCATTGCCTACTGGCTCGATCTCTACGACGCCAAGACCTTCCCCATTTTCTCCGACGAGCTATTCACGTCGACTGGCCAGGAGTACAACATCTCCAGCATTATCGACTCCGACTTCCAGCTCGACGTCGAGGCCTACGAGAAGGAAGGCCCTCTCTATCTCAGCACCTTCTTTGCGGTGACTTATGGTGTTGGCTTCGCGTCTCTCACGGCTACCGTCTTTCATGTTCTCCTCTTTCATGGCAGGTAAAAAAGTCAAAAGAACTCTTTTGTGCTTCTTAGAACTGGACTGCGTGCAAGCCTCTCTAATTACCGAACAGCTAGCTGCCTCTTAATTTGTTCGTGGACGCAATTTTTATGTCACAGGGCTCTTGTTTCTTTCAGGACCGCACTTCGCTCCCAGGGGATATAGCCAAGATGCCGTAATTCTATCTTTTTTTTAAAAAAGCATTTTTATTCGAGCTAAAACACGCGTGAGAATCCATTTAGATATGTACATCGACGATTCTTCGCATCGTTGGTTCATCGAGAATATCTCGAGTATTTATAGAAGAAGATCGCGAAATCCAAATAATATCTTCCGATTAATTTTCATGGATGAGATTCTTAATCGTGATAAATGGTATCAGAATAATAAGTTTCTTTTGGCCATGGACCGATCGTGATGTTTGTGATTGAATTTACGATACTCTTGATTAAATTTTAATTGATTCGGTCCTTTGCATGGTAAAGATATCAAAGATTATATTGATTATTTGCCCAAAAAGGCCTTGAATATTTATACAAAGAAATCCAAATAATAGTCTTCGATGGCATGTCGCAGAGAAATATGGCAAATGAGCAAGTCGGCATTCCAGGAGAAGAAGATCGATGTGCATACCAGGCTCATGCGTAAATATACGCAGGTGCCGGAGTGGTGGTTCATCTGCATCCTCGTCGCCAACGTCGCTCTAACCATCTTCGCATGCGAGTACTACATCGATCAACTCCAGTTGCCATGGTGGGGTGTCTTGCTGGCCTGTGGCCTCGCCATTTTCTTCACTCTCCCCATCGGAATCATCACAGCCACGACCAACCAGGTATCTGCAAGCAGGCATTCTTTGTGAAATCTCAAATCTAAAATGCTGAATTGCTTCTTCTGCTGCGAAACAGACGCCGGGTTTAAACATCATCACAGAGTATCTCATGGGGTACCTGTATCCAGGCCGGCCGGTCGCGAACATGTGCTTCAAGGTATATGGATACATCAGCATGACACAGGCCTTGACATTTTTGCAAGACTTCAAGCTCGGGCACTACATGAAGATCCCACCCAGAACGATGTTCATGGCTCAGGTCAGTTTCCCTTTTCTGGTTCTGTATAATGATTACTACCTTGCGAACTAAAATGTGGGCATGCATGCCTTCGCAAAACAACATTCATAAAGCTTTTTCCCTCATTAAAGAAGATAAATCATGGCTTAGAAATCACGGACATCTTGATCCAGAATAAACTATATGCAACAATATAGTAGCGAACATAAAGGTTTATATATATGAGTTCCCTATTTATGCTTTACCCACAAAGTTTCCAACCATTCCGATAAAAGATTGGATACCAGAGCTGCTACAACTCGACTTTTAAACGCAGAATAGCAATGCGAGCTGCTACAACTCAAAAACTTTTAAACGCAGAATAGCAATGTGCAGCGGACGGCGGTAAGTGCGGTACTCCAAAGTTATAATATCTGCAGGGACTACTCATCAGTCACGAGTACAGAAACTTCAATTCAACCATAACTGATTCTCCTTGTAGGAATCCTGATGCACCACACGCAGAAAAGAACAGGCGATGTATTCTTCGGTCAGCAATTTCAGCTCGCCTGCTACGAGCATCAGTATGTAAACAGTATGAAATGCTTCTTAGATCAACTCCATTCTCCTGAAATTCGATCCTTTAATTGTTCCCAGCTCACCAAATGACACCCTTGGTTCTATTTCTACCCATACTTCCATCAAGAAGTTATTTTTAAGCTGTATGATATCATGGTCACTACCCCTGCTCAAAATATTATTTTTATACTTGAATTTTTGGAAGTTTGAGCCAAGTAAAGCTAGAGTTATTTCCATCTTCTATCAAGATACATTCAGTTTGGTTAGCTTTTCTCTACCTTTCACATGTGAAAGCATTCAGGCCACTGACCAGGGTTAAGCAGTTTTTACTTGAGAGAAACGGATAATATAAAACACACCGAACTCTTTTTTAATTGATGTAATCAGACCAAACAGATGCATAAATTTCATTCTTGAGAGATCATTACCTGGAGACATCAGGTGTTTTTACCTTTTTCACAATTTGCTAATCAATTCCCATAGCACTTTTAACCGAGTCAAAATAATGGCAGGTGGTAGGTACTCTAATTGCTGCAATTGTCTATCTTGGAACTGCATGGTGGCTCATGGACACCATCCCTGACATCTGCAACACAGAGCTTCTATCATCGGACAGCCCGTGGACCTGCCCAGCCGACCATGTGTTTTATGATGCCTCTGTCATATGGGGTCTCATTGGACCCCGCAGGATCTTCGGAGACCTTGGTACCTACTCAGCCATCAACTGGTTCTTCCTGGTTGGGGCCATTGCGCCTCTTCTCGTTTGGCTTGCCCATAAGGCCTTCCCAAATCAGAATTGGATACGTCTAATCAACATGCCTGTACTGATTGGTGCCACCGGCATGATGCCTCCAGCCACGGCTGTTAACTACACTACCTGGATCATTGTTGGCTTCTTGTCGGGCTACGTGGTTTATAGGTATCGGCGTGATTGGTGGCAGCGGCATAACTATGTGCTTTCCGGTGCTCTGGATGCTGGGCTGGCATTCATGGCAGTCTTGCTGTATCTGTGCCTGGGGCTGGAGGATGTCAGCCTGAATTGGTGGGGAAATGACCTGGATGGCTGCCCCTTGGCTTCCTGCCCCACAGCAAAGGGTGTTGTAGTTGATGGCTGCCCAGTTTTCTGACCGTAGGTTGCAGTTTAAACTTCTGTGTATTCACATGCTACTGAAAATACTACAAATTCAATGAAGAAACTATATAAACTGCTAGCAATTTACACAAAAATTTAAAGTCTTGAAGACTTGTATCTTACCACAACTAAACTTGCAGCACCTCTCAGAGGATGGATCACTGCCACCCAGAATAAAATCAGTTTGTGACTTGCCCTTGTTTTCAAGGAGAAGCATATTTCAAGCATAACCTGAAAGCTGTAGTGAATGTAAGTCAAAAAAAAAAAGGGGAACATTTAGGAAAAAAATAATAGTATCTTGCATACAAATTTTCTGAACCATAAAATAATGAATGGCCTGATTGTTAAGTATGAAGAGGCCCCAATGCCATCTTCTGTGGGTATGATTCTTTCAGTTGTTAGCTAAAAAAGAAAGTTGATAAATAGAAACCATGAAATATGTGCTGCTGATTCTGAAAGTTTGAGACCATAAAACACAAATAAACAAACATTGGAGAATGAAATATTTCATAAAAATCCGACAGGGTCATATTTCCCAACATTCAGCACCACGAATGATGAACATGCTCAGTGCACAAAGGCGCCAGACATCTTTTTCTTTAATGAACGAAGGTTCTCTCATTACTTACTACAGAAAAAGCTAACTGTGAATACAAACAATGAAACAAATATGCTTCCCAAGGAAAATAAATGTAGAGTATCAGATAAACCTTGATAAACTAATTTTAAGAGCTTTGAGAGGCATTCAGTAAAGTCTGCTACCAGTTACCATTGCAACATGTTGCAATGGTTTGTGGTTTTGTACAAAGAATTCTGAGTTGTCTACTGCAGCTTGATATACATACTTTATTAACATTCGTGGGATTAAATTATCCCTACTTAAAGATTACCATGCCATCATAGCATAAATCTCGATCTTCTTTGAAAAAAGCTGAAATTCCACAGCCACTGGTAAAGAAATGTGTAATCAGAAACCTCTCTTTAAGCCTAGTCTGTGAAGTCAAGCTTGGAATTTACTTCTCTTAGAAAGGATGGCCCCTCACATTAGAAGTAAAACAGCACCGTGTACTATCAGGCTAGAAGTAAAACAGCACTGTGTACTATCAAGCTGTCCTGTTCTGTTATTCCAATCAAGAACGGCCATGAGTCCTTCGCATTACCATCTTGAATCTTAAAGCATAAAGAAAATGATATGCCATGACCATGAGATTATATTTCCAGAGTGCCAACCAAATCATTACTTAATGTGAATTCAAGTGATGGTGCATCGAGTTCTTCATGAATGGGCTCTTCATTGGAATATAATTGTTCAACTGAAGCTGAGAAGCCAGCCCCACATTTGCCATTCAAAAATAAGAAGATTGATCATGAAGCACATTCAAATGAGCAAGTATTCTAGCAGCCAATGCTCTAGTACTACCACTTCTTTGAGTTATGTCAACTAAGGACATCTGTGCTGAAGAACCATACATCCGTTTGTACTCCTCCAGGCGGAAAATCCTCTCTAAAGCATGCAAGGCCTTCTCTTGCAGCTCACTTGATTGGGAGCTCAGTAGCTTTATAATAGGTGCAATGCCATTAACCTCAGAAAGCACCTTGCTGCCACTCTGCAGGCTTTCAGCCTCTATGAGTGTTGACAGTGCCCTTAAAGCAGCATCACCTACGTTGGGATCTGGCTCTCCAAGCATGCGAACAAGTGGTCTTACAGCATCTGCTTCCAAAAGACAAAATGACCCCTCCACTGAACAGACACCCATGTGCACACGGCAACCTATCTCAGGTGGGGCAGAACAGCACAAGAAGCCCCCACGTCGTTCTACTGGCCTGCTCAGTCCAAGTGAACTCTCTGAAAACTGAGCAAGTGAAATAGCTGCATATCGTCGTGTCAAAGCAGAGCTAGATCCCAACAACTGGACAAGCAATGGGATCACACCAGCCTGAGCTGCTCTCTTCTGGCATTCTAGATTGGAAGATATGGTAAAACGGCATAAAGCTCCAACAGCATTTTCTATTAGCTGACTCTTAAAAGGCCCACTCAGCTTCCCATCAGTAAGATATCGGACAATGATTGGAAGTGCCTCGGCATCGAGAAGCCACTGAGTGAATTGGGTATAGCCTGTAGGAAGATTAGATATGATGCCCAATGCAGCAGCCACTTCTTCCTCATTCTTGGAAGTTCTTATAATAGACAGCAAATTTTCCAGACACCCCTGACCCAGATGCTCTGCTGAAATGTTGTCATCTCCACCTTCCATTAAGCAATGCAATAACTTCACAGCATTTGCCCTTAATATAAGATCACTGTTTTCACAGTGTGGAATTAATGCTTGGATTGCAGATAACTGTAAGATTACATAGAAAAAAGAAATGAGGGCACAAAACAAATCAATACAAAATATACAATGCAAAAACTAAACTAGTTAAGAATGATATTTCGATCATATGGAGGAAACATCTACAAAATTAGTGGAGAAAAAGAGAGATAAGCTGTAGGAATGTTTAAAGAATCAGTCACATTAGTACTTGACTGACTTTGTTACATGTCCACACCTAGGATGCTGATAAGTACATTTTAATTCCTAGAGGAAAAAGACAGCGCTGAATGCTTACTTGTCTTAGCTTTGCTCTCATGTCTCCTGCTAACTGAAGCTGGCACAAGGCATAAAATGTTTGTAGAATGCTTTGTTGAATTTTTGGTCCTGTAAAGATAATCAAAGAAAAAAGCTGGGAGATCTCATCATCAGATTCCAAAAAACCCAGGGTTTCATCAGGTCCCAGATGTCTTGCTGATATTGCAATGTTCATAATGGTGGCTGCCACCTGTTCCCGCAAAGAGGGAGATGATGTCATACGGCAATGTAGGAGGTCAAGAAGGGGACGTACTGCTCTTTCCCGAATCATCTGCAGACCATTCTGATGAAGGCTTGAGAGCTTCTGAAGGGCTTTAACAGCCATTGTCTTGGTATGCACATCACCATGTGACACCAACTGAAGCAGTGGCTCCAGTGCTCCATCTTCAAACAAGGTGGCTTTACTGTGATCCGTTAACTCCATTTCAGCTAAAGTTGTCACCATGTTCTTCTTCACCTCATCTGATCCTGAAGATCTAAATCTCTGAGTATTTACAAATGGTGAAGCACTCTCACGCCACTCGAAACTATATTTGTAATGTTGACCAACTGGCCCTAATATCTCATTATTTGAAACTAAAATAATATGTAACAAAAAAGAGAGAAGAAGATATCAAATTCTCCTGGTTTTGCTAGGTACGACTGTTTGAAATTTGCATGACCAACTTTGTATGGCATGATAAGACATTGATGAATCTATATTCAGGTTTTAAAATGTAGCTCAGGACAAACATCCCTGAAAAGTATATTTTAATAAATAAGCCGACCATAATACCATATATGGCTAATTTTCCCCTTCTGAAACATAAGCCCAAAACTACATCTAATGATTTTCTGTCTGTAATAGAAATCACCAGAGAACAATATAGACCCTTAATATCTTGAAACACTACTATTTGCATATGAAAGCCATTACCCAGTAAAATTAGTTACTTCAAAATATTAACAAAATAGTGTATAATCAAGTGGAGGTGGCATTTCTGAAGATAAAACTTATTTGCAATACAAGTCAAAAGCAACCTTGACCATCCACAAGAAGTTGATGTATATGTTGAGTTCATATCTGAATCAACTAAATTGTCACAGTTAGCAGGGGCTTAGGAAATTGGAAGAGATAATGGAGAAACAAGAGGAAAAATTACAGAGTAACAAAGATAAACAAAGGATAAAGTTTAAGTGAATGAAAATGAACAATGTAATTTGATATAGTCGAGCAGAAGAGAAGCAATAGTGAAGAAGTTTACTTAGCACAAAACAAAAAGAAAGGATCTGTAAAACAAACCAGAAAAAATAAATCCAACAAAAATTCCGTCAACTACTGGTCTTCTCTCAAACACTTAAGACAATAAAGATTTTTTAAAAAGAAACTGAGAGAGAGAGAGAGCTCCTTCACAACTTAGCTGTTGTGGCAAAAACTTAAGCTCTACAAAATCTTAAAAATTGTGGTACATATAAAATTTACAAAGTTCTGAGGCTTAGACAATCCCGAAACCTAACTCAAGTAGATTTTTGAACATTTCCTACATGAACTAGATGCACAATTATAGTTTTAGGGGCAACAACTGTAAGTAGAGTAGGTTGGCATCCAACCTCCCCATGCTCCCCCTTCAGGTATTCAGGTTGAAATCCTAGATATTGCTTAAAAATTAAAAAAGTTTCAGGGACTAGTACACTGTCAAGCTCCACAAAACCAAATGACAACCTTTCCATGATGCGCAATTTAGTTGGACATTCTAGATCCTTCAGAACAAGAATTCAAATTGAGTGACTTTAGGCACATTAGAAAGATTTAAAAATTATCAGTAGTCATAAGGTTGTCTTTAAAAGCTATTTTTCATTGCTTAGGAATAGGAAGTATATCAGCAGCCTTCATGTATAAGCCAGAATGGTCACCATTGATTCAGAGCTCCATGCATATGCCATTGGCATCTAGTCTGTGTCTCCCCACTATAGGAATTGATGTTAAACTTCAAAACCTAGACTTTAAAAGAAGAAAAATATTGGCTTAAGAACTTGCAATTTTTCTACTCCTTACCCGTAATTAAGTGAGATGATTAGCTGCCTGTACAATCTTTACCGTGTGTTGTTGCAAATTTTTTCCCATAGTCCTTAACCACTTTGCATATTAGTTAAAGGTTCAATCTGTTTCAATTTCACTGCTCCATGAATATTTTAACAAAGAAAACACAGAAACGAATATGTCTTTTTTTCTTGAAATAGAATCGAAATAACACTTGAAGAAAGTCATGTCACCTTAGACCAATCCTCCTATGCACTCCTTTATCAGTGATCAAATTGCAGTTTCTTTATCACAAAGTGTAATCCTGATCTCCTTTTCCTGAATTGGTCCACTAGACATTTTCTGGAAGATTATATAGAAAATGAAGAGTTTTTTCTTGTCATGGCTATTGTATATTCTCCATCACAAATATGAACAGAAAGGTCTTGGACATACAAGAACAGCATGATCTGGTGAAGAGATTCGCAATATGAAAATCAAGGCAAGCATGCTCTCCATTATAATAAAAAGAAGCTCCTCAACTTCTTCCCATAATTGACACGTAACATATCAGTTGTAATTGCTCATTTAGCTTTTTCTTCAGAGCATCTTTTGGTCAATGATGCCAAGCTTTTGCTAACGGTTCCCACCATATAATTTTGAGATTTATCCATGAAGATCCCTCTAGAATGCAGGACAGCAAGGATGGAAGAAAAAAATTTAGTAGTCACCTAAAGTTTTGATCCCAGAGGTTCCTTGAAGTAGATAAAAGGATTCTGCACTTCCAATGCAGTTTTGTCATATGGTATTTATTTTGTCATATGGTATTTTTCTAGATGGCATCTATAAATATTTTCAGTATCATGACAACCTACAGAGACTTTTGGAATTTAAAAAGATTATGAGTTTGAGATCCAAAATCTTGACCATTGAAGAACCCTCTTTGGTAAGGAGTAGCTACATCGGAAGATGGGAAATTTAAATTGGAATTTAAAATTGCATCTCTAAGAACCATATGGAAATTATATAAAAATTAAATGAGGAAACACCAGCTAATGTTTGCTATGTTTTAAGATTGTTGAAAAGTATGATTTAATTACTGAAGTAATCTGTTTGCATTCAAGCATATTGGCATCTCCTATATTGCCATTGAACTTAGGGGTCTGCAAGGTTCTGGTCGGATCAGAGTTATTTTTGAAACTGATCTGACTTTAATCAGTCTCCTAAAATTAAAACTGAAACCGAACTGACCATATGTGAAGACCAGTCCAAACCAACCTGAAAAATTCAGTCTGGTTCAGGTTATCATGTTACTCTCAACATTCTATGACAGCAACAAAACTAATGTAGTCTGTCTAGATGGACAAAAGAGTTTTCGACAGACCTTACAACCTATTTAATAGCAACAGGTAAAGTATCATGTTTGAATATAACTTTTAAAGCAAGATATGACAAAGCACCTGAATTAAGACGTTCCAATAATGGTTTAAAATAGTTTGCCCTTGCCATCTGCACAACATTCTCATCAAGAAAGGAAAGATTCTCCAAAAGCTCTCTTGCGTTGCTGGCAGCTTGGTTGTTATCACCGTTAGATGTTGTCACCAGAAGAAGGATACAACCCTGTACCTTCCTGATATAGCTGCGAACATCGTTATTTTTTGAGAGTTCCAACAGCAAAGCCACTGCCAGTTTACATTCCTCGACACGTCGTGCAAGAGATTTCACAATAGATTCAATGGCATTATCTACTTCAGCAATCTTTTCCTGCAACAAACCATCTTCAAACTAATTCTAGTTCGGATTAAAATAAGAAAGACGTACCACCTTAGTAAACATAAATTATAACAAGATTCAAACATATTTCCATTTCTATTATCAGACATTGATATGTATCAAGTTTGGAACCGAAAGAGTACCTTATGGTCATCGTTATCCTTCGCCAATAGGCAAAGAATAGACAAAGCACGATTCCTTATCATCGAATTGCTTTGTCGAAGAACACCAACAAGAATGGGCAGGTAATTCTCCAGTACGATGCACTCCCTATTCGATTCCTTTTCCTCGCAGAGCTCCTGTAGCTGGCTCAGGCTCTCGAGCACCTCCTCCTCATCACCTGAGCTGAGTCTAGCCTTGATGGAAGAAATAATTATAATGGTGTTCCTCTCCTTCCACTCCTCAATGGACTTCCTCAGGGTAATGTTAGGCCGGAGAACCTCTGTGTTCAACGGAATCATAGTCAGGGGGCAATTGGTGTTCCCATCGGCGAACCACTTCTGGATGGCGCTCCTCTCGAAGGTCTGCCCGGAAGAAGTCTCCACAGGGTCCTCCATGACATCCCGAGTGATGGGGCAATAGAAAGACTGGAGCGGCTCCAACGGCTGGCTCCCCAAAGATTTCCTTTTGCTATAGTACTTGACCTCCTTCTCTTTAAAGGACAAGGCGGCATCGGCCCTCCCGAGAAGTGCTATAATTTGATCCATCTGGATGGTCTCGGCGATGTCCTTCCTCAGCTTGGCCTCGGCGACCTCGTTCTTGAACTCGTCGAACTCCTTCTTGATCTCCGACCGGTCGTTCGAGATCCCGACCGCCTCGGCGATGAGGGACAAGAGGCTGTTGGCGTAAGACCGGTCGGAATTCCGCTCCTGGATGGCAGCCTCGATCTTGTCAATTATCTCCTCCTCGGCGACCGAGGCGCGGAACTCGGCCCTCGCCATGGCTTCGATCAGCTGGCGGGCATCGTCGGCGACAGCGGAGGAGAGGTCGAGGGAGGCGAGGGGGAGGAGGCTGAGGGCGCGGCTGATCTCCTTGGTGGTGGACTCGAGGCGGTGGACGATGCGGCGACAGTTGAGGAGGAGGTAAAGCTTGCTGCGCTTGCTGCAGTCGAGGGTGAGAGTTTTCGCGGCCTTGACCTCGCGGGCGATGATATCGACGGCAGCGGCGAGGGCGGCCGAGGGTTCGTGAGGGGAGCCAGAAGACCTGGCCATTTCGTGCAGGAGGGGGACCATGCGTTCCAGGTACGAGGAGAGCTCGGCGAAGCTCCGGCGCTCGAAGAGGACGTCGCGGGCGGCGTGGATGGTCTCGAAGACGGCCTCCACAGTCCGGGAGATGAGCTCCGAGGCCGGTACTATGGAGGCGTCAGCGATCGCCGCCATCGCCGATCCTTGCCTTCAACTTAGTTGTAATGTCTATGGACTAAAAAAATTATTAGGCAAATAATTCTTTCTCCTATTCTTCTTCGTTTTTATGACCATAAAAAAAAAAAAAAAAAAAAAAAAAAAAAAAAAAAAAAAAAAAAAAAAAAAAAAGAAAAAAAAACGATGGAAGTTCTGGGAGTCGAGAAAGAGGGGATAGGCGTGACAAAGGAAGGATGCAATGTTTCTCTTTTCTTCTTTTGGTTCTTCGATCTCTACTTCTCTACCCGTTAATCGTTTCTGTGGTTCTTTGTTTTAGGCGTCAGGGTCGGAACGGCTGGGTACGGAAAGGGCAAGCCGAGCCGGGGGTCGGTAACGAGGGAGGAGGGCGGCTCGGCAAGGAGTCCACGAATTCCATCAAACACGGTAGTTTGATTGACCAAGACCAGACTCGGTCTACGCTGTCCGTAGGATCCAGACCTGATAAAAAAAAAAAAAATTTAAAAATGTTTAATATTATCCGGTGCCAAGGGTCCGTCCACCTCTTCCACTGCATAAATTTGTCGCGTGTTTTAATGAGCTGGCATGTCAGATGTAGCTATTAATGAGGTGGCAGGCTTCTGTAGGTGAAAAGATCATTAATCGTCGAGCAATGGCAGACCTGTAATATATGCGTTATTATTGATGGCCATCCATCCGTTAATGATGGCCACGCACAGCATTTTATGATGGAATTGAGCTATGGGAAATTTTTCTTTTTTATCCTTTGTATGCAGGATATCTAAGATATAATGAGAAGAATTGGGATAATATTGGTTGAGATAAACTATTAAAAACATAAAAGCTTAAATATTTTAAGATCTAAATTGATTCGGTACATAAAATTATGTACTATTAACACGGGTTTGACTATTAACCGTAATTCATGATTTCAAAGAAATTTAATAGACCTGGTCTATTATTTTTTGAAAAAAATCCAACTCCATTTGAAGAAGGAAAGGAAATTTGTCAGAAAGGTGTTGACCGGATATACGACGAACCTCCAAAAATAGGTAAGTAAGATTCATCAAAAAGAGGGGAAAAATAATAATAATTCCGTCGAAGATACTCCAGTCTTTCATTAATCACAATAAAAACCAAGCACGTACTCCCATCTGTTAAGTTTTGGAATGCGGCGATCCTTTCTGTTGCTGTGCTAATTCTTGGACCGGACTTGCTTCGTTACGATGGAGAGCTTCCTGATCGGACAACCTGCAAAAAATTTTTGGACGTCGAAGGTACTTTGACGAGAGACACTCAATACTTAAATTAGCGAGAGATTTGGAGCAACAGAATGGAAAGAATCAAAAAAAAGTATAGAGTGGAAGAGAAAGAGCATCTTACCCCCGCAGAGGCCTTTGGATCCTTTTTATGAACGTGAGATATTGCCAAAATTTATTAGAGGACAGAGACGAAGTCCCTGATTTGCCCCTCAAAGGATCGAAACAATGGCCAGGTGGCACGAAGTCGTGGCCACGTCGAAGAATCCATTGCAACAGAATTATGGTACCAGCTGGAGGGAATCTTCCGGAACCTCCAGGCGCTCCCCAGAACATGGATCAAGTTGGTCGGCCTCTAGTAGGTCGGCTATCGGTAGGTCAGCCGATCTTCAGGTGGACCCTAGAATAACCAGCCCAATAATCAACCGCTTCATTGAACCTTCAGTGAGGAATGCATCAAGGCCTCCATGGAAGCCGACCAGCGGGGGCTTCAGTCCGCATCATCCGGCCGAACGCTTTGTCTGGCTCAACCTCCGGTCCGACCGGGTGTATACAATAGTTGCCCCCTACTGCTGGGCTTTGAGGAGGCACGTGACCTCGAAGTGCAGCAGCATAAGGCTTGGTGCAGATCGCGCCCGTACGGACATGATCTGGGATCGTTGCGATGGGTTGCTTCAAATCTTCCCATGATCAGCCTCCTGGACAGGTGTCGACCCCACAATGGGGGCGTACGGGGCGCAGTAAATGACGAACAGGCATCGTGATGGAGGGTCTGGCTGGCAAAGACATCGGCGAGAACGAGGGGATGCACCACCCCACGTGGCGGCATCCGGACAGTCAGCTCCGGCTCACATGTGATCTCTTCACCGTTGATTCGGCACTTGCACGGATCGCCATCTGCCCTCATGATCGGACTGTCGCTTCGATCTCGGGGACGTGGATGGATGCGACTCCCGATAAGGCGGTTGAAACATCCCTGAAGAGAGGCGGTGCCCCCCCCAGGGATCCATAAAAGGAGGGGCAGCGAGCTCTGGGGAGGTTTCCTGGATGTCTGTGCTCTGCGAGAGAGAGAGAGAGAGAGCTTCTCCTTCTTCCTTCGCAAGACCCGGTTCTTAGGAGGTCATCTTCAGGTTAGCCCCTAAGTCCTTCTCCTCCTTCACTATTAATGGTGACTAGTAGTAGGGGCCCAGTCCATAGGCCTAGGCAGCCAGGGCCAAGTGAGATCCCTTCGTCCATGACCCGAGAGCGGGTCGAAAACTTTAAGGTGGTGTACGGGATCCCCACTACTCTGCATCTCACGCTGCCAGGCCGAGAGGGGAGAGTAAATAATCCATTAGGGCCGGGAACCCTGCCGATGTACGAGTCCCACCTCAAGGTCGGCTTGAGGTTCCCGTTGCATCCTTTCTTTGTAGAAGTCTTCCGGCACTATAGGGTAACCCCGGCACAGTTAATTTCGAATAGCATTCGGATCATCTGCTGCTTTGTAGTATTGTGTCATAGGGCCGGACTCGAAATTGGGTTACCCCTCTTCGACAATTTCTTCCTCTTAAAAAAGGACTTTAGGAGTCGGGAATGGTGGATGTTCAGTCCCCGTCCCGGCCGAAAAATCCTAAAGTGTCTTCCATCGATCGTCCACGGGTGGAAGGCCCGGTTTTTCTTTGTGAGTAGTCTTCAGCCCTGGGGCTTCGAGCCCTTGTGGAGGGAGCCGTGGGCAAGACTCCGAGAGGGGAGGTCGATCCTGATGGCCGACCAAGCCAGTTACAACGAACTCAACGGAGCTGGTCTGACCGTGGCGTTTGAGCTGCTGGACGAAGACCACCTCCACCGGGTAGGAATTAGCTCCCAGAGATTCTTAGGCAAGGGCCGATCTCCTTTCTCACAGTTCGCCCCTCTGTCTCCGTCGCTATTTTTTCTCTTTGACTAACCCTGACCTTCTTTGTAACAGGAAGAGGGATGAGGAAGATAGACAAAGCTAAGGTTGTTCAACGGGCGGTGCGAAAAAGGTCCGCCCCAGAGTCGGCTCCAACGTCGATGGCCGAAAGATAAAAGAAGAAGCGGGAGGAGAGATCACCCGCACCGGTCGTGGAAGTGGAGTCCGACCAGGACGACACCCCTCTTACGGAGGTACTGGCCAGGAAGGCGTCCGGGGCTCCATGCGTCGTCGGGGAGTCGGCTGCCTCACAGGAACAGGAGCGGTCAAACCTGCCCAGTACAACGGTTGCGCCAGCCTCTGCGCCTGTCGTTCCGGATACCGTAGGGCCCTTAGGGGACTAAGGGAAAGGAGTGGCGGCGGAAGAGGCCGACGAGGAGGGGGCCGAAGAAGGATCGGACGACGAGGTTTGCCAAGAGGAGTTCCAACACTAGAATGCTCTAGACCACCCCCGGAGAGCGCGGAGCCTGCTCAGAGGGGCGATGACCGACTTCGATTGGGAGCGGTCAATCCAAAGGAACCTGAATGATGTGGCGGTAGGGTCCTACCGCAATCTCATGAGGGTAAGGCACTTCACTTAACCCTTTGCAACTTATTTGATTCTTTGCCCCCCTTTCCCTCTTCTTTCGGCTCTAACTTAGTCTCGTGCTCGTAGCTCCTCCACGACATTTCTCTGATGGACGATGGTATGGGCCGAGTAATCCGCTCGGCCAAAACCTTCGCCAAAAGGGTGCAGGAGCTGGAGGCCATGCAAGCTACCATGGAGGCAACTCAGGCCGCCCTAGAGGCATCCTTGAAATCGGCGGAGGAGAGATCGTCGGCCGCTCAAGCAGAGGCCGAATCATCGAAGGAGGCCCTGAAGGAGGTAGAGGGCCGACTGGCCGACCGGGAGGCCAGACTGAAGAAGAGAAAGGCGAAAGTGGCCTCCCTCACACGCAGGTTGCAAGAGGAAGAGGGCCGATTTTCAGAGGCCGACAAGAGAGCCCCGGCCGAAAAGGCCATGGTGGTACAGCTGGCGGCCCAACTTGAGGAGGCCAAGGAGCAAGCCGCGAGGCAGGTTCGGGATGCAATAGCAACATACAAGGACTCCTCCGCCTTCGATGAGGAGGTCAAAGAGGCAGTGTCGGTCTACTACAGGGAAGGTTATGACGACTGCTTTAAGAAGGTGGCCCTACTCTTCTCAGAGTTGGATTTATCAGGTGCGGAGCTGAAAGAGCCCGCGGAGGAGGAAGAGCCCCAAGGCGAAGGCGAGACGGAGAAGGCCAGGGCCGAAGTAGAGATAGCGGGTGTCCCGGTCGAGTCTTCTACTGCTGTAGTCCCAACTGTCCTTCCGGTTGTAGCAGATGGGGCTGAAGTTGAGGCCCCCGATGCACCTTCTGTGGGTCCGACCTAAGGGGTTTGTAAAGGTCCGACCCACCTTTTGTAAGTGCCCATTTTTGAATGTAATGAAAAATCTTACCTTTGTTTTATGTGTGTATGTGTTGGGCCGGATATTCTCTCCAAATTATTCTAAGACTTGTTAGTTGGCTTTTCTGTGCCATAAATTACTTACCTTTTCTTCCACAATTTTTTTCAAGTGATTCCGGTCGGCTTCTTTATCCTGGTTCGGATAGTTAAGGAAATTCCCGAGTATTCTCTGTCGGCTTTTTGAAGTCCGAAACAGGAATGTAGGCACCTATTTAGTTCAGGCTCATGAACCAGGAAACTTGCTCCCGGTTTGCTTCGTCAGGTGTCTCAGGTTTGCCATCTGTTCGCCACGTGATCCCACATGGGCCATGTGCGCCGATTGCCGACCGGAGTTGGACTTTCAAAATGGGCTGCCCTAGAGCCTCTGCCGACTAGAGTCGGACTTTCGGAGTGGGCTGCCTTAGAGCCTCTGCCGACCAGAGTCGGACTTTCGAAGTGGGCTGCCTTAGAGCCTCTGCCGACCGAAGTCGGACTTTCGAAGTAGGCTACCCTAGAGCCTCTGCCGACTGGAGTCAGACTTTCGGAGTGGTCTGCCTTAGAGCCTCTGCCGACCGGAGTCGGACTTTCGGAGTGGGCTTCCCTAGAGCCTCTGCCGACCGGAGTCGGACTTTCGGAGTGGACTGCCTTAGAGCCTCTACCGACCGGAGTCGAACTTTCGGAGTGGGCTGCCCTAGAGTCTCTGCCGACCGGAGTCGGACTTTTGGAATGGGCATGAAGGAAACTGTAGACTTTATTGATAGTACTTGTGAAGATTGTCTACATTCCACGGGCATGATATTTGCCGCCCGTCCAACTGCTCAAGCCGGTAGGTCCCGGGTCGGATTACTTCACTGACTCGATAGGGACCCTCCCAATTAGGAGAAAGCTTTCCTTGCTCGGTCGGTCTTGAAATCTCCATCTTCCGCAAGACCAAGTCCCCAACCTGGAAGGTCCATGCCTTAACTCTCGAGTTGTAATATCGAGCCATCTTATGTTGGTAAGCTGCCATCTTCATGCTCGCTCGTAGCCTGGTCTCCTCCAGCAAATCCAGGTCGGCTCTTCGTTGCTCCGAGTTGGTCGGCTCGGTGAGGTGGTCGATCCGCATGGATTGCAGAGAGATTTCTACGGGAATGACTGCCTCACTCCCATAAGTCAAGTTGAACGGAGTTTCCCCAGTTGCCATCCGAGCAGTGGTCCGATATGCCCACAATACGGAATAAAGTTCTTCCGCCCAAAATCCTCTGGCCTCATTCAGTCGAGTCTTCAACCCATACAAGATCATCCGGTTGGTGACCTCAGCCTCTTTGTTAGATTGCGGGTGGCTGACTGAGGTGAGCCGATGAGAAATATGGTACTGCTGGCAAAAATCTCGAAATCTTGAGTTGTCAAATTGTCTTCCATTATCTGTGATGATCGTCCGTGGAATACCGAATCTGAAGATAATGCAATTTCGGACGAAGTTCTCCATCTTGGCTTCCGTTATCTGCGCCACTGCTTTTGCCTCCACCCACTTGGTAAAGTAATCAATAGCCACGAGGAGGAATTTTCATTGGCCAGACGCTAGGAAAAAAGGTCCCAGGATGTCCATGCCCCACTAGGCAAATGGCCACGGTGCTACAAGCGGGGTCAGCTGATTGGCAGGCCTCCTCTAGATCCTCGAGTACCTTTGACACGCATCACACTTATGCATGA
The DNA here is from genome assembly GCA_021397845.1 of Areca catechu. NCBI lineage: Eukaryota > Viridiplantae > Streptophyta > Magnoliopsida > Arecales > Arecaceae > Areca > Areca catechu. The sequence goes on along the minus strand of CM038053.1, from coordinate 43,142,740 downwards.
AGTTTGACGTATTTTTCTGAATTGTGGGCCAGTAATACCCTTGCCGGATAATTTTGTAGGCCAAGGATCTTCCTCCAAGGTGGTCGCCGCAAATGCCTTCATGGACCTCCCTAAGTGCATAGTCCGCATCGGTTGGCCCCAAGCACTTCAACAATGGTTGTGAGAATGACCGCTTGTAGAGAGTTCCATCAAGAACAACGTATTTGGTGGCCGTTGAGCGTACACGCTTGGCTTCAACCGGGTCGTCCGGAAGGGCGTCCTGGGCCAAGTACGGATCGGGTCCATCCACGATGCCCCCTGGCTAACTTGATGGATGTCGGTCCTCTCTTTTGCAATGCTTGGATGCTGTAAATGCTCCACAAAGGTTCGATCGGAGGTGCCGACCATAGCCATGGCTAGCCGTGACAGAGCGTCCGCCCAAGAGTTCTGCTGCCGAGGGATGTGGAGAATCTCGAAAAACTTGAGCAAAGATGTAAAGCCTCGTACCTTGTTTAAGTACCTAGCCAGGGTAGGGTCCCTCGCTTCGAACTCGCCATTCACTTGATTGACTACCAACTGGGAGTCAGAGAAGGCCCATATTCGGCTGATGCCCAACTCACCAGCTATCTTCAGCCTCGCAAGTAAAGCTTCATACTCTGCCTGGTTGTTGGAGGCTTGAAATGCAAAATATGGGGCGTACTCTAAACATTGTCCGTCGGGGTCGGCTAAGATCAGGCCCGCCCCGCATCTAGCGAGATTGGAGGCTCCGTTTACGTGGAGAGTCCAGGAGGGCTCGGACCCTCCAGCTGGATCGGTCCCAGGTACTTCAGCAATTGAAGGGACGGCCTTCGCCCCCAGGTGCACTCTGCAATAAAATCAGCAATTACTTGGGCCTTCAGGGCCGACCGAGATTGAAAGGAGATGTCAAACTCGCCCAGCTTGACGGCCCACTTGGCGAGTCGTCCAGAGGTGTCTGGACTTCGGAGGATCATCTTGAGGGGCTGGTCAGTCAGCACGACAATCGGGTGTGCCTGGAAATAAGGCCTGAGGTGCTTCGCCGCCATGACCAGCGAGTAAACCAATTTTTGGACCTTGGTGTACCTTATCTCAGCGTCGTGGAGGACTTTGCTGACGTAATAGACAGGCTTCTGCTGGCCGTCTTCCCCTACCCGCACAAGGACAGCACTGACGGCTTCGTTGGAGGCCGATAGGTATAGATATAGCACCTCCCCCTCTATTGGTTTGGCCAACAGCGGGGGGTTCTTCAAGTAATCCTTCAAGGCTTCGAAAGCTGACCGGCACTCGTCGGTCCACTGAAAATGGTCCGATCGACGTAAAGTTCTGAAGAAGGGCAAAGACTTCTCAGCCGACCAAAAAATGAAACGGCTGAGAGAGGTAAAACGACCTGTGAGCTCCTGCACTTGCTTCTTGCTGGTCGGATGCGACATGTCCATGATGGCCTTGATTTTCTCAGGGTTGACTTCAATCTCCCTTTGGGTGACCAGGAAACCAAGGAATTTCCCAGAGGTCACCCCAAAGATGCACTTAGCAGGGTTTAACTTCATCCGATGATGTCTAAGCGCGTCGAAAAATTCCTGCAAGTCTCTGACGTGGTCGGCCCTTCGGAGGCTCTTAACAATCATGTCGTCAATGTAAGCCTCCATATTTCTTCCAAGTTGCTCTTCGAAGACTCGGTTGATCAGCCGTTGGAAGGTAGCGCCCGCATTCTTCAAGCCGAAAGGCATCATCCTGTAACAATACAACCCCCTATCCGTGATGAAGGCCGTCTTCTCCTCGTCTTCGGGGTGCATACTGATCTGGTTGTACCCCGAGAACGCGTCCATGAAGCTCAATAGCTGGTGACCAGCTGTGGCATCCACCAGCTGGTCAATCTTTGATAGGGGGAAGCTGTCCTTCGGACAAGCTTTGTTGAGGTCCGTACAGTCCACACATATCCTCCACTTTCCACTGGTCTTTTTTACCATAACAACATTAGCAACCCATTCTGGATAGTGGGATTCCCTAACAAACCTGGCGTCAAGGAGTTTTTTCACCTCTTCTTCAATGGCCCTTTGCCTCTCGACAGCAAAGCTTCTTTTCTTTTGCCGAACGGGCCTATACATCGGATTGACCTTGAGTTGGTGAGTAATGACGTCCGACGGGATGCCTGGCATGTCTGAGGCCAACCATGCAAAGACATCAGCGTTGCTCCTTAAGAACCCTATCAGCTCCTGCTGGGCTTCTTCGCTTAGCATACTCCCAATTTGAAGCACTTTAGTGGGATCATCCTCTCTGAGTGGAACAAACACCACCTTCTCGACTGGCTGACCGCAGTCATCAGCCTCGTCCCTGGGATCCAGTTGTTCGAGTGTAGGGCGCTCCTCCAGCTGCCTGTCATGAATGGCCAAACATTGTCTGGCCATCCTGCGGTCTCCCCTCAGTTCTCCAATCCCGTTACGAGTTGGGAACTTTGCCAGTAAGTGGTAAGTGGATACAATGGTGCAGAACTTGTTAAGAGCCAGTCGGTCCAAGATGGCATTGTACGTCGAGGTCGTACGGACGACCACAAAGTTGACAGGAAAAGTACATTGACGAGGTTCTATCCCAAGGGTTACAGGTAAGATAATTTCTCCTTCTACCCCAACGGAGTTTTCCCCAAAGCCAGTGAGTGGCATCAAGGAGTCCCGCAGCCTTGACCTAGACAAATTCATCCGAATAAAGGCATCATACAACAAAACTTCCGCACAACTTCCATTGTCAATAAGGACACGTTTTACATCATAACTAGCAATGATTACCGACACAACAACAGGGTCGTCCCCTGGGAGATGTGGTTCCAACAAATCTTCATCAGAAAAACTGATTATATCAGAGCCCCTGGGCCTCTTCACAATATCTTAGCCCCATCCATAGCCTTGGTCGGACCCTCAGTGCAACATGCCTACACCTCCGCCCGTCGAACGCTGATTGGGGAGCTCGGCCTCTTCAGGTGGGTTTCTGACAGTGGAGGCTTCAGCCCGATCCCGGCGGGGATGGATGTATTTGCTCAGGTACCCTCCACTGATGAGGTCTTCGATAGCGTCCTTCAGTTGGAGGCACTCCTCAGTATCGTGTCCATGGTCCCTGTGGAACCGACAATACTTGTTCCTGTTCCTGGTGGCAGGGGGGCCCCTCATTGGTCGAGGCCTTTGGAAGTAAGCTTCATTCTCGATTTCCATGAGGATTTTCTCCATCGGGAGGGAGAGGGGCGCATAGGTCTCAAACTTCTTAAAGAGGTCTCTCGACTTCAGGCTTCGGTGCCGAGTAGGTCGGCTGTCATCGCTGGGAGGTCGGACTGCGGGAGCTTTGTCGCTCCGCTTCTTAGTGGCTGACCTCCCCTCTGCTTGGCAGCGGCTTGCAGATTGCTCCTCTGCCAGGACATACTTGTGGGCCCTGGCCAACAGCTCGGTGTAGTCTTTTGGAAATTTTTTGTCCAGGGAGAATGTAAGCCTAGACGACTTGAGGCCTCTCTTGAATGCGGACATTGCTACTGCCTCGTTCAAATCTGGGACTTCCATGGCCGTTGAATTGAAGCAGGCCATGTAGTCCCGGAGAGTCTCCCCCTCCTTCTGGAGTATGAGGAAGAGGCAGTCGGTGTTCTTCGGGGCTCGACTGCATGTCCTGAAATGTGAAAGAAAAAGAGTCTCAAGTTGGGAAAAAAACCGGATCGTACCTGGTCGGATGGCCGCCAACCACATCCGGGCGGCCTTCTTTAGAGTGGCTGGATAGGCGATACAGTGGAGGGCGTCAGAAGCGCCCTGTACCATCATATGGGCTTTGTAAGTGCCCAAATAATCCAGTGGGTCGGTGGTACCATCATAGGGATCCACCTGAGAAATCTTAAGTGTAGGGGAATGGACTCCCCCAAGATCTCGGCAGAAAAAGGCGGGCAGGTGTCATAGGCCTGCCTCCTTTCGATCTTCTGCCGTTCGATAATCTTTGCCATCGGTCATCTTTGCCTACCTTATAATAACTTTACTATTTTTCTTTTTGTTTTTCTTTTTTGTTCTTTTCTTGTATATTTATTTTCTATCGGCCATTGCTTTTAGGATTCTGGCACATGGCACAATCTCCCGATCACCAATCAACTAGCAAATTAGTCCTCCAATCATGCCGTACTTCATCTTGAGGTTGATAGCCTGCCATATATTCTTATTGATATTGCTATTGAAGGATGTATCTTTTAAAGGATGGCGTGGTCACTTTCATCCCCATTGAAAAGAAAAGGACACGCGCAAAAGGAAAAAGAAAACAGAATACCCAAGGCCAACAAATGAGCTTTTAGCCTTTTACTTATGTGGCAACTTTTGATCGGTCCTATTTAATGGTTAATGTGAAGAAAGCGATACTATACAAACACAACTTGCCGGGTAGTCTGCAGTTCCCCTCCATCAGACTCGCTTTGCCTTTCAGGACCATTTGACGTTAACCGAGGTTCCATCAAGAATTCACCGGTCGTTTATTCTGATGCTGCGATTTTTTTCCATCAGATTTTACCTTCAATTTAGGTTTTGGTTCGGTATTCATGCTTTCCTTGCCGAGATAAATGGACGGGCTTGGAATAGAGAGCAAGACATTGATCACCCAGTGGAGAGCTGGATCGGATGTTGAACAAAGAAAAATATTTTTGTTCGACGAAGAACGACGGTGATATCATGAAAAAATAACAATAAGCAAGTGGTTCAAAATAATTTAATTACATGTTGCGGCGGATACCGGCTCTAGGATCAGAGAAGATGTTGACTGACTGGAGTCGTCATTGGAGTGACCTGCAAAATAGTTCATAACTAGAAGGGACCCCAACACGGACACTCCAACACTCGAGTCAGTGATCTGAAATAGATATATAGTGAGCATAGAAAAAATTGCTTAGCAGAGATTCTTGGAACCCGACAACTTTATAGGAAAGAGCTGAGCAAAATTGGCAATCCTGAGAACATTGGGCTATAATTGCGCGATTACAGGATTATTACCACAATCTGCTCTTGAGAATCATGGGCGAGGATATGGTTTCTGGTAATTCCATCACTGTTTATAGCTGTTCCTATGATTTGGACGATAGGATATTCAAAATCTCTAGAACCGATCACATGAAGAGGAGTAAATATCTCGATACATTGGACTTAGCAAGAGTTCTGCAAAATACACCTCGAAGCCTTGCCCAGGTGGCCCAAAGAGTTCTAAGGTGGACCGAGGTTCCGGGATCTAAGCCATAAAAAATGAGAATATCCCAGGGAAGTTTAACCGATCTGTCATCAAGATGCAAAGGATGGTGGGTGTATAGATCTTCATGTGGATAGGACTCTAAATCCATAGGGACCCGTGTCCGAGGTATACAGGACACATCCTTTTTTTCTTTCAACGCACCCGAGATACCCTGCAACACATGCCCCCTACTTTTAATGTAAGTTGGAGTGGATTAAACTATAGAAGTAAGACTAGAAAAAATGCCTCGAACATCAGGAGCTTTAGAAGTAGTGCTTAATAAGTCCACTTTGTTAAATGCAAATGGTTCCAACAATTGCCTATTGCAGGAACCGAAGCACCGGCACCCCCTTGCCATTGAAGGAGGGTAATTTAGAAATTTTTTCATAGCCAAAGCATCTCTTGGTTTTTGTTTTCTATATAAATCCATTTCCTCTGCTCCCTTAGGATTCATCCGAAAATTCTTTCAATACAATTCTTCTTTTCACTTTTTCCTTAGCAAAATAAATCCTGAGAGTTTCGTAGTGCTGCAGAGGGTGCTTCAAAGAAACCGAGCAAAAATGTCTGCATCAATGATTGCTCCCCTAATGGTACCACCCCTGGCATCGCTCGGTCTTCAATTACTGCACCCGTAGTACCAGCTTTAACAAAGGAGGATGTATCAATGCTTGACATCCCAGCTATTTCATTGTCGAAGAGCGGAGGTGGGAGGTTTGAGGTAACTCACATGGAGGTTATGGAGGTTTCCTTGCCATCGGATAAAGCTTTTGTAGTGGAAATGACCACACAGCCCACAAGCACTCTAGCAAAGGTGAGCCGTTAGTAGACTTGCATGGTGGTTTGATTGGCACAACATTTGATCTACTGGCATGTGAGCCGCATGCACTCTCAGCGAAGGAAGTTGGAGCCAAAACTGGGACTCCGTATGCGAGAGATATTGCTATACGCACACTCGGAGCAAAGGAAGTTGGAGCCCAAATTGAGACTCCAAAAGCGGGAGATGTCGTTCCGTGGACACTCGGAGTGAAGGAAGCTAGAGTCTCAACTAGGGCTTTGGAGGTGGAGGAGCCACCTTCCGAGCTTCTTGCATCCTAGGGCAAAGAAGTTCCGATAGCTTCGACAAGATTTAGTAGGGTCATCGAGAGGATGACGGCCATTCTTTCACTTGTAGAAGGGCGGGAAATGGGGCAAATGCTCCAGGTTTTCGATGCCTTTAGGGCATTCATGTTGCTAGGTCATCATTTGGCTCACTTTGCGAGCTGGTTTCAAGGTAGACTAGCTAGAGTATGAACCGGAACAAGAAAGGAGGGGCAACACCGATCTAACAAGGGAGGTCAACAACTACAAGGATGAACTCCATGAGGCCCAAGAGAAAGTCGATCATCGAGATGGGGTGATCAAGGCACTCGAGGAGCGGTCCATTATTGCCAAGAGGGGGCATTCCGATGCTCTGGAGGAAATAAAATAGCTAAGAGCAGAGCTGGAGGAGGAGGAGAGGAAGGGATTGGCTAACACTTCTACAGTGGTCCCTTTGCCTTTAAGCTTTGAAGCATAGGCCTCCCCCAGCAAGGTTGATTTGGAGGTGAGAAAGGCTCAGTCAATCTTAGAGATATCCAAGCTTCATCACTAGCTTCGCTTGTTTGACTCGAAGGCCAAGCAAGTGGAGGTGCTGAGAAGTGAAGGGGAAAAAAGGTCATCCCTTCACCATTAGCTCGCTGATCAGGAGAAGTTGACCGACTTGATGAAGAAAATGATAGAAAAGTTAGAGAGGTCTTGGGGTGATATCATCTTTGAGGCTTGTTGGAAGAGCTTTGTTGCAGGCTTTGAATGGTGTAGATCCAAGGTCGGAGTTCACCTTTTCTCCCCTGGCATCGCACTTCCTAAGATCGATCCTGTGGATGACAGTCAGAGAGGTGAGGTGAGCAATCATGTCCAAATGTTTATAAAGGATCTCGATTTGCTGCCATCCCTCTTCCACACTGACCGGGCCTCTCAAACGGACCCCGAGGTGCTGTTCGAGGATGGGATGGCTTCAACACCTCAGTGAGAGCCTTCGTCATCGGCTTTGCTTCTTTTTTCTTTGTTGATGTACTCATCTTATCCCTGTAACTATGTATCGAACTTAATGTAAATAAGTTTGTTGCAAAATTTTGAGATTGTGCTAGAATTATTAATGTATTGTCTGGGTTGCAACTTTGGTTGCAATGTCTGGATGATCTTTCCATCATGCTCGTGCTGAATCCTTGTTAGATCGAAGTATTTTCCCAACCTTGTGCTATTCGGTAGTGGATTAGGAATCGATAATATCCTATTAAGGCACATACTTCAGATCAGGGTTAGGTTCTTTGAAGAGGCCATTCTAAACCCGTTAATGCTCTTAGCAAGGTAGGGTTTGTCTTGTAGGGCTCGGTTCAAAACTTCGATACCAGCCACTGTGATATGACTTGGGGAGCAGGTATGTTGGTGTTTTGGCTTCAAGCTACTAAAACACGATCTTGCCAAGATGAGCTTATAGAGGGACCGCTTCACTTTATCTTCTGATTCGTTCCCGTGCTAGCTGAAGGCTGGAGGTCGAACTGGAGCTAGGATACGAGCTTTCTGAGCTACAGATTGATCCAAGGATTATCGCACTGATACCCAGGTTGGAATACAACTCCTTAGCATTTGAATCATCCCCACAGATTAGAGGTGGTATTTGCCTTGGACTCTATCAAGCACGATCCATCTACTATTGCAAGAAACTATTAGATCTACCATGAAATCCAGTCTTGATGAGAATGTGCCGTGTGTCTCCTTTTTCAAGCACCATCCGTCAAACTTCACCTTTTTAGCATCTGTGCATTAATTATCTTAGAAGGAGATGCTTTGAAAAACCATGACAGTTTTGGTGCTTATTTAAACCCTTTTGCCAAGCTAAGATTTTTCTATCATCCTTTTGTCATGGGCTTCGCATCTCCAACTTCTCTGGCTTCTTCTTGCTCCGATGGAACCTTCTTGGTTTTATTGATTCTTAAGATGAATGCCTTTGAGGACTTTGAGCTTTAGTGGCAATCAACCCAAAGGAGGGAGAAGAGGAGGGGGGGGGGGGGGTTTCGATCCGATGACTATTCAGTCAAGATTACAAAGGACTTTGTGAAATTTTATAGTGATTTTACTATCCCTCTAGAGTTCCAACTAGAAGTTCCAAGAGAGCAAGACCGGGCTTACAAGCTGTGCCAGATTGGCTATGCCCCTATGAGTAGAGTTTCAAGGCCAAGCTAAGGCTTCCTCTTCACCCATTATTCGTTGCTTAACTTCAATTCTTTGGCATGTCACCCTGTATATTTTCTCCAAACTCATGGTAGTACATCGATGGATTTACTGCGATCTATTTTCTTGCTAGAGTCATCCTCAACATCTCTCCCTTTCGTTCCTTCTACATCTTTAAGAAGCATCCCGAGCTTGCTATATGATGGTATGCTTTATCCTGGAAAGGCATTCACCGGTTGATTTTAGGGACTCTATTTGCCATCCATCATTGGAAAGAACAGTTCTTCTTCATCTTAAGATATCCAATGAGGCTTGGGGGTTCGCTACTGAGACAAGCCCCGGAAGTTGGATCTTTGAGTGCCCGATTTGGATCAGCATCGAAGAGAGGAGTTTGCCACTCTATGCAGCTTCCAAGTGTCGGACATAATGGGATTCCTTATGGAGCAGACTTTGTACAATATTAGAATCAGCCCAGCCAGCCCTTAAGGTGCACACAGATACAAACTGTTGCTTCCTACATGCCTGATTTAATAAGTTTGCACTAACCTTGGATCATCTTTTTTACAGGTGTGGGCAATGTTGTGGAGGGGTCAGAGCACCAAGGTGCAAGGGCTTTGCATCGTGGAGGAGCATAGCAGGAAGAGCGAGGTCATGGTCACACTCATAAGAAGAGGCAATGCAATGACCATAAACCCCACCAAAGTGTTCACCCTAGGAGCAAGGGCTATCCTCCTTCACCGGCTTCTCATGGGCAATCAAGACAGGAGCAGCTGACTCGCTGCTTGACTTACGAGTGCCTTGCCCTGATGGTCACTTTAGCACCTCCAATCGGTTCCCCATCCACCAGAGGCGAAGCAAGTGACGAAGAGTCCGAGGCTCAAGAGGTTCATAGAGGTTCTCCAGTTTACCTAGATGGAGCCAAGCCAAAGCTCTCCGTCCCCCAAACAATGGAAAGGTCGGCCACTACCCCTCAGGATTCGGGCAAAAGAGTGGAGGACGAGTTCGCTTCCTCAAGCAAGCCCTTTCCTCTTCGATCTTAGGAAGGCACTTTCAGCATGGCCATAGCCCGCACCAGGCTTGATGCTTCAGTGCTAGAAGATTACAAACTGGCACATGAGATCTTCAGCGGGTTTATATTCCTTGCTGATGCCAATGGAATCTTAGAAGATTCAAGGGTAGGCAGATGGAGGGATGCCATTAGGAGCTTCATTCGAGTGAGTTGATTTGTCCATAAAATCTTGCATTTACTCTATTATGAATATAACTTATTAATTGCTAGTGATTTCTTTGTCTATAGCTTGCTTTGCACATGAACAAGTTTTTAGAAGATAGTAGGGACTATTCTATCGATGCTTAGAGTTAGAAGACCATAGCCGAGACCTTGAAAGAGAGGCTCAATAAAAGAAATGATAAGGTCAATGGGGCCATCACGAAGGTTGATGGTGCAGAGGCCACCCTAAAGAAGATCACAGCAACTTGAAGGGGGAGAACACTAACTTGAGGCCATCAGGACGAGCCAAGCAATAGAGATATATAAGCTAAAGGCTACCCACAAGGTGATGGAGGAGGAAATGAACGAGGCCGATGAGGGCAGGGCTAGGGCCATCACCTCAAAGGCCATCGGGGATTTTTGGGCTTCCATCAAAATTTTGGCCAAGAAGACTGCAGCTGCCACCAAAGTGATAGAAAAGTTTTGGGCCTTGATAGAATTTAAGGATGAGAAAGATGACTTCACAATTGCGGCTTTCAAGGAAGCTATCAAGGTCACTAAGGACAAGGTCATAGCTTGCTACCTCGAAGTAGACTTGAGCTTCTTAGATGCACTTCTAGACCCCAGAGAGGCCGACCCTGTGGCAAATACTCACTAGGATGGCCATACTTCTATTGGGGCTTTTATGTTTTCTTTCTTTTATTATCTTCCTTTATAAATCACTTTTTAACTTTTGAGGAGCTAATGTAAAAACTTTTACTTTAAATGAATGAAGAATTTTGAATTTTCATAATTACCTTATTCTTTCCTTCTCATTGATTTTAAATTTTTTTTTTATGGATAAACAGTCTGAATGCTGGCCTCCCGGGTGGATCCAATTGCTATCGTATCATACGTCAGATGGGTATTGATGGATTTCAAAGTGCGACCATTCGGTTAACCCAAAGCATTCCACAATTTGGGGGCTGCTTGACATGATGAAGTGCTATCGCAACCCATGACTTTCAGAAGTTGATGTTGAAAGGCCTAGCCAAAGGCTTACAGGTATTGAAATTTAGTCTAAGACTTTCGAGCGTTGGACATCGAGCACATAACTATTTGATGTTATCTCGATTCAAGGCTTTCCGAAGTTGAAGTTGAGAAGCCTAGTTCAAGACTTTCAGGCATTACAATTGAGGCTCGGTCGAAGGCTTTCGAGTATAGAACATTGGACACAAAGTTCTCTAACATTGTCATGGTTCAAGATTTTTGAAAGTTGAAGTTATGATTCGGTCCAAGGCTTTTGAGTATTAGGCATCGAGCGTGTAGCACCCCGACATTTCAGTCCAAGGCTTTCGAAAACTGAAGTTACGGCTCGGTCCAAAGCTTTCGAGCATTAGACATCAGGTATGTAGCTCTTTGACATTGTCTTGGTCTAAGACTTTTAGGAGTTGAAGTTATGGCTCAGTCTAAGACTTTCAAGAGTTAAAATTATAGCTCGGTCCAAAGCTTTTGAGTGTTGAATATCATGTGTGTAGCTCTTTGATATTATCCCAGTCCAAGACTTTTGGAAGTTGAAGTTATGGCTCAATCTAAGGGTCTTAAGTATTGGATATTGAGTACATAGCTCTTCGACATTATCCTAGTCCAAGACTTTTGAAAGTTGAAGTTATGGCTTGGTCCAAGGCTTTCAAGCATTGAATATTGGGCGTATAGCTCTCCGATGTTATCCTGGTTCAAGACTTTCGGAAGTTGAAATTATAGCTCGATCCATGGCTCTCGAGTGTTGGACATCTAGCATGAAGCTCTTTGATGTTATCTCGATCCAAGACTTTCGAGAGTTAAAACTATGGTTCGGTCCAAGACTTATGAGCATTGGACATCGGGCACATAGCTCTCTAACATTGTTCTTGTTGCCGCCAAGATTGCTGTGGCCTGTAGCTGAGGTCGAGCTTGGACTGCGCTCCTATCACTTGGGATCCTGCTCGGATGCCGGACCTGCAAAACAGAGTTAGTGATCCAGGCCGGTGATCCCAGCGGAGGCACTCCGATGCTTAAGTCAGTAACGATCCAGGAGAACAGATCCTCCCAATCGAATCCCGAAGGTGGACTCCATGCTAGGAGGAGAACTTTGTAAAATAAGAGAGTACGAGTGGGTCGAGAGCAGAGTGTGGAGTGGCAGCAGAGGAGAGCTTGAGCTGAATGGCTGTGTCCGTCAAGACCCCTCCTGGGGGTTTTGCGGTAGCCCCGAGTAGTGGTCTTCTTGTGCACTGCCCTCCTCTTGCTCTTTTGCCCTCACTCGACTGAATCTTAGATTGAACTTTTCCTTACCTTGTTTTAATCTAGAAGACCCCTTTTAGCCAGGGTCGTTGCGCGCCGCTTACCTCAGGATCTTTCCGATGCTTACAGGTGCATGTGGCGATGTTTCGTGCCATGGACGAGTTGTCTTTCCTTATTTGTGGTATGGAAGCTATCGCTTGCTCTGACATTCCTTCTGGTCGCTCCCTTTTTGGTAACTTAGTAGAGCCTTGATCAAAGGGCCGCCACCTCCTGGATCCGGATCTGCTGGTTGACTTCCTCTTTCAGAAGGTACAAGCGGTTGGTGGGGAGATAGAGCCTCGATCGAGGGATTCTTTTCATTTTGGTGCAAATAGCAGCTGGGGCCATCATTGTGGCCTGGCAGGCATCTTTTCGTGGTCCTCGGGTATCGGGCCATCATCTAGTGAGAGTGGCGAATTCCTTCGATTGCAGATCTCTTTATTCGAGGTGGAGTCGATCTGAAGAGGCGGAGCTCGACTTTGGCCACAGCGTCTCGACCCGGAGGGAGCACGGCCGGGCAAAGGAGAGGTGGGGCTCGACTTCGACCATGGTGTCTCGACCTAAAGGGAGCGCAGCCGGGCGAAGGAGAGGCGGAGCTTGACTTTGGCCACGGCATCTCAACCCAAAGGGAGCGCAGCCGGGCGAAGGAGAGGTAGAGCTCGACTTTGACCACGGTGTCTTGACCCGAAGGGAGCGCGACCGGGAGAAGGAGAGGCAGAGCTTGACTTCGGCCATGGCATCTCGACCCGGAGGGAGCGCAGTCGGGCGAAGGAGAGGCGGAGCTCGACTTTAATCACGGCATCTCGACCTGAAGGGAGCGTAGCCGGGCGAAGGAGAGGCGAAGCTCGACTTTGATCACGGCATCTCGACCCGAAGGGAGCGCGACCGAGCAAAGGAGTCCGGGCAGAGGCGTCCCACGTGGCAGCTTCGTCCGACATGGTGTCCAACAGGGATCCCACGTCAGCGATCCTGCCACATCATTTGCCTCCCACTCCCGAGGCCCGTTGGCATGCGGCGCTCGAGGCAAAGGGAGGAAATGCGACGCTGACATGGAAAGGAAAAAATCCGACGTAATAATGACCATGATCGCCGTCGCTTCGTGAGACGATTCTCCAAGCCAGTGCGGAGGAGCCACGTGGACACGTCCGAGGAGAACTTATTACTGGCACAGAATTCAGAGCGGCCATGGTCGAAGCGAGGTGTCTTATTCACCGATGGCTGACACGTGGTGCAAATTCATCGGTGGAGATGTTGTAACGGTACGGTTAGGCATCTGGTCACTTCGAAATGAAAGATAGTTTTTCTCAAAACACTTCCTCTTTCAAATCTCGCATGCCCGCTATCATACCAAAGCTTCCTCCTCTTCCCTGACCATCCTAGACTCCCCCAGTTAGTCAGGTTCGTCACTTTCTTTCCCCACCTTCCAGCAGGGTAGGACTTCTCTTTAAGGTTAGGGTCTTCTCGGACGTTGTCCATTTCTTCCTCTTCTCCTCCAACTTTCATCTTCTTCATCTCCTAGATGTCTCGCTTCGGCCCCAACTTCCGTCCCTTAACCGATCAGAGTGAGGCGGGGCCTTCTCAGCCAAGGCTGCCTTCTTCCTCTGATGAGGAGGAAGAGACACGCTTCAAGTTCAGCAGGAGGCGCCCCCCACTGGGATTGTCATTAGGGAGCCTAGAACCAGGCCCCCTCCTCCACCTGAACCCGTCCTTGAACCTTCTCGGTTGATAGGTCTTGGTGGGATTGTTTCAACAATCTCTGTAGAGAAACTGGCGACCATCCGGGAGATTTATGGTGTCCCAGAATCTGTCTGGCTATCGGTCCCTCGACCAGGGGAACAGGTAACCTCCAGTGGCCCGGGCCGGATCGCCCTCTACGAGGAAACTCTCACAGGGGACTTAGATTTCCCTTCCATCCTTTCTTTCTTTTTGTGCTAAGCATTTACCGTCTCATCCCTGCTCAGCTCGTCCCAAACATTGTGAAGACCATCTTCTGCTTCATAGTCCTTTGTCATTTCCATGGGATCGTGGCCCGTTTTTCTTTATTCAGGGTCTTCTTTATCCTGAAACACCACCCCTCTGAGGAGGGGTGGTGGTCCATCTCTTCCCGTCTGAAGGGTATTAAATTTGAACTCCCCTCTTCCATCAAAGGATGGAAAAGTAAATATTTCTTTGCCTCGGTTGAGGGGGTCGACTGGGTCTGGAGCGACCCAGACCGGTCACCTAACTGAAATTCAACGGCCGAAGCAGCTGATCGAGAGATCTTCGAGCAGCTCCGCACCATCCAGATTCCTTCCCTGGAGGTTCTACTGTCAGAGCAGAACCTCTTCGGAGCCGAGGTTAGCCTAATGAGAGAGTTGGGTGAGTTCGACTTGAACTTTTTCTCCTTGTGTGTTTTCTTTTGTCTCTTTGAGCTTGGAGCTGACATTCTCTCTTCTTTGTGTAGGCATGAAGTTCTCACTAGATGACCTCCTCACGAACACCAAGAAGAGGGGTCCACCGGTGGCGGTTGGCGAGTCCCCCTCGAAGAGGGCTTGCGATGAAAGCGATGCGGGGACCGCACTTGCCGCACCGACTGAGCCGAGCGGGAGAGGGGCCAAGACCGTCCCTGAGCAGGGAAGGAGGGCAGTCGAGCCAAAGCCCGAGCTGGGCCAGAGGGCTGCTGAGCCCATCTGCGAGCAGCCAAGGTGATGCGAACTTGTCCCGATTTAGGAGCCCGAGATGGTCATCCGGGCCAGGGCTGCCGTCGCCACTGCTACTGTAATGTCTCCTCCTTCGAAGATCGTCGACATCGAGGAGGAGGAGACATTACAGCAGCAGTGGCGGCTGCAGCCCTGGCCTGAATGACCACCTCGGGCTCCTGAATCGGGACAAGTTTGGCAAGGAAGAACGGAGCCGGCGCCCTCGAGGTGCCGAGCTCCCACCGCGCCTCCGACGCTTCTTCAGCCGGTGGAGTGGGGGACTTCGCGTCTAGGGCGAGCAGGAAGGAGAGGGACTACCGCCGGGGTCCCCTTCAGACTGGCACCGAATGTCTCCCTAGTTCGGGACCAGGGTTTGGTCAACCGCATGATGGACTTCGCGGTCCAGTCATGCGACCGGCGGGAGAAGGCCAGGAAACTATTGGGGGACGCGATCAGCAGCACTTTCCCCCAGCTCTTCTCGATAAGCACCCTTCTCCGTTTTGCTCCTTCCTTCTCTCTTCTGTATTTGTTGCTGACATCTTCCTCGGTGCAGCTCGGCATTGAACTTCTTCTGATCAGGGATTGCTGCAAGAATTGGTCGAAGAAGGACAGGCAGCGTTCAGCGCAGCTCGAGTCTTTGACTGCCGAGCTGAAGCAGAAGAACGATGATGTCTGGGAGGTGAGCCAGAAGAACAAGGATCTCCGAGGTGAGGTCGCGAGTGCCGAAAGGCACCTAAAGGAGCTTCAGAAGAGCCTGGATTGGGAAAGGAGCCGATCAAAGAGCAGGGCAGAGGAGCTCAAAGCCAAGGAGTCAAGGCTGAGTGAGCTCAGTGTTGAAGCTGCCCAGTAGAAGGGGCGAGCCCAATCTCTCTAGGCTGAGTTGGAGGTGGCGAGGGAGAGGGTGTTTGCTACTGAGAGGAGGGCCGTCATCGCTAAGAAGAAGGCAGCCGCGGCGGTCGAGTCGATGGAGACGACGAAGAATGAGGCCGCCAAGGTGGTCAGCCATGCCGAGGCTGCCAAGAAGGGAGCCACAGAGGCCGTGGCGAGGTACAAGGCTTCTCCAGATTTCATCGCCGAGTTCCACAAAACAACGACGGACTCATTCTTCAAGCGTTTCATGTATCTCCACTCCAGGGTGGAGGGCTTCGTCTCGGATAAGGGCCAGAGCTTTCTTAGATACCCTGGAGCTTTAGGCATGGGACCGACCCCAGACTTGGACGAGATAGAGGAGCCGGATGCCGCTTCCAACCCAACTTCACCGACAGTGGTCGCTGAGGCCAAAGCCGCGCCGCCAAAGGCTCCGGAGGATGGCGCCCCACCCGTATGCCATCCCGAGAAGGAGCTGGTCGAGTAGGGTAGGGGTCCTTGTTATTATTTTCTTTCTTTTCTTCTTGCCTTCGGTCTGGGCTACCCGGCATGTCGAGGCCCAGAGGCAGCTGTACCAATTGACTTGTTATCAATGGAAATACATTTTCAGTCACTCTGACTTATGTCTCCTTTCCTTTTCTTCTTCTTTTTCTCTTTTTTTTTTTGCACTTTATCAATTTTTCCTTCATTCTTCTCTGCCGAGTCCCAGATATGTGAGGGAGTTAGAAAGAGGTTCTCGACTTGCTAAGTCATTCCCACCTCACGAGTGAGGTGGTTGAACTTGATGAGATCCGTTAGGTCTCGGCCGGGATCAGCTCCAGGTGGGCATGGCAAAGCCGAGCTCGAAGGTTGCACTTGTTGGAAATGTCAGGTGACTGTGGGGCTCCGGTCTTCAGAAGTTTCCGGGCTCGAGTGCCGGAGAGCTGGGCTCCAGGCTTGAGAGCCACACTATGAGTCAAGCGATAGATGGCGGACTACTTGGGAGTTTCGCTGACATCTCTGGACTGTGAGCACGGTGCCGAGCTTCAGGAGTTCCCGGGCTTTGGTGCCGGAGAGCTGGGCTCCGGCTTGAAGGCCACATTGTTAGTCAAGCGGTAGATGGCGGACTACTTGGGAGTTCCGCTGACATCTCTGGACTATGAGCACGGTGACAGGCTTCAGGAGTTTCCGGGCTTGAGTGCCGGGCATCTTAGGTCACCGATCTTTAGTACTGGACCGGAGTCTGGGCTTGAGTGCCGGGCGTCTTAGGTCACCGATCTTTGGTGCCGGACCGGAGTCCGGGCTTGAGCACCGGGCATCTTAGGTCAGCAGTCTTTGGTGCCGACCGGAGTCCGGGCTTGAGTGCCGGGCACTTAGGTCACCGATCTTTGGTGCCTGATCGAAGTCTGGGCTTGAGTGCCCGGCGTCTTAGGTCACCGGTCTTTGGTGCCGGACCGGGGTCCAGGTTTGAGTGCCGGAGAGCTAGACTTTGGGCTTTGGTACCGGAGAGTCAGAGAGCTGGACTCCGGGCTCTGGTGCTGGAGAGCTGGACTCCGGGCTTGAACATGCCGGGCCTAGGGCCAGGTAGCAATGTCCTTGCAAGGCAAAAGTAATTTGCACAAAGCGGATCTTTATTATTATTGGGAAAAGGCCTTACACTACTGATAGTATATTCTCAGGTTGCAGGCATTCCACGTCCGCGGGAATCTGGCACCGTCCAAATCTACTAGATAGTAGGCTCCATGGAAAAGAGCTTCAACCACCTTATAGGGCCCTCCCAGTTCGATGAGAGCTTAGCGCATTCCCAGGGTTGAGAGGCTTCAGCTCGGCGCAGTACTAGGTTGCCTGGGTAGAAGACCTTCGGCTTCACCCGTGCATTGTAGTACCGGGCTATACACTGCCGGTAAGCCACCATCCGGAGTCGGGCCTTGTCTCTGGTTTCCTTGAGGAGGTCCAAGTTGAGAAGAAGGCATGCCGGATTCTCTGCTTCATCATACTGCTATATCCACGGTATAGGCACGTCGAGTTCGATTGGAACAACGGCTTCTGTGCCGAAGATGAGGCTGAAAGGCATCTCATCTGTGGCCATCCGAGGTGTTGTGTGGTAGGCCCAAAGAGTGCTAGGAAGTTCTTCTGCCCACCTACCCTTGGCCCGGTCTAGTTTGGTCCTGAGTCCTTGGAGGATGGTCCGGTTGGTCACCTCGACCTCCCTGTTGGTCTGGGGATGAGCCACCGAGATGAATCGATGTTGGATGCCGAACTCGGTACAGAATTCTTTGAACTCTCGATTATCGAACTGCCGCCCGTTGTCGGTGATGATGCTGTAGGGAAGCCTAAAATG
Source organism: Areca catechu (assembly GCA_021397845.1). Taxonomy (NCBI): domain Eukaryota; kingdom Viridiplantae; phylum Streptophyta; class Magnoliopsida; order Arecales; family Arecaceae; genus Areca; species Areca catechu. Next base: position 43,124,895 of record CM038053.1, on the reverse strand, counting down.
GCAGATGATCAACTTCCAGAAGAACTGGCAGACCTTGACCTCTGTGATCTGTGCCAGTGGCTCTGCTTCTATGCACTTGGTGAAGTAATCAATGGCCACTATTAGAAACTTCCGTTGCCCTGATGCAGGGAAAAATGGACCTAGGATGTCCATTCCCCACTGGATGAATGGCCAAGGGGCAGAGAGCTGGGAGAGCGAAGCTGCTGGTTGACACTGTATGTGGGCATGGCGCTGGCATCGATCACACCTCTTCATGAAGTCAACGATGTCCTCCCTCATGGTCTCTCAGTAGTATCCCTATTGGAGGGCCTTGTACGCAAGTGTCCTCCCTCCGACGTGATTTTTGCAAAGTCCTTCATGTATCTCTTGGAGCACGAAGGCTGCATCTGTGGGTCTCAAGCACTTCAGGAGCAGATAGGAGTAGGATCGACGGTAGGGCTGCCCTTCCATTAGGATAAACCACGAGGCCTTCCTCTTGATAAGGCCGGCCTTTGCGCGATCTTCTGGCAGGGTGCCATCGGTGATGTATGTGACGTATCTGTCCATCCAGCTTGACTCCGGGGTGACTTGCTGCACCTCTATGGGAGCTTCATTACTTGGATTTTCGAGGTATTCGACATAGGCACGCCCCAGCGACAAGTCTTGTAAGGTCACAAGTCTTGACAGCGTATCAGCACGAGCATTCTCTCCTCGAGGGATGTAAGAGATGTTGAAGCGTTGGAAGCCTGTCGTGCTTGAACAGACCCGCTCTAGGTATTTCATCATCTAGGGATCTCTGGCTTCATACTCTCCGGAGACCTGTCCGGCCACCAGCTGGGAGTCGGTGAATACCTTTAGGCTTTGTACACCCAGCTCGCGGGAGACCCTGAGGCCCGCGCGGAGTGCCTCGTACTCCACTTGATTGTTTGTGGTGGCGAATTTGAAATGGAGTGCACATTCGGCTACAACTCCGTCACTGTTAGCGAGGATAAGGCCTACTTCGATACCGCCCGCATTGGATGCGTCGTCGACGTGGAGGATCCAATACTCCTCCTTGGCTTCGGGCTCCATTTTATGCTCTGAAATTGTCTGCTCTAGCTCTTCGACAAGTTCCGTGCACTCGACCAGGAAGTCGGCCAGCACCTGAGCCTTCCAATATGACCTTGGTCGATACGTGATGTCAAACTCGCTGAGCTTCAGTGCCCACTTAGCCAAACGTCTGGATATGTAGGGGCGATTGAGCACAGCCCTCAGGGGCTGGTCAATTAGGGCCACGATCGGATGCACTTGGAAGTACAGCCTGAGATGCTGAGCAGACATAATAAGAGCAAAAATTAACTTTTCGGATCGGGTGTACCTTATCTAGGCATCTCGGAGGATTTTGCTAACGTAGTACACCGACTTCTGGGTTCCATCTTGATCCGTATGGATAAGGACCGAGCTGACGGCCCCCGGGGTGACCGCCAGGTACAGCAGGAGCTCCTCTCTTGCCTCCGACTTAGAGAGCAGTGGTGGTGACGTTAGGAAGTCTTTGAGCTCCTCGAAGGCTGCCTTGCATTCTTCTGTCCAAGTGAAGTCATGCATCTTGCACAGCACCTTGAAGAAAGGAAGGTAGCGATCCACCGACCTCGAGATGAACTGGCTCAATGCTGCAATTCGACCTGTCAGGCATTGGACCTGCTTTTTCGAGGTCGGATGCTCCATGTCGACGATCGCCTTGACTTTCTTTGGGTTCGCTTCAATTCCTCTCTAGGTTACCATGAAGCTGAGGAATTTTCCCGCTGCTACTTCGAAGGCACACTTCATTGGGTTTAGCTTCATCTTGTACTCTCGTAGGTTGTGGAAGGCTTCTACAAGGTCGGCAACATGATCTGACCTCGGCTTGCTCATGACAAGCATGTTGTCCACATACACCTACATGTTTTTGCCAATCTGGTTCCTGAAGACCCGATTGACCAGCCGCTGATACGTGGCACCAGCATTCTTCAAGCCAAACGACATCATCTGGTAGCAATACATCTCTTGATCGATGATGAAGGCAGTGTGTTCCTCGTCCTCCGGGTGCATCCGGATCTGGTTGTATCTGGAGAATGTGATGCAGAACGAATGAGATGATGTGATGCGGAAGTAAATTAAGACTAATTCCTTTTTTTTTTATATTTTCAGAAGTCGGCTTTGACTCAAATGAAAGCTAAACTAAATTGAAAGAAACTATATAATAATTGAAAGAAACTAGATTATCAGAGTAGTTCAGAAGTAAAGGATCGCTGGGGGTTGAGAAACTCCCAGACCTAGGGTTTCGCTCTGAACTTTCAACATGACAGAACTAAAGAGAAGGGAAGGGTTATGTACCAGGCAGTGATCTTCACAGAGTTTGGTGGAAGGACTCTCTCGAGCAGATTGTTGGATCCTCGGATTCGGATATCTTCGTAATAGATACTCCAATCTAGTCCTTTAGCAGAGTTGGCTTCTCCTGAACTCAGGATCTGGGAAAGAAGAAGAACAAGTTAAGGAACCAGATACTCAAAGAAAGGATTTACCAGATAAGAAGAACTTGAAAAATTGATGTTGCTGAAATCCTGATTCTCCTGGATGCTGATCTGACTTCCTCTGGGATTTGCTCGGTATTCGAAGTAGCCGATCTAGACCTAGATGCTGGTGGTCGGCCTCTACTTGGAAGAGAGGGGCCAGAGATGATGAGGTAGATTAGGGTTTGGATGATTGGTGGAATGAAGAAGATGATGGCGGCTAGGGTTTGGAATTGAAGTGGCTAACCTAGAATTTTGGTAGGGTTTTGGGGTTGGAGATCTCACACCTCCTCAAGGTTCCTAGGGAACCCGGATTTACTCCCTCACGGAGCTCAACACCTGAATACAAGTGCGGAAGAGAGAAACACAAAGTTGCTCACACAGAAATTGATTTCATTCATCATTTTAATTCAAGAGTTACATAGAGTTGAATATATAGACATAACAAAGAAATAAAATTTCATACACTTCCTATGTGGGACTAATAGGACTAACCCACACTTTAGGCATCAAATTCTCTTCCCAAGACTCCTTCCATGAGTGGGCAGCCCAAAAACTCCAAGAAAACTTGAAAATCAGCTCCAAATGGCAGGTTATGGGGGTGTCTCTTAGTATCTCTCCATGAATCAAGGATTTTCCCTTCATGGTTTGGCTCTTTTGGACACCTCCTAGTCTTGTTCCACAAGTTTAGGCTTCTTCCTTTCATGGCTTTGGCACTTTAGGAAACTTTTGGGTGCCTCCTTGATTTTCTCCCCAAGACATGCTCTCTTCCCTTTTATAACTTGGATTTTTATGGAACATTGTGGGGCACCTCCTTGATCCTCTCTTCAAGAAAAATTCTTGCTATCCTGGCTTGGGTTTATCTGGAAAGAAGTTGGCTCCTCCTTGGATTGAGGTATCTTGATGGATTTCTCCCCCAAGTGGCGCATGAAAGAAGGGACCTGCTTTCTTGTGGTGTGGGGACCAAGGCACACTGGATGGAGATGTGGCGCCTCCTGGACTCTGGCGTGTGGCTGGGAGTGTGGCGCCCACATGCTTGGGCCTGGGAGAAAAAATTGGGCACCCTGGACCTTGACTTGATTTTAAAAAAATGGCACCAACCTGGAGAAGACCTAGACCACTGCTAGGACTTGTACTGAGTCAACATGACTCAACAAAATTTAAATTATAGGGAAATACAGACTCAAGACTAAAATTGAGTTGACCAAGTCAACCCTAATTACAAAACCAGAAAACCCTAATTCTTCAGGCAAGGTCAATCAGACATCCAGATGGAGCCCTGAAGTCTTCTTCTGAGTCTGGTACCCGCACCAATTCTCCCGGGGTGGGAGGAACTCGACCCTATTGAGTAAGGCTCAAGTTGGCTCTGGTATCTCTCTAAGAGGTCTGGATCCAAATCTTGTAATTCTTCTCAGGAGATCCAAGAGTTATCAGAATCTGGCCTTCCTTGCCAGCGGACCAGGTATCTTTGGTATCCTCGATTACGAGTAGAGATAACCTGATCATCCAGGATCTTTTCAATCTGCTCTTTCCTCACAGGCCAGTTTGTTGGTGGACACACAGGGTTGGGTTCACTCTCAAGAGCAGGATTAGGCTAAAAAAGGCTCACTGGGAATCATAGCTGGCTCTCTATACTCTACTAGGTCTGTAATGTTGAAAGTAGAGCTAACGCCTAGTTCTGAAGGCAACTCGAGCACATAGGCATTGGACCCTGCTCTCTTCACCACTCTAAATGGTCCAGCTCCTTAGCATGTAACTTTCTAACGATTCTAGATGGAAACCGTTCAGGCCTTAACCTAATCATTACACAGTCTCCCTCAACAAAAGTTTTGACTCGTCTTTGAGAATCAGCCAACTTCTTATAAGTTTCATTACTTAAGTTTATTTTGGCATGAATTTCTTTATGCAAGTCATTTATATGCTGTGCAAAAACTTCGGCAGACTCGGAGACTCGTGTGTGAACTGGTAAAGGAGCTAGGTCAAGAGGTGTGTGAGGTTTGTAACCATGCACAATTTCAAATGGACTCTTACCTGTAGACCTATTGATCGAGTCATTGTATGCAAATTCAGCCCTAGATAAATACAAATCCCAATTCCTGGTGCTCTCAATCAAACCAAAATCTGAGCCAAAGCTAGTAAAGGGTCAAGAAAAACTAAACTAGACTGACGACGCATTCCTAAAGAATGGACTTTATTCCAAATGAACCCTAGGTCTAAACCTAACAAACTAAGGCTCTCTAGGTTTGACCTTGGGTCGGAGGAGGGCATGCAGATCATGAAAACTTATTATGGATGCCTAGTAGGTGCCATAAGGTCTTCCAGAAATAGGTGGCAAACCTAATAGGTTCTAAGGAGTCTTGCAAACCTAGAGATCTCAGTAAAGTGTAATCCCATAGCTCTAGAAACATGAGAAGATTCAGGGAAGGGTAGGAAATAAGAATCAGAGTTTTGAGGTGGCTTATCAGAAACAAGAAACAAACCTTGGGTATTCAGGACGACCTTAAAATGAGGACATTGTTCTATAGGTGTACTCATCCAAACCTCATGATTTGCTCTAGGAGGGTCTACAAGTGCAAGTTCTAGGATAGGTTGGGTGCTCCTAAAAGGTGGAAGGTTATCAGGAAGGTCTTTGGAATATTTATCTAAAAAGTCCTCTAAGCTACTATCTTTTTCTTGTTCTTGGACCTTCTCAATGGTCAATTCTTGTGAACCCCTTCCTTCTTCACACTTCTCTACCAGATTTGACTCAGGGGTGTCTTCTTTGGATTCCTCAATGAGTTCAGGGAATTCTCACTTAAACTTTCATTTGGTGTAATTTCCTCTTCCTGAACTTCCTCAAAAGGGTCTTCTCTTAGGGTTAGCTCCTGAATTCCTTGAGTGGCAGGGGTCCCCTCAATAACCCCATTAGGTAGGAGTTGGTTAATTGAATTATCGGGAGAGATATCCTCAAATTCTTCTTCTTCATATTCATCTATCAAACTTATGTCAGGCTCATATATTTCTTCCTCAATCTCACTAAAAGGTTCTAATCTATTCTCCTTTGATTCCTCTTTAAGTACGGCTCTAGTCGGGTCAACTAATTTTGGGATGGCCATGCCTAACTCCTTCTCAGTGTTATCCTTCTGGTCAAGAGGTGACACAAGTGGGAATTGACAAACAAAAGTCTGGTTCACTACGGATGTCGGATCAATCGGAACTTGACTCAAGTTGGTAGAGGTTGGCTTTAAGTCCAAAGTACTTGATTGGTTATATCTTAAAGACCATTCATAGTCTTGGGCTTCTTGGTAGGCTCGGTCTAACTTATTGGTCTTTTCAAGGCATAGCTTCCTATAAATGTCTGGGTGTAACCCAACCCTAAACCTCGATGTGATTTGAGCTTCGGTCTCAATGGTATTGCATTTCATGTCATACCACTGGAAGTCCTCGATATATTTAGACACAGGCCTATTACCTTGTCGCAATTGGTACCATTGGTCTAAAAGTCTTTTCTCATAGGATCTACCTAGGTACCTATCTCTCAACTTACTTCTCATATCTCTCCAAGTATATATTTCCTCTTTTCTTTGATAACACTCACGCTCAATAGCATACCAATGCGACCTAGCATGTTTGGTGAACTTGGTTTTGGCCAACCTAACTTGTCCTAATTCCGATATGTTAGTGCACTCAAAATACCGATCCATTTGTTCTTCCCACTTAATATATGTCTCTTGTTTTCCATCAAAAGTGGGTGCATAAGGTTCGGTGTTCCTAACGGGTCCCTTCTCTGAGTCAACCAAGTATGGGTATAGGCTCCTAGGGTTATGCTTGGGATCACGGTATAAGGTCCTCCGAGGCTCCTGGCATGGGTGAGGTTGGGGCCTTTTAAATTTTGGATCAGGGGTCCAATTTTGATGTCTACGTTTCTCAAGTCCCTGGGCTCGGTCTCTAAACTGGGTAAAACCCTCATTCATATCCTGACTCAATTTGGTCATACTTTCGGTAAGAGTTCTAATCATGGCCTCTAAATCAGGTTGAGTTTGACCAGGTTGGTAAGGTACTCCGTTTCGAGTGGACATGATGATGCAAGCAAGCACACCAAATGAGACTCGACTGAAACGACTACGGGCTAACTAGACCTAGAGCCCAAACTAGATGCCCAATCAGAGTGGCAAGCTAGCCTGTAGTAACTCGGGACTCAGCCAGGCAGGTGTAAGGGGAGTGTTAGGTCCCTAATTGCCAATCCTAGACACCAATCAGAGATTGGCCAGTAGGCGAACCAGCACACAAACCCTTCGGGATAGAATCCCTGAACCACCATTCTAGACACTGAGTACAAAGCACACACAGAGTAACTAGACAAACTGACTCAACACTAGCCTAGACCCGACTTGTTGGTGTCCCTAGCCCACTAGGGCAAATTGAGTCTAATAAATTTTAAACTTAGGCTTAGGATCGAATGAATGGGTGCTGGTTTTGGGCTAAGGGGAGGTTATCACTCCTCCCTTATCTTAGATGCTCAAATGCCCTTAAGATGAATTAGGAGATGATCACTCAAAAAAATTGAATTGCAGAAACATAGAAACAGAGTTGCAGTAATTTAATTCTCAGAAATTTCACGGAAACCAATAAATCATAGAAAAAATTATGTAAAATAGCTTCAATTATACTGGTTCCAGCAAAACAAAAATCATGCAATTTGGAGTTACCTGCAGTGAGAAACAATTCCTGCAACAGGGTAGTTACAGACTGGAAACAGGGTGCTTCCCCCGTTTACAATTCCTGCTACGAAGTTGTAACCCAGCGGATCCCCTACACGCCCTAGGAACACCCCGTGGAATGGGAAGAGGAGGTTTGCACCTCGCTTCGTTCCTAGGACCGGACATCCTGGGAGTCTACTTCGAGCAGACAAAGTAAAAAGGAGAGACACTCAAACAAGCACACAAGACAGAAACCCTAGACAGGGCTCTGATACCAAAAATGATGCAGAACGAATGAGATGATGCGATGCGAAGTAAATTAAGACTAATTCCTTTTTTTTTTTATATTTTCAGAAGTCGGCTTTGACTCAAATGAAAGTTAAACTAAATTGAAAGAAACTATATAATAATTGAAAGCACAATTCAAAGAAACTAGATTATCAGAGTAGTTCAGAAGTAAAGGATCGCTGGGGGTTGAGAAACTCCCAGACCTAGGATTTCGCTCTGAACTTTCAACAGGACAGAACTAAAGAGAAGGGAAGGGTTATGTACCAGGCAGTGATCTTCACAGAGTTTGGTGGAAGGACTCTCTCGAGCAGATTGTTGGATCCTCGGATTCGGATATCTTCGTAATGGATACTCCAATACTGGTCCTTTGGCAGAGTTGGCTTCTCCTGAACTCAGGATCTGGGAAAGAAGAAGAACAAGTTAAGGAACCAGATACTCAAAGAAAGGATTTACCAGATAAGAAGAACTTGAAAAATTGATGTTGCTGAAATCCTGATTCTCCTGGATGCTGATCTGACTTCCTCTGGGATTTGCTCTGTATTCGAAGTAGCCGATCTGGACCTGGATGCTGGTGGTCGGCCTCTACTTGGAAGAGAGGGGCCGGAGATAATAAGGTAGATTAGGGTTTGGATGATTGGTGGAATGAAGAAGATGATGGCGACTAGGGTTTGGAATTGAAGTGGCTAACCTAGGGTTTTGGTAGGGTTTTGGGGTTGGAGATCTCACACCTCCTCAAGGTTCCTAGGGAACCCGGATTTACTCCCTCATGGAGCTCAACACCTGAATACAAGTGCGGAAGAGAGAAACACAAAGTTGCTCACACAGAAATTGATTTCATTCATCATTTTAATTCAAGAGTTACATAGAGTTGAATATATAGACATAACAAAGAAATAAAATTTCATACACTTCCCATGTGGGACTAATAGGACTAACCCACACTTTAGGCATCAAATTCTCTTCCCAAGACTCCTTCCATGAGTGGGCAGCCAAAAACTCCAAGAAAACTTGAAAATCAGCTCTAAATGGCAGGTTATGGGGGTGTCTCCTAGTATCTCTCCATGAATCAAGGATTTTTCCTTCATAGTTTGGCTCTTTTGGACACCTCCTAGTCTTGCTCCACAAGTTTAGGCTTCTTCCTTTCATGGCTTTGGCACTTTATGAAACTTTTGGGTGCCTCCTTAATTTTCTCCCCAAGACATGCTCTCTTCCCTTTTATAACTTGGATTTTTATGGAACATTGTGGGGCACCTCCTTGATCCTCTCTTCAAGAAAAATTCTTGTCATCCTGGCTTGGGTTTATCTGGAAAGAAGTTGGCTCCTCCTTGGATTGAGGTATCTTGATGGATTTCTCCCCCAAGTGGCGCATTAAAGAAGGGACCTGCTTTCTTGTGGTGTGGGGACCAAGGCACACTGGATGGAGATGTGGCACCTCCTGGACTCTGGCGTGTGGCTGGGAGTGTGGCGCCCACATGCTTGGGCCTGGGAGAAAAAATTGGGCACCCTGGACCTTGACTTGGTTTTAAAAAAATGGCACCAACCTGGAGAAGACCTAGACCACTACTAGGACTTGTACTGAGTCAACATGACTCAACAAAATTTAAATTGTAGGGAAATACAGACTCAAGACTAAAATTGAGTTGACCAAGTCAACCCTAATAACAAAACCAGAAAACCCTAATTCTTCGGGCAAGGTCAATCAGACATCCAGATGGAGCCCTGAAGTCTTCTTTTGAGTCTGGTGCCCGCACCAGAATGCATCCATGAAGGTGAGCAAGCGGTGCCCCGAGGTGGCGTCCACTAACTGATCGATCTTTGGCAGAGGAAAGATGTCCTTTGGGCAGGCTCGGTTGAGATCGGTGTATTCTACATCGATCCTCAACTTTTCATTATTTTTCTTAACCATAACCACATTCGCCAGCTAGCTCAGATATTGCACTTCCTGGACAAATCCGGCTACGAGGAGTTTATCCACCTCCTCGTTGATCACCCTTTGCCTCTCTAGGATGAAACTCCTTTTCTTTTGCCTGATAGGATGATACTTCGGGTCAATGCTCAGCTAGTGAGTGATGATTTCAGGTGGGATCCCGGGCATATCGGTCGCCGTCCAAGCGAACACATTGACGTTCACCCAAAGAAACTCTAACAGGTGGGCTCGCTCATCATCTTGCAGCTGTGCCCCAATCTACACCATCTTCACCGAGTCGATTCCGAGAGGATACGATAGTAGGCGCTCGATCGAGCCACCTCTGGGATCTTGCGCCCTTTGGTCGAGATCGTCTACGCTGGGGTCATCCTCAGAAACCTTGGCCCCGGGAACTGTTTGGAGACAATGCTGGATTAGTTGAGGCACCCCCCTCATCTCCCCGACACCACCGGGGGTTGGAAACTGCACCAACAGCCGCTTTGTGAAAATGACCGCGTCGAGCAGGTTGAGCCTGGGTCGGCAAAGGATCACGTTGTAGGATGAGGGGAGCCTAACAACCATGAAGGTCATTATGACGGTGCTCTGCCGAGATGGCATTCCGGCAGTAATGGGGAGAGTGATTTCCCCCTCGACTCCTACGGAGTCCCCTATGAAACCGACAAGGGGTGTGTGCACAGGTCTAAGTTGAGCAGGGGATAGATTCATCTTGAAGAAAGTATCGTAAAAAAGGACATCAATCGAGCTTCCACTATCGACCATAATCTGTTTTACAAGATGCTTTGCGATCGTCTACACTGGGGTTAGATGATTAATTCCCGAATATCAGTTCAAAATAAGTTGTAGGGAATTCTATATGAATTTTAGAAACTAAGCATGCAGATTAGGACCTAAGAAAGCAGTAAAGATGGATCGCCGGGACTGAGAAGCCTCGGTTAGAGCAAGTTCTCCCACAATGAAATTACTGTCGGTAGAGGGGGTGTACCTGGAAACGTCTGATGCACTCGATAAAGATCGCAGCGAAGGGATCTCTCGTTCCTCGACATATGCAGCCTGAAAAACCGAGCCAAAGACCCGCGGATACTCGGCTTTCTGCTCGGTGGTCCGATTGAGGCTTGGCTGGAGTCGTTGGATTCGTTGGAACTCGGGGACCTGCAAACGACCTGTCAGAGGTTAGAAAACTCACAAGGGAACAAGGAAACAAGAGAAAATAGCAAGGATGTGGTGTCTTTTGGAGTGGGCGGCCAGGGTTCTGGAAGGCTGGCTGGCGGCAGGAAGATAGTTGTTGCAACACTGGGAAGAAGAAAACTCTCAAAACCCCTTTATACACACAGCAGGGTAACACACAAAAGTTGTAGAAAACTCAAGTATTCTTTCATATATCAAAATCAATCCTCATACAAGAGACTAGGATCCTTTAAATAGATCCTTAGTCTTGAGCCCTAAGTAAGGGTACATTAGACATTACATAAAAATCCTTTTCACTCTCAAACCCAAGCTAGGAAAGTAAGGAAACCTAGGTAGAAAAAAATCCCTAAGAATTCTCCCACACTCCATGTCTTGGTCGGCCAAGGGGGTGACCCTAAGTGGCCGACCAAGAGGTGGTCACCATAAGGCCAAGGTGCCCTGGCTCCCTCCTGGGTCTGGGCTAGCCCAGTTTGCGTCCGGCTGGTCCAGGGCTTCATGGTTTCTGAATTTTCCTCCTGGGTTCTTCAAATCCTCAAGCTGGGTTGGACTTGGGCTATACTTCCATGTCTTCACTCTGGTTGGACTTGGTCTTTACTTGTATGATGTGGTCTTGAGTCTTCAGTATGGTTGGACAGGACTCAAAAAAATAAAATTAGTTCGACATGAGCTGACTAACACTGGACTGGACTAGCTCAACATGAGCTGACTAATATATGACTCAAATAAAGATAACTTAGCTGAACTAAGCTTTATTACAATGGACTCGAGTGTTATTAAGTGATCCACAGAGGGTTGAGAAGCCTCTGTCTTATTCTGGTGCCTCTGGTGTCCGCACCAATTCTCCCGGGATGGGAGGAACTCGACCCTATCGAGTGAAGATCAGACTGGCTCACATATCTCTCGAGAAGGTCTGGGTTGAGGCATTGCAAGTCCTCTCGAGAAAACCACGAATCGTCCGACTCTGGCCGGCCTTACCATCGAGCCAGATAGTGTTGATAACCGCGGCCCCGGGTCGTAATGGCTTGATCGTCCAGGATACGCTCGATCCGTTCTCCTCTCTCAGGCCAATTAATTGGTGGACACTCTGGGTAAGGATCACTCTCAACATAAGAGATAGGTCCAAAAGCCTCACTGGGTATCATTGCCGGTTTCCTGTACTCAACCAGGTCTGTAATATTGAAGGTAGAACTAATGCCCATGTCTGAAGGCAAGTCTAATACATAGGCATTTGATCCAACCTTCTTTAATACTTTAAAAGGTCCGGCTCCACGAGCATGAAGCTTCTTAACGGTCCCGGGTGGGAACCGCTCAAGCCTAAACCTAATCATGACAGAATCTCCTACATTAAATTCCTTGATCCTTCTTCGGAAATTAACCAAGTTTTTATAAGTTTCATTACTTAGGTTTATCTTTTGGATAATGTCCTTGTGCAAGTCTCTAATATGTTGTGCAAATAACTCTGCAGACTCTGAGACTCGTGCATGAATAGGTAAAGAAATCAGATCAATGGGGCGATTAGGCTTGTACCCATGGACTATCTCAAAAGGACTCTTACCCGTTGTCCTATTTACTGAACTGTTGTAGGCAAACTCTGCTCTAGGCAACAATAGATCCCAAGTTCCAATATGTTCACCTACCAGGCATCTAAGGAGGTTTCCTAAACTATGGTTCACCACTTCAGTTTGGCCATCTGTTTGAGGGTGGTAGACTGTAGAAAACTTAAGCTTGGTCCCTAACAAGTGCCATAAGGTCTTCCAGAAATAACTGGTGAACCTAACATCCCTATCAGATATGATGGTCTTGGGTAGGCCATGAAGTTTAACCACATGATCTAAGAAAAGCTTGGCTACTTTAGACGCATCAAAGGTCTGGGAACAGGGGATGAATTGAGCCATCTTAGAGAACCTATTGACCACTACAAAGATAGAATCATATATCTCCTGGATCTTAGGTAATCCTAACACGAAGTCCATACTTAGGTCCTGCCAAGGGCGATCAGGCACTGGTAAAGATGTGTAGAGACCAGTGTTTTACTTCTGCTATTTTGCAATAGCACAAGTTCTACATCTGGCTACAATCTGTGCAACATGCCTTTTCAATCCTGGCCAAAAGAACTGGTCCTCTATTGCTAAGATTGTCTTATTTCTATCAAAGTGACCAGCTAAACCTCCAGCATGGGTCTCCCAGATTAGGAACTCTCTAAGGAAAGTTTTAGGTATACAGAGTCGATTGTTTTGAAAAAGGTAGCCATAATGAATGGTATACTCACTATGGGTACTGGATGGTCCTAGCCTGAGGGTCTGATAAATGTCTCCAAAGTCTGGGCAGGTTTCATATTCATCCTTTAACCTATCAAACCCTATGACTTGAGTGCTAACTGATCCTAACAGCAAAGACTTACGGCTTAGGGCATCTGCTACCTTATTTTCAGTACCGGCACGATACTTCAGGACAAAAGTGTAAGCCTGAATGTACTCAATCCATTTACCGTGCCGTGGGTTCAGTTTCTTTTGGGAGTTCAGGAACCGGAGTGCCTCATGGTCAGAAAATAAGACAAACTCCTGCAGTAGTAAGTAATATCTCCAATATCTGAGGGCCTGGACTACCGCATAAAATTTCTTGTCATAGGTAGAGTACTTAAGTTTAGCCTCATTTAGCTTTTCACTGAAGAAGGCTACAGGGTGATTCTCTTGACTTAGTACCCCACCTATTCCTACTCCCGAGGCATCGCATGCGACCTCAAACACCTTAGTGAAGTCAGATAATCTAAGGATGGGTGCATGGATCATCTTATCCTTAAGCTCTAGGAAGGCTTATCAGCTACTTTGGTCCACTCAAATGTACCCTTCCTAATGCAATCAGTGATGGGTGTGATGATTATACAAAAATCCCTAATAAATCTCCTGTAAAAGGTTGCTAGGCCATAGAAACTACGCACATCGTGGATGCTAGAGGGTGTAGGCCACTCAATAATTGCCCTAACCTTTTCAGCATCTGCAGAAACTCCCTCAGGGGTGACAACAAAACCTAGGAAGATAACCCTATGTGTCATGAAATCACACTTCTTAAAGTTGGCATAGAGGCTATTCTTCCTAAGGGTCTGGCATACTAGTCTTAGATGACTAAGGTGATCCTTCTTAGTCCTGCTATAAATCAAGATATCATTAAAGTAGACCACAATGATTTTTTTGGTAAATTCTTTCAGGACCTGGGTCATAATCCTCATAAAAGTACTTGGTGCATTGGAAAGTCCGAAAGGCATTACAACCCACTCAAACAGGCCATCCTTAATCTTGAAAGCAGTTTTCCACTCATCCCCAGGTCTAATCCTAACCTGATGATAGCCGCTCTTAAGGTCTATCTTTGAGAAAACTCTGGCTCCAGCCATCATGTCTAACATATCATCCAATCAGGGGATGGGAAATCTATATTTCACAGTTATCTTGTTGATAGCTCTACTATCTACACACATCCTCCAGGTACCATCTTTCTTAGGGGTCAGTAGAGCAGGGACTGCACATGGACTCAGGCTCTCCCTAATGAAACCCTTCCTAAGCAATTCTCCCACTTGTTTCTGTAATTCTTGATGCTCACTGGGGTTCATTCTATAGTGAGGAAGGTTTGATAAAGTGGCTCCTAGGACTAAGTCTATTGCGTGTTGGATGTCTCTAAGAGGTGATAATTGATCAGGTAAATCCTCAGGGAAGACATCCTCAAATTCTTTTAGAGCCTCAATAATCTCTTTAGGGTGTTCCTTTTGGATCGGCTCATGTATTTCCTTGGAGGTCAAGATCCAAATAGGGTTACCCTCAGCAATCTCCTTTTCTAACTCCCTAGCCTTAATCAGGTTAACTCCAGGTTTCTTGTCCTTAAGGCTACTAGAACCCCTTTTAACTGGGTCTCTAGGGGGAGCTGGATTAATAACAAACTTATTTCCATGGTAGTTAAAAGCATAAACATTGGTTCGACCATACAGGATTGCATCATGATCAAAAAGCCAAGGCCGACCTAGAATGATACTACTCACTTTCATGGGGATAACATCACACCAAATCTTTTCCTCATAGGTTTGCAATCTAATTAAGATTTGGCACCTAGCTTGAATCTGGATGGAGGTCGAATCTACCCAAGAAACTTTGTACGGGTTAGGATGGGGAACTGTGGTCAATTCTAAAGATTTAACTGTATTGGCAGAGACGGCATTGACATAACTCCCACTGTCTATGATGATCTTAAGAACCTTACCCTCTACCTTAACAAAAGTCTGTAGGATGATAGTCTTACGCCAATCTTCCTTAACTGGGGTTTGGGTTAAGATGCACCTAACCACTCCTAATTGGTTCTTAGACTCAGGTTTCTCCTCCTCACCTTCATACTCATCTATTAACTGATCATCAGCCTTATAAACCTCTCCCTCAGGTTCGATTACGGGTTCAGACTCTTCTCCCATTAACTCACCTAAGTGGAGGGCACTAACAGGGCATTGGCTCATTAAGTGGCCTGGTTTCTTACATCTAAAACAGGTCTTCTGGGGAGGGTAACTCTTATTGACCTCTACAGATTTACCTCGATCATCCCTACGGGTCAAAGGAGTACTAGGCTGGGGTCAACTCGGGCCTGGCTGACTAGGACTGGGTCGACTCGGGCTAGGTCAGCTGGGCATGGATCGTCTCTGGTGGGGCTGGCTAGCTCCTGGATACTAACTAGGGTATCTAGTGGCTCAGGTCTACGGTAAACGAGCCCTCTCTGAAAATACTCATGATCCCTAGCAATCTGGTAAGCATGGTCCAGGTCTCTAACCTCTCTCATATAGAGCTCCTTCTTAATGTCATATCTCAGTCCAGCCCTAAACCTAGATAAGACATCCTCCTCAGACTCCCTCAAATCACATCGCATGGAATACTCATCAAATTTCGCGATATACTCATCTATACTCATGTTACCCTGATTAAATCGTTGCCACTAATCCAGTAAACCACTACGATATGAAGGTGGAACGTATCTTGTCCTAAGCTTACCCTTCATGGCCCACCAGGTGGCTATAGGATCATGCCCTCCTAGTCTAAGGGTTCTCTCAACACTAGCCCAATGTAACCTGGCTTCCCGAACCAACTTAAGCTTAGCAAACCTAAACTTACGCTTCTCTGTCATATCATACCACTCAAAATACTGATCCATCTCTCCCTCCCAATCAATATAGACCTTAGGATCAAGACAACCATCAAAAGTGGGGGCATCAAGCTTAATATGTCTATAGGATCTGTCTTCCTGATCTACAAACTCCTGATTGAGCCTTCTAGGACAAACCTCAGGGATTGGGTCAGGATGATGGTCTCTCCTAGGTTCAGCCTCAAGGTATGGATCAGGGTTTGGGGTCCTCCTAGGTTCAAGATTATAGTATGGGTCAGGATGATGGGCTCTCCTAGGTTCAACCTTACGGTATGGATCAGGGTTTGGGGTCCTCTTAGGGTCCGTATCATAATAAGGGTCATGGCAAGAGGTTCTCCTAGGATGAGGGAACTCAGGATCTGGCTCAAACTGTGACCCATGGGTTTTCTCTATGCTCCCTATCCTATTCTCCATCTGGTCAAACCTCTGATTCAGCTGAGTGAAGGATTGGGCTAGTTGATCAGTAAGGGCTTTCATTTGGGCTTCAAAATTATCCATGGGTTCAGCCAAATATGGAGATGGTGGGTGATATGATGCGCCTGATCTAGTGCTCATGCAAGACTCGATCAACCCAATTACAGCTCCCTAGACCTAGAGTCCAAAACTAGGTGCTCAATCAGGGTGGCAAACTAGTCTATAGTAACCCTGTACTCAGCCAGGCAGGTGTATGGGGAGTGTTAGGTCCCTAATTGCCAATCCTAGACATCAATCTGAGATTGGCCATGTAGGCGGACCAGCACACAAGCCCTTCGGAATTGAATCCCTGAATCATCGTTCTAGACACCAAGCACAAGGCACACACAGGTTAGCTTGACACAGTGATCTAACACTTAGCCCGGACCCGACCAGTTGGTGTCCCTAGCCCACTAGGACAAATTAAGTCTAATAAATTTTAAGTTAGGCTTGGGACCGAATGCAGGGGATGTGGTTTTGGGCTAAGAAGAGGTTATTAACTCCTCCCCTTATCTGGTATAGCAAGAGTGCCCTTAAAGATAGATTATGTAATGATGGCAGGCAGATAATGCAAATTAGAGTTAGATGTTTTTGTAGCTTTTTATATATATAATATTTTTTTTTGTTTTTAATTTTTTTTGTCCTTTTGTAGAGATATGATTTGCAGTAAATGACCTAATATACTAGAAACATACTAAAATAAAAGATATGCAAAGAGATGCTAAACAAAACCCTAAACCTTCCAAAATTATCTTGCTAAAAAAAAAACAGAGCCAAAAATTTGCAGGCTGTATTTCGGCCTGCAGAAATTGCACAGATTCAAACAAAATCTGCAAAAATTATGTAAAATATTTTGAATTACGGTGAATCCAGAAAAATAAATTTCAGAATTTTTGGAGTTCAGAACATAGAGAAATAACTAAAAGAAAAGAGCATATACGGACTAAAAAGATGTAGAAAACAAGTCCTAATATAAGCTCTGATACCAGATGATGCAGAACTAATATGCATGCGATTAATTTTGTGAATTTTGTATGTTGGGTTAGGTGATTAATTGCCGAATATCAGATCAAAATAAGTTGTAGGGAATTCTATATAAATTTTAGAAACTAAGCATGCAGATTAAGACCTAAGAAAGCAGTAAAGATGGATCGCCAGGGCTGAGAAGCCTCGGTTAGGTCAAGTTCTCCCACAATGAAATTACTGGTGGCAAAGGGGGTGTACCTGGCAATGTTTGATATGCTCGATGAAGATTGCAGTGAAGGGATATCTCGTTCCTCGATGGATGCGGCCTGGAAAACCGAGCCAAAGACCCGCGGATACCCGGCTTTCTGCTCGGTGATCCGATTGAGACTTGGTCGGAGTCGTTGGATTCGTAGGAACTCGGGGACCTGCAAACAACCTGTCAGGGGTTAGAAAACTCATAAGGGAACAAGGAAACAAGAGAAAATAGCAAGGATGTGGTGTCTTTTGGAGTGGGCGGCCAGGGTTCTGGAAGGCTGGCTGGCGGCCGGAAGATAGTTGCAACACTGGGAAGAAGAAAACTCTCAAAACCCCTTTATGCACACAGCAGGGTAACACACAAAAGTTGTAGAAAACTCAAGTATTCTTTCATATATCAAAATCAATCCTCATACAAGAGACTAGGGTCCTTTAAATAGACCCTTAATCTTGAGCCCCAAGTAAGGGTACATTAGACATTACATAAGAATCATTTTCCCTCTCAAACCCTATCTAGGAAAGTAAGGAAACCTAGGTAGAAAAAAATCCCTATGAATTCTCCCACACTCCATGTCTTGGTCAGCCAAGGGGGTGACCCTAAGTGGCCGACCAAGAGGTGGTTACCATAAGGCTAAGGCGCCCTAGCTCCTTCTTGGGCCTGGGATGGCCCAATTTGCTTCCGGCTGGTCCAGGGCTTCAGGGTTTCAGAATTTTCCTCCTGGGTTCTTCAAATTCTCAAGCTGGGTTGGACTTGGGCTATACTTCCATGTCTTCACTCTATTTGGACTTGGTCTTCACTTATATGATATGGTCTTAAGTCTTCAGTATGGTTGGACAAGACTCAAAAAAATAAAATTAGCTCGACATGAGCTGACTAACAATGGATTGGACTAGCTCAACATGAGCTGACTAATACATGACTCAAATAAAGACAACTTAGTTGAGCTAAGCTTTATTACAATGGACTCAAGTGTTATTAAGTGATCCACAGAGGGTTGAGAAGCCTCTGTCTTATTCTGGTGCCTCTGATGTTCGCACCATATCGGTCGCCGTCCAAGCGAACACATCGACGTTCGCCCAAAGAAACTCTAATAGGTGGGCTCGTTCATCATCTTGCAGCTGTGCCCCAATCTGCACCATCTTCACCGGGTCGATTCCGAGAGGATACAATAGCATGCACTCGACCGGGCCACCTCTGGGGTCTTGCATCCTTTGGTCGAGGTCGTCTATGCTGGGGTCATCCTCGGAAACCTTGGCCCCGGGAACTGTTTGGAGACAATGCTGGATCGGTTGAGGCACCCCGCTCATCTCCCCGACACCGCCGAGGGTTGGAAACTGCACCAACAGCCACTTTGTGAAAATGACTGCGTCAAGCAGGTTGAGCCTGGGTCGGCTAAGGATCACGTTGTAGGATGAGGGGAGCATAACAACCATGAAGGTCATCATGACGGTGCTCTGTCGAGGTGGCATTCCGGCAGTAATGGGGAGAGTGATTTCCTCCTCGACTCCTACGGAGTCCCCTATGAAACCAACAAGGGATGTGTGCACAGGTCTAAGCTGAGCAGGAGATAGATTCATCCTAAAGAAAGCATCGTAAAAAAGGACATCAGTCGAGCTTCCACTATCGACCATAATCCATTTTACAAGATGCTTTGCGATCGTCATCTCGACGACCACAGCATCATTATTTACATTTTCACCCGCCTCCCCCGTAAAGGGAAGTACATTTTCAGAACTTTCTCTCCCCCAGGCCTTCTTGGTAGCGCGCTTAACCCCCAGCATATCATCCCCACTGGCTTCTCGGTAGGGCAGTTGTCGACTGTAGGGACTGGAGGGAGAGTGGCGAGCACTTGAGGTTCTGCTAGGGGCCTGCCCCCCACAAACCTTTCGAGGTAGCCCCTCTTTATGTGGTCTTCAATCTCCTTCTTGAGATCTTGGCATTCCTTAGGGTCGTGGTCACGGTGAAACTGGCAGTATTTTGTCCCGTCACGACCAGCATACGGCTTCAATGGAGGTGGGTGCTTCAGTAGCATTCACTCTTGATCTCCATGAGGATCATTGCCCTAAGGGCGAGAAGAGGTGTGAATCTCTCTTATGGGATGGGGTCTCTCCTCGGCTTCGACCTCTGGCAAAAGTTTGGTGTGGCTGGTCTAGGCTTCCACGTCCCAGATGTCTTCCCGGGAGCTAGCCTCTTCAGAGGCTTCCCGTCCAGCTCCCTCCTTGTGCGATCCGCCTCCTTGGCATGGATGTACTTCTGGACTCGGAGGAGGAGCTTGGAGTACGTCTTGGAAGGTTTCTTGTCTAGAGAGTAGGTCAGGCGGGAAGTCATAAGCCCTCTCTTCAGTGCCAGCATTGCAATTGGCTCATCAAGGTTGTATATCTCCAATGCGGCAACCTTAAAGTGGGTCACGTAGTCCCGTAGGAGCTCGTGGTCTTGTTGCCTGATGGAGAAGAGGTTGTTTGCCTCTCGTGGTACCTTCCGGCAGGCATCGAAGTGGGCCACGAACTTCCACTCCAACTGAGCGAAACAGCTGATGCTCTCCGGCTAGAGGCGGGTGAACCATACTCGAGCTACTTTCCGGAGAGTGGCAGGAAAGGCGATGCAGAGGAGAGTGTCGGTCATGCCATGGACTCTCATGAGGGCTTTGTAGCTCTCAAGATGATCCAGGGGGTCAGTGGTCTCGTCATAAGGATCCACCTGTGGCATGCAGAACCGACCCAGAATCGGTTCCTCTTGGACTTCTCGGAAGAAAGGGGGACGGGTGTCGTAGCCCGCCGGCTCGCTAGTGGAACCCTGCAGATTTGCAAACTGGCGGGATAACTCCACCAGCTTGCGCTCCTGTTCTTCCAGGCACTTCTCCACCATGCGCCTGATGGCCTCATCAGTTGAACCCTCCACGGAAGCCGACTGGAGAGGAGAAGGTGACATGTGAGGTGGGTCATGATGGGGACTCTTGCCTCTTTGACCTCGACGGGGATTAGCTCCGGCCCACCCCAAGGTCGGGGACCGGCTCTCCCATTCGGCAGACCCAATCCATTATCTTTTCGTCGGGGTTTGATGGCTTTCCCAGCAGTCGGTAGTGGCCCACAGCTATGAAGGCCTTCCTTGGAAGGAACGCAGGCTATCGCGAGGTGCGACGGCATGGGCCGCCGGAGTTCCTGGTTGCTGGTGGGTGGCCAAGGACCGATGCTGGTGCTAGAGCTGGCGCACTATCGCAGTGAGAAGCTGCATCTGCTGGATGAGTGCGGTCAGCTGAGCATCCGCTGGAGGTGGTTGAGGTGGAGCAGGGAGCTCCCTTTCTGGACTGTGCGGGTCTCCACGAGAAGGGGGATCTCCCGCATGGCTGGTGGAGGCTTTTCTCACTCGTGTCGTCACCATCCTTCCAGGGGACTGCTTGCAAGGGGATTGGGTTAGATCAGAATGCATCCTGCCCGCCCCTTCCTGGGGCCCCAATCTATTGCCGCCAAGATTGCTGTGGCCTGTAGCTGAGGTCGAGCTCGGACCGCGCTCCTGTTGCTCGGGATCCTGCTCGGATGCCTGGACCTGCAAAATAGAGTTTTTGACCCGGGCCGGTGACCCCAGCGAGGGCACTCCGATGCTCAAGTCAGTAACAATCCAGGAGAATAGATCCTCCCAATCGAGCCCCGAAGGTGGACTCCATTCTAGGAGGAGAACTTTGTGAAATAAGAGAGTGCAAGCAAGTCGAGAGCAGAGTGTAGAGTGGTAGCAGAAGAGAGCTCGAGCTGAATGGCTGTATCCGTCAAGACCCCTCCTGGGAGTTTTGCGGTAGCCCCGAGCGGTGGTCTTCCTGTGCGTTGCCCTCCTCTTTCTCTTTTGCCCTCACTCGACTGAATCTTAGCTTGAACTTTTTCTTACCTTGTTTTAATCTGGGAGACTCCTTTTAGCCAGGGTCATTGCACGCCGCTTACCTCGGGATCTTCCCCATGCTTACGGGCGCATATAGTGATGTTTCGTGTCATGGATGGATTGTCTTTCCTTATTTGTGGTATGGAAGCTACCACTTGCTCTGACATTCCTTCTGGTCGCTTTCTTTTTGATAACTTAGCAGGGCCTCGATTGAAGGGCCGCCACCTCCTGGATCTAGATCTGTTGGTTGACTTCCTCTTTCAGAAGGTACAGGCGGTTGGTGGGGAGCACAGAGCCTCAATCAAGGGATTCTTTCCATTTTGGTGTAAATGGCAGCTGGGGCCATCATCGCGGCCTGGCAGGCATCTTTTCGCGGTCCTCGGGTGTTCGGCCACCATTCGGTGAGAGTGGCGAATTCCTTCGGTTGCAGATCTCTTCATCCGAGGTGGAGCCGATCTGGAGATGCGGAGCTCGACTTCGGCCATGGCGTCTTGACCCGGAGGGAGTGCGGTCGGGCGAAGGAGGGCAGAGCTTGACTTCGACCATGGCGTCTCGACCCGAAGGGAGCGCAGCTGGGCGAAGGAGAGGCGAAGCTCGACTTCGGCCACGGCATCTTGACCCAAAGGGAGCGCAGCCGGGCGAAGGAGAGGCGGAGCTCGACTTCAGCCACGGTGTCTCGACCCGAAGGGAGTATAGCTAGGCGAAGGAGAGGCGGAGCTTGACTTTAACCACGGCGTCTCGACTTGGAGAGAGCACGACCGGGTGAAGGAGAGGCGGAGCTCGACTTCGGCCACGGCGTCCCGACTTGGAGGGAGCGCAGCTGGGCGAAGGAGAGGCAGAGCTCGACTTCGACCACTGCGTCTCAACCTGGAGGGATCGCAGCCGGGCAAAGGAGAGGCGGAGCTCAACTTCAGTCATGACATCTCGACCCGAAGGGAGCACAGTCGGGCGAAGGAGAGGCGGAGCTCGATTTCGACCACGGTATCTCGACTCGGAGGGAGCACGACCGGGCGAAGGAGTCCGGGCAAAGGCATCCCATGTGGCAGCTTCATCCGACGTGGCATCCGACAGGGGTCCCACGTCAGCGATCCCGCCACATTAGTTCTAATTTAAGGCTTTCAGGTGTTGAAGTTATGGCTCAACCCATTATTTTTGAGTGTTGGATGTCAGGCACGTAGTTCTCCAATGTTATCTCGGTCTAAGGTGAAGAGTTGAAGTTGAGAGGCCTGGTCCAAGGCTTTTAAGCATTGAAATTGAGACTCGATCGAAGGCTTTCGAGTGTTGGACGTCGGGCATGTAGCTCTCCGATATTGTTCCGGTCCAAGATTTTTGGAAGTTGAAGTTATGGCCCAATACTCTCGAGCATTGGACATAGGGTGCGTAGCTCTCCAACATTGTCCTGGCCCAAGACTTTTGAGTATTGAAATTATGGCTTAGTCCAAGGCTTTCAAGCATTGGACGTTGAGTGCATTGCTCGTTGAGTGCATTGCTCTTCGACGTTGTCCTAGTCTAAGACTTTAAGAAATTAAAATTATAGCTTGGTCCAAGATTTTTGAGCATTGGATGTTGGGTGCATAGCTCTCTGACATTATCCCGGTCCAAGACTTTTGAGAGTTGAAATCTCTGACCTGCATAATTATTTGAGAAGGTCCCTTGAGTAGTTATCTCCCTGAGTATTTTTGTTAGTTAGCTTTTTGGTGTTGATAAGTTTCTATAAGCACACAATAAATAATTAAATTGAATTTTATTTAGGAAAACCACATCATCGATAATATATACATAGGTTGGAGGAGTTCTAGGACCTCGGAAGAGCAATTTTGTCTAGGCACTTCAAGCAATAGGTACTAGGATGAATCACCTCCTCCCCTTGGTAAGGATCTTTCCAATTCAGAAAAAGTTGTCCTTGCTCAGTAGGTTGTGAAGCTTCAGCTCACCGTTGGACCAGGTCTCATATCTTGAACTCCTTGGCTTGAATGTAAGCATTATGATATTTGGCCATTCGTTGGTGGTAAGAGGCCATTCTTATCGCAACTCGCTCCCTGCATTCTTCAAGTAGATTTAGGTTCATCGGGAGACATTGAAAATTGGTCTCCTCATTATACTCTTCAACTCAAAACGAGGAAAGCTTAATCTTGATAAGGATGATGGCCTTAATTTCGAATACAAGGCTAAATGGAGTTTCTTTAGTTGGAGTCCTCTAGGTAGTTTGATAGGCCCATAAGACATGGTAAAACTCATCTGTGCAGTTCCCCTTTGCTTGATCAAGATGGGCTTTCAGGCCTTGTAGGAGAGTTTTGTTGGTGACTTCCGCCTCGCCATTGGACTGAGCATGTACCATCGAGGTAAACTGCTATGTGATACCATACTCTTGGTGTAACTCCTAGAATTTAGCACCATTGACTTGTCATCCATTATCGATGATTATACCTTAGGGAATGTCGTAACGAGAGATAATAAACTTCCACACAAAGTCCTTGACCCGGGCCTCCATGATGCAAGCTAGGGACTTAGCCTCGACCCACTTGGTGATAATTAATTGCTATCAGTAAGAACTTGCATTGCCACATAGCTTATGGAAATGGTCCCAGAATATTCATTCCCCACTAGGTAAAGGGCCAAGGCATGGGGATTGGATTTAGGTATGATGCTAGCTATCACTGGATGATGGCATTTCTCTGGCAATCATTATATTTCCTGATGAGTTTAATTACATTCTAATGTATAGTGGGCCAGTAATAACCTTGCTGGTGGACCTTGAAGGTCAATGATCTACCCCTTAGATGACTTCTACAGACCCCCCTCGTGGGTCTCTCTTAGTGCATAATTTGCTTCGATCGGGTGCAAACATCTTAACAACGGTAAAGAGTGTGCGCGCTTGTACAACTGGCCATCATAGATGACATAATTTGGGGCTTGGCAATTGATCTTTCGAGCTACTTTTTGGTCTCAAGATAGTTCTCCATCTTTAAGATACTTGAGGAGCAGGTCTATCCAGCTTGGTCTTCTTCCTTGACCTGCTGGATGAGCTGAGGAGTTTCAAGGCTCGATGATGCAGAACGGAAGCTCTGATACCAAAATTGATGCAGAACGGAAGCTCTGATACCAAAATTGATGCAGAACAAAGAACAAAGAAGCGTATGCGGAAGTAAAATTAAGATTAATTCTTTTTTTTTTTTATTTTAGAAATTGGCTTTGACTCAAAGTAAAGCTAAACTATGTTGAAGGAAACTAGGTAAGGATTGAAAGCACAGTTTAGAAGCAACTAAATTATCAGAGTAGTTCAGAAGTAATGGATCGCTGGGAGTTGAGAAACTCCCAGACCTAGGGTTTCGCTCTGAACTTTCAACAGAACAGAAATAGAGAGAAGAGATGGTTTACTAACCAGACAGTGATCTTCTCAGGATTTTGGTGGAAGAACTCTCTCGAGCAGATTGTAGGATCCTCGGAGTCGGCTATCTTCGCAATGGATCCTCCAATACTGGTCTCGTGGTTTGGTCGGCTTCTTCTGGACTCAAGATCTGGGAAAGAAGAGGAACAAGTGAAGGAATTCTGAAACTCAAGAAAAGATCTTACCAGGTTGAAGAACTTGAAAGTCGAAGTTGCTGAAATCGAATTCTCCTGGAGGCCGATCTGACTTCCTCTTAGAATTGTTGTAGATCTGCAGTATCTGGACTGGAGCTGGATGCTGGTGGTCGGCCTGGACTTGAAGATGGTGGCCGTGAGAAGGGAAATAGACTAGGGCTTGGTGGAAAGAGAAGGGTGATGGCGGCTAGGGTTTGGGAATTGAGTGGCTAACCTAGGGTTTAGGGTTTTGGAGATCTCTCACCTCCTCAAGGTTCCAGGGGAACCCGGATTTACTCCCTCACGGAGCTCAACACCTGGAAGCAAGTGCGGACAAGAGAAAACACAAGTTTGCTCAAGAAAAATTTCTTTCATTCATCTGATTCTAGGCTTGTCATACCTAACCGTTCTTCCTCATTGGTAGGCTTGGGTTCTCCCTCATTAATGTCATCCTTAGGATTCTTACCACTTAGCTGTGCACAAGCCAGTCCTATGCATGGGCACTGACTAGATTTATGGCCTCTTTCTCCACAAAACAAACATTCTTGAGATATAGGAACCTGGGTCACACTGGGTTTCAAGCTAGTAGAGACCTTACTTGGGCATGGGTGTGGATCTAAATGGTTTGATCTAGAAGACTTGGGTTGTTGAGTGACTGGTCTAGAATATTGTAAGGACCTCTCATAGACACGATCCACACTATAGATATCATGGTTAGGCTTCCTAAGGTTATGCTCGGGATCACGGTATAAGGTCCTTCTAGGCTCCTGGTATGGATGAGGTTGGGGCCTATTAAATTTTGGATCAGGGATCCAATTTTGATGTCTACGTTTCTCAAGGACTTGGACTTGATCCCTAAGCTGGGTAAAATTCTCATGGACTTGTTCTTTACACTGGGTAACAGTAGCAGTCAAATCCTGGCTTAACTTGTTCATGCTCTCAGTAAGAGCTCTAACCATGGCCTCTAAATCAGGTTGGGTTTGACCAGGTTGATATGGCACTCCGTTTCTGGTAGACATGATGATTCAAGCAAGCACACAAAATGAGACTAGACTAAATCGACTACTGGATCACTAGACCTAGAGTCCAAACTAGATGCCCAATCAGAGTGGCAAGCTAGCCTGTAGTAACTCAGGACTCAGCCAGGCAGGTGTAAGGGGAGTGTTAGGTCCCTGATTGCCAATCCTAGACACCAATCAGTGATTAGCCAGGTAGGCGGACCAGCACACAAGCCCTTCGGGAATGGATCCCTGAACCACCGTTCTAGACACTGAGTGCTAAGCACACACAGAATAACTCGGCAAACTGACTCAACACTAGCCTAGACCCGACCAATTGGTGTCCCTAGCCCACTAGGGCAAATTAGGTCTAACTGATTTTAAATTAGGTCTAGGTTCGAATGATTGGATGGTGGTTTTGGGCTAAGGAGAGGTAATCAACTCCTCCCCTTATCTTAGATGCTCAATTTCCCTTAAGTAAATTATGAGATGATCACTCCAAAAAGAATTGAATTGCAGAACACAAAAAACAGAGTTGTTGTATTTTAATGCTCAGAATTTTTACCGAAACCAATAAATCACAGAAAAATTATGGAAAATAGGTTCAATTATATTGGTTTCAACGAAGTAAAAATCATGCAATTCGAATTTTATGCAGGGAGAAATAATTCAGACAACAGGGCAATTACGGGCTGCAACTAGATTGTCTTCCCCGTTTATAATCCCTGCAACTAGATTGTCTTCCCCGTTTATAAAACTTCGAGATACGCACCCTTTTAGAGATTCGATGGTAGGAGCACCACCAGTCTTGATAGTGCATCGGCCCTGGAGTTTTAGTTCCAGGGATTCATTGGATGTCGAATTGATGTGGGATAAATAATTAAAGCCTAATTATTAGAGAATAGCAGAGGATAATTTTTTTAGATTTTTTTATATTTTTAAGGAATACTCAAAGGAGACAATAAAGGAAACTAGTTCTAGTTAACTACCCATACAAGTAAACCTACAAAGTAACTAGAAAGCAGGACTTGGTGGTTAAGAAACCACCAAAACTAGGATTTACTTTCAACTAATCAAAAATTAAAGAGAAGGGAATAAGTTTTCAGTTTTACCAATGAAAATCGCTCCTCTGAAATAGATCTAGTAGGACTCCCAAGATTGTCACGGCAGGGTTTCAAGAACTTGTTCCCGAGCTCTGATCTTCCGCGCGATGCTGGTTTCGAGGCAAGAACACCTGTCTTTGATTCCAGATCACCTACAAACACTCAACAAAGAAAACTAAAGGTAAGAAGCATCAAGGAAAGGAAATTGAATGGAAAAGGAAAGGGTTAGAAGAGGCGGCTAGGTTTTCTTGTCGGCTGGATAGGTAGGATAATTAGGGCCTCGCACCCCGCGATGTTCTGAGGAACAAAGGAAAAGGGCCTCACACCCTGCGGTGCACATAGCAAAAGAAAAAAATTCAACATAATAACTTTCTTTATTGATGAATAATAATAATTACAAGGAGGTTGATGGGGTATTTATAGACCCTTAACCAGTGGTGTAATGGATTCAAATACTAAACTTTTTCTCTCTTGGATTACAACTCCTAGAATGCTGGCTCTAGGCATCTTGGACTCTTGTCTCTGGATAGAAGAGGACTTAAGAGTTTTGATAAGACTCTTAAGTTCTGAAAACTTAAGCAGCTCTGAACCTGTTTGATCCAAACATCTGCGGTAGAGAACCATTGAACCTCCTCCATTTGGGTGATCAAATATTTTAGAACTCCTTGGAAGTTGGCGTGAAAAAAAATGCTTGGCCGACTCTTGGAATTTTTTGGCATGAAATTCTTGAGTGGAGATGCCAATTTGAGAGAGTCCTTCACATTTACTTACCTTAAAAGGAGTTGGTGCTAACTTTGCTTTCATTTGGCCGACCAAAAATAAAAAAAAAACATGACATGTGGGATGTCTAAATAAAAGTGACATAGCATGTATTCTTGTCCCAAAATGAAATGGCATGACATGTCCAAACATGATATGTGTTGATATCCCCTGATGATGTGGCAAGTGTTGTCCAATTTCTTGAAAAAAGATGGTGCCAAAAACAAACTGACTTGAGCTAGCACATGGAGTCACATGGTTGGTCTTGGGCTAGCACATGGCTTGTCTTGGACTAGCACATGGGTCTTCAATTGGGTGCACATGAGATGTTGACTTGAGTTCCCTCAGGACATAACTAATTACATGGACTCAATAACTAATCACATGGACTCAATACTAATTATTACAAGACTCAAAGTCAAATAACTAAAGCCCCACTTGATTAATTGATCAAAAGGCTTAATCTTATGTAACAAAAAAGAATAAATTGGTAAACAGGGTTTGACTTAATACGATTTGACATAACCGATAAATAGGATTTTGACTCGATGTGATAAAAAGGGTTTAGCCCAAAAGGCTAAATAACAAAACTCTAATTACAGTTGATAAAAAGGGCTAACCCTAACTAAGCCAAAATAACAAAATTTAAAATAAAATATTTACATGGTAAAAAGGGTTGGGTTCAGGACTTTATTCATAGGTGATCCATAGGGATGTGGATTCAAGCTGTCGATATTTTCTAGTCATGGTGTCCACACCACGAATTATGGGAACGATTCAATCAACTCCTCCATCCTAGCTAGATATTTTTTCATGTTCTCCTCCCGAGCCTCATATTCACTCTTCACCTGTTCTACCACTAGTTGAGTCACTGTAAATAGTGAGGTGCTTGACTTTTAACTCTTTTGCAGTGTTGAGTCCAATGAGGAGTGCCTTATACTCTGCCTCATTGTTGGTGGTGGGAAAGTTGAACCTCAAGACGTACCCCACCACTTCTCCTTCAAGGCAAGATAAAATGAGCCTAGCTCCAAATCCAGCAGAGCTCGATGATCTATTAATATGTAGGGTCCACCATTCCTCCAATTCTACCCGAGGGTTTGGTCCTTCCCCAAATGGTAGGTCTTCTCTTTAGATAGTACATTCCAGGACGAAGTCAATGTGTGCTTGAGCTTTGATCGAGTGCCTTGGCAGACAATTTATATCAAACTCGAAGAGTTTGAGTGCCCACTTGGCAATCCTTCCTGAGGTGTTGGGGCAGTGGAGGATCGATAGCCAATCCACCACCCTCATTGGCTGGTCGATAAAGAGGGTATGTTATGAGCTTAGAGATATGATAGGAGCTTCTGAGCAGATGTAATAAGAGCAAGGATAAGCTTCTCCAGTCTTGTATATCTAGTTTCCACATCATGTAAGACTTTACTGATGTAATAAACCAGTTTCTAACACTTTCCTTCTTCTCGAACAAGTACAATACTAAGTGCTACTATGGAAATGATGAGATACAAGAAAATTTTTCGTCGGAGACTGGTTTGCATAGCAAAGGTATGGAATTGAGATACCTTTTCAGCTTCTCAAATACTGCCTGAGCTTCTATGGTCCACTAAAAGTCCTTCGGCTGCTGAGGATCTTGAAGAAGGGAAGACATTTTTTTACTGACCTGGAGATGAAGCGATTAAGAGTTGTGACCTTCTCGGTGAGACATAGTACCTCCTTAATAGAGTTCAGTAAGGTCATCTCCTAGATCACCTGAATCTTCTTCAGGTTCGCTTTGATACCTTGGCTAAATACCATGAAGCCTAGGAGCTCACTAGATGCAACCCCAAAAGCACACTTCACCGGATTTAGTTTCATTTTATACCGGTGCAGGATGTCAAAGGTCTCTTAAAGATCTATAACGTGACCTCGACCAAATCAATTCTTAACCAACATATCATCTACCTACACTTCCATATTATGGCCGATTTGATCCTTGAACACTTTGTTCATTAGGTGCGATGGGTCGCTCCCACATTTTTGAGTCCGAAGGACATGATCCTGTAATAGTAGGATCCATGATCAGTAATAAAAAAGATCTTTTTCTCATCTTTTGGGACCATTTGAATCTGATTATAATTAAAGAAGGCATCCATAAAGGTAAAAAACTCATGACCGAACGTGGCATTGACCAGCTAATCGATCCAAGGTAGTGGATCACTATTCTTTGGGTAGGTTTTATTTAAATTTGTGAAATTTATATACATTCATCATTTATCATTGACTTTTTTCACTAGGACCATGTTCACTAACCATTCCAAGTACATCACCTCTCTGATGAATCCGATCTTGATTAACTTGTTAGCTTCTTCGATGATGACTTTCTGGTATTTGGGGGCAAAGCTGCGCTTCTTCTACTTCACTAAACAATAGGTCAAGTCTATGTTCAGCTGATACACCATCACCTCCAGATCTATTCCCGGCATATCAACGGCAGTCCAGGTGAATACGTTAGAGTTTTCCTACAAGAAAGCTATTATCTTTTTCCTCATTACCTCGTTCAGGTTTGAATTGATCCGAGTCATCCGAGTGGAATCCTCTTTAGATAGGGGGACCTCTAATAGTCTGCCTGAGGGCTTATTGTGCTCCTTGAATACTTTGCTCCTGAAATCCAACTCTACAGAGAGAGGCTTGGACGGGTTCTTGGATTATAGCCTAGCACTGTAGCATTGTCCGCCACTATTTGACTGCTCTTCAATTGCCCACTCCATGGTCGGTCAAAAACTTCATCATTAGATAATTGGAAGAGAGCACGGCGTCTAATGCACATAACCCTAGTCGTCCAAGGATAGCATTATATAGGACAAGAAGTTGACTACCAGAAAACTCATTTCAATGACAGTGCATAAGGGATAAATACCATCTTTAATAGTTAAAGTGATTGTTCCCTCCAATGACACCGACTCGCCATTAAAGTCCTAATGAGTGACCCATATCGCTCCAATTGTTCTACAGAAAGATTCTTTCGATAAAAGATAGAGAAATTTAAAATATTAACTACACTTCCACCATCAACTAATACATGATGTACATTATGATTATTGAAGCTTGGCGATACTACAATTGCATCAGCTTGGGGGAACTGTATATCCAAAGTATTCTTAGTGAAATTGATGGATTCCTTGATCTTCTTTCTTTTCGCCAACTTGGATAGCTTGGATGACCCTTGGCAAGTCTCCTTGAGTGTAAACACATGGATTATGTTCACATCTGATTTAGGTAGGTTCCTCTCCCTATTATCCTACCTAGGAGGTTGTTTAACATCTTGGCATGGTTGTGATAGAGGGAGCAGCGGTCACTGCTGAGGCCTTAGAGGTGGTCATTATGGCGAGGTTCTTCTACGGATGAATTGCACAAGCTCTCCTTCCTAGATGAAATGCTCAATTTCATTTTTACAGCTAGATATATTCCTCTATATCATGTCCTCGATTGTGGTGGTAATGACAATAATTTTGCATATCACGATATTCTCATCGAGTTCAAATTCTTTTGACCAGCAACAGCTACCCCCAAACCACCATCAAAATGTGTCCTCGAGGTGCATTCAAGGGGGTGTAGTTGGTGTAATGCCTCAGGGAGAAGGCTCACACCTTCTAGGTGGGGGCTGGTTATGCCAAATCCTTGATGGGGATCTAGATCATTGATGAGGTAGAAGACTACAGGATCTCCATCGGTTCCTTTGATTAGCTCAGCCAGTTGGTGCTCGCCTAGAGCTCCCCAATTTGTGCTCAATCTTTACCTCAGTAGGGACCAGATATGCCTTGTAGCCTTCCTCTACACTAGCATATTTCTCTGCCCGAGCCAGCATCTCGATGAAGTTCTTCGAGCTGCTCTTCTTCATAAGAAGAGGAAGGCATTCTTTTATAGTCTACTTTTTAAAGCTGTCAAAGCTATGGACTAATCCAAATTCTATATCTCTAAGATCGCTGTGTTGAAATAGTTGAGGTACAGGTGGAGGGATTTCCCTCCCTTTGGCCTGATCATCATTAAAAAGTCTGACTCCTGGTCGTGCCTCCAACAATTGGCAAAGTAGGAGATGAAGAGCTAGCTCAGCTCTTTAAAGGAGTCAATAGAACCGGATCTTAGGCTGGAGTACTAGCATCTTATTATTTTCCTAAAGATCAAGGGAAAAGCTCGATAAAGTTTGATGTCGGAGGCTTGATGGAGCAACATGAAAGTTTAAAAACTCTCCAAATAGTCCAAAGGATCCCTCGACCCATCGTAAGGCTCCAAGTGGAAGACTTTAAAGTTGGCAAGGATGGCTTCCTGCATGATCTTGGTGTGAAACGTGGGCTAATGTTAAGGTCGGGCCTTTCACCCTCGGTCGAGGCCTGATTTTATAATGCTTGATCTACTAGTTTATCTCTTGTAGATGTTGCTCTATCTCGACCTCCCTAGCATTGCCAATCACTACTTGGTGCGGCGGTGACCTATTAGAGGTCGAGCCCTTTGAAGGTGTGGGGTTGGCAACCACTTCCATTCCCAAGCCGGGCTTCGAGGGTGACTCTATTTTGTCCGGTTCTCTGGTTCCAATTCGAGTAGTGGTACTCAAGACATGACGGGAGGTGGCTACTCCTGCAAAGGAGGAGCAGGTGGTTGTCATTGCGGCTATTGTAGAGGAGCAGAGGGCACTCCCTATGGGGAGCGACATTCTATTGCATCCTTTAGACAATGTTCGCTAGATCACATACTAGATAGACCAAATCATTAAATCAACCTGGATCTACCACTGGAAGAATGGTGTGGGGGCAAGAATGGCTAGGCTGGTGGTGAAGTAGGGGAGAAAGATTGACTGTTCGAACAAGCCCTAGTATTCTTTGATGCTCCCTTTTTAGTGGCATTGTTGGAAGCTTTTGCTCGCTTTTCTTCCCAAAAATGAGCATGAGCCCTTTTTCTAGTGCCATGTTATGGCAGATATCAGCTCTGAGGTCGAAAAAGATGTTAAGTAGCTAGAGTCACTACTGGAATGACCTGGAAAAAGGTCCATAGGGAGGGGTCTTGGCACAGACACTCCAATGTTCAAGTTAGTGATCTAGAATAGATGAAAAGTAGTGAGCATGGAAAAGACTGTTTACCAGAGGTCCTTGAGGCCTAGAGGCTTTATAGAAGAGAGCTGAGCAGAACGGGTGATTTCGAGAATGTCAGACCATGATTCCACCATTACAGGATTATTGGATCGTGGGTAGGAATGCGGTTTCTAGTAATTTCATTGCTGTTGATAGCTATTCTTGTAATTCGGATGATAGGATATTCAAAACCTCCATAATCAATCGCACGGAGAGGAGCAAACACCTTGATACCTCGGACTTAATAGGAGCTCTGCAAATTACATCTAGAAGCCTCGCCCAGGTGGCCCGGAGGGTTCTAAAGTGGGTAGAGGTTCCAGGATCTAAGCCTCAAAAAATGAAAGCATCCTAGAAAAAGGTGAACCGTTTTGTCAGCAATATGCAAAAGTCGGCATGTGTATAAGTCTTCACATGGATAGGACTCTGACTCCACAAGGACCTGTATCCGAGGTACACATAATACATCCTCTTTTCCTCCGAGGTATAATCCAAGGCACTCGAGGTACCCCATAACATTACATTGCAATAATTTTTTCAACAACTTTCTTTGCAATATTCTTACCTTGAACAATTATGCAAAATTACTATGGATTGGACTTGCCTTGTTTGAAATACCCCTTTGTGTAGCAACAAATATATTCAGATTTAGACCTTGGATGATGCATTTCTCATTATTTATATATAATTTTAAATCATCGCGGTTACTTCTTTTAACAAATTTTGAACTTCTACACTCCTTTCATAGCATATACTTGTTTCTTTTTTAATGAAGTGCGAAAAGCCATGGTTACAAATATATTGGCAAGGCACAATTCTTAGCATTCATAGAAATATGAAAGTATAAAGCCAAGTGATGACATAGAATGTAAGCCATGACTAGTTTTTGCTATACAAGCAACAAGCCAATTGGCCGCTTGGTTGCCTTCTGATCAATGTGAGAGATCCTACGGACGGAGGATATTAGCAAAAGCAGTTTGATGCCTTGCAATGGATGAAGATAGAAATCAGGTGGGTGATCAACCATCTCGAGTCAATTAATCACTACAAGTAAATCACCCCTTAATCTCAATAGATCGAGGATGGAGAACTTCAAGGACCTTACACGTGTCTATCCAGATAGCTCCCAGCTCTAGCAAGGAATGGGAGATAGGGGATTGGAATTTCAGTCAGCTATAAAAATACATCCCTGCTCATCTCTGAACACATCTCCACTGGCCACCCATCACCCATTGTTTCTAAAAGCATCATCGAGGCTAAATTTTACAATACCAATAGAAGTTTTGCCAACAGATCATTTATGAAGCAGCAGAAATAGGGCTCAAAGAGCAAGGGCCACCCTAGCATGCTACATGCTACGGAGAACCGATAGCATTCATATACTCAGATGACAGGATGGAAGCATGAATGGCCAAAGATGTTGGGAAGAGTTGTTAGTGTATGCACTAAAAGCTATTTGCATATGATTGTAAAGATTGTATACACGTCTGAAGCAATAGAAATGTCAATGCGCATGTCCTGCAAACATTGCTGGAATGAGTGTCTCAAAATCCGTAATAGTAGAATCCATGGCGAATACGAGTGACAAGGGTAAAGCTCCGGTTAGGGTTTCCTCCGACCCCCCCCCCAAGGGGACGGTGGAGAAGCTCGCGAGTAAGGGGAAAGAATATGGAAGGCTGGATTTCCAGAAGGTGATCTCGGCAAGCAGGGATGACAAAGGGCAGGGGGCTTCGTCCTGCCCAGTCGATCTTCACAAGCCAAACGGTCCGCCCCATCCTCAACCTGCAACCAGCTCTCTTAACGTGGAGGACAACGGCGCTTCCTCGGCTCCTCATCCTGATCTTAAAGACCCATCGGGGGATTCCTCGATCCCCAACACCAGGAGCAGGGATGGAGCTCCAGATCCATCAAGAAGTTGGGCGCAAGTGGTCCAAGAGGTTCGGAAATTTCGATGTGAATCATCGAGAGCTACTTCGGGTGATATCGAAGCCCTGGAAGAGAGGTTCTCTAAGATCATACATTTCTTCAACGATGAGGCAAGTATTGCTAGATCTCTTCTTAAATTTGCACTTTTGGAAATTTCTTGGGACGAGGGCTCCCTTTAGAGTTCATCCAAAAGGAGCTTAAGCTTCGTTAGGGAATCAAAGGAATCTTAATGTTACCTCTCTTTTGGACGGGGTTCTGCTCTTTCAACTTTCAAACGAAGAGGAGAAATTGAGGGTTCTCCTTAAGGGTCCTTAGTCCCTTGCGGGTCAGCTTCTGGCTCTTGAGGAATGGCATCTGAATTCAGACCTAGTCGGGACAGCATCAATGAGGTTAGGGTCTGGGTCCGGAGTCCCTTGCGGGTCAGCTTCTGGCTCTTGAGGAATGGCATCTGAACTTCAGACCTAGTCGGGACAGCATCAATGAGGTTAGGGTCTGGGTCCGGAGTCCCTTGCGGGTCAGCTTCTGGCTCTTGAGGAATGGCATCTGAACTTCAGACCTAGTCGGGACAGCATCAATGAGCTTAGGGTCTGGGTCCGGATGCCTGATCTACCAGTTGAACTATGGGAAAAGGAAAAAATCCTAAAAGTAGCTTTGGCTGTGGGCTCTCCTCTGTTCCTAGATGAATGGACTGAAACTATCATCAGAATGGGGTACGCTAGAGTCTGTGTGCTCATTGATGCCTCTTTACCTATCTATCTGGGAACTAGACTGAGGGTCAGAGAAGACAGCTGGTGGCAAGAGTTTATTTACGAAGAGCTTTCTGAAATATGTTATACTTGTGGTTATTTCCAGTTAGACCCTAACATTGACCGCAAATGCTTGAATTTACCTGAGCATCTCAGGTCCAAGCCTGTTTATGGCCCCTGGATCCATGCTGCAAGAGTTTTGGTACATCCTCTGCCTTCTGGTAGAACTACTAAGATGGCTGCTAACACTGATAAGGATGGGCAAAACTCTCCATAGATCCGGGTCAATAAATAGACCAAAAGGACCTCTCCTACCAAGAATAATTCCAAAGTGCCAGATAACCCTCTTCAAGGCTCTCGATTTGCTTCGCTGTTCCAAGATAGTGGGGAAAATGTAAATTCTGTCAACATATCATCTGTATCCTCTTCAAATCAAGTGGAATCAGTCCCGGAGGGTGTTGTTAAGGAGAAACGAAAGCGATCTCCTCTCAAAATGACTTCTAAAGGAAGTCCTCCAAGATCTGATGGTTCTCCTTCATCTAAAGTCCTCATCCGGAAGGAGGGAACTCATTCTCAAGACTCTAGTAAGCAACTTGTCCTTTATATGCTAAAAGCTGGGAGAAAGAATGCAAGTGTTTGGGAGATTTGGAGGCCGATTACAATTTCGCAAGCCTCAACACCCAACACTTTGATGAAATGTGATCTACCCTACAGAACTAAATCAGATAAATCAAAGGTACAAAAGAAGGAAGACACAGGCATGCACAAGAACTATATGGCCCAATTAGCTAAAGTGCTTAAAATCTCCCCTCATACTGGGAATCAGGTACCATCCTCGCACTCTTCTCTCTTAGTTAATATTCCTATAGCTGAGTCTTCGGATATCAATTCCCCTCTGGATTATCCCAGGGGGAGCATAGTTCATGTCTTCTCAATGAAGATCTTAGTTTGAAATTGTAGGGGGACTGCGAAAGCTCCATTTATTAATTATATGAAAAATATGTTACGTACCTATAATCCTGATATTTGTTGCTTTCTTGAAACTCTGTTATCCATCTAGGCTCTTGATCGTGTTAAGCGTATCATGGATCCCAAATGGCATGTGTTCATGATATCGACTTTGGACTTGTCTGGGGGTATCATTATTGTTTGGAAGCTTGATCTGGGTCAACTAAACTTTATGCATACCAATAGACAAGCGGCCTTTGAATCTTTACGCCGACCATGGGTCAATCCTGGATGATGGTTTTTGTATATGCTAGCACCAAGGGTATTGAGTGCAGGGAGCTTTGGAATTAAACTTTATTAGCCAGCTCTATTGGTTTACCCATGCTTCTAATTGGGGACTTTAATTGTATTCTTCACAGAGATGACAAGAAGGGAGGTAAACCTTTTAAAAAAATAAGAGATATTCAAGAACTCAATCATTGTATAGCCGGGGCTGGCCTTACGGATCTCATGTCTCAGGGCCCTCAGTTTACTTGGTGTAATAACAGAACTGGCAACGCCAGAGTGTGGGAGAGATTAGACCAAGCATTTGTCTCACAGAGTTGGTTGACTTTATTCCCTGATTCAAAACTTCAGCATCTTACTAGGTTCACCTCCGATCATTGTCCCATTCTCTTGACGTTCTCGTGCATCACGGATGTGCAAGGACCCCATTCAGATTCGAGAAGATGTGGCTCAGGTGCAAAGGTATCCATCAAATCATTGCCAAGGCCTAGCACTCAAAAGTTACGGGATCTCCTCCAGTAAGACTTTCTAGATTGCTTTGCGAAACTAAGAATGCTTTGGTTAAATGGAAGAAACACCTGAAAAATATTTTTTTGGAAAGGTCAAAAATTGCAACATTGTATTTATGAGCTCCAACTTAAAGATACTTCTTCGAGGGGCCTTTCCTCTCAAGAGCACGATTATCTTCTCGCTCTCATCCGGGATTATAATGCAAATCTTCATGCTCAAGAGACTTTTGGCATCAAAAGTCCCGCATTGCTTGGCTAAAGGAGGGTGATTCTAACACCAAATTTTTCATCAATCCACTATCCTCCATAGGAGACAAAATGCTATTCATAGCCTTCGGGATCACAATGGCAACCGCATCGACGATAATGAGGCTATAAGGAGCATGATCTATACGCACTTCCTTCAGCGCTGGCAAAACCCGACCCTCACCACTCTGATGTTTTTTCTTTTGCTACTAACACTGTTTCTTTGGAGCAGAATGATATGCTAATACAACCCCTTACGATGCAGGAAATCTTGCATGTGGTTAAAAAAATGTCCTTTAATAAAGCTCCGGGGCCTGATGGTTTCCAACCACTCTTCTTCCAGAACTTCTGATCTATCATTCATAAAGAAGACATTCAAGCAATGCTATTTGTTTTTAACCAAGAATATATGCCTACCAGTTGGAAGAGGATGTTCATCACTCTTATCCCTAAGAAGAGTATTCCTCATGTCATCATTGATTATCGTCCCATAAACCTGTGTAATACCACGTATAAAATTGTTGCCAAAATCTTGGCAAACCGTCTCCAGTCCATTCTTCGTCGATGATTTTCATTGAGCAGGGGGCTTTTGTACCCAGCCATAGCATCATGAAAAATATTCTCCTCACCCAAAAAATCATGCACACCCTTTATGCGGCCCCTAAGACTTGTAGGCTTATGGCTATGAAAGTGGACTTGGAAAAGGCCTACGACAACATGTTGTGGTCTTTTCTCAACAGGGTTATGCAGCTTGCTGGATTCCACAACAGGTTTATTCATCTGATCACTCTTTGTGTCACCGACTATCAATATGCTATCCTTATTAATGGAACCCCTACACCTTGGATATCGCCAACCAGAGGACTCCGTCAAGGTTGCCCTCTATCGCCTTACCTTTTTATTCTTTGCACTAACATCTTTTCCAATTTCATACACCTTGAAGTCAGGCAGAATCTGCTGAAATCCTTTATGCCGGGTATCAATGGTCCACACCTTTCGCATCTTCTTTTTGTGGATGACATGCTGTTGGTAACCCGGGCAACTACTGCCAATGCTAATTCTCTCAACACGATTCTTGAGGCTTATAATTGGATGTCGGGCCAAGCCATCAATGTTGCCAAGTCTTTTATAATGTTCACCCCCGCTATCCCAACGAATACCAGAAGGAGAATTTGCTTGGTCCTCCATGTCTCGGAAAAGAGAGGGAACTGGAAATATCTTGGCCTTCCCCTCTCTGGTACAAATTTATCGGTTACTGATTATGATTATCTCCTTGATGCAGTCAACAAAAAGATTGATGCTTGGAAATGGAGATTGCTGTCCTTCGCTGGCCGCCTTTAATCCAATCAGTGCTCCCACCGTTGTTCAATTACACTACGGCGGTGCTCCGCATTCCCACGTCCATCTTAATTAGACTTGAAAGGCATATTCGCGCGTTCCTTGGGGGTCATCCAGTGGATCGCAAAAGTCTGCATCTAGTCTCTTGAGAGAATATCTACCTTCCTAGAAAAGATGAGGGGTTGGGTATTATTTCGCTGATGGATAAGTAGCATGCCGTGTTTGCTAAGTTGGCTACTCATATTGTGCTGCACCCCACTTCTCTTTGGGCCCAAACTATTTCTGCCAGGTACTCATTCACTTCCAATTGGTATAATTATAAGAAGCCTCCAAAATGCTCTGCGACTTGGGCCCATATTATTAAGTGGGGTCATTTTGTTCGCTTTCGGTTCATCTGGACAATTGCATCAGGGGATTCTATTAGCTTACTTTCAGATCTTGGATGTCTTCTATGCCCCTTGTGGTCATGCCAACTTATATTAATATGGACATGGACATCCATGATTTCAATATTAATAATCTTATCTTTATCGATCGTTCCTGGGATACTAATTTGTTGTACAATTTGTTTTCAACAGATATGGTGCAGCATATAACTTCTATCCAACTCCCGATCGGTTCATGGCGGGACAACCTCGTATGGAGCCCTACGGGACAACATGTTACCCATAAAGATATGCATGCCATGTTCCCTTTGTCCAACAAGGTAAAAGTATTATCCCCTCTAATTGGATCTAGAAGCTTCGTATCCCTATGACTACCAAAATATTTTGGTGGAAGTTGGTTAGACGTAGACTTCCCACCAAAAGTTATTCATCATAAGGGTATCATTCATGACAACCAATTATATTATGATATCTGTGACTCGGATATTGAGGAAAATGACCATCTCTTTATTCTCTGCCCATTCATGATGGACTGTTGGAACTTGTCTTCTACCTATGCCTGGTCAGTTGTATTTCATACTATATCTGATATGCAACTTTTCTTGGCTGCACTCATATTAATGATTTTAACAAAGCCACTGTTGTGGTTGTGGTTTGGCAAATCTGGAAAGCTCGAATGTTAGACTATTTCAAAACTTCTTTACTACCCATTTGCAGCTTCATAGAAATGTTCAAGCTTTCCAAGCTACCAGTACCCATATCGATCATCATGTTGAGCTTCAGAACCACTCATGGAACTAGGAATGCCCTTCTTCATCTTCCTTTTCTCGGAAGGTCTCACATTCTGTCTATTAGCTTCCCCCACCTATGGGAACTTTCAAACTCAAATTTGATGCTTCGGTTACGACCAATACTACCTCTATTGCTTATATCATTCGAGACTACAGGGTCTTCTTCTTCAGGCTGGTGGAAAGATTATCAATAAATCCACCATTCCCAATACAGAACTCTTAGCTGCATGGTTTGGTATTAAGACGGCCCTTCTTGATTTGCAAGTGCAACATCTTATGGTGGAAGGTGATTCTCAGATGGTAGTCAACTGGATTAATCGAATCCGGACACCTCCTCCTGTTGTTGATCATTTCCTTCAAAATATTTGGCACTGGAGGTCCGCTTTCTCTTATTTCCAGACCCAGCACATTTATAGAGAGGCTAATCGTGCTGCTAATGTTTTGGCTTCTCTAGCTCGGAATGGAGAATTTAAAATCAATAATTCTGATGCTAATGTGCCAAAATTAGCATTTCTCCTATGGGCTAACTCAAATGGTATATCTTCATCCTATAATGATTAACAATCACTTCCTTATGCTGGCGGCATATGCTGGAGCTTTAAATCTTATCTCCATGTATCTCTGCTCTAGTATGCTCATTTTGAGGTATCCTATCAGGTTTGCTCATTCTTCCTTCTTGCATGGGAGGCCTATCAGCTCTGCTATAACAAGTAGATTTGATCATCTCCATGGCTGGACCAAATCTTAGAATAGGGAAGAAAATGTCAAAATGGAAAAAACAAAAAAAAGGAAAAAGAAAACAAAAGAAAAAAGCAAATATATACAAAAGAAAAAGGAAAAAAGAACAATGAGGGAAAAAATATACTGAATCTCAAAAGAATCAAAAAGAAAATCAAAAGGAAAAGCATAGAAAAATCTATTTCCTAACCTTTTGTTCTTTCTTGCAGGAGTTCAGATCAATTTATTGTTTCTTTAGCAACGGGTCTATGTTGCTTCACTTTCGAGATCCTTATTACTTTCTCTTACCATTCTTCTTTTTCATTATCAT
The DNA here is from genome assembly GCA_021397845.1 of Areca catechu. NCBI lineage: Eukaryota > Viridiplantae > Streptophyta > Magnoliopsida > Arecales > Arecaceae > Areca > Areca catechu. Next base: position 43,083,858 of record CM038053.1, on the reverse strand, counting down.
AGGTTATTATATCTGCTCCGTCTTTATTTGCCTCATACTCTTCCGGCACTTTGGTAACTCATATATTTTTTGATGTGCTGGGTTTCTTGTATGTCACTTCATATTTGAAGATTTGCATTCTCATCGCTCTTACCAGGGAACTTATCTTCCTCTACTTTCGAGCCGCTCGCTTTGCCATATAACGTGCACTCATTATCAACGTTGGCCCTCAACTGTTGATATTCTATACTGCTGAGACCAATGCTACTTTCATCCCAAAGTTCTTCTTTCATGGTTCACTCTGTTTAGCTGTCACATCTCAACATTCTACCTCGGTTGGCTATTGCCAATTTTATACATATTTGGATGCTCATATGGTTCAATGGAGGCTATTGCAATTTACTTATTATGCTAAGTTCTGCCATTCTGTTTCACAAACATATACATCTCAGAAGCAGGACCATCACCGTACTGTTTTTACTTACTTTCAATTGCAGGCTTTCCTTGCCTACGGCTCCGGCATGCTTAGTTCTCAGATGGCACACAGCACTGCCACTTCTACCTGGGTCCATATCATGCTATCTTATTCTCCCCATTTACAACATTACAGGATTGCCAGGGCAATTACAGCTCAACTCTGTTCTCAGACTTCTAAAACTCAATGTTGGATGGTTGATATCTTAGCCTATATATTTGCAGATCCTAGCTTTATGGCTGCTGGGTTCAGTTCTCATGTTGCATTGCTGAAATATTCCATCATTGCTGTATGCGCTGGGGATTACTTTGACTTCTGGGCGCTGCAATATGTGCCAGGTTATGGGATTTATGATTTCTTAATCGCTGCTTATTTCTCTATCTGCTATGCTATAGTGAATACTTATCTTATCACCTCTGCTGTTATGATCCGACACTACTCTATGAAGCTGCTGGAACCAAATTTTTCAATGGGAGTTTCTCTCACTTTGGGATGCTACTACATCTAGACAATTTCTTTGCGCTCTCAACATCTGTTGGGGGCTCAGTTACTACAAGTTATGTCGCTTTTCATTTCTCCTCAGCTACAGCTTCTTCCTGCTGGTTCATGTTTTTGAGTGTTGACAGCTGCTTTTGTTCAACTTTGCCGTCTGCTGTCCATGTTTCTTTCTTTTGGTTTATTGTATTTATTGACCGCTTTCTTTCTCTATTTGTATTTTTCATCATCCTCTTTTCAGTTGTATTTGGATTTCTTTGTACCAGGTCTTGGTTAGCTTTGTAAACTCTTTTTTACTTCAATATATTTCTGCCTGATTGAGCTTTCTTATCAAAAAATAAAAAATAAAAAAGATTGTATGCACCAATGGATGGATCACAAATAGTGTAAGATATGCATCATACATTGGTTTTGGAGCGAGAAAAGAGCTAATTTGTATTCCAAAGGGATCATTCAAGCAGTAAGAGTGTACCACGGGAAGGATTGGATATTCTTGAATACTCTAAAATGTGTTTAGAGCTATGGATGAGGTCAAGCATTACTTAGCATGCCCCTACCTTACTTCCTTGAAATGTGTTCCAAGTGTGGGCAGCTGCCTTCCCGGTCTTTCCTGGTGGCTTTAGATGGCGCACTCCTAAGAGGCTCAGGATCCAGGAGTGCAATATCTAGAAGGGATGATGCCTAAGGGCCAACCTCAGCAAATCTCTTTTTCTTTCCCAATATAAGATTCAGACGGGCCCGCTCTAAAACCATTTATAGATATTTATAGATATAAACCTAGCTAACTAGGAATGACAATTTTTATCGATCCGATGGATATCCGATCCGACCCGACCCGTCTAATTTATAAATGGATATGGATCATATAAAAAAAACCCGACTCGGATTCGGATCGGATACGGATAGTAATACGTCCGTCCCGAACCGGATCCGTTTATATATATAAAAAAAGACTATGTTTATAAAATATTTAAATAAATTGGATATGGGACGGATATACTCGACCCGACCCGACCCAACCCGTTTAGACTTAAAATAAACTAGGCTTTATGAGTCCGGATATACCCGACCCGACCCGATTCAAACATGATTTTTTTATACCCGACCCGACCCGCCACGGATACGAGACGGATAATTTTTTAACGGAACGGGTATGGATTTTGGATGACTCGACTCAAACCCGACCCGTTGCCATCCCTAAGCCAAACCTATAATCTTATTATCTAACTAGTTGCACCGACACGATCCATGAATCCAATGGAATGTTCAACCTGTTCCTCCGAACGGGCCCTCGATCATCTATATCCAAAGAATCCGAAACATGTAATATTTTTGATCCAAGCCTTTTCCAGATGACTTGGATCTGATTGGACATGGTTATTTTAAGGTTGATTCAGGATGAAAGGTTAATCAATATAAATTTATGTACAACCCAATCTCTAGATGTGGAATTGAGTCACAGGTAATGACCGAGTTGATAGAATTGCATACAAGTCACGTGGAATGATACCTAATGAACAGGTTGAGCGGTGGTTGGATGATACAATCAAACACCTCTTGGTACAAAGCGTATCCTTGCACGGTTGGCTCTTCATCTCACAACCATGTTTTCATTTCATAACATTAGTGCAGCAGATAGGTAAGCCATCACATGGTCAGCATGGTAGAGAATCATGGTTCATAAAGATGTCATGGCTTCGAAGGGGTGCACGATATTGTGATCAAGCCGAACAGTCCTTGTAGGTAGAATGACATGCTACCATATATTGGATCGAGATTCGCTATTTCAATACCGAATTTGTACCGGTATCATCATGTTACGATGTCGATACATCCGGTATGAGAGTTGGTTCAACAAACCGATACTTGATACACCTCCAATATCATCGTACCGATTTGGTACCAACATGGCATGATATGATCGGTACATATCGATACTGACCGATACAGCAAAGCATGTGTCGAACTCTTGCTTGCTACATCCGGTATGAGAGTTGGTTCAACAAACCGATACTTGATACACCTCCAGTATCATCGTACCGATTTGGTACCAACATGGCATGATATGATCGGTACATATCGATACTGACCGATACAGCAAAGCATGTGTCGAACTCTTGCTTGCTACATGTTCCATGTAAACTTTAGTATTTGAACCTAAAAAAGCCAAATGAGAAGCAATGATGTGCTCGGAATTGATTGGGATGTTGCTATGTATTCCAACAAGGAGCATACGATATAGAATCCGCAAAATCAAATGAACATAAAGCATGACATATCTTGATCAAGTCCTTGGAAAGGAAATGTGCCATCAGTAATTTGAAGTTTAGCAATGTATACCTAGAGTGAAGACAAGTCCACCTTCGATGGTTGCTTCCATTCCCTCTCCCAATAATCATCTCCTTGCCCTAGTCTTCCTATCCAGAGATCTAAAATTGATGAAACTGAATTACCAATATTCCAAACAATAAAAAACAAGCACATAAAAGAAACTGGTGAAATTGCATTATCCAGAATATTGACCAAAAAGAATGAAAGGAATCACACATATCCCAAAACGCCAAACAAATGTAGACAAGAATGGTCAAAGATCATAAAGTACAAACGGTCATTAGATTTCCAAGCATATTAGCATAAATCATCCCCAAGATTCCGGGATCCTAGTTTTTTTACTCCCACCATTAGTATAGAAAAGTACATAATGGAATTGGCTTGGTTGCAGCACAGGCATGTGAAGAAATTTGAAAGACTCTGGTTTCCTAAACTTCTGCAAGGAATCAGTAAACATTTCCACGCAAAATGACTGGTAAAAGGGGTCAAGTCTCCTTCCTGATAAGTTTGAACTTGGATTTACAACAAAAGGCTGGTTGGTGCATTCAGATTTCCTGGAAAGTTACCTGAATGACTAGCATAACCAAAGGTATAGCAGGCACCGCGTTTAACATTATTACAGCATGCATTATCTTTGAGGCACAAGAGCGATGACTAGCAGCAATTCCCAAAATAAAATTACCAAGTAAGAAATCTCGAGATGCCAGGACAAGTGTTGTAAATTTTGCAAGGAAGAAGGACTCACCTTGGAACGATTCCACTGTTGGATCATGGAAAGCCACTTTAAGATCCATCGAGATGGATGGATGGAGTATGAAGCACTTTAAGATTTTTACTGCAGTAACAGCATGCAGTTCAGTAGTTGAGGTTGCGAAAGAAGGCCGATCATTCTTTCCTGCAAAAGATACAACCCGAACCTGAGATGCTAGTTTATATGAAAAATGTATTTCAAAATTTCTTTTCTGCCCTTCTCCTATTTTAAAGATGGGCAAGCCCCAACAATCAATTTAATATTTCAGGATTGGCCAGTGTTGTTATTAAATCTAAATCAACAACATAGGCTAATCCATGAAACAACACCATTAAGTATAAGATTTGTTTTATGCCAGCAACAACTCACCGCCATTAACTACAAACATTTGTTTTATGCTAGCAATGATACAACCAAGACCTGCCTTTAATGGATTATGTTAGATATGATTTTTTTTTTTTTTTTGGTACAAATGTTAGATATGATAATAGAACACAGACAAATGTTAGATATGATAATAGAACACAGCAACCGCCCACCCTTAATAATATAGACATAAACACTGTCAGTGAAGGAGACAGATAGGGAAAAGCACTGTCTATGGTGCATGAAGAGCATGAAATGATGAAGACCCAGCCTTTTTTCATCTACCATAAGGGTGGTCAACAGTTACAGGAAGTGGAGTTGGCGTATACCAAGTCAATGATCTAATTATTTATACCATCCTGGCCCACACATGTTACCCAGAAAATCTATATTTTATATTTGCACTCCACCCTACAATGGAGCACTAGTTTGTTAAATAAGCATCTTCCATACAGTAACATTCCCTGAAAGCATCTCCCAGCCATCCAGCCAAATCACCCTTTGCCAGAAACTTTCTTCCCAAAATCCAGCCTTACCTTTCTTGTCATCCTTTATCTTATATTAAGAATTACTTTGGGCTTAGTTTTATCTTAGACTGAAGTCACAAACCAGAGAAAACCAGCTTGGATCATAAACATAAAACATCATTATCAGTCCTTGTCCCCAACTATTTGAGTCAGCTTTGTGAATCCACATTCGCCAAGCATTTCAAGTTTTTTTCCCCATATCCTTTTCATGGTTTAAGAGAAGTGTTGTGAAGGTAACATGAATTTGGTTAACAAACATCTTCCATCCAGTAAGATTCCCTGAAAGTTTCTCCTCACCATCCAAGCTTCTAACCCATTGCCAGAAAGCTTCTCCCTAACATCCACAACTTTCCCCTTGTCGTTTATCTTATATGAAGAATTTTTTTAATCTTCGTTTTATCTTAGATTGTTGTCACAAGCCAAAAAAAAAAAAAGCAGCTTGGACCATAAACATAAAACATAATTATCAAGGTTTATCCCAACGATTTTGAGTCAGCTTTGTGAATCCTCATTTACCAAGCATTTCGAGTTTTCTTCCATATCCTTTTCGTAGTTCTAGAGAGAAGCTGTGAAGGTAATGTTGAAATAAATGATTAAAAAAATATCAAATGAATAACTCATTAGATGACTAAGACATAAGCTGAGTAACAGATCCTCATGGTAGTACCATCCTTTCTATTATACAAAGACAATCACACCCACACAAGAGGGATGATTGAATTAATGCATGGTCATCATGATTTGCACATCTAAAACACATGGATCAAAACCCATCAGTTTGAGATATTTTTGAACCATTTCTCTTGTTAAAGAAAATTATCCACACTATAAGATGTCTGTACAAAATTTCTGAAATTCCATGATTTTATTTTTATTGTTTGAAAAGCAATAAAATTTTTTGCTACCAAAATGTCTAAAGACATTACATACATTTTAAGAAAAAAAGGGGTTTCATCATAGATCGTTCAGCCTAGTTGATTTTCCTTCTTGGGTTTCTGAAAATGGGAATTGAAAACAAATGCAATACCAAATGCACCCATAAATAACATTTATTTTTGATTTTTTCAAAGCATATGACCATTTGGAGTTTTCTTGGCCATGATTAATTGCAATCATCTCTCAAGATAGGCACTCCACATTGAATTTTCCATGCATCTTTACTACAATCTCTCCTACACAGTAGCAAAACACTTCATAAAGTAGCTTCCTATTATCGCTAACAGGATAAAATGATCCAAGATAATAAAACATTACATGGAAGATTCGTCACAAACTTTCTCATCTCTCCTACATATCCTCTTGATTCTTTACTATCAATAGAATTTGCCATCCCCGGTCCGTTTTATGATCCTGACTCTCAAGTAAATAAACATCTTTAATGTTATCTCACACATTAAAATTTTATTTATAGAATTTGGCCCATAGAATGCTTCATCTGAGGCTTTGGTTCAAGGGAATGTAATCATCTGATAAGGCGATCAGTGCAACTCAACTTCAGTTAAACTAAAATTTTTAAAATTCAAACACCATTTTATAACAAAAGATTAAAACTTACTAAAATTCTCAACTCAAACAAAAAAAAAAGAAATTTACCCAAAGTTTATAATCATCACTTTTCTAACTCTTAACATAAATTTGAATAATTCTCCATGTTCAAATATGGTAAGTGCCAGCAATTGTTTCAACAGAGGTATTATCTCCCTCATATTACAAGGAAAAGAGCCTTTTCATCTCTCTAGGGTTAATAACGCTTGCAGAAAATTCAATTTGTGGACATGGCTTCCTATGACTCCACAAAGCCATCCTGAATAATATGATCAAGATATAAAAGCATAACAATACTTTCAACTAGGTTAATCAATTTCTGTAATCCATCTTAATGAGCCAGGGAACCTGGTTGCAATTCAATGTTAACCATTAGTAGAATTTTGTAGGCTGAAACCAATTTTGAGATGCAACAGTGTGCTTCAACATAAGTAAAATGGATACAGGGATAAGAGGTTGGACTAAGAAAAGATAATGAAGGAGAAGCCCTTTTTCTTTTTACAGTGTACATTTATTAAACTTCATTCTTATATTACAATTTAGAAATTGCAACTATAGTTCAATAAAGGGAAAGCAATTTGCAAAACACTACCATTAAACAAAGGCAAAAAGTTGACAAAGAATGGTTCCAAGTATGAGAAACAAAGTCCACCTAGAGGAAACCAAATCTGACTGTCTTTCATAAATTTTAATGTCAACAGAACTACTTCCAGTTATTGATGTGTTTAAAAATCTAAGTCAACAGAACTTGTTGGCTATCTATTTTTCAAATTTTTGGATTGTGTTCCACACTACAGAACACGATCATTCCTGTATTTGTTCTTCAATAGTTGTCCCCAAGGGTCAACTAGTATGAGGGCAAATAACAGATTAAAGTCCAGAACAGAGGAAGCTTATTTTCTTGCTAAGCAAACAGCAACCAAGTAAAGCATGACGAACCTCAATCAAATTTGGAAGAACGCTATGGCTTCGAGAGTTTGCTATTTTGAAGGAAAGTAGCATGGAGGAAGATCCGATCCAAATCCTTCCTACTATAATGAGGCCTCCTAAATCGGAGTCAGCTGGATTGTGACTTATCCACAAGGGGAGCTGTTGCCGCGCCTCCACCTGGACCGGGCTCGGCTCGCTGCAATGGAGAGCTCCTCCGCCGGTCGACCGGCACAAAGTCCCCTAGGCACCGGAGGTGCTCTGGCGGGGACACTCCAATGCTTAAGTTAGCAGGGAATCTGGAGCAACAGAACGAAGAGAAAAATGAAAAGAGAGTAGCGTGGAGAGGGAGGAGAACACCCTTACCCCAGCAGAGGTCCCCGGGCACCTTTTATGGGCATGGGATACTGCCAAAATCCGTTAGAGGACAGAATAAAAGACCCTGACTTGCTCCTGGGAGGATCTGGGAGGATCGGAGTGATGGCCAGGGGGCACAGGGTCATGGCCTGGCAGCGCAGAGTCGTGGCCACGTGGCGGAGTTGGTTACAACAGAATGTCAGAATTTGCTGGAGAGGGGCTTCTGGAGCCTTCGAGCGGTCCCCTCTACTTCAGGCTGGTCGGCCTTCAGTGGGTCGGCCTTCAAGTCGGTCAGCCTCCAAACCAGTCGGCCTATTGGACCCCGGCGGGGAACCGGTCAGGACCTCCACAAGAGCCGATCGGTGGGACCTTCAACCCGGGTCAGCCGGTTGGACACCTTGTCCGGCCCAGCCCGGGCCCGCCGGATGGGGACAACAGTTGCCCCCTGCTACTGGGCTTTGGGGAGGCACGTGACCTCAAAGGACAGGAGCATCGTTTCTGGCACAAATCGCGTCCATTCAGGCTCGATCCGGGATCATCGCGACAGATCACTTCGAATCTCCTGCGATCGGCCTCCTGGACAGATGTCAGCCCCGTATTGGGGGTGCAGGAGTCCAGTTAATGCCGAAAAGGCGCCATGATGAAGAGTCAGGCTGGCACGCGTAATGGCAAGGACAGAGGGATGGCCGCACCACGTGGCGGCATCCGAGCGACCGATTCCATTTTTAGGCGATTCCTGCACCGCTGACTTACATGGATCGCCGTCTGCCACTGGGATCGACCCGTCGCTTCAATCACCGAGGCGCGGGCGGTCGTGTCTTCCGACGGGGCGGTTGGGATGCCCACGAAGCGAGAGGCAGTGCCCCTCCGGAGACCTATAAAAGGAGGGGCGAGGCGCTCCAAGAGGGTTTCCTGCCGCGTTTGTGCCCGCGCGCGAGAGAGCTCCTCCTCCTTCCGCAAAACCCTGCTCTTAGGAGTTCAGCTTCAAGTTAGTTCCTTGGTCTTCCTTCTTCTTTAGTCTTAATGGCGACCACTAGTAGGGGTCCAGTCCATAGACCTAGGCAGCCGGGGCCAAGTGAGATTCCATCGATCATGACCCGAGAATGGGTCGAGAACCTTAGAACAGTATACGGGATCCCCACTACCCTGCACCTCACATTGCCAGGCCGAGAGGGGAGAGCGAACAGTCCGTTGGGACCGGGAACTCTCCCAATATACGAATCTCACCTCAAAGCCGGTTTGAGGTTCCCCTTGCACCCTTCTTCATAGAGGTCTTCAATTTTTATAGGATAACCCCAGCGCAGTTAACCCCGAACAGCATCCGGATCATATGCTGCTTCATCGTGTTGTGTCATGGGGTCGGACTTGAACCCAGATCATCTCTCTTCGGCAACTTCTTTCTTTTAAAAAAGATTTTAGGAGCCGGGAATGGTGGATGTTCAGTCCCGTCTCGGCCGAAAAATCTTAAAATATCTCCCGTCGGCCGTCCACGGGTGGAAGGCCCGGTTTTTCTTGTGAGCGGTCTTCCAACCCTAGGGGTTCGAGCCCTTGTGGAGGGAGTCGTAGGCAAGGCTCCGCGAGGGGAGGTCGATTCTGATGGCCGACCAGCCTAAGTTCAATGAGATCAACGGAGCTGGCCTGACCGCGGCATTCGAACTGCTGGGGGAAGACCGCCTTCACCGGGCAGGGATCAGCTCCCAAGGATTTTTAGGCAAGGGCCGAACTCTTTCTTCACGGCTTGCCTTTTTGACCCTGTTGCTTCTCTTCCTTCGGCTCACTTTAATCTCTTTGTAACAGGAGGAGAAATGAAGAGAATCGACAAGGCTAAAGTCATCCAGCGGGCGGTGCGGAAGAGGCCCGCTCCGGGGTCGGCCCAACACCGGCTGCCGAAAGACAGAAGAAGAGGCGGGAGGAGAAACGGCCTACACCCGTCGTGGAGGTAGAGTCCGATGAGGACGATGCCCCCCTTACTGAGTTGTTGGCCAAGAAGATGCCCGGGCTTCGGCTCCTGCCAGGGGGTCGGCTGCCTCGCGGGGGCAGGAGCAGTCGGAGCTATCCGGCACAGCGACAGCGTCAGGCCCCGCGCCCGTCGGCCCAAATAAGGCGGAGCCCCAGGCGAACAAGGGAGAGGGGACGGCTGTAGGAGGAGGGGCTGAAGACGAGGCGGCCGAAGGAAAGTCTGACGAAGAAATTCGTCAGGAGGAGTTCCAGCACTAGCACGCCCTGGACCACCCCCGGAGAGCGCGGAGCCTACTTAGGGGGGCGATGACCGACGTCAACTGGGAGCGGTCGATCCAGAGGAACCAGAGTGACGTGGCCATAGAGTCCTACCGTAACCTCATGAGGGTAAGGCACTTAGCTTGCTTCCTCGTATCTTTTCCTCCCTCATACAATGCTAACTTAGTATTGTGTTTTCAGCTCCTTCATGATATCTCCTTGATGGACGATGGCATCGGCCGGGTGCTTCACGCAGCCAAGACCTCCGCTAGAAGGGTGCAGGAGCTGGAGGCAACTCAAGCTGCCATGGGGGCATCCTTAAACTCTGCAGAAGAGAGGTTGTCGGCCGCCCAAGCAGAGGCTAAGTCATTGAAAAAGGCTCTGAAGGAGGCAGAGAGCCAACTGGCCGACCGGGAGGCCAGACTGAGGAGAAAGCGAGGGTGAATTCCCTCACCCACCGACTGCAAGAGGAGGGTCGATTCTCTGAAGCCGACAAGAGGGCCCAGGCCGAACGGGCGGCGGTAGTACAGCTGACGACCCAGCTTGAGGAAGCAAAGGAGCTGGCCGCGAGGCAGGTCCGGGACGCAATGACAGCATACAAGGCTTCCCCTAGCTTCATTGAGGAGGTTGAAGAGCCGGCGTCGGACTTCTACAGAGAAGGCTACAACGACTGCTTGAAGAAGGTGGCCTTACTTTTCCCGGAGCTGGACCTGTCGGGCGCGGAACTAGAAGAACCTGCAGAGGAGGGAGAGCCTCAAGCCGAAGGTGAGACAGAGGAGGCCAGGGCCGAAGTAAAGACGACGGACGTCCCGGTCGAGCCCCCGAGTGTTACGGTTCCTGTTGACCTTCCAGTTGTAGCGGACGGGGCCGAAATTGGGGCCCCCAACGCACCTTCCGTGGGTCCGACCTAAGGGGTTTGTAAAGGTCCGACCCACCTTCTTTTGTAAGCATCTGCTTTTGATATTAATGAAAAGACCTTTTGGCTATCTTCGATGTATGTGTGTGTGAAACAAATACTTTCCTTTCGAAATTTTTCTAAGTATTTCCGGTCTTCCCCTCGGTACTGTAGGTCACCTTCCTTTCCAGACGGCCATCCTGTGCCGATCTAGTCTAGATACTTAGGAAAATTCCAAAGTGTTTTCGGTCGGCCTCTTGAAGCTTGAAGCCGATACGTTTGCCGGAAGGGACGACAGCTTAGTCCGGACTCATGAACCCGGAGATTTGCTCCAAGCTTAGTCCGTCGGCTGGCCCAGATTTGCAATTTGTTCTCCACGTGGTTCCGCATGGGTCATTTGCGGTGATTGCCGATTTGGGTCGGACTTTGGAGTGGGCTGCCCTAGAGCCTCTGCCGACCGGAGTCGGACTTTCGGAGTGGGCTGCCCTAGAGCCTCTGCCGACCGAAGTCGGACTTTCAGAGTGGGCTGCCCTAGAGCCTCTGCCGACCGGAGTCGGACTTTCGGAGTGGGCTGCCCTGAGCCTCTACCGACCGGAGTCGGACTTTCGGAATGGTGGTGGAAGAAACTATAGACTTTATTGATAGTACTTGCAAAGGTTGTCTACATTCCATGGGTGTGATATTTGTCGCCCGTCCAAATGCTTGAGTCGGTAGGTTCTGGCCCAGATCACTTCGCTGACTCGATAAGGACCTTCCTAATTAGGGGAAAGTTTTCCTTGCTCGGTCGGCTTTGAAACCTCCGTCCTTCGCAAGACCAAGTCTCCAACTTGGAAGGTTCACGCCTTAACCCTCGAGTTGTAATATCTAGCCATCTTCTGTCGGTAAGTCGCCATCTTCATGCTTGTCCGAAGCCTGATTTCCTCTAGCAAATCCAGGTCAGCCCTCCATTGCTCAGAATTGATTGGCTCAGTGAGGTGATCAACCCACAGGGATTGCAAAGAAATTTCTATGGGAATGACTGCCTCACTCCCATAAGTCAAGTTGAATGGAGTTTCTTCGGTCGCCATCCGAGCGGTCATCCGGTATGCCCACAGTACCGAGTGAAGCTCTTCCGTCCAAAGTCCTTTGGCTTCGTTCAGCCGAGTCTTCAACCCATGCAAGATCGTCCAATTAGTGACTTCAGCCTCTCCATTGGACTGAGGATGACCGACCGAGGTAAGCCGATGGGAAATGTGGTATTGCTGGCAAAAATCCCGGAACCTTGGGTTGTCAAATTATCTTCCATTATCAGTAATAATTGTCCGTGGGATGCCGAACCGGAAGATAATGCAGTTCAGGATGAAGTTCTCCACCTTGGCCTCCGTTATCTGCGCCACTGCTTCAGCCTCCACCCATTTGGTAAAGTAATCGATGGCCACAAGGAGAAATTTCAGTTGGCCGGACACTGGGGGAAAGGGTTTCAGGATGTCCATGCCCCACTGGGCAAATGGCCACGGCACCGTAAACGGGGTCAGCTGGCTGGCGAGCCTCCTTTGGACACCCGAATACCTTTGGCATGCGTCACACTTCCGCATGAAGTCCGTTTTTTGAATTGTGGCCAGTAATATCACTACCGCATAATCTTGTAGGCTAGGAATCTTCCTCCAAGGTGGTCGCCGCAAATGCCTTCATGTCCTCCCTGAGTGCATAGTCTGCATCGGTCGGCCCCAAGCACTTCAATAGTGGTTGTGAAAATGATCGCTTGTAAAGGGTTTCGTCGAGGACGACGTACTTAGAGGCTGTGAGCGTATATGCTTGGCCTCAACCAAGTCATCCGGAAGAGTTCCTTGAACCAGGAAGGTACGGATCGAGTCCATCCATGATGCCTCCTGCTCAACTTGATGGATCTCGGTCGGTTCTTCAGCAATGCTCGAACGCTGTAGATGCTCCACAAAGGTCCGGTCGGAGGTGCTGACTGTGGCTGTAGCCAACCGCGACAGGGCATCCGCTCAGGAGTTCTGCAGCCGAGGTATATGAAGAATCTTAAAAAATTTGAGTCGAGATGTAAAGCCTCGTACCTTGCCCAAGTAATTAGCCAAGGTAGGTCCCTCGTTTCAAAGACTTTCACTTGGTTGACTACCAACTAGGAATCAGAGAAGGCCTGGATTCTACCAATGCCTAACTCATCGCTATCCTCAACCCCGCAAGTAAGGCTTCATATTCTGCATGGTTGTTCGATACCTGAAATGCAAAGTGTAGAGCATATTCCAGACATTGCCCGTTAGGTCGGCTAAGATCAGGCCTGCCCCACATCCAGCGAGATTGGAAGCTCCGTCCACATGGAGAGTCCAGGCGGGCTCGATCCCTTCCGTGGACCAGCAATAGGCACTTCGGCTACCGAAGAGGTTGCCTCTGGCCCCCAGGTGCATTCTACAATAAAATCAGCGATTACCTGGGCCTTCAAGGCCGACTGGGATTGAAAGGAGATGTCGAACTCGCCCAGCCTGACAGCCCACTTGGCGAGCCGTCCGGAGGTGTCAGGGCTTCGGAGAATTGCCTTGAGAGGCTAGTCAGTCAGCACAACGATCGGGTGCGCTTGGAAGTAGGGCCAGAGGCGCTTCGCTGCTATAACCAACGAATAAACCAGTTTTTGAACTTTAGGGTACCTTGTCTTGCGTCGTGGAGGACCTTGCTGATGTAGGTAGACAAGTTTCTGCTGGCCATCTTCCCCCACCTGCACAAGGACGACGCTGACGGCCTCATCAAAGGCCGATAAGTATAGGTACAACACTTCCCCCTCCGTTGGTTTGGCCAACAATGGAGGGTTCTTCAGATAGTTCTTCAAGGCTTCGAAGGCCGACCACACTCATCGGTCCACTGGAAGTGGTCCGACCGCGCAAGGTTTTGAAGAAGGGAAAGACTTCTCAACCGACCGGGAATGAATATGCTGAGAGAGGCAATGCGGCCCATGAGCTCTTGCACCTGCTTCTTACTGGTCAGGTGTGCATGTCCATAATGGCCCTGATCTTCTCAGGGTTGACCACAATACCCCTTTGAGTGACCAGGAAGCCAAGAAATTTCCCGAAGTTCATCCCAAATATGCACTTGGCAGGATTTAACTTCATCCGATGATGTCTCAGCACGTCAAAGGATTCCTGCAAGTCCCTGATGTGGTCGGCCTTACGGAGGCTCTTAACAATCATATCATCGATGTAGGCCTCCATATTCCTTCCGAGTTGCCCTTCAAAGACTCGGTTGATTAGCCGTTGAAAAGTGGTACCCGCATTTTTCAGACCGAAAGGCATCATCCTGTAACAATACAGCCCCCTGTCTGTGACAAAGGCCGTCTTCTCCTCATCTTCGGGGTGCATCTTGATCTGGTTGTACCCAGAGAAGGCATCGATGAAGTTCAAGAGCTGGTGGCCAACAATGACATCCACCAGTTGATCAATTTTTGACAGGGGGAAGCTGTCCTTCGGACAAGCCTTGTTGAGGTCCGTATAGTCTACACAGATCATCCACTTCCTACTGGCCTTCTTCACCATAACGACATTGGCCAACCACTCTGGATAGTGGGACTCCCTGATGAAGCCGGCGTCGAAGAGTTTCTTCACTTCTTCTTCGATGGCTTTCTGCCTTTCGGCAGCGAAGCTCCTCTTCTTCTGTCGGATGGGCCTATACGTTGGATCCATCTTAAGTTGGTGAGTGATGACGTCCGACGGGATGCCTGGCATGTCGGAGGCCGACCAGCGAAGACATCAGCATTGCTTCTCAAGAACCCCACCAGCTCCTATCGGACTTCTTCACTTAACGTACTCCCGATTTGAAGTACTTTGGTAGGGTCGTCCTCTTTGAGTGGGACAAACACAATCTTTTCAACAGGCTGACCGTAGTCGTCAGTTTCATCTTGGGATCAAGTTGCTCAAGTGTGGGGCGCCCTCCAGCTGCCTGTCATGTATGGCTAGACATTGTCTAGCCATCCTACGGTCTCCCCTCATTTTCCCGATCTCGTTACGAGTCGGGAACTTCGCCAGCAAATGATAAGTGGATACAATGGCGCGGAACCTGTTGAGAGCCGGTCGGCCTAAGATGGCGTTGTATGCCGAGGTCGTACGGACGACCACAAAATTGATGGGGAAAGTCCGTTGGTAAGACTCCTTCCCGAGGGTCACGGGTAAGGTGATTTCTCCTTCTACTCCGACGGAATTTCCCCCAAAGCCAGTGAGCGGCATCAGGGATTCCCGCAACCTTGATTTAGACAAGTTCATTCGAACAAAGACATCATACAGTAAAACTTCCGCACAACTTCCATTATCAATAAGGACACGCTTTACATCATTGTTGGCAATGATTGCCGACACAACGACAGGGTCATCTCCTGAGAGATGGGATTCCAAGAGGTCTTCATCAAAAAACTGATCACACCGGAGCCCCTGGCCTCTTCACAATGTCTTGGCCCCCTTCGCACCCCCAGTCGGACCGTCGATGCAGCATGCCAACGCCTCCACCGGTCGGATGCTGATTAGGGAGCTCAGCCTCCCCCGAAGGGTCTCTGATAGTTGAGGTCTCAGCCCGATCCCGGCGGGGGCGGACATACTTGCTCAGATACCCTCTTCTAATGAGGTCTTCAATGGCGTCCTTCAGCTGGAGGCACTCTTCAGTATCGTGTCCATGATCCCTATGGAACCGGCATACTTGTTCTTGTTTCTGACGGCAGGAAGGCCCTCATCGGCCGAGGTCTTTGGAAGTAAGCCTCGTTCTCAATCTTCATAAGGATTTTCTCCCTCGGAAGGGAGAGGGGCGCGTAAGTATCAAACTTTTTGAAGAAGTCCCTCGCTTCGGGCTTCGGCGCCGAGTGGGTCGGCTGTCGTCGCCAGCGGGTCGGACTGTAGGAGCTTTATCGCTCCGCTTCTTGGGGACTGGTCTCCCTTCGCCTGCGCTGACTCGCCGCCTGCTCCCATGCCAGGGCATACTTGTATGCCATTGCTAATAGCTCGGTGTAGTCCTTCAGAAACTTCTTATCCAGGGAAAACGTGAGCCTGGACGATCGGAGCCCTCTCTTGAAGGCCGACATTGCTACCGCCTCTTTCAAGTCTGGGACTTCCATGGCCATTGAGTTAAAGCGGGCCATGTAGTCCCGGAGGGTCTCCCCCTCCTTTCTGGAGTATGAGGAAGAGGCAGTCGGTGTTCTTTGGACCCGACTGCATGTCCTGAAATGAGAAAGAAAAAGGGTCTCAAGTTGAGAAAAAGATCAGATCGTACATGGTCTGATGGTTGTAAACCACATCCGGGCGGCCTTCTTCAGGATTGCTGGAAAAGCGATGCAATGAAGGACGTCGGAGGCGCCCTGTACCATCATGTGGGCCTTGTAAGTGCCCAAATGATCCAGTGGGTCGGTGGTACTATCATAGGGGTCCACCTGAGAAATTTTAAAGAGTCGGAGGATAGGCTCCCCAAGATCTCAACGAAAAAAGATGGGCGAGTATCGTACGCCTGCCCCCCTTCGGCCTTCTAGCGCTCGATAATTTCCGCCATGCACTCTTCCATGCACATGATCTTACTGCCATAGTCATGTGGATCCTCAGCAGGGCGCCGACCATCGAGGGGGGCGGAGTCAGCAAAAGATGGGGAAGCTGACCTCGCCCTCTTCCGCTAGCGTGAGCCCCCAAGGACCTTCGGGGCTCTGGAGCGGTGTGGGAGGTGGGGGCACCTCCGGCTGTTGACTCCCCCCGGCAGCCGGTTGATGGTTGATGCAGGACGTCGCAGGTGGCTGTCGCCGGTTGTCGGCCGCTTCCTGGAAATGCTAGACTGCTGAGGTAAGTGTCTCGATGCGGTTCACAAGTATCTGGAACTGCTGCAACCCCAGAGTGATGGTGGACTCGGCGGCAGCAGCTGTGGTCCTCTCCACGGGGTGCTTCAAACCGGCGGCGAAAGTGCCCCCCTCTGGCGGAGATACTTCGTGTTCTTCCCCTTACCATTAATAGCTTTCCTCGGTCAATCTCTCCTTTTAGAGTAGAGAGCGGAACGAAGGTTCAGGCCCTTCCTCTAGCGCCAATCTGTTGCCGCGCCTACACTGGACCGGGCTCGGCTCGCTGCGCTGGGAGCTCCTCTACCGGTCGACCTGCACAAGTCCCCTAGGCACGGAGGTGGCTCCGGCGGGGGATACTCCGTGCTTAAGTTAGCAGGGGATCTGAGCAACAGAATGGGAGAGAAAAATGAGAAGAGAGTAACGTGGAGAGGGAGGAGAACACCCCTTACCCCAACGGAGGTCCCCCGGGCACCTTTTATGGTGCGTGGGATACTGCTAAAATCCGTTAGAGGACAGAATAAAAGACCTTAACTTGCCCCTGGGAGGATCGGAGTGAGAGCCAAGGAGCACAGGGTCGTGGCCTGGCGGCGCAGAGTCGTGGCCACGTGGCGGAGTTGGTTACAACAAATATCAGAATTTGCTGGAGAGGGCTTCTGGAGCCTTCGAGCGGTCCCCTCTACTTAGGCTGGTCGGCCTTTTGGGTGGTTGGCCTTCAGTGGGTCGGCCTTCTGGATGGTCGGCCTTCAGTGGGTCGGCCTTCAAGTCGGTCGGCTCCAAACCAGTCGGCCTATTGGACCCGGCGGGGAAACCGGTCAGGACTCCACAAGAACCGATCGATGGGACCTTCAACCCGTGTCAGCCGGTTGGGCACCTTGTCCGGCCCAGCCCAGGCCGACCGGATGGGGACAAACAGGGCCATTGATCATATCATAATCCACTGCCTCATAGCACATCATACCAGGTGGCTCTTATACTGCAGAATTACCTCCTTAATCATCAAAGCTCTTTTGAAGATCTTATTGTTATACTTTCTACTCCAACATATTGATATACACTGTAGTGTTACATGCTACAACAGATGGATACTATGGTATGCCTCTTAATGTGCGATTGTTTCTATCCAAGGCTTCACAACTCACAAATTACAAAACTAGGCGATCCACTTGGCTAAGGATACCACCAGGCCCTTAATAATCAGGCTATAAGCCACAACATTAACACCTCTATTAGTCTCATGGTAATTCCAGCCCATAGCATTCTCAAAGTCAACTTTGATTGTTTGGTCAACTACCAATTGGTGAGAGCAAGGTTTATCCTTCAAAATAAAGACAATAAGCGAATTTATGCAAATGCAGAAAAATTGGCTTCATGCATGATTCCCGAGGTGAAGCTTAGAGCAGCTCAGAAGGAAATGTGCTTAGCATTTTACACCTTCAAAGCTTAAAGCATCTAGCTAGAAGGTGATTCAATGACTGTCATCAAATGGATCTCTTGTTCTAATAGCCAACTGCATGGAGCACAACATGCTACTCCCTTCCCCACTGTAAAGCATCCCACAATTTCCACAAAGGAAACCAAATTGTAACTGCCTTGCAAACATTACTCCCATAGGGATCAAAACTATGATGGCTAGGAGGTCTTCTCAATGGTAGTTCATGAGTTTGATTATACCCAAAAAGTTGTGGATCAGCTTTTAATTGCAGTTGCTGATTTGAACTCCTTGAAACCAAAAAGAAGAAGAACAAAAAAAAAAATCTTTGCATATTTGAATATCAGGATGAACTTAAATAGTCCTACAATTTTAGACACTATTTATGGTCCAAATATAGGATTGAAAGTCATATCCATTTGAAAAAGCTTTAACAATCTCATTGCAATCAAGCAGTGAACAAGTCAAGAACCCTTTCAAAAATAAAAAAACAGTCTTACAATTTAGTTGATGTCTTGGTCAGAAGTCCAAGTGAACAACGACAAAGTCATTAGCCCTATTTGGTTTGAAGGATAGCAAAACCAAGCAAAATAGGTAACTAGATTATTTTGGAGAAAATATTGTAATACATTTGAAGGACTTATTGAACCCTTCCTAATTTTGTCTAGGTTATCTAGGGAAAAGGGGCATTGATCGGAATAATCTTGACACTTGAAATGCTTGAGGGTGTAAATTGTCATTTGGCAGAATAAGAGGCTATTCTATACCTTATTCACAATATTCTAGAACCAAAATGGAATTATTGTTATACTAAGTAGTTAGATTGTGCATGATTCAACATCTCATTTATCCCTCTTCTTCACCTTGCTTCTTAGCCAATAATGCTCTAAGCTCAACACACTATGCATGCTACACCATCCTAAAGTAGGCATCATCAATGTATAGAAACCACCAATAATCACATAGCAAAAACATATACCAATGATGTTGCACTCCATATATATAATTGGTAATTTGAACCTATATTATTTTAAAACGATACTCAATTCCAATTCAACATTGTTGCCTTTCCGGTCTCAAAAACCACAATACATCATTTTATAGTTTAAAACTACCAAGGCATCTCCTAAAGATTCAGATTACCAGCAGAAAGCAGACAAAATTTAAGGGTTTTGAGAACCACCAATCAGAGCTATTACACTATATTCACCATTAATTCATGGTTCTTGTCCTCTTATGGCTCTACTCCCTAAAATTGTTTTAGAATCTTAAAAGCTAGAACTAGGGCACATGCAACAATAATAGCAAAATGCAAATAGTAATTATGGAACTCATTTACAGGCCGAACCATTAAAAGAATCAAACCATAATAACCTAATCCTAACGTAATGGAAATCTGAATGAGAAGAAGATACAGAATATAAGGATTTAATAAGAATGTCACTACACCCTTTGTATTAGGAGCATCTAAACACGAGATTGCATAATGAAAATCCTCGAGATTAAGGATGTGCCAGAGTCTGCTTACTAGACATTTATCATAGCATAATGGGAGATGTTGTCTCACAAAAACCATAATATGATTTGCATATGCGCGCATAAAAAATTTAGAACATTATGAGCACTGCTTGAATTATAGTATATGAAGCAAAGCAACATGAAAGTCAAGTTTCACCTGAAAAGGAAATATACAGACTCTCCACATAAAACAAAATGTTAAAATCAGTTATACATTGTGTTATCCCCTTGAAAAGGAGCTAACAAATTCAAAATCAATGATGGATATCCAAATTCAAGATCGAAACTATTGAACATGATCTAAATTACAAAGAAAGTGCTTTAAAACCAAAATTCACATGTTTTGCTGGTCTCTGAACTAATCATCAAAGACAGCTTTAATAGAATCAAATGATATTTTACCATGATCTAATCATCCAAACTAGTGGATTTAAATGCATCCACATTTTAAGATGTATAGATCACAATATCTAAAGTAGATTCTCAATTTATACATCCCAACATATGGTTTGGATTTTCAATTTGAATGGTCTATGATCATTTTAAATCGTTAACTCTTTCTACAAGGAATTAATGTAAAATGTATAGTCCAACTCTACTAAAATATAATTTGTATTATTTGCAAAGATGATAAGCAAATGAATGTGTACAACAAGATAAGTGAACAGACTTGAAACATTTGCAAGGTGAAAGATATCATAACTTCATAAGCAAATGGATACAAATTAAAACTTGCACATGATGAATAAATATGCACACACAAAGAACTGACAGTTTTCTTGACATAGAAAACTCTGTAAGTAGCAAATAAATCCACTTCAAGTTTTCATTATGCCCTGCATGCCACTGCTAAGAATATGCAGCCCATATCTTGTAGAAGTATAAAATTTAGAAGCAACAAATTTATGGAGAAGCATTAGAGGCTGATAACCCTTGCTGAAGATGTGTTACAGTCAAACCAATGCCATGGCAAGATTTGATTGTTTATATCATTTCAAAGTCTTCATTTTGAAGTTAAAGAACAAGGATAAATATTCTTCATTCCAGAACCAATTTATATTCCAAATGTATTGATAAATTTTGTGCTTCCACACAATATTGACATTTCTTCCCACAAGGCACATGAACAGCATCATCTAAAAGAAAGTCTTCATTGCTTAAAAGGCAATCATAAAGATGCTTGCCCCTTATAAAGCTATGGAGTTTATAGTCATCATTTCATCACTAACGCCACGCAACTTCTGACTTCATTTGAGATGCAAAATCTCAGTATATGTTTCAAAAGCTCGAGAACTATATATACGGACAACCCAGCACAAACTGCGAGTTGCCAAGATGGTTACCATTTCTTGGCCATCAACTATATGACCATTCAAATTGTAGATAGCAAAATTTTGAGCATAATGTCATCTTGCTGGCATGTATTAACTTCAGCTGTACTTTCCTATTAAGATAACATCACCAAAGATTTTCAGGAGCTCATCATCTTTGGCCGTATAATCATAATCTTAAGCATCTTCACTCAGCCTCCTGAAAGGAGAAGATTAAGCAGCAGTTTGGCCCCGAATGCATATGTAGTCATGAATCTAAAACTGCATGTAGATGCTCTCTCCAACTATCAGCATCTCTGACCACTTTCCTTATGAACACATTCCAACAGTCCACCTCCAGGTATTTCCCTCTACCTGAAGCTGCACGTTGAAGAACCTTGCCAACCTCCTCTTCATCTCTGGATTCAAAAAGCCCATCAACCAACACACTGTATGTGAACTTATTCGGAATACAACCCTTCTCGAACATCTCATCCAGTACCCTCACCCCCTCCTTCACTTTCCTGGCCTTACAAAATCCCTTGATCAGCACATTATAAGTGAAAACATTTGGCATACACTTCCTCTCCACCATATCATCCCACAATCTCCCTGCCTCCTGCAGCTCCCCATTCTCGCACATTCCTGAGATTAGCGTATTATATGTCAACAAGCTTGGAATAAACCCCCTCTCAAACTGATCAAAAAGCTTTCTTGCCTCCCAAGCCTTCCCCTTCTTACACAACCAGTATATCAGTGTGCTCAAGATGGAATTATCAGGGGTTACATTCTTCTTCAAAAGCCTCTTCCATATCTCGCAAGCATCCTCCACCTTCCCATCCTCACACAGAGCATCAATAACCTTACAGCAGATCAACGAGTCTGGTATGTACTTCCCATCAAGCATGTCACAGAGCAAGTTCAGAGCTTCTCCTGACTTCTTATCCTTGCAACATGCCCCAATCACAACGGAATAGGTGACATCATTTGGGGGAATGCCAGCAGCCTCCATCTCGTCCATAATTTTGACAGCATCAGAGAGCTCACCGTGGTGGCAGTAGCCGTCAATGAGGACAGTGTAGGTGGTTGCATCAGGGGAGTAGCCACGGCTGAGGATCGTATCAAAGAGAGCTAGGGCGGCAGGGAGGTCGCCGTGGGCGCAGTAGTAGGCAATGATGGTGGTGTAGGTGATGACATTAGGGACCATCCCCCAGCCGGGCATTTCGTCAAGCACCTGAAGCGCGCTATCAATGTCACCAAGCTTACAGAAGACCTTAATTAGGATGTTGCAGGAGCAGACGTTGGGGATAATGTCGAAGCGGGAGCGGCAGCATCGGAAGAGTGCGGCGGCGAGGCGATAGCGCCGGTTCTGGATCATGGCGTTGAGGAGGGCGTTGAAGGAGCGGACGGAGGCTCGGACACCAAAGGAGGGGATGGACAGGAAGGTGCGGATGGCGGCAGCGGGGCGGGAAGCGAGGGAATAGGCGCGGATGAGGGTGATGAAGGCCTCCTCGCCGCACCGAGCGCCGGAGCGGCGGAGTGCGACGAGGACTGGGGGGACGAGGTGGAAGGCACGGTCGCGGGCGAGGCGGTCGATGAGGGCGTGGTAGGCGAGGTAGGAGGGGGAGAAGTTGGGGACGAAGAGGGCGGCGTGGCGGAAGGCAGCGAAGGCGAGGTCAGCGGAGGGCTGGTGGCGGATGAGGGAGGCGAGGCGGCGGGAGGTGAGGGGGGAGGGCCAGGGGCGGACGGGAGGGGTGACGGTGTAAGAGGCGAGGAGGTCGGAGGGAGAGCGGAGGGAGGAGAGGTGGTCGAGGTCAATGGGGGAGGAGAGATGGGCCAGGTCCACCACCGTAGAGAGGTGTCGCCGCCACATGAGGA
Source organism: Areca catechu (assembly GCA_021397845.1). Classification (NCBI taxonomy): domain Eukaryota; kingdom Viridiplantae; phylum Streptophyta; class Magnoliopsida; order Arecales; family Arecaceae; genus Areca; species Areca catechu. The sequence goes on along the minus strand of CM038053.1, from coordinate 43,061,070 downwards.
GGAGGGATTGGCCGGAGTGCCGCCACCCAGGGCGGGGAACGATCTCGGGGTTCATCTTTCCCCTTCGCGGTACGAGCTTTTGTTCTAATCTAAGAACGAGGATGTTGGAGCATAGTTTTTTTGAAAGCTCGAGCATCCGAGCTCGAGCACGATCATGATTCCAGTGAAATTGGAGGCGTAACTTCTTCTCATCAAATAGCAGGAAGAATAAGAAGACGAAGAAGAAGAAAGAAAAAGAAAAAAAAGTAAAAAAAAAAAAAAAAACCGCTCAAGAAGGAGAGAGAAAGAAACGAACAAACTGGTGTGGGCTAAAAAACCACCCCGAGGGGTTGAGGCATATTTTTTATCATCCTCTATTGAATACTTTTCTACGGAGCAGAACTTTATGATCGTACTCCAACAGGTAAGCCATGGGCATCCCCTCACTCCATCCTATCGACCACCCCCCGCTTTAAAATAAAATAAAAAAATAAAATAAAAATAAATAAATAAATAATAAAGAAATATAATTAATAAATAATTATATAAAAATAAGAAACGGTTGACATTATCGATTTTACATATTCAAGATTAAATGATTAATAAAAAAAAGTTACGAAAAACTCAGAATTAATAAAAAGATGTTACGAAAATTGTATTCCGAATCGAATGGAACATTTTTCGATAAGATGGAACATGTCAAATTTATTCCCTATCTTTGATAAAAAAAAATTATATCAATAAAAATTAGAAAATACTAAGATATTCCTGGTAGAAACTAATAGCATCATTTTTTTTTTAAAAAAAAAAAATGATCATTCGATTAAAATAGAGTGATCCGGATATTTTACTTTTTATTTTTTTATAGCTACTCGTGGTCATGATGGATAATTTTCTCAACATCCAAAAATAAATTAACAAGGGATATTAATGGTTGCTGCGATCAAATTAAGAATGTTAGAAGCATTCTCATTCTTCCTTTCTTTCTCATTTCTCGATCCGGGGCTTGATGGACGGTGCTTTTCCCATCTCTTATAAGTAAGAAGCATCGAAGAGGAAGCACCAGCACGGGGCAAGCGGACATCGGTGCTTGTTGGTTGTTGTGAAGGATGTGTCATCTTGCCATTAGTGTTCTAGGTGGCGGCGACGGTGGCCACAATATCATGGATTCGTGGAATCATTACCTTATTTGATTTTCTCCGTCGGTGCACTTCTTTTCTCTCAAGAAACATTGAATACCAACTCCCAAACATTCAAAGAGTATTTTATTCGAGTTCCAGCTGATCAGCTGTTTGATGAAATTCCGAGCTCATATCTGGCCAATATTTTCCTCCAATTTCATCAAACAATAAGACTTGATCCATATTATTTCTCTCAAATTGTTCTTCCTTTGATAAGTTGGTTGTATAGAGATTCTTCTTGGATTTCATTTTTAAAACACCATCTTTTCTGTTTTTTCATCCAACTAGTAATATTTCACTCTAGCCTTTGTACTTCAATGATTTTGAGAAATACTACAAATCTTGTATTTTTGGTTATTTCTGCTGATTGTCCTCCTTTTGTTGACTAGCTATTGGATTGTAATACATAATTTGCATATTAGATATGTGGGTTGCAACCCTAAATTTGCTGATATTAGAACATGTTAAACAATAATTCATCAGGATCAAGTATCCTTTAGTCATGATTCTGATAATAGGAAGTAGAAAGCTTGCAATCCAATGGTGGAACATAGCTCAAAGATCTATTTACAATATGAAACAATATGATCAATATAAACTGCTCTCAACTAAGCCACAACATCTTGTCCATATTAAGTGATCCTTTCTAGGATCAGTTATCATCAGATGGTTTAAATCTAAGATCGATCACGAAAGATTAACCAATTGATCTTTCAAATATTCAACTTCTGAGTAGGCCTTGCATGGAGTGTAGACAGATAGTAACAGGGCATTAAATCAACATATATATTTTTATGCCATTATTTTGCACTTTGTTAGTACGTAAACAAATGTTCATGTTTATTTGGCTCAAGGAGATGAACATTTTTAGTCTGATGAGCCATGATTCTATAGGTAGCTTTCTCAATATGGATATAGTGGCTAGAAATGCTTTAGCCTATGGGATATCAAAGAGGTAAATGTTATAGATATTCCAATGCAGTTATCTGGTCTTAAATATCTTCAATGATAGAAAATTTGGTTGAGGTCAAAGATTGATAATTCATCAAGATCTTAAAAAATAAAATTAAAAGAATTTAGATAATTGTTAATTAACAGAGCATTGAGTTAATATATTTTTTTTATACCATGATTTTGCACTTTGTTAGTATGTAAACAAAAATTTATATTTATTTGATTTGAGGATGTGAACTTTTTTAGTCAGATGAGCATAATTCTGTAGGTGGCTTACTTGGTGTGGATGTAGTGGCTAGGAATGCTTTAGCTTATGAGATATCAAAGAGGTAAATATTATAGATGTTCCAATGCAGTTATCTAGTCTTAAATCTCTTTAATGGCAAAAAATTTAGTTAATATCAAAGATTGATAATTCAGCAAAATCTTAAAAAATAAAATTTAAAAAACTTAGATCATTATTAAATAAAGTTGGTACTTTGTGACGCCTCCCTTTCGTATGTTGGCACTTTTATATTCTTGGCTGAAATGAGTATTGGATTTTTCATGCCTATAAGTTTCTTGGATTTTAAGTTTTTAACTAAGAAATAGGTTCTCCGCATATCTTCTACAAATAATATTGTGCATCTATGACTGTAAGAAAAAATGTATCAAATTCAGCCACATCAAGCTTAAAATGTAAAGCAATAAAATGAATTGTTCTTAGTTTACAAACTATATGCAGAAAATAAGTTCCATGTAAGATATAAGTTTAATGCAAGATTTTGATCTAACAACAATATAATGTACTCTTGAAGATAATTAGCTAATGTAATTGATAATTTGAAAAAAAGGGTGTAGTGAAAAAGATGGGATTAAAATGATGCCACCAAGGTGGTAGCTCAGTTGGTACTAGCTGAGAATTCCATTCTTCACATCCCAAGTTCTAACCATGATATTGTGACAGAGGCAATTAAAATGACAGGTTTTCTGTCTACATGGGTGTGGGGTCTGAGATTGGTTATTAGACTTGCTAATGCCTTGGACAGGGTTGGGGTGACGTATTCATCCAATATGGTAGGGAATGGTTAAATCCAAAAAGGGATAGCTATGCTGGTCGCCCCTCATTCCTTTTTAAATCAAAGAAAGAAAAAGATGGGATTTGGCAGTAGAATATATGTAATCAATCTCTATTAAGTAATTTTGGCTTGGTTATTGAATAGATTTGATTCCATTCAAAGATTGACCAAGATTAATAACATGAATATCTGATGGGGATGAAAAAAAAATGATGGATAGAGAGTTTAAGCAAGCTAACCAGCAAACAAACTTGAGCAATTAATTATCAAATAAATGGGCTAAATTAATCCAAGAAAAAATTTCATAAGGAGACTAGTTGATTTAATTTTTAAGACCCGCAATGTAGATCTAGTTCAAAATAAGGATTAGGATATTCATGGCAAGGAAACCATCACTACTAAGACAAGTTAACCTTCAAATGATCAGATCTAATGAAGCTTAGGAAGAGTTTAGTTTTCCTACCAACAATGATGGCTAATTATTTGGTGGAAGAAGGAGCTCTCATCACTCAAGGATTGAGGCCTAGAAGTCAAGATTGGCACTCTCTACTTTGAGACTCGCCTTGGCCTTGATCCATGGCGTGGAGACCTTTATCCTTGACTTAGGAACCTGAAAGAACTTATAAAGAAATTTGGGATTAGACATGGAAGAAGAATTGGAGTTGGAATAGAAACAAAGAAAAAAATGAAGAAGAAGAAAGTGGCTGGCTACTTGGGACTTGGAGCTTGATCATAGATCCATCAATGGGCATCTCATCCTTTATTCCTTGCAAAAGCACTTTTCACTCTCAAACTCAAACTTAAAAACTCTCGTTCTCTCCTTGGATAAAGATCTACACACTCAAACTAGCTAGAAAACTTTCACTCCAAACAAGAACTCAAGAAAACTAGAATACAAGGAAACAATCCTTTCATTAATTCAAATCATAGAATAGAATGAATACAATGAGAGCCTAGGGGCCCTATTTATAGGCTCCAATGCTAGAAATTTTGTCTAAGGATGGAGAGGAGGGGGTAAGGATGGCTTAGTTGGCTCCAACAATTTTTAGATAAGTGGTTTTAATTAAAAACAAATTATTGGTAGAAAGTTACAACCACTTTGACATGTGGCATCTAGAAGATCCTAATGTGGCTTTCAAATACTGATGTGGAGGCTTAGGTGTCATAAGTTGTGGCATCCTACATGTCAAATATTGTTGGGGTAGTGGAAGGAATCTTTATGTTCCCCATAAAACTCTTGATGTAGTGTAATTCCTTCTCCTCCAAGGTTGTTTGATGAGTTGTGCCCCCATGTGCTTGAAATCTTGGCATGAATTAGGCTTGGGATTGGTCTTGAAGAGGCTTGAATGGTTGGTCTTGGACTTGAAGAGGACGCCCTCCATCATGCTTTGGGCTTAAGCCGAATGGGCCTCTTCCACATGTTGGCTTATGAGCCAAATCATGCTTTAGAAAAATTTGGCTTATGAACATGCTTCAAGAAAATTAATGGACTTCTTCCATGTGTTGGTTTATGAGCCAAATCATGCTTCAAGAAAATTTGCTTATGAACATGTTTCAAAAAAATTTGTAACTTGTTTCAAAAACTTTATTGACTATAGCTGCAAAAACAAAGTGAGTTAATCAAAGTATATATTCTTATTATGGATGTCCCCATCAGTTCTCCCGGGATGGAAAGAGCTCGACTCCATCGAGTAGGAATTCATCTGGATTTGGTAGTACTCTAGGAGGTTAGGATCGATTTTTTTGTAAGTCCTCTCGAGTGATCCATGAGTCTTCAGAATCAGAATGTCCTTGCCAGTGAACCAAGTAGCGCTAATAGTCTTTGTTTCAATTAGTGATAATATTGTCATCTAAGATTCGCTCAATTCTATCTTGCCACTTTGGTAATATGGCTAGTGTACACTCAAGGGTTGGCTCACTCTTAAAGGTGGAATCAGGCCTGAATAGCTTACTAAGTATCATTGTTGGTCCTTATACTTTACTAGATTTGAATTGTTGAAAGTGGAACTGATACCAAAGTCGGATGGTATATCTAGCACATATTAGGTCCAATTTTCTTTACTATTTTGAAAAGGACCTACACCACTGGCATATAATGTTTTGAGCCTAATCAAGACATAGTCTCCTTCCTGAAATTCTTTGACTTTTTTACAAAATTTAGCCATATGCTTGTTAATTTCATTGCTCAAAATTTGTTTTACTAATCATGCTATGCATATGACTCTCGTAATCGTGGATACTTATGCATGGGATACCAAATGACAAGAGACAAACGTAAATGATACTAAATGGTAAAAGACAAACAAAAACAAAACAAACTCAAATGGACATTATTATATATGGACTAAACTTTATTATGGGCTAGGAAACAAGGTTCCTAATTTCTAATATTTTATAAATGGCTTTGAAGACTCTGGCACAAAACTTTAGGTAGGTGGCAATGAATCTTAATTTAGCTCCCAACATATGCCAAAGAGTCTTAATAAAGTAATTGTTGAATATCACTGGGACCAGATCAATGGTATGTGATGTGGCGAAACGCTGACGTGTAATCCCTGTCAGATGCAATGTCAGAGAAAGCTACCACGACGGACACTCCTTCTCGGACTCCTTTGCCAGGTCGAGCTCCTTCAAAATATCGGGGTGGCCTATCGAAGCCGAGTTATATCCTCCGCCAGGTCGGCTCCCGCAAGATCGGGATGCCTGGGCTGGAGCCGAGCGATCTCCTCCGCCATATTGAGCCCCTCCGAGGCCGAGCCCCCTAGGATGGAGTCGAGCCCTGCCCTCCTCCGCCAGGTCGAGCCCCTTCGAGGTCGAGCCCTCTTGGCTGGAGTTGCATCCAGCCCTCCTCCGCCAGGTCGAGCCCCCTCGAGGTCGAGCCCCTTGGTCCGGAGTCGAGCCCAGCCCTCCTCCGCCAAGTGGAGCCCCTTCGAGGTCGAGCCCCTCGGAGTCGAGCCCAACCCTCCTTAGCTAGGTCGAGTCCCCTCGAAGTTGGACCCCCTAGACCGGAGTCGAGTCCAGCCTCTCCAGTTCGACCTCCACCTCGGACGAAAGCACCAGCAACCAGAGGGGCAATGCCATCCTCCTTGGGCACCGACGAGCCACCCGAAGACTGCAAGGAAGCGCCCACCAGGCCGTGATGATCGCCCCCAGCTGCCACTTACACCAGAAAAGGAGGGAGCTCCCTGATAGAGGCACCACGCTCTCCACTGACCGTCTGCACCACCCGAAATTGGAAGTCAACTAAGAGATTCGAATCTCGGGGACAGCATCTCCCAAATCGAGGCCCTGCCAAGTTTCTCAAAATGGAGCGATCGGAAGGAATGTCAGAGCGCATGGTAGGTTTCCTTATCATGAACCAGGAAAGATATCCCGTTCATGGCACATAACACCGCCGCACACATCTGCTAGCACAGGGGAGATCTCGAGGTAGGCGTTCAGTAACCACCTGAACTTAAAAGAGCCATCGACAGCCCCAACGGGGAGGTAAGGAAAAAAGAAGGTAAAAAAATCCTCAAGCAAGCAATAGGGAAGAGGCCACACAGGAGAACCACCAAGGAGACTGAGAATTCAATGCTATCGAAGATCATCAGGAAGGATCGCCCAGACACAGCCGTCCAGCTCCAGTTCACCTCGGCCACCATCTTTCCCAGCTCAACTGCACCCTATTCACACATTATTCACTCCTCCTAGCATGGAGCCCATCTCAGGGACTTGACCAGGAGGATCTGTTCCCCTAGATCGTCACTGACTTGACCGTCGGAGTGCCCCCACTGAAATTCCCGGTCCGGGTCTCTAACCATGTTTTGCATGTCTCAAAGAGCAGGCCAGTCCTAATGAGACGAGGGGTGATCCGACGTTGACAGCAGCTACAGGCCACGACGATCTTGGCAGCAACAGATTGGTGCGCCAGGAAGGGGGGAACGATAGGTCCTTTGTTCCAAAAGCCAGTCCATCTACAAGCAAGTCCACCAGGAGGATGGTGACGACGCGAGCGAGAGAAGTTTCCACCAGCCATACGGGAGACCCCCCTTCCCATGGGGACCCGCACAGTCCGGAGGGGGAGCTCCCTGCTCCAGCTCAACCACCCCCGATGGGCCCTCAGTTGGTAGCACTCGCCCAGTAGGTGCAGCTTCTCACTACGGCAGTGCGCCGGCTCCAGTACTAGCACCGGTCCTTGGCCACCCATCAGTAGCCAGGGACCCTCGTGGCCCATGCCATAGTGCCCTGCGATAGCCTGCGCTCCTTCCAAGGAGGGCCCTCACAGCCGTGGGCCACCACCGACCGCCGGGAGAGCCACCAAACACCGACAAAAAGGCAACGGACCGAATCTACCGATCGGGAGAGCCGGTCCTCGACGCTCGAGCGGGTAACGGCCAAACCCCATCGAGGTCGAAAAGGCAAGACCCCTCGTCATGGACACCACCCCACGTCACCTTCTCTGTCTCTTTCGTTCTCAGCAGAGGGTTCAACCGATGAGGCCATCAGGCACATAGCCGAGAAGCACCTGGAGGAACAGGAGCGCAAGCTGGCGGAGCTATCCCACCGGTTTGCGAATATGTAGGGCTCCACTAACGAGCCAGCGGGCTATGAGGCCCGACCCCCCTTCTCCTGAGATCCAAGAGGAGTTGATTCCTAACCAGTTCCGCATGCCGCAGGTGGATCCCTACGATGGGACCACTGACCCCGTGGACCACTTGAAAACTACAATGCCCTCATGAGGGTCCAGGGGACCACCGATGCCCTCTTTTGCATCGCTTTCCTAGCAACCCTCCAGAAGGTGGCTCGGGTCTGGTTCACCTATCTCAAGCCCGAAAGCATCGACTCTTTCGTTCAGCTGGAGCAGAAGTTTGTGGCACACTTTGACGCCTGTTGAAAGTGCCGCATGAAGTAGACAGCCTCTTCTTCATCCAACAGCAGGACCGCAAGCCCCTACAGGACTACGTGGCCTGCTTCAAGGTTGCCATGTTGGAGATCTATAATCTTGATGAGCCAGTCGCCATGCTGGCACTGAAGCGTGGGCTCAGGACCTCATGCCTGACCTACTCGCTCGACAAGAAATCCCCCAAGATGTACTCTGAGCTCCTCCATCAAGCCCAAAAGTACATCTGCACCGAGGAGGCGGATCGTACAAGAAAGGAGCTGGACGGGAAGCCGCTGAAGAAGCCAACTCCTGCGGAGGCTCCTAGGATGCGGAAGCCAGGACCCCCAACTCTGAACTTCCGCCAGCGGTCGAGACCAAGGAGCAACCCCATCCCGGAGGAGAGGTTCACACCCCTCCTCGCCCCGAGGACGAAGATCCTCATGGAGATCGAAGGTGAGACTTACCTAAAGCACCCACCTCCGATGAAGCCGTCCACTGGCCGCGATAAGACAAAGTACTGTCATTTCCATCGCGACCACGACCATGACACCGAGGAATGTCACAACCTCAAGAGGAAAATTAAAGAACTCATAAGGAGAGGCTATCTCGGGAGGTACGTGGGGGGCAAGGCTCCAGCTGAACCTCAAGTGCTCACCACTCTTCCGCCAGTCCCTGCAGTCGACAACTGCCCTACCGAGAAGCCGGTGAGGATGATATGCTGGGAAGCCGAGCATGCTTCCAAGAAGGCTCGGGGGGGCAGAGTGTACTGAAAATGTACTCCCCTTTATGAGGGAAGGGGGAAATGGGGGACAGAATGTAAATAACGATGACGTGGTCATCGAGATGATGATCGAAACGCATCCTGTAAAACGGATTATGGTCGATAGTGGAAGCTCAATTAATATCATTTTTTATGATGCCTTCTCCAGAATGAGCCTGTCCTCCACTCAACTCAGACCTGTGCACACTCCCCTTGTTGGTTTCACGGGGAACTCTATGAGGTTGAGAGAGAAATCACTCTTCCAGTTACTACTGGGACTCCACCTCAGCAAAGCACTGTTATGATGACCTTCACGGTTGTTAGGCTTTCCTTAGCCTATAATGTGATTCTTGACCGACCCAGGTTCAACCTGCTTGATGCCATCATTTCCATAAAGCTGCTGTTGGTACATTTTCCCATCCCCTATGGTGTCGGAGAAATGAGGGGGGTACCTCAGCCGGTACAACATTATCTCCAGACTGTCCCTGCAGCCAAAGTCCTCAAAGACGACCCCAGCATAGATAATCTTGACCAAAGGGCGCAGGACCCCAGGGGTGGCCTGGTCAAGCGCCTGCTATCTTATCCGCTTGGAGCAACCAGGCAAAGATAGTGTAGATTGGGGCCCAGCTGCGAGATGAAGAGAGGGCCCACCTATTAAAGTTCCTACGGGTGAATGCTGATGTGTTCGCCTGGACGACGGCAGACATGCCAGGTATTCCCCCTGATATCATCATCCATGAGTTGAGTATTGATCCAAAACACCGATCAGTTCAACAGAAAAAGAGAAGCTTCGTCCCCGAGAGGCAAGTGGCGATTAATGAGTATTGCCCAGGTGGCTTCCCAAGAGGGGGGTGAATTGGGCTTAAAAAATTTTTCACAACTATGTCACTTTGAAATTCTTTTAGTGTTGTGGTGTAATATGCAATATGGAAGTAAATAAGTAAATGCAATAAGCCAAAGTAAGCACAAACACAAACACAGAGATTTAGAATGGTTCGGAGCAACCGGCTCCTACGTCCACTACCCAAGCACCACTTGGGATTTTTACTATATCCCCCAACCAGAATATAGCCGGATTGTTTTACCAGGCTCACAATTCAAACCTATACACTTTGGTTTTACCGGGATTACCAAAGAAACCCAAGCTCCCTTTGGTTTTGAACGGGATCACTAAAGAAACCCTAACTCCCTTTGGTTTTGAACGGGATCACCAAAGAAACCCTAACACTTGGTTTTATACCGGGATCACCAAGAACCCAACTTAGGTTTCACAAGGCTCATCTAAAAACCTTCAAGCCTCTCTTAAGATACAGCCCCTTGCTGTTCTTAGAGAGAAAACAAAGATAGAGAGAAATAAACAAGCAACTACAACAACAAGTTTGTTTAAATATTACCGATGTAGATCAAGACGAAGCCTAGCTTTGAATGCTCTTTAATTGCTCTTCAAGCTGCTTCTTTGCTTCTTCAATGAGTGGATTCAATGATGAAGTGGAGTTGGTGAAGCTTTGAATCCTAACTTGAAAGCTCTTGAAGTAGGTTGGTGAAAGACTTGAAGGCTCTTCAATTTCTCAAGATAAATCAATAATAATGCTCTAATAAATGTTTAATCCCTCAAAAGCAATCTCTTTTTTAGTTTTCCATGAGATATGGTCATTGTAGGGCCTAGGGATTCGTGAAGGAGCTATTGGAGATGAAATAGAATTCAAAAATTACTTTCAGCAACTAGTCATTAGAGTGTAGAAAACGACTACTCGAGTCGGCTCGAGGTCCATGAGTCGGCTTGAAGTCTCAGACAGTCCAAAATAAATTTCTGTGAGAATCGGCTCTTCAAGCTGGAGTCGGCTCTTGCCTTCAATCAATTCAAAATAATAAATACCTAGAGTCGGCTCTTCAGGACAGAGTCGACTCGAAGTCTCAGTCATCAAAAATTCATAACTCTGGACGAGTCGGCTCTTGGGGCTCGAGTCGGCTCGAGTTCTCAGACTTCAAAAACATGAATTCTTTCACGAGTCAGCTCTTGGAACACGAGTCGGCTCTTGATACTGAAACTCTGAAATTTTTCGTGCCGTGCCACAAGGAGTCAGCTCTTGATCCATGAGTCAGCTCTTGCCAAAACTTTAATTGATGATTTAAACTTCTCCAAAACTCTTCAACACTTGAATCAAACAAGAGCTAATCTACATACTCTCAATTTTACAATTTTACAGACCTTTTTACAAGATTACAGAATTGGCAAAAATTAGGGCTTTTACAAGTTAAAGTTCATAAAAGTCCATACATAATTAAATTATCTCTCAATCAATTTGAAAACTAATTTAAACTAAAGGTAACCAATTTCCTGCAAAAACTTCTTAAGTAATTGAAAGAATTAGTAACAAGTACATGCTCCAATATTTTGTGATCATCAAAATCATTCCAGGGGTCAACAATCTCCCCCTTTTTGATGATGATAAAACACTAGGCATGAGCAGAATTTAAAAACACTTTGCAATTAGTATGTATCATATTCACAATTCAAATGATATTAGATATAGTATGTATCAAACACATTATGTATCAAGGTATCAAATTTTTGAACTGATAAGTGTCAATGCAATGTATCATATATATCAAATGTATCAACTATATAAAACTAAAAACTATTAACACCAAGTATCATATATATCGATACAATGTATCATCTATATCAAATGTGTATCAAATATCGAGACATAATGTATCAACACATAATGTATCAAGAGTATCATCTATACATTGCATATCGAAACTTACAAAATTAATAAGTATTTGAAGTAAATTTCATGCAGTTTTGACAAAAAACTCGACAAAGCTCCCCCTTACTAATGTAATAGAATTTTTTATTTTCATGAAATTTTCATAAATTTTCATACATATTCATGTTTTATAAACATTTATAAACATTCATACACATTTTCAAAATTAACATTCATATCTTTACATTTTCATGCACATTCTTTCTTCTCCCCCTTTTGTCATCAACAAAAGATATATAGAATATGAGAACATACATTTACAGAAAATCATTCACAATGTGTATCATAAAGAGACATGTTTCATAAAAGATCATATGTATATATATGAAAAGTCAGTACATAAGTGATACAATATAAATATGCCTCGGCATGACAAAATAGTATCACAATAACAAAACATAACTAGTATAAAGTCCTAAAAAATATCAAGATGAAAGACTAAAACATCAAAAGGATGGACTAGGATCATCACCACTAAGGTCTTCCTCACTAGAGGAGGAACCGACCTCTAAGATGCCTGGCACAGGCCTGAACTTAGGGAACCTAGGTCTAAGGTTCCTGAGTCTAGTCCTAACAAGTGTGGTAGTCCTAGAAGCTTTGATTTTGGCTTTAGCTTTCACTTTGGACTCGGAAGAAATGAAAATAGGAGTGAGTCTGGCAGTGGGAGGATCGAAAGATAAGGCCAAAGTGCTAGTGGTAGACAATATCTCTATAGCTGGAGTCTCTCTAACGTCAGATCCTGGAATCTTGATACCAGCCTCAGCCTCAACAGGAGTGGCCTCTGAAGGAATGTCATTGAAATGTGCTACCTGTCCCTACCCGCAATCAGTGCTAGTGTCAGGTGCTGCTGTGGAAGTAGTCGGTACAGACTGACTGGCTATAGTAAGCTGTCAATGAATAGTCATGATGTCCTGGAAGCCCTGGCGCATCTCTAACTGAAGAGTAGAAATCCTGGCATCAGTCTCAACTCTCCCTTTGTGAAGACTCGAGATCTTGTCCAGTACATGCTACAATTGATCATCAGCAGCTGGTCCAACAGCTGTAGATCCTCTGACAGGTGAACGAGGAGTGGTAGGAGCTGGCTCTGAAGGTCCAGCCTCATCAGTATGTGCCTCTGCCTCTGTACCATGTCCCTCTACTGCCTGAATGTCCTCATCTGAGTCATCCTCTGAGTGAGCCACTGGAAGACCTGAGCTCTTCCTAATCCAATGACCCTTTACTTTAATAAATCACATCCGAGTCAGAGATTTCAAGTTGTATCTGTCTGTTGTAAGAGTGGCCGGCTGTCCTCACCAAACAAGTCAACTAGGGCATCCTGAAACAAAAGTATGAAAACCATACCATATGGTAGACATGCCCGTGCCCTACGAGCAGCCTCTCTCATCTGTGATAGCATAATAAATGGTAGATTGAGGGCCTCCCCCTCAATCAGGCATCTCATAAAGACCAAGTTGCGCTCACTAACCCAGTCAAACCTCCCTGTCCGGGGCAAGAAGATATGATTAATGATGTTGTGCAATAGTCTTATTTCCAATGATAATTGGTTTGCACTAACATGAATAACACCTTTTACATTTGTCCTCTCAAGCACTAATCTTAAGGTCTTCTGCTTCTCCTTCAAAACTAGGTAACTTTCACCCTCTTTTGGAATGTGAAGAATGCTGGACAACTTTTGTTCACTAATTTCAATATATTTTTCCTTCACTGTACCTTCAATGTGGAATGCACCTAAGGACATACTTTCAAAAAATTGTCTAACAAGGTTTGGATAGGTGGGAAGATTGAGCATACAAAAATCTCTCCAACCCTGTTTAGTCAACCAATCCCCAATGTGCAAATGCTCTTATTCTAGGAAATTGAAATCAATACATCTATCCGGTGTAACTTGTCTATTACCTATTAAAATAACTTGCCTTGGTGCCTCTTGCTCTTTCTCATGCTCTATTTGCTGTTCTTCTTCCGAATTTGAAGTATCCAAGCACTGCTTTGTCCTTCTTTCCTCCGCAACTATCTAAACCACTCTCCTAGGTTTCTTGGCTACGGCCTTATGAGGAGCCATCTAGCTTAGATTAAGACTTTGGAGAGTTTAGGAAGTGTTATAGGAGCTTGTCCTAGGTTGGGAAGAGGAGTCAACTAAGGGGAAGTGAGAAAAATGAAAAGACAGTGAATACAAACCTATGAAACCCTATTTAAAAATCTTCGGCCCGACTCTCGAGTTGGCTCGCCGAACCGCCTAATGACTCGAGCTGGCTCGAGCCAAATTCAGCCTAAAACTTGAAAAAGGTTAAAATCAATTTTTATGGGTTTTTAGTCTCTAAAATAGGTTGTCATAAGCTTTAGAGTGAAATTTGAAAAGTCTAGATAATTTTTCCTTATTTTTTGAAAAATTAGATCAAAACATTCAGAATGGGTCACACAGGCCTAATTCGCCTCTAATCTTCTCAAATCTATCTTGACTAAGGGGTTTAGTAAAAATGTTAGCAAGTTGATCTTCAGTAGGTACAAATTCTAGCTCAACAACATTATTTAAAATATGATCACGAATAAAATGATGTCTAATTTCTATGTGCTTAGTTCGTGAATGCTGAATTAGATTTTTGGATAAGTTAATAGCACTAGTGTTATCACATTTAATAGAAATTTTAAATTGGACAATACCATAATCTTCTAGTTGTTGCTTGATCTATAACACTTGAGCACAACAGCTCCTAGCAGCTACATATTCTGTCTCAGCAGTAGACAGTGCTACAGAGTTCTGCTTGTGATAGTATCATGAAATCAAGTTAACACCTAGAAATTGATAGGTTCCACTTGTGCTTTTCATTTAATTGTACACCCCACCACGAATGCCATGCATCAATGTCACTTTCTCCGTCTCCTTCGGTGGAGGGGTCCACTGATGAAGCCGTCAGTCGCACGGCGGAGAAGCGTGTGGAGGAACATGAGCGCAAGCTAGTATAGTTTTCCCGCCGGTTTGCCAACATGCAGGGCTCCGCTAGTGAGCTAGCGGGCTACAACGCCCATCCCCCATTCTCCTAAGAAACCCAAGCGGAGCCGATCCTGCATCGGTTCTAGATGCCGCAGGTGGATCCTTACGATGGGACCATTGACCTCCTGGACCACCTGGAAAGCTACCGGACCCTCATGAGGGTCTAAGGGGCCACCGACACTCTTCTTTGCATCGCCTTTCCTGCTACTGTCCAGAAAGCAGCTCGGGTGTGGTTCGCCCGTTTGGAGCTGGAGAGCTTCAACTCTTTTGCCCAGCTAGAGCAGATGTTCATGGCTCACTTCGGCGCCTGTTGGAAGTTGCCATGAGAGGCGGACAGCCTCTTCTCCATTCGGTAGCAGGACCACGAGCCCCTGCGAAACTACATGGCCCGCTTCAAGGCTATCGTGTTGGAGATTTACAACCTTGATGAGCCAGTTGCCATGCTGGCACTGAAGTGAGGGCTCAAGACCTCCCGCCTAACCTACTTGCTGGACAAGAAGGCCCCCAAGACTTATTCCGAGCTCCTCCTCCGGGTCCAAAAGTACATCCGCACCGAGGAGGCAGATCATACGAGGCGGGAGCTCGATGGGAAGCCACTGAAGAAGCCGGTCCCCACTGAAACGCCCGGGACCCGGAGGTCAGCGCCTCAGGCTCTGAACTCTCGGAGGTCAGCGCCTCAGGCTCTGAACTCCCGGAGGGACTGGCCAAGACCAAGAGGGGCTCCCGTTCCTAAGGAGAGTTATACCCCCTCCTCGTCCCGAGGACAAAAATCCTTATGGAGATCGAAGGCGAAGATTACCTAAGACGCCCACCTCTGATGAAGTCCTCCACCGGCCGTGACAAAACAAAGTATTGTCGCTTTCACCGTGACCACGGCCACGACACCGAGGAGTGCCATAACCTCAAGTGGGAAATCAAAGAACTCATCAAGAGGGGCTACCTCAAAAGGTTCGTGGGAGGCAGACCTCAGGCGGAGTCCCAGGTGCTCGTCGCTCTCCCGCCAGCTCCAGCCATCGATAACCATCCCACTAAGAAGCCGGTGGGCATGATCTCCTGGGGAGCTGCACGCGCACCCAAAAAGGCCCGGGGGGCAGGGGACCATGAGAATGTACTCCCCTTTATAAGGGAGGGGAAAGACATGGGGAAAATGTAAATAATGATGTCGTGGTCATCGAGATGACGATTGCGAAGTACCCTGTAAAATGCATCATGGTTGATGGTGGAAGCTCCAAAGACGTGCTTTTTATGATGCCTTCTCCAGGATAAATCTTTCCCTCGATCAGCTTAGGCCTGTGCATGCACCCCTTGTTGGTTTCACAGGTGATTCCGTAAGGGTGGAGGGAGAAATCACTCTCCCGGTCACTACCGGGAACCCATCTCGGCAGAGAACTGTTATGATGAATTTCACGGTTGTAAGGCTTCCTTCTGCCTACAACGTGATCTTGGGCTAGCCCGGGCTCAACTTGCTCGATGCCGTTGTCTCCACCAAGAGGCTACTTGTACAGTTCCTTACTCCCTATGGTGTCGGGAAAATGAGGGGAGCCCCTATCCGTGGGAATTGATCCCAAGCATATGCTCTCCTGGGGCCAAGGTCCCCGAGGATGATCCCAAGGCATATGATCTCGACCAAAGGACCCAAGACCCTAGGGAGGCCCGGTCGAGAGCCTACTCTCTTACCCGCTCAGAGACGATCCCACGAAGATAGTGCAGATCGGGGCCCAGTTACTCGAGGAGGAGAGGGCCCAACTGCTGGAGTTCCTGCGGAAAGCACAGATATGTTCGCTTGGATGGCGGTGGACATGCCAGGTATTCCTCCTAACATCATTACTCATAAATTGAGTGTTGACCCGAAGCACAGACCGGTTCGATAGAAGAAGAGAAGTTTTGCCACGGAGAGACAAGCAGCTATTAAGGAAAAAGTTGATAAACTCCTAGCTGCCGGTTTCGTTCGAGAGGTCCATTATCCGAGCTGGCTGGCGAATGTGGTCATGGTAAGAAAGAACAATGGCAAGTGGAGGATCTGTGTAGACTACATCGACCTCAACAAAGCTTGCCCGAAGGACAGTTTTCCTCTATCGAAGATCGACCAACTAGTGGACACCACCTCTGGTCACAGGCTGCTCTCCTTCATGGATTCATTCTCCGGGTACAACCAGATCCGTATGCATCCAGAAGACGAGGAACACACCGCCTTCATCACCGACCAAGGGACATACTGCTACAGGATGATGCCTTTTGGTCTGAAGAATGCAGGAGCAACATACCAATGCCTGGTCAATAAGGTCTTCAAGGACCAAATTGGCCACAACATGCAAGTGTATATGGATGACATGCTCGTCATGAGCAAGCCGAGCTCAAGCCACATCGCCGACCTCGCCGAATCCTTCCACAGCCTGCGGCAACATCAAATGAAGCTGAATCTGACAAAGTGCACATTCAGAGTGGAGGCAGGGAAGTTCCTCAGCTTTATGGTCACCCAGAGAAGCATCGAAGTGAACTCGGAAAAGGTTCAGGCAATCACCGACATGGAGCACCCGACCTCCAAGAAGCAGGTCCAGCACCTGACGGGGCGTATCGCCGCCCTCAGCAGGTTCATCTCGAGGTCGATCGACCGTTGCCTTCCATTTTTCAAGACGCTGTGAAAGATGCATGACTTCACCTGGATGGAGGAGTGTAGAATAGCCTTTGAGGAGCTGAAGAAATTCCTCGCCTCTCCCCCATTGCTCTCCAGGCTGGAGGAGGGGGAGGAGCTCCTACTCTATCTGGCGGTTATACCGGGAGCCGTCAGCTCGGTTCTCATCCATGCAGACGAGGACAAATCTCAAAAGCCAGTATACTACACCAGCAAAATCCTCCACGATGCAGAGATCCGGTATACTCGCTCCGAGAAACTCATTTTTGCACTAATAATGTCTGCTAAGCACCTCAGGCCCTACTTCCAAGCACACCCAATAGTGGTCATGACGGACCAGCCGCTGAGGACCATACTCAGCCAACCCGAGACTTCCAGGAGATTGACCAAGTGGTCCCTGCTGCTCAGCGAGTTTGACATAGTGTATCGACCGAGGTCTTCACAGAAGGTCCAAGTCCTAGCAGACTTCATGGTCGAGTGCACCGGGTTCGCCAAGGAGCCAGAGCAGACAATAACGGAGCCCGATCCAGGAGAGGAACCTTGGATCCTCCACATGGATGGAGCATCCAATTTCGACGGGAGCGGAGCAGGCCTCATCCTCACCAACAGCGATGGGGTTGTGGCGGAATGCGTCCTCCGCTTCAAGTTCGCCGTGACAAATAACCAAATGGAGTACGAGGCACTCCTTGCAGGCCTAAGAGTCTCCCATAAGTTGGGTGTGCAGGACCTAAAGGTCTTCACCGACTCCTAGCTGGTTGCCGGACAAGTCTCCGGAGAGTATGAAACGAGGGATGCCCAGATGATGAAGTACCTGGAGCAGGTCTGCGTGAACATAACAGGCCTCCGACATTTCAGCATCTTTCACATTCCCCGAAAGGAGAACGCACGCACAGATGCACTGTCTAGGCTTGCGACCTTGCCGGAATCATTGCTGGGACGCGCCTACATCGAGTACCTCGAAAGTCTGAGTTACGAGAGCTCAAAGGAGGTGCATCAAGTCTCCCCCGAGCCGAGCTGAATGGATAAGTACGTCAAGTACATCACCAATGGCTCCATACTCGAGGACCGCATGGAAGCTGCCCTCATCAAGAAGAAGGCCTCCTAGTTCGTTCTGATGGAGGGCGAGCTCTACCATCGATCCTACTCCTATTCGCT
The DNA here is from genome assembly GCA_021397845.1 of Areca catechu. Taxonomy (NCBI): domain Eukaryota; kingdom Viridiplantae; phylum Streptophyta; class Magnoliopsida; order Arecales; family Arecaceae; genus Areca; species Areca catechu. Next base: position 43,042,724 of record CM038053.1, on the reverse strand, counting down.
CCTAAAGTGCCTCAGGCCCACCGAGGCAACCTTTGTGCTCCAAGAGATACACGAAGGCCTCTGCGGGAATCATGTGGGAGGGAGAATGTTGGCTTACAAAGCTCTTCGCCAGGGATACTTCTAGGAAACCATGAGGAAGGATACAGTCGACTTCGTCAAAAGGTGCGACAAGTGCCAACACCATACGAATATACAGTGCCAGCCGGCGGCGCCGATCTCCCAACTCTCGGCCCCTTGGCCTTTCGTCCAGTGGGGAATAGACATCTTGGGACCGTTTTCCCCTGCACCAAGGCAGCGAAGATTCTTGCTGGTGGCGATCAACTACTTCACCAAGTGGGTCGAAGTAGAGCCACTGGCCCGGATCGCGGAAGCTAATGTCGGCCAGTTCTTCTAGAAGTCAATCATTTGCCGCTTCGGACTCTCCAATTATATCATCACTGACAACGGATGACAGTTCGACATCGGGAGTTCGAAGGGTTCTGTGCCGAACATGGCATCTAACATCGATTCACTTCGATGGCTCACCCTCAAACAAACGGAGAAGCCGAGGTGACCAACCGGACCATCCTCCAAGGACTCAGACCAGGCTGGATCAAGCTAAGGGCAGGTGGGCAGAAGAACTCCCAAGCATTCTGTGGGCCTACCACACAATGCCCAGAATGGCGACCGATGAGATGCCCTTCAGCCTTGTTTTCGACACCGAGGCAGTCATCCCGGTCGAGCTCGACGTGCCCACGCTACAAGTGCAGCAGTACGACGAGGGGCGGAACTCGGCACTCCTCTTGCACAACCTGGATCTCCTCGAAGAGGCAAGGGATAAAGCCCGGCTATGAATGGCGGCATACCAGCATGAGTAGCCGGTATTACAACACCCGGGTCAGGCCAAAAGCTTTCAAACCCGGAGACTTGGTGCTATGCCAGGCAGAGGTGTCTCAACCCCGGGAGTGCGGCAATTTCTCGCCGAACTGGAAAGGCCCCTACAAGGTGGCTGAGGCCCTCTCACAGGGGGCCTATTATCTTGAAGATCTCGACAATGTCAGGTTCCCTCAAACGTGGAACGCCTGCAACCTGCGGAGATACTATCAATAATGTAAGGTTTCTCACCAATAATAATAATGGTTTTATCCTTGCACGAGTTTCTATCTGTCTTGCAGGGAAACATCATCAACCATCTTCGAGCCACGCTGCTTGCAATCATCAACATCTTCGAGCCTAGCTCCGAGATGCCAACCCAAGACGGAGCCCAGATCTTCGACCAAGGGATCTTCGAGCCATGCTGCTCGTAATCATTACCATCTTTGAGCCCAGCTCCGAGATGCCAATCCAAGATCGGAGCCCAGATATCCGTCCAAGGGATCTTCGAGCCACGCTGCTCGCAATCATCAACATCTTCGAGCCCAGCTTCGAGACGCCAACCTAAGACCGGAGCCCAAATGTCCGGCCAAGGGACCTTCGAGCCACGCCACTCTTAGTCATCAACGTCCCCGAGCCCAGCTCCAAGACACCAACCCAAGATCGGAGTTCAGATCTCTGGCCAAGGGACCTTTGAGCTATGCTGCTCTCAATCTCAACCATCTTCGAGCCCAGCTCCGAGATGCCAACCCAAGACCAGAGCCCAGACCTTTGGCCAAGGGATCTTCGAGCCACGCTGCTCTCAATCTCAACCGTCTTCGAGACTAGCTCTGAGATGCCAACCCAAGACCAGAGCCCAGATCTCCAGCCAAGGGATCTTCAAGCCACACTGCTCGTAATCATCAATGTCTTCGAGCCCTGCTCCGAGACGCCAACCCGAGATCGAAGCCCGGATCTCCGGCCAAGGGATCTTCGAGCCATGCTACTTTCAATCTCAACGTCTTCGAGCCCAGCTCCAAGATGCCAACCCAAGATCAGAGCCTAGATCTCTGGCCAAGGGATCTTCGAGCCATGCTACTCTCAATCTCAACCATCTCTGAGCCCAGCTCCGAGACGCCGACCCAAGACCGGGGCTCAGATCTCCGGCCAAGGAAACTCCGAGCCATGCAGCTCTCAGTTATGAACATCCCCGAGCCCAGCTCCAGGATGCCAATCCAAGACCGGAGCTCAGATCTTCGGCCAAGGCCCTTCGAGCCAAGCAGCTCCTATCAATGCCTCGAGACTAGCTCCAAGGCGCCAAAGACCTGAGCACAACCCTCAGGCAATCCCTAGACTGGGGCCTAGTGCTCCGGCCAGGAAGGCCTCAAGCCTAGCTCCAAGGCATCCAAGACCTGAGACCACCCTCAGGCACCTTGGGCAGAGGCCCAGCTCTCTGGCCAAAGAACCACCAAGCCCAGCTGGTCACAATTGCCAGAACCTCGCACCCGACTTACTGACACCAAAACCTGGTAATTAAGCCCTAGGCAAGGTGAGACCTTCTCTGATCTCCCCACTCATCTAAAAAAAAAAAGAAGTAGAAAAAGAGAGAAGGGAGTGAAAGAAAGAGAAAAAGAGGGAAGAACCAAATGGAAGACAGGTCGTAAGAAAGTTCAAATTTTATTAATCAAGGACCAGTTACAAGTATTCTATGGGCCCTCGACATGCCGGGTGACCCCGACCGAGTACAGAAAGAAAACAAAATACAAGAAAAAAGGGAAAGAACTACCCTCTGACTGACCCCTCAGCTGGGCTGCAGGGCTGAGAGGTTCCGTCCATAGGGACCTCCGGCTGTGCGGCTCTGGTTTTGGGTAATACAGCTCCAACCTCGGCTGGTGTAGATGGCTCGAGAGCGACGGTCTCCTCAGCACCCGCTTCCTGGTCCGAAGCTCTGGGATAACTAAGGCAGCTATGGCCCTCATCCGAGACGAACCCTTCAACTTGGCGGTGCAGGTACATGAAGCCCTTATAGAAGAAGTCCGATGATGTTTGCTGGATCTCGACGAGGAACTCCTCCGAGGCCCTGTACCTTGTGACCGCCTCCTTAGCCTCCTTCTTTGATGCGGCAGCCTCACGCCTGGCATCCCCAACCGACTTGGCTACCTCCTCGACCGCCTTCTGGGTCGCGGCCGACTTCTCCTTCTCCACCACCAGTCGGGCCTGGAGGGACTGAGCGACCCTCTTCTATCGGGTTGCCTCGGCATTGGACACTCCCAACCTCTGCTCGGCATCGACGAGCTCCTCAGTCCTCTTCCTCGACTGGCCCCGCTCCCGGTCGAGGCTCTCCTGGAGCTCCCTTGCTCGCCCCTCGGAGCCAACAAGCTGCTTCTCGAGGTCCTTGACCCGTCGGTCATGCACCTCGTCGGAGTCAGCCCGCTTCTTCAGAGCAGCCTTCAGCGACATGATCTTGGTCGCCCGTTGCTGTTCAGCTTGCTCCCAATTTTGGCAGCAGCCCCTGATAAAGAGGGACTCGGCACCTACCTGCACCACATAAAAGGTTAGTTAAAAAAAAAGAGAGGAGAAAGAAAAAGACAGAGTTGCTCACCGTATAGAGCTGGGGGAAGATGCTATCAACCACATCTCCCATCTGCAGCCTAGCCATCTCCTGCCGATCGCATGGTTGGATGGAGAAATCCATCATGCGCACGGCCAGGGTACGGTTGTCAAGCAAGGAGCTCTCCGACCCCAGCTTGAACGGGAGATGACACCCTGCCTCGTCCCTCCTGCCCTCTCGGGAAGCGCGCGCACCCATCCCACCAGGACGGGACACCCAGGGACCGGTCAAGAATCCAGCACCATCACAGGTGAAGCCCTCGTCGCAGGGGGAGCTCCAGTGCGAGCCTCCCCCTCCTCGACCTCAGTCATCATCGGGCTCGGGGAGCGAGAGGATGCAGCAGCAGTAGCAGCCTTAGCCCCGATGACCGCCTCAGGCTTTGGAGTAGGGGCTTTAGCCCGTGGCCTTGTTCGCTCTTTGACTCTTTGAACCGCCTGCTGACTTAGCCCTGGTGTCGTGACCGGTGTAGGAGCCTCCTCGGCCTTCCTCCTCGAGGCGACCGGCGCGGCGGGGGTGGCCGCTGACACACCCTTGACCCGGGCCCACTTCGGAGGAGGCTCATAGGCCATCCCGGTGTGCGGCCTCTTCTTGGTGATCGACAGCAAATCGCTCTCCGAGAAGATGATCCCTGCATGCAGATCGACCACGGGTCAGAAGCCTAGGAAATCAGCCCAAAACAAAAGGAAAGGAAGAGAGAACACATATGTATGAAAGGAAGGCCTAGGCCGGACTCACCCGACCCTCTTGTCGGGTCGACCCTGGCATCATAGAGGTTCTACTCCGATAATAGAACCTCAAGAGAAGGGATCTGGGCGATGCGAAGCTGCTCGCAGTCATCTCGGTCAGCTGCATCAACCGCAGAGATTCGGTTGGGGGACTGGTCCAGATCACTCCAAACCCAGTCAACCCCCTCGACGATGGCAAAGAAGAACTTACTCTTCCATCCCTTGATGGAAGATAGGAGGTCGAACCTGATGTCCTTCGGGTGAGAAGACAAGGACCACCACCCATTCTCCGTGGGATGGCACTTCAGGGCAAAGAACGCCTGAACAAAGAGAACTGGGCGACGAACCCATGGACATGACAGAGGACGATGAAGGAAAAGATAGTCCTAATGGCGTTAGGGACTAGCTGAGCAGGGACTAGGCAGTAGTTGCTCAGCACAGACATGAAGAAGGGGTGGAAAGGAAAATGAAGCCCTCCCGAGAAGGTCTCTTCGTAGAAGGCGATCCGGCCCGGGCCACTCGAAGTGACCCTATCCCCGGGTCGAGGGACCAGAAGCCGGACAGAGTGCGGGATGCCGTAGACATCCTGAATGGCCCCCAGCTCCACAGCAGAGATCGTCGAAATGACCCCACTAGGACCTATTGACTGAACAGACTCAGAAACTGGTTCGGATGGGGAAGGAGGGCGAGGAGGACGAGAAGAAGCGACCCCCGATTCCATAATGGACACGGGGCGAGGTGGAAGGGCTAGCCTCCTACTAAACTCGAACCGTGCCCCCTTCGACCCCTCATCAGAGGAGGAAGATGCTGGCCCCTGCACGAAAGGACCGGCTTCACCCTGGTTGGAAGGATGGAAACCAGGACCGGAATGAGACATCTTATGAGAAAGACCTGGGGAGAAGAAAGACTGGACTCGGTTCGTGGAAGGCCCTAAGCTCGGAAGAGGAACCCTACCACAAAGGGAAAGGAGGAAGAAGGGGGGACCGACCTGGTTCCTTAGAGAGAGGAAGGGCGGAAGCAGATCGTGAAGGAAAAAGGATCCAAGCTTTGCAGCAGGCGCGAAGGATCTAAAAGAATGGAAGTTTTAGGTGAAAAACTTCTTTTCACTCCAGAATGACCCATCAAATTCGTGCCGTTACGACCCCTCCGCCAATGGATCTATGCCACGTGCTGTCTATCGACGAAAAGGGCATCTTGGCTGCTCTGAATTCTGTGCCAACATTAATTGTTCCTCAGACAAGGCCACATGGCGCCCCCGCGTTGGCCATCATCATGCCAGATCTCCGCCTTTCCACGTCAGCATCATAATTACTTCCTTCGGCCCGAGCGCCGTGCACTAACGAGCCTCGGAAGTGGGGGACAATGATGTGGCGAGATCGCTGATGTGGGGGAGCTGACAGGAACCACGTCAAAGGAGGCCGCCGCGTTGGATGCCAAGTTAAATCTCTAGCTCGGACTGCTTCGCCGAGCTGAGCCCATTCAAGACAACGAGCCAAGCTCCGTCCTCCGCCAGGTCGGTCCCGCGAGCTCGGGGCACCTAGGCCAGAGTCGCACTCTGCCCTCCAGAGCAAGACCCTCAGAGATCGAGCCCCATGGTCGGAGTCGAGCTCAGCCCTCCTCCATCACGTGGAGCCTCTCCGAGGCCGAGCCCTCTGGACCGGATCCACACTCTGCCCTCCAGAGTGAGACCCTCGGAGATCGAGCCCCATGGTCGGAGTCGAGCTCAGCCCTCCTCCGTCACGTGGAGCCTCTCCGAGGCTGAGCCATTTGGACCGGGCCCGCACTCTACCCTCCACAGTGAGACCCTCGGAGATCGAGCCCCGTGGTCGGAGTCGAGCTCAGCCCTCCTCCACCACGTGGAGCCTCTCCAAGGCTGAGCCCTCTGGACCGGGCCCGCACTCTGCCCTCCTCCCCCGAGGTGGTCCCGCAAGCTCGGGGCGTCTAGGTCGAATCAAGCCCTGCCTCCCCTGCTCGGCCTCTAGCCTGGGTGAAGGCGAGAGGATGGTACCGACACCCCAAGGACTACGAGGCAGTGCCCACCATACCACAATAATTGCTTGTCCGCCTGTACTACCATGAGGATGGGCCAGATAGAGAGCACGAACCCCGGGGGCGGCGGCCCCCGGATCGAGTCTCTGCCAAGCTTCCCGGAATGGGGCGACCGGAGAGGATATCAGAGCGAATAGAAATTTTTCCTACTGCATGTCAGGAAAGATATCCCGTCCATGGCAAGGAATCCCGCCGCACGCGCCTGCCAGCCCAACGGGGATCCCGAGGCAAGCATCCAACGGTCATTTTTCGACTACAAAGAATGGTCGACACCCCCGGAAAGGGGGAGAGGTACCACAAACAACCACAACACAAGTGCAAGCTCAACCAGAGAGCACCACAAGAAAAACTCAAGAAAGGTCGGGCAGAAAGGCCATATAGAGACTCCCTCTAGCCAGGCCATTCTTCCCCCGTCACACTTGTGCCCCATTCTCACATCATTCACTCCTCCTAGCGTGGAGTCCATCAAGAGGGCTCGACCAGGAGGATATGTTCCCCTGGATCATCACTGACTTGACCGTCGGAGTGCCCCACTGAATTCCCGGTCCAGGTCATTAACCCCTGCTTTGCAAGTCCAGGACCACCGGACGGCGAGACAGCGAAGGAGGCGTACTCCAACACCGACAGTAGCTACGGGCCACGGCAATCTTGGCGGCAACACATTTGAAGTTAAAAGTCTATCATACCAGGCTTTAGGTGCCTGTTTCAAACCATACAAAGCTTTATTCAATTTGAAAACATGATTTGAAAATGTGTGATAAATAAAACCCGGTGGTTGTTCAACAAAAGCTTTTTCAGATAGAAAATCATTCAAAAATGCACTCTTTAGGTCCATTTGAAATAATTTAAAACTCATAAAGTATGCATAAGCTAATAGTGATCTAATGGCTTCTAATCTAGCTACTGGTGCATAAGTTTCATCAAAATCTATTCCCTATTCTTGATTATATCCTTATGCTACCAGTCTAGCCTTATTTCTAATTACATTTCCTTCTTCATCTAATTTATTTCTATAAACCCACCTAGTACCTATAACAGGATAGTCATTATGTCTTTCTACTAGGGTCCATACATTATTTCTCCTAAATTGGTTTAATTCATCATGCATGGCTAACATCTAATTAGGATCAGTTTCAGCTTCTTCTATAGTGTATGGTTCTACATGAGAAACAAAAGCAATTAAGTCATGTGTATCTCTATGTGCAGCTCTAGTTCTAACACCTTGAGATGGGTCTCCTATAATTAATTCTTTTGGATGTGAGTGTACATACCTCCATTCCTTGGATATATCATCATGATTTTTGTTTACCTCTTCTTCATGTGGTTTACTTGTTTGTTTATCTTTGAGAGTCAAATCCTTCAATCCATGTTCTAGTGTACCTGCATCATCATGAGCAAGATCTTCTCTTCTAGAAGATGTAATGTCTGATTCATTGAAAACAATATATATTGATTCTTCTATTGTCAATGTTCTTTTGTTGAAAACTCAATAGGCTTTACTATTTAAAGAAATCCAAGAAAAACAGCCTCATCGAATTTTGTATCAAATTTACCAAGATTATCTTTTCCATTGTTAAGAACAAAATATTTATATCCGAAAACATGAAAATATTTGATATGAGGTTATCTATTATTCCACAGTTCATAGGAGATTTTTCTAATGATAGATCTAATCAAAACTCTGTTCAAAATATAGCAAGCGGTATTTACAGCTTCTACCCAAAATTATTTTGGAAGATTTCCTTCATAAAGCATTATTCGGGACATCTCTTCCAAAGTACAATTCTTTCTTTCTACAATACTATTTTGTTGTGGTGTTCTAGATGCAGAGAAGTTATGGTCAATACCGTGCTTTGTGCAAAAGTGATCAAAATATTGATTTTCAAACTCAGTGCCATGATCACTACGAATTGAAATAACAGATAGATTTTTCAAATTTGAAATTCTTTTATAAAACTTTTTGAATACTTTGAAAGTTTCATCTTTATGTGCAATAAACAAAACCAATATGTAAATTGAAAAATCATCTACAATCACAAGGCCATATTTCATACCACCTAAGCTTGTAGTCCTAGTAGGTCCAAATAAGTCCATGTGAAGTAGCTCTAAGGGTCTAGTAATAGAAACAATATTTTTGAATTTAAAGTTTTCCCTCACTTGTTTTCCTAATTGACAAACATCGTAAACATAATCAAAATCAACTTTAAATTTTGGCAAACATTTGACTAAATCCTTTGAAATTAGTTTTACTATAGTATCCATACTAGCATGTCTAAGTCACCTATGCTATAGTAAACCTGATTCCTTTCTCTTATCATTCATTGCTATAAGACTTATGTTGCTTGACATAGCCAGATCATTAAGATCTACTACATAAATGTTACCAAGTCTATGTCCAATGAATTTAGCACTAGAGTCAAGTGGATCAACTACTATACACATTGATGACTTGAAAAAAACATTGAAACCAATGTCACACAGCTGACTAATACTCAAAATATTATGTTTTAACTTTTCTACCAGTAACACATTTTCAATAAATATAGAATGAGTAATTTTGATTTTATCGATACCGATTATCCTTCCTTTTTTATTATCACCAAATGTTACCATTCCACCATCTGTTTGTTCTAGGATAAAAAATTGATCAACATCACCCGTCATGTGTCTTGAACAGCTGCTATCCAAATACCATCTTTCCTTTATATTTGTGGCTGCAAGACATCCCTGCAAAATAATCATGTAATAGATTTAGGTACCCAAGCTTTCTTGGATCCTTGCAAATTAGTAGAAATGGTTCCTTTTGGAATCCAAACTTTTCTAATTTTCTTTTTGTCATTATATTTCAAATGACACTCAAATGCCTTATGTCCAATGTTATTACAAGCATATCATACAATCCTTGACTTTGAATAAAAAGTATGTGATGATGCAAATTTAGGTCTAACTTGTTTTGAAGTAATAAACTTAGGAGCATATGATGTAGATTGAAAAAATTTGTTTAAAATTGAACCTTTGTAACAAATTTCAAATTTGTTATTTCTCTCTTTGATTTTTCAAAATTAATTCAAGCTTGTTGGAACTTAGGATTAGTTTTCAACCAAAGGCTTGAGCTTTTAACTTTTTTCTTTAAATCATCATTTTTATTTTGCAAACCTTTGTTTTTCTCAAAAAGCTCTTCTTTTTTAAATTGAGTGGTCTTTAAGTCTTTCACAAACTAGGTTTAATTCCCTTTGCAAAATCTTATTTCTTTCACCAAATTCATTTTTATCTTTTTCAATTATAACATAATAATTTTTCAAAGTTTTCATTTTCAAACCTGCTTTTTTGTATTCTATTAACAATTTACAAAATGCATTATGTAGTTCATCATATATAAATTCTAAGTTAGGTTCAGAAGTAGTTACTTTGTCCTCTAAACCCATAAGACAGATCTGTGCAGTCTTTATTGTCTCTTCATCCTCTTCAATAGATATAGATTCATCACTGTCACTCAATGCTGCAAGCATTGCCTTCTTCGTTTTGGTGATCATCTTTTTCTTTGCTTCAGGATAGTCAGGACGGATATATCCCGGCTTCTTGCATCCATAGCAGATTGGTACTTGATCCTTATCTTTATCCTTCTCCTTTTCTTTATCCTTTTCTCTTTCTCTCGCAAAATCTCCTTTTCTAAATTGCTTCCTCCATCTATTTATTTTTCTTCTGTCCATAAATCTTTTAAACCTTCTCATTATAAGGGCAATCTCATCATTTTCTAAATCATCATCATCTGATGAGTCTGAATCTCATTCTTGTCCTCTTCTGTAGCTTTAAATACTATAGCTTTCTTTTCTTGGGGTCTTCATCAGTCCTTTGTTGCATGGCTAATTCATATGTAATTAGTAAACCAAGCAACTCATCCACTGGTAGAGTGTTCGGGTACTTTGCCTCTTGAATAGCTGTCATCTTAGCTTCCCATTATCTGGTAAGGATCTCAAAACTTTTTGGATAAGATCAGCATTAGTGTAAGTTCTACCAAGACTTTTGAGACCATTTATAATATCAGTAAAGCGAGTATACATAGCAGATATAGTCTCACTAGGATCCATCTTAAATAACTCATAGTTATGCACAAGAAGATTGATTTTTGATGTTTTAACTTGTGATGTGCCTTCATGTATGATTTCTAGGTTGTCCCAAATTTTTTTAGCAGAATTTCAAGTTAAAATTCTGTTAAACTCACTTGGATCCAAAGCACAATACAATAGATTCATAGCTTTGGCATTCAATTCAGCTAGTTTTATATCATTTTTATCCCAATCCTCTTCAGATTTGAGAACCTCAACATCATTAACTTTAATAGTGGGTGTGAGGTCCTTTCAAGATAATTTTCCATAAATGAAAATCTATAGCTTGAATGTATATTTTCATTCTTGCCTTCCAATATATATAATTGATTCCAGTGAAAAGTGGAGGTCGATTTGTGGATTGACCTTCGACCAATGAAGTGCTCATGGGATGTGCCATCTATCTTTACTCTAAGCAAATTTCAGAGACTCTGCTTAATACCACTTGTTGCCTAGATGGCTTCCCAAGAGGGGGATGAATTGGGATTAAAAAAATTCTTCACAATTATGTGCACTTTGAAATTCTTTTAGTATTGTGGTGCAATATGCAATGCGGAAGTAAATAAGTAAATGCAAAAAGCCAAAGTAAGCACAAATACAAATACAAAGAGATTTAGAGTGGTTCGGAGTAACTGGCTCCTACGTCCACTACCCAAGCGCCACTTGGGATTTTCACTATATCCCCCAACCGGAATACAGTCGGATTGTTTTACCAGGCTCACAATCCAAACCTATACACTTTGATTTTATCGAGATTACCAAAGAAACCCAAGCTCCCTTTGGTTTTGAATGGGATCACCAAAGAAACCCTAACTCCCTTTGATTTTGAATGGGATCACCAAAGAAATCCTAACACTTGGTTTTATACCGGGATCACCAAGAACCCAACTTAGGTTTTCACAAGGCTCACCTAAAAACCTTCAACCCTCTCTTAAGACACAGCCCCTTGCTGTTCTTAGAGAGAAAACAAAGATAGAGAGAAATAAACAAGCAACTACAACAAACTGAGTTTGTTTAAATGTTGCTGATGTAGATCAAGACGAAGCCTAGCATTGAATGCTCTTTAATTGCTTTTCAAGCTGCTTCTTTGCTTCTTCAATGAGTGGATTCAATGATGAAGTGGAGTTGGTGAAGCTTTGAATCCTAACTTGAAAGCTCTTGAAGTAGGCTGGTGAAAGACTTGAAGGCTCTTCAATTTTTTAAGATAAATCAATAATAATGCTCTAATAAATGTTTAATCCCTCAAAAGCAATCCTTTTTATAGTTTTTCATGAGATATGGCCATTGTAGGGCCTAGGGATTCGTGAAGGAGCTGTTAGAAATGAAATAGAATTCAAAAATCACTTTCAGCAACTAGCCATTAGAGTGCACAAAATGGCTACTCGAGTCAGCTCAAGGTCCACAAGTTGGCTCGAAGTTTCAGATAGCCCAAAATAAATTTCTATGAGAGTCGACTCTTCAAGCTAGAGTCGGCTCTTGCCTTCTATCAATTCAAAATAACAAATACCTAGAGTCGGCTCTTCAGGCAGAGTCGACTCGAAGTCTTAGTCACCAAAAATTCATAACTTTGGATGAGTCGGCTCTTGGGGCTTAAGTTCTCAGACTTCAGAAACATGATTTCTTCCACGAGTCGGCTCTTGGAATACGAGTCGGCTCTTGATACTGAAACACTAAATTTTTTCGTGTCATGCCACAAGGAGTCGCTCTTGATCCATGAGTAATTGATGCTTCAAACTTCTCCAAAACTCTTTAACACTTGAATCAAACAAGAGCTAATCTACATACTCTCAATTTTACAATTTTACAGCCCTTTATAGAAAAGCTACGAATTAAGCACCTCAAAAATTCTATGTGAAGACACGAGCACGGATGCCTCCTAGCTATACCTGACATTCTTCGAATTGTAGAGAGCCACCCAACCAAGTGGTGGATCCGTCTATCACCTCCACCATCAACTACTTAGCAGGAAGTTCTTGCCATATTAGCACAGTAGATCCAGGCATCAGTGCAAGGACTATGGCAGCAACAGGCCATGGTGAAGCAGCATCCAATTCCATCCTGGGAGGCCGCCATCAAAGTTCCGTGGAGGGCAATTGGCAACAGATTTGATGTTCTTATACTATTCACTTATAGATGCCCAAATGCAATAATGATGCAAAATCATTAATGAAATTCTTTACTAATGAAAATTATTGTTGTTGTGGTAACTATCATATAATAAAGTCATCTATCTTTTACAAACATAAATGGTTATTGTTGCCACCAAGATCGTCGTGGCCTGTAGCTGCTGTCAGCGCCGGGTGCATGGCTTGGTGCTCCTGGGAGGTCCCGTCTTGGCCGGACCTGCAAAAGATTGGGTTAGTGACCCGGGCCGGAGATTCCGGTGGGGGCACTCCGACGGTCAAGTACGATCCAGGAGAATAGATCCTCTTGGTCGAGCCCCTCTTGATGGACTCCACTCTAGGAGGAGTCAATGATATGAGAATAAGATGAAAGTGTGTAGGAGGATGATGGCGGAGCTAGAGGGATTCTTTGTAACCGCTCGTCCTTTGTTTTCTTCGAGTGGTGGTGGTGGTGCCTTGCTCTTATGGTTGAGCTTGCACTGTTATTGTGTTATTTTTTCATGTACCTCCTCCTCCAGGGGGTGTCGATCATTCTTTGTAGTCAAGGTGACTGTTGGACGCTTGCCTTGGGATCCACATTGGGCTGGCAAGCATGTGCGGCGGGGTACCGTGCCGTAGACAGGATGCCTTTCCTGATGTGCGGTAGGGGAAACTTCCATTTACTCTGACATTCTCTCTGGTCGCCCCATTCTGGAAGCTTGGCAGAGCCTCGATCCGAGGGCCGCCCCCCACAAGATTTGTGCCCTCTGGCTGGCCCATCCTTCTGGTAGTACGGGCGGTGGTGGAGGGTGTGGCTCCTTAATTAGGGTGTTTCCTTCCTTTCTGGTGTAAGTGGTGGGCAAGCAGTTATTGCGGTATGGTGGGCATTGCTCCATGATCCTTGGGTGGCTTACCGGCGTCCTGGGATGATGATACTGTCCTCCCGCCTATAGTCATCTTTGCTCGAGCTAGAGGCCAGCAAGGGAGGCAGGGCTCAATCTAGCGGAGGACAGGTGGCGACTCCGGCCCAGAGGGCTCGGCCTCGGAGAGAGACTCCACGTGACGGGTGAGGGCTGAGCTTGACTCCGTCTATAGGGCCCGATCTCGAGGGACTCGATCTGGTGGAAGAAAAGTGGCGGCTCTGGCCCAAAGGGCTCGACCTCGGAGAGAGATTCCACGTGACAGGTAAGGGCTGAGCTCAACTCCATGCACAGGGCTCGATCTCGAGGGGCTCGATCTGGTGGAGGACAGGTGGTGGCTCCGGTCCAGAGGGCTCGACCTCAGAGAGAAACTCTACGTGGTGGGTGAGGGCTGAGCTCGACTCCGTGCACAGGGCTCGATCTCGAGGGGCTTGATCTGGTGGAGGACAGGTGGCGGCTCCGGCCCAAAGGGCTCGACCTCGGAGAGAGACTCTACATGGCGAGTGAGGGCTAAGCTCGACTCTGCGCATAAGGCTCGATCTCAAGGGGCTCGATCTGGTGGAGGACAAGTGGTGGCTCTGGCCCAGAGGGCTCGACCTCGGAGAGAGACTCCATGCAGCGGGTGAGGGCTGAGCTCGACTCCGCGCACTGGGCTCCATCTCGAGGGGCTCGATCTGGTGGAGGTCGGAGCTCGGCTCGGTGGAAGGCCTCGTTATTCTGAGGGAGCTCAACCCGACCAAGGAGTCAGGCTAGAGAACCTGACATGGCGGTCTTCCCTGATGTGGCGTCTGACAGCTGTTCCATGTCAACGATCCTGCCACATCAGTTATTATTGATTTATATGGGATAATACAAAGCATCAATTAAAACTCCAAGTAATAAGCACAACCAGTGTGGTGGGGACACCTGAGGCACCAGAATAAGATAGTGATTTTTCAACCCTCTATGAATTGATCAATAATTTATGAGTCCATCTGTAATAAGGGCATAGCCCATCTGAGTCCATTTTAGTTGTTATTTGAGTCTTTTGAGTTGTTATTTCAGTTACTAGTCAGCTCATGTTGAGCTAGTTCAGTCCAATGCTAGTCAGCTCATGTTGAGCTAATTTTATTTTTTTGAGTCCTGTCCAAGCATTCTGAAGATCGAGACTATATCATACAAGTGAAGACCAAGTCCAACTAGATTGAAGACATGGAAGTATAGCCCAAGTCCAACCCAGCTTGAAGATTTGAAGACCCCAGGAGGAAAATTCAGAAAACCCTGATTTCTTGCAGATGCCCTCCAGATACCCAGATTCCCTTCCATATGCCAAAGTATATTTATAGATAAGGGCATCCATGATTCCAGAGGTCCATCTGCATCCTAGCCCAAAGAAATCAAGCCCAGGCGCCAAGCCCAAGCCCCTAAGAAGCAAGATACTAGGGAATATTCCTGCTACCTGGCTACCAGGCCACCCAGCACCCAGAGGCCCAAACCCATGCGCTCAAGCCCCTTTGGGCCAACCTCTTGCTACTCTTAGAAGCCCAACACACCCCCCTAGGCATCCTTGGAGTGTTGGCCAAGTCAAAAAAAATTTTAGGGATTTTTCTACCTAATGTTTCCTTATTTTCTAGCTAGGGTTTGAGAGGGAAAAGGATTCTTATGTAAAGACTTATGTGCCCTTACTTGGAGCCCAAGGTTAAGGGTCTATTTAAGAGACCCTAGCCTCTTGTATGAAGAGAGATTTTGATATATGAAATAAACCTTGAGTTCCTCTTTGCTTTGTGTGATTACCCTGCTGTGTGCATAAAGGGGTTTGAGAGTTCTTCTTCCCGGTGTTTGCAATCATCTTCTTGCCGCCAACCATCCTTCCAGTCCCCTCCAAAACTTTCTTTCATTTGCTGTTTTCCTTTATTTTCTTGATTTCCTTTGAGTTTTCTAACCCCTGACAGGTCGTTTGCAGGTCCCCGAGTTTCTACGAATCCAACGACTCCAGCCAAGCCTCAATCGGACCACCGAGTAGAAAGCCGGGTATCCGCGGGTCTTTGGCTCGGTTTTTCAGGCCGCATCCGTCGAGGAACGAGAGACCCTTCGCGGCAATCTTCACCGGGTGCTTCAGACATTGTCAGGTACACCCCCTCTACCTCCAGTCTTATTATTGTAGGAGAACTTGCCCTAACCGAGGCTTCTCAGTCCCGGCGATCCTTCTTTAGTACTTTTCTAGATTCTAATCTGCATGCTTGGCTTCAAAAATTCATACAAAATTTCCTACAACAAATTTTGATATGAAATTTGGAAATTAATCACCTAACCCCATATATAAAACATACAAAAAGAATTGCATGCATATTAGTCCCGCATCACAGTGCACCCAAACTATGAACTTATTGAAATGTAGAGAATTCAATTTAGTTGTTTCCAAAGAAAAATAAAATTTAAGTTTACTAAAAAAAGCTTTCCAAAAAAAGAAAAATAAGATTTTATATAATAAATAGTAATAAATTTCTAAAATTCAATGTTTAACCATAAATGACTTTCGTCTTCTCCATCTTATGGTGGATGCAAGCTGATAGTATTAATCTTTCACAAGCAAAAAAAGCCATTTAAAAATATCAAGTTTCATGTTTTGCTAACAAGACAAACTAATCAATTGAGCACTCTATTTACTAAATATTATATTTTAAATTAATTTTAAATGATAGATATTGTCTCACATTATTATATAATTAAAGTAGTTTTGGTTTCGAATTGCATTTATCACTTAATAATATGGTTGCTAAGAAATGTTATGTAGAAAAATGGGTAACCTTTGATGTCACATTATCAAAATAACCAAATGAGACTTAGATAAGAAATAAGTAGTATTGAGACTCCATGTTGTATATTTGAAAGTGTTTATTTACCACTAAGGTGGTAACATAGTTGGTGGGTGCTCATGCTCACGTCTCTCCGATCACGAGTTCCAGACGTGATCCATGCGGTGACTTGATTAAATCCAGAAATTTTTCCTGGATACGTGACTGGGGACGGGATGAAGCATTCTACTCTGGCAGCTTAGTGGGGTCAGGCTGATGTACTCACCTTTGGGTGGGGAGGGTATTACAAAAAATAGCTACCTAAATCGAACATGGCTTGGTGGGGCGGGGGCCCAGTGGGGGTAGCTACAGCAGGGATTTTTCTCTTCCCATCCCTTTTTTCCACCCAAAAAAAAAGTGTTTATTTATATGTTTAAATAAAGTAATGGGTCTAAGCACACAAGCCAAAGGTAAGAGCGATGGGAACGTTTACTTAGCCATGCAAGCTTCTAGCAAGAGCTCAATGAAATATTAGAAAGCGGCCAAAATGTGCATAGTAGCTTGGGAATTGGGATATTAATGTACTGATGTGAGAAGAAACTTGGATGGTCATTGTCTAAACTTTTTTTTTTTTTTTTTTATTAGTCTAGCTTGACAAACACTAAAAATAATAGAGAAGATACTTATTAAATTTTTTGCATATCAATCCCCATACTTTTTCATTTTTCTCTATAAAATATCATATCAGCATATTAAGCCTTCAAACATATGGATTGTTGCATATAAGTTCCTAAGATTAACTAAAGGTAGATATGAACCAAATACCTCTCATCTATTCCCTTAATGTGTTACTTTACGTACTCTAATAGTTTTGGCTTTAATGCTTGTTTTGCCCTAACATATGAGTTAAATAAAATTTTAACACTTAGGAAAGTACTCTTGGCTTTGCATGGAATTATTTTTGAGGGTCATCATTCAGCATGGAATAAGAGAGGAGAATAGAACACTGGAGAAAATAATTGAAATCCATATCCCTCTTCACTTTAGCCCTCCCTAAGTTCTTTATTTTTTTTTGTTATCTTGTTAGTTTGTAACTCTAGTAACCCTTAACCATGGGTTCTTTAAGATAGTAGCGGAATGGTTAATATACATAATAGAGAAGATTGTAGATGATAGTATACAAATATGAAGGTTGAAGGGTTTAATATACACAAACAAAAGTTGTGGTCCGTAGGTCCTTACAAAACTCGTTGAATGATGCATTATCTAATTGTTTGCCATTGTCGATGATGATGATATGAAGAAGTACAAAGTAGCAAATGATCAATCTCCTGACAAACTTTCAAGCCTTCTACTCAGTGATCTGGGCTAGAGGTTCTGCCTCAATCCATTTGATAAAATAGTCGATGGAGATAATCAAAAAAGTTTTTTGCCCAGTGGCTGGTGGAAAAGGGCCAAGGATGTCTATCCCCCACTGAGCAAAGGGCCATGGAGAGCTTAAAGAGCTAAAAGATACCACTGGTTGGTGCTGATGTTGGCATGCCTCTGGTAGCTATCGTAGCACCGCATGTACTCGACAGCATTCTTGAGGATGTTTAGCCAATAGTATCCTTATCTTAGGATCTTATAGGCCAAGGTGTAGCCTCCTACATCACTATTATAGATCCCTTCATGAACCTCCCGGAGGACGAAATCCGCTTCCGAGAGATGGAGCCAAAGAGGAGTGGCATTGAATGGGCTCGCTTATAGAACTTCTCGTCGAGTATCACAAACAAGGCAAACCGATACTTGAGCTTTCTCGCCTTGGCCTTGTCCTCCGATTGCATCCCCTCCTATAGATAGCAAATCAAGGGGTCCATCTAGTAAGGCTCATGCTCACCTATAGGACCGGTATTGGCTCTTCCTTGATACTGGACTTCTCGAGGTTCTCTAGGTAAGCAGTCTTTAGAATATCCATGAATCCAGAGGTTGCCAACCTTGATAGCAGGTCTGCTTGGTCATTTTTTATTCAGGAGATCTACATAATCTTAAAGAAAAAGAAAGATGATGCGATCTCCCTTATCCCTTTGAGATACTTCTTCATGATGAGGGCTCTGGTGTCAAACTCTCAACAAACCTGATCCATGATCAGTTGAGAGTTACTGAAAAATCTGAGATATTGCACCCCAAGCTCATAGGCGAGTCTCAATCTCATGCGGAGGGATTCATATTATATCTCATTATTAGAGGCCTTGAAGTTAAAGCAAAGCACCTGCTCGGTGATGACTTCCTCTAGGTTGGCAAGGATCATCTCGACCCTAGACCCCTTAGCATTGGAAGCACCATCAACATAGAGAGTCCAAGGCTTACCCACCAGCTCTGGCTTCATTGGTTTTGGTCCAGTCTCCGTCCCATCGTGCATGGTGCACTCCATGAAGAAGTCTGCCAAAGCTTGAGCCTTGATGGAGGGCGAGGCTGATAATAAATGTCGAACTCACCTAGCTCCACTGCCCACTTGGCAACCCTCCCAGAGGCATGATCTTCTATAGAATTTGGTGCAGGGACTGATCGAGCAGGACCATGATGGAATGTGCTTGGAAGTAAGGACAGAGTCACCTCGTCGAGGTCAAGAGGGTGAAGGCAACCTTCTCCGCTTTGGAGTAATCGATCTCTGCATCCTTGAGGATCTGGTTGATGTAGTAGACTGACTTCTATACTCCATCTATATCTCGGATGAGCACAAAACACATGGCCATAGGGGAGATAACCAAATAGAGATAAAGTATTTTTCAGGACACCAGCCTTGTGAGGAGTGGCATGGTAGCAAGATAGGTCCTGAGCTATTTGAAGGCTGCCAGCACTCTTCCATCTAATGAAAATCCTTGATCTATCCCAAGGCTTTGAAGAAGGGTAGGCACTTGTCATTAGACCTTGTGACAAATCAATTTAGTATGGTAACCTACCCTGCAAGATGCTAGACCTCCTTTTGACTCCTAGGGGGTATTATCTTTAGGATCACTCGGAGCTTCTCAAGGTTTGCCTTGATCCCACGGTGCGACACCATGTAACCTAGGAACTTCCTGAAAGAGATGCCAAACATGCACTTGTTTGAGTTGAGCCACATATATTACTGCTGTAGCATCTGGAAGGTCTCCTCCAAGTCTGCCACGTGCTAACCCTCCTTGTAGCTCTTCACCAACATGTCATCAATGTACACTTCCACATTACATCTAATTTAGTCACTGAAAATATTATTGACGAGTCACTAGTAGGTGGCTCCGATATTTTTCAGGCCAAAAGGCATGACTTTGTAGCAATACAGCCCCTAATCGATGATGAATGCCATCTTCTTCTCACCCTTAGGCATTATATAGTCTGATTGTACCTAGAAAAGGCATCCATGAAGCTGAGGATCTTATACCTAGAGGTTGAATCCATAAGCTGGTCAATTCTAAGTAGAGGAAAATAATCTTTCAGGTAGGCATTATTCAAGTTGGTGAAGTCGATACAGGCTTGCCATTAACCATTGGCCTTCTTTACCAAGACCATGTTGGCGAGCTATTCTGGGTACTAGACTTCACGGATGTAACTAGCCTCTAGAATCTTGTCTACCCCTGCTTCATGGCATGCTGGCACTCAAGGATGAAGCTTCTTTTCTTTTGGCAAATTAGGGGATGCTGGGGGTCGATATTGAGGCGATGCATCATGACCTTAGGGTTGACACCCAACATATCTACTATTGTCCATGTGAAGATGTTAGTATTCACATGGAGGGACTCCACTAGATAGGCCCTGGACTTCTCACTCTACTCACTCTTGATGTAGACCATGCAAGAAGGTTCAGACAAGTCCAAGGGAATAGGAATTAGTACTTCTGCAGGCTCTCCCCACTGTAGCTTCTGCTAATCCTAAAGCTCGAGGCTTTTGATGGACATAGCTTCCTTTGGTTGCTTGCTCTTGAGGGTCACCATGTACCATCATCTTGCCAAGGCTTGATTGCTTCGAACCTCGTCCATCCCATGGAAAGTGAAAAACTTCATAAGTAAACGGTAGGTCAACACCATGGCCCATAAAGCATTCAAGCCTGGCCTTACCAGGATGGCATTGTAGGCTGTTAGGATCTTGACTACCAAGAAATCAAGGAGAACCATAGCCTATCTTGAGGCTCAGCCAGCTATCACAAGAAGAGTAACAATGCCTTCAACAAGAAGGGCATCTCCAGAAAAATTGATCAAGGGGTATCAGCCCATTGGAGGCAATTCTTGGATAGGCCCATCCATGAGAAAGCATAATAAAAGAGAATATCTTTGGAGCTTCCATTATCTACTAGGATTCTTTTTACATCACAGTTTGAGATGGCAAAGAGAACAACTATAGGATTATTATGCAAGAACAAAATCCCATCTATATTGGTGATAGAGAAAGTAATAGGTTCCTCCTTCACCTTTTGGCATTTGGACTGGAGAATCTTGATCTGGGCCACCCTGGCATAGGCTCGCTACCTAGAGGAGCTTACCCCTCTAGTAGCCAATCTGCCCAAGATGGTACTGACAAGGATCCTATTCCTCGCAGGAGGTTAGGCTACCATAGGGGCTCTTAGCTAGTGACCTCCGAGATGTTGGGTTGACTGACATAGCTACATAGGTAGCCCTGTCAAATCAATGACTCGATCTCTCTCTTTAGGATGTTGCAGTCCTCGGTGTCATGCTTGTAATGCTGATGAAACTGGCAGTATTTCTCGGGATCCTTCCAAGTCTTCTTGTTCATCTTTTCCAGCCACTGGACAATATTTTGACCTTTGATCTCCATCAGGATTTATCCCTAGAAAATATTCAGAGGGGTGAAGTCCTCACAAAGAAGCTGCCTGGGACTTGTGGATCAGGGATTGAACTCTTTGTCTCACTTCTTCTGCTATTGTTGTTACTACAACTAAGAAAGAAGAAGAGGATAGGAGTAGTCCTCTGGAGGATGCTTTTGGTCACCTTTCTCCTTTCATTTCTCTACCATGCCCTTCTTGGCATTGACATACTTCTCAGCATGAGCCAGGAGTTCAGGAAGACTTCTAGAAAACTTCTTGGAGAGAGAAGTAGAAACTATTTCCATGCAATCCCATCTTCAAGGCTAACGTGATGAAGGACTAGAGGCCATGAACCTCCAACATGGCTTTTTAAAAACTAACCATGTAGTGGTGAAGAGACTCACCCTCTTCTTACTGAATAGAAAAGAGAAAGTCAGAGTCTTGCTCAGGCCTCTTGCTACTCTAGAACTAGGTCATGAACTAACGACCAAATTTCTCAAAAGAATAAATCATCCTAGTGGGAGTCGGGTGTACCAAGCTCTCACCACTTTCTTAAAGGTGATTAGGAAGGACTTGTACATGAGGGCTCAAATGCCTCCTAGAGAAATATGAGAGATCTAAAACACTCTAGGTGGTCAAAGGGGTCAGTGGTGCTATCGTGGGCCTCCATAGTAGGTACCTTGAAATGATGAGGTACTGGTTCCTCCATGATCTTGCGAGAAAATAGGGGTTAACCATGACTTAAGGCTCACCACCCGGAATAAGTTCTATCAGTGAAGCTCCTTCAAGAAGCTATCCACCTCTTGGAGCTTGAGGGCCAACTTGCCTCGCCACCCAAACCATTGAGTGGGCTAGTGGTTCGAAGATTCCTTCGATGAGTGTCCCGCATAGAGGAGGAAATAGAAACAGAAGAGTCAGATTGATGTACCTCGTCGGGCCCCCAATGGAAATGATGACTGCAAGATGCGACGAGGTGGGATAAGACTTGACGAGAGGCTCTCCTCATGTTCCAAGATGATCACCTCATCCGGGGGCCTCTAGCTCAGTAAAAGCGGCCCCTGGCTCACCTCACACCTTCGAATGGCTTCCTCGCACCCTGAGCTGCTCGCCTCACCTAGGAGAAGGCAGGTGCATTAGAGATGGGTGGCGGGCTAGCTCCATCTCCAGCCTTGGTGGGGCTTGCTATAAGCCCTACACCAAAGTCATCAGCACTTCAACTTGCTAGGAGAGGTTCTGAACTATTTGATGGTGATGGCTAGAGTAATTGATGGTCCCGCCTCTCCTCCACTTAGAAGAATCGAGGAGGGGTGGCTAAGGTTGCAGATGCCTCAGCAGGAGTGGACACAATCATCCTCTTTCATTTAGCCATGGCATGGACAGTGGACAAAAGATGTCCAAAGACAAACTCCAAACCTCAATGAAGTTTACGGGCAAGCAACCCTTCTTCGAGCACCAATCTATTGCTGCATCCAAAGGTAGTGCTAACTCAGATTCGACTTAGATAGAGTTGGAGCTGAGGTAGCTACTGATGGGGAGCCAAGTCTTATTGGGTTCTGTCTATTGGGAATTGTATCCCAAAGCCAATCGCCTAGGTTGTAGGTGGTTGTGCTCAGTATTATAATCTGTATATGAATTAATAAAACATTATTTTGGCAGCTCATCACATTATTCATTTTTCTATAATGAACTCAATATATGTGATGAAGTCCTTAGGACTGCACTGACTTCGATATAGAGAGGATATATCAAGTGGTCCTTTAAAAGGTTCACAACCAAAGGATACATTGTATAGGATGACAATGTATCAAGTGTAGGTTGTTGTGGTTCACATCGTTTGGTTGTCTTCTTGACCAAAGGAGTGTGGTGACACTGATGTGATCTGCAAGTGGATGTGTGACATCTCATTGAACGTGACTCCGTAGAGCTCCTTTCTGCCAAATGATTACTCACGGTTGGATATGGGTATATGTGTCCCTTCGACCTGAGGTCACCATGGTAGCTTGCAAGCAACTCCCTGTGCTTTGGTGCCGGACTACCCGGATTTCTAATCTGGTGACAGAAGGTTTCTGGGTACAGGCAAGTACTTATGGAGCAGTGGTGGACCAAGATGGAATTGACCTGTCCAAATTGTTTAAATTGAATGTCTCATAGTGTCTCAATTTAGCAAATCCTTGGCCAAGGTAGTCCCAGTGAGGAGTCACTGGACTTGCAAGGTTGAGACATGTTGTGGATTGACTCAATTAGGGTTGGCAGTATAACCCTAGGTCATCTTGAGCATTGAAGGTCAAAGGGATGAATTATAAGGTAACCATATGCCAGAGGTTTGATAGATTGCTCTCGCATCTTCGGCCTATCTGGATGCCGGGATCCATTGCTAGATGGTATCTTATGCTGGTACTGGAAGTGTTCTAGTGCTATCGTTTAGGTTTGAGCCTATGAGGTCACATGCCATCGAGTATTTCTTCTGATCCAAGAATCGATCAACGATTGGGAATCGTTTCGGTATTTAGGTCAAACAGATTGATTGAGCACACATTGAGTTTTTCTGGTTTGATTTGGATTGACCAAGATGGGTTTGGTGTTCCTGGAAGACCAGGACTGAACCAAATTTTATTAGGTTTGGTCGAACCGAGTTTGAATATGGTTTTGAACCAGTTTTTTAAACTTGGTCCTTGTTGAACCAAGTTTTAACTTGGTTATTTCTCCCAGAATTTTGTTTCACCAGCCCATTAATAAACTGGTTTGATGGCTCCCTTGGTTCCACAGTATTTGTATTTTATCCCAACTGCCCATTTTATCGATTGAATGGGTTCTCTCTCGGATTGCCCTGATCACCGGTTTGAAGTCTTGCTGGAATCGTCTCAAGTGTTCTTCTCCCGTACGTCTTCTGGTGATCTTCTCCCACATGGTTTGGCTCTTCTCGATCTCTCGATAGTGATCTCCCACACGTCCTCTGTTCTTCCCTCCCGCACGTCTCTTCCTTATGGTCTATTTATGGCACTCGGTGATCTCTTCCAGCAGGGTTATTGCTTACTTCTCCACCGATGTATTTTTTGGGTCGCTGGTTGTGAATCAAGACAAAGAGTTCTCTCACGGGTTTATTTTTCTCAGCTGGTTATTTATCATGGTAGCTGGCCGTGAGATAGCCAGAGTGGGATGACCATGGTTTGGTTTTCTCATCGCTAGGCGTGTAGCAGAAGGAATCAAGAGGGGTAGCCATAGCGTGTGGTTTTTGGATGAAGCCGTGACATGCGGTTTCCTTTTGGAAGACATACATGACTTTATGTTTTATTTTTCTCCACCTGAGATTTATCATGGTTGCTGACCATGAGAGAAGTTGATGAGAGAGGCTGAAATCAGGACATGGGAGTTTGGCTGAAAACAGGGTGTGCGGTCTTTGGAAGAAAACAAGGGATTGCAGCAGGCCGTGAGAAAGTTGTTTGGCATGGATTTCTGAGTGCAAACAATTCGTTGGGAGTCCCTGGAAATTTTTCCTGATCTTTGTTGTTTCCAGTGTGTGCTTATTTGGTGGAGTTTAGGAGGTCTTGGAGAAGACCGTCCTCGAGGATTATTTGATATTCCCTGCTCCATCTGTCTGTGACCAGTTTATTGATTCCCGATGGACTAGCATCCATCTGGGAGTCGGATCAGCAAGAGCCCTGCGCATGGATACTCTAGAGGGTGGACACCTCGAGAGGTCGGATCGTTCTTCTTCTTGCTGTGTTGTAGATCTTATTCTGTTGTTGCAGACCTTATTTGTTGTTGAAGGAGTTCAACCGATTGCTGCTGATATGATCTGAAGACTGAGGGTTTCGGCTTCGGTCAGGTATGATTTTATTTTGGTTATCATGCATGCTTAGATCTAGGTTTTATCATACTGTTTATATTATTGTAGTTGCCTATACATGCTTCTGTAATTGTTACATGCTCCATATTTATGTTAGATCCTGTGCATGAGTAGGTTTTTTCCGCTGCATGCTTAAAAATTTTAATTATGCAATACCTGCTCCCTAGTGTTGCATGCCTAGAGTAGGCTCTTGCTACACCAGGTTTTCCTTCAGTGGTATCAGAGCCACAGGTTCCTGTGTAGCATATATGATTGCATGTGTTAGGAATTACTTTTAGGAACCTAGTTGAGACCTTCACCATGGCCATGTGTCTAGATTAATCAGGGTTTAAAACCCCTAATTTCTATGGCATGAGACGATTCATCTGTGTTGGCCTTTTTTAAATGATCTTTAAAGGAAACCTATAGTATTAAAAGTGTTTTAATCCTGATTCATGTACATTGGCATGTCTAAAATGTTTAGGGCTTGCAATATTATAATTGATATGATGAAACTAGATATGATGCATGGAACATGTAAAAGAGTTTTACATGAATTTAATTAAAAATATTTTAATTAAAAGATGGCTTATAATCTAACAATTATGAATTGAAAGATTAATCAAAATGACAAGACTAATTAGGGTTTATGAAACCTAATATCATTTGAATAAGCTATCCGGGTTAATTGGGTTAGCTGTCTGATTGGATCCATTAATTGGGTTAAACCTAAGGTTAGTTGAATTGGACTTAAGAGAATTAATCAAATGTTAATTAAGGACTTTCTCTTTAGTATCTATCTAATAGTTAGATGGGTTAGTCCATTCTTCTAAATGGATCTAATTAGTGGCTCTGTGAAAAGCTCGGGTCCTCAGGCTAGTCTAATCGAGTATGGTAAACCGATTGATGTCTAGGCAGGTTTTGCATTCTTGATCATGGCTGCATGAGGCTATCTCTTTCCTGGCCAACTTGGTGTCTAGGAAAGATGGTTAATGGCGGAAACTCACCCATGATCTCACCTACCTGGCCAATCCGGTTGACCAGAATTGATTAGAAAAGCTTATTGATTCGAGTTAACCCATGTCGCCTAGGTTAATTAGCTTGACTGATCTTTAGGTGCCCATGGACCAATTCGTTGAATTTAACTCAACCCTCCTGAGAATTGATTTGATCAGTGGGAGGTTGATCCATGTTTTCTCTCTATTCTTCAGTCACAATTTAATTAAAATCCTCTAAAATTATTAGGCCCTGAAAAAGACTAAGTCAATGAGTTGATGGTGTCTTAGCCTCCCATAGAGTGGGTTAGTAATGTGTCCTTTAGCTTGGTGTATATTAGCAGTTCCAAAGAACAGGTGTACATCCGATTACTGGAATTACTCTCTCATAGATGACGGTTCAGTGCAAACTTCTTAATGGTGATCAGGTGGGCCGGCCAAAGTCGGGCTTGGTCATTCATTAGCTAGAAGCATTGGATTTGTTATATTGATGGTTAGACCTAACCAGAGATCCGTAATAGGAGGTCCAAAGGCCGATTGGGGGTTCTGTGGGGCAAAACTTATTACTGGAAATTGCTTAGGGAAGCAATTGATTAGAGAACCTACTTTTAGGCGCGTATGGGTGAGCCGGCCAAAGTCGGGCTTATACGTGGTCTATTGGATTTCAATACCCACTATGAAATGATGATTTCATGGATTGGAGTTAGAGGCTCCCAATCTAAAAAAATTAGTGGGAGAGACCTTTAGACTAAAGTCCAAGTCTTTTGGTTTAATTGATTAATTCATATACTGATATGGTCTTAGATTTTCCTTCAGAAGTCTTCAAACCTATCACTCTAGTTACTTTTCGATAGCGAGAAAGGATCCCAATTTTGATAGCTGGTATCGAAGATTAAGGATAGTCCTGGAGCACGAGTGGATCCTTTATGTGATAACGAATCCAGCACCCAAAATCCCTCCTGCCAATGCTCGGAGTTCGGTCAGGACACTTATTTGAAGTGGGTTTCTGATCAGATTACTGTCCGATGCATAATGTCAACAGCGATGAATGACGAGTTCAGTCGCAAATTCGAGGAGGCCCAGCCAGACGAGATCTTTCAAAAGTTGAAGGAATCTTTTGGCACACCAAACGATGTGGAGTGATACAAAGTATCTTGTGCCATCCACAATGTCAAAATGCGAACAGGGGTAGTCTCTAGCTGCTATCGTTGATTTGCAACGGCTTGCTACAACTAGTTTGCAGCCACCTGCTACAAGCCTTGCACGATGATGGTTAGTACTTGCACCTACTGCACCAAGATGACAAGTAGCTACTACTAATCCACTAGCTGAGGAGCACTAGCTCAATTGCCTGGCTAGGGCATCTTTCATGGCAGGAAGATTGCCTGGTATTGCTAGTGGGGCAATCTAGGCTTTGGTTCTTACTATGATCTTCTTAACTCTGATATCTTCTTTCCCTACTTGGTGCACCAATCTGTTATGGCCAAATCTTTGATCTGGCTTCTTGGCGGTGCTCGGTAGTCCCTGCAAGAACTTCTGACCAAATGCGGTCTAACTCCTAAGTAGCACTCGGTGCTTCCTGCAAGAAAAGTCTACTTGACTGGTGATTTTCCAGTAAAGAATCCTCTGATGCTCAAGTTAGTTGGATATTTGGACAACAATTAAGCTAAGAAGAGCTTGTGGCAAGTGTGAGCATCTTTGCTAAGATAAATGTGTATTGCATTCCTTTGGAAAGCCCTCTCTTATATAGTAATAATATTTGGATGTAACCACTTTTTATTAGAGATAATCTCCTTCAGTTACGGTAACCTCTTTTGGATAAAATAACCTTTTATGGTTGAGAATAACCTCTTTCAATTGGGATAACCTCTTTCGATTGAAAGTAACATCTTTTAGTTGAGAATAATCTCTTTCTGTTGGGATAACCTCTTTTTGTTGGGATAACAACTATTTTTCATCTATCAGTGCCTCTTGCTCGGATATCTCGGACTTATGACATCAGTGGATGGTTTAAGCCCCATGTTCGTGCCTTGTTTGTCATTGATAGTAGTACCTTGGTACTTGGATCTCAGCATTTCATGCTGTTAAAAATATTCTACCATAGCAGCTAGTCAGGTTTGACTAATTATTCGACCTTATGCATCAAGGGATGTCATGCTGACTTTGTTTGTAGTCATAGGTAGTTACTTAGCTCCAAACATCATATTTGCTCGATTTTATCAATAATTTTATTCTCCAACTTAATCGTTGATCCGGGTATTCCTCGAAGCTGAGTATCCTATAGTTATCATAATAATATATATATATATATATATATATATATATGTATGTATGTATATATGATCATTATATTAAATATGATCAAGAAATGTTAAAATCTTAATAATCATTTTTTATTATTTATATCTTAAATATTTTTTTATTTTATTTTTCAGGAATTGCTGATCAACCGTAAAACTTAACAAATGAGCCCAAACTAGAATCTCAATGATGGATTTAGAGACAAAGAAGCTAAGTGCATGACTATAGGATAACAAGGCAAGTGCAGAGAGCTACAAGGGATATGCAGGAATGACTGTATGCCGGCCGGGCTAATTGGTCCAAGGCTCAAACAAAAAGCATGGTGCACGGCTTGGATTCAGGATTCATTGCAAGCAAAACCATGGCATTCTAAAAGGTTTTAAATGGCATGCGAAGCATTAAATGCAAGTGGGCTTTCAGCCACTTTGAAAGAAAGTTACAGACCTCGTGCATGTGTGCTTCGGTGCATGGGTTAACACATGGGCGTTCGTCGTATTGTTGGTAGATACTTATATTTATCATCTATAGATTTCGTGTTCGAGTCATAATTTGTAGATGACTCGATTAAATTCAGAATTTTTTTTGGAGTATCTGATCGAGATGGTGGGAGAGTACTTTACTCAGACATCTTGATGATGTCAGGCTGACGTACTCATCGAAATGGTGGGATGGCCCGCATCAAACATAGTCCGGTAAAAACGGGATCTGAAGAGGGTAGCTATAACCTGATTTATCCCTCTCTTTTTATTTCATAAAAAAAAAAAAAAAAAAAAAAGGCACATGGGAGTTTGGTGAATGCATGGAACGTTGGAGCATGGAAACATAGGCTAACAAGCAGACCGAGCACACAAAGAAGGCGCGGCTCACAGGAAAGCACCAGGCGTGGTCTACCAAGAAATTGTCGTGGCTCACTGAAGTTTTCATCCCGGCGTACCAAGGACCGCTCTGCCGCTCAGTCCATAACCTATTTCATGCGGTCCATGACACTTCTCGATAGTCCATTGCCATGGTATTATAGAGTGGAGAAGCCCTTTTGTGCACCATCACGTGGCTGGGAGTGCACCTCGAGCACGATCCGATATGGAAGCATTTTTGACACCATCTCACAGCCAAGACGACTCCGGTAGTGTTTTGATCCAATGGCCAGTAGCAATGCCCGAGGTATGATGCAGTGATCTTTGATGCATTTGATCTCCATCCCATGGCAGACAGGGTCTAAGCATTCAAAAATGAATGTGCAGGGGATCCGAGACTAGATTCAACCGAGATTTGAATCAATCTAATTATTTAACATTTTTTTAGTCCCGCATGTAAAGAATGTAAAAACCTTCTTCTTTCTCTTTTTTTTTTTTTTTTTTTTAAAAAAAAACTGCTATACTCCCTCTTGGAAATTATTTTTCACTTACTTCCATCCAAGAAGAGTGAGCTTAAAAAAAAAAAAGAGCCTCTACCAAGTTATAGGAATAATTTTATTTTCTATTCTAACTTTAAGTCCCGTCAATGATTCAGGAGTTAAGAATTTTTGTATCGACAATTTTTTTTTAGCAATACAATTAGTTTATTTTTTCTTGCAATTTAATTTCATTAAGCTTTTAATTTCGGTAATTAGGTTAGTTTAATTTCCTTGCTCTATATTTTATTCCTACAAATCTTTGAATTCTATAATTTAAATTTCAGTAAGTAACGTAATATTTATTTTATATTTTAAATTTGTTGGGATATCCTGGTTCAGCTACGAACCAGGCTCCGGTTCGACTTATCGAAGCCCCGATTTTCCGGACTAGGGACTTCGGACCAAGCGAAGGCCAACTGTAAGCAACTCAAGGCTTCGCACCGAACTACAACATCTGAAGGTCAGTCCTTCGGGTAGGACCTTCGGTCCCGACCGAAGTCTGAACTACTCATCGACTTCGAAGATACGAACTTCGGTCCCCGCAGTAGACATGATCTCCGGCCTCGAAAAAATATCAAGCCTTCGGCCCATGCAAGGGGAAACCCGAAGCTTGAACCACAATCTGTTTCAAAAAGAAAACCGTAACCAATGGTTACAATCGACACTCATCATGCCATGATCATGGCGCGCAATTCCTGCAGCCACGCCTCCGATCTGGCCGGAACCGCTCATTGACAACCCACGATCGCCAATAATGGGAGTGAATGGCTCCCCATGATCTCCGGGAAAAGAGCGGGCCACAGACCGGAGGCCATCTTTTAAATATGGGTAAGAAGGATCGCTCGAGAGGTACGCGTGAATAATCTCGCACATACACATTTTCAATCTCCAAGAACTCTTTTTCTCTTCCACTCTCGACATTTTTCCCATTCTGTGGCTGGAATCCGCCACTGACTTAGGCATCGGAGTGTCCTCCGCCGGAACAACTCCAGCAAGGGACCTGTTTTACAGATGAACCAGGGAGCGGTCCTGCGACGCAGTGGCTCCGATCGGCCGATCCAGGGACTCCACGCCAACAAAATTGATTTTCAAATCATATTTGGCTAAGCAATTCTCTAGGATTGGCAATGAAGATAGACCATGATTAAAAGCCTTTTTTTTTGAATTATTTTCATGTTTTTATTTTTTTAGAGTTCTTCTTTTTCAAACTTCTTGCGAAGATACTTGATGAATTATATTTGGATTTCGATTCTTCATAGTTAATACTTGATTCGGTATAAGAAAGGTAATAGATAGAAGACTCATAAGTCTTTTAAAATTATTTTCTTTTTTTTTTATAAAAAACTTTGATGAATTATTGTTGGATCAGAGTCCCTTCATAGTCCATACCAAATCAAGCAAATACATGAGAAGCAATTGAAAGGAAAATGCTCTAATTAAGATGAAGCAAATACTTAATGGTTCATAGTTGAGTTAAACATCTTCATGATTTATGCTTGTTCATGCTTTGTACCTTAATCAAGAGATATCATAAGAAAAATCATAAAAAAGCTCTCGAAGTCATTAGTCTAATAAATTCAAAGGCTCTAAATCTTTTAGATTATTTATCTCTACAATTAATTATTTTATTATCTTAGTAGTAAGTAAATAAACAACCTCTATTCCTCTTCGTTAAAGTTCATCAAAGCAAGAATTTGAACATGATTCAAATATCTATTTTTTCATAAAATCGACCATACTCACCGGAAGTGCTATCTTGTACCAAACACTTGCGGTATAATTTAAAACACATCAATATATATTTATACATGGGTTGAGCTGGGTTAGATTGGGTTGGGTCAGTTTGAATTGTTTTTTTAAATTAGTTTTTTGAAAACTCAAATCGAAGCCTAGCCGGATTTTTTTGATTCAAAACTTTTTTAAGTTGAAACTAAACCGAATTTAAAAAATATATAAATCGAACAAAAATACCAGTTCAGATTGGATTCGCGACTAGGCCACTTTTTTTTTATGACCCTTAATAATTTCAAGAAACTTTGGAAGACAAGGTCCCATGGAATAATAGCAAAGTATATGTTTATAATTTACGTGTCTACAGGAAAATGCATGCATGACTACAATGAAAGTCATGCAGTTTTTAAAAAAAATGAGCTCCGTTGCATTGTGCAACTGGCTGCAATCCATGGAAACAAAGGGGAGTTAAAAATAAAAATTTGGAAGGAGAGAGAAAGAAATACAATAGTCCTGCATTTTGTTTAGACTTGTGTACAAGGTCTCAGTTCAAGTTCCTCTAAGTAGCGGACTTTGAAAATTAGTAGACAAACAGTAGGAAAATATCATTCTTAACAAAGAATAATGCACATTACCAATTTTAAGCCATATAGAGTTATAGCAAGTGGCAATGCTAGAAAAGTGGAAACCATAACTTGCAATTCTCAGCAAAGCTAAATAAACATTGCCATGCTGACACCATACACTAAACTTAAAGACATTTCATAGTGTCTAGTTTTTCTTTTTCTTCCCATCCTTAGAAGAAATGGAGATCAAAATACAAGCAGAATCTGAAACAACAGACTACAGATCAAGCCAAGAACCAACCGATCACAACCAGTGTCCTATTTCACCAAAAAAAAAAAAGATGCCTGTGATGCCAAACTTGCAGTATAAAATATTTGCATGAATTGGGATCACCTTCTTCATTACTTGTTACACTGGGTGCATATTTGATTTGCAATCCTTGCTAAATGCTGGCACCATTTTTCCAATTAGCATGGTGATAGAAGATTTCTTCATTTTACCCTTCAATTTCAGTACAACTCTTGCATTTCTTTGAAGTGCATGTAAAAACCCTATCCTTCTGCTTCTCCCAACCAGGCAAGACCACCTTGTTATGCCAGGGTTCCCCTCTTCACTGATGGCCTTAACAGTTCAAACAAGCAAGGGGGAGGGGACTCACTCGAAGTAGCCGTTTGATCATTTTGAGAACAAAGTAAATATCTGAGAAGCAGTTGATGCCCTCAGAGAAGGCTTTTCTCCTTCATATTCTTAAGCACATCTGTTGACTTTTTTTTTAATAATCTCATCTCTCGAGCAATCTTTTCACAGCAACATTTAACACGAAGAGAAGCAAGGCAACTAGGTTTCTCCGCAAGAGCACGTTATCAGCGTTACCGAAGAATTTTTTTTTTTTTTTTTTTATTTTTTATTGTATAGACGGGGCGGTCATTTTTTACTGTCCAAAAGATCAAGAAAAGAAATTTTTTGAAGGATCTTCGAAATGCAGTCATCCTGGTGGTACCAGGATCAATCATCGGAGTACCGTGCAACAAAAAATATGATCCAATCAGCTATACAATTCGCCTTCCGGTAGATATATCCGGTCAGAATCGTCCTAAAAACATCTATCTAGCTTCAAATATTCGGGACACTTGAAAAAAACAATTCCTAGGTTAACACTGGAAGATGATGTATCTTGACCTGAAATAGCTTCATAGCTTCATCAATGTGCTGGTTATGCAAAGCCCCTGTGCAGCAAGCATACGATAAACTGCACGCAGAACCTTTCCAACTTTATATGCAACGATAAACTGCACGCAGAACCTTTCCAACTCTATACATTCCAGCTAATATGATGTTGTATGAAATGGTTATATGCTGCACTCTTTTGCATTAGAATCAGAGCCCCAACAATCCTCCCACTTTTGCAATGTGCTAGTATATCCATTGATCAATATAAATTAGACCTGATGATGAATCATAAGACTAACTTGTACGTCCGTGTTTTATGCTGGTTTCGATTCTTATTGAACCGAGTTGTTTTTGGTTCTGGATCCAAATCAATTTTGAGCATATGAAACATGTCCAAGAATAGTTATCAAAACTAGATCAAATATTGACCCAATCAAAGAGCCAACTAAGTCATCAAGTCATTGAAATTATGATCCTGATACAATAATACTATATAGTCACCAAACATTGGTCTCGACGAAATTCAGGAATCTAATTACACTAATATTATAATCCTACCTTGATTTCCGCGGTACAACAATTGGTGGCTCGACAAGTATATGCCTAGAAATCTGAACAAATTCGAGAGTGAGCTCTAAATAGTTGATGTTAATTTACCTCAGGACCTCATTAATTTTGAGCTGTTAGAGAAGGGTAAACAATGTACATGGTTCCTTTGAAGTTTAAGAGTAATATTTGGTGGATATCTTCGTGGAGGACTTACCGGAGCTACATCAGCGATGGGTGGGATGCTCATGAGGTGACCACAGCAGGCAAAGTAACCAGGAATAGGGATATGGTAATACCCAATTACTTTAGATCAAAGATGACCAAAATGTCCCACAAAGCCTCTAGCAATATGGGAAATGGAGTTCACAGCAAGCACCAAATTGAACAGTTCTATCCTTTGTTATTAATAGTTTTTAATTCTTTTCCTAGTCATCTGATTACTATAGTATCATTTAATTGCTATTTTTTTTTCGGTGGGAGCATTATTTTGTTCCTAATTCCCTTTTTCGTTTATTTTTTCAATCACGAAAAGGCATTGCTTTTCTAAAGAACTAACATTTTAATAATAACAAACATCTCGTAATTCTGGAATAATTCCACTCAAATCAGATCATTCCCGGATGCTGAACGTGTGACCATGCTGGCAGTCTGCTTCGTTCAAAGGGTTCGAGTAGTAATACCTGTGGAATATCCATCTGGGAACTGTGTGGCTTAGATCTGCTGCCCATCAACAATCAGCTAAAGATTTAAGATTTCATACTTAACATTGCATGTACACTAGCATGCCTAAATTTTCGATTTGCATAGCACTGCTTACATCATAATGATCAGGCCAACAGTAAAATCAGTCACCTTGTAATCTTATTAAACTTTCATGTCAGGAATATATAAAATAACCAGGTTAAGTGCAAATAATCTTCATTACCTTGATATACCGGTTGATGGCTGTTCATAGTTTTACCATCTAGAAGGATAATATGTAAGTTCAGTATCTCACCGATTGCAAATCAACTTGCGTCATTTGAATCAATATTGAAGAAAAAGTCAAACAAACTAATTTATAGCAATCAAAGCTTACATGAATACCAAAGACCTCATATCCTAAAAAAGCCTTTAAAGCAACTTGGAATTCCTATTGATTGGCTTTATCATGTATTTGATCCCATTCAATAAGCTGTCACATATAACAAAGACCAAACAAAATACATGCCATGTGGCAGAATGATTTGAGAATCATCTTCACTTCAAACACATCAGGCTATGCCAGATGACGCAGAAACTGTATCGGTTATTGTAATTTTTTCAACCAGGACTTAAAAATGAAGCAAACAGGATGCAGCTTGAGATCACAAAACTCACATCTCCACTGGTACAAACTATCTCCACAGCAAATGCTTCAATTCGGATGATTTCAAACATAAATTGAGGCAAGGATGTTGCTAACCATGCCCAGCTGCACCTGTACGTATTCTTAACAACTCAGTACGTTTACTTCTTTCCATAACCTCCACTAACCACTCAATAGCAAATTTAATCCCCATCCTGCAAACAAGAAAATATGGTGATTATGGGTCACCCAACAAGGTAATACAGAATGATTCAACATTCATAGAATACAAATCACTCTTTAGTGAGAGAAGATAGCTGATGTTCCATGGTGTAAGGATGCCCAAATATGATCTGCAATTGAATATCCCGTGGGGAGTTCCGCTTTGGAATGGTACGCTGAAAAGGGTAGCTGACGACCTGTAACCTAACTTGAAAATGGACTTCCTAAGCATATATATATACAAGATGCCACATACATCTGAATCGTGACTTGCAGCATCATAAAATCCATGACTTCTCAGTACTCATATACCTTTTCCTTGCTACACTAACTCTTGTTGAATTCAAGGCACAAAGTCATGCATTCCAACCATCCAAGGATACTGTTGAGATAGAATACGCATCCAAACCTATAATATTATCTACAAATTCTCTTTCAATTAATTTTCATAATTTACTTTCCCAGATAATATCAACCATTAGCCATTATTCAAGTAGTTTACAAGAAGAGGCATTTTAGTAGGGTTTTTTACCACTTCATCTATGCATAATACAAGTTTTCACAATGTGGATGTGCAAGGGAACTGGGATTGATCTACTCACCCGTCATATGCAGATACAGCTTCAAACATGTACAGCCTTTCATCCAACTCTTTGAGATCCAAATATCTAGCCAGTTCTTCAACAGACACAGCTCCAGGAAGATCCTGCCACAATTTATATTTAAAACAAGAAATCTGAAGCTTAATTCTGATTCTATAAATTAACTTTCTACTGATCCTTTCAGAAATTAAAGTTGCACAATATTTGAGCAAGAATTACCCCTGTACAAACTTTCGATTTTGAAATAAGTTGGTGCTCACAACTTGAGGGGAGGAATTCCATGAGTTCTTTGTTTTTCTACTTTCTCCAATAATTTAACAATTACTTCTGTTCGCAATCTTAATGCTACAAAAGCAAGACCTTCATCCTCTCATGAACATACATGTTGTATTCGCTCTTTACATTGGTTTCTTGACCCCCCAGTCAGCACAAAAACGTGAATGTCCGGATTGATAGATGTGCCACATCAGGAAAAGTTAAAACAGGAATTTTACCTTCATCATATCAAGTAATTATTCCCACATCTGAATATCAAACAATGTTTTTCTGAAATTGAAACTAGTTATGAATGATAGTCCCCTGTCAGCACAAGAATTTGATTGCCCCACAATGTGGACATCTGATAGATGTGCTGAATCTGGAAAAGTTTAAGCAAGAACTTTACGTTCATAATATCAAGTAATTATTCCCACATCTGAATATCAAATATTGCATTTCTTAACTTGAAACTAGTCACGAATATTAGCACTGCCAATGTAGATTTTTTTATTAGCTGTTTAATGTACTGCATCTTATCAAGTGAATTGCACAAGCCTTGTGAAATCTAAATTTTGACAACGCTACATGATATAAAGCTCAGGGGCTATTAGGTCCCCTGCAACTTAAGTTGCATTTTAGATAGAGTTGCACGGAGCTGGTACCACAACAATCAGAGTTGCATGTCACTGGAAGTATTTTATTTGGATAAATGCAGTTATGGTTGCCATGACTGAAGTTTTTTTTTTAGAAGCATACCAATTGGAATTGTCAGTTTGGATGGAATGCTATTTTTGATTTTTTATAATATTTTTTATGGTTTTTGTACCAAAAATGAAAGACATTCAATTAGACAACATTCCAAATAACAGCCACTATTTAATTGTTCAACCAGTTGGGGGCTAAACTGGGAAAAAAACAGTGACTAATATGATAGTCATTATTTTCCCTTAAATGGGAATCCATTAAAAATGAAAAAATATAATGGAGCTATTTGCTCACACTTTCACTGAATGGAATATATTTTCCAGCTGACATAAGAATTTCAATTTACAGTATTCAGGTAAATAGTGAATATTTCAAATAACAACTTTTATTTTCATTGAACAACAGGCCATTGTAATGTTGTAGCGGCCAAATATGGGTTGTCATTTAGTTCCTATTATCTAGATAACAAATGACCTTCAGATTGCTATGATGACCACTATAACATTGTAAATAGATTTTTAAAAAACCTAAAAAGAAATGATTTATCATCACATATTATCAAAGTACCACTCTTTAATTGGTCAGTTTCCAGAAGTGATATTCACTAATTCCATGTAAGCAAGAATCTTTCTAGATTGGCCTCACTTGGATGGCCATATTTTTTAATGCTTAAGTGTATAACCCACCAAAATGCTAATATCTGCAACTCTTCTAAGAAAACTCACCAAAGAAAAAAATATCTTTCAAATACCAACAGGCTGTCCTTCCAGAAGATTCTCTTTATGATTAGACCAATTGAAGCATCCCAAAACTGAGAGACCTGTTGAACCCTTGCACCATGCAATTCCTCTTGGACCCCTCTTATCCAGCATTGGGAAGGTCTCTCGACCATGGCAGTGAATCAACGGCATAGTCTCTTCAAGTCTATCATCACCTTCTTGACAACTATGATGCCCCCTCCCCCCACCCATTTTTGTCAGCTTCGTCTACTGACTCCTTCACGCAGCAATCATCATGACTTGTCCACCAACTATTGGCAGGACTCAGAGTGCAGGATGTCCACCATACAGATCAGTCTATAATCACTGATCTTGCCAGCAAGCGAATGGCTGATTTGTATAGTGCACTATGGATGGTGGTCAAAGTCATCAAGCAGGAGATAGCCAAGGGGATAAGGACTTGAAGAAGTTCATTGGACAATGAGGGTGATGGGTTAGAGGCATCCATGCTACAAAGCTACAAAGATGAGTGATCTGGAGAGGCCGAGGAGACGTAGCAAAGGTCACCACTGAGATCCCAGGTGGGGAACGGAGATCTCATTCAAAAAACCACTATAATCAAGTGGCAAGCCTGTATTTTGAGCTGTTGTAGCCTGACCGGCAATCATCTTGACTAAAATCGAGTTATTGCAATGTGGCCCTAAACATCATCTTGACTTGCTGCAGTTCACTGAGCTGCAGTAATGGAAATCTAAACCCAAGCCTTTGCAACTAAACCTGCTGGAAGGTCCATTAGAGAAAACAGAGTAACAGACCCTCAGGACAAACACAATTTGTTGCAATTGCTGATTCTTTTTCCCCATCTCTATCCTTCGGAGGGGGGGAGGGGTGAAAAGAAAGAACATAAAGCAAAGCAAAGGCTAGCCAGAAGGCAAAGATTTTGTTTACATTGTCATGGCATTATATTATCACTTGTTTAGCTCAAAAACTTATTTTTAAATTATATTTTGTTATAACGATTCCATAGGAGGAAACATGTAGAGCTACATAGTTTGAAATGTTTGCCTTTCAACAAAGTTTATTCCTGTTTGATCTGTAATATCTTCCTAACTTTTTTGGTGTACAAAATTTGCTAAGACAGCTTCTATGCATTTTCCAAAGGTAACATATTCACCAAACCAAAAGTTATAACTCTCAACAACATGATTACAGTTTAGATATTAATGTGATTTGGAAGCTCTTATCAGTTTCAGGGAATTTCTTTGGTAATTATGCATATAATAAAATTGTGTTGTCAAGAAAAAGATAACAGTTGGGCTGTAACCTAGTCATAATACATTGATCTATCAAAACAAGTTGACCAATCACTTCTACTAGCCTATGAATGCTGTTGGCTTAAGGTGATATTTGTACAATACATGAACATAAGCAATAGAAGCCAATTTATTAAAAACTCAACAAGAATAATACTGAATTATTTTGGACATCAATTAATTCACGTCCAAATCATGTAAATGGATAGACAATACCCAGGCCCAGAAGAATGAACTTTGCACAATAAAATGGACAGTTTTAGGAAATTTTAGAAGATAAGCGAACATAGAACATACAATTATGCATTTAAAATATTTTATGTTTATTTGAATGAAAGGGAACACTAAAATAGCACTTATGATGTTAGGCCGAACATAAAGCCACAGGTAAACTGGTCTACATTATTAAACATAATGAAGAGACAGCAGAATTGATCCAGGCCAATTAAAAGAAGTGTGGAAACACAAACCAAAAAACAATGATCTATAACATGTGTAGAGCTAGTTAACTAAACATCACTCAAACTAAACAAAAAAAATGAACAGGTAAAATAAAATCTAACCTGCTTGTTGGCTAGTATCAGAAGTGGTGCCCCTCGTAAATCCTCATGTCGAAGTACTTTTTCTGTTCGGCAGTTTCTAGATTTTATTATTCATAATATATATGTGACTATACAGAAAATAACACATACATTATTCAAGCTGAATGGCTGTAGTAGGCCAAAATCAATATCATACAAATTCTCCAAGAGATAATGCAGTAGCAGTGGCAGGTACTAACCTAAGGCAGACTTGGAATGTTCAAATGATGATGGACAAGCAGCATCAATAACATAGATTATAGCATGTGCCTCCTCATAATATTTTTCCCAGATTGTTCGCAGACCAATCTGCCAGTTTAAGTTAATGTGTCATAATTTTGAAGCTTGATAACCAAAAGCACTATATTAGCACTATATTATTTTCAGTCATGCATTTAAAGATGAAGTTTTTGCAAATTAAGCCCCTACCATTTCCCCTTGTGAAGCTTTTGTAGATTGAAGCAAATAGTCCCATGATAATATCTAGAATCTAATTTATGGGTTCCTTACATTGTTCGATCAATTGTAAACTCACTTTCAACTCCAAGGTTCAATTTCCCCATGCACTAAAGACAGGTAATTTGTGGATCTGGAGTTGAAAGGTAATGTTATTGACATATTAATATCAGTGATTAGGAAGGGAAATATTATAACTTCTGTGGGCACTAACATTCTATAAAATTAAAGAAGAGTACCAAGGCAGATCATGCCTATCACAGTATTCTTGTGTAACTTCTTTATATCTAGTGGTGCACAATTTCCCATGCAGATAATTTTTACTCAAACAATATGAAATCAAGTTACTCTTGAGTGAAGAGGTAAGTTTGCCAACTCAACAAGTAATACGAAGGGGTCATTCTAAAACCTAGGGAACTCAAATATCACATTAACTGCAATTTAGAAACGATGAAACTGCTTTAGAATACTTAAAGCGAGCAGCACATATTATTAAATTATTAAGGAAACTTTTCATAATGGAGAATTATAGGGGAAGAATCATTTGCATACAAAGAAGTCTGAATTGTCATTTAGTTTAAGCAGTATCATATTCCAGTTAGACAGTACAAAAAAATATTGTTTGGAGGAATTCTTCTTGTAGATCT
Source organism: Areca catechu (assembly GCA_021397845.1). Lineage (NCBI taxonomy): Eukaryota > Viridiplantae > Streptophyta > Magnoliopsida > Arecales > Arecaceae > Areca > Areca catechu. The sequence continues at coordinate 43,002,467 of CM038053.1, read as the reverse complement.
TTTCAAGATAATCATAAGATCAGTAAGGTGTCAGCATCCATGTTGTGATTAAAAAACTGAATGAATTTGAATTTCACATTCTAGTAAATATCGTTTCATATCAATGGTGTTATTTGTTTATTTAGGATATGAATGTGATTCGTAAAATAATATCTTTGGCATGGCTAAAGTTTCTGAAATAAGACTCCAATGAGCAATCATCTCAATAATACCAATGTGGACTAATTTTAACATGTTTCTTTTCATTATTGAGTCAGATAATTCTATTTCAAGTATGATCTTGTAACCAGTTTAAGGCCCAACCAATTCATCTCTTACAATTCACTTTGGGTCAGCCAACAATTCCCTCCACCTTTCGTCCTCCTGAATGGAATGTGCTCGACACTACAGAACCAGCCTTGGTACGATCAAAACCGATTGGGACAGGTCATTCTTATTCGCATGCTCTAAAAAATTAAAAATATATCATCCTGACTAGGGTGGGCTTTGTACTGGCTTTGGTACCAGTCAGAGATGGCATGTACATCCAGATTTTGCTTATTTCATGACCTAGAGCCATTTTTGTGTAGAAAAAGTAATGACACAGATGCCACCATCCAGTTTCGGCAGTATTAAATTCATGATGATACCATACTTTTGAAATATGATATTTTATCATGCTAACATTTTGTTGTTACAACATGTACCTTGCAATAACATATGCTGGGAAGGAATGTGCTAATTATAATTAATTAAGAGGGAGATCTGAGTTGGAGAATTGAAGAAAGAACTTACTGACTTAATCAATATAGGCTCCAAATAGAGTAATTTGAAATTTCAATCTTTATCAGTGACTGGCTACCTAATAATTCTTTCTACGAAGAGAGCACATAGAATAATATGTGCAAAGCATATGATGGATTGCTACTCTTATTTATATTAAAAAAAACCTTTTCCTTTCTCTATAGCCAAAACTGTTGCATCAAACTAGACCAAGTATAACTAACAGAACTGTTTACAAAGAATACATAACTAGTGGCATAAGCCTTGCAACTTCATGATAATTTCATAATTTTAAAGTTGGGCTTGAAAGCACATACCTGACCTCCTAAGTCCCAAAACACAAGTTTTGCATTTGAAGCTTCTATACGACCAATGTTCAATCCAACTGTTGGAACAATGCGGTCAGGTGGGAGCCCTTCCAAGTTTGAATACAATGACTTTAACTTCTCCAACAAAGTCTTCATTTTCAAAAAAATATTAAACATCAAGTTTAGCATACTGAATATATTTTTTTTTAAAAAAAATAAAATGAAAATAAGATGTAATATTTAGTGAAGAAATGGAAGCGAATCTCAATGTAGCAAGAAGTAACCAAAAAAAAAGAGTAAAAGTAATATCACCATTTTCATTAAATATATGGACAATTATATAAGTGCAAAATTTTGTTCAGTACTTGCATCAAAACAAGAAAAAAATTAACATAGAAAGATCAAATCGCAAACTACAACTCATATGTTTGATTATGAAGCTTATAGCAAATAAGGAGATCATATTGTCTTCTCTCTAAGGAGTAAAAAATAAGTGACTTACGTCTTTTTACATCACCAACATGATTCATTGTCATATTCAAATTATTAAAAAAAGGAGATACACAATTCCTATTTGCAGAATAAAAGTACCATGCATGCCTATATAATTACCCATTATTGTGGCCATATTAATTGCATACCTGATGTTCATCTGATCAAAATAGTATTTTCATTTCCAATTAGTATAAATAGTTAGAAGAATGTTATCTTATATGAATAATTATGTTCTCATATAATGCTGGCCAACCACTTGTGGATGGTAAGTACAGACTATAACTAGGAATTATTTGTCACCCAAAAAATAAGGCCAACAACCAAGAGTAAACATGAGATCTATAATAAGTAACTAAAGATGAGAAGCAGCATGTAGCAGTTCTGTCCTGGCTGACAAAAGAAAAATGACATGTAACAGAACTTGCTACGGAAAGACATAAAATTTCAAGTTTCCAAGTGCATAAAAATGTTCATTTTGTGTAGTTAGAAGGAAACTAATGCAAGTAGAGGAACAGAGCATGCAAAACATCAATGTACCATGCCTACAAGATACAAGCTTGGAGAGGGGTACATATGTGTGCAACACTCCATGCTGGTTCATGTTAGTGCTGGTCAAAGAGTGCCAAACCAGCAGAGATCAATATGGGCTAGCAAATTCCTAATTTGTTTGCCACAAGCATCCCATACCTTTGATTGCCCTTAGGTACCCGCATAAGACACATACATGGATATTGGTATAACACATGGTTAGCTGAACCGTGTCCCAAACCACCTGGTTCCAAGTGCCACGAAACGTACCAATAGCCAACTGGGACAGTTCCGGTGTTCAAAATAAAAAACCAGCAAGGAGGGAGAGAGGGAGAAGGAAAGAGAGGAAAAGAGAGTGAGAGATGGGGAGAGAGAAGGAAAGGGAGAGGGGGAGAGGACCTCCAAAGGCCACTAGAAGGCAGCCGAGCTCGATGGGCTATTGCCGAGCTTGGCGAAACCCAGAGGAAGGGGAAGGGAGGAAGAGGGAGAGGAGGCCTCCGGAGGACCAGCATGCCACCACATTTCTGCCATGCCGGTGAAGGCTGGAGAAGGGGCTCCACCCTCCTCCCAATCAAAATAGAGAGTTAAAAAAGGAAATCCAATTAGAGATAAGCTAACCATGAGCATCATAGATAAATCCAAAAAAAAACCGAAACAGGGACCGAAACCCTTGTTTCAGTCAGGAGGGCAAAACACCTCCTCTGACCTTCACCAGCACAATGGAAATACGGTGGCATCGCCGGCCCTCTGATGACCTCCTCTACCTCTCCCCTTCTCCAGGTTCCGCTGAGCTCAGCAGCAACATAACAAGCTTGGCTCCCCTTTGGCAGCCTCCAAAGACCCCCTCTCCCTCTCTCTTCCTCTCCCATTCTACCTTCACCTCTCTCAATGTTAGTTTAGGCCCGGTACAAAATAGCATGGATCTATACCAAATGGTACGACCAGCCGACTAGTCTGAACTCCAGTACTAACATAGCAAATCTTAGTATAACAATTACATATGGCACCACAAGAAGTTCCTCAATATTGAAAGGATCGATTGCCAGATTCATACCACACAATCAACACATAACTTAGCCCATGTAACATAGCAAGCACCAAGCATGTGGACTAGTGGTGGGCACATGACCAACATGGTACTGATCAAGATTTTAGATCCCATGGGACAGAAGTGTCCCGATATCTCTATGGAACATAGCGCCCCATTGTCCCATCCCATCCCAGCAACTATCCCAGTCATGCATCCTAATAGATATCCTTCATCTCTCTTCCCTTCTTCTTTCCTTTCTTTTTTTTTTCTTTTCTTATTTTCTTTCTTTTTCTTCTACCTTCCTTTTCTTATCCTTTCCTTTATTTTTTCCTTCTTTCCTTTCTTTCTTTCTCTTATCCCTTCCTTTCTTTCATTTTTCTTCTTCTCTCCTTGCACTTTTTTACCTTTCATCTTCCTTTCTTTCTTTCTTTCCTCTTTCTTCTTCTCTACCCATATGGATGGGTTTCAAAGTCTCAATCCCATTCCAATCCCATTTTCTCACAAGAACAGAATGGGATGGCTGAAATGCCTCCCATCTCACCAGGAAAATGAAACCTTGGTACATATCATGCTAGCCAATTACCAACATAGAAACATCATGTAGTATGTAATATCATCATTCAATTATGTTTGGATGTTATATAATTCAATAAGGTATGTCTTCCTACCAGCTAACCATCCCCGTATGTTTCATATAAGTCTTCATTGCCTAGTGTAGGCATGTAGCCTTCTCTAGGAGCCAAAACTAAATAAAGTAACATCATGCTCCAACTTCATTGAAAAAAATTTAACAAGTCTCAATGATTATGCCTATTCCATAAAGTTAACCCCATGTGAATAAGATAAAGCTTGTTAGATAAGGTTAAGACTTAAGAATATGTGCATTCATTGGAAAAGTAAAAAAGCAGGCACAAGAGCTCCTTGTTAGTGTGAACTAAATGGAAATAAAGGATTGAATTGACCGAAATTACAGTTGCAATGAAGACATTAATAACAAGATGGAAATAAGGAAACTAGATTGAAATAATTAAAAGGTTATAGCATGGCAACATTAAAATTCAAAAGAAAAACTAATAGACATTGGGTAATCGATGGGAAGAATCCATAGAAACTCGATAGAGAACAGGACTACTCTCAGAAGTGAGCACCAAGATGACAGAATAATAAAATGGGTTCAAACAAAATAAGGGGGAAATCCAACCAATTTGATTATTGAAAGCATGATCAGAATGTGTCATTAAAATTAACTTGCACAAAATGGGAAACAAACAGGTGGGGAAAAAAAGAATCTAACCAATTTTCTAATGAGTTGTCATGCTGACTTAGGATAGCACATTTCCGGCAAATGAATTAGTTGTAAGAGGATTCAAATTGGCAGCATTGTGAAGAAGGCTCAAGAAGGAAGAAGGAAAAATATCCCATGCATGGGTGATCTTCAATATGAACTTGTAATTTGGTAGAACAGAATCATGCCAGTATGCTTTATTGACAGGACTGCATTGAAGAATGTTGACACTACAACATTTTTCCCACGAATAAAAGATCCTCAATCTTGACCTATAATTATAATGGCAAGGTTGCAAACATGCAAATTCAACACCGTTGTTATTAAGCCACTATAATCATTCACTCTCCTTGTCATTAGTTACAAGTATAAAATCATCCCTTCAAAAAGGAAGAAAGGAGTAAAATGGCTCGCATAGTTGATTGGAGATGAGCAATAGGGAGATTTTTGCAGGAAATGTGGGAAACCAAAAATACATAACAAAGGTAAGAGAGGGACAAAGGAATTAGAAAGCTACTCAGCAAGGGTGAATATGAAGCATAAAGGGAATACAGTCAGGATTTCCAAATCAAATAAGTCCAATTTGGCATACTATACTATGATCATACTATAAAAAATAAATGTACGCCCATACTGCATGTAAAACAAAAGGAAATCGGAGCATGAACACAGAGCTTCTCAATATCTTACATAAAAGAGTATTGGACTTGTACATACACACAAAGCAACAAATATTCAGGAGAACACCACTTGTTTAACCACTAAAACTAAGTTGTATGTCAAAAACATATATCTAAAAAGAAGTATGTCGGTTAAAAAAAAACATAAGGACAAGAATTACAGTTTTTCCAGCTTTGTCGATTCCAAGAATAAGAACATGGAACTCTGTCTTGCTGAAGAGATATTTCCAGAGTCCATAGAACAATGAGAACATTTCTTTGTCGTCCTTGATGCCTTAAGATAGTTTGTACTTAGCAATAACTTTCAAAATCCAATAAGGATTTCCATAAAAATGATGTCAATATCGTCTTTATACACCACTGTATCCTGCACAGATAAACTTAAAACTCAACATCTACAACCAGAAAATAAGAGATGAAAAACTAGTAATAAGTAAGAAATCATTCTTGGCTATTTGCAAGCATAGTTGTTAAATTCCCTGACAACTCTAAGCAGCAGACCTAACTTATTGACCCTACAATCACAGAGGTGCCTGGGTAATTGCCTGAATACCAGACTCTATACAAATTAAATCATTCTGATTTAACTTCTTCATTAAATATATTATTTTTTTGCATTTTTCAATAGTTTAGTACTTGAGTATGTCTTAAGGGCTACATGGCTAAATAATTAGAAACATTTCAAAATTTATTGAAGTTTGATGCATATACCAAACTCCTAAAAAATTACAAAAGGAAAAAGATATGTTGCTGTTCTTTAAGCAAGAGTGTAAGAGATTGAAATGCTTCATCAATTGTCTATCTTCCTCAAGATCAGAGCTCATGTCTAGGTTTTGAATGAAACAAGGATCGAGATATCTCCTGCCAGCGCCATGATGGCTGGCACTTGCACAATACTTATCATACCATTCCCTGGCTGGTAAACACTGGCATAATGGCATACCAAGCATTAGAATGCAGCCGATATTGTGCCACTGCAGCATGCTGGTAACGCACAATCACAATATATAAAGTATCATATCAAAAAATGCTGACCATCATATTAATCCATGCAACGAAAGATCTTTCATGTTCAGCAGTTGAATTCAAGTCCTTTTTCTTTGCTATACAACTCGTTTTATTACTTGTTTGATATATTTTACTCCCTTATTATCATCCATGTATCATTCATAAAGAGAAATAATAAGCAAATATTTCCCATTTCATCAAGAAAAGAAAAAAGTTCAGAGAGTAGCATAATTAGAGATCAGAGAGCACAATTAATCCACGACATGCACGTACAGTTAAGCACAAAAAATTCAGAGCAGGTGAAGCAAAACATTAAAGTAATTAAGGGGGAAAAAACACAAATAGCACACAAATGTACGGAACATATACACAAAAAAAATAAAATAAAATCCCAAGTTAGAGGTGGGAGATCCACATCTACGGTTGAATCAAGGCAGAATATCTGCATCCAGGGTTACATGGAAGGGAATTTGATCCTCACCAAAATTCAATTTCGTCCGAAATCAAACGCCCAGAGGCCGAGATGGCCGTGTCGAGATGATGATAGCGAAGTTGCTGACCACCAGGTGAGAAGAGGAGAGAGAACGGAGAGGAGGGGATCGCCGTCCGGAGGGGAGAATGAGAAGAAGGGAACCGAGGGGGGGAGGAGGAGAGAATGATAAGATCGATGGAGGAGGGGGCGAGAAGAATCGGACTCGGGAATCGGGGGAAGTGGGTCTGGCCCGCAACAGCAAGATCCGTGGCCGACAGCGGCGCCGGTCGACCGGCTGCGGCTCAGGCCGTTTATAATGACCGAAGTCTGCCGCACTCAGAGAGCTTTAGGTAGAAAAAAAAAGCAAAACATGGTTCGGACTTGTACAACCGGACCGGCAAAAAGGGGAAATCCTTGTTTTATCAAAAAAAAAAAAAAAAGAGAAAAAAAAAAAAAGAAGAAGAAGGAGAAATCCTTGCCTACACTTTATGCACCATGTGGCAACGCAGCGAAAAAAAAAAAGTCGTTAAATTTCGCAAGTACCGTTCATCAATCATACATCTTGGTACTGACGGTACGTTATTGTAAGAACCAACAACTTTAATTTGAAACATGCAATGCCACACTGGTATGAAAAAAATTTCTCAAATGACAAAAATGGATGAGTGAAGTTTTGACCGTGGGAACGTCTTCTATTGAGGTGCTTCTTGGAGTTTCATGTTTTCGGTCTTTCTTGTGTGATCACCCGTGATTATCAAGTTACTGAGATTGTCATTGCTAGCTGGGATGGCGACCAACTTTGAGAACTCGAGGGGACCTCGGACCTTTGATACAACAGATTGGATGGGTTCTTGCTAGAAGAAGGGATTGAGCGACCGAGTGATATGAATTTCATCGGAGCTATCATTGGAAGAGATGACTGAACTGGCTCGATATTATCTGAAGATGGCAAAGCTTCAAAAGGACAAGATCAAGGGGGAAATGGAGGAATTGTTGGCCAAGGGATTGGTGGCAAGGAGTCTTGAATAGAGAGTCTTAGCAGACATGGCGATGCGCGAGTTCCGGCTACGTACTGGACTCAAGGGCGATGTTGCGGCTTACAACCTGGAACAGGAGTTCCTATTATTCCAATTTCAGGAGGCAGGGGAGCAAGATTCGTCCTGGACTGGCCATGGGTGATCACTAGTCAAGCACTAGCAGTGGAACTGTGGCGACTGAAATTCTACCCATCACCCACTTCGATCCGATCTGCCCTGGTTTGGGTAAGGCTGCCTCAGCTTCTAGTGGAGCTCTAGGGGTCGACTATGCTTCAGAGCATTGCCTGCCTGGTCGGAGAACTGGTGGCAGTGGATGAATGCACGACGAAGCGAAAGAGGGTCAGCTTTGCCTGCATCTACATTCGGATTGATCTCTCTTGACTGCTATGGCTCGAGGTGTTAATCGGCGATCCGGAGGGCAACCGCTGGCAAAGGTTCATCTACGAGAACCTCGGCGACGTGTGCTTCATGCGGCTTCTTCCATGGTTCGGGGGAGTCTTTTCCTGAAAGTGAGGATGGTGAATTGGCAAGGCTCCAATCATCTAATATGCTTGGAGCTAAAGAGGGGGTGGTGGTGGATGGCTCGAATGGGCAATGTTTAGAGCCCTGGCTTGTGGCAGTCCGGCAATGGCTGCCACAATAGGAGAAGATGGAGATGCTGGTTTGGGCTCAAGGTGACCAGGGAAGGAAACGGCACATTCGGGCGGCGAGTGGACTGACAACTTACCGGAGGCCGACAAGTGGTCCAAGCCAGCAAAGATTGCTTAGCGGCAATCTCCCCTCTGACTGTCGGTTGCTTTTACTGAGGGTGGCTCTAGTGCTGGACCAGGGATAGTGGGCCATTTTGGGCCATTGGAGTTAAGGTCGGCCTAGGCGAGGAGAAGACAAGCCCAAAAGGGAGGGGGCCATGGGCTTGGGCCAATCCAAGCATGCCATGTCTCCTAATCCTTTATTGGGCTGAGCGGAAATTAAGCCTGGTTCAAGTAGATCCGAGACTATTAGGCCCAGTAAGAGGACGAGGAGGAAAAATAAAGCCTTGGCCAAGGAGTCGAGCCCTCCTACGACCAAGGACCTGACATCGGTTAGTAAAGGCTATCAAGAGACATTTGTCTTCATAGCGGGTGGCTCGGGAGAGGAGGTTATTGCACCACTTTAGGAGGCATCACGGGACATCGATGTCCAGGAAGAGGTGGGACTGCCTACACAAGAGCCAGAGATGATGGTGGAGCCTCAGGATTTGAGTCACGAGGATGTTGTTGGGTGGCTTAGACAGGCTATCCAAGGGGCAAGGGATGGGCCTCCAATGATGGTCGCACCATCGGAAGGAATTGTTGTGGATTAGGCTAAGGGGAGTACAAGAGTGGACCCCCTCCATTCCGGGTGTTATCATGAGGATTTTGATTTGGAATTCCCGGGGGATAGGAAAACCTGCGTTCTATACTTCTTTTGGTAGATTGATCCAACAATACTATCCTAACATTTGCGTGCTACTTAAGACTCGACTTTCTAGGAGGAGCCTGGACCGAGTTAGGAGGCGGCTACAGTTGATGTGGAGCACTTATGCTATCAAGTCCAAAGACTTGTCAGGAGGGATCTTGATGATGTGGAGGCGTGGTTCTGTGAAGATGGATGATTTTTACAAGTATGAGCAGCAAGTTGCCATGGCCATCTCTGAGCAAACCGGTGGCCCCTAGCTCCTATTTGGTGTGTATGCAAGCACCAAGTATAAGGAGCGGAGAAGGCTTTGATATAAGATCTCCAGGCTGCTATCCCAGGTCATCCCTTCCTTTGTTACTAGCAACTTTGTTGCCCAGAGATGGAGCCCAAGAGGGGGGGTGAATTGGGTCTTTTAGAAAATTTAAAACAATAATGAGAGGGACTAGTGGTGCTAGTGAAAAATGATGAATTCAATGCAAGATATTTAAAGCAGTAGCAATAATCAAAGAGCAAGAGAGGAAGAGAGCAATCACACACAAACACAAGATTTATAGTGGTTCGGTGCAAACCTATCACCTACATCCATTCCCCAAGCCACCCTTGGGAATTTCACTATAATCCAAACAAGATTATAGTTGACTTGTTTTTCACAAGGCTCACAAGTCAAAACCTAAGTTGGTTTTATCACTTAGGCTTACCAACAAACCTTAACACTTATTTTTTCTTCGGGCTCACAAGTTAACCCTAGTTGGTTTTATCTCTTTGGATCACCAACAAACCACAATAACCTTCTTTCAAGACACCCTTGAAAGCAAGGTCAAATCACAATGTAAAAACAGATATACAATTTTAAAACTAAAACAAACTCTCTTCAAGAGTAGAATGGAATCTTTAAAGCTCAAGTTGATGCTTTGTCTTGACTCTTCCTTGGAATCTCTTTCAAAGTGCCTCTTTTGGAATGAAGTAAGGATGAGCTTGTAGGCTTTCAAGGAATCAAACTATAAGAGGCTTTTGATGTGAAGTATTTGAGAGAATATAGGCTTTTTGGCTTTTGAGTAGACTTGAATACACTTGAATACACTTTCTTCTCTTTAAAATGAGGTTGGTGGAGGTTAAATATATCAAGAACCTTCCAAAAAATGGTTTGTGACCGTTGGAACCTCAGAAATAATCGTTTGGAGCTTGAAAAGCAAGTTCTACAAGCCAAAAAAATAGATCCGTTAGAGCTGTCAGGTTGCAAGTATCGACACTTGGCTGTCAAGTATCGACACTTGGCTGTCAAGTGTCGACACTTGATCTCTAGGTGTCGACACTTGAACTTTCAAGTGTCGACACTTGATGCACAGGTGTCGACACTTGACACAAAAATTCTCAAATGACAAAGTTCTGTATTTTCAAAATTCTCAGGCCTTGAGTCGACACTTGAAAACCGAAGTGTCGACACTTGGTGTCGACACTTGGTTCTGGGTGTCGACACTTGGCGTGCCAAGGATTTTTGTCCGTGCCAAATGCTGAAGTGTCGACACTTGACTTTCCAAGTGTCGACACTTGAGACTGAAAAGCTCAGATTCAAGTGTAAATAACCTCAAAAACATAAATATAGACTTTGAAACTTAAATGAATCATAAACACATAATATTTAATCATTTAGATGCCCTTTTTCAATGAAGAGGATGTCCGGATTCGTGAGAAATGCTCCGTGCCATTACATGCCATGAACCATAAGTTTTTTAGATTTTGAGATACTTTCTTCCTGAAAACTCATAACTTTAAATCCACATTAGTATACAATATGCACTCAATATTTTATTATTCATCAAAATCATTGGATGGAGCCAACAAACTTCAATTGGATTGCGGGGTCCCATGAGAAGATGGAAGGAAGGTAATTTGTGGACAGCATTAACTCCAGGAAGTTTAGGAAGTTTATGGGCGATATTGGTCTGATTGACCTTGGTTACTCTAGTTCTTGCTTTACCTGGTATAACAACCAGTCCGAAATCACCAAAGTTTGGAAGAGGATTGATCAGGCACTTGGTATTACTAGCTAGATGCAGTAGTTTCCTGGGCACCATATTCAGCACTTCCCAAGGATTATATTGGATCACTGACACTCCTAATTACTATTGACGGTACGAGCCTGCCCAAACCACCATTTTACTTTGAAAAATTCTAGACCTTCTAGTCAAGGTCTTGGGATATGATTAGAGAAGTTTAAAGGATGCCGATTTGTGGGGATGTGAGGTATTAGATGACCCGGAGATTTGTGGGGATGTGAGGTATTGTCGGCCAACCATATCAGGTAGCTGAGAGAGGATGATGGTACATTAGTGATTGATAGTAATCAGATCGGGAGGCAAGTTCTTTAGTATTTTAGGTGGAGGTGGACCCTTCCCTTGGGGGAGGATATTCCTCTTCAGGGATCCCATCCAGTGGACCGTATCGCTGACCAAAAAACTCGGACCTGACTCACCCTGTGTCTTCCATGAAGATGCAGGAGGCCCTTTGGTCCCTTGAGGAAGACAGAGCCCCAGGCTCGGATGGGTTTCCGCTCCTATTCTTCCATCGGTACTGATCCATTATTGAGGGTGAGGTGATTGAGGCGGTGCAGGTGACTTTCTTTGTGGCATCCCTGCTGAGTGGAAGAAAACTTTAATCACTCTTATTCCAAAGGGACTTGATACTTCTTTGCCCAACCACTTCAGACCGATTAGTCTTTGTACCACCCTCTACAAGATCTATGTGAGGGTTTTAGTTAGGCAGTTGCAGCTGATTGTGCCTTGTCTTATCTATCCTAAGCAAGGTGCCTTTGCTAGTAGTCATTGCATCACTGATAATATTCTGCTTGCTCAGAAGTTCATGCATGATCTTAGACGTGCCCTCTCGCAGTGGGGTCTCATAGCGATCAAGCTAGATATGGAGTATGCTTATGATCGAATGAGTTTGCACTTCCTTTGGAGGACTCTTCATGATTTTGGGTTCCAGCATATGTGGATCAATTGAATCATGGACTGTGTGGAAGCCCCTAACTTCACCATCCTGGTTAATGGTGCACCGATTGAGTACTTTCGCTCGATGGGCAGTCTTCGCTAAGGTTGCCCTCTATCTCCTTACCTATTTATTTTATGTGCTGATGCTCTCTCCCATGCTATGAAGGATGAGGTCCAAGAATCATTACTAGAGCCCTACTGACCGGCCCCTGGAGCCCAACCTCTCTCTCATCTTTTCTTTGCAGATGATTGCCTTCTCATCGGATGGGCTTTACTCTAAAATGCGAGATGCTTTGTCACCATCATTGAGTCCTATTATCATGGGTTTGGCCAGTTAGTAAATTTGTAGAAGACCCCTATTATTTTCAGCCCCAAAATGAAGGCCCAGACGAAGCAGGCAATTCTTTCCAAATTGGAGATTTCTAAGTAAACCAAGACTTTTACCTACCTTGGTATTCCTATGACTGGTGGGAGGCTCTGAAGGATGGATTGCAGGCCCATGGTACAGTGGATCTGTGATCATCTCGAGGCTTGGCAGGCCTCTACTCTCTCCATGATGGGGAGGCTCACTCTTATTAGATCTATCTTGAGTTCCATCCCTTTTTACCTCCTAGCGAACACTATGCTTCCTAGTCTTACCTTAGAAAGATATGGTAGCTCTTCCAAAACTTTTTATGGAGTTCTACACATGATAATCATGGACTCCACCTAGTATCCTAGGACACTGTCTGCCAGCCAGTTAGAGATGGAGGTCTTGGGATCCATTCACTTCTAGTTGGAGGGAGGTGTTGATTGTCAGGCATGCAGTGAGATATCTTCTTCAGCCTGACTATTTGTGGAGCAAGGTGATGAGAGCCTGTTATAGTGCTTAAAGTCAGGGATCCCAAATTCTGACCATGCATGGTTGCTCTTTTATTTGGAGGGAGATTTGTGCCCGTGGCCCTGCTGTGCTGGCCCAGGTCAGATGTTTGATTGAGGATGGGTCCACGGTTGATGTGAGTTAGGATGTGTGGATCTCCAGCATACCCTTATCTAGGTAGCCGATCTTTCTTAGCATGGAGGTGGTTGATAACCTTCGGGTTTCTGACTTGCTGGCGAACAATGGTAGGACTTGGAGAGCTCAAGAGGTCACCAGACTTTTCGAGAGCTGCTGGCTAATCAAATTCTTGCCATCCCAATTTCAACCCACTACTGCTAGGATCTAAGGGTGTGGGGCCACTCTTGTTGCCCAAGGTTCCTTCTAGCATCTTATTTGATATGTATAGGACACCTTCTGATATGAGGATTGCGGCTACCTAGATCTGGAGACTGCCTATTCATCTAAGAGTGCACCTTTTTTTTTGAAAGGTCGCTTGGGGTCGCCTCTCCACGAGAATGTTGCTTAGGCATAGAGGTATGGATCTACTAATAATTTGCCTAGTTTGTGGTTTAGAGGATGAGTCCACTGAGCATGCCATCTTGTGTTGTCCTAGGACGAAGTTGATTTAGAGGTTGGCTAGGAGATGGCCTTGGAAAGAGGACGATGGGTCCTGGTTGTGTTCTTTTCTTGACATGTTCCAACAGTATTCAGCCAAGGTTGCTCACCAATCTACCTACATCACTTATCAGATTGGGCTGTCCAGGAACAGCTTAGTCTTTGAGGCAGTGCTCACTCTAGTACACCAGGTATTTCAGAGAGCTATGTCCATGGCTATGAAGTATCACCACTTTGACACTGCTACCTCCCTTGCGACCTCGGATTCCTAGGACTCCCATGCTATGTCGGTAGCAGTCCGGAGGGCTATCTACATTTCCTAGGAGCACCCTCCTCTGGGCTTTATCAAGGTAAACTTTGAAGGAAACATTCATGGTGCTTTCAACGGTGCTAGGTCTGTTATCCGGGATGCTAAGGGCAGGCTGCTAGCAGCGGGGGACTTTTTTTCTCCATGAGCTAAGCTTAGAGCTGCATGGATGGGCATCACCTAGGCTAAGCAGGGTTGCATGCCGAGAGGATTCTCATTGAGAGAGATTCTACCATTATCATTGGATGGATTAGGACAGGTCGGAGCAATGTGAGGTCCTCCCTCTCCTTCATGATATTTGGCGATCTCTTTGGTCACAGATGATGATGTCAGTTCACCATGTCTACATGGAGACGAACAGTGCGGTTGACTGGGTTGCCTCCTTTGTTGCTGAGCATTCTGGAGATTGGTTCTAGTACCAGGATGATTATATTCCTCAGCCTCTTCAAGGCTTACTTTCTCTTGACTTTCTGGGCTGCTCTTATACTAGAGTTGTGTGACTACCCATTTGTATCAAAAAAAATTGCTGCACCATTTTATTGCCATCAAACTCACTCATGGATTAGATTGGAAACAAGCCATGTTGAGCTAGGCCACTCCTCAATCCATGCTCGATCTAAGATTTTTTTGAGCTTCAGGACTTGAGCTAAATTTTTTTTGAAAAATTCTATCCTAAGCCCAACCCATGCCTAGCCCTAAGCCCAATCCAAACCCGATTAGGCTAGTTTGAATTATACATTTGGGATAAAAATTAGGATGACTCGAATTTGGTTGAAGTTTAACCTTTCATACCACAAGCAACCATATAATGATCAGAAATATGTTTACTTGAAAACTAAATTGATAGTTTAATTTGAAATAGCATTCCTATTTTCTAAGTAGTTCATAATGCGTGCCTAAGTTCAAGCTCTTTTTCAAGCCTAAATACGAGCTCCATTTTAAGTTTCCTTCAAACTCAGGCTTGAGCTCAAGCCAAGCTCAAACTGAGTGAATGATATACTCAAGCCTAACCTGAAAAATATATGGACTTTATATTTAAACCTAAACCTTCTCTAAAATCTTTGGGGCCTGGTCCATAGCCCAATCCAAAGTTGGTATAGCCTGACATAATTCCAGCTATATTTCTATACATTTCAAGAGTTTCTATATGTATGTTCAGAATATTTTTTTCAAGATCAGCTTAGGGATATTGTCCTTTCGGACTTTTTGGATTATATTCATTCTCGTTCTTCTTAATGAATACACAGCTTTACCAAAAAAAAAAGATTAGATTGTGCTTTTTGAGATATTTTTTAGGTAATACCATTACACAAATGACCATTAATAGATTGGAAGATGCCGACTCATGGCTTTGGATCAAGAACTGAGTTCAAAAATTGTCTCTACCCAAGTTTGTTATCAATCTCTATACTTGTTAAATGGATAAGAGAGATACAACTCAACCTCTCTTTGAAATTCATTTTTTTTAAAAAAAAATCATAGAAAAATTGCATATCGCATGGGTATCATTCTTATTTTCTATTAATCTCCTTCTTTCTAAGCAAATTTGTGAGAGATATTACCTCTTGCTTAATTAGAAATGAAATGAGATGGCAAGTAAAGCAAAAAAGAGAAAAAAAGAGGCACAACTAACAACAACAACATTCAAGACAAATTAGTTTGACTAACAAGAAATATAGCCAACAATAATGCAAAAAATATCAGCCCAAACCACCTATTGACTCAAGAATTGATTTTGATAATGTAAAAATACTTAGATAATTTATTACTAATAAGCGATTGAGAATATGTTTATAGAAGAAGATTCTTTATGCTCACAAGTTGCACATATCAGCAAGCAAAGTCTCTCAAATCTATCTAAAAAATATTGCTCATCAAGTAAAATTATCTTAGAGCTAACTTTGATATGTAAAGAACCAGCTCCAGCATAAATTAATTTTTAGGTTCTACAGTTCACTAGCCTACTCCAACATTTTATGAGTTGACTACTCTACAAGAGTCGACCCTAATATTTCAAGGGCCAAATCCATAAATATCTCAGGGTGCCAAATAGAGAGCCATATAAAAAAACATTGTAAACTCTAGCTAAATCCATATAATCAAGAGCTGACTCCTAAAAAAGAGTATACCCATTCAAGAGCCAACTCTAATGGTGTCTTAGAACAAAAAATAGAAAGTAGCTGAAAGTAATACTTTTACATTGAGCTGAATTCAGTATTTCATGAGTTAACTCCTCTACACAAGCCAACCCTACTATTTCATTAGCCAACTTCAATGTTGCCTCAGAATTGAAGATAGAGAATAGTAGAAAATGATTCATCAACTCAAGCTAACTCCAGAGTTTCAAGAGCCAATTTCTAAAAAGAGTCAACCCCAGTATTAGCTGAGCCAACTCCCATGTGTCCACAGTCTTAAAATAGAGAGTTGAGTTTTGAATCTATGGATAATAAACAACTCTTGAAAAGTTGAGTCAACTCCAAAAGGACTCAAGTCAACCCCTGAAGTTTGTGAACCAACCCCACTATCTCCCAATAGCATAACAACTAGTTTTTCAAACTTATTTCTAGTAGCTATAAACGGCTAGTCTAAGCTATCAAGCAATCTTTTTATGATCTTAAACCATCCCTAGATGTATTTAAGTAAGAAAACTAATTTAAAAATTAATCTTTTGGAATCTTAAAATTCTTGAAAAGAAAAGGAGATGAAAACAAGAAAAGAAGGAAGAATATTTAAGAGAGCATTCAAAGCCTTCTTAATTAAATTGTTCAAAGCTTGACTGCATTGATTGAGCAAATCTACTGCTAGAGAATCTTTATCAAGTTATTTTTCAAGCATTAAAGGAAGAAGTCATCATATACAAGCATCCACTTCAAAAACTTCCTAGAGCTTCAAGAGTTTAACGTTTATTGAGCTTTAAATTCTAATCTCTTGTACTACATTGGTTGTAACAAGTTTCTTGGATAAAAAAACTTGGGTTAATAAGTTTGTCCAAGCTTGAAACTGGATGTTTGTATTGGACTAGGTCAAAAGGACTTAGTTGGAAAAATATTTGGTTGGTGGACCTATGAAAATCTTGCTATAATCTAGTGAACATTATAGTAAATTTTCAAGTAGGTAAACTTGGAAAGTGAATGTAGATAAGAGGATTGACACTGAACCACTATAAGTTTTTGTATTTGAACTTGTGCATTGATGGCCTCCTTTTTTTCTTTTATTTCTATGGATTATATCTTGTAGCCACAACTAGTTTTTACCTCTCTTGGATATCATTTTTATATTTACTACACACACACTTAGCAAAATTTTAAATTTGGTAAAAGTTTTTTTAAAAATTCAATTCAACCCCATCTCTTGGGTTGCTATTTATGGGTAACACTATCTTGTTAATCAACCAGCTGCTTACCACTTATCTAGATTCAAGTTAACTCCAGCAATCAATGCATAAAGCATAAATTATAACCCAGGCCTGAGACACTACCTCCTTTGCCTTTGGTGCCACTAGCATCATGAACTTTACCAAAGTACATCAAAGTCTCTCCTAGCCATAGGTCTCTCAAACATAACCATTCCCATATCATTTTTTTGATTAGATGACTTTATGGTTAATAACCACACATGCTCCAATTGATTGATCTATTTTCTTTTTTAAACACAACACCAAAAATTTTGGACACGTGTGCAAAATATAAAAATGCACAATCAATTCTCCTTAATATTAAAGAAATAATGAATAACAAAATAGAGTCAACTTATAAAGTTTGAATTATAATCTATCTAATATATTAAATAAGAATTTGGAGCTCTTCCAAAATGACACTTGAAGATAGAAGCTTCATCAAGATATTTGGCAAGTTGGTGCCTCATGTGTCAATAGATTACATGTTTTTCAAGGGTGCTTACTATTGCATGTGGCCTGGACATTTTCTTGTTAAACATATAGTGGGACACATGTTCGCTATTGGATATAGGGAGAAAAATGATTAAAAAATTGGAAAGACATGACTTCCCTAATATTGAATGCATTGTATGAGTTATTATTGCTACCGAATAGATGAAAACACTATCAATTATGAAGGGTTTGGAACAAAGAAAAAAAGATAGAAAAAAGAAAAAAATTCAAGAAAAGGGTGTGTCAATTCCATAAGTACATGGACTAGAAGAGAGAAAATGTAATAGAGAGAAATTTTCAAAGTGCATGGCCATGTGGAGCAAGAATGGGGAGGCAACATGGCACGTGGCTGTGCCAAGCTAGCTATAGCGATCACCTTGTAGCAAAAGAATAGGGAGGTGGCAGTATATGCAGTTGTGCTCCATTATATCTTCATGCTCAGATACTATTGGTCATCGAGATTTTGCTAAAAATATCCAGTAAATACAGTCATACTTGGTCATCCATTTTTTTTCTTGTTTTCCTTTCTCATTAGGTTTTTTGGGTGTTGCTGTAAATGCACCGCAACCATCCTCTTCTAGTATTACATCATCTAAGAATGAGAGAGCACCACTATCCAAAAATATAGGTTTGTTCCCTTTACTTCTCTCTTTTTTCTTTTTTCCTGTTACAACATGGGCAGGTTACCGAGAAAAATTATAGCCATTTATGCTGCTATTGTACTGTGTGAGGAAGGTAGGGTTGACATAGGGGAGAGAGAGAGAAGGGCAGAACTAAGGAAGGAAGTATTTGAATATGAGCTAGGTATAACTGAGCATGGATTGAATCTGTTTGAGCATAAGCCATGCCTTGACCCTAAAGACCCTCCTTGTTTGTAATCAAATTTTGGGTCAGGCTAGTTGGCCTCATATGGAAAGGAAGCTCTTTCTTTTCCTTTTTTTTTAAAAAAAAATGCATAGACGGTCAATTGTGTGGTTGTGCACATGATGGAGGAAATTAGGGAGGGGCGGTGTTTGAAAAAAAATGTGTGCATGAGCCAGGCCTCGTTGAGCAAGGACTAAGGCTATGTAAGCATGGGCCTAACTTTGACCCAGGACATGGTCCTGAACTTGGACCTCAGCCCTAAGCTTTATTTGTTTCTAATTGGGCTTCAAGCCAAGCTAGTGGATCTCACATGGAAAGGAGGTTCTCTCCTTCCTTTTTTATAAAAAAAGGATTTAACTATTTGCTTTGGATTAGTGGGTTAGGTTAGCGGGTTAACCCACTAAGTTATAGAATAATGGGTTAGTGGACTGATGGGTTGAGTTATTGGGTTTTGGGCTAGCAAATTGATGGGTCAACCCATTGGATTACCGGTTATAGCTATGGGGTAAGCTTAGGATTAGCATTAGGCTTAGGATTAGAGTTTGGGTCAATCCATTGGATTACTGGTTGTAGCTAGGGTGTAAGCTTAGGATTAGCATTAGGCTTAGGATTAGAGTTATGTTTATAATTAAGGTTAGGGTTAGGGCTAGGGTTAGGGTTAGCACTAGGGTTAGGGTTAGGGTTAGGGTTAGGGTTGGGGTTTATGTTAGAGTTAGGGTTAGAGTTAGAGCTGGAATTAAGGGTAGGAGTAAGCATGTGGAGATTGCTATAGAGGTAGGAGAGAAGAAGAAGTGGGTGAAAGAAAAAAAATAGAAAAATGAGAAAGCAAAGGTAAAAAACTTGTGTATAGGTTGCCAAGAAATGAGATCCTTCACCAATACCTTTCTCCGGCTAAAGATGGAGAGAATAGGACCAAAGGCATCCTTGATCTATCTTCCTGAGATGGGTGGATTCCAATCCGCTGCCATCGTGAGTGGAGCATGGAAGGTGATAAAGACAAGGATCGGTTAATGAGAAAGAGGTAAGGAAGGATTGGAGAATCAGGTAGTGGAGAGAAGAGATAAGGATCAGGATGAAAGGATGCTAGCATCATGGAGGAATGAGATTGGGGTGCATCTTATCAAATCCATATAAGGGAGAGTGAGATTGGGGTGGATACCATCAAATCCATGGGGTGGAAGACAATAAAGGAAGGAGAGGAATGGAGAGGACTGAGGTTTGAAGGAGGAAGGCAATGAAAGTAAGTGGATATCCTTAGATCCATGGAGGATAGCAAGATTGGGGTCATTCTCTTTAGATTCATAGAGGGGGAGAGTGAGATTGGGATGGATATTGTTGGATCTATAGAGTAGAAGATGATGGAGCAAAGAAAAGAAAGGAGAGAGGTGGGGTTCAGAGGAGAAAAATAATGGAAGAGGCTGGAGTTCTTAGAATGTTTCAGAGAAGGATGGGTTTTGTGGTTTGGTTTTTAGGTATTTGAAGTGAGTGATTTCGTTTAGATTTAGGTGCCTATCATGGATGATGCCCTAAAAAACCATTAGTAGAAGCCCATTAAATTATAATAGAAAAACATTTCCTTAATTACTAATGATTATAATTAGCCTACTTGGCATAATTTATTATGAAAATTGAAAAATTAAAAATATATCAACAAAAATATTGAGATTACTTTATCTATCATCATATGTAAATATTTTTTATTAAAGATAGGAATTTATGTAATTAGCTTGGTTTAGTCTAGATTTTCATTTATATGCATTTCATGTATTGTATTTTTTAATGATTTTTCATATTTTTAAAAGATTTTTAAGATTTTTTAATACTCTTTTAGATTTTTCATATTTTTAGATGTTTGGGTGTATATGCATTGGACTATTTTAAATAATTATGATTAGGATTTAATAATTAATGATTTGTTTATGTGTTTGGTTTGATTGGAGATGTGTTGAGTTGGACCAATTTTGGGGCCAACTTTTGGATCAAGCCTGAAAGATAGTAGGATAAATTTGGATGATTTTATAAGATTTAACTATTTTTCTATTTGCATGTGGGCATATTGCTGATCCGACTTAGGGTGGGTTCGGGCTAAAGTTTGAAGAAAGTCTAGAAATGGACATTCTTTATTAAGCTACAATTTACTTTGCAAATTTGATTTGATCCAATTCATTCATGATGAGAACAACTTTCAGTACGGATTGTATTTTGCATTGAGTTTTACCAAAATCCAGTTCTAAACTCAAATAAAAAAAAAGATGTGGATATAGTTTGATTAGGTTTGGTCTATATTCAAGTATGGTTACAATCTATTGTAATAATGAACATCGTATTATTTTACATATCATGTGTGTATGAAAAACATTATCAAAATTGCTCATGTTTTTTGATCCATGTTGGATATATGTAATATCATATATAAATTTAGATTATTTGGATATTTGATTTTGTATGTACTGTATTATTGTATTGGAGATTTTTGGTTTCTTCTAATTTCAAAATAATGTTATTGGGCTTGAAGAGCAGGCTCCAGAATTATAAATTCTTCTTCTTGATAGAGAAGAGATTATTATAAGATTTGATAGAGATATTAGCTCAGGCAAAAAAGTATACCAATACCGAGGAGGCCTACAAGCTACATGGAACCTCGATTAAAATAGGCACCATGAAGAAGAAGGAAGAAAACAAAAGGGTTTAACCAAGGAGAGAGGATCACTAGAAGGGTCAATAATGATCCAAAACTCCACCTTGGCATTGCTAATCCCAAACTCTACCTCAGAGTCATCAACCTAGAAGCCCTCCAAGGGATAGGTGGAATGCATCACCACCAACGAGATTCACTAACTACACTCCATTAAATACCTAGGATAAGGAGGATGTGGATCAAATCGGGCCAACGTGATCCGAACAAGTGCTGTCTATGTCATCGTGACCACGACCACGATATTAAGGAGTGCATCCAACTCCAAGATGAGGTTGAAAAGTTTATCCAGTGTGACAATTGGATAAATTTCTTAGGCACACTAGAGAACAATATGAAGATTTGTCCGGTCCACTCCATTTACTTGAACCATCTTGGTGAGGAGAAGCCATGGAGAACGACCTACAAACAAGATGATAAACATGATTACTAAAAGTAGCCTAGTGATAGGTTCGGAGGCCCGTCTGAGCTAACTAAAAGATAGAGAACTGAAGAAGCTATCACCTTCTTTGAGAAAGATGCATAAAGAATATAGTCCCTATATAATAATAGGGTAGTTGTAACTCTTAATATTGCAAACTATGATGTGTGTCATATTTTAGTAGATAATGAAAACTCACCCGATATGTTATTTTAGGATGCCTTTTGTAAAATGAAATTTACTTTGGATTGGTTGGGAAAACTCGTATCTACACTCATCTGTTCTTCGAGTTCCAATATATATCGAGAGGATTATCACCCTACCAGTTATAGCTGGTCAGGCACCCCAATAATCTACGGTGCAACTCAACTTTTTGGTCATCAAAGTCTCCTCAGCTTATAATACCATACTTAGGGTTAAGGATAAATACACTTTAAGCTATAGTCTCAATGTATCATCTGTTGATAATTAAGCTTCAGGGGTTACCCCACTGGAGGACATTGTATCCAGGAATGCTACACTAGCAGGTGAAATAACTATACATTTTAAACAATTTAATATGCATGCGGAAGAATTATTTCATAATCCCAGATCTAACATAAGGCATGTTGCATGTAAAACATATTAATAGGCATGTATAACAATTTATTTGGGCATATAAACAAATAAGCATGATAACATAATGCATAAGAACATAGGAAAGAGCATGGAATAAATCCAATAGATTTGGAATAAACTCATTCCAACAACTTAACATAGTGTACAAATGGAATAAAATATTACCATATGGTTTGGTACTTACTGCCAGCACCCAGGTGAATAAATAAATCGTGGTAGACCTTTCACCCACTTGGAATAACTCTAGAATAGTATTGGGATAATGCTGTAATTGGCTGGAATAACTGGGATAAGATTATTCCGCTTGTCTTCTTCTTTGAGACGATTCAGAGCTCTGTTTGAAGCTATAAACCAGCAGCAGGAAAAATCAAATGTAGTTTTCTTCTTCTCCCAATACTGAACAGCAGCAAGAGGATATGGTTCTTTTCGATCTTCAACAATAATGGGAAGAAAAAATCTCCCAAATATTCGCTTCCAGATCGATGAATCTTTGTTTCAATTTCAGGCGTTGCAGAACTTGAAATAGAGCAGAACTTTACTCTTAAACAGCAATGGAAAAATTGGGATCAATACTGACTCTCAGGAGTTCAAATGAACTCCCTCTAGAGGGGAGACACGCCGGAGTTCCTGAACCAAGCTTCTTGCACGGTGCTAGCCACAAGAAGCTTCACACGGTGACTGAAAAAATGTGGCAGGAAGAACAGGGAAAATTTCTTCTCTACCGTGAGCACACACAAAAATAATCTCCCTCTTCAAAAAAATGGCAGGAAGAACAGGGAAAATTTCTTCTCTACCGTGAGCTCACACAAAAATAATCTCCCTCTTCCTCTCTGTGGGTGGAACAATTTTTCTCTTAGCTTCTCTTTTGTTTTGAAAATCAATGTAAAAACTTTCAACAGGAACTTGAAACCTCCACCTTGTTTTTTTTAACTCTGTCTCACACGCCCACTCAAAGAGACTTGGACTGTTATTAAATAAAGGCAATGACCCTCATCCAACATCCACACGATCTCTCTGCAGTTCCAGCAACTGTAGGGAAGTGGGAAAAATAAACTGTTGCATTCATCGTGGACGAAGACTTAGTCTTCATTTAAACCGTCTCAAAACCAAACGATCCACAAAATCAATTTCATTGGTTCAATAGCAATTAAACCGGTTCAATGAAAATTCATCCGGTTCAATCCAATTGAAACTAGTTCGATACTAATTAAAGTAACCGGTCTAGACTAATTGAACCAGTTTCAAATATTCACTTAACCAAGAGAGAGAGAGAGATTTTAATTTTGAATCCTATTCAAATTAAACACAATCCAAATTGGTTCAGTCCAGGTTGATCAGGTATCAACCTGAACCATCCCTGATTGATCTAATACAGGTCAAATCAATAAGTGTGCTCAAACAATAACCGTGACCAAAAATTACCTAGACGATTCTCAATCGTAATCGGTACCCGGATCAGAGAGAAAAAACTCTATGGCGTGTGACCTCATAGGTTTGAACCTAAACGGTAGCACTGGAATAATTCTAGTACCAGCACAAGAAACCATCTAGCAATGGGTCTCGACGTCCGAATAGGTCGAAAATGCGAGAGCAATCTATCGAACCTCTGGCATATGGTTACTGTATAATTCATCCCTTTGACCTCTAATGCTCAGGACGACTGAGATTGGGCTGCCAACCCAGACTAAGTCAGTCGACTACGTGTCTCAACCTCACAAGCCCAGTGACTCTTCACTAGGGCTACCCCGGCCAAGGATTTGCTAAATTGAGACATTGCGAGACATTTAATCCAAACTGTTTGGACAGGTCAATTCCATCTTGGTCCATCACTGCTTCACAAGTACTTTCCTATACCCAGAAACCTTTCATCGCCGAATTAGAAATCCGGGTAGTCTGGCACCAAAGCACAGGGAGTTTCTTGCAAGCTACCATGATGACCTCAGGTCAGAGGGACATATATACCCATATCCAATCATGAGTATCCCTTTGGCAGAAAAGGGACTGCACGGAGTCACGTTCAATACGATATCACATATCCTACTTGCAAATCACATCAGTGTCACCACACTCCTTTGGTCAAGAGGACAACCAAATGATGTGATTCACAACAACCTATACTTGATACATTGCTGTCCAGTATAATGTATCATTTGGTTGTGAACCTGTTTTTTAAGGACCACTTGATATATCCTCTCTATATCAAAATCATTGTAGTCCTAAGGACTTCATCACATATAAGAGTTCATTATAGAGAAATGTCAATAGTGATGAACTGCCAAAATAATCTTTTATTAATTCATATACAATGTACAATATAATGCTCAACCGCCTACAGGTTAGGTGATTGGCTTTGGGACATAATTCCCAACATCATCTACTAGTAAAGTTTCCAATAAAGCAAGGGGTCAGCAAAATCTAAGGAGACCGAGCCTTAGCATAGTAATGTTATATGACTACTTTTCAAGGAGCAAGACTACTCGATGCCCTCACTATTGAAGGATTGGATACCCATAACAAGCTGACTAAAAAGCAAGGCAAATCTACCGAGAACCTCATTACCATCCCATTTAAGGATGGGAATCTAGAAAAAGAAGTCCAAAGCAGATCTTCTTGGATAAGGTAACTAGACATCACCTCATTACTTTTTTTCAGGAACATGCAGATGTTTTCACCTAGTCAGCCATCGACATGCCGGAGATAGACCCCAAAGTGATGGTCCACCAACTGAACATAGACTTGATATACCAGCCCATCAAACAAAAAAAGTAGAGTTTTGTCTTAGAGCATCAAAAGGCCATTATCGAGGAGGTGGACAAGCTCATTTAAGTTGGATTTATCCAAAAAATGACCTATCGAGATTGGCTTGCAATTGGAAACATAGTCCTCATAAAAAAGGTAAACAAGAAGTAGCGAATCTGCGTAGACTTTATTGACTTAAACAAGGTATGTTTGAAGGACAACAATTCACTATCTTAAATTGACCAGCTGGTAGATGCCACTTTGGGCCACGGGCACCTATCCTTCATGGATCTCCTTTTCGATTATAATTAAATCTACATGACACCTAAGGATGAAGAAAAATTGCTTTTACTACTGATCAATATCTCTATTATTAATTACAAAGTTATGCTATTCAACCTAAAGAATGCAGGTGCGACCTCTAGTGCTTGGTGAATACATTTTTTAAAGGCCAAATCACTAGGAATATGGATGTGTACATGGATGACATTTTAGTTAAGAGCCAAGTTTTGGATGATCACATTGACAACTTCCGAGAGACCGTCGCCATCTTTTGTAAATTTTAAATAAAGTTGAACCCAAAAAAATGAACCTTTAAAGTCATCTTAAAAAAATTCATAAAGTTTATGGTCTCACATCGGGGAATTAAGGTTAATCCTAAAAAAACTCAAGCTATACAAGAGATTAATCCTGTAGTGTCAGCAAAAGAGGTCCAACACTTCGCTGGTAGGATTGCCACTCTCAATCATTTTGTCTTTATATTTGCTGAATGTTATTTACTCTTTTTCAAAATCTTCAAACAACTAAAAAACTTCTGGTGGACTAAAAAGTGTCAAAAGGTATTTGATGAGCTGAAACACTATCTTAGTTCAACACCACTTCTCAGTAAGCCATAATAAGATGAAGAGCTATACCTTTACTTGGTAGTTTCCCCAGCCATGATAAGTTTGTTCTATCCATGAAGGACTCGGAAACTAATTTACTACATTAACAAAGTTCTCCACGATGCTTAAGCAAAGTATTCAAAGCTTGAAAAGATGATCTTTGCTCTTGTCACATTAGTAAGAAAGCTCTACCCCTTTTTCCAAGCCCACATAACAATGCTGCTCACCAACAAGCCTTTGAAGGCAATACTTCATTGACCTGATACCTTACGGCAAGGGGCTAAGTGGGCAATTGAACTCTCAGAGTTTGACTTGAAATTTCAACCCCAACCTTCCATCAAGGTGCAGGTACTTGCGAACTTAATTATAGAGTGTACAATATTTGAGGAGAAGCCCATAGAAACTAATCCAATGAAAGAAGAGTCTAAATAATAATGGATCATGCATGTACATGGGTCATCTAGTTTGGCTGAATTAAGAGCTAGATTAATTCTCACAAGCCAGGGGGGAATGTTGCTAAATATGCCTTATGCTTTGAATTCTCGACTACCAACATGGGACTCAAAATAGCTAAGAAACTAGGACTACGACATTTAAAGGTTTGTAGCAACTTATAGCTCATGGTCGCTAGGTCTGAGTTGAATATGAAGCCCAGGAAGGAAATATGAAAATATATTTGCAAAAGGTAAATGACCTGTTGACCCCTGAAATGATTTTGATGATTACAAAATATTGGAGCATGTATGTATTACTAATTCTTTCAATTACTTAAGAAGTTTTTGCAGGAAAATGTTTATCTTTACATTAGTTGGTTTTCTATCTAGTGAAAGGTATTCCAACATTATATGAAATCTTGTATACTTCAAATTGTAGAGCCCTAATGCTTCTCATCTATGAAATCTCGTAAAAGGGCTATAAAATTATAAAAATGAGAATAAGTAGGTTAGTTCTTATTGGAATCTTGATTTTAAAAAGTTTAGAGAAGTTTTGAAGCATAAAAAGAATTTTTGTAAGAGTCGACTCATGGATCAAGAGCCGACTCCTATTCTAGCATGGCATAAAAAATTTCAGAGTTTTAGTACCTTGAGCCGACTCAAGCCTCAAGAGCCGACTCAATGAAGAACTCATGTTTCTGGTGACTGAGACCTTGAGTCGACTCAAGCCCAGAAGAGCCGACTCGTCCAAAGTTAGGTTTGTTGGTGACTGTGACTTCGAGCTAACTTAGCCTTGAAGAGCTGACTCAAGCAGAATTTGAACTTGCATTGATTAAGAGTTCGAGCCGACTTAACCCAGAAGAGCCGACTCGCACAGAACTTTTGCTTGGGTTGTCTGAGACTTCGAGCCGACTTAGGAACCTCGAGTCGACTCGAGTGACGGGTTTTTGTAGTCTAACGGCTAGTTGCAGAACTTTATTTTTGAATCCCAAAAACCCTCTAACGGTTCTATTTCGGTTTCCTAGGCCCTACAATGGCTATTTCTGATGAAAGACTATAAAGGGAAGTATTTATGAAGATTTAAACAATTTTTTTAAGGAATTATTCATTAGAAGTTGAAAAGTTTTCAAGTCTTTCACCAACCCACTTCAAGAGCATTCAAGAAAGGATTCAAAGCTTCACCAACTATTCTTCATCTTTGAATCCAACCTTTTGAAGAAGAAAAGAAGCAGATTGAAGAATATTAAAGAGCATTCAAAGCTAGGCTTCATTTTGATCTCATCGGCAACACTCAAACAAGTTTGGCTTGTATAGTTGCTTTACATTTTGATATATCTTGTTTTCTCTCTAAGAACAGCAAGGGGCTATATCTTAAGAGAGTGGTAAAGGTTTTTAGGTGAGCCTTTTTAAAACCTAAGTTGGGTTCTTGGTGATCCCAGTATAAAACCAAGTTTGGGTTTTCTTTGATGAGCCCGGTTGTAAAAACTAAAGGGATTTAGGTTCTTGGTTAGCCTGTGTTAAAACCAAGTGAGGGTTTTCTTTGGTGATCCCGGTAAAACCAAAGTGTATAGGTTTAAATTGTGAGCCTGTTAAAACAATCCGACTATATTTCAGTTGGGGGATATAGTGAAAATTCCAAGTGGTGCTTGGGTGGTGGACGTAGGAGCGGGTTGCTCCGAACCACTCTAAATTCCTTGTGTTTGTGATTGTGCTTGTTTAGCTTTATTACATTTATTTACTTGCTTCCGTATTGAATATTGCACCACAACACTGAAAGGATTTTAAATTGCACATACTTGTTAAAGTTTTTATAATCCCAATTCACCCCCCTCTTAGGAAGCCACCTAGGCAACAAGTAGTTTCAGAGCAGAGTCTCTGAAAATTACTTAGAGTAAAGATTGATGGCACATCCCATTAGCACTTCTTTGGTCGAAGGCCAATCCACAAATCGACCTCCACTTTTTTCTGGAACCAATTATACATATTGGAATGCTAGGATAAAAATTTACATTCAAGCCATAGACTTTCATTTTTGGAAAATAATTCTAAAAGGACCTCACACACCCACTGTTATAGTTAATGATATTGATGTTCCCAAACTAGAAGAGAAATGGGATGAGAATGATATAAAATTGGCTGAGTTGAATGCCAAAGCTATGAATGTACTTTATTGCGCTATGGACCCAAATAAGTTTAACAGAATTTTCACTTGCAATTCTGCTAAAGAAATTTGGGATAAGCTTGAGATCACACACGAAGGCACATCATAAGTTAAAACTTCAAAAATCAATCTTTTGTGCATAATTATGAATTATTCAAAATGGATCATAGTGAAACTATATCTGCTATGTATACACGTTTTACTGATATTATAAATGATCTTAAAAGTCTTGCTAGGACTTATACTAATGCTGATCTAGTCCAAAAAATTTTGAGATCTTTGCCAGATAAATGGGAAGCTAAAGTTACAGCAATTCAAGGGGCAAAGGACTTGAACACCCTACCATTGGATAAGCTGCTGGGATCATTGATTACTCATAAGCTAGCTATGCAACAAAGAATAGATGAAGACTCAAAAAGGAAAAAGGCTACAGCATTTAAGGCTACTGAAGAGGACAAAGATGAAGATTCAGATACATCTGATGATGATGATCAAGAAAATGATGAGATCGCCCTAGTAATGAGAAAATTCAAAAGGTTTATGGGCAAAAAAAGAACAAACAGATGGAGAAAGCAATTCAGAAAATGAGAATTTGGAAAAGAAAGGGGAAAAGATAAAAAAAAGGATAAAGACAAAGATCAAATTCCTATATGTTATGAATGCAAGAAACCGGGACACATACGTCTTGAGTGTCTAGAAGCTAAGAAAAAGTTGATTAAAAGAAAGAAAAAGAAGGCAATGTTTGTGGCATGGAGCGATAGTGACGAATCTACATCAACAGAAGAAGATGAAGATATAACAAAAATTGCTCAAATCTGTCTTATGGATTTGGAGGATGAGGTAACTACTTCTGAACCTAATTTAGAATTTACTTATGATGAGCTTCATAATGCTTTTTGTGATATTGGTAGAATACAAAAAAAAACTGGTTTGAAAATGAAGAACTTGAAAACTAATTGTGATATAGTTGAAAAAGATAAAAATAAAATTTGTGAAAGAAACAAGATCTTACAAAGAGAATTAAGTTTGATGTGTGAAAGACTTAAAACAACTCAATTTGAAAAGAAAGAACTTCTTGAGAAGAACAAAATTTTGCAAAATGAAAATACTGATTTAAAAAAGGAAGTTCAAAAGCTTAAACTACTGGTTAAAAAATTAACCTTAAGCTCTAACAAACTTCAACTGATTTTGAAAGATCAAAGAGATACAAATAACAAGTTTGGAATCGGTTATAAAGGTTCAAATTCAAATAAATTTTCTGTCTCTACATCTTATGCTTCTAAGTTCATTACATCAAAGCAATATAGACCTAAATTTGCATCATCATATACTTCTTATTCAAAGCCAAAAATTATCTGCTATGCTTGTAATAATGTTGGTCACAAAGCATTTGAGTATCATTTGAAAAATAATGGCAAGAAGAAAATTAAAAAAAATTGGATTCCAAAAGGAACCAATCCTATTAACTTGCAAGGATCCCAAAAAGCTTGGGTACCTTAATCTATTACCTGATTATTTTGCAGGGATGTCTTGTAGCCACAAATATAAAAGAGAGATGGTACCTTGATAGTGGCTTCAAGACACATGACAGGTGATATTGATCACTTCTTCACCTTAGAACAAAAGGATGGTGGCATGGTAACCTTTGGTGATAATCGCAAAGGAAGGATAATCAGTATTGGTAAAATAAAAATTACTCCTTCTACCTTTATTGAGAATGTGTTACTTGTAGAAAAATTAAAGCATAATCTTTTGAGTATCAGTCAACTTTGTGATATTGGTTTTAATATTTTCTTCAAGTCTTCAATGTGTATAGTAGTTGATCCTTTTGACTCTAGTACAAAGTTCATTGGACATAGACTTGGTAATATTTATGTAGTAGATCTTAATGATCTAGCTATGTCAAGCAATACAAGTCTTGTGGTAATGAATAATAAGAGCAAGGAATCAAGTTTACTATGGCATA
This sequence comes from Areca catechu, assembly GCA_021397845.1. Classification (NCBI taxonomy): domain Eukaryota; kingdom Viridiplantae; phylum Streptophyta; class Magnoliopsida; order Arecales; family Arecaceae; genus Areca; species Areca catechu. The sequence goes on along the minus strand of CM038053.1, from coordinate 42,971,983 downwards.
GGCGACTTGGACATGCTAGTATGGATACTATTGCAAAACTTATTTCAAAAGATTTGGTTAAAGGTTTGCCAAAGTTCAAAGTAAATTTTGATTATGTCTGTGATGCATGTCAATTAGGAAAGCAAGTGAGGGAGAGTTTTAAATCCAAAAATATTGTTTCTACTACTACATCCTTAAAGCTACTTCACATGGACCTATTCGGACCTACTAGGACAACAAGCCTAAGTGGCATGAAGTATGGCTTTGTGATTGTAGATGATTTTTTAAGATACACTTGGGTTTTATTTATTGCACATAAAAATGAAACATTTTAGGTATTCAAAAAACTTTACAAAAGAGTTTCAAACTTGAAAAATCTTTCTGTTATTTCTATTCGTAGTGATCATAGTACGGAATTTGAAAATCAACATTTTGATCACTTTTGCATAAAGCATGGTATTGATCATAACTTCTCCGCTCCTAGAATACCACAGCAAAATGGTATTATAGAGAAAGAATAGAACTTTAGAAGAAATGTCCAAAACAATGCTTTGTGAAGGAAATCTTTTAAAATACTTTTGGGCAGAAGCTGTAAATATCACTTGCTATATTTTGAACAGAGTTTTAATTAGACCTATCATTAGAAAAATCCCCTATGAACTGTGAAATAATAGAAAACCTAATATCAACTACTTTCATATTTTCGATTGCAAATATTTTATTCTTAATAATAGTAAAGACAATCTTGGTAAGTTTGATGCAAAATATGATGAGGCTATCTTTCTTGGTTATTCTTCAAATAGCAAAGCCTATTAAGTTTTCAATAAAGGAACTTTGACCGTGGAAGAATCAATATATGTAGTTTTCAATGAAACTGACATTACATCTTCTAAAAAAGAAGATTGTGTTGATGATGATGCAGGTGCACTTGAACATGGACTGACAAATTTGACTATCAAAAACAAACAAGCAAGCGAACAATATGAAGAAGTGGTAAGCAAAAACCATGATGATATACCTAAAGAATGGAGGTATGTACACTCACATCCCAAAGAATTAATTATAGGAGATCCATCTCAAGGTGTTAGAACTAGAGCTTTACATAGGGATGCACATGATTTGATTTCTTTTGTATCTCATATAGAACCATACACTATAAAAGAAGCTGAAATCGATCCTAATTGGATGTTAGCTATTCATGATGAGTTAAACCAATTTAGGAAAAAATAATATTTGGATACTTGTAGAAAAACCAAATAACTACCCTATTATAGGAACTAGATGGATTTATAGAAACAAACTAGATGAGCAAGGTAATGTAATTAGAAATAATGCGAGACTGGTAGCTCAAGGTTACAATCAAGAAGAGGAAATAGATTTTGATGAGACCTATGCACCAGTAGCTAAGCTAGAGGCTATTAAATTACTCTTGGCATATGCATGTTTTATGAACTTTAAATTATTTCAAATGGACGTAAAGAATGCTTTTCTAAATGATTTTCTATCTGAAGAGATTTTTGTCGAACAACCACCTAGTTTTATCGATCACACATTTTCAAATTATGTTTTTAAGTTGAATAAAACTTTATATGGTCTTAAACAGGCACCTCGAGCCTGGTATGACAGATTAAGTAAGTTTTTAATTAAAAATGATTTTATAAGAGGTGGTGTTGATACTACCTTGTTTATTTAAAGGAAAGACAATGATATTTTACTTGTTCAAATTTATGTTGATGATATAATATTTATATCTACTGATGAATCTTTGTGTCAAGACTTTGCTAAGTTAATACAGGGTGAATTCGAAATAAGTTTAATGGATGAGCTAAGCTACTTCCTCGGGCTTCAAATCAAATAATCAAAAGAATGAATTCTGATCAACTAGGCCAAATATATTAAAGAGATTATCAAAAAATTTGGCATGGAATCAAGCAATGAAATTGGAACATCCATGAATCCTACATGCATACTTGATAAAGATAAAATGGCACAACTATTTATCAAAAAGTGTATAGAGGTATGATTAGCTCTCTACTTTATTTAACTGCCAGTAGACCTGATATTCTATTTAGTATTTGTATGTGTGCACATTTTCAATCTAATCCAAAAGAATCACACATCATTGTTGTTAAAAGAATCATGAAGTATCTTAAAGGCACATGCAATTTAGGATTATGGTATTCTAAGCATTCATCTTTAAAGTTAATTAGTTATTCTGATGCTGATTATGAAGGCTGTAAGATTGATAGAAAGAGTACAAGTGGCACTTGTCAATTTCTAGGTATCAACTTGATTTCATGGCACTGTCGTAAACAAAACTCTGTAGTACTGTCTACTACTGAAGCAGAGTACATGGCTGCGGGGAGCTGTTGTGCATAATTATTGTAGATCAAGCAACAGCTAGAAGATTATGGTGTTATCCAGTCTAAAATTCTTATTAAATATGATAACACTAGTGCTATTAATTTATCTAGAAATCAAATTCAGTATTCTAGAACTAAGCATATAGAAATTAGACATCATTTCATTCAAGATCATGTTTTGAATAATGTTGTAGAATTAGAATTTGTGCTTACAGAAGATCAACTTGCAGATATTTTTACCAAACCTCTTATCCAAGATAGATTTGAAAAGATTAGAGGTGAATTAGGCTTATGTGACTCATATTAAAAGTTTTGACCTAATTTTTCAAAAATGAGAAAAATTTATCTAGATATTTCAAAATTCTCTTTAGAGCTTATGACTACCTTCTTTAGTACTAAGAAACCCATAGAATTTTATTTTTTGGTTTTCTGAGCTTTAACCTAGATTTGTGCTCGAGCCGACTCGAGCACCCTACTATTTTGCCAAGCCGACTCGAGGTCGGGCTAACGCTTTTTTAATAGGGCATCATAGGTTTCAAATCTCAATTTCTTTCTGCCCTTCCTATTTTTCTTCAATCGTTCCCTATTCCTAACCTAGGAAAAACCTTAGAACTCCTCTAAACCCTTCCTAAACTCTAATCCAACCTAAATGGCACCTAAGAAAGCTGTAAGGAAGAAACCAAGAAGGGTCGTGCGAACCGTGGCAGAGGAGAGAAGGACCAAGAGGAGGCTTGACACTTCAAATCCCGTAGATGAATTATAGGAACAACATGAAGAAGCTCCGGAAGCTCCAAGACAGGTAGTTTTGATGGGCAATAGGCAAGTAACCTCTGGACATTGTATTGATTTCACCTTTTTAGAGCAAGAACACTTGAGAGTTGGTGATTGGCTTATTACACAAGGTTGGAAGTCGTTTTGTATGTTGAACTTGCCCACATTTCCTAATCTAGTAAGACAGTTCTTCGAAAATATGTCCCTTGGTGCTTTTCATATAGAATCAATGATGAAAGGGAAACATATTGAGATAAATGAGCAAAAATTAAGTGATATTTTACAAATACCTAAGGAAGGAGAGAGCTAATTTTTGGTTTTAAAAGAAAAATAAAAGACATTGAGGATTATTCTTAAGAGGAATGATATTACCGGTATGGTATATATCAGGGCTAATCAACTTTCATTAGAGATGAGGTTGATTCATAATATCATCAGTCGCATTTTTTTACCCATGACTAGGAGATTTGACTGGGTGAGCGAGAGGGATCTGGTGTTTATGAGATGTTTAGTTGAGGGGGAGGCCCTCAACTTACCTTATATTATGATATCCTAGATGAGGGAAGCTGCTCATAGGGTACGAGCATGTCTTCCATATGGCATGGTATTCACATTGCTCTTTCAGGATGCTTAGGTAGATTTGTCTGGTGAGGATAGCATGCCATTACTTTATATAGACATATACAATGTTAAATCATTGATCAGAATGGGATTCCTAAAGGTTGATGGATACTAGATCAGGAAGATTTCAGGACTTCCTGCTGCACATTCAGATGAGGATTCAGGAGATGATGATCAGACTGTTCAGGGACAGGATACTGAGGCTGAGCCGCATGCTGATGAGGCTGGACCTTCTGAGCCAGCTCCTTCTATACCTCGATCACCTGTGAGAGGATCTACTGCTGTTGGTTCAGGTGATGATAGCAGGTTGTAGCTGATACTGGATGAAATCTCCACTCTACAGAGAGGCAGAGTAGAGACAGATGACAGGATACTGGCACTTCAGACAGAGATGAGAGATGGCTTCCAAGAGATTCTATCGATTCTTCAGCAGATCAGAGCAGCCAGTCATTCAGCACCTTCAACAAGACCTGATATTCATGATACAGATTCTGGATAGGGAGAGGCAGTGCATTCTACTGATATTCCTACAACTGCTACTCCTGTTGAGACTGGTACTGGTACTCAGGGTCAGAGCACTGACGTTGGAGATACTCCGGCGATGCTGATTTTGTTGACTACCAGCACCCTTGCCTTTTTTGTTGATCCTCCTTCTGCACGGCCTACACCTATTATGATTTCTTCTGAGCCTCCAGCTAAAACCAAACCTAGAACCTCTAAGACTTCAACCCCTGTTAGGACTATACTTAGGGACCTTAGACCTAAGTTCCCTAAATTTAAACTTGCTCTTGGTATTTTAGAGGTTGGTTCTTCTTCTAGTGAAGAGAAATCTAGTGATGATGATCCTAATCCATCCTTTTGACTTTTAGGATTTATTGTTTAGCATTTCTTGTTGCTATTTGTGATACTATTTTTTGTGTGCTTTGGCACATTTATAATGTATGACCTTTGTATTGACACTTTTTATCTATATATATCCTTTTTTATGTTTCACTTGATACATGCTCAAATAATTGTGAATGATTTAGTTTTTGAATGAATGATTCTCTTTATATTGTATATTTTTATTGATAACAAAAAGGGGGAGAAGAGTATGCATGAAATGAAAAATATGAAAATGTGAACATGAAAAATGAGACAAGCATGAAAATACGAAGAGGATATTGCTATATAAGAAAGGGGGAGCTTTTGTTAAGCTTTTAATTGAAATTTATTGCAAATGCAAAGTATTATTGTGAAGGTTTGATATTTAGTGCATGGATGATACAAATAATACATTATTTTGATACTCTTCAGTTCAACAACCTGATACTCGATTTAGTTTGATACACACTACTTTGAATACTTTTTAATAAATGTGAATATGATACTTAGTATATTATTACTAGTAGTATTTTGTCATCATCAAAAAGAGGAAGATTGTTGACCCCTGGTATGATTTCGATGATTACAAAATATTGGAGCATGTATGTATTACTAATTCTTTCAATTACTTAAGAAGTTTTTGCAGGAAAATATTTATCTTTACATTAGTTGGTTTTCTATTTGGTGAAAGGTATTCCAACATTGTTTGAAATCTTGTATACTTCAAATTGTAAAGCCCTAATGCTTCTCATTTATGTAATCTTGTAAAAGGGCTATAAAATTGTAAAAATGAGAATAAGTAGGTTAGTTCTTGTTGGAATCTTGATTTGAAGAAGTTTGGAGAAGTTTTGAAGCATAAAAAGAATTTTTACAAGAGTCGACTCATGGATCAAGAGCCGAATCCTATTATAGCATGGCATAAAAAATTTCAGAGTTTCAGTACCTCGAGCCGACTCAAGCCTCAAGAGCCGACTCAATGAAGAACTCATATTTTGGTGATTGAGACCTCGAACCGACTCAGCCTTAAAGAGCCAACTCAAGCAAAATTTGAACTTGCATTGATTGAGAGTTCGAGCCGACTCAATCCAGAAGAGCCGACTTGCACAGAACTTTTACATGGATTGTCTGAGACTTCGGGCTGACTCATTGATGCGGGACTATTCATGCATGCTAATTATTTTTTATATATTAAGCATTAAATTAAGAGTTTATATCCCGAATTTCAAGCCAAGATTCGAAGTAGGGAATTCTATAGAAATTCTAGAAGCAAATGCATGCAAAAATATATCCTACAAGTGAAGAAACAGGACCGCTAAGACTAAAAAGTCCTGGTTAGGACTAACTCTTCTGTAATACTGCTACCAGATAAGTCTAGGGGGTGTACCTGGTAGAGATTTGAAGATTGATCCGTGAAGAGTTCGCTCTATGCTCGATGGATGCGGCATGGAAAACAAAGCTATCGACCCTGCAGATTCGCGGCTTTCAATCCAATGACCCGAAAGCTTATCGATTGGAATCCTGGATTCGTGAACTCTAAGGGACCTGTAAATCACCATTCAAGGGTTAAAAAATAAAGAAGAAAAAAGGTTAAATCGCTGAAAGAAGAAGGGAAGGGAGAGGGGCAGCTAGGAAGATGAAGAGGCTGTTGGCTTGGAGGTAGGGTGTAGGGATCACACAGATACCCTAAATCATACAGAAAACTTCACACATAATTTTGAGGAACTCAAGAATAACTCATTCATCAATAATCAGCAATAATACATGAGGGGGGGAAGGGGCCTTTATATAGGCATACAAGTTAGGGCATACAAGAGATTTTACATGGTCTTCCTTTTTCTTTACAAACTATTCCACAAGTCCTCTCCCAAATAGGTTCAAATTTCTTCTCCTAACTAGGATTACTCCTCTCCTCCTCTTTGACTTGGTCTTCTCCTTCTTTTTGAATTGGTCTAAGGGGGATAATTATAAGGGGGTGGCATATGGAGGGTGGCCATAAGGTGGGGCGCCATATGAAGAACTTTGGGCTTTTGGGCTTTGGACGGCCCACTTCAGTGCTGGGCTGGGTCTTTTAGGATTTCTTCCAGTTGTCCATCTTCTCATGGTGGGCTGATGTACTTGTCATCCAGGTTTTCAATGATAGCTCCAAGAATCCTTCTATGCTTCCCAAGTGGCACAATTATGTGGATGACTGGATTCCATGCAGTGGTTGTAGTATTATGCTGACTGGCTTCATAAGTGACTTGAGTCTTCTTACAAAATTGGACTGAAATATAAAACTCAAAACTTACAAGACTCATAAGACTCACTAAGCATCCAAAACTTGACTCAATACTCTAATTACAGGACTCAACTGTAGAAAAGCCCTAAACAGGACTCATGGACCAAAATACAGACTCAAGTATAATAAGGTCTGAAAAACAAACTCAAGTCCCAAATACAAAACTCAAATAGCTAACATAGACAAATTATTGGACTTAAAGACAAAATTTGCATCATGGCTAGGGACTCAAAACTCAGGGATCCATAGTAAACTAGGATTGACCTGATGTCCCCATTAATTCTCCCAGGATGGGAGAAACTCGACTCCATCGAATAAGGGTCGCTCTGGCACTGGTATCGCTCAAGGAGGTCTGGGTTGAGGCACTGCAAGTCCTCTTAAGTAATCCATGAATCGTCGAATTCTGGTCAACCATGCCAACAGACCAGGTAGCATTGATAACCGTGGCCCCAGGTCATGATAGCTTGATCGTCCAAGATACGCTCGATCCGTTCACCTCTCTCAGGCCAATTTATAAGTGGACACTCTGGGTTAGGTTCGCTCTCAAAGGATGGAGTAGGTTCATAACCTCATTAGAAATCACTACCGGTTTCCTATACTCAACCAAGTTAGCAATATTGAAGGTAGAGCTAATGTCAAAATCTGAGGGCTGATGTAGCATATAAGCATTGGATCCTACCTTCTCTATCACTCGAAAGGGTCCAGCTCTATGAGCATGAAGCTTCTTAACCATAACAAAATCTCCTATATTGGCTCTCTTTTCGGGAATTAGCCAGTTGATTCAAAATTAATGCTTAATGCGAATGATGCACTGACTTGTACTGACACCTAACAAAAATGCAGACTCAACTATGCATTCCTATTGAGAGAAACTTTATTTGACTCTTCTGGGCCTAAACCTAATAGATTATAAGTTCTCTAGGTTTGACCCTGGTTTGACATGCACATGAAAACTTACAATAAACTTCTAGTAAATGCCAGAGGGTATGCAAGAAGTAAGATGCAAACCTAATATGTATAATGAATGTATGCAACATGCAAACTTCTATAAAATGCAATCTAATAATGAGAAAATTAGGAGAAGTTTCAGAAAAAGGTAAAAAATAAGAAGTGGTTTCAGGGTTAGTCTGGTAGGGTAGAAAGTAAGAAAAGGGTTCAGGGTTGATTGGATGTAAGAAGAGAAGTCAGAGATTAGTCCTAGACTAATAAGGTTGACCTTATGTGGTTGATGTACATCTACTGGGTTTGTATAATGGAAAGATGGGTCACTAATTTCAGGGAAGAGATCTTCAATTGGGGTTAATGGAGTGACTTCATCCTCAGGGTATTGATTTAAAGAGATCAGGTATTTAATGAATTCTTAGGTCTTTAATGAATTCTTCTGGTTCTTGAATCAAAGGACTAGACTCTACAATTGGGCATTCTTCTAGTGGCTCCTCAAGTAAGATCCTAATAGTAATATCTGGGTTCTCTTCCTCTAATTGGTCTTCCATTACAGGTTCAGTTTGGATGGGGTCAGGGTCAACTAACTTTGGATTGGTTTTTACCTGGGTATCTACTGGGTCAACAAATTCTAGGTTGGCTTCTACTTGGGTATATACCTAATCAACTAATTCTAGGTCTTCTATAGGTAACTCCTCTTCTTCTTCCTCATACTGTTCCACTAAGCTCATGTCAGCTTCATATACTTCATCTTCAATGCCAGCTTTGTGAACCAATGGGGTAGTAGGAGGGGGTTGGCTAAAGAAATATTGACTAATGATTAGGGTAGGGGTAGGTTGACTAAGGGGTTCCTGACTAATACTAGGCTCAACAATAGGTTCAGACTTATCTTTATCTAACTCACCTAGGTGTAGGGTGCTGACTGGACACTGGCTAACAAAATGGCTTGGTTTGCGACATTTAAAACACATTCTCGGGGGATTGGAACTCCTCTGAACCTCTACAAACTTGCCTCTATCCCCTCTACGGGCCATAGTGGTACTGGGCTGGTTAGCATCTGATCCTGGGCTAGGGGCACTAGTCCTAAAGGGTTTAGGTTGACAAAAGAGAAGTGGATTAACACTAGGCTCATATCTATGGGTACTAATCCTATGGGGTTCAAGTCGACTAAGGGATAGTGGGTTACTATTGAGTTCATATCTAGGGACTATGGGTTCCTGGGGTCTATAGGGCAAGGGTTCAACTCTATGGGTCTTGCCTAGGATTCCTAATTGGTCTCCTACTTTGTCAAAACTATGAATTGCTTGATTACTTGATTGGATCAGTTGGTCAAGCTTATGGTTCAATTATTCACCCATGGCTTTTATGAGGGCTTTTAGATGGGATTCCATGGTTGAACTGGGTTGGGGTTTAGACTTCTAGTATTGGGTTCCTAATCTAGTGGTCATGCAACAAATCAAACAATCAAAATGAAATGATGCAACCAAGCATGCAAAAGAGAAGGAAAAAGCTAGTGTGACCTAGGGTTTCCTAGACCTAAAGCCAGAAACTGGGTAGGTTAGCTCAACTTACACCTAACCTAATAACTAATCCTTCCACTGGCCAGGTAGGGGATGGGAGTGTGGGAGACCTCCCTGCTTTCGCAGGGATCCAATTAAAAACCACAACACCACTTAGGTCGTTTGACTCTGGACCCCCAGCCTTAGACACCAGATTTCAGTAATAGCTAAAGGGTTAAATGCACTAGTTGGCCCACACAGCTCAGACCCTACCTGTTGGTGTCACCTAGCCCACTAGGGCAAATTAAGTCTAATTAATTTTTATTAAGGTTTGGATTAGAATGCAAGGGGGCTGTTTTGGGCCCAGGACAGGTAATGACCTCCTGCCTTAATCTGAGAAAGTAAAATTGCCCTTAAGATTGATTTAATGAGATGATGAACACACTATGAAACCTAATGCAATCTAAAACACTATAGAAAATAAAAGAAATTTTGTCTCTTTTATGAAGTTGCAGCTTAAATTTAAGTTGGTTAGGTTATCAAACAAAATTGGCCTGGGTTGGGAGGGGTTTGGTAGTTGATTAGGTTTAGTTTAGTGAGATATGCAAAAACTGAAATTAGGGTTTGGTTTGATGCAGATGTTAGCATGGATTTCAATGCATAAAAATTCTAAAAAATTTAAAGAACATAGAATGATGTGTGATTATGATTCATACCAAATTTCATGCAAAAACAAAATGCTATGATGATGCAAAACCTAAGGTTTCTAACTGGGTGTAGGAAACAACAAAATGCGGATTAGGGTTTCTAGGAAGTATGTTTCCTTACTGTTTTTAGATTAAGAAAAATAAAGAAAAATATCAGTAAAATAGAGAACGACTCAGTGGTTACTCAGTCCAAAAATTAGATAAAAACAGTAAGTCTAGGATGGGAAACTCGGCCTAAACTTGGACTCCTAATGCAGAATAGGATGCATAGATTTTCTAGGGCAAAAGAAAATAGGCATGAAAAAACTTTTACTGATAGAAATAAATCATGAAGAAATTTATAAAAATACTAACAATTATGCGGGATCTAACAAAATAAAAATCAAAATTTTTTGATCTACCTACATGTAGAAACAGAAAAAAAAACAGACCATGTATGGGAATGACAGGATGCAGAAACTAGCCCTAAACATGCTCTGATACCAAATTGATGCGGGACTATTCATGTATGCCAATTATTTTTCATGTATTAAGCATTAAATTAAAATTTTATATCCCAAATTTCAATCCAAGATTCGAAGTAGAAAATTCTATAGAAATTCTAGAAGCAGATGCATGCAAAAATAGATCCTACAAGTGAAGAAACAGGATCGCCAAGACTAAGAAGCCCTGGTTAGGACTAGCTCTTCTGCAATACTGCTACTAGATAAGTCTAAGGGTGTACCTGGTAAAGATTTGAAGATTGATCCATGAAGAGTTTGCTCTACGCTTGACGGATGCGGCCTGGAAAATAAAGCTATCGACCTTGCGGATTTGCGGTTTTCAATCCGGTGACCCGAAAGCTTGTCGATTGGAATCCTGGATTCATGAACTATGAGGGACCTGTAAATCACCATTCAAGGATTAGAAAATAAAGAAGAAAAAAGATTAAATCGCTGAAAGAAGAAGGGAAGGAAGGGAAGGAGGAGGGGTGGCTAGGAAGATGAAGAGGCTGTCGGCTTGGAGGCAGGGCACAGGGATCACACAGATACCCTAAATCACACAAAAGCTTTACACACAATTTTGAGGAACTCAAGAATAACTCATTCATCAATAATCAGCAATAATACATGAGGGAGGGAAGGGGCCTTTATATAGGCATGCAAGTTAAGGCATACAAGAGATTTTACATGGTCTTCCTTTTCCTTTACAAACTCTTCCACAAGTCCTGTCCCAAATAAGTTCAAATTTCTTCTCCCAACTAGGATTACTCTCTCCTCCTCTTTGACTTGGTCTTCTCCTTCTCTTTGACTTGGTCCAAGGGGGTAATCATAAGGGGGCGGCATATGGAGGGTGACCATAAGGTGGGGCGCCATATGAAGAACTTTGGGCTTTTGGTCTTTGGGTGGCCCACTTCAGTGCTGGGCTGGGTCTTTTAGGGTTTCTTCCAATTGTCCATCTCCTCATGGTGGGCTGATGTACTTGTCATCCAGGTTTTCAATGATAGCTCCAAGAATCCTTCTATGCTTCCCAAGTGGCACAATTATGTGGATGACTGGATTCCTTGCAGTGGTTGTAGTATTATGCTGACTGGCTTCATAAGTGACTTGAGTCTTCTTACAAAATTGGACTGAATGTATAAAACTCAAAACTTACAGGACTCATAAGACTCACTAAGCATCCAAAACTTGACTCAATACTCTAATTACAGGACTCAACCGTAGAAAGGCCCTAAACAGGACTCAGGGGCCAAAATACAGACTCAAGTATAACAAGGCCTGAAAAACAAACTTAAGGCCCAAATACAAAACTCAAATGGCTAATATAGGCAAATTATTGAACTTAAAGATAAAATTTGCATCATGGCTAGGGACTCAAAACTCAGGGACCCATAGTAAACTAGGGTTGACCTAATGTCCCCATTACTCATGAACCTCAAGTCGACTCGAGTGACAAGTTTTTGCAGTCTAACGGCTAGTTGCAGAACTTTATTTTTGAATCCCAAAAACCCTCCAACGGCTCTATTTCGATTTCCTAGGCCCTACAACGGCTATTTCTGATGGAAGACTATAAATGAGAGTATTTATGAAGATTTAAACAATTTTTTTGAGGAATTATTCATTGGAAGTTGAAAAGTTTTCAAGTCTTTTACCAACCCACTTCAAGAGCATTCAAGAAAGGATTCAAAGCTTCACCAACTATTCTTCATCCTTAAATCGAACCTTTTGAAGAAGAAAAGAAGCAGCTTGAAGAACATTAAAGAGCATTCAAAGCTAGGCTTCACTTTGATCTTCATCAGCAACACTCAAATAAGTTTGGCTTGTTGTATAGTTGCTTTACATTTTGATATATCTTGTTTTCTCTCTAAGAACAGCAAGGGTCTGTGCCTTAAGAAGGTGGTAAAGGTTTTTAGGTGAGCCTTTTTAAAACCTAAGTTGGGTTCTTGGTGATCCCGGTATAAAACCAAGTTTAGGTTTTCTTTGGTGAGCCCGGTTTTGTAAAAACCAAAGGGATTTAGGTTCTTAGTTAGCCTGTGTTAAAACCAAGTGAGGGTTTTCTTTGGTGATCTCGGTAAAACCAAAGTGTATAGGTTTGGATTGTGAACATGTTAAAACAATTCAACTGTATTCCGGTTGGGAGATATAGTGGAAAGCCCAAGTAGTGCTTGCATAGTGGATGTATGAGCGGATTGCTCCGAACCACTCTTAATTTCTTGTGTTTGTGATTGTGCTTATTTAGCTTTATTGCATTTATTTACTTACTTCCGCATTGAATATTGCACTACAACACTAAAAGGATTTTAAATTGTACATACTTGTTAAAGTTTTTATAATCTCAATTCACCCCCCTCTTGGGAAGCCACATGGGCAACATGACCCGACCTTAACCTTTGAAAGCTTTAATCTCAATAGGTGCCTAGGTCAAAAAACACTTAGGCCAACCTATTGTCCAAGCCAGCAACATCTACACTGGCTGATCTATGTAGAATCTTTCTTCAAAATACTACAGAGACCCAACCTCAAGGAGCCTACATCGATGTCATAAGTTGACACTAAGCCAAGCTAGCTTGACCCTCTAGTCTATTATCTTACAGATGCAACACTCCCAACTGACCAAAAGGAGCCCTTGAAAATAATATACCGGACAGCTCGATATATTCTCCATGAGGGCAAGCTATACAAAAGGTTGTTTTCTCTACCACTTTTCAAGTGCTCCTGTCAAAGGCTAACTACATGTTGCAAGAAGTATGCAAGGAAATATACAAGAATTACTTGGAGGGCAGGTCACTGGCCTACGAGATACTCCGATAGGGATACTATTTGCCAATAATGTAATAGGATGTAGTTGAACTAGTAAGGAGATGCGATCGGTATATATGGAATGCCAACATTCAATGCCGACCTACTATCTCGTTGATCCCCATTAATGCACTATGGCCCTTCACATAGTGGAGGATGGATATCCTCGGACTATTCCTATAAGCATCGGGCCAACAAAAATTTCTACTAATTAGCATCAACTATTTTACCAAATGGATGGAAGTCGAACCATTGGCTTTTACTATCGAAGCCAGGGTGAAAGACTTCATCTGGAAATGCATCATATGTCAGTTTGGTCTACCTCAGATGCTGATCACAGATACTGGTCACCAATTTAATGGTGCTCGATTTGCTGAATTTTACTAGGAGTTAGACATCGCACACCATTTCACCTCGGTTAGGCATCCTCAAGTCAATGGGAAGGCTGAGATAACTAATCGGACTCTCTTACATGGCTTAAATACAAAATTGAACTAGGAGAAAGGATCATGGGCTGATGAACTTCACCAAATGCTTTAAGCATATCAAACAACCCAAAGACTCCCCACGGGGGAGTCTTCATTCAACCTCGCTTTTGGGATGGAAGTAGTTATTCCTCTAGAAATAAGCATTCCCTCATCCCGAGTAGAGAACTTCGAAAGCAAAGCAATCTAGAGCTACTTTGAGCTAACTTGGATTTGTTGGAGGAGACCCACGAATGACCTAAAGTAAGAATGGCAGCCTACCAATGCAAGGTCGCCTGATACTATGACTCCTAAGTCCAGCCCCTAGTTGGGAAGGCCCCTATCAAGTGAAACAACTTGATGGAACCTAGTTGCCTCGGCCATAAAACTCATAAAACCTGTGAATGTACTATCAATAGTGTAGTGTAATAATCATTCCTTCAACAAAAGTCAATTTCTTCCATTAACAAGCTTACAGGATAAGTAATGTACTAGGTCTTGTTATCATACCAGGCCAAAAATCTTGAGCAACCAAGAAGCAAGGAGTAATCGGTAAGAGTGCCCTCAGATGGCCTCTCATTGCTTAGACGAGCTAAGCCGATGAAAATCTTGGCCATTTGAAAAGGGGGATAACCCTTAACCCTTGGAGCTCCTAATCTACAACACACCCTGGCCAAAAATCTCGAGCAACCAAGAAGCAAAGGCTAACCTGCTAAGAGTATCCCAGATGGCCCCTCATTCTTTAAACAAGTTGAGCTGACAAAAACATTGACCATTCGAGAAGCAAAGAATGACTCATGACCCTTGAATCCCCTAATCTATATCGCACCTTGGCCAAAAATGTTGGGCAAGCGAGGGGTAACCTGCTAGGAGGATCCTTGGATAGCCCATCATCTTTTAGACAAGCTTAGTTGACAAAAATCTTAGCCATTCAAGAAGTGTGGGATAATCCTTGACCCTTGGAGCTCCTAATCTACATCACACGTGGGCTAAGAAAACTCGAGCAACCAAGATGTGAGGGTCAATCCACTAAGAAGACCCTTGAATGGCCTCTCATCCTTTAAATGAGCTAAGCCAATAAAAATCTTGGCCATTCGAAAAGTAAGGGATAACCTTTGACCCTTGAAACCCTTAATCTATATCACATCCAGGCTAAAAATCTCAGGAGACCAAGAAGTAAGGGATAACCCGCTAAGAGGCCCCTCTGATGGCCCCTCATTTATTAGACAAGTTATGATAATAAAAACATTGGCCGTTCAAGAAGTGAGGGGTAACCCCTTTGGAGGACCCTTGGAAATCCTGAGTATCAGCTTAGCTATATAATATGAGGCCTAGAGACAAGCCTAGGGCTAAAAAATTGAAAAGGTCCTTGGCATGAGTGATACAGGCTTCAAATGCCTTTCATCGTAGCAACCCAAACTACAAGTCTAGCACATGCAAAAAACCTTCAACTAGTCTAAAGTTATGACCAAGCCAAGCTATAGGCAATGGACACCCCCAAAAGAGAAAAGGTTTAAAAACCTTCGAGCTTCAGGTAGGTTTATAGAAGATCCAACCCATGTGAAGATCATTTCCTGGTTTACGAGATGCTCAAACATGTTAAAATGTCTAAAGCAGGCAAAGTCTATAAAGGATCATGATGAAATCTACTACAAAAGGTTAGTGGGTCAGATCGGACTTTGGGTTTTTTACTTGCAAGTTAGTAAACCATATAGTTAAAAGAGTGGAAAGGTGAAAGAAAAAGCTTGAAAAAGAATATTCCATTTCATTTATATCATTAAAAGATCAGTCAAGCCAATTACAAAATGTGACCCAGCAAAAGCTGAGCTAGTCTTGTTACATTGAAAAAAGCAAAATATAAGGAGAAGCAACTTCAAGCCTTGGAGAGAGGAGCAGCATCAGTATGGGGGAAGTCTTTCACAACTGAGGCAAGAGTAGCATTAGAGGTGGCAGCTACAAGGTCTACCTGATCCTCATCATCTGCATCAAGGAAAGAGAGATCTAGCTCAAGGAAGTGGCTGGTGGCCTTCTTGCGGCATTCCTCTTACCAGTGATGAAGGTATTCGCATAGTAGTTAACCTTCTTATCGGAAAGCTCTTTAGAAGTCCTAATGCCTCAATAGCCAAACATGCCCCCTCAGTAGCTCTTTTTTTTTTTGCATCGACAAACTTCTTAGCTAGCCACCTCTTCCTCTTCTCTGAGGATATCCGATACTCATTCCCCTTCACCACCTTCAAGTGATCCAATTTGGTGACCGCCTTGGCTTGGTCTTTCTCCACCTCTAAGGCCTTCACCATCACCTTCAAGGCCTTTCTTTTGGCCTCAGAAGCATTTTTCTCCACCTCAAAGGCCCTTTTCTCTACTGCCTTGGCTTGGTGTGTGGCCTTGGTGTCCTCTAACATCATCGATTTCACCACATTTAAAATGCTGATCAAGTAATGGCCTACCTACAAAAGAAACTAGTTAGCTCGATGTGACCATAGGAGTAAAGTATAATGCACAAGGACAAAGTTTGAGAAGGTGGCCCACCTTGAGTAAGAGTCAAACGCATCTCTCTACTAGATGATGGACCTTGACTCTTTTAGCTTCTTTGAGTCAACTAGAAGAAGAAACCTATTGACCATGTCACAAGTGCCCTCCAACTTGCCAAAGCTGAATCAAAGGGATGAACCATAAGGATGACCACCCCTTGCTCGATCAAGGCAAAAGCTAGTCCCAAGCTAGTTGCTAGGGCTCAGAGAGAAGATCCAAATGCCCTCCTCTTGGAGGGCAAGTGATGTAGATTGGCATGGGGGTGCTGGCCCCGACAAGAGAATCCATACTAGGGTTGTCAACACCACGTTGGCATGTGTCGGTGAACCCTCAATGGCCAAACACCCCTTTGATGAAGCAGTGGTAGGACAACCCATAGATGCCTTGGCTCACGAGTACTTTGGTTTAGCCATAGGCGCTTCCATGGCCTTCTTCCTCTTTTAAGCCTTCCTCCACCTCTCTACTTCCTCTGGCTTCATTTCTACATCAATTCGAAGAAAATTAAGTCAAATAAAAAAAGAAAAAATGAAAAAAATAGGGAGTCTAGTGCTCACCTCAAGGGTCTACCAAGCTAATCCTGACATTGAAAAGAGTTTGGTCAGAAACCACTCTTTTAATTCAAGAATTTTGAAGCTGACTAGTCTCTTGTATCTCCGGCCCTCTTTGTCATCTAAAGATGGATCCCAAAAGATCAATGCCACCCTTGATTGGCCACACAAGGCAATGCCCTGGTCCTCCCTACATAACTTGGAAACAAAGAAAAAGTGCTCATTCCAGCCATGAACCGAAGGAGCACCATGGATCAGAGGATGACTCTTTGACCTCTTGTAAGGTATCATGTACCACTACTCACCTGCATAAGGCTGCTTCTTGAAAGTAAAATACACTCTAAATAAGGTGATGGCTGGTTTGACCTTAGCCAAAAAATATGCAGTTGTAAAGCCATAAATGAAATGCTAAGTGTTCAATATAACCAAACTCAAGGACATGTCAAGAAAATAAAAAAGATTGATAAAAAGAGTGAAGTAGAAGTCTTGCATTGGCTTAGAAGCATTTCTTGTAGAGGCCAAGCCAATCTAGTAAAAGACATAATATGATTGCTCAAACCTAAAGCTACCAACAGGTACTAAAGCAGGAATCAAAATTGAAATCAGATCAAGTCCAAGTCCTCCTCAACCAAAAGTGACTAGAAGCCGTGAGGAACAAATATTCCTCGGATTCCTGCCCACTACTCCCTGAAGAGGAATCAAAGCTCCATGGTGAGTGTTGATTGGAAGACCAACTCCCCACCAAACTATTAACTTGCTCATTTGGGGAGGTTGAGATTTTGAAACCAAGAAAAAATAGAGAACGGAAATGGGAAAAGTGAGCAAGAAAAATAAATGAAAGCAAAGGGGGGACTCAGGGGAACTGAAGATCTTGCCAAGCTAAAAAAACTCCCAAGGACCGATTGTCAGAGATGCAGTCGGAGAAATGGATAGGAGCTTGCTTGCGGGTTGCTCGCCTTCACCAGAAATCCTCGATGGGTCTAGGAAGATGAGGCATGAAAGATAAATGAAAACAAAGGGGGGACTCAGGGGAACTGAAGATCTTGCCAAGCTAAAAAAACTCCCAATGACCGATTGTCAGAGATGCAGTCGGAGAAATGGATAGGGGCTTGCTTGCGGGTTGCTCGCCTTCACCAGAAATCCTCGACAGGTCTAGGAAGATGGAGGCACAATAAAACAATAAAAGTAGAGTTGAAAGTGACTAGGCCTCTTTTTATAGAAACTTTGGATGGCTTGGACAAAGTGTCGGTTCGACTAGATCCATTGGATGGCCAACACTTGGTAGCAACTATTTGGCTAAGCTGACATCAAGTGAACAACTCATTGATGAGGGCTTTGGAGGGAGTCGATGGTGCCTTGGTTCATGTTGCCATGGTCGACGACTGACATGTGGCCCTTTGTGATTGGCCAATCTTGCCACCCAGTAGTCGCCAATCAGGAGTCATGACACTTCACATAGGGTGAGAGGCTGGCTGGATGCATTCCATATAGGGCCGAGGGAATTCCCTAATGTCTTAGTAGGCCAACCTTGAGTCCTTACTATTTAGATCCTAAACAAATTCTAGGGGCTAGTTGGAATTGAAAACCTTCTCTAGGAACAAATGTCTAAGAAATATCGGAGAAATACCCTACCGCTATAAGGCCAGAAGATCAGTTCAATCTGCAAGTATAGTGGCCTAATCTAAGAATTAGAACTTAAAAGTCCCTCTGAGATTAGTAAGACAATTCGTTATGCAAAAAATTTAAAGAAAGATGGATATATTTGAACATACGAAAAATAGTTACAAAATTTGGTTCACTAAAAACCAAGTCGACTTTTATAATGAAACAAAAAATGAAGAAGTTACAACTTCAAATCCCGGGGGTAGAAGCATTCCCAACTTGAGGGGAGAATCTTCTACAACTAAAGTGGTGGCATCGTCGGCTGAGACAACCTTGGATAGATCTAGGGCCAAGGCTTTGAGGAGATGGGTGTCGATCTTGAGAAAGAGTCGTCGGGCCACAGCTTTACATTTTTCAAAGTCAAGCTCATACTCCTTCAAGGAAGCCTTCAGTACCCTAGTTATGATGTTGACCTAACCAGTAATAGCTTTCACTTCCACCTGCTTGACCTTCACTTCGATAGCCCAAAATATTGCCTCACCTACACCCACCTTCTTCTTGAGCTCCACCACCATTGACCTCGCCTAAATAAAACTAAATATTTCAAAGAGTCAATCTTTCTTTTGGTAATGTGGAGCTTGGTTCGAAGTCATCTCCTTGGTAGCTCCCTGCTTCACCCCTTAGCTACGATTCTTGCCTCCTTAACGACCTAGGCAGCCCTCACCTGAATGTCAGCCATTCAAGCCTTCTCCCAAGTGATCCTTTCTTTGGCCCCATCTAGCATCATTTTCAAATGTTTTATTTTTAGTGGTGGCCTCAATGCAAGCACAACTTGTATTTAAGGCTCTCCCCTCCATTTTAAAAGCATTCTTCTCTGCTATCTTGGCTCAGTGAGCAACTTCAGCAACTTTTAATTCCACCAACCCAGTTGACTTCGAAAAATGTCTTAGATAATGACTTAGCTACAATAGGGCAAAAGATCAAGCAAACTACCAAAACAATTCAAACAAGGAAGAAAAACTATGAGAGGATGTACCCAGAGAATTCAATGTGTCCCTCTTTCGAAAGCTAGCCTTCGCTTCTCTCAACTTTCTTATATCAACTAGAAGAAATTCACAAACTAGATCATGAGTGACTCTCTAATCATCTAATGTGGAGTTGGAGGGTTGGATTGAAGGAATGCACAACCCCACCTCGACCAACAAAAGAGTTGAATTCAAGTTAATAACACTAGCTTGGAAAGGCGACTCTAAAATCCCCCTCTCTCAGGGCAAATGGCAGAAGAAGGGACAAAGATACCCAGCTTAAATAAAGAGCTTGAATCATAAATGGAGCCTCTTTGACATGACCTAAAGGGCTCCTTACAACTAAAGACCCTTCCATTGAATTCGATGGAGCAGGCATGTCTTCAGGAAACTCGATATAACAATACTTTGGTTGAGCCATAGCGGCATATGAGGCTTTCCTCTTCCAAGCAACCTTCCAAATCCTCTCCAAGTCTTCTAGTCTCATCTTTGTACCTTGTCAGAACAAAGATCGGAGTTGCTTGGAAATTGCTAGGAGGCCACCAGAATTTGCCTCTTTTGCTGGAAAACATCTAAGAGAAAAGAGCTAAAGCGAAGAGTGCTAGAAATACATTGGAAGATACTGGAACCCACTTATTTATAAAAGCTTCGAATAGTGTAGATGCTGCGTCAGTTTAACTAGCCTCACTGAATGACCACCACTTGGCACCGCTTGGTTGATTAACACTTCCCAATCATGGCCAATGAAGAGATGCAACATCTCGGACAAAGGTGCAGGTGTGACATGTGTGACACACTCTCACAAGATTGGAGGAGCTTGATCGATCTACTCTTTTCACCTGACCTAGCTATACCTCTGACTCGAGAGTGGGAGGCAATTGATATGAATAGAATTTTATACTTCAGGCATGTTGATACCTTACTAGCAAATTGGCTCGAGGTAACCTTCTAGTTGACCTAGGCTAGTATCTCAAACAAAGTTGACTTTAATTCACATGTGGGTTAGAGAATCCCATAATCACCAAACTTAGGCTCTGTTACAGGTAGATAAGGTAGGCAATAACTAGTATATCCCACCATAATAGAAAAGAAATAATAGATGAATCATGTTCGATAAGACATAAATAGCCTTCTGATGTGCCTTTCTCCTCACGACATCCATAACTAGCATATCGTGCCATAACAGAAAAGAAATAATAGGTGAATCATGTCCGATAAGATGTAAATAGCCTTCTGATGTGCCTCTATCCTCACGGCATCCCAATCTCTCACACGCTTATTTCCTTATGTTCTTATATATCTGACTTAAACATTGGAAGGTTCCCGCCAAAGCAAACTCCAATTAGGGTCATATCTTATAAGTTCTATCATCACTATCTAATAGCCGTAGTCTATTTTTGATCAAGCCAATCTAGGTTAGATATGTACAGCAATAGGGTTGAACCAAGAATGGTTTTCTTAGGTGACATATGACTTGTGTCTTTGACATGGTCACATGCATGTGCTGATGATATTCTAATAAAGTGGAAAAAAAAGTGAGCTCATTGCTCTTTATTCCACTGTATCCCACAACTAGATGCTGTCCCAGCCAAGTGGCTTGGTTGGCCGACCACTGTCCAAGAAGAGGAAAGCTGGTTGGCAGTGAAGAGGAAATGAGTAATTTTTCGGTAGCATAAGGGAATATTTGGTTGAGAAAACAAAAATAGAAACCAGAACGATGATAAGAATGAAAATAAATTATTTTTGTTCTAGTCACCTTGCCCCATTATCATTTTAAATTTTTTTTTAAAAAAAAACTCTAATCTCTAAAATATAATACCATTGTAATTTTTCCGGTATTCAAATTTTATTTTGATTTCAATTTTGATAATAAACGAAACATCTTGTATGATATAATTTTTTTAATTTTCATTCTAATATCTTTCAGTTCTATTAAAAAATATGGTTATTGCAATTCTCATTTAAATCTATTCCGACTCTTAGCGCCAACCAAATACATTCTAAATAAATATTTAATACAAGATAATCAATTTAAGATTAAAGATAATGTGAATGAAGAGGATAAAATTACTATATTTGATTATATCTTGATAATCCTAAATGACGTGACAACCTAGTAATGAAATATCCATCTTTAACTAATAAATATATTTTTATAAAATATGTTTATATAGTTTTACTGTTGTATGATGAATAATTTTAGACTTCTATAAAATACCAAACAGATTACTATAAATATTTAGGCATCTTTATTCAGATCATTAAAGGATTTGATTCATCGATGATTTAAATTACCATGATGATGCCATTTGGATAACCAAACACAACCAAAATGCTTTGAGCTTTAATTAGTAACAGAAGTTCTCATTCCAAGTCAAATATTTACCCCAAAACATGACCAGGGAATGATTTAATAATATTGAATTAAGTGAAAGATACCCATAAATTAATGTAACGCATCATTAAAGAAATAGAAAATAATCCCCATAATCATTGTTATTAAACCTGACCTGACTCGGCCGGTTGGATCGGAAACCAGTGACCCATGGACAAAATCGGTTCGACTTTGAAATTAACCCATAATTGCTCAAAAATCGGTAGAAAACCGGTAACCCGGGTGGCCCAACCGTGGACCGTCACACCCGATCCAAACCTACACGAAACCTGGTTGAACGATTAATGAGATTATGAAAAACCGAAAACGGAAAATCAAAAGGCCTATCCCGAAATCTTGAATTTTCCTTTAATCTTCCACCTTTCTAGCTTCCCTGATCTTCTCTTCCGCTCCGTCGCTCTTCCTCTCAGACCAGCGATCAAGCGGTGACAGTGGTAGCAAGAACAACGGTGATGGCAATGGCAGCAACAACAAGGACGAAAGAGCTCCACTTCCATCCTTCTTCTTCTTCCAGTTTGCTGTTCAGGTGAGTATTGTTTGATTTTTTTTATTTGATTTTTTTTTACTTCCATCTTCTTTTTACCCACCCTGTCACCGTTAAAAGCTCGAGCGAGAGCTACGAGCACAGTCAAGTTTGTGCCTTGCCTTACCCATCTGATCTCCATGTTTGGTTTTTACCTCTTTCCTTCCAAACCGTATGATCCCCATCACCAAATCCTAATAGGCTAGTCACCCTTCGATGATCCGATCTCCAATGATTTCCCCGCCTTCATCACCACTAGGCTTGTGCCTTGCCTTACCCATCTCCAGATCTTTTTGTTTTTTTTTTTTTTTGGCCTTTGATTATTTGATGGATGGACGGCTGACAAAAACTCACGATCACCCATTCAGTAAAACTATAAAAATCTCCTCTCTCCACAATCCATCCCATTGACAGTGAAAATTTATAAAAATCTCCATCTATGCATTGAACCACCATTCAACCATTGACCCGATGATTGAATCGGTAATCCGGTATCTTATTCGGATCGATGTCCGAACCGGATTTAATAACATTGCCCATAATAGCTCAAAATTCACTGAGCAAAAAGATTTTCACTCTAAATATCTAAATCAGAGAAGAGGGATCTTGGATGCGATCATGATACATATAAATGGCATCTGGTCCATACTATTTAATATCTCCCACCATGAGGTGTAGCACACTCCAATAATAAAGGCTTCATGAACAATAATTCACGATCCAAAAATGGCATTGTTTCCTCAAATACAGAATAAAAGAAAATAAGCAATTACGCTAACTAGATCAAACCTAAACCAACCAAACATAATAATAAAGTGTCTATGAAACAACAATAAACTTGCGTTATTAAAGGATATGACCATTGTATCATGAGTGTCAACTAAAATAAATATATAAGAATACAAGTGAGATATCCATGTTTCCCCATGCTTGCAGATATTCAAACTAAGGCCTGGAAGAATTAAATTCCAACAAGACATATAGGTCTTAAACAAGAGAAGGCAAAGAAAAAACCAAAAGTTAAACAGGTGATCCATCAGCCAACTAGCTCCCATGACTTTGTAGAGATGCTAGTATGCTCTGGTGCAAGCTACCACTTGGAGAACTCCCTTAACTGCTAATCTAAGACTCAAGGAAACTTGCTTGATGTGAAGCATTTTGATGTGATATGTTTTCTGTATGATTGCACACTCTAAAATAATACCACCCTCTGATGACAGCATACTTTTCAAATTATTAATCAGATCAATGATGACAGGAGTACAATGCGGTTGCAATATATTATCATAAAGGCAGTAGCTATGACCACGCAATAACCAAACGTTGCCTGCTATTTAGATATTTAGTGGCTCTGCCTCATCATCCCTCTCCTTCATTGCTGTCCAATCTTGTGGCTCTGTTAAGAATTATTAACAATGAGAACTTAGCTACTAGAAAAAACATTAATGTGATGGTGTGGAAGTAGCAACTGGTGAAAAATAAATAAGTTACAAGGGTTATTTTTAAATTTTTCACTCTTTTTCTGAAAATACAGCATGTTGGTTGAATCATTTAAGCATTAGATATTGGAAACCAAAAAGTCACAAGCTTAATTAATATTATAGAGGGAACCCGGATTTACAAATGAAAATAAGTTGCATACTTGCTCTTCCCAGTTGATAAAAATCGGAACTTAACTAATGGTTCTACAAAATAGAAATCTTCACTGTCCCAAACATGCAAACCAAAAACCATTATGAGTTACCTTATTCTGAACCAACAGACTTTATCTCAATGAAATGGATTTGGATTATGGACGAATGACTTATTAAGGTACTGGAACTTTTATGGCCAGTGTAACATCAATCCCATAAGAATTGGTGCCTGTCATAAAACCTGGGAGGATGCTTGTCTTTAAGGAAATTCTTCGTTAATTTTAACAGAATTGAAGTTTGCTTCACCAGTGAACAACCCTCCAATAAACCTAAGACTTGGAAATAATTTAGATCAAGGACAAGAAACTGATGTTTAAGTTCCTGAATTTGCTATCTATATTTGATGTTTAAGTTCCTGCATTTGCTATCTATATTTCCATATACATAAACAGCAAAATTCTGCAGTTTGGTTCTCTCCCTTTCCAGGAATATTTGTCAGGCGGGAAAGGCAATGATTTTCATTTTCAGGAGACCACAGGTTTAATTCAAGGTAGCTATGATATTTGTCCAGTTTAAATTTTAGAAATCAAGAGCAGAAAAGTATTAAAAAAGCAAGGAAGTTTCTCTTGAGAGGAAAGTAGATCCCAGATAGTTGGGACAAGGCTCAATCATCATATAAACTGTGGATGTAGGAAGCAGTATTTTTGCAAGTATTCATAAAATTGTAGGAAGTGAAGATAACTCAGAGATTTTTACAGGCCCAAGCTAAAGCTCCATAACCATGTTTATTCAAATTTTGACATAGCAAAAGAACCGCCAAGTTTTAACAGTTGAGAGCAGGATTCACCATCTCAATCCTAGATCCTCCAGTACTATCCTATTATAGCGCCAATATGCCCGGTATGGTACCCAATTCAACATAATGAGTACTGATATGCCTCCCATAATTCAACATAATGAGTGCTGATATGCCTCCCATACCGCATACCGATTTGGCACCAGTCAGTACGCACCAGCATTGACTGGTATGGCAAATCTGAGTACAAATATTATTAATTTTGGTAACACAAACAAGTGATATGTCAAACTTACTTGATCGGTGGCTCTCAGCACCACCATCAGCCGCCTTTGCAAGATGGAGGCAATGAAAAGGAAAATGGAGCACATGCCAAACATGACAGTCATAGGGAATGCATCCACCTTCAAAACAGCAGTAGAAAAATCCATAAGATAACTGACAGGTTGTACATATACTTTCAAACTGATTAAGTATAATAAAAAAAAATGCTGCAGGAAAAAAGAATAAGCACATACTGCAAATAATAATGACACAATAATGACCCTAGTTAATATGAATTAGCACATGCTGAAAAATGATGAAATGAATTCATAATCATTACACTCTGAACTGCAACAACACTACCATATCATCTACAGAGTTATGTTATAATGGAAAAATAAGCAAAGCAGTTAGAAGATTACATTGTAAAGCACAATGCAAACAAATATGTTAAGGGGAATGCGGAAGAAGTTCATGATTGTGCTCCTCGCCTCCTCAGGAATGTACTGAGATCTCATCTTCATAATGGATGGCCAAAATATCCCTACACATGCTTCGAAGGTACAGAAACCAACTACCAGGATCCAGCCCCCTAGCGAGATGGGTCCACCTTTTACAGATGAAGATGTTACCAAGAACTGTTCAAAAATGGCAGCAAAAGTGAGAATGATTACATGCAAAGAGTTTCATGACAGAGGAATCAAACAGGCGACTTACACTGGTGATAACAGGAAGAAGGAGAGTGACTGATGAGATTGCAAAGACAACTTGCATATAACCTTCAACTTTAACTGTCGCACGGGCCATCAGCCGAGATGCAATGGAGCTCCCTAGCATCGAAGACAACATGAAGGTTGCGAAAATAAAACCATGAGGAATGTCCTCATCATTTGGGCTTAAAGCAGGAGTCCACAAGAATACAAAGGTATACATTGAGCCTTCAAACAGTGATTGAATTGCACCCAGCAAAGCAATTTTCTCATCTGAAATGACAGATTATAACAATATAGACATCAGTGACCATATTAGTAAGCAGAACACCTTCAAACATGTAAAGAGAGAAATAGGCACACTAACCAGAAGCAATGGCTACAGCAGCAACCTTAAATTGGCTAAGTAAATCCTTGTTTTCTGAAGGATCTCCATAATTTTCACCCCATGTTGATAAGATAATCGCCATGCCAATTGCTAGGAAGCATGCAGCAGCATCAAAGGGGACACAGGACCAAAACCCAAAGTATCAGTCAGTAAATTAGCGAACAACCCACAGACAATCGCTACGAGACCATTGCCGATGAATATAGCCTTTGAAAAAGTTAGGGAGAGCCACTGTGGTTCAAAGCCCCTCTGTACAACATTTGTGAAAGGGATATCAGCATGAAGCATACAAATTAGATACCAAAGCTAAGAAAGGCAGCCTGTGCTTCCAGGTAAGTAAAACAGCAAATTCTATGGATGTCTTCGCAAATAAAATTTGCAGTACTAACCCAACATCCGAATCATACACTTAAGAATGTAGTAGCATTATTTGGTTCTTATCATTTCTCTTACCTGGATATTGGTTCAGGTGAAATTTCCAATGGCTTCAAAACTGAACACTACAAATTCCAAAACACAGGACTAATTATCTAATTATGTGCCTGCATATGGTATACTTGTACATATGCACGTTTTGACTTTTGAGATTAGCTAATTATCATAGTAAATTAGTTTTCTACAATCTTCTTGGAAAATCATAATAACAGTTGGCAACATGTAAACTTATATAACATCTATCATCAGTTAAGCAAAAGAAGGTGATAAAGTAGCATGGTTGACATTTAAATGCAATTGATCCACAAATCCATATGAAACCTAAGTCAAGGGATATTATTTATTGTAATTAAATTTTGGCACTTCTTAATGCTTTTAGATATCTGATATATGTTTCAGTAGCTTTGACAAAAGAAATAACAAAACAATATAAGAAGACATAAAGTTCTATGGGATTTAATCATGGGAATTTTAGATCTTACTATATAAAATGAAGATACTTTGTTTAGAAGAATCCCGGAAGAGTACAAAAACAGATACCCATACAAATAACTAGCTACTAGAACCTTAAAGCATGAGCTATCAAAAGGAAGGGGTCAATAATGTACATCAAGCCTTAACAATGCCATCACATGTGCAGCACCACTACCACTAGTTCAAAGAATCTATGTAACAAATAATCGTACAACTCTTCAATTACCCACAATTTCATCTGGGGTTCTCTCTGTATTTTTGAAAAAATTAATTTGTATATTTTAACTAATACTAGAAGTGACTTTAGCATCATCAATTTTCCATTGACTCTCTATTAAGGTCTCTGAAATTTAATAGACACTTGTACTAATCACATACCCCTTTTCTTTCTTTTTATTTTTTCATCTAACCAACACAATTTTTCTCAGACTTTTCTTAGAATCATGCTACAGATATTTCCCCTGTTCAGATATAATCTCAAATTATTCAGATGCTTATGAACTGAAAATTCCTATTCAGATGTTTAAGTCTCAGCCAAAACAATTGACTGACATTGACCTGCAACATGATTCAGCACCCGAGTAACGCATTATAAGTGGCGAGCAATTTTCCTACCGAAAGCAATCTTGACCCAAAAACATAGAATATCTTGACTGCACTACAAGCTTAAAATTAAAAGGCTCTAGTTACACATCACCTTGTTGTGTTCCGCAACAAGCCATGACTCGAAGGCCGAAAACAAGAGTGAGGTAGCGATTCCTCCTAATATACGTCCCAACATCAACACCTTAAACTCTGGAGAATGCTTGGTGATACAGCTCAGGATGTAACTTATGCAATATGTCACACAAGCCCTCTTCCGACCCCTGCAATTTTATGCCCAAATTTTTTTTTTTAAAAAAAAAAAAAAAAAAAAAAAATCTAAGAACAACAGCAATCACTACAGAAACACCACATAATTAACATTTCAGAAGGGAATTCTCACTGTTTATCAGCCAGAGATCCAACAATCGTTCCAAAGAGCATAGAGGATCCAAATCCAGCAATGAATAGCCGGCCAATTTCTCCCTTCCCGAATCCATACGTATGGTAAAGGTAATAAACGTAAGGACCCTGCAACCAATCTCCAGCTGCCAACCAAAAAGACAGGAAAGGTGAATTCCTCAATGCCTAAAGTCAGCTGAGCTTTTCCTCCCCAAAAGCAAAACCATTGGGTTCCGAACAATTAGATCTCCAAACAAATCGGCATTCTTGATAAAATAAACTCCTAGATCTAGCGAAAGAATTATTAGATCAGCGGATAAACATGCAGGAAGAAAGCAAATCCAAGCAATCCGAGTCCCCCCCAAGCTTTCAAATCACTAGAAAACGGTGAAAACTTCTTTTCGATATCAGATCTGAACTCAGGTGAAGCAAGAGAGAGGTGATAGATCTGGAAGTACCCATCATGAGGGAGTAGACGACGATGTAGTTGTTCTTGAAGGAGTTGAAGGCGACGGAGGTGGAGATGCGGTCTTTGCTGGTCTTGCTGAACTCCAGCAGCGCCACCACCACCGACAGCCCCCCGAAGAGCAGGTAGTACAAGGCCTCCATTGCCGGTTCTCACAAGGATGGAGAGAGGGGGTGGGAATGGCTTTGGGGCTTGGGGAGGCTTCCCTTCCTCTTTATCGCGGAGAGGGAGGGGAGTGCGGAGCGCGAGCGAGTGGCGATCTGGGGGTGGCGTCTATATCGTCGATTTGCTTATTTTATTTATGAAGAATATTATGTATTATTATTTCGCCAAAATGGTTCACCGGGCCACGTGGGATGCCGGTCGCAGAGAGGGAAGTTTTATTATTATTATTATTATTATTATTATTATTATTTTATATGATGGGTGGCGTCCGGGTTGTGCCTTTCAAGCGAACGAAGGACGTCAACCGTCGATCACGAAACGGCCGCTTTAAGATTTATATAGGAAGGTAGAAGAAAAGAGGTTGAAGTGATTTCAGATATGTATAAAACGTGATCCAGATAGAAGAAGATCGATTCCGAACCGGATGGAATGATTTTAAGCAAAATTAAATAAAATAATCTTAGAAATAAATTTAAAAAATAAAAAAATTTAATTTCAATAATTTTTTTAATTTTGAAATTGAATCCATTTAGAATCCATCTTTTGAACATATCTATCAGATTGGTCTGTATAAATTATATTTTAAAAATTATATGTATAATATTTTTAAAATTATATAATTTTTTATTTTACAAATTTTACGGTAGCGGTATCCGTCACGATTCTCCGTTTAAAATACTATTCATCTCTGATTTCAATTTTACGATGCAATGATAGATTTTGATTTCAAGTTTGATTTTTTTTTTTTAACTAATTTCATTGGATGTAATCTGTTGGCATTCTACTCTACTCGCCGGTGAGTGTGTTTTTTCATATATACATATACATCAATATATATGTATGTATATATGTATATATATATATATATATATATGTATATGTATGTATGTATATGTATGTATATATGTATGTGTATATGTATATATATGTATGTATGTATATGTATATGTATATGTATATATACATATATGTATACATACATATACATATACATATGTATATATGTATATATACATACATATATACATATACATCAATATATACATATGTATATATATATGTATGTATATGTATGTATATGTATGTATATGTATACATACATTATATACATATGTATACATATATACATACATACATATATATATATATACATATATATCATACATACATACATATATATATACATATATACATACATATATATATATATATACTATACATACATATACATATATACATACACATACATATATATACCATACATATATATATACATATATATACATACATATACTATACATACATATATACCACAATATATATATATACATATATATACCACATACACTTGCCATGCATATGCCGATAGAATATGGTGTCTATGATTCAATATGTACCACTTTACCATTAAATATGGTAATGCATCAATATATCATTAAAATGATTAATGATATTATCATTAAAATGATAGCCTTGTTGATAGAGATTTAGTCTCATTTTTCATCAATTATGGATTCATCATGCACATGCATAAAAAATCTCTCGTAGTCTCTACTCCCGGTTGGTAGAGATTCATCTTATTTTTAATTTACCATGGATTCAAGACAGGATCTTGAACATGATTTGATTAAATCTATAAATTATTTCTCCGTAGAGATTTATCTTATTTTTAATTTATTGTGGATTCATCTTGAATATGATTTGATTAAATTTATAAATTATTTCTTTGAACTTGTAATAATTGGTTTGAATGGGTGATCAAATTTTTTTTAAAAAAAAATTATCCTATCAACCAGCCAGTATTTTAATATAAAAATTTAAATATCTTATATCAAATATTATCTTATTTAAATATTATCTAACAATTTGGAAACCTGTACGGAAATAGCTATACCGATGAAATCCTTCTAATCCTTTTGTTTAACCAAGAGCCAAACCCCCCCGCCAACGCAAAAAAAAAGAAAAAAAAAAAGAGCGTACATGTTGCATGCCGTTGGGCCGTGGGACCTGCGACGAAGTTCTTCGGCCAAAAGGCTCACGGGAATACCGCGTTTTGCCCCTTCAGCATCGTGGCCGGTGCTCAGCACCTTCACCGCTTGGCGATAGGTAGCCATGCTTCGGCGTTAATCCAGGGTTTAAATGACACCCACTCAAAAGTTTTAAAATTTTTAATATTAAAGAATTATCGAAATAATAGTTATTATAATTTTTACGCTGTCGATCCGGAGCGCATGCCCACAATACGAGGTAACCCGCTATACGCATAGGACCGGGCCCCACAAATATACGCAAATAAATTGTCAAAAATATAATTCAACCTAACAACAGTCGGTAATAAATCATCATCCTAATAAATGGATCTCAAAAAGTTGAGTTGACCGCAATCTGAGCAACCCACAAAAAAAAGTACCAACAAGTCCTACCAAAACCTTCCCAAACCGAGTTGTTGGAGTGGGAAACGACCGGTACATCTGATCAAATTCGTGACATCCGAGGGATAGGCATTAGATATCAAAATAATGCCCCCGTAATTATAGATTTTTTTCGAAAGCCAAAATAAAGGAAGCAACTATTATAAGCCTAATCAGCTTATTCTCGATTTAGATCGGCATCGATGATCCTTTGACCCAGTCAAACTGAAAGCCTGACCGGCCTACTTCAACAGAGGCCTGATCGATCAACTTCAACAAGGCTCATATTGATCTAAGACGAGCCGCTCCAAAGATGGCCCGGAGGCTCTAGAAATCCCTTCCGACTGGTACCAGAATTCTGTTATAACAGAATCCTGGCACATCAGTGCCACTGCTCTACGAATCCCACGACACCACCCCATCCTAGTACCATGTGGCCACTACCCAATTCTTCTAAGGGCAGATCGGTCATTCCCTACTTAGCTCCTAACAGATTCTGGCAAGGTTCCGCGCCTACATAAGGTAAAACGGGGGACTCCTAGCGGTAAAAGAGCTTTTCCTTCTCCACGAGCTTATCTCCTTCGATTCCTCCATTCTGTTGCTCCAAGGCTTCCACTGACTTAACCATCGGAGTGTCCCCCACCGAAACACCACCGGCCCGTGGAACTTTCTTCCAGGAACCGGAAAGATGCGCACTCCGACCAACTCCAGGAACCCGGTCCAAGAGATTCAACGGCAACAGATTGGTGCTAAAGGAAGGGCCTGAACCTTCGTTCTTGTTTTTCTTTCCTAAAAGGAGGAATCCACCGCTAAGTAGAGCAATGGTGAAAGGAAGAACCCAGAATACCTCCATTAGGAGAGGTCACTCTCCGTCAAGATCGGAGAACCTCCCAGGGAGAATGACGCCGCCCAACCTACCATCACCCTGGGACAACAGCAGTTCCAGACCCTTCTGAACTGCATTGACACCCTTGCTGCCATGATTCAAAACCTCCAAGATACGGCCAATGACAGATAGCAGCCGCTCGCAGTGTCTCAAACCAACCATCAACCTGCTGTTGAGGGAAGTCGACAGCAAGGAGTCCCTCAGCTCCGCTCCCACGCGGCCTTGAAGCCCCAAAGGTCTCAAGGGCTCATGCTGATGGAAAGAGAGTGAGGTTCGCCTCACTCTCCTCGATAGACTCGGTCCTTAATGATGATCAGTGCCATGGCGAGGACCTAGAAGACTACACCAGCAAGCTCCAGTGCATGGAGGAGCAGATCGCTGAGCTGGTCGATCGGCAAAAGGCCAACAAGACGTAGGCGTATGACTCTCGCCCGCATTTCTCTGCCAGAATCATGGGGGAAGCTATCCCCCGCCACTTCAAGATCCCTCAGGTCGATGCCTACGATAGCACCACCGACCCTTTGGATCATCTGGGCACTTACAAGGCCCACGTGATGGTATAGGGCACCTCCGATGCCCTCCACTGTATCGCCTTCCCTATGACACTTAAGAAGGTAGCTCGAATGTGGTTCTCTACCATCCACCAGGTACGATTTACTCCTTTCTTTAGTTGGAAAAACTCTTTCTGTCCCATTTTAGGACTTGCAGCCGACACCGAGGAACACGGACTGCCTCTTTCTCATATAGCAGAAGGAAGGAGAAACCCTCCGGGATTACATGGCTCGGTTCAAATCATCGACCATGGAGGTCCCGAACCTAAATGAGCACATAGCTATGTCAGCCTTCAAGAAGGGGCTGCGATCGTTCAGGCTCACTTTCTCCCTGGACAAAAGATTTTCGACAAGCTACTCCGAACTACTGGCCTGAGCGCAAAAATATGCCCTGGAAGAAGAATAGGTGGCAAGTCGACGCCAGGCTAAAGGGAGGTCGGCTCCCAAGAAGAGGAGTGACAAGGCTCCCGAAGTCCGACCTCCCAGCGATGGCATCAACTCGACCCGACGCTGCAGCCCTAAGCCGAAGGACTTTTCCAGGAGGTTCGAGACTTGTGCACCTCTCTCCCTCCCGAGGGAGAAAATCTTTATGGAAATAGAGAATAAGACCTTCCTGCAAAGGCCTCGCCCGATGAGGAGCCCCTCCGTATCAAGAAGCAGAGACAAATACTGCCGGTTCCATCGTGACCACGGGCACAACATAGAAGATTGCCTCCAGTTGAAGGACGCGATCGAATATCTAATCAGGCGGGGGTTCCTGCACAAGTACGTTCGACCCTAGAGGAATCAGGCTGAAACTTCTACTGCCAAAGACCTACTAGAGGAAATAGAGTTGCCTAACTAGCGCCCCATCGATGGAAATGTGGGTATGCTCTACCGTCGGTTCGATTGGAGGAATGAAGAAGACCAGAACATTATGAAGAGGCCTCGGGGTTCTAATGTAATTAGTTTCTCTGACGAAGACCTCTTAGAGCCCCAGATCTCTGGGAATGACCCTGTGGTTGTATCGATAGTAATTGCCAACTATGATGTAAGAAGGATCCTCATAGATAATGGAAGCTTCATAGAAGTTTTGCTGTATGAGGCCTTTGTCCGAATGAACCTGCCTAGAACCAGGCTGCAGGAATCCCCAATGCCGTTGACAAGGTTCGGGGGAACTCTATCGGCGTAGAAGGAGAAATAACTTTGCCCGTGACCATCGGATCAGAGTCTTATCAAAAAGCCCTCCATATAAACTTTATGGTAGTAAGCACGACATCAGCCTACAACGCCATCTTGGGATGGCCAGCCCTTAACAAATTCCGAGCCATCGTGTCTACCTACCACTTGCTTGCAAAATTTTTGACCCAGAATGGGGCCGGAGTAATGAGGGGAGATCGTAGGATGGCCAGATAGTGTTTGACCATCCAAGATAGGCAATCAGGAGACCGTTCCATCTTGGAACAGCTTGATCCCAGGGCCGAAGCTGATTGCTACAGACAATCAGTCAAGAGGATCCTATTCGTACCCCTCTGGGAGGATGACCCCACTAGGGTCCTGCAAATTGGGAGCATGCTCAGCGAAGATGCCAAGTCAAAGCTAATCAACTTTTTATGGGACAATGCCGACATATTCGCCTGGTCGACGTCGGACATGCAAGGCATCCCGTCGGAGGTCATAACCCACCGGCTTAAGGTGGATCCAATTTACATGCCTGTCAGACAAAAGAAGAGGAGCATCCCCCTGAGAGACAGAGGGCGATTGATGAGGAAATCAAGAAACTCTCCGATGTTGGCTTCATTAGAGAGGCCAATTATCCTGACTGGCTGGCAAATGTTGTAATGGTAAGGAAAGCCAATAAAAAGTGGAGGATATGTGTGGACTACACCGACCTCAACAAAGCTTGTCCGAAGGATAGCTTTCCTTTACAAAAGATTGATCAACTAGTGGACGCTACTGCCGGTCATCTCTTCTGAGCTTCATGGATGCCTTCTCCGGGTCCAACCAGATCAGCATGGACCTAGAAGATGAAGAAAAGACAGCCTTTGTCACCGACAAAGGGCTGTACTATTACAAAATGATGCCCTTCAGCCTAAAGAACGTCTGAGCCACTTTTCAAAGACTGATCAATCGGGTCTTCGAAGGACAACTTGGAAGAAACATGGAGGCATATGTTGACAATATGATAGTCAAGAGCCTCCATAGAACCAACCACACCAAAGATCTATAAGAATCTTTTGATGCCTTGAGGCATCACCGGATGAAGCTGAACCTAACCAAATGCACTTTTGGGATGACTTCTAGAAAATTCCTTGGCTTTCTGGTCATGCAGAGAGGAATTGAGATCAATACTGATAAAATCAAGGCCATCATGCCGTCATCGACATGGGGCATCTGACTAGCAAGAAGCACGTGCGAGAATTTACAGGTCGGATAGCTTCTATTAGCTGCTTTATTTCTAGATCGGTCAAAAAATGTCTCCCCTTCTTCAAAACTCTATGACAGTCGGATCGCTTCCAATAGATCGATGAATGCCAGTTGGCCTTCGAAGCATTGAAGGTGTATCTAAAGACTCCCTCCTACTTGCTAAGCCTATGGAGGGAGAGCCCCTATACCTATATCTATCGATGTTGGATGAGCCGAAGAGCTCCGTCCTTGTCCGGATGGGAGAAAACAATCAACAAAAGCCAATCTATTACACCAGCAAGGTTCTCCACGACGCCGAAACAAGATATTCCAAGATGCAAAAGCTTGTATACTCCCTGGTTGTGGAGCCAAGCGACTGCGGCCCTACTTTCAAGCACATTCAATCATAGTTCTGACTGATCAACCTCTTAAGGCGATCCTCAGGAGCACTGATACATCGGGGCGACTCGCCAAGTGGGCCATCAAGCTTGGTGAATTTGACATCTCCTTCCAGCCTCGGTCGGCTATGAAAGCTCAGGTGATCGCCGATTTTATAGTAGAGTATACCTGAAGATGGGAGACACCTCTACAAATAGCCGACACACCTGAGGATGACACTGTTGAAGAATCAAAACCCGCCTGGACACTCCATATAGACGGGGCATCCAATCTTGCTGGTTGCAGGGCAGGCTTGATCCTGATCGACCCTAACAGGCAGATCCTGGAATATGTACTTCATTTCGCATTCCAAGCATCAAATAATCAGACGGAGTATAAAGCCCTCCTCATGGGACTGAGGATAGCTGGTGAGCTGGGCATCGATCGGATCAAAGTCTTCTTAGATTCCCAACTGGTGGTTAACCAGGTGAAGGGCGAGTTCGAGGCAAAAGATCTGACCCTGACCAATTACTTGAGTAAGGTGCGTAGCCTCGTAACTCAACTTAAATTTTTTGAGATCTCCCATATACCTCGAGCACAGAATTCTCGGGCGGACATCTTGTCACAGCTGGCCACTACCGTCACTGATCTGTTGGACTGAACCTTCGTGGAGCACCTACAAAGCCCAAGCATTGTTGAGGAGACATCAACAATCCATCAGGTGGAGTGAGAGGCCTCTTGGATGGACTCCATCCTCGTGTTCCTCAACGAAGGGACCCTGTCAGAAGATAAAATCGAAGCCAAGCATGTATGCTAAACTGTCTTAAAGTACGTCATCCTCGATGGGGTTCTGTATAAACGGTC
Source organism: Areca catechu (assembly GCA_021397845.1). Taxonomy (NCBI): domain Eukaryota; kingdom Viridiplantae; phylum Streptophyta; class Magnoliopsida; order Arecales; family Arecaceae; genus Areca; species Areca catechu. The sequence continues at coordinate 42,935,801 of CM038053.1, read as the reverse complement.
ATTCACGCAACCACTACTCAAGTGCCTGGGGCCGTCAGATGCCAACTACGCACTCAGAGAAGTGCATGAAGGCATCTACGACGACCACCTGGGAGGAAGATCCTTGGCCTACAAAATTATCCCGCAGGGCTATTACTAGCCAACCATTCAGAAGGATGTATCGACTTCGTCAGAAAGTGCGACGCATGCCAAAGATATTCCAACATTCAAAGGTGACCGGCTAGTCAGTTGACCCCACTGATCGCCCCCTGGCCGTTTGCACAATGGGAAATGGACATCCTTGGACCATTCCCTCCAACATCCAGCTAATGGAAGTTCTTGATTATAGCCATAAACTACTTCACTAAGTGGGTGGAAGCTGACCCGTTGGCACAGATCATTGAGGCCAATGTGGAGAACTTCGTCCGGAACTGCATCATCTTTCAATTCGGCATACCGCAGGCAATCATCACTAACAATGGTAGACAGTTCGACAACTCAAAGTTTCGAGACTTCTGCCAGTAATATCATATCGCCTACCGACTAACTTCAATCGGACATCCCCAATTCAACGGGGAGGCCGAAGTTACCAATCGGATAATCTTGCATGGATTGAAGACCTGTAGGCTCAAGTAGGCAACCCAAGAAGGGGGGTGAATTGGATTTTATAAAACTTTTATACTATTTCCAAAGTGTGAACTAAAGCAAGTATGTGCTAATGCAATTCAAGTGCTTGTGTATTTCAAATAAATACAGCGAAAATAAAGAAATAAAAGCACAAGGAGAACAATCATACAAACACAAAGATTTATAGTGGTTCGGTGCCAACCAATCACCTACATCCACTCCCCAAGAACCCCTTGGGAATTCCACTAAGTTTGGTTTTATAACTTAGACTCACCAACAACCTTTACAACTTGTTTTGTCTTCGGGCTCACAAGTCAAACCCTAGTTGGTTTCAAGGCTCACCAACAACCACCCTCGGTTTTACGGGATAACCAAGAATCTAAACAACTTGTTTTGGCTTCGGGCTCACAAGTAAAACCCTAGTTGGTTTCAAGGCTCACCAACAACCACTTTGGTTTTCAAGGCTTACCAAAACCTCTTTGGTTTTCCAAGGCTCACCAAAAACCTTAAGTAAACAAGTTAAGAGCAAGTATAAATGAATATAATAAAAGCTTTCTAAAATAAAGCAAATATCTCTTTGAAGTCCTTGAATGTTGATAAAGATCTTGTCTTCAAGTTGATAAAGCCTTTGATTGATGCTTGTGGATGTAGACTTTGATTGCTCTTTTTGAAACTTGAAAGCTTGAAGGCTTGAATCACTCAACTCTTGAATCCTTTAAGAATATTCAAGAAACTCACCAAAGGATTACTTCTCCATTTGATTCATGATGTTTATATAGCCTCCCAACACTTAAATGACCATTTATAACCGTTAGAGAGGAAAATATGGCCATTTGAAGCATGTTGGAGAAGTCTGCAGCTTTTGAAAACTAGTCGTTACTGTTCAAGTGTCAACACTTGAACAGTAAGTGTCGACACTTGCTATAGTAGGTCGATATTAGAACACTATTCATAGTCAATTTGATTTTTTATATTTTCTATATTTTTCTTGTTCTCAGGCCTTGAATCGATACTTCACTCTTCAAGTGTTGACACTTGATCCTCAGGTGTCGACACTTCATTTCCAAGTGTCAACACTTGCCTGTGCCATGCTGAAACTTTGTTGATACTTCTTCAAATTGAAACTTTAACCTCTTCAAGTTTTTCCATATCAATTCCAAAGTCCATATACTTAATTTTCTATTAATTTAAAGACTTTTTCAACTGAAATACAAGTATTTCTTTATTCAACATGGTTGAGTACTAAGATCTGAAAAACACACTTAAAATACAATTAGTACTCATATATACTTAAACATTTTGTCAATCATCAAAATCAAGACCAGAGTCAACAATCTCCCCTTTTTGATGATGACAAAACCTTTAAGTATAAGAATAGGGTAAGCTTAAAAAGATTAACAATAGTATAAACATGAAAGCTCAAAATCAATAAGTACCAAGCTTCCCCTCAATATATGATCCACAAAATTTTCAAAAAATATTTTTCAAAATATGCAAAATTTTTAAGACAATCTCCCCCTTACTAATTCTTTCCTTAAGATTAAAAATTTGCTTTCTTCTCCCCCTTTTGCACTTTCTTTCATTTCTAAAAAGATTTTTCATGTTTATCCAATCTTTTCCTTTTCATATTTAATAATTTTCTTCCCTTTTTGATATCATGAAAAAGGGTGAAAGGCAATACAAAGTGAAAATGAAGTCGGAAAGAATAGCAAGTAGGTCATCAAAATCAATGCATAAAATCAAATAATTATGATATAAATTGAACATGATACCATAGAATGATAAGCACATGTAAGAAATGATTTGATGTATGTTATCCATTCACCTTACTTGTTCATGGGATAAGGTTACAGCGGCACCCCTACACGTCATAAGAGATCCCATTGAATGGAAAGAGAGGGTCTTTAAGCCCTACTTATCTCCTATGACCGAACGGCCATGGTGACTAACCCAATCCGAAGTGGTTACTAGGAATTTTTTTTTTAAAATAATTTTGATACCAATAGAATATGATACCATTTGAATGTAACTCCCCTAAAAAAATTAGATTTAAAAATAAGGAGAAGGAGCATCATAGCAAAGCATGATATCAACAAGATATTCAAAGCATCAAATATATATATAATGATAACAAATCTTTGGATGCTCCCCCTGAATATTATTCTCCCTTAAAAATATGCATTCATTTAAGGAATAAAACATGAAAGCACATGCATCATAATTTCAGACAATTTTAGATATGACCATAGATTCTAAGTCTGATAGCAAAGATTTGAAATTTTCAAGATATTCATGATTTTCAAAATACAAAGTATTTATATCACTTAAAAACTTTTAGCATGATTTCAAATTTATTTTAAGATGATTTGATATCCATACAAATGCTAGAAGTAATATGATATCAAGTCTAGCTACTAGAGTAAGGGTTTATCAATAAGCATACCCTCTTCTTAATTGTAACCCTTAACTACCAGTTTTATACTTGATTCAAATCAATTCGAACTTAAGCATATATGCCAAAATGAGGGCACATAAATCATAATATTTCACTTGAACAGTAAGTGTCGACACTTGCTACAGTAGGTTGACACTAGAATACTATTCATAGCCAATTTGATTTTTCATATTTTCTGTATTTTTCTTGTTCTCAGGCCTTGAGTCGACACTTCACTCTTCAAGTGTCGACACTTGATCCTCAAGTGTCGACACTTCATTTCCAAGTGTCAACACTTGCTTGTGCCATGCTGAAACTTTGCTGATACTTCTTCAAATTGAAACTTTAACCTCTTCAAGTTCTTCCATATCAATTCCAAAGTCCATATACTTAATTTTTCATTAATTTAAGGACTTTTTCAACTAAAATACAAGTATTTCTTCATTCAACATGGTTGAGTACTAAGATCTGAAAAACATACTTAAAATATAATTAGTACTCATATATACTTAAACATTTTGTCAATCATCAAAATCAAGACCAGAGTCAACAAGACCCGATTGAACGACGCCAAAGGGCTCTAGGCAGAAGAACTTCATTCTGTACTCTGGGCCTATCGGACTACCTCCCAGATGCTAACTGGGGAGACTCCATTCAACCTCACCTACAGGAGTGAAGCCATCATACCGATGAAAATCTCCTTGCAATCCCTCCAGATTGATCATTTTACTGAACTGGCCAATTTAGAACAAAGAAGGGCTAATCTAGACTTGATCGAAGAAACCAGACTCCAGGCGAATTTGAAGATGGTAACCTATCATCAAAAAATAGTCAGATATTACAACTCTGGAGTCAAGGCTCGAACTTTTTGAGTCGGAGACCAGGTTCTACGGAGGACGAAAATCTCTAGACCAACCGAGCAAGGAAAGCTCTCTCCCAGCTAGGAAGGCCCTTATCGGGTGGTCGAAGTGGTCCAAGCTAGAACTTACCGACTCGAGCATCTAGATAGATGACAAGTGGCGCGTCCATGGAATATAGATAACCTTCGCAAATATTATCAATGAAAATCATTATTCTTTCTACAAAGAAGTCCTACCTCGCTCGGCAAAGGCTCTAGGGCAGCCCACATCGAAAGTCCGATCTCGCTCGGTAAAGGCTCTAGAGCAGCCCACTTCGAAAGTCCGACCTCGCTCAGCAAAGGCTCTAGGGCAGCCCAATTTAAAGGTCTGACCTCGCTCGGCAAAGGCTCTAGGGCAGCCCACACCAAAAATCGGACCTCGCTCAGAAAAGGCTCTAGGGCAGCCCACTCTGAAAATTCGACCTCGCTCGATAAAGGCTCTAGGACAAGCCACACCGAAAGTCCGACCTTGCTCGGCAAAGGCTCTATGGCAGGTCACACCGAAAGTCCAACCTCACTAGGCAAAGGCTCTAGGGCAGCCCACTCCAAAAGTCCGACCTCGCTCAGTAAAGGCTCTAGGGCAGCCCACACCGAAAGTCCAACCTTGCTCGGCAAAGGCTCTAGGCCAGCCCACTCCCAAAGTCCGACCTCGCTCGATAAAGACTCTAGGACAGCCCACACCAAAAGTTTGACTTTGCTCGCCAAAGGCTTTAAGACAGCCCACATCGAAAGTCCGACCTAACTCGGTAAAGGCTCTAGGGCAGCCCACACTGAAAGTTCGACCTCGCTCGGCAAAGGCTCTAGGGCAGCCCACACCAAAAGTTCGACCTTGCTCGACAAAGGTTCTAGGGCATCCCACTCTGAAAGTCTGACCTCGCTCGACTAGGGCATCCCACACCGAAAGTCCGACCTTACTCAGTAAAGACTCTAAGGCAGCCCACATCAAAAGTCTGACCTTGCTCAGCAAAGGCTCTAGGACAGCCCACTTCAAAAGTCCGACCTCGCTCAGCAAAGGCTCTAGGGTAGCTCACACCGAAAGTCTGACCTCGCTCAAAAAATACTACTTGGGATCCTTGAACATTTGAGGGATTTCCCTATAAACAGCTAGTTTGAGGGTTCAGACTAAACCAAACCTTCAATACTTAAAAATATTTTTAAGAAGTTGGGTTTAGACTAAACCAACCCTTCAACACTTAGAAATATTTTTAAGAAGTTGGGTTCGGACTGAACCAACAATTCAACACTTAGAAATATTTTCAAAGAAAAGATCTCGGATCAAGTCAACCATGCCACATTCAGAAAAAAGCAAATGCCAGAGATGTATATCAAAGGAAGAAAATATTTCATTCATCGACAAAAATTTTCATACAAAAAGGGGGCAGGCTTTTACAATCAATCTTAAGCCTTGCCTGGCGGGTACATAGAAAAATTAACTGGAAGGGCTTTGGCTTTGGCCTCCCGTGCGGCGTCTGAAGTCCCGACCGAAGCCTCCAATGGTCTGGCTTCAGCAACAGCTTGGGCGTCGACCCCAGGATAGATCGGGCCCCCTTCTTTTTCGGTCGGTTGACTTAGTTGTACGATAGATAGGTCAAGCTCCAGGAAGGCATCTGTCACCCTCTTCAGGCAATCATCGTAGTCGTATGCATAGGTCTCCACTCCGGCCTCCTCTAGCTCATCGACATAGCTTGCGGAGGCCTTGTACTCCTTTACAGCATCACGGATTTTCTCCACCGCCAGATCTTTAGCCTCCCTCAACTGGGCCGCATAGTTTGCTGACACCGCCTAGAAAGCCCTAGTTCTCCTTTTAGCTTCGACAGATCGCTCCTCCTCCTCGTTCAGTCGATGGACCAAGGAGTTGATCTTTGCCTTTCTCTTCTTCAACTTAGCCTCCCGCTTGGCTAGTTGAGTTTGCAGGTCCTCCATCTACTTCTTTGAAGATTTGGCTTTGGCCTGATAGGCTGACAGCCTCTCCTCCGCCACAGTTTTGGCTTCCTCCAACTCCGTGGCCTTCTTGGCCACGACCTTTGTTGCGTAGAGCATCTTGCCGAGACCATCGTCCATCAACGAGATCCCGTGGACAAGCTGCAAGCAAAAATCTGAGTTAGTCATGTACAAAGAAAGAAGAATGGAAAGAAGAGGGTAAAAGAGTGATGACCTACCCTCATTAAGTCACGATAGGCGCCCTTCACCACCACATTCAGCTTCCATCGATTCGACTCCTCCCAATCAACTTCCGTCATCGCCCCTCTGAGCAGGTCTCTGGCCTGCTCTGTGTTGTGGAGGGCGTGCCAGTGCTGATATGTCTTATGGCTGACACCATCGGCCTCCTCTCCTTCGGCTGCTCCCTTCCCTTTGTCCATGGGGGAAACCACTTCTGTCAGCTCAGTTGGTGGTGAGGCTGGGGCCGTCGCCACATTAGTCGGATTTGACAACTCTTGCTCCGGTCGGGTGGCCAACTGCCCGACGGGGGATGAAGGTCCTGATGCCCTTGCCGCTAGTCGCTCTGATAGAGGCATGTTGCCCTCGTCGGAGTCCACTGTCACAACGATCGTGGGCCATTCCTCTGCCCGCTACTTCTTTGGCCTTTCTGCGGTCTGCTCCACAGACTGAGTGGCCCTCTTTCTTACCACCCGCTGGGATACTTTGGCTCTATCAAGCTTCATCTTTTCTCCTATTACAAAGGAAAACCAAAGCAAGCAAGGGAAGCCCATATAATAGAAAGAATAACTGACGACAATAGCTCCTATCCTACCTAGGTGTCCGTGGTGGTTGACTCCGGCCAAGTGGAGGCTGTCCTCTCGAAGCAACTCTGGCACCATGATGGGGCTGACCCTCTCCATCTCACTAAAGTTGGCCTGGTCAGCCATCAGCACTGCCTTTTCCTCATTAGCCCTCAGCCTTAGTTCCCTCCATGATGGTTCAAAGCCCCAAGGCTGAAGGCTATCCACGTAAAAGAATTTGGACTTCCACCCGTGGATAGCCGATGGGAGACATCCTAGTATCTTTCGTCCAGGGAGGGGACTGAACATCCACCACTCCTAGCTCCTAAAGTCCCTCTTCAAGATGAAGAAATTGGTAAAAAGGAAGGTTCTGGGCTCGGCTCCAGCCCTCTGGCATAGAACCATGAAGCAGTTGATCGCTCGAATGCTGTTCGGGATCAGCTACGCAGGGGTTATCCTATACAAATTAAAAACTTCGAAGAAGAAGTCACATAGCAGGAATCTAAGGCCTACCTTAAAATGGTCTTCATACACCGGGAGGGCTCCTGGCCTCAGTGGCCTGGTCACCCTCTCCTCCCGGTCCGGAATGGTAAGGTGCAGGGTAGAAGTTATGTTATACCTAACCCTAATGGCTTTTACCCCTTCCCGAGTCATCTCTGACTGGATATCATTAGGGCCTGGTTCTCTATTCCTATGGATGGAACTACAGCTACCGGAGGCCATTATTATAAAGTTTGAAGAAGCGGGGGGAAGACTAACCTGAAAACTGGGTTTCTAAGAAGACGAAGGCAGTGGAAAGGGGACACTCTTCCTCTCTTCGAATGCGAATGCGACAAGAAGCTCCCCCCGATCTCTCAACGTCTCCTTTTATAGCCCTTGAAAGGACCGGTTCCCACCGTCTCTTGAGTGCCATTACTCAACCATCAGGCGGTATGACTGTCCATGTAGTGGAAGCCGATGCGATGGAAAGAAGCACATTCGAGCCGCAATCCATGTGATTGCAAACCAGCGATGGAGAGCTTGCCCCGAACACGATGCCAATTGCCGAGATATCACCGCGTCACTCAAGTTGCATTTGAAGCCCAACGGTCGAGCGAGCCAGGCTAGCCACTCATCATTGCACCCCATTTGCATTAACTGCCTTCCCCCACCTCCAATGCAGGGCTGACACCTATCCCAGGCATAAGATTCTGGAGTGGGAAATGACTAGATGCAGTATGCCTGATCAAATTCGCGATCATTCCAAGGACAAATGCATTAAATACGAAAATGATGCTCTCGTCCTTCGAAGCTACAGGTCCTCTCGAAAGGCAAGAGCAAGGGGGCAACTGTTATACCCAATCGGCTTACCCTCGAATCAGACCAGTGCTGACAGTCCTTTGGCCCGGTCAAACTGAAGGCCTGATTAGCCCACTTCAAAAGCTGCTCGACCGGCCCACTTCAGCAGAGGCCCGACCGGCCCACTTCAGCAGAGGTCCAAACGATCCGCTTCAGTAGAGGTCCGAACGACCCACTTTAGCAAAGATCCGAACGACCCACTTTAGCAAGGCCCGTATTTCAAGGCAAGCTGCTCCAAGGATGGCCCGGGGGCTCTAGAAGCCCTTACTGACTGGTACCAAAATTTTGTTGTAACAGAATCCTAATACATAAGCGCTACTACTCTGTGAATCCCACGATGACACCCTATCCTGGTGCCATGTGGCCACTACACAGATTCTTCTAGGGACAGATCGGTCATTCCTTACTTAGCCCCTAACAGATTCTGGCAAGGTTCCGTACCTACATAAGGTAAAATGGGGGACTCTGAACAGTAAGAGAGCTTTTCCCTTCTCCACGAGCTTATCTCCTTCGATTCCTCCATTCTTTTGCTCAAAGGCTCCCACTGACTTAGCCATCGGAGTATCCCCCACCGGAACACCACCAGCCAGTGGGACTTTCTTGCAGGAATTGGGGAGATGAGCGCTCCGGCTAGCTCTAGGAACCTGTTCCGGGAGATTCAGCGGCAACAAGGTCATACAAAGTGTACCTCACATGCTAGCTCCTTGAATCCTTGCTAAGCTCTAGCTTAATTTTGACTCTCTTTTTTATCTTAATTTTTTTATCTGGAGGGTTATGAAGAACCAAATTATAGATATATACATGATATCTAAAGACAGAAAATGATGACTGGGCTGCTGCAAACATGCTTGGAACGGGGAACCATGCCGCGATAGGTGAGATAGGGAGTGGTGGTTAGCACGGCATATCCCTGCGGTAAGGCATTCCTCAGGTAGCAAATATTAATAATCGCCATTCTGAGAGCATACGTGGATGGGTGAACTGAGCAGGCCGGCGATGATTGACACGTTCACTATTTTGTCCATGTGATGAGGCACTGAAAGATTGTCTCACCACCTGAGTTGGCTGGCATGTGTTTGGAGAGGATTGGATCCTAGTTGCCATGCTAGACCGTCGAATCCTAATGTATCAGATGCTCTCCACTTTCTTATCCAAGTGGTTTGGTCTCCATGGTCTTGGATCAAGAAAGTAGAGATTTTCATGGTCCAGCTAGGTATAGGGGCCTACTACTGCTAGAGCAAAGTCGGATGTTTGCAGCTAGGATGGTAAGGCTATGCTAGGTGAGGTAGCTCATGATAGGGATGACGAGGCTGCGCTGGATGAGATAGCTCGTGAAAGAAATGATGAGGTTGCGCTAGGTGAGGCAGCTTGCAATAGGGATGGTAAGGCTACACTATATGAGATAGCTTGCGACAAAGATGATGAGGCTGTGCTGGATGAGGCAGCCAGATGCTGGATGAAATGCATGAAGAATATCAGTATAAAAGAAAAGCTATTTTGGATGAGCAACGATTCATATCTATATGGCTTATTCTTCCCGAAATAGAGTAAAGAACATGCTGGGATTGATTACAAGAAGAGTAAAGAGCACTATCTCGCAGACTGAACTCACCCAAATGATAAAGAAAGAGGATCTAAGGGTTGAAAAACCACTTATGATTAGGACTAGTGCCTTCTTCAACAAGTCAGACCTAAGATTAGGGAGGTTTGTACCATGCAATGATCTCTTCTCCTGTTGGATCGATGCCCCTAACCATTCTTACAAAAGGAACGTCCCTATTATAAGAGACATGTTTATCTCTCTTAAACCAGTAGTGCAGCAATCCCGAGGCACTCGAGCCGACTCTGCCGACCCCCGCAAGAGCAACCCAGCATACTAGCCTTCTCGAGTCAGCTCCCTGGGGATGAGCACTGCAGCACCGACCAAGGGGCGTTGATTGGCACCAGACCCACCTTAATAGTGGCACCCATATTTCATGAGCCCATACCCCCCATCCGGATGAACCAAGAGGGTGTGAGCTGGCCCACCCAACAATCCCCCCCAGCGAAACCACCCAAAAAGTGTTCCACCTGCAGTTCGAACTCGAGACCTCGGCTCTGATATTAGTTGTTGGATCAATGCCCTAACCATTCTTACAAAAGGAATGTCTCTATTATAAGATGAAGGTTTATCTCTCTTAAACCAGCAGCGCAGCAACCCCGAGGCATTCGAGCCGACCCTCGCAAGAGCAACCCAGTGTACTAGCCTCCTCGAGTTGGCTCCTTGGGGATGAGCATTACAGCACTGACCAAGGGGCATTAACGTGGCACCATACCCACCTTAACAATGGCACCCACATTTCGTGGGCCCAGACCCTATCCGTACAAACCAAGAAGGTGTGAGCTGGCCCTCCCAACATTTCCGTAGTTGGATCTCTCAACACTTGAGGGGGTTGGCACCTGGATAAGGAGGTGTTACTCTGGCGGATTCGTCGGCTTTTAGGTCTTGGGTTCCAAGGCAAGGATGACCTCCTCTACAGATCGAGATACCCAGGGGATCCTGCAAGCAACAGAGTTAGAGACCTATTGAAGTAGAGAATGAAGTGGAAAGGAAACTTTGAATAGAGAGAGATAGGGAATGGTGATGGAAGATGGATCTTGGCATAGATGAGGCTTGGAGTGGAAGAGTCTTGGTGAAAAGGAAGCTTGTTGCTTGGAGACTTGAAGGAGGAGTGCTTGATGGCTAGGGCTTGGAGGAGGAACTCTTGGCGGCTAGGGCTTGGAAGAGAGATTAGGGTTTGGAACTTAGAGAACTAGGTTGGTTTGGGCCTCACACCTTCTCTCTTATGGAGCATCAATGCAAAGAGCATAGGAAGTATAAGAAAACTTTTCATTCATTAAAATTCATCTCTTACAAGAGGAGAGGGGGGTACTTATTAATCATCCAAGATCCCTTTTGAAATTTGAATACATGCCTAAAACAAGGAGAGAAAAAGGGGAGCGCCTTTCATGCTTGGGCGGTCAAGGACTTCCAAGTGGGGCGCTTCTTTCCTTTCATGTTTGGTCAAAGATTTCCAAGTGGGGCACCTCTTTTGAAATTTGAAAAGCTTCCAAGTTGGTGGGAGAAGAAGGTGGGGCGTCCATTTGAATTTCATGGAAATAAGGAGAGAAAGGTGGGGGCACCACTTTGTTCCTTCCTTTGCTTGGGGCGGCTTGAGTGGGGACTAGTGGAGGTGGCACATTACGTCTTCCTTCTTTGCTTTAGTGGGAACCAGTGGAGTTGGTGCATGAAATCTTTGTTTAAGTGAGGAACAGTGGCTCTCCTCTTGGACTTGACTCGAATGAAAGAAAATACAATTACGGGACTCAAGATGAAAATCAAATGGGCACAATTGACTTAACTCTATTACACGACTGACAGGACTCACGAACTGATGGACTCAAATGCCTAAGCAATCTATAATGAACTCTAATTTGGATGCAGCCTCTTTCTGATCCTAGTGCCCGCACCATAGCCCATGATAGAGATGGCAAGGTAGCTCGTGACAGAGATGGCGAGGCTGCACTAGGTGAGGTAGCTCACTAAGATCCATGCAGAGACTTGGCATGATTTCTAAGGAGGTAGCATCATCCGAAGCGGTGGCAATTTTCAAAAGTTGCTATGGTGGGCCATCCGCCTAGTATGTTACGAGACGCCCCTCGGGGATGGCACCTTAAATGGTAAATCGACATGGAACACGTCAATTGTTCGAGTTAAATCCAGTGCCCTTCTTTTAGGGAACAGATAGGTCCTTTCAATGGATACATATATGAGTGCATGGGGGCTGGTTAGGCCCTTCGCATTCTTGCAATGTTCAAGTAATGGAGTGATAGAAAAGAGGAGAGCAGCTTCAGAGAGGTATACTAGTGGCTATCTGCAGTAGATTTTCCTGAACTTCTTTTCTCCTTCCTTCTTTTGCTCTTACTTTTAATGTGCAGCAATAATGGGAGCGGAGGAGCCGCGCTTGATACCTGAAACTGTGATCTCCTTCCTAACGGAGGAGAACGTCCTCCAGTTAGAGAAAAAGTTTGTTCTTATGATGCACATCTACCTTAAGGTTCCTAGGAAGAGTGAGCGGATTATCGAGGGGCATGGCGGCAAGGGGCACCCTCCATGAGGAGTCACTAGAAGTAGGTCTCAAGATTTCCATACTTTCAGTAATATCTGACCTATTGTAGTGGTATAATTTGTGCCCAGCGCAATTGGTCTCCAATACCTAGAGGGCCATTGTTGGCTTCTTCGATTTGATGGTTCATCATCATATGGTGTTAGGATTCATTCATAGATAACTAGCATGCAAAATTAGGTTCTAAACTCTAAATGTAATGGAAGAGAGATCAGGCAAAATAATTTTTACAAGCATGCTGATTTAAAATTAGATCATAGTTCATCTATTTAACCTTCTAATATGCTGGAATAATAATAATATTATATATGAAATCTTATAAAATTATATGATGAAGAATCCACTTACTTAGATTGCTTAACTCCCTCTTCTAATATCAAATTTATAGAATCAATTGGATCTATCGAGATTCATCGGAGCTACGCACATGCCTAGCCTCTACTGGTATCCATATGAAGCCTTTCTCATCGAATTACCAAGACCCTTGGATTGCTAGATCCTTGCAGGTCTTTCTTTAAGCATAGAGATGGACCCTTCTCTTCTAGTCTAAACCAAAATTCAATAGCCTTCTCTCATATTCTCTCAACGAATTAAATATTAAAAAAATAAAAAAATATTTTTCTAATATTTTTATAAAACTCTCATCACTTAGCTTTCTATAGAGGTATTATACTCTATTTTTCATAGAGGAGAAAAACTAGGACAAATTTTGGAAGGAATTTATGTCATAATTAATTCTGTGTAGCTTAGTTTCTGCGCATCTTTAAAACCATAAAAAATCTTCTCAAAAATACCTCTTAAAAATCAAGATAAAATTGGTTTCTTATCTGATTTGATCAAACTTCAAATATAGATAAAAGTCTAAATTTATCTAGTAGGAGAGAGAGTTTTAGCTGAGAAAGAGGGGTGCCAACTCAGCCCCTCCCTCTTCCCACCGTGCGAGCCAGGAGGAGGCATGCATGTTCCACACCCTCCTCTCAGATTCTACATGAGACAAGAGAGAGAGACCCAGTCAACTGGGTCTCCTAGCTACTAGTCAATTTTAACTAATTTTTTATTAAGTTTGAAATCCTTTTCATACTTGAATTTAACCATAATAAAAAAGATTGTTGACCCGATTTGACTAGCGAGCCAGTGGACTACGACGTCCGCCCTCCATTCTCCTAGGAGATCCAAGCGGAACCGATTCCCCGCCGGTTCTGCATGCCGCAGGTGGATCCTTACGACGGGACCACCAACCTCTTGGACCACCTGAAAAGTTACCGGGCCCTCATGAGGGTCCAGGGGGCCACTGACGCTCTTCTGTGCATCGCCTTTCCTGCTACTCTCTAGAAGGCGGCTTGAGTGTGGTTCGCCTACCTTGAGCCAGAAAACATCAACTCCTTTGCCCAGCTGGGGCAGAGGTTCGTGGCTCACTTCGATGCCTATCAAAAGATGCCACGAGAGGCAGACAGCCTCTTCTCCATCAGGCAACAGGACCACGAGCCGTTGTGAGACTATGTGGCTCGCTTCAAGGCTGCCGCGCTGGAGATCTACAACCTGGAGGAGCCGATTGCAATACTGGCTCTGAAGCGAGGGCTCAGGACTTCTCGCCTGACCTACTCGCTCGACAAGAAGCCCCCGAAGACTTACTCTAAGATCCTATCCCGAGATCAGAAGTACATCCGCATCGAGGAGGCGGATCGTACGAGGCAGGAGCTCGACGGGAAGCTGTCGAAGAAGCCGACACCCACCGGGTGCCTGGGACATGGAGGCCGAGACCGCCAGCTCAGAGCTCCCGGTCGGGACAAAGGCCAAGAAGTGCTCCCATCTCTGAGGGGAGTTTCACTCTCCTCCTAGCCCCGAGAACGTAGATCCTCATGGAGATCGAAGGCGAGACCTATATAAGGCACCCACCGTCATTGAAACCGTCCTCTGACCATGACAAGATGAAGTACTGCCATTTCCACCGTGACCATGGCCATGACACCGAGGAATGCCGCAATCTCAAGTGGGAGATCGAAGAGCTCATCAAGAGGGGCTACCTTGGAAGATATGTGGGGGGCGGACCTCAAGCAGAATCTCAGGCGCTCGTTGCCCTCCCACCAGTCCCGGTGGTCGATAATCGCCCTACTGAGAAGCCGATGGGGATGAAATGCTGGGGAGCCGAGCGTGCGCCCAAGAGGGCTCGGGGGGCAGAGCATCCTAAGGTTGTACTCCCCTTTATGAGGGAAGGGAAAGATGGGGAGAAAAATGTAAATAATGATGCTTTGGTCGTCTAGATGACGATCGCAAAGCATCCTGTAAAATGCATCATGGTAGATAGTGGAAGCTCCTTGGATATGCTTTTCTACGATGCTTTCTCCAGGATGAACCTTTCTTCTGTTCAGCTCAAGCCTGTGCATGTCCCCCTTGTTGGTTTCACAGGAGACTCCGTAAGGGTGGAGGGAGAAATCACTCTCCCAGTCACTACCGGGACACCACCTCGGCAGAGTACCGTCATGATGACGTTCACGGTTGTCAGGCTTCCTTCGGCCTACAACGCAATTTTGGACCGACCTGGGCTCAACCTCCTCGACGCTGTTGTCTCTACAAAGAGATTACTTATGCAATTCCCAATCCCTTGTGGTATTGGGGAGATGAGGGGCGCACCCCAGCTGGTGCAGTAATGCTTTCAAACTCTCCCCGGGGCCCGGGTACTCGAGGAGGACTCCAAGGCAGACGAGCTCGACCAGAGGATTCAGGATCCCAAAGGAGGCTCGGTCGAGCGCCTACTTCTTTACCAGCTCGGGACTAACCAGACGAAGACAGTGCAAATCAGAGCTCAGCTACCTGAGAAGGAGAAGGCTCTACTGTTGGAGTTCCTGCAGGCAAATACAGATGTGTTCGCCTGGACAGCGGTGGACATACCAGGCATCCCCCCCGAAATCATCATCCACAAGTTCAGCATCGATCCAAAGCATAGGCCGATTCGATAGAAGAAAAGAACCTTTGCTCTGGAAAGGCAGGCGGCCATCAACGAAGAGGTGGAGAAACTCTTGGCCGCTGGTTTTGTTCGAGAGGTACAGTACCCGAGCTGGCTGGCGAACGTGGTGATGGTGAAGAAGAACAATGGCAAGTGGAGGATCTGTGTAGACTACACCAACCTCAACAAGGCATGCCCAAAGGACAGCTTTCCTTTATCAAAGATAGACCAGTTAGTGGATGCCACCTCAGGACACAGGCTGCTCTCCTTCATGGATGCATTCTCCGGGTACAATCAGATCCAGATGCACCTAGGGGACAAAGAGCACACTGCCTTCATTACTGACCAAGAGACATACTGCTACCGGATGATGCCTTTTGGCCTGAAGAATGCTGGGGCCACGACCAACGTCTGGTTAACAAGATCTTCAAGGACCAAATTGGCCGGAACATGCAAGTGTACGTAGACGACATGCTCATTATGAGCAAGCCGAGCTCGAACCACGTTGTTGACCTCGCTGAAGCCTTTCACAATCTCCGAAAGCACCAAATGAAGCTCAATCTGACAAAATGTGCTTTCGGGGTAGCGGCCGGAAAGTTCCTTGGCTTCAAGGTCACCTAGAGAGGCATCAAAGCGAACCCAGAGAAGGTCCAGACGATCCTTGATATGGAGCATCCGACATCCAAGAAGCAAGTTCAACGCCTGACTGGGAGGGTCGCAGCCTTAAGCCAGTTCATCTTAAGGTCGGTCAACCGCTGCCTCCCCTTCTTCAAGACGTTGCGCAAAATGCACAACTTCACCTGGACTGAAGAGTGCAAGACAGCCTTTGAAGAGATAAAGGAGTTCCTGGCCTCTCCATCTCTGCTATCTAGACCGGAAGAAGGGGAAGAGCTCCTACTCTACCTGGCGGTCACATCCAAGGTCGTCAGCTCAGTTCTCGTTCACACTGATCAGGATGGATCCCAAAAGCCGGTGTATTATACCAGCAAAATCCTCCGTGACGTGGAGATCAAGTATACTCGCTTCGAGAAACTCGTTTTTGCACTAATCATGTCTGCTAAGCACCTCAGGCCCTATTTCCAAGCGCATCCCATCATGGTTGTGACCGATCAGCCGTTGAGGACCATACTAGGCCACCCTGAAATCTCTGGGAGACTAGCTAAATGGTCCCTGACGCTGAGCGAGTTCGACATCGCGTACCGGCCGAGGTCATCGTAGAAGGCCCAAGTCCTAGCCGACTTTGTGGTCGAATGTACAGGACCCCCGAGGAGCCAGAGCAGATGGCCCCGAAGAGCCAAGCTAAGCCTGGACCACGGGAGGACCCTTGGATCCTCCACGTGGACGGTGCCTCCAATTCCAACGGAAGTGGAGCAGGCCGCATCCTTACCAATTTCGATGGAGTGGTGACGGAATGCGCTCTCCGCTTCAAGTTCGTCGCCATGAACAACCAGGCGGAGTACGAAGCACTCCTCGTGGGCCTAAAGGTATCCTGCAAGCTGGGCATGCAAAGACTGAAGGTTTTCACCGACTCCCAACTGGTTCCGGACAAGTTTTCGGAGAGTACGAGGCTCGAGATCGCCAGATGGTGAAGTACCTGGAGAGGGTTCGTTCGAGCATGGCAGGCTTCCGTTACTTCCGCATTTTCCACATCCCTCACAGAGAAAATGCTCGTGCGAATGCACTGTCGAGGCTTGCAACCCTACCGGACTCATCGCTGGGGCACGCCTACATCGAGTATCTTGAGAATCCAAGCTACGAAAGCCCAGAGGAGGTGCAACAAGTAGCCAGCGAGCCAAGCTGGATGGACAGGTACATCAAGTATATCCAGGACGGGCTCCTACCAGAGGACCGCAGAGAAGCTGGCCTCATCAGAAGGAAGGCCATCCATTTTGTTCTAATGGACGGTCAGCTCTACCACCGATCTTACTCCTACCCACTCCTGAAGTGCCTCAGGCCCACGGAGGTGGCCTTCATGCTCCGGGAGATACACGAGGGCCTCTGTGGGAACCATGTAGGGGGGAGGACTCTGGCATACAAGGCTCTTCGCTAGGGATACTTCTTGGAGACGATGAGGGAAGACGCTGCCGACTTCGTCAAGAAGTGTGATAAATGCCAACACCATTCCTACATACAGTGCCTGCCGACGGCACCGATCTCCCAACTGTCACCCCCTTAGCCCTTCGCACAATGGGGGATAGACATCCTAGGACCGTTTCCCACCATGCCAGGGCAACGGAAGTTCCTGCTAGTGGCGATTGACTACTTCACCAAGTGGGTCGAAGCGGAGCCTAGGACTCCCCAATTGCATCATCACCGACAATGGGCGATAGTTTGACAACTGGGAGTTCGAAGGGTTCTGCACCGAGCACGGCATCCAACACCGGTTTATCTCGATCGCTCACCTCCAAACAAATGGGGAAGCCGATATGACTAATCGGAACATCCTTCAAGGACTTCACACCAGGTTGGACCAAGCCAAGGACAGATGGGTAGAGGAGCTTCCAAGAGTCCTATGGGCCTACCACACAACGCCCAGGATGGCAACGGGCAAAACACCCTTCAACCTCGTCTTCAACACTGAGGCAGTAATCCCGATCGAGCTCGGTGTGCCCACGCTGCGGTTGCAGCAGTACAACGAGATGCAGAATTCGGCGCACCTCCTGCTTAATTTAGACCTCCTAAAAGAAACAAGGGACAAAGCCTGGCTTCGGATGGTGGCATATCGATAACGAGTTGCTCGATATTACAACGCGCGGCTGAAGCTGAAGACTTTCTGACCTGGTGACCTGGTGCTGCGTCGGATTGAAGCGTCTCAACCCCGGGAGTGCGGTAAGCTCTCGCCAAACTGGGAAGGCCCTTATAAAGTGGCCGAGACCTTCTCACACGGGGCCTACTATCTCGATGACCTAGATGGCACCAGGTTCTCCCGAACATGGAATGCCTGTAATTGTAGGAGATACTATCAGTAGTGTAAGTTTTTCCTCCATTAAAAATAAAGACTTTCCTTTGCACAATGAGTTATTTGCCTTGCAGGAATGTTGCTATTCGGGGCCCAGCTCTCCGGGAGGCCTGCCTCGAGCCTAGCTCCAAGGCACCAAGCAATCCGAGACCCAGCTCTCTGGAAGAAAAAGCCCAGAGCCATTGTTCCCAGGCACTCAAGCCCGGAGCCACTATGCTCTGGCACCAAAGCCTCGAGCCTAGCTCCAAGGCATACAAGCCCTGAGCCACTGTTCTCAGGCACTCAAGCCCGGATGCCACATCCCTCCGGCACCAAAGACCGGACCATGCTCCGGCACTAGCAAGCCTAGCTCCCTGGCATCAAAGCCCGGAAAGACGTCTTCCGGCACCAGGTCTCAGAGCCCAAAGCCGGGACCTCAGCCTCGAGCCTAGCTCCAAGGCATACAAGCCCTGAGCCACTGTTCTCAGGCACTTAAGCCCGGAGCCACTGTTCTTCGGCACCAAAACCTTGAGCCTAGCTCCAAGGCATTCAAAACCTGGAGCCCAGCTCTCCGGCCAGCACGTCCTCGAGCCCAGCTCCAAGATGATAACTCCTGAGCCTTGTCCTTAGGTGACTAAGACTCGGAGCCCAGCTCTCCAGCCAGCACGTCTTCGAGCCTAGCTCTAAGATGATAACTCCTGAGCCTTGTCCTCAAGCAACCAAGACCCGGAGCCTAGCTCTCCGGCTAGCACGATCTCGAGCCCATCTCCAAGATGATAACTCCTGAGCCTTGTCCTCAGGCGGCCAAGACCCGGAGCTCAGCTCTCTGGCCAGCACGTCTTCGAGCCCAGCTCCAAGATGATAACTCCTGAGCCTTGTCCTCAAGCGACCAAGACCCGGAGCCCAGCTCTCTGGCCAGCACGTCTTCAAGCCCAACTCCAAGATTGATGCAGAACAAATAAGATGATGCGATACGGAAGTAAATTAAGATTTTTTTTTTTTTTATGTTTTATTAGAAGTTGGCTTGACTCAAAAACAAGGCTAACTAATATTGAAAAAAATATGCACTGAAAGAAAGCACAATTCAAAAGAGTAGATTATCAGAGTAATAAAGAAGTAGGATCACTGGGGTTTGAGAAACCCCCAGACCTAGGGTTTACTCCTCTTTCAAGAAACAGACGAAGAGAGAAGAGAAGGTTTTATACCTGACTGTGATATCTCTCTTTGCTTCAATTGAAGGACACTCTCGAGCAGATTGTAGGATCCTTGGAGATGGGGTATCTTTGCAATGGATCATCGGATTGTAGTCCTATAGCAAGGTTGGCCTTCTTCTCGTACTCTGGGTCTGGAAAAGATGAAGAACAATTAAGGATGTAAGAAACTCAAGGAAGAGACCTTTACCTGGGATAGCTCCGGACTGTTCGAACTTTGAAGATGAGGGAAGAGTATGGAGGTGGCGGTGGAAGATGGAGTGGATTTAGGGTTTGGCTGGTAAGGCGGCGGCTTGCAAATGAAAAGGACCTAGGGCTTGATATAGTGGGTGGTGGCTCGGAGAAGGAGATGGCGGCCTTGAATGAAGTGGGAGTAGGGTTTAGGAATTTGGGTGTTGGCGGCTAGGATGATGAAAGAAAGTTAGGGTTGGCGGCCAGGGATGAAAGTGGGGCAGGGTTTTGGTAACTTTGGAGATCTCTTACCTCCTCAAGGCTTCAATGAAACCCGGATTTACTCCCTCACGGAGCTCAACACTCAAAGAAGTGTGAAAGAAGAGAACACAAGGTTGCTCAACACAAGAAAAGATTTCATTTACTCATTAAAATCAAAAGATTACATAAGGGTCCAATATATAGACCTTGCAAGAGAAACAAAATTACACTACTTCCCATGTGGGACTAAACATTCATCCTAAGCATGAAAAACTTTCCCTTGATCGACCAGGATTCTTTCCTTGGAGTGGGCGGCCTCAAATATAAGGTGATGGCTTCATATGGCAAGTATGTGGGGCACCTCCTAGTTCTTCTCCTTAAGTCATGGGTTTTCCTTCCTTGGCTTGCTCTTTTTTGGAAGAAAATACTCATCTCCTAGTCTTTCTCCCCAAGACTAGGCTCCTTCCATTCATAGCCAAGTACTTTAGGCAGGTGTGGGTGCCTACCTTGAAGACCTCTCCAAGAAAAATCCCCTGCTCCTTTAGCTTGGTTACTTTTGGCAGCTTGTGGGCGCCTTCCTTGACTTCTCTTAAGAAAATTTTATTGCTCTCTTGGGCGTGGGGACCAGGGACACTGGGATGAAATGTGGCACCAACTGGTCCTGGGAGTGTAGCTGGGAGTGTGGCGTCCACTTGCATTTGGTCTTGGAAGAAAAAATGATGCCCTAGGGAATGGCGCTAACCAGGACTTGACTTGGACATAGACTGAGTCAACATGACTCAACAAAATGAAATGCAGACTCAAAGAAATAAAATAATAAGGTTGACCAAGTCAACCCTTATTACAAATCCTAATCTTTGGGCAAGGTCACTCAGAGATCCAGATGGAACCCTTAAATCTTCTTCTAATTCTGGTGCCCGCACCAAAGATGATAACTCCTGAGCCTTGTCCTCGGGCGACCAAGACCCGGAGCCCAGCTCTCCGGCCAGCACATCCTCGAGCCCAGCTCCAAGATGATAAATCCTGAGCCTTGTCCTCAGGTGACCAAGACCCAAAACCCAGCTCTCTGGCCAGCACGTCTTCGAGCCCAGCTCCAAGACGATAACTCCTGAGCCTTGTCCTCAGGCGACCAAGACTCGAAGCCCAGCTCTCCGACCAGCATGTCCTCGAGCCCAACTCCAAGATGATAACTCCTGAGCCTTGTCCTCAAGCGACCAAGACCAGGAGCCCAGCTCTCCGGCCAGCACGTCTTCGAGCCCAGCTCCAAGATGATAACTCATGAGCCTTGTCCTCAAGCAATCAAGACCCGGAGCCCAGCTCTCCGGCCAACACGTCCTCGAGCCCAACTCCAAGACTATAACTCCTGAGCCTTGTCTTCAGGCGACCAAGACCCGGAGCCCAGCTCTCCGGCCACCACGTCTTCGAGCCCAGCTCCAAGATGATAACTCCTAAGCCTTGTCCTCAGGCAACCAAGCCCGGAGCCCAGCTCTCCGGCCAGCACGTCTTCAAGCCCAGCTCCAAGATGATAGCTCCTGAGTCTTGTCCTCAGGCGACCAAGATCCAAAGCCCAGCTCTCCAGCCAACATGTCCTCGAGCCCATCTCCAAGACTGCGAGACTCGAGCCCATACAAGATGGAGCTCCCCTCTCCAACCTCCCCACACTACAAGAAAAAAGAGAAGGAAAAAGAGAGAAGAAGAGGGGAGGGGAGAAATCATTCACACCACAAAAGAAAGAAAGAGTTGTACTAACCGAACTATTTTTCATTACTTAAAAAAGTATTACACTATTTCCTAGGCCCTGACAAGCCAGGCAGCCCGGTCCAACAAAAAGAAAAAGATTTACAGGGGGTCCTACTTTATTGAGCCAGCTCCTTCCCTGGGCGACGCACGACTGTGACTTCCCCCTTCTCCACCTCCGCTGTGGGGGCACCTTCTTGGGCGGCCTTCGCCGGGGAGACTTGTTTAGCTGCTGGTGCCACCGAGGCCAACTCAGTCGCCTCTGCCCGTGGCCCTGTTCAGCTATCATCGCCACCGAGGTCGGCTTGACACGGCCCGACGCTGGTGAGGCCGCCTTCAGGAGGGGCCCGATTGGAGCGACTCCCTGCCCCACTACAGCCGGTACCGGAGTTGGAGCCTTATTGCCAGGGGTCCGGAGTGCGCCCAACTGCTCCTCGGAAAGGATCCCCCACAGTTGGGAGCAGCAGTAGGCGAACCCCTTGGCAAAGGAGTCCGTCACCACCTCCTTGAAATCCTTTATGTATTCGGGGGAGGCCTTGAAATTGGCCAGCGCATCGGCAACCTCCTTCCTTGCGGCCTCTGCCCGGCGCCTTGCCTCGGCTAGCTGCTCTCCCATGTGCTCGGCCTGGCGGATCGCCACCACCATCCCCTTCTCGGCGGTCTCAGTGGAACGGGTGGTGGCGGCAGCTTTCTCCTCCGCTTCCATGGCCCTCTTCTCGGCGGCCGCTGCCTTCTTCTCGGCGGAGGCGGCCCTTTCCCTTGCCACCTCCGACTCGGCTCGGAGCTCCTTCAACCGGGTCCTCTTCGTCTCGAGCTCCTTCCTGATCCTTGCAGCGTCGGCGACCTTGGTCATGAGGATTTTAACCTTCAGGTTAGCCTCCCAGATCTCCTCTTTCTTCTGACCCGCCTCGGTCCTCAGGGACTCGAGCTCCGCCTGCCGCTCCTTGTCCCACTTGGCCTAGTTACGACAGAAGTCCTGGATGAGGATCAGTTCCCTGCCTTGCTGCATCAAAGAAAGCATGTCAGCTATAATGCCAAAGAAGGTTAGGAGTAATAGAGATGGGCGAGGAAGAACTTACGGCATAGAGGTTGGCGAAAGACGAGCTGACGACGTCATCAAGGAATCTCCCGCTCCCTTCCCGCCAGTCGTAGGACTGGACCGAGAAGTTCATCATCTGCTCGGCGAGACTTGGGTCCTTTATCAGGGAGACATTGGGCCCCAACCTGAAAGGGACTCGACAATAGTCCCTATCCTTCTTCTTCGCCGACTCGGACCCCTTAGCAGTGGAGGACGCCTTCAACATTAGTTGTGAGCTCGGCGCTGCATCAGACCGCACCGAGGGTGTCGGCCTCGCTTCTCTCGGCTCCCCATCCTCCTCGACTTCGATGACCTCCGGACGGGGGGCGGCCACCCTTGCAGCAGCAGTAGCCGACCTGGCCCGGACGACCACCTCGGGATCGGGCATCGGGGCCGGGTCGCGCTGCCCTAAAGGCTCCAGGATGGGCTCAGCCACCCTCTTCCACCTCCATTCAGAAACCGGCACATCTGGCCCGGCATGCACCGGCCTCGCACCGTCATCTGCACGAATCCTCTTCGGAGCGGGCTCGGGAAGAAGGAAAGGGGAACCTCTGTACGATGTCGGTCATGAAAGATTTGAAAGAAGGTAAGTCCCGGAAAACATACCTTTCTTTTCGAAGCAACCTATACCCGGCCGTACCGTTATGGTTCTCCCAAGAGACACTCACCATGTGTCACCGATCGATGGGGCCAATGCCTCAATCCGACTGTGGTTGCTCTGACTTTCATGCCCGTCATAACTGCTCCTCAGACGTGGGCGCGTGGCACCCCTGCACAAGCTTGAAGGACCGTTGCATGAAGCACCACCGATATCAATCATTATTATACCAGATCTCTTCACCTTTCCATGTCAACACTGCAATTACTCTCTTCGCCCCGAGTGCCGTGCGCTAACAGGCCTCGGGAGTGGGAGGCAAATGATGTGGCTGGATTGCTGATGTGGGGTGGGCAAACTGACATGGAGTCCCCATAAGATGCCATGCTGGGTTTTCAACATGGGCCCCTTCGCCGGGCTAAGCTCTCCTAGAACAACGGAGTCGCCCCCTGAAGTCGAGCTCCATCCTTCGCCAGGTCGGTCCCCACCGGGTCGGGACGCCTAGGCCGAAGCTGAGTATAAGTCCCCACCCAAGGCGGGACCCTTAGGATCGGGCCCCGTGGTCAGGAGTCGAGCTCAAGTCTCCTCCACCACGAGGAGCCCCTCAGAGGTCAGATCCCTTAGGCTGGGCGGCGCCCCGCCCACCTCCGTAAAGTCGAGCTCGCCCGAAGCCGAGTTTTGCTTGTTCGGAGTCAAGCTCAGCCCTCCTCCGCCTAGCTGAGCCACCTCAAGGCGAGCCCCTCGGAGTTGGGCCCCACCTCTCCAGCTCGGTCCCCAGCTCAGGCAGAGGCACCAATCGCCAAGGAAGCGACGCCTCCTCTCCAAGGATGATGGCGGGTCTCCCGAGGGTTGTACAGCAGCGCCCGCCATGCCGCAATTAATACCCACAGCCGTCACTCACACCAAAAGGGAAGGAAACTCACATCAAAGCCCATACTCTCCACAAACCTGCCGTACTGCCAGGGAAAGGACCCAGCCAGAGAGTGCGAGTCCCGAGGGTGGCGGCCCACTGATCGAGGTCCTGCCAGGCTTCCAGGAAAGGGACAAGCAGAGGGAATGTCAGAGCACATGGAAGCTTCCCCGGCCATCTGACAGGAGAGGCATCTCGTCCATGGCACAATACCTCGTTGCATACGTCTGACGACACGAAAAGATCCCGAGGCAAGCCAGAGTAAAAACCCAGCCAGAGTAAGCCAAAAATAAGCAAGCAAAGCAAAAAGGGAGAAGGGCCGCATAAGAGGATTCTTCCACCTCGGCCATTACCTCTCACAGCCCGCTCTCACTTTCATTCACACTACACTCACTCCTCCTAGCATGGAGCTCATCCTGAGAGGCTCGACCAGGAGAATCTGTTTTCCTGGATCGTCATTGACTTGACCATCGGAGCACCCCTGCTGGAATCCCCGGCCCGGGTCACTGACATTGTTTCTTGCAGGTCCCGAGGCACCGAAGGCATCTCGAGGAGGCGAATGGGCAACCATCGACACCACCAGCAGCTACAGGCCACGACGATCCAGGCGGCAACATCCTTCATTTACATCACCCAAGCCTTTAAATAAAATTAATTAGATGCTAACCCTAGGAACATCCGAGCTTATTAGGACAAGGATACCTTAGAGTTATACTAAGCTAGATTCAATCATTGAATTGGTGTCTAGGAAAGTGGTTACGATTAAGTCTCGAAGAAAGGTGGTTGCTTAATTGGTTCCGTTCACTAACCTGGCCAATCCAATTGGTGTCTAAGGAAAGCAATGGGAGGACTCCCGCCAATCTTACACTTACTTGGCTAATTTAGTGAATTTGTTGAACTAGGAGTGCTTGAAGGTCAACTTGGAACAGTTAGGAGCTATCTAGTTCTAGGTTACCTCAAGATAGAATTAATTTTGTATGAAACTTGTTTGAGAATTTTAAAAAAATTAATTTAAAAAAAATTAAATTACTTTAGGTATTCTCAATCTTGATTGCCCTGACATAAGGTTGTCCTGGCATAACTGAAAGTTATGTTGCATGGTTGTCCTAGGATATTAAAAGGTTAAATTGATTTAGAATTTTTTTAAAAAAAGTTTTTAAATAAAAAACTAAAAGAAATATAAATATACAAAATTTTAAAAAAAATAGAAGAGATAGTAGAATTAATGAATTCTCCAACTCCTGTGTGGAGAAGGATATCAAGTCGACTTGTTAGAACAGATTCAATTCCTGTTTCAGAGCCTATAAACTCTACAATGGATTTAACTAATCAACCCCAAATCCTTAAGGATTTGTGTTATCCAGTTAGTTTTGTCCAACCTTCTTGCATTATGTTGCCTCAACCCACATCAAATAATTTTGAAATCAAACCTCAAATGATTAATATGCTTCCAAAGTTCATGGGAATAGAGGATGCATATATATATTTATTAGAAAATTTGAAGAGGTTTGTGCTATGAGGCTACAATAATTGTCAGAGGATGAAATCAAGCAAAGACTGATTAATTTTGTTCTTAAGGATGATACTAAAAGTAGCTTTATAATCTTCCAAATCAATCTATCATGACCCGGGAGGGCTTTGTAAGAGTATTCTTAAAGAAATATTTTTCTCATCATAAAATAGCTAAGATTAGAAATGAAATAAATCAATTTTATCAATTAGCTGGTGAGTCATTTTGGAAATACTTGGATCATTTTAAGAACCTCCTAACCCAATGTCCACACCATGGAATCGAAATTTTGAGACTATGCCAAATCATTTATGAGGGTTTAGATTCCAATTCAAGAACAATGCTAGAGTCTATGTGCCAAGGCCAATTTATATATAAAGAACCCAATGAAGCCTAACAATTTTTAAAAGACCTAGATAAAAAGAATCTACAATAGAAAACAACTAGGAAACTAGAAAGAACCACACCTTCATGAGGTAGAATGCATCAAATGCAAACTTCCTTAACTGCAGAGCTAAAATTACAACCTTGACACGTAGGTTAGAGGCCTTAGAACTTCAGAGACCATCTAGTATGAATCAAGTGACTGCGCCAATGTATAATGGGTGCAATGCACTAGACCATGTCCTTGAGGAATGTCCACTCCTGATGAACCCAATAGAGAATGGATGTGCACAGGTGAATGCTACTTATCAGAGACCATTGAACAATCCCTATGCACCCACATATAACCCAGGATGGAGGAATCATCCAAATTTCTCATGGTCACAGAATCCAAATGTAGGTGATCCTAACTTCAATCAACAAAATCCAAGGCCTAATCTTGTGATGAATAACCTACCACCACCAGGATTCAATAATAACAATGATAGGAAAATTAGTTCTTTAGAGAAAAGCCTGGAAGCCTTAGCTAAATCCAATGCTGATACCAGTGCTACATTAAGTAATTTCATGCAAACCACGGGCCAACTTTTGAATTCAAACTCTCAAGCCATAGCCCGCTTGGAAATGCAAGTGGGTCAGCTAGCATCAACCCAGACCTCGAGAGGGTTAAGGTCTGGGTTGAGCAGGACTTGCAGCACCTCAACCCAGACCTCCTTGAGCGATACCAAGCTAAAGTGACCCTTACTTAACGGAGTCGAGTTCCTCCCATCTCGGGAGAATGACACCAGAGGTACCAGAATAAGACAGAGAACTCTCAACCCTCTATAGTTATCTTAGAAATGTTTTGAGTAATTAAGTCCAATTTTGTAATAAGGGCTTAGCCCACTTGAGTCTGTATTCTGGTCCCTTAGTCCTGTTTTGAGTCTGTATTCTGGCCCCTGAGTCTTGTTTTAGACCTTTCTATATTTGAGTCCTGTATTCAGAGTCACCCATACCATTAGGGTTTTGGGATCAGTCTTGGGATATGTCAAGTTCAGTTGAGTCAAGTCAAGTCAAGTTATGTTGAGTCAAGTCATGAGTCTGCTCATGTTGAGCCCTTTTTCATTTTGAGTCCAGTCCAGTATGAAGACTCAAGATATTGATGGATCCTAGCCGGAACAAGAATTTGACAACTTCAAGGAGTCTCAGTCACATCTGGATATGCCATATTGGATTACATGAGAAGGATCATCACTACGTTAGCCTGCTAGGAGAAGGACAACAGGAAGAACCCCAAGAACCAACCCAGCACTGAAGTGGGCCGCCCAAAGCCCAAAGCCTTCATGAATTGGCGCCCCACCCTTAGGATTACCTCCCTTTGGGCACCCCACTTATGGTCACCTCCCTTGGACAAGACCAAGTCAAAGAGAAGGAGAGGAGTAATCCTAGTGAGAAGAGAAAGTTTAAACCTATTTGGGAGAGAAGATCTCCATGTATTTGAGTGGGAAAAGGATACTTAGGGTTTTACTTGTATGCCCTTACTTGGAGCCCAAGCTTGTATGCCTATATAAAGGCCTCCCTCTCATGTATTTTGATCACTTATTATGAATTATTATGAATGAATTTCTCTTAAGTTTTCCTCAAAATTCTATGTGATTTCTGTGTGAATTCTGTGTGAAGGGAATCTGTGTGATCCTAACCCCTGCGCCCTGCCTCTAAGCCCTCCAACCAGAAGCCCTAGCTGCTGATCATCCTTCCCTTCATTTTCTTCTTTTTTTAGTGATCTAACCCTCTTTTTTTTGTTCCTAACCTGTGAATAGTAATTTGTAGGTCCCTAGAGCTCACGAATCCAAGGATTCCATCTGACAAGCTTTCGGGTCACCGAATTGAAAGCCGCGAATCCGTAGGGTTGATAGCTTTATTTTCCATGCCACATCTGAGAGCGTAGAGCGAACTTTTTATGAATCGATCTTCAAATCTCTACCAGGTACACCCCCTAGACTCCTCTAGTAGCAGTATTGTAGAAGAGCTGGTCCTAACCAGGGCTTCTCAGCCTTGGTGGTCTTGTTTCTTCACTTTTAGGATTTATTTATGCATGCCTGTGCTTCAGATTTTTTATAGAATTCTCTACTTAATATCTTAGCTTGAAATTTGGGATACAAACTCCTAACTTAATGCTTAACAACAGAAAAATAACTAGCATGCATAAATAGTCCCGCATCACATGGGCCATGGGATCATCCCTCAAAATCACTCCTAATAGCAGCGTGTCTCACCAGCCTTCCCGTTCGCCACCATTGCTGCCATCTCCATTCACCAGAATCGATCTCATGTTGGCACCGCTTTCCTTCACCAGCTCGAACACTATGTCATCGTCATTACTACCAAAGCCCCTACCGAAGATCTCGCCATTGTTGCCGCTAGCTCTACCAAAGATCCCCCATTCAGGTGCTCCCTATTGCCACACCATCACTATTGCTGATGCCAAAGCCACCACTACCATTATCGATTTCTTCACTAGAATCATCCAAAACACCGGCGCAAAGCTCATTTGGTTGCCCCCATGGCTATGGACCTCCACCTTTAGCATCGGAAACTACCACCATTGACCATCAACCTTGTCAAAGTCATGTGGGCTATCATCTCCCTTCATAGCCAAAGTCATGTGAGCCATCAGATTGCCTACACGATGCTCATCTGGTCAATGATCTAGGCAAGACTCCCATGGTCCATAATTGGGTGTCATGGACCAATGATAATGAATATTGTGGATTGCCTAATGCTTTTGTAAACCAAGCTGCCAGTCCACCATGGATCAGCTATGTTAAAATGGATATTTGAGCCATATACAATAAGATTTTGGGGCTCATCTTTGAGCCTCAATTCTGGATTCATTTTAAGTCTGTTTTGCTTCAAATTTCTTTCATTTGAACTTTTAAATTGAGATCTTTACACCGGCAATCATCTTTTCTATAAAAAAATATAGAAGTATCAATTTTAATGAATAAAAATAAATTAATTTATAAATTAATACTTATATATATGTAATGTAATTATCACACCCCCAACTTACTTATTCAATATATATAAGTATCAATTTTAATAAATAAAAATAAGTTAATTTATAAATTAATACTTATATATGTATGTAATGTAATTATCACACCCCCAACTTACTTATTCTTAGTCCCTTAGCAATACAATATATACATATTAATTATAACCATGTGGAATTAAGATCTTTCTTTACAAAAATAGATCTGGAATTGAAAGTTAAAAGATTTAAAAAGTATCACTAACTAAGTATTAAGTTTTAGAAGAAAACTTCATAGTCAATGCTTTTAGAAACTTTCTTAAAATTCATTTAAAGATCTACAGCACTTATGTTAATGAAGACTAACTTAACATTTAAATGCTGGCTTGTAATGGATAATTATATCTTCTCTTACCACCTATTTTAATCAATTTTCTATCACTCCCAAATCAAGTTCATGAACTAAGGTAGCTTTCACACTACCTGATTTTTTTTCTTGAAGTATTAAGCATCCTGACCTACCCTTCACTATTTGACATGAACCTTCATACTTGACTTAGATGCAGAGACCTAGTTATTAAGCTTAGGGCAATCCACATATACTTTGTATTTTATATTTTTATTTTAGGCAGGTAGCTCTTTCCTTAAATTTAAGATAGCTTTCATACTACCTGATTTTTTTAAGTAGATAGTTCTTTCCTTAAATTCAAGTTTCTTTAATTGAAGTGTGTATCAAATGCTAGTTTTGAATGATAATTGAGTCCTTAGTTGGCCTTACAATCAACACCTACTTTGTTTCGTCAATGTATGTGTATAATTGGAAGTGCTAATAGCCTTTAGGTGATCTAAATAGACTATTAAAAGTTGACCAACTAGTTTACTTTTTAACTCGCTACAGTCATTACCAAATACTCTCTAACTCTTATTACTTTTTCTTAGACTATTTTGCTCCAAATTTTCTTTCTTAACATATGATTTATTTAAGTAAAAATATTTTCAAAATCTTAAGGGATTTTTTTCAAAAATTTTCAAGAAATCTTTTTAAAAGGTTTTTCTTACCTCCCAACTTAATCGACATTGTCTTTAATGGATAGGAAAATAAAATAAGTAATCAAAATAAAAGGAGAGAGTGCACCCGGGGTACTTGTGCTTCGAGAGTTGAAAAGGGCTTCATAGATTAGTGGCTCTTGTTCCTTCCTCCCAGGTTCTTACAACTACGCTAAAAGAAAGTTAAAAAAAAGGTAAGATCATTGGGTTGCCTCCCAGCAAAGGCTAAATTTAATGCCTTCAACAAGATATTTATTAAAACAACTATTAAAAAATTAGGTTGCCTCCTAATAAGTACTAAGTTTAACATCTTCAACCAGATGCTATGAGCAAGTATTACTAATATAGAACTTGGTTGCATCCCTTAAGGTCTTAAAAGGACATGACTTATCAAGAGGCCTTTCATCATGGTAAAAAAATATTCATAGAGTATTATACGATAATTAGCCCAAATCGATAGAGTACTCAAGGCAAGCATGCTAGACCAAGATTTAAAAATATGTTTATAATTTTGAGGTAGTTTAAGAAGAGATTATGTGTGTATTGGGTCGAGGTTAGGGGTGGTAGCTTGGAAATTTCCTTAACTATGGATTGATCTACCCTAGCCCCTTTCTTGGGTATGATGTATTCTAGCATCACCCCTTCTTGATCTATAGTATGGAAATATTTTCATATTAACCTTAAATCTAGCTCCATACATCATTTCAACAACATAGAAAGATTTTGGAACGGTCTTCAAAAGTCATGCCAGATATAGAAAAATCAATCATAAAATTCTAAAAATCATGATCTCTCATACTAGCAATATCCCACCCATACTTTTAGAACATCTACAAGTTGGGCTTCCTAGTTAAGGATCACTGGTATGGTGTTAGTAGGTGCATCAAGAAGTAGCTCCAGTTTAAGATCAGGTAATGATTCTAACGAGGAAGCTATTGAGGGGCTAGGTGATGGCTCATGCTTTTCAATTAATAATAGGGTGGTTGCAAAGTGGGGCATTTATACTGGATTATTTACCTCTATACTATACATATCTACATCAAAATCATCCCCCAGGGTGAGCCAAATAGAGATATAACAAATTCTGAGAGCAAATTGTAAGTGTAGCTTCCCTTATCATGTCAGATATTAGTGGCACTTGGGAAGTTTTAATTAATTTAATCATGTCACCTATTTAGTTTCCTTCCCCATTAAAAGGCCTGGATGATTCTAGGGCATTTTGTAATGGATCATAGATAAGTAGGATGACGATGGAATTGCTTCATCCCATCAATCTGATTTTTTTTTATATATATCTATCTTAGTCGAATTATCTTTATTAGTATCTATGATGGTACAAGGTTGTGCTATAACCAATTCATTTCCAAGATTTATGGTTAAGTGTTCAGGAAAAATCAAAGGGTCTTTAAAATTTTTAGGTTGGTATTGTCTTTCTAGGTTACTCCTGGGCTAATTAGGCAGCTCTCCTTCCTCCTCCCTATTAAGTTTGGTTCATAGTCGATTGGTTTGATTCATTAGCTTAACAATGATTGCTATTGGGTCATAATTAGTTGTTCAAGTTGAGCGAACCTATCATCGACTAGATCAATTATTGAGGAGGTGGGTATGTTGGCTGATCTTGTGCTTGCAGAACATTTTCTTCAAATGATGGGCTATAGAAAATTAGAGAAGGTTGATATCGTGGATAGGGCATATCATAGTATGATGCATCTATGAATGGAGATCCTTGAGTTATCAGGGTAATCACTAGGTGTGGTTTCCATGAAAAATCTAGTTAAGCCTCCCAGTCTAAATTGTAGGTATTAAAGTACAGGTTATCTCCTGATATGTTGGCCATTTGGATTTGATCTTAATAGACTTAGTCATATATAGACATAGAAAATTGATACATGGCTAGGCATTCACTCACAAAATGAGTGGGGATTGAACAAATTAAGCAACTGGTTGTGCTAGAAGGAAAGATTGAGAGGAAGAATGTCTCGTGACTAATTTATGGGTCAGGCGATCTAATATATGAGACAACTTATCCATTGAGATCCATGTTCCTAGCACTACTCAATTTTATTGCATTGTTGTGATTATTTGGATATGCAATCAAGGATCCTAAATTTAAGCAATCCTCTTCTAATATTTATTATTATTATTATTTTAAAGAAGAAGGGAAAAGAAGAAAGAAAAAAGATATAGAAGAGTTCTAAAGATAAGAGCCTAAGAAGTCCTAGAGCTATGAGAGACAAAGAAAAATTAACAAGAACTCAAACTCTCCGACTTTTTCTTGATCATGTGGTTAGGTTACATGGCCTTCCTAAGACTATAGTGTCTGATAGGGATGTTCGTTTCACCAGTTACTTTTGGAAGACCCTTTAGCACTTATTGGGAACCAAACTTAAGTTTCTACAGCCTACCACCCTCAAACCTACAGCCAAACCGAGGTAGTGAACCGAAGTTTAGGAAATCTGCTTAGATGTCTCATAGGTGAAAATACTGGGAATCGGGACCTTCTTTTATCCCGAGTCAAATTTGCTTATAATAGTTCTGTTAATAGGTCCATAGAAAAAAGTCTATTTGAGGTTGTTCATGATTACAAACCTAATAGACCTCTTGATCTGATTCCCTTACCCTCACATGCATGAGTTTCTGAGTCTGCTGAGTCTTTTGCACAGCATATTAGGGAATTGCATAAAGAAATTAGTCAAAAGATAAACATAAGTAATGAACTCTATAAAAACTTGGCTAATTACGGAAAAAGAGCTAAAGAGTTTTCTACAGGGGATTATGTGATGATCAGGCTTAGGCCTGAGTGGTTTCCTCTAGGGACCATAAAGAAATTACATGCTCGTGGAGCTAGACCTTTCAGAATAATAAAGAGAGTTGGATCTAATGCATATGTGCTCGAGTTGCCACCCGAGTTAGGTATTAGTTCAACCTTCAATATTTCAGACCTTGTAGAGTATCGGGAGCCAGCAACGATACCTAGCAAGCCCTTTAGACCTATCCCTTCCCTTAAGAGTGAATCCATCCCAGAGTGTCTACCTACAAATTAGCCTATTAGTGAGGAAAGGATTGAGTGCATCCTGGATGATCAAGCTATAAGTACCCCGAACAAAAGTTATCAATGGTATTTGGTCCGATAGCAAGGTCAGCCAAAATCCGAGGACTCATGAATCACCTGAGAGGATTTGCAGCACCTCAACCCTGACCTGCTTGAGTAATATGAGAGCCGAATTGACCCTTACTCGATGGGGTCGAGTTCCTCCCACCCCGGGAGAATTGATGGGGGCACCAGGATCTGACACAAATTACTGGGCCCTATCTGGTTTACTGATTAAGGTTTTGAGCCCTTAATAATGTGTCAAGTTTTGTAATGAAGTTGAGTTGAATTGAGTCCTATAATAAGTTGAGTTGTCTCAACCTCAGTCCAGTCCAGTTGAGTCCTGTAAGTTTCAGTTAGTCCAATCTTATACAAGAGGATCACCAGCCAAGGCATTCATTAGGCCATCCCAAAACAAAGCAAGCCCAAGCCCATGAAGCCCCATACATGAAGATTCCAAGCACCACCATGGAATATTTTCCAGTCCAAATTCAATTAGGTGCCCAGGGTTTCCAGCCCACCAGAGAAGTCATGCACCAAGCCCATGTGCCAAGCCTTCTTGGAGGTCGCCCAAAGCCCATTAGAGGTTGCCCCTTATTGTCCAAAGCCCACACCCAATCCACTTTGGCATCCAATCCCAAGAGGGAGCCCCTTGACCAAGTCAAAGAAGGAGAGAAGTCCACTTCCAACAAGGAGATCAAGTTTTATTTCTACCCAAATTGTGTACTCCTAGTTCTAAGCAACTTTGTAATCCTTCTCCCTATCAAACTTTGTAATCCTATCCTAACAAGGAGAGGACATGGGAATATCTATAAATACCCCACCCCTCCCCCTCTTGTAATCAACTCTTATTCATGAAATAAACTCTGGTAAAATTTTGTTAGCTTGTGTTCTCTTGTGTGTTCCTCTTTGAAGTGAGTGTGAGTGATACTTGTGTACCCTAATCCCTCCTAGCCCTAGCCGCCCAAAGCATCCACTACTCAAGCCCTAACATGCCCAAGGAAGGAAGCCCTAGCCGTCCACAAGCAAGGAATCTTCTTCCATATCCCAGCCGCCAGCTTCAGCAAACCCTGATTCTTCTTTCTTTCAAACCCTAATTCCATACTATTATTTTCTTATTTGCTTCCTAACAAACCTTTGACACTTGCAAGATCCCCGAGGTGTTCACCTCCAAAAAGGAGGCCCTCTTTGCCTCCTAGACCAACCAAGATGCTAACTGATCTGTGACAACATGCTTAGTATTCAGGCGATGATCCAGAGTGCTGTGTGACCCCATCTTCGACCGGATCTTCGAATCGTTGTTTGGTACAATCCTTCCCCCTCCTAAATTTTGATTTCATTGAAGGTGTACTATCCTAACCAGGGGTTTCTTAATCCTCAAGATCCTTCTTTTATTATTCTGCATGAGTTCATATGTGGGTATGTTAGATCTTTTCATTACTAGTTTACCTACTAGTCTTTACTTATTTTCAAAACTTTAGCCTCCAAATTAAATCTCAAAAAAAATACAACAAAAAATTAGTTACTATTTTCCTGCATTCATGTCAGTCCTAGGTTTACCCGCATCAAGGTAAGATCTAGATTTGAAAATGACTTTATATATGATGAATTACGTGATATTTTCGATAAACTAGTTATTGAATATCAAAAACTTAAATTCAAAAATAAAGAATTGAGAAAACAAAACTTAGAGCTTTCGAAAATATCTGATAAGTTTTTAATAGAAAATGAAAGCTTGATTCAAGAAAACAAGAACTTGAGTGAACAAATAAATATTTTGAAAAATGAAAAGGAAGATTTTTTTAAAAAAAACTCTTTGAAAAAAGATAAAATTTTTGATACAAATGAAAAACTTACAAAACAAAACAAGAAGATTTTACTAGAAAATAAAAAATATAAAGAAGAACTAGAAAAAGTAAAGCCATTTGTTGAATAGTTTACCTACGGTTCTGAAAAATTAAATATACTTTTAAATAATCAAAGAGCGATCTTTAACAAAGCAGGCTTAGGATTTAAACCACAAAAAAAGCAAAAGATTTTCAAAAACTTCTTTGTACCTATTTCTAGTATTACTTGTTATGCATGTGGTATAGTAGGACAAAAATCTTATATGTGTAATAAAAGAAAATTAAATGATATTAGGAAGGTTTGGGTTCTAAACGGAACCAATTCAACAACTCTAAAGGATCCAATATGACTTGGGTACCTAAAGTTTTCACTTGACTTGTTTCGTAGGTATATGTTGCAACGAAGGATAAAAAGAATGTGGTATCTTGATAGTGATTGCTCAAGACACATGACTGGGGATGTAAGACAATTCTCATTTCTGGAAGCTTTAAATGGTGGAAACATGATTTTTGGTGATAATGGAAAGGGCAAAATTGTTGGTGTCGGTAAAATCCATATCATCCTTACTACTTTTGTTGAAAACATTTTGTCAGTTGATTTAAAGCACAATTTATTTAGTATAAGTTAATTTTATGATAAAGGATTTAAAGTAGTTTTCGAATCTTCTATGTGTATTGTATTTAGTCTAGATGACAATGGCATCAGGTTTGTTGGTCATAGGCATGGGAACATTTATATGGTTGATCTTGATGATCTACCCATGAAAAATAGCCAATGTCTAGTGTCAATGGAAGCTAAGATCAATGAAACTAGTTGGCTTTGGCATCGTAAACTAAAACATGTAAGTATGCATTTGATTTCAAAATTAAATAAAAAGAATCTTATAAAAGATTTGCCAAAACTCACTTTTAAAAAAGATAAGATTTGTACTGCATGTCAACTTGAAAAATAAACAAAATCTTCTTTCAAACCTAAAAGAGTAGTATCTATCACTAGACCCTTAGAATTACTTCATATGGACCTCTTTGGACTAACTAGAACAACTAGTTTGGGAGGTAAGAAGTATGGGTTAGTGATTGTAGATGACTATTTACGTTTTACTTGGATAATGTTTTTGGCACACAAGGATGAAACTTTTTCAGCATTCATTAAATTTTATTAAAAGGTTTCAAATAAAAAAGGTATTTCAATTATCTCTTTACGTAGTGATCATGGTACTAAGTTTGAAAATCATGATTTTAAAATATTTTATAATAAAAAAGGTATTAATCATAATTTTTCTGCACCTAGGACACCTTAACAAAATGAGATGGTAGAAAGAAAGAATAGAACTCTTAAAAAATGGCATGTACAATGCTTTGTGAAAATAATTTACCTAGATATTTTTGGACGGAAGCCATAAACACTGCATATTATGTTCTAAATTGTGTTTTAATCCGACCTATTTTGAAGAAAACACTATATGAACTTTGAAAAAGTAGAAAATCTACGATAAAATATTTTTGTATTTTTGGATGCCGTTGTTTCATTCTAAACAATGAAAAAGACAATCTCAGTAAATTTGATGCCAAGTCAGATGAGGGTATCTTCTTAGGATACTCTACTTCTAGCAAGGCATACAGGATCTTAACAGAAAAACTCTTCTAGTTGAAGAATCGATCCATGTAGTCTTTGATGAATCTAATGATAAATCTTCTAGAAAAGAAGATACTGTT
The DNA here is from genome assembly GCA_021397845.1 of Areca catechu. Taxonomy (NCBI): domain Eukaryota; kingdom Viridiplantae; phylum Streptophyta; class Magnoliopsida; order Arecales; family Arecaceae; genus Areca; species Areca catechu. Next base: position 42,899,207 of record CM038053.1, on the reverse strand, counting down.
GATGATAAGATATGTATTCAAGAGCTGGGAAGGATGACAATCAATGAAGAAACTTTCAAGGAACAAGGAGGTGATCAAAATAATGAAGAAGAACAAGTACAAGAAGTAGGAGCTTCATTTACACCCAATCCACTGCCTAAAGAATGGAGGTATACCCATGGACACCCTAAAGAGCTTATAATTGGTAATCCATCAAAAGGAATAAGTACATGTTCCTCTTTGAGAAATGTATGTGATTACTTAGCATTTGTATCTCAAGTATAACCTAAATTAATTGAAGAAGCAGAAAAAGATTCTAATTGATTAAATGCTATGCAAGATGAATTAAATCAATTTAAAAGGAATAATGTTTGGACTTTAGTTGAAAAACCTTCAAATGTTTCAATAATAGGAACAAAATGGGTTTTCAAAAATAAACTTAATGAACATGGTTTAGTAATAAGAAATAAAGCTAGACTAGTTACAAAAGGTTATAATCAAGAAGAAGGTATGAATTTTGATGAAATATTTGCACCTGTTGCTAGATTAAAAGTAATTAGGTTACTACTTGCTTTTGCTTGTTTTATGAATTTTAAGTTATTTCAAATGGATATCAAAAGTGCTTTTTTGAATGGCTTTATTGAAGAAGAAGTTTATGTTGAACAATCCCCTGGTTTTGAAAATCATGAATGCCCTGATCATGTTTTTTAACTTCATAAAGCTTATATGGTTTGAAATAGGCTTCAAGGGCTTGGTATGATAGATTAAGTAGATTTTTGCTTGAGAATAATTTTTCAAGAGGCAATATTGACACTACACTATTTTTGAAAAAGAAAAATAATGACTTATTAGTAGTACAATTATATGTCGATAATATTATTTTTGGTGCTACTAATGAAGTTCTTTGCCAAGAGTTTGCCAAGCTTATGTAGGGAGAGTTCGAGATGAGCATGATAGGAGAGCTAAACTTTTTTCTCGGACTCCAGATCAAGCAAACTAAAGAAGAGATCTTCATCAACCAAGCTAAGTACACAAAAGAAATTTTAACGAAGTTGGGATAGAGAACACCAATTCATTAGGTACTCCTATGAGCCCTTCTTGTAAACTTGATAAAGATGAATTAGGTAAGAATGTTGATCAAAAGTTATATAGAGGTATCATTGGTTCCTTGTTATACTTAACTGCAAGTAGGCCAGATATAATATTCAATATATGTATGTATACTAGATATCAGTCCGCTCCTAAAGAGTCTTATTTATTGGCTGTTAAATGCATACTAAGATATCTATCAGGCACTATTGATATTGGACTTTGATACTCTAGAGATTCATCTATTGAATTGATTGCATATTCTGATGCTGATTTTGCTGGATGTAGACTAGATAGAAAAAGTAATAGTGAAACTTGTCAATTTCTTGGAGTGAATTTGATTTCATGGTTTAGCAAGAAACAAAATTCAGTTTCTCTATCTATAATGGAAGCCTGATATATAGCAGTTGGAAGTTGTTATGCTCAAACCCTATAGATCAAACAATAACTCGAAGATTTTGGCATAAAATTAAGTAAAACTCCCATAAGATATGATAATACAAGTGCAATAAAGCTATCTAAAAATCCTATACAATATTCAAGAAGCAAACATATTGAAATAAAACATCACTTCATAAGACATCATGTACAAAATGGTGATGTAATCTTTACTTTGTATGTACTAATAATCAACTTGCGGATATTTTTACAAAATCTCTTAGTGAAGATAGATTTTGCATGATTAGAAGAGAATTAGGAATCATTGATCCTTTTATCTAAACTCTTCAAATTCTTGTTGAAATCCTCAACATTGATTCAAAATCCTTCAAATATCACTTAAGATGTCTCCTAGATTTTTCTGAAATTTATTGAAAATTATTTTGCTTCCCTATGGTTGAGTGTCGACACTTGAAAAACTGCCCAAGTGTCGACTCACCTGAAGTGTCGACACTTGAGCAATTTTGAAGTGTCGACTCATGGCCGTCAGGACTATCTTTTTAGGGCTTCCCGTAAGACTTTTTTTTTTTGTCATTTTCTCATTCCTTAGCTTCATGTGGTCCCCAAACACCCTCCTAAGCTCAAGAACAATAGATTTCCAACCCTATCCTTCCATTTTTGAGTAATCTCTTCCTCTTTTCTCTCATTTTGCTTTCGGTCGGTCCGAGTTTTTACGTTCTCACTATGTTTTAACCCGATTTTCCTTGTTTTCTCCTAGTTTTCGAACCGTTCCCATCTTTCTTGATGGTTTTGGTCCGATTCTTGCTTAATCTTTCCACATTCTCCCTCTTTCCCACCTTTTTTTTTCCTCTCCTCAGTTCGTTTCCTCCTTTTTAGTCCTCTCTTAGTCCGATTCCCCATATTTTCCCTCTTTCCTTTCCTGGTTGACTCTTTTCTCCCTAGTTCCTTTTACCCTGTAGTCTTTTGTGGGATGGCTCCAAAGAAACAATTAGCCTATCGCAAGAGGAGGTCTGAGCAAGGTGAGTTCAGTAGAAAGAGGAGGTCTAAGGTTCGACAGGACCCTACTAAACTGCATGAGCCTGAGCAAGAGACCCAGGATCAGCCTGCACCTGCATCTCCCGGAGCAGCGAGAGTTGCAGGGAAGACTATTATCTCTGGCAGACAACTGGACTTGCAGTTCTGGGACTCTCAGAGTTTCATCATTAGAGATTTGCTGAGAGGAGCTGGGCTAGTACCCTTCTGCACCATGACTGAGAGGTATTATCCATAGCTGATGAGAGAGTTCTATAGGAGTATGGCCACTAATGGTCTTAGATGGACTACTACAATCAGGTGTATTGAGATTCATGTGACCCCTGAGGTGATCAGTAGAGTATGGCAGATTCCTCTCCATGGCAGGGGTATTAAGATTCATGTGACCCCTGAGGTTCATTCTGGAGCGAGAGGATGTCAGTGATGTTTCAGTAGTTTCAGCAAACCAACTATCCCTTGAGATGAGAGTCCTACACCATATCATAGCTCGGATCCTGATTCTGAAGACAGGCAGATTTGACTTCATCATAGAGAGGGAGCTAGTACTGATGGTAGCATTGAGGCAGCAGACTCCCACCAACCTCCCCATGATCATGGTTCATCATATGGGAGAGGTGGCCACTCAGCACCGTCTGTGTTTGCCTTATGGCATGGGCCTCACTAGGATCTTTCGAGAGTTTGGAGTCCCATTAGAGGGAGAGCCCTCTAAAGAGATTTTCCACATGGACACGTATGGGAAGAAATCTCTGCACCGGCTGGGATTTCGATGTATTGGAGGGTGGTGGGTTAGGAGGGAGTATGGTCAAGAGCCAGACGAGGAGGACGAGATTCAAGCAGCTGAGGTAGGGCCATCTGGGCCTACTGAGCACTTTACACCTCCGAGGCCTGCACCAGTGCTAGCTTCTAGGTTTGAGCCAGCCACTCCAGCATCAGTTCCTTCTCCTGCTACTGCTCCCCGTGCCACTACAGAGTCTTCTTTTGAGAAGCATATCAGGCATCGGATTGCAAAGATCAGAGATGAGATTATTGGTCTGGTAGTCAGGACTACTCAACTCCGGATAGAGGTATAGGGATTGAGAGCACAAACATATGATCAGCTCTCAGGCATCAGGAAGATGATGAAGGATGGTTTCATTGAGATATGGGATCTTCTGAGATCTCTTTTGCCTCCTGCTGCACCTTCAGGTCCACCTCCTCCTTCACCAGCAGACGACGATGACCACCATGACAAACATGATGACACTCCTGGTAGTGGTGATGATAGTGATGGTGATGATTGTGGTGATGATAGTGATGGCAGTGATGATAGAGCTAGAGATTATCAGATTGTTAACAGGGAGACTCAAACACCAGATGCTCTTACAGACACTCCCAGTGATATTTAGCCTGTCACTACCACAGCATTCCTGACACTTGTAGAGACCTTTCCTACTCCTGCTAGGTCTTTTAGGGTTATACCCCGTTCTGGACCTTCTACTAGGACTAGAAGCCTAACCCATAAGACCCCTAGGCCTTCAGCATCTAGGACTAGATGTATGGCTCCTATCTACTTTAAGCTTCTGTTTGATGAGGACTAGCCTTACATATGTTTATCATAATATTTATGATTATGCATAAGTTTTTTTCTGCTATGTATTAGTCTTTTAGTCATGTATCACACTTTAATTGTGCTTTTTGTTTCGGTCTATATTTGCTTATCATATATAAGCACTTTTGTTGTACTAAAACTCTTTTATATATATATATATATATATATATATATATATATATATATATGAAAGTTCATTTTTGTTTTATGTTTACTCTTCTTTCTATCAAATTGCTCTGATACCAGATGTAGGATTGATGCCCCAACAAACTTTGTATGTTTTATTATGACAAAATGCACTAATTCAGGGGGAGCAACCTTTTTTTATGATTAATGATAACAAAAAGGGAGAGTAGAAAGAGTATATATAAGCAAAGCAATAATTTAACCAACATTTTAACCTTTTTTTCAAGGAATCAGAAAGTTATAAGATCAATATTTACAATTTACTTATAAAAAGGGGGACTTTGAAAACTAGTCTTGAAACATTACTTTATAAACCATTGATCTGATGCTTTTTTTAACTTTAGTGTGTAGACTGTTTGATTTATTAAATTACAATGGTCTTACTTGAAAACTTGAAAATAATGATTAATTTCTTATTAAACTTAATTACTTATATACTCAAAATTTTGTCATCATCAAAAAAGGAAAGATTGTTGGCTTTGGCTCCTTGATTTTAATGAATAACAAAATATTGAGTATATGTTTGGACTAATATTTTAATTGAAGTATGAATTTCAGGCCTTAGGTACATCAATTTCTCCATCAATGGAGTATCAAGTTTACTAATTTGAAAGCAAGAGGTTAGTTTTTCATGTTTAATTGATCTTCTAATCTTAGAATATTGTCAAAACAACCACTTTGGCTCTTATGAAGAAGTATCTAAAGGATTAATGGACAAATCTTTAAGAAATTCAGAGTTTGGGACGTATTTTTGGATGGCACGGTCAAGTGTCGACTCAAGAGGTCGACTCACAAGCCAAGTGTCGACTCACAAGGTCAACTCATGAAGAAAATTCAGAAGTTCCAGAAGACCGGCATGCAAATTTTCAACTGGCACCTCCAAGTATCGATTCAAGAGGTCGACTCACATCTCAAATGTCGACTCAAGAGGTCGACTCACATCTCAAGTATCGACTCAAGAGGTCGACTCATCGCCGAGATAAGTTTTGGGATAGAATATAAAGTTTTCTGTATTCGGCCTAAAGTGTCAACTCAAGAGGTCAGCTCATGCTGTAATGGCTAGTTTTCAGAATTTCAAAAATATCTCCAAACGGTTTTAACTTTTCAGTGGATTTGAGATATTTAACACTCATCAAACCTCTTCAAGTCAATAAGAAAGACAAGAATCATATGAGACAAACTCCAATCATTTGAGAAGATAAGAAGAGAGCTTTTAAGAGCTCATCTATTGTATACTTGATTTCTTTTGTTATTGCTAGTTTTAAAGGTATTGAAACTAGTATTAAAGGTTGTTGGTGAGCTTAAAAAATAAAACCAACTTGAGTTTGACTTGTGAGCCCTGATAAAACAAGTTGTAAAGGTTGTTGATGAGCCTAGGTGATAAAATCAACATAGGTTTTGAATTGTGAGCCTTGGAAAACAAGTCGGCCGTAATCTTGGATAGATTATAGTGAAAATATCCAATAAAAAGCTTGGAGAGTAGATCTAGGTGTTAGGGTACACCGAACATGCATCGAACCACTATATATCTTGTTGTTTGTGGTTACTTATTTCCTTCTTTACTTGCTCGCTTCCTTCTCTACTTGCTCTTTATTATCTTGCATTTTATTTATTGCTTCTGCTGCATAATTTATTGAGCACAATCACTTAGTTACACAAACTCACTAAGAAGTGCACATATTTGCTTAATTTTTTATATACCCAATTTACCTCCCTTTTAGGCTCCATCTCTGGGCAACATCATCTCTATTATTTTCATCACCATCATCATCTTGCTACCATCATTTTCTCAACCACTACAACTATAACTAGCATTGATGCTATTATTACCACTACTACCATTGCTAGTACCATCCCATCATCTTACTGCATTATCAATACTAGCTAGCTAGCCTTTGCCATGCTACCGCTATCATTATCACTATTATCGCCATCGCTACTATAGTTTCAATTATTCTTGCTCCTACTAATCACCGTTAAAAATAATTGATGAAACCAAATATATTTTTATTTTAAAAATTCAAAAATAAAATTATGAAATTAATTTTTATTATTAAAATTAAGAAAAATGAAAATGATGCCAAAGTGCATCTTAAATTCTTAATCATATTTTTCATGGACATCTGTCCATAAACGGGTTAAGGATATTCTTATCATAAAATTTGACAGAATATAAAGGAAAATCTAAAATGACATATTTTTCTCTTATTTAATAATATAGTATAGGTATTTAGACATCCACCATCTATTTCATAGATTTTAATTTATAATATTCTCGATCACATGAATATTTATTTTTAAAAGTTTGTAAATTTGCACCGACGGTCAATTTATTAGATTAAATTAAAAACTTAAATAAAAATTCATGTTTAAGTAATTTTTTTAGTTTTATTTAAAATTTTAATAGATTCATGTTCAACTATCAATTGTTATACTCTTGAGATAGAAAATGTTACAGAAATGTTTGATCAGAGCTGTACAGTTGATTTAACTCGATTCTGACTTGAATCCTAACATATTAGATGAGGTTCGTCTCATGCTTGAGCTCAACCCAACCGGAATAATCTTTTCTATAGATCCAAACTAATGAACTAGGTGTAAGTCCAAAATCACAACCTGAATCTGAAATTAGAATATCATATCATGGTGAAGGATATCCCGATCCAATCCAACTTATTTTGCAGCCCTTAAATTTAATCAACTTCTTTTATGTTTCAAATCTTTCAAAAATCTTGAATCACAGATTTTAGTACAATCGATTACATTTTCTAGGAAACAGTTAATTCCAGCTGATCATATTTTAGTTATGTCATTCTAATATAGCTCAGATTTTGGATATAGATCATGTACTCATCAATGGTAATTCTCGGATAATAATCATGGTTCCAGGTGTCTAGACTTTCAAATTCTAGCATTTTTTTTTTTTTTTTTTGATAAAAAGCTCCTTTTGCAAGGATATATTAATAGCAGTAAAAGAAGTTTACAGGTTTAGAATAGAGACCAAAAACTGAGGGCGCTGGAATAAAAGGATACATCATCCGGTAGTGCAAATAAAAAGATTATATACAGGCAGCAAACAAAAAATAAATTTTAACCTTAATTGATTGTTGATGCTGAACCTCTGTCGACCGGATAGAGTGATTCTTCTACCGGATCGCCGACGATCGGCACCTGCAAAACAGATTCCTGATCGAAGATTTTCCGGCGGGGATACTCCGATGTCTAAGTCAGAAAGAGCTCAGGCAACAGTAGAATGGAGAGTTTTTAAAGTATAGAGAAAAAAGAAAAATTTATAATGCAAGAAAGAGAAAAAATGAAGTCCCTTCCCTGAGTGTCCCATATTGCCAGTATTTATAGGTTCCAACGTAACTACCTACGGTTATAGAAGTTGGCGAACGCAACCTTCTAATAACCGTAAGTAGTGATTGTCGGAAAAACAGTTACACTCGGAGTTTACCCAATCTTGAGGTTTTGGACCATGTGGGTGGTTGCAACAACCAAAACAGATTTCAACTATTTATCTAAGAAACTCACATGTCCAATAACCCTCCTTCTTTAAGCATAGATCCGAAGTGAGCTCTACATTCCCTTTAGTAGCGCTCCTGAAGGGAATGTTTAGTTTCACACTTCGGACTCTTCTGGATGTAACAAAAGTAAACACTTACAGTAAACACTTGTAGTCTTCAGATTATATTGAAGGAATAAAACCGAAGATATTCGCCTGGGAGGTCAAGTCTTCGGATCAAGATAATTGTACGAAGCCAAAGACATAGAGCAACAAACCTGGCTTAAAACCATAGATAAAGATGTTTAGTTAAGTCTTCGGATCAAGGTGGATGTACGAAGCCAAAGACAGTAAACAAACTTATCTCCTAGATCATAGATAGAGATACGTAACCATAGATATTAGGCATAGTCTTTGGATTGAGATAATAATACGAAGCTGAAGACCCAGAGTTAATAAGCTTATCTTCCGGAACAAGACATTCGAAGCCATATATGTTACGCGTGGTCTTCGGACTGAGACAACAATGCGAAGCCGAAGACAATGAATAAACTTGGCTTATAATCATAAAAAATGTTAAGCTAAGTCTTCGGATCAAGGTGGTAATACGAAGCCGAAGACCCTTTCCTTTGCCAGCTGATATGACCAATAAACCAAAAGAAAAAATTGAAATTGGTTCAAAGAGCGGTCCAATAATCAATTGAAATAAAAACTGGGATATCATAACAGCTGTCCCCCACTCCCAAGATCGAAATGATTAAGTTTCGAAGAATGGGAGTAGTTTAATTTTGTCTTCTAGTGATAACTGACAGGTAATGATGGAGTTGAATCCTAACACGTCCTTCATCATAACTGTCCGCCGGTGCGATGAAACATGGTGAAGACACGTGTCATACTGCTAGTGGCTATCTCAAAAGAAAACGCCTCGATTCCGGAAAAATCCTGAGAAATCTTCGAAAAGGAGATCCTTGAAAAGGAGATCCTTATTCAACCGAGATGGACACGTGGCAGCCATCCGGAGCAAGATTACATCGTTAGCGTTATCACAGTCAATAGTGACGTTTCACGCGGATCACACTGGCTTATCTCATTAATGAATTTTTTAAAGAACCGTACCCACGATCGAAACCGTCGATACGGCGCACGATCATCCAGATCTCCGAACCACCTCGAAAATCCATTACCTTCACCTATAAAAGGAAGAAAAAGCTTTCAGAAAGAATTTTTCTTTCTGCTTCTGCGCTCCTTCTTCCTGCTCTACATCGTAGCCCACCATTGCCACTCTCAAAGGTTAGGAAACCCTTCTTTTCTTCTTTCTTCCTTCCTTTTTGTTACAATGTCAGAATTTTTCTTTCTTTTTGTTCTCCTTAAAAATGCTCTTTAAAAGTCCGAGGAGGAAAAGAAAAAATTCGATGAGGTTGTTGAAGAAAATCGCTCTTCAAAAAATCAACTGGAAAAGGCGATAGAAAATTTCAAAGCCTCTTCAGCTTTTGAAACCGAGATGGTCGAAACCGGGACCCACAGTTATAAAGGAGCTTCAATGATGGGGTAGAGGAAGTGAAAAGGCTTTACCCAGATTTGAACATTTCGGGAATTCAGCTATTTGATACCGAAGATCCAAATGAGCCTGAACCACAAAGAGATCTCGAAGTACCACCAACGACTGAAGAGATGGTGGGTCATATTGATCTCACTGATGATGCCCCAACGGATAAATTGTAATCACCCTTTTTTTTTCTTTTTGGAAGAATGTAAGAAAACCTTTATCAATGAAAAACCCTTTCTAGAATTTTCTAATTGCATGTGGATGGATTGATATTTTTCTAAGTATAAAGTCTTCGGATAATTAAGAACTCCGAAGCACATAATACCGAGTCTTCGGACTTGGAAAATAATTTCATATAATTGTGAAGAAAGCCAAATCTCCAGACAAAAGTCGTCTTCAGCTTTGAAAATACGCGAAGTCTTCGGACTTACGAGATAAGAATCAAGTCTTCGAACTTGAAAATACACTAAGTCTTCATACTTAGAATAAAAGAATACCAGATAAGAATCAAGTTTTCGGACTTGAAAATACACTGAGTCTTCGGACTTAGGATAAAAGAATACCAGATAAGAATCAAGTTTCCAGACTTGAAAATACACTAAGTCTTCAGACTTAGGATAAAAGAATACCAAATAAGAATCAAGTCTTCGGACTTGAATTTGCACTAAGTCTTTGGACTTAGGATAAAAGAGTACCAGATAAGAATCAAGTCTTCGGACTTGAATTTGCACTAAGTCTTCGGACTTAGGATAAAAGAATACCAGATAAGAACCAAGTCTTCGGACTTGAATTTGTACTAAGTCTTCAGACTTAGAATAAAAAAATACCAGATAAGAATTAAGTCTTCGGACTTAAATTTGCACTAAGTCTTCGGACTTAGGATAAAATAGACCTTGAGTTATTTAAGAATTAAGATAGGCTGATCGGGCCTACCTCGGCACTTCGTGAGATAGATCTAAGGATCATCCTTATGCCTTTTTGTATTGGGACTAAGACAGGTTGATCATGCCCACCTCGACACTTTGTGAGGTAGATCCGAAGATCATCCTCATGCCTTTTTGATTAAGATGGACTGCTTTAAGCCCAACTTGGCACTCGTGAAGTAGATCCGGAGATCATCTTCATGCCTTTTTGATTAAGATGGACTGTTTTAAGCCAAACTCGGCACTTTGTGAGGTAGATCTGGAGATCATCCTTATGCCTTTAAGAGAAATAAGATAGGCTAGTTATGCTTACCTCGGCATTTCATATAGTAGATCACGCAGATCATAATGCCTTTAAGAGAGATATAAGATAGACAGATTAAATCTGTATTGATGACCTAGAATGAAACCATTATTGATAATATTTATGAAGGTTTTGTACATTCCAAGGTCAAGGTAATAGAACACCTTCCAAAGTTTCCAACCGATAAGTTCCGGGTCGGACAACCTCTTTGATTCGGTATGGCCCTTCCCATGTAGGAGAAAGTTTATCTTGTTCAGCTGGTTTGGATACCTCGGACTTTCATAGAACTAGATCTTCAGGACGAAAGGTTCGTTCTTTTACGCGAGAGTTGTAGTATCTTGCCATTTTCTATTGATATGCAGCCATTCTCAACTGTGCCTGAAGTCGTGTGCCTTGCAATAAATCCAGGTCAATTCTTCGGCGTTCAGAGTTTTTGGATTCTTCATAGTGATCAATCCGAAGAGAGTATAAAGAGACCTCTATAGGAAGGACCGCTTCAGTACCATAAGAAAGATGAAAAGGAGATTCACCAGTGGCTATTCTGGGAGTAGTTCGATATGCCCAGAGAATCGAGTTTAACTCATCGGCCCATGAACCCTTAGCATCATTTAATATGGTTTTAAGGCTATGAAGAATAGTCCTGTTTGTCACTTCAGCTTCTCCATTTCTTTGAGGATGTGGTACTGAAGTAAGCTTGTGAAGAATGTGATATTGAGTACAGAAGCTCTTCAATTTTGGATTGTCAAACTGTCTTCCATTGTCGGTTATTATAGAATAAGGAATCCCGAATCGGAAGATAATAAAATTTCAAACAAAAGTTTCAGTGATCTATGCCAATGCTTCAGCTTCGACCCATTTTGTAAAGTAATCAATGGCCACTATAATAGATTTTCACTGCCCGGAATTTGGAGGAAACAGACCAAGAATGTCTATTCCCCATTGTGCAAAAGGCCAGGGAGCTGTCAATGGAGTTAACTAATTAGCAGGCCATCTTTGTACATTGGCATATCTTTGACAATGATCACATCTTCGACAAAATTCCGCAGAATCCTTCTGGATGGTTGGCCAATAATAATCTTAACGGATTATTTTGTATGCCAGAGATCTGCCCCCCAAATGATCTCCACATATTCCTTCATGCACTTCCCTGAGTGCATAATCTGCATCGAATGAGCCTAAACATTTCAGCAAAGGTTATGTGAAAGATCTCTTATACAATGCTTCATCCAAGATAATATATTGAGAGGCTGTCCACCGAAGCCGCTTAGCCTCCAGCTTGTCTTCGGGCAAGACGCCGTCTTTTAAGAACTTGAGAATTGGATCCATCCATGAAGGTTCACGTTCAACTTGACATATTTCAGCTGGGGATTCTGATATGCTGGGATCTTCAAGATATTCCACATAAGTCCTTCCAAGAGAATCTGGTGCAGTAGTTGCAAGTCTTGAAAGAGCATCTGCCCGAGAATTTTTGTCCTTGGCATATGAACAATCTCAAAATACTCCAAGCCAGATGTCACGCTTCGGACTTTTTCTAGATATTGGATCATATTTGGATTTCGAGCTTCGAAATCACCTTTCACTTGATTCACCACTAGTTGTAAATCGGAAAAAACTTTGACCCTTTTGATCTCCAATTTTTGGGAGATTCTAAATCCAGCAATGAGTGCTTCATACTCTGCCTAATTATTTGATGCTTAAAAAGAAAACCGAAGAGCATTTTCAATCACCTGTCCATTCCGACCAGCCAGAATTAAACCCGCACCACAATCGTCGGCATTCGAAGCACCATCGACATGTAACATCCAAATGAACTCCGGATTGTCTTTGGTATCTTCTTCTTCGGCTCTTGGCTGGTCCTCTTCAGATCCCCATGTGCACTCAGCTATAAAATCAACCAAAATTTGTGCCTTCATTGCTGATCTAGATTGATAATCAATATCAAACTCCCATAATTTAACAGCCCACTTAGCTATCCTTCCTGAAGTATCAGGACAACAAAGTATGGCTTTCAATGGTTGATCTGTCAGAACCACAATATAGTAGGCTTGAAAATAAGGCCAAAGATGCTTCGCCACCACCACTAGAGAAAAGATAATCTTTTGCACTGTGGGATATCGAACTTCAGCTTCATGCAATACTTTGCTAGTGTAGTAAATCAGTTTCTGTGAATGATTGGCATCTCTTCGCACCAGAACTGAACTAACTGCTTCATCTATGGCTGACATATATAAATAAAGTGTTTCTCCTTCATAGGGTTTAGAAAGCAATGGTGGGTTTTCCAAATACTCCAACTTGTCAAAGGTGATTCTGCAATCTTCTGTCCATTCAAAATTTTGAGTCTGACGAAGAACCTTGAAGAAGGGTAAATACCTTTCTGTGGAGCAGGAAATGAAACGGCTCAAAGAGGCAATTCTCCCTGTTAGCCTTTGAACTTCTTTCTTACAAGTGGGATGCCTCATAGTCCAAAGAACCTGTATCTTTTCTGGATTAGCTTCTATTCCTCGCTTGGTAACCAGGTATCCCAGAAAATTTCCAGAAGTCACACCGAAGACGCACTTGGTTGGGTTCAATCTCATCTGATGGCGTCTTAGAGCATCAAAGGACTCTTTCAAGTCTGCAATATGGTCAGACTTATGAAGACTCTTTACTGTCATATCATCAACATAGGCTTCTATGTTTCTCCTAATCTGGTCTTTGAAAACTTTGTTGATGAGCCTTTAAAAGGTTGCCCCAGCATTCTTCAACCCAAACAGCATCACCTTGTAACAGTAAAGTCCTTTCTCTGTAACAAAAGCGGTCTTCTCTTCATCCTCGGGATTTATTCGGATCTGATTATAGCCTGAGAAGGTATCCATGAAACTCAGCATTTGATGACCAGCCGTAGCATCAACCAACTGATCGATTTTCGGCAAAGAAAAACTGTCCTTTGGACATGCTTTGTTAAGATCTATGTAGTCTATACAAATTCTCCACTTGCCATTTGATTTCTTTATCATGACCATATTTGCTAGCCAATTCGGATATTGGACCTCTCTTATAAAGTTTGCTTTAAGGAGTTTATTAACTTCTTCATCAATTGCCTTCTACCTTTTTGGAGCAAAATTCCTCTTCTTTTGTCGTACTGGCTTATAATTTGGAGATACTTCCAAGTGATGTGTAATCACTTTAGGTGGAATTACAGGCATGTCTGAAGCAGTCCAAGCAAAAATATCAGCATTATCTTGAAGAAAGGAAATTAGTTTTACCTTTGACTTCTCATCGAGTAAACTGCCAATTTGCAGAAGCTTAGTTGGGTCATCTTCGGATAATGGTATGAAGAGTGTTTTTTCCACTGGTTCTCTAGAATCTTCGAATTCATCTCTTGGATCCAGCTGGTCAAGTGCTAAAGGCTTGGATGCTTGTTTGCTTTGAATCATTAGACACTGGTGAGTGATCTTTTGATCTCCTCTTACTTCTCCAATGCCTGTCCTGGTAGGAAACCGAACCAACAAGTGGTATGTTGAGACTATGGCTCTGAACTTATTTAATGCTGGACGCCCCAAGATTGCATTATAAGCTGAAGATGTTCTGGCCACAATAAAATTGATCGGTAGAGTCCTTTGGAATGGTTCAGACCCAAAAGTTACGGGCAAGACCGTTTCACCTTCTACTCCAACCTGATTTCCACCAAAACCAGTTATAGGAAAGAGAGATCTTCGCAATCAACGTCCATACAATCCCATCCGAAGGAAGGCATCATACAATAATACATCAATTGAACTTCCATTATCAATTAGAATTCTTTTTACATCAAATTTGACAATAACTGCCGAGACCACTACAGGGTCATCATGTGGAAGTTATATATCCTGAATATCCTCATCGGTGAAAGTGATAGAATTTTTTCCTTTAAACCTCTTTGAGACATTTTCTTCAGCTTCTATGTCCCATGCCGATGACTGATGAAGCATCTCAACATCCCCACCAGTTGGCTTTTGATGAGGCAAATCAGCTTCATCGAATATTCTTGGAAGGGCAGTTGCTTCGGCTTGAGACTCTGGGCGGTTGACATACTTTCCCAGATATCCTCTTTTTATCAAATCCTCAATGGTATCCCGAAGTTGGAAGCATTCTTCAGTGTTATGGCCATGATCTCGATGATATCAACAGTACTTGCTTTTGTCCCTTGCTTTTGCAGGTGTTTTCAGGGGACGTGGCCTTTGGAAATATTTTTCTTTTTCAATTTCCAGCAGAATCTTCTTCTTAGGCAAGTTGAGGGGTGTGTAGGCGTCGAATCGGTTGTTCTGCTATCTGGACCTGGGGCTGCGCCTAAAGACCGAAGCGTTGTTAAAGGATATTGGCACGTTCGGTTCTCTAGTACTTTTCTTCTTAGGAGGGAATCTCCCCTCCGCCGGTCTTCGGCTTGCCACTTACTCCTCAGCGGCAGCATATTTCTGAGCTCTTGCCAACAGCTTGGCATAGCTCATTGGAAATCTTTTGTCCAGGGAAATAGTGAACCTGGACGATTTTAAGCCTTTTTTCAAGGCAGACATGGCCACATGCTCATTCAAGTTCGGAATTTCCAGGGTGGCCGAATTGAAATGGTGGACAAATCCTTTCAAACTTTCTTCTTCTTGTTGCTGAAGAAGAAACAAACTGTCAGTGTTGCACGGCATCTTCTGGCACATCCTGAAGTGCGAGACAAACTGCCGCTCTAACTCAGCAAATGAATGAATTGAGTTCGGAGGCAGGCTCGAATACCACATTCGAGCAGATTTCTTCAAAGTGGCAGGAAAAGCAATGTAGTATAGAGTGTCAGTTGCTCCCTGCACCATCATATGCACTTTGTAACTCCCCAGATGGTCGAGGGGGTCTGAAGTCCCATCGTAGGCCTCCAATTATGGGATCTTGAAATGCCTAGGGATAACTTCATCCATAATTTCATTAGAAAAAGGGGGCTGAGAGTTGAAGGTCACAATCTCATCGTTTCTTCTCAGTTCTGAAATTCTTGCTATCTACGCTTGCATAGCCTTAAACTTCTCTTGTACCTCATGATTGATCTCCTTTTGCCTTGAACTTTCTGGTACAAAACTTCTAGAAGAAACAGAGGGAGAACGTCGAATCCTCTTCTTCCCACCATGATCTTCTGCTTGTCGATCTGGTGGAGAGGTGTAGCGGCCACGAGATGACCGGATCTGTGAGAAGCTGGGGGTGATCTCTCGATGTTGATCTTTCTCCTTCTCAGGTTGGTGGCTAGATTATGGAACAGAGAGAGGGCCTTGTTTTTTAGCTGCAGCTTCATGCAAGTGCTGCACCAACGCCGTCAAGGTCTCTACCTTGTTTACCAAACTTTCGAATTGCTGCTTCTCCACCATTAGCATAGGAGGTTGTGATCCCTGAACCTCCGGAAGAGTGCTAACCGGAGGTCCGTTTGACGGAGGAGCCTGCTGCTCCTGACTCGTAGATGCGTTCTTATTTTTCCCTTTCACCATTCTTGCCCAGCAGACATTCTCCTTCAAAATAGAGGAATCAAACTCTTCTCCTTCCTGGCGCGCCAATCTGTTGATGCTGAACCTTTGTCGACCGGATAGAGTGGTTCTTCCGCTGGATCGCCGTTGACCGGCATCTGCAAAATAGATCCCTGACCGGAGATTTTCCGGCGAGGGACACTCCGATGCCTAAGTCGGAAAGAGCTCAGACAGCAGCAGAATGGAGAGTTTTTAAAGCATAGAGGGAAAAGAGAAATTTGTAATGCAAGAAAGAGAAAAAATGAAGTCCCTCCCCTGAGTATCCACTCTTACCAGTATTTATAGGTTCCAACGTAACTACCTACGGTTATGGGAGTTGGCGAACACAACCTTCTAATAACCGTAAGTAGTGGTTGTCAGAAAAATAGTTACACTCGGAGTTTACCCAATTTTGAGATTTTGGACCATGTGGGTGATTGAAACAACCAAAACAGATTTCAACTGTTTATCCAAGAAACTCACATGTCCAATAATCCTCCTTCTTTAAGTATAGATCCGAAGTGAGCTCTACATTCCCTTTAGTAGCACTCCCGAAAGGAATGTTTAGTTTCACACTTCGGATTCTTCTAGATGTAACAAAAGTAAACACTTACGGTAAACACTTACGGTCTTCGGATTATATTGAAGGAATAAAATCGAAGATATTTGCTTGGGAGGTCAAGTCTTCGGATCAAGATAATTGTACGAAGCCGAAGACATAGAGCAACAAACCTGGTTTAAAACCATAGATAAAGATGTTATGTTAAGTCTTCGGATCAAGGTGGATGTACGAAGCCGAAGATAATAAACAAACTTATCTCCTGGATCATAGATAGAGATACGAAACCATATATATTAGGCATAGTCTTCGAATTGAGATAATAATACGAAGCCGAAGACTCAGAGTCAATAAGCTTATCTTCCGGAACAAGACATTCGAAGCCATATATGTTACGCGTGGTCTTCGGACCGAGACAATAATACGAAGCCGAAGACAATGAATAAACTTTGCTTATAATCATAAAAAATATTATGCTAAGTCTTCGGATCAAGGTGGTAATACGAAGCCGAAGACCCTTTCCTTTGCTAGCTGATATGACCAATAAGCCAAAAGAAAAAATTGAAATTGGTTCAGAGAGCGATCCAATAATTAATTGAAATAAAAACCGGGATATCATAACATCGATGAATATCTTTTGATCAAATAACACACGTGCAAATCAACCAGTAATTTATCCATTACCCACAAAATCGATATCCATCCTTCATAATATACTTTATATATATATAATATATATATATATATATAATGCGGGATCACCACTGTCAATGTTTTCTAATCGAGTCAAACTTTTTGTGTACAGAGTCAAAGCTGATGTCCGAGTGGAAGATCTTGGATCTCTGCCGACAGCTTTAATTTCGCGGTTTATTTTATTTTGGTCACCGGATTCTGAGCACGTTTTTTTCCGGGACCGACACGGAAACGCGATAATTCGTCAGGTTGTGATCGGGTGGGCGTGCAAGGTCCACAGGTCGACGCGGGTGAGCGCGGGGCTTCCAACGGTCAAAAAGTCCCGAAGAGCACTAACCAACGCACTCGGAATGCGTTTTCTCTACTGGGGACGAGCCTAACAAGGCCTGGAAACCGGTTGGATTTTGGCCCAGAATGGACTAATGGAGCACCGGTCATGGATTCTTTTTTCCTCCTTTTGCTTTTCGATAACCATTGATTAAGTTAGGTCTTTTGCCTCAAGTGGACTTTGGAGTGGTTTATTCAAAGAAATCAGAAAGCACTCGGTCAAAGGCATCGTGTCATATAATTGGGTTTGTCAGCTGCAAGAACAATGATGCCTTCATGCCTTGGTAGAGATTGTTGAGTTCTTCCTACAAACTGGCAAGACTGGTAGGTGAAAGTGTATGTTGGCGATTCCGCAAGTCGAACTGCTCCAATTTGACCTTCAATTTTGGGGCAAAAGATCGAAGGTTGAAATTAAGTTGACTTGATTTAAACTTTGGATGGTAGGAAAATTATTCCTGGCAAGCTTTGATCCTGGTCCCCAGCTATGCATGTCGAATGTTTTCCTTGAATGAACCATGTTAACTATTTAATTGCCGCAAACAGGTTAGCCTCGGTAGCTAATGAGGATTATGAGTTATTATCGACCTAGATACATCCATAGTGGATGATTTATTTCAAAGTAACTTTTAAATATGTGCCCTAATAAATCTGGATTTGTACACATCTCAACCTTGCTCATGTCTCGATTTAACAAATGACACGTCATAGAACTACAAATTCTCGTATCTTACGGTTTAGAAGGGCTAAATCTCACCCCACATTTCATGAGGGGCGACCCTTTTACCTCGACATGAAGAAAGAGTTGTCCAAGAAATTTCCAATTCAGTGTTGTAGTGCTTGATTTGTTATATGACTACAATGATGTATGCTCGAATCAATGTAATTTACTGATTGCTAACCATTAAACTGTGAAAGAAAATGTTGTATTATGAAGTGGGCATGGTGTATGCAATGTTATTCTTGTGGCCTAGAAAACTATGCATGCTTTACATCTCATAGTTTGATGATGATAGAAGTATATATCGAGAAGGCTTGTAATAGAGTGCAGTGGTATTATCTGTACAATGGGGTCAAAAAAGTTCAATTTTAGTGATACCTTTGTCAAGTGGATTATGGCTTGTCTCTGGGCCACAATTTGTTATTCTTACCGATGGAAACCTTATAATTTTTCTTCTCTAGATGTGGGCTAAGACAAGGCTATCCCTTATCCCATATCTTTTCATTTTGACTTTAAAATTACTCAGTCTATTATTGCAGTCTATTCTTGAAAGAATGGTGCCCTAAAAGCTAATCGTATTTCTTATAAATATGGGCTTATCTATAAAATCCTCCCGACTCAAGTATGATATTAATAAAAGGCATTTTGTTTCATCATATGCTATGTCTTGTACTTTATTGTTTAAGATTATGATGAATCCCATAAATTAGAACAATAATTTTAGGGTTACGTTGGAGTTCGTAACGGTGAGACCTAAGATATAATAAATCATAATTTAAAATATTTTCAGTTATAAGATCATCGAGTCGGGGATCAATATTTCCAGAGAGACTGGCACATCCTATGCATGCTCAATGGAGAGAGTGGTTAGTCTCACGATCACTTGTGTAGGGATACTAATACAAGGATATAGGTGCTTATCAAGGTATGAGTTCACTGAATTGATCCATCATGAGAACATCTTATGGAAGTCTTACTTGTCAAAGATGATTCTCTTAATGGAAAGTTGTATAAGTAATCCTTAGACTTGAGACCACCATGATATATTATACACATGAATCTATATTTTGGTTCATACTCATTCATGACTTAGTAGTCATGTACGGGATATTCATGAATATGGTGAATTATATATGAAGGTTATGAGTAGGTCAATAAAAAATCGATCACTCCTAGAAAGGAAAGTATTTATCCTATGTAATATCATCGAATGATGAATCAGGATCAAAGCAGGATGAAATTAGAAAAGGAGTTCTTATGTTTTATCGATCGAAGTCTTCATTAGTGATTTAAGGTTCGAATGAATAAAGTGTGAGGGTTTAATAATTTTCCATATCCATCACTTTTTTGAGATAAAGAAAGATCGAATGATTGAATTACATTGTAACTTGCCACTGAAGGATATTTTGATAATTTTTACTAAATTTTTCATCTTCTGGGTAGGCATGACATGTTGCTAGATGTCAATAATGTCTTATAGGTTATCATGAATCAAATTGATTGAATTCATGAGTCCATTTGAAAGATGGTTCAAATTGGCAACTAGGGTTAGCTTGATTTAACCTAATTTGATTTGTTGATTTCTAATCGAACTAAATCGACATGAACCTAGACCTATTGTTGGCTAGATGAGGAGCCCAAAGGAATACACATATTAAGGAATTGATCAAGGAAGTCATTTGTATTAGGATTATAGGATCATAATTGGCTAGCTAATTAATATACTAGCATATGTTGGCTAGCCTAACTCCTAACCTAATTAGATTGGATTTAAATGTTTGCTATTTAGACTAACCAATTTGAGTGGGACTTGAATTGGGTTGAGTCTTAAGTGGGGCAACCAAATTTTGATTTATCCTAATTTATCAACCTTTATCCATTAATTAAACCATGAGTCCCAAGGGCATGGGACTCTTGGCACCATATTGGTGTGCGTATAAATAAAGGGGCACGGAAGGACTCTTTGCAAATTAATCACCTTTTATGTGATAAGGCTTAGCCCCATTCCTATCCATTGGATGCCCAAATTGAATAGAATTGGCCCATCAATTGATGTAAGAAGGGTGTGAATAATGAAGGGACGCGACACTTCATGTATATGGCACATGGATAGAATCCTTCTGCTTGTTAATCATTTTTTTCCAGATAAGCTTCCTACTTGATACACCTATTGGGATATGGGACCATGTCTTAAATATGAAATTAAGAATTAATTATCAGATTTTTTTAAAAAGTTATGATAAGCAACTCTTGGAGCCAATAATTAGTGAAACGACATTTCACTTTATACCTTTCTATCAAAGGACTCTTTCTAATTAAAGGGTCTTATCTGATATGTTAAATATCAGATAAGAGACTGATGAAAAGGTGTATTAGGCACCTACACTCTTCCTATTTAAAGGCTTTGGTGATTGAAGTCAAGGCATCCAAAAATTATCTTGATAATTCTCTTCCTTCTCTTCTTAGGAAAGTCTATTATTTTAAGACAAGTCTGCCATTTTAAAATAAGAGCTTATGAAGAAAATTAGAAAAGATAATAGGATAGTAAGAGAGTTTTCAGAGAGGTGAAAAGGTTACAGAAGGAAGAAAGGCTATCGAAAGGAGTCAAGCAAGCAAGAGGAGTGCTTCCTTGGTTCGGTTCCCATGTGGATCACCTTTGGAGGGCATACACTTGTGTGCCTATTAGAAAGAAAAAGATATTAGCATTACAGGTATTCTTCTATTTTCAAATATTTTACTTGTTAATTGATATAATCAAGAAAGTCCTAGGTCTAGGATTTCGGTTGACTAGGGTTTCAATGTTTAAAATTTTGAAATCCGGTCTTTCGCTGTGCTATTGAAATCAAACAGTGGTATCAGAGTCACCTTGATTCATTCAATTAATAGTCAATTAAATATTTGAATGATTATATGCTATCTAAGTATATCTACATGATAGTTGTAGCATATGATTGTTGATATATGCCACTGATTAGGGTTTCATTTAAATCCTTATCGATATAGAGATATGTTTAGACTATTCAGTCATCATTCTGAAATAAGGTTGTCCTAATATAGCGATAGATTTTGCTATGTTGTAAGGTTGTCCTAGAATGATGACACACTTGGCACATATGATGTTATTGTATGCCTGTCAGAAAGTTTGTATTAATAGAATGTCCGTGAGACCATAAAAGCTCTCTTTAAAAAATATATTTAGTCGTAGTATTATAAAATCATAGTGCAAATTTATTTAGGATTTGATTGATCAATTGATGTCTAGGAAAGTGGTTCTGGAAAGGTAAAGAGAAGTGATTTTTAATTAGGTATGTTGCTTACCTAGCCAAAAATTTTTGGTATCTAAGACAAGTGCAGGGGGCCTCCCACCTCTCTCTTACTTACCTAGCCAATTCAAATATTTAGACCTTGATTTAGAAATGCTAATTAATTAAAACACTACTAATTACTTTCCTTCATGCTAAGCTAAATTTATGTCAAAACTATAGTAGGTTTGTTGTGTAAACACAAGGCCTATTATAGGGTTTAATATAAAATTTGTCTTGGTGCATCTAATGGTTTATAGCATGATTATTGATATTGCTTTATTGTATAAACACAAGGATAATATTATTTAATTATGACTATATGAAAATAAAGGGTCTGACTAAACTAAGACATTATAGTTTGTTGTATAAATATAAGGCTATAAGTGTCTTAGAGACAGTTGTCATGTTAAGAGTTGCATGAGTTGCAATTAGAAAGGAAAATTTTCTATCCTTGAACTCGTAACTGTTTGTTGTATAAACATAAGGCATTTACGAGGAATTGGGATCTCAACCCCACTAAAACAATCTTGTTAGGGTTTTTCGCTTACCATAGATGAGGGCTATGGTATTCGTAGAAAAATAGTGAGAGACAAAAATTAAATTGATAAGTCCTTATCTAATTATATATATCATCTTGAGTGGTATACTTATATGTTGTTCTTTATTTATATAGATTAATATTATGGCTTCTACTTTATCATTATGGGATATTTTAGATACCAATAAGTTGACCGGTTATAATTATGTAAATAAGTTAAGAAACCTAGGAATTATCTTAACTCAGGAGAAGGTATCCTACATCCTCGATTCTTCTGATCCAAATCTAATTGAAGATGATGCTACGAAGGAGGAAAGGGATACATATAAAATATGGCAGAATGATAGTTTAATTGTCAAATGCATCATGTTAGCCTCTATGAGCAATGAATTACAGAGGCAACATGAAGATATGGAACCTCAATCCATACTCCTCAATCTTAAAGAGCTTTATGGAGAGCAAAGTAGGGCTGCCCAATATGAAATATCGAAGTAGTTGTTCCGATCATGTATGAGCGAGGGCTTATCTATTCAAGTCCATGTACTAAAAATGATTGATTTAATCACACGATTAGGTTAATTAGGTTTTGTTATAGACGGGGAGCTTAATCAAGACCTGGTCCTGCAATCACTTCCTGAATCTTTCTCTCAGTTTGTCATGAATTACCACATGAATAAACTGAACCTTTCATTACCTGAGCTTCTTAACATGCTTAAGACAACTGGGAGCCATTTTAAAGGGAACAAGGTTCATCTTCTTCTAATTGATGGGAAGAAAAAAATAGTAATGAAAAAGGGTTTAAAAAAAAGGTGGAACCCTAAGAAAAGCATTGAAAAGAATAAGAAGGCAAAGAAGTCTTCTGTTGATGGAACCTATTTTCACTATGATAAGTAGGGACATTGGAAGAATGCAAGTCATATCTTACCAGTTTGAAGCATGATGCTGGTGCAGTATCAAAAGGTTTGTACATGATACAAACTAACTTATCATTGAGTACTTTAACTTCTGATTCATGGGTATTGGATACTGCATGTTGGTCTCATATATAAGTCTTTGCAGGGACTTCAAAAAATTAGAAACTTAAAGAAATGTGACTTCGAGCTTTATAGTGCAAGTGGTGAAGCCATTCAAGCAGAAGCTGTGGGCACCTATCTATTGTTATTGCCTTTTGGCAAAATCTTAGAACTAAAAGATTGCTACTATGTTCCAAATGTTATCAGAAATATTATTTCTGTATCCTTGTTGGTCCCAAATGTTATCAGAAATATTATTTCTGTATCCTTATTGTTACAACAAGGTTTTAAAATTAATATAAAGAGCAAGGGATGCTCTATTTCTCATTCTGATAAAGTTTTTGAAACTAGTTTATTTGTTAATAGTCTTTTAGTTCTTTCACTCAATGATGAAGTTTTACTTGTTGAAAATAAGAAAAGAAAGAGAGAAGATATTAATGTCACTTTTCTCTGGCATTGCTGATTAGGTCATATTAGTGAGTCAAGTATAAACAAGTTATATAAAGATAAATTTTTTGATCCTTATGATTATTAATTATTAGAAACTTGTGAATCTTGTCTCATGGATAAAATGATAAAATCTTCATTAATTGGTCATAGAGATAGGGCAATTAAGTTATTAGGGTTAATACATATAGATGTATATGTGACAAAATCTCCATTAACCGGTCATAGAGATAGGGCAATTAAGTTATTAGGGTTAATACATATAGATGTATATGGACCCATGTCAACTTAAGCCAGAGAAGGATACTCTTATTTCATCACCTTTACTGATGATTTATCTAAGTTTGGATATGTGCATCTTATAAAATATAAATCCAAAGCCTTTGATAAATTTAAAGAGTATCAAAGTATGATTGAGAAACAAACTAGAAAGAATATTAAAATCCTTCGATCAAATTGAGATGGAGAATACTTATCTAGTGAGCTTCTTGATCAACTTAAGGATAAAGGCATTTTCTCAGAATGGACACCTCCATATACACCACATTAAATGGTGTAGCGAAAAGGAGGAATCGTACCTTGTTAGACATGGTAAGGTCCATAATGAGCTTCACTGATCTTCCTGTATCATTTTAGGATTATGTCCTAGAGATTGCTGCTTATATTCTAAATATAGTACCATCAAAATCAATAGCTAGCACTCCATATGAATTATGAGAAGGCAAAAGACCAAGTTTAAAATATCTTAAGATTTGGGGTTGTCCAGCTTATGTTAGAAATGTATTTGGACATAAGCTGAGTGCTAGGGTTGATAAATGTAGATTTATAGGTTATCCTCGAGAAGGTATTGGATACCTCTTTTATCATCCTACTAAACAAAAGGTTTATTTTAGTAGGCATGTCACTTTCTTGGAAAAGAAATTTATCCAAGAATGAGGCAGTGAGAGGATACTTGAACTTAATAAAGTACACGATCAACCTACTCTTATAGACAATCAATCTCAAATTTCTCAACCACAAGTACCTATTAATAAGGTACCGCCACAACACACATATCCTCTCGTAGGTTAAAGACAGTGTGGGATGCACCTCTTAGATATAGCTTTATCATTAGTAATGACAATGAAGCCAGCATCATTCAAGATGATGATCCTTTGACCTATATGGAAGCTATCCAGAGTAAAAACTCTGATAAATGGCTTGATACCATGAAATCTGAAATGGACTCCATGAAGACTAACCAGGTTTGGACCTTAGTTGATCTACCTGAGGAAGTAAATCTAATAGGGTGCAAATGGATCTTCAAAAGGAAGATTGGAGTAGATGGCCAAGTAGAAATCTACAAGTCTAGGCTAGTGGCAAAAGATTTCAAACAAAGACATGGAATTAACTATGATGAAATATTTTTGTTAGTAGCTATGCTCAAGTCCATTAGAATTTTGCTTGCTATAGCTACATACTATGATTATGAAATATGTCAAATGGATGTAAAGACCGCATTCCTCAATGGGTATCTTGAGGAAGAAGTTTATATGTCATAGCTAGAAGGATTTATCTCAAGTGGGAGACCAAACCAAGTATGTAAGCTTAAGAAATCTATTATGGATTAAAGCAAGCATCAAGGAGTTGGAACATCTGATTTGATGAAATAATTAAGAAATTTAGTTTCGTCAAAAATGTGGATGAACCATGTGTGTATAAAAAGATAAATGGGAGTGCCATTGTCTTCTTAATATTATATGTTGATGACATATTTATCATTGAAAATGATATTCCGATATTATAATCGGTCAAAGCTTGGCTATCTAAATAATTTTTCATAAAAGATTTAGGAGAAGCATCCTATATATTAGGTATAAAGATTTATAGAGATAGATCAAAAAGGATGCTCAGCTTATCTCAATCGAGGTATATTGACTTAGTATTGAAAAGATTCAATATGGAGGGAAGTAAAAGGGATTACTTGCCCATGAGTCAAGGCATACATCTTACTAAGAAGATGTCTCCTAAGACACCTGAAGAGAGATAAAGAATGAGTAAGATTCCTTATGCTTCGGCTGTAGGATCAATCATGTATGTCATGTTATGTACCAGGTCTGATGTTGCTTATGCCTTAGGCATAACAAATAGATTTCAGGCTGATCCAGGGGAGGATCATTGAAAGCTATGAAAAACATTCTTAAGTACCTTAGAATGACTAAAGATATATTTTTAATATATAGAGGATCAGATTTAAAATTAGAAGGCTATAATGATTCTAGTTTTCAATCAAATTCAGAAGATAGCAAATCCATATCAGGATATGTCTTTACTTTACATGGAGGTGCAGTGAGTTGGAAAAGTATCAAGTAGCAAACTATGGCTTACTCAGTTACTGATGCAGATATATAGCTGCTAATGAAGTTGCTAAGGAAGATGTCTGGATAAAGAAATTTATCTTGGAGTTGGGTGTAGTTCCTGTGATACAATAATCGGTGCACTTTATTGTGTTAAACTAGAGTTGTTGTACAAATTAAGGAACCAAGGTCTCATAAAAAATCTAAGCACATTCTAAAACGCTTCCATCTCATTCATAAGATCATTGAAAGATAATACATGATTTTAAAATGAGTAGATATAAAGAACAACATAGCATACCCATTCACTAAAACCCTTCCTCAACAGTAATTTGATCACCATTTAGATTGTATAGGAATTAAATATAAGAATGATTGGATTTAGTGCAAGTGAAAAATTAAAAAAAGTGCCCTAAAAGCTAATCATATTTTTTATAAAATAGGGGCCTATTTGTAAGATTCTTCCGACTCAAGTATGATATTAATAAAAGGTATTGTTGCCAATCTCGCCGCCGCGTCCGTGCCTCAAAATCACCGATCCGTATAGACCGTCTTGCTCCTGGGGCCTCCTGGCTGGACCGGACCTGCAAGACGGGGTCAGAAGATCCTGACCAGGGATCCCGGCGAGGGAGCTCCGACGATCAAGTTAGTAGACGGCGAGAGGGAATAGAGTCCCTGGGACGGGCCCCCGAAGGAGTCCCAGACTCAGAGATTCTATGAGCAAGAATGGTGCTAAAGAGACCAGAAACCCGGCTGGACTCCCTTGCCGAGCTCATGCCAAGCGATCCCCTCTCGGGACCCTGGATCTTGTCCCGTGGAGCGGAGCTTCCAGCCTCTGTTTCTTACTTGTCTCTGCTTACCTGGTAGTCTCTTTGCTTCTTCCTTTTATCTCCTCCCGGTGCCTGCTCGTTTTCCGCTCTCGGGAGGCTCCCCCTCCCGTTCTCGTCGCCCTCTCTCCGTCCTTTTCTCTTTTCCCTTCTGGTTCTGAGGGCCAGGCGGCTTTTCGGCCTTGTTCGCTGAGCCTAGCAGGGGAAAAGGTAAAGGAGGGGGGCGTTGGCAGGGCGGCCGGTCAGACCTTGGACCAAGTGTGGGTGCTCTCCTCCCCGGGTGCCGGCGCTTGTCCGTCGAGAGGCCCTGCCCAGTCAGAGCCGCGTCTCTCGACTGCGGAACCTGTCGGGCCGACGTAAGTGATGTTCCGCGTGCCGCCGCCATCCGTACAAGGCACCTTCTTCGGGGCGCGGCGTGCACGGCTCGAGGGCCAACCTCGGAACCCGCGCCTCAGCTCTTTGGGGCTCTCTCTGCACGAGCTGCTTGACCTCGACCGAGGTGGACCCCTCCCGGGTGGACACCTGGCGGGGCGGCGGAAGGACGCTCGGCCTCGGTCGAGGTGGTCCCGTCTCAGGGGGCTACCTGGCGAAGGAGCGAAGGGGCCCGGCTCGACCTCGGCCGAGATGGGACCGTCTATGGGTGCCACCTGGCAAGGGAGCGGGGGAGCAGCCGACCTCGGCCGAGGTGGACCCCTCCTGGGCGGACACCTGGCGGGATGGCAGAAGGACGCTCGGCCTCGGCCGAGGTGGTCCCATCTCGGGAGGCCACCTGGCGAAGGAGCGAAGGGGCCCGGCTCGACCTTGGCCGAGGTGGGACCGTCTATGGGTACCACCTGGCGAGGGAGCGGGGGAGCAGCCAACCTCGACCGAGATGGACCCCTCCTGGGTGGACACCTGGAGGGACGGCAGAAGGACGCTCGGCCTCGGCCGAGGTGGTCCCGTCTCGGGGAGCCACCTGGCAAAGGAGCGAAGGGGCCCGGCTCGACCTCGGCCCAGGTGGGACCGTCTATGGTGCCACCTGGCGAGGGAGCGGGGGAGCAGCCGACCTCTGTCGAGATGGACCCCTC
Organism: Areca catechu; assembly: GCA_021397845.1. Taxonomy (NCBI): domain Eukaryota; kingdom Viridiplantae; phylum Streptophyta; class Magnoliopsida; order Arecales; family Arecaceae; genus Areca; species Areca catechu. Next base: position 42,871,340 of record CM038053.1, on the reverse strand, counting down.
CTGGGTGGACACCTGGCGAGACGGCAGAAGGATGCTCGGCCTCGGCCGAGGTGGTCCCGTCTCGGGGGGCCACCTGGCGAAGGAGCGAAGGGGCCCGGCTCGACCTCGGCCGAGGTGGGACCGTCTATGGGTGCCACCTGGCGAGGGAGCGGGGGAGCCCGTCCGAGCTCGACTTCGGGCTGGGAGCCGCCGCTGACTCGGTTGAAAACCTCCATGTGGCTCGTATAGTGCCCGCCGGGATCTGCGACCAACCACGTCATCATTACGGCCGTAACAGTTGCCCCCCAATCCGACGTTCCGTTGGGGCATCGTGGGATGGAACGTCGAGATTAAATGCGGATATGACATGGGGAGGCGGAGATCTTACGTCATAATTGCCACGATCCTCGTCACCGTTTCTCGGTGCACCCGAAGCCTTATAGGAGGCCGCCACGCGTCGTCTGTTTGCCCGCAATAAATGCGTCGCTTCGAAGCAGGGGTCGTTTCCCTGTTAACGAGGCGACGGTGTCGGGCGTGCATCCACGCGGCGATCATCCAATGGCCCGGAACGGAATGACGGATACGGCGACTGTCGACTGAGTTTGAAAAGGAGGGGACTTTCCAGAATGAGGCCTTTTTCTTTGCACCGTAGGCGGTTTGCTGCAGGCTAATTTCCACTACCCCGCGTTCGCTCGGTGCGTTTTCGGTGAGTGCCCTCATTTTCCCCCTAGTTCCTCTCTTCTTCTCCTGTGAATACTCCTTGCTTTCTCCTTTGTCATGGCGCGCTGTCGCCATGTTTCCTCTAATCCGGATGAGGCCGGTCCATCCCGGCTGAAGACTCCGTCTTCTTCCTCCTCGGAGGAGGAAGCGTCTCGGAGGAGACCCGCAGGCGACTGCAACCCGGGGGCATCACTATTGGTATCCCCAGGGGTGTCAGGTCTCCTCCCGTCGCTTCTGCTCTTCCACTTTCTTCTCTTCCTCCTCCAACTCTTCCCTCTGCCGGTCCCTCCGGTCACGGTTCCACCATGACCGAAGGCGACCTTTCTTTCCTCCGGGAGGTCTACGGCATCCCGGGGTCAATCGGTCTGCTTGTCCCGCAGCCCGGGGATCGCGTCACCATGAGTGGCCCCGGCCGCATAGCCTTCTACGAAGACTTCCTTCTCGGGGGTCTTCGGTTTCCTCTGCACCCCTTTTTTCTTTCTTTCCTTAGCCAATTCCGTCTCGTTCCGGCCCAGTTGGCTTCCAATGCCATCCGGGTCATCTTTTCTTTTATCGTTTTTTGTCACTTCCACGGGTTTGTTGCCCGTTTCTCCCTCTTCAGGGCTTTGTTTATCCTGAAGAGGTACTCCACTAACGATGGCTGGTGGTACATCTCGCCCCGGCCCAGGTGTCTCCGGTTCGACCTCCCTTCTTCTATCAAGGGCTGGAAGAACCGGTTCTTCTTTGCCTCGGTCGAGGATGTTGACTGGGCCTGGAGCGAACTGGACCGGTCTTCGAACCGGAACTCCCAGGTCGAGTCGGCGGACCAAGAGGCCTACTCTCAGCTCCTGAGCGATGTGGTCCCGGTGCTCGAGGTTCTGCTCTCAGAGCAGAATTTGTTTGAGGCCGGGATCAGTCCCATCCGCGAGCCGGGTGAGACTCAGTCTTTCCTTGACTTATGTACTCTTTCTCCTTTTTAGCCGAGCTGACTGACCTCTTTTTCTTTTGCGTTGCAGGCATGAAATTCTCGCTGGAGAACCTCCTGGAGGGCGCGGCCCAGAGGGACGTCGTCGAGGTGGATGAGCCTGCGGTGAAGAGGGCTCGCACCGAGGTGAGCCATGAGGTCGCACGGGCGGCCGTACCCAGCCCGGTGGCCGCTGCTCCCCTGCCCAGGCTGCCTCGGGGCGGGGCCATCGATGTTCCAACTGTCAGACTCGGCGGTGCTGCCGATAAGGGGGCTCCACCACCGGCAGTTCCACCCAGCGCCGGCCCCATCATCGCCGTGGCTCCGACGGTGCAGCCTGCGACCTCTGCCGCCCCGTCGATGGTGATTCTTGTCGGAGGGGTAGTCACCGCCACAGCTGACCTGACGGCTCCGTCACCGGTGATCACCAACCGGTGCTCAGTAATCCACGATAAGGGGCTCGCGGAGAAAGCGATGGAGTTTGCCTCCACCGCCCGGGACCATCGATCTCGAGGTGGCAGGGACTACGCCGATGCCCTGCTCGGGATCCTCCCGCAACTTTTCACGGTAAGTTCGAACTCAGACTCTTCCGTCCTTTGTGACCTCGGGTGGTCTTTCTTCTAACCCGGTCTTTTTGCCGTGCAGATTGGGAACGACGTGCTCCTACTGAGGAACTTCCTCGTAGGGTACGCGAAGAAGGATGCCGAGAAGGAAGAGAAGCTCGGCAAGCTCGTGGTCGACGTCAAGGACCTCATGGAGAAGGGGGTCGAGCTGCGAGCAAACAACCAGGCCCTCCAGGCGGACTTGGCGCGCGTCGAGGAGCGTGGCAAGGGCCTGGAGTCCTCTCTATCTGAGGAGAGGAACTCCCACCAGCGTCGCGCGGAAGAGGACGCGGCCGAGAGGGCTCGCCTTCATGCCCATTCTCAGTGGCTGGAGCGCCAGTTGGAAGAGGCCAGACGGGTGGCGTGTGCGGCGAAGGAGAGGAGCACCTACGTCAACGAGCTCCTGGAAGCCGCGAAGCGGGAGGCGCAGGAAGCCATCCCGAAATTCTGGGCCTCCGACGAGTACATCTCGGAGGTCCGGGAGGCCACCGTGGACTCCTTCCTGAAGGGGCTCCGAATGTGCCGGGAGAAGGTGGGGTCCTTCTACCCCGAGCTTGACCTCAGTGGGGTGGCGCTCAGAGGTAGGAGGCAGGGACCCGATAGCAGGGCTTCCGGCACGGTCGATGTCACAGCTGCGGCCCCGGCGAGCGACGTGGTCGAAGCTCCGGAGCAACCCCCCGAGCCAGCAACCGCCGACGGTGAGGAAGTGGAGCCTGCGACCCCGGTTGAGGACCCCGCCCCCACGCCAAACTAAACTGTCGTTCCTTTTCTTTTTGGTTTGTTTTCTTTTTTGGGGACTCCCGGCCTGTCGGGGCTCCCGGCTTGTACTTTTCTTCATTGAATCAATGAAAATTCAGTTTGGCCATGTCTCGGACTCGCCTTCTCTTTCACTTTTCCTTCTTCTCTTTTTCCCCCCTGAGATATTGATGTGGAGTGCCGGGACGAGGGTGGACCCGGTCCCATCCGGCATTCAGATCAAAGTTCGGGACATTCCGGACCGGGTGGCATCAAAGTAGGCCTTGAGCGGGCCCTTCTTTGGGCTTGCCTTCGTGCTCGCGTGGGCGGACTAGGTTCTGCCCCGCCTTCCAGACCGAAGTCCGGGACTTCCGGACTGAACCCCGGGGATACAGGCTTTCTCAAGCCTTGCGCGGCTTGCCGAGCTCTTCTCTGTGCTCGCATAGGCGAACTGGGTTCTGCCCCGCCTTCCAGACCAAAGTTCGGGACTTCCGGACTGAACCCCGGGGCCGCAAGCTTTCTCAAGCCTTGCGCGGCTTGCCGAGCTGTTCTCCGTGCTCGCATAGGCGAACTGGGTTCTGCCCCGCCTTCCAGAGCGAAGTCCGGGACTTCCGGACTGAACCCCGGGGCCGCAGGCTTTCTTAAGCCTTGCGCGGCTTGCCGAGCTGTTCTCCGTGCTTGCATGGGCGAACTGGGTTCTGCCCCATCTTCCAGACCGAAGTCCGGGACTTCTGGACTGAACCCCGGGGCCGCAGGCTTTCTCAATCCTTGCGCGGCTTGTCAAGCTGTTCTCCGTGCTCGTGTGGGTGAACTGGGTTCTGCCCCACCTTCCAGACCGAAGTTCGAGACTTCTCGCTTCCTCTGGCCTTCGACCGCGGTTGGGCGTGCCGAACTCAGGGCCATGCACCGGTTTCCCTACGAGGTGAGAAAGAGCGTTTGAAGCAAAGAAACTTTATTGCAGGAGTGGTGAGCCTTACATTACTGATAATACATCCTTATATTCGAGGCGTTCCACGTCCGGGGGAACCTGGCCCCCGCCAATTCTTCCAAGTAATAGGCGCCGTGGGGGAGGGCTTCTGCTACCCGGTACGGGCCTTCCCAGTTTGGTGAGAGCTTCCCGCACTCTCACGGCTGAGAAGCTTCAGCACGCCGGAGGACCAGATCTCCGAGACGAAAGGACTTCGGCCGCACTCGGGAGTTGTAATACCTGGCCACTCGCTGCCTATAAGCCGCCATCCGAACTCGGGCCTTGTCCCTCGTCTCTTCAAGAAGGTCAAGGTTGAGCATCATTCTGGTGGGGTTCTCCGTCTCGTCATATTGCTCCACATGCAGTATGGGTAGGCTGAGCTCAATCGGGATGACCGCTTCGGCTCCGAAGATGAGGTTGAACGGGGTGTCGTCGGTCACCGTCCTTGGGGTGATATGGTACGCCCAAAGGATGCTGGGGAGCTCCTCTGCCCATCTGCCCTTGGCCTGGTCCAGCTGCGTGCGGAGGCCCTGCAAAATGGTCCTGTTTGTGACCTCGGCCTCTCCATTAGTCTGAGGATGCGCCACCGAGGTGAAGCGATGCCTGATATCGAGATCGCCGCAGAACTCTTCAAACTCCCCGGCAATCGAACTGGCGCCCGTTATCAGTGATCACGGTGTGGGGGAGGCCGAAGCGGCAAATGATTGACTTCCAGAAGAATTTGGCGATGTTTGCTTCAGTGATCCGCGCCAAGGGTTCGCCCTCGACCCACTTCGTGAAGTAGTCGATGGCCACGATCAAGAATTTTCGCTGTCCGGACGCCGGTGGGAATGGGCCCAGAAGGTCCATCCCCCATTGGGCGAATGGCCATGGAGCTGAAAGCTGGGAGATTGGGTTGGAGGGCTGCCGTTGCACCATGGCGTGATGCTGGCACCGATCGTACCTCTTCATGAAATCAGCGGCATCCTTCTTCATCGTCTCCCAAAAGTAGCCCTGACGAAGGGCTTTGTAGGCTAACGCCCTGCCCCCCACGTGGTTCCCACAGATGCCCTCGTGGATCTCCTGGAGCACGAGTTTGGCTTCCGCGGGTCCCAAGCATCTCAGGAGGGGGTAGGAGTAGGATCTTCGATACAATTGCCCATCCATCAGGATGAACCGCGCAGCCTTCTTTCTGATAAGGCGGGCCACTACGCGATCCTCTGGCAGGGTACCGCTGGTTATGTACTCGGCGTACTTGTCCATCCAGCTGGGCTCACGGCTGACCTGATGGACCTCCACTGGGGTCTCGTGGCTTGGGGCCTTAAGGCGCTCCACGTGAGCGCGACCCAGCATCGAGTCCGGCAGGGTCGCCAGCCGGGAAAGGGTGTCCGCACGAGCGTTCTCCCTGCGGGGGATGTGGAAGATGTTGAAGCACCGGAAACCGACCGTACCCACCTTGACGAGCTCCAAGTACTTTGCCATTTAGGGGTCATGCGTGGCATACTCCCCAGAGACCTGTCCTGCCACGAGCTGGGAGTCAGTGAAAGCTTTAAGGTTAGTCACGCCTAGCTTGCGGGAGACCCTCAGCCCGGCGAGGAGCGCCTCGTACTTTGCCTGATTGTTTGTCACGGCGAACTGGAAATGGAGCGCGCATTCGGTGATGACTCCGTCGCTGTTGGCAAGAATGAGTCCGGCTCCGCTCCCACCAGAGTTCGAGGCTCCATCTACGTGGAGGATCCACGCGTCCTCTCCGGGCTCCTCAGGGCCCATCTTCACCTGCTGGTGTAAGGGGCCTTCCTTGGGCTCCTTGCCTAAGCCTGCACATTCGACCAAGAAGTCGGCCAGCACCTGCGCTTTCATTGCCGACCTTGGCCTGTACGCGATGTCGAACTCGCTGAGCTTCAGTGCCCACTTCGCCAATCACCCCGATGTGTCGGGTCGGCTGAGCACCGCTTTCAGCGGCTGATCCGTCAGGACGGTGATGGGATGCGCTTGGAAATAGGGCCTGAGATGCTGAGCAGATACTATTAACGCAAAAACGAGCTTCTCGGGCCGAGAATACCTGAGCTCTGCATCTTGAAGAAGTTTGCTGGTATAGTACATGGGCCGCTGGGCTCCTTGGTCGTCGGTCCGAACCAGGACCGAACTGACGGCCTCCGGGGTGACCGCCAGGTAGAGGATGAGCTCCTCCCCCTCCTCGGGCTGGGAAAGCAGCGGCGGCGATGCGAGCATCTTCTTCAGCTCTTCAAAGGCCTCCTGGCATTCCTCGGTCCAGGCGAAGTCGTTCATCTTCCTCAGCACCTTGAAAAAGAGTCGGCAGCGATCGGCCGACCTGGAGATAAAATGGCTGAGGGCCACAACCCGGCCGGTGAGTTGCTGCACCTGCTTCTTGGAGGTGGGCTGCTCCATGTCCAGGATGGCCTGGACCTTCTCCGGGTTGGCTTCAATTCCTCTTTGGGTCACCATGAATCCTAGGAACTTCCCGGCAGAGACGCCGAAGGCGCACTTCGCAGGGTTCAGCTTCATCTGATAACATCGGAGGTTGCCGAATGTCTCCGCCAGGTCAGCTACGTGGTCCGAATTGGGCCTGCTCATTACTAGCATATCGTCCACGTACACCTGCATGTTGCGGCCGATCTGGTCTTTGAAGATCCTGTTGACCAGATGCTGGTACGTGGCCCCAGCGTTCTTGAGGCCAAACGGCATCATCCTGTAGCAAAAAGTTCCATGGTCGGTGATGAAGGCGGTGTGCTCCTCGTCCTCTGGGCTCATTCGGATCTGGTTGTATCCGGAGAAGGCGTCCATGAAGGACAGGAGGCGGTGCCCCGAGGTGGTATCGACCAGCTGGTCAATCTTTGGAAGGGGGAAGCTGTCCTTTGGGCAAGCTCGGTTGAGGTCGGTGTGATCTACACAGATCCTCCACTTGCCACTGCTCTTCCTTACCATGACCATGTTCGCCAGCCAGCTGGGATATTAGACTTCCCGCACAAAGCCGGCGGCGAGGAGTTTCTCCACTTCCTTGTTGATGGCCCTCTGTCTCTCCATGGTGAAGCTCCTCTTCTTCTGGCGGACCGGGCGGCAGATCGGATCCATGTTCAACTTGTGCGTGATGACCTCGGGGGGAATGCCCGGCATGTCGGCCGCTGACCAGGTGAATACGTCTGCGTTCGCGCGGAGGAACTCCAGCAGGCGGGTTCGTTCTTCTTCTGGGAGTTGCGCCCCGACTTGCACCGTCTTCAATGGGTCCGAACTGAGGGGATAAGTCAACAGGCGTTCTACGGGCCCCCATGGGTTCCTTCTCCCTTAGGTCGAGGTCGTCAACATCGGGCCGAGCTCCGCGCCCCGGGCACCCGGGACCATCTGGAGGCAATGCGGGACCGGCTGGGTCGTCCCCTTCATTACCCCGAGCCCGGAAGACGTGGGGAACTGCACCAACAACCTCTTCGTGGAAATCATGGCGTCCAGTTGGTTGAGCCCGGGACGCCCGAGAATCGCGTTGTAAGGCGAAGGGAGCTTGACGACGGTAAACATCATCAGGACGGTCGTCTGCCGAGGTGGGGATCCGGCGGTGACCGAGAGAGTGATCTCCCCTTCGACCCCCACCGAGTCCCCGGTAAAGCCTACCAGGGGGGTATGCACTGGTCTCAGCTGATCATGGGACAAATTCATTCGAGAGAAAGCATCGTAAAAAAGCACGTCAGCCGAGCTTCCACTATCTACCATAATTCGATGTACAGGATGCTTCGCGATGGTCATCTCGACCACTACGACATCATTGTTTACATTTTCTTTTTCCATCCCCTTCTCAGAAGGGGGTACATTCTCCGGGTTCCCGATCTCCCGGGCTCTCTTCACCGCCCGCCCGACCCCAAGTGAGATCATGCCTACCGGCTTCTCCGTCGGGCGGTTGTCGATTGCAGGAACTGGAGGTAAGGCCGCGAGCGGCTGCCCCTCCACGGGGACCTTGTTCCTGACGAACTTCATGAGGTAGCCCCTCTTGATCAGCTCCTCGATCTCCCGCTTCAGGTTTCGACACTCCTCCGTGTCATGGCCGTGCTCGCGGTGGAACTGGCAGTACTTTGACTTGTCCCGGGTACCTCTTGGTTCTGAGGAGGAGGTCGACGGAGGTAGTGCTCGCCCTCAATTTCCATGAGGATCTTTGTTCGGGGGGCGAGGAGAGGAGTGAACCTCCACTCCGGAATGACCTCGCCCTTTGACCTCGGATTCGGGTGAGGGTCGGCAGATGGCCCGGGCTTCCGAGCTCCTGGAATATCCCTCGGGGACGGCTTCTTCAGAATCTTCCCATCTAGTTCTCGACGGGTGTGGTCGGCCTCCTCCGCTCGGATGTACTTGTGGGCGCGGAGGAGGAGCTCGGAGTACGTCCTAGGCGGCTTTTTGTCCAGGGAGTAGGTCAAGCGGGACGTCTTGAGCCCGCGCTTCAAAGCCAGCATGGCGACGGGCTCGTCCAGGCTATAGATTTCCAGGGCTATGGTCTTGAACCGGGTGATATAATCCTGGAGCAGCTCCTGGTCCTACTGACGGATGGAGAAGAGGCTATCCACCTCTCTTGGCACCTTCCGACAAGCATCGAAGTGTGCCATAAACTTCCCTTCCAACTGGTGGAAGGAGCAGATAGATCCGGGCTCGAGGTGGGTGAACCAGACTCGAGCGGCCTTCCGGAGGGTAGCAGGGAAGGCGATGCACAAAAGGGCGTCCATGGCTCCCTGGACCCTCATGAGAGCCTTGTAGCTCTCTAGATGGTCCAGAGGGTCGGTGGTCCCATCGTAGGGATCCACCTGCGGCATGCGGAACCGGCTCAGATCGGCTCCGCCTGGATTTCTTCAGAGAAGGGGGGACGAGAGTCGTAGCCCGCCGGGTCCGCCGATGAGTTCTGCAGGTCGGCAAATCGGCGGGCGAACTCCACCAACTTGCATTCGTGCTCCTCCAGGTGCCTCTCGGCCTGGCGCCTGATGGCCTCGTCGGTAGAGTCTTCCACCGAGGCCACTGGTGAAGGGGGCACCGATCGGTCTCGGCACGAAGTCACGCCTCGGCGTCGCTTGCTGCGATGCACCGTCTCGGCTTCATCGACCGGGGATCGACTCTCGTGATCCGCCGAACCGGAGTAGTTTCTTTTTGTGGGAGCTTGGTGGCTCCCGCGGGGTTGGAGACTGCCCTCGGGTGGGACGGCCTGCCCTGAATAGAGCGCAGGCTCCCACATGGCCGCGCGGCTCGAGCCGCGGGGGTCCCCGACTGCGGCTGCGTGGCCAGGGACCGCTGCTGATGTTGAAGCTGCCGGACCGCCGAGGTCAAGGTCTGCAGCTGTTGGATGACGGCCACGAGGGGCCCATCCGCCGAGGTCGGCTGTGGTGGAAGAGGAGGGGGAGCTGGAAGCTCCCTTTCCGGGCTGTGAGCCCCTTGAGGGGAGGGGACCTCCCCCACACGGCTTGTGGATGCCTCGCGCCCATGAGTGACCACCATCGTCGAAGAGCGCTTTGCCTGCAGAAAGCTAGCTCCCACCAGGGGTGGCGTCCTGCCCCCCTACCTGGTGCGCCAATCTGTTGCCGATCTCGCCGCCGCGCCCGTGCCTCGGAACCGCCGATCCGTATAGACCGTCTTGCTCCTGAGGCCTCCTGGCTGGATCGGACCTGCAAGACGGGGTCAGAAGACCCTGGCCGGGGATCCCGGCGAGGGAGCTCCGACGATCAAGTTAGTAGACGGCGAGAGGGAATAGAGTCCCTGGGACGGGCCCCCGAAGGAGTCCCAGACTCAGAGATTCTATGAGCAAGAATGGTGCTAAAGAGACCAGAAACCCGGCTGGACTCCCTTGCCGAGCTCACGCCAAGCGATCCCCTCTCGGGACCCTGGATCTTGTCCCGTGGAGCAGAGCTTCCAGCCTCTGTTTCTTACTTGTCTCTGCTTACCTGGTAGTCTCTTTGCTTCTTCCTTTTATCTCCTCCCGGTGCCTGCTCGTTTTCTGCTCTCGGGAGGGTCCCCCTCCCGTTCTCGTCGCCCTCTCTCCATCCTTTTCTCTTTTCCCTTCTGGTTTTGAGGGCCAGGCAGCTTTTCGGCCTTGTTCGCTGAGCCTAGCGGGGGAAAAGGTAAAGGAGGGGGGGGCATTGGCAGGGCGGCCGGTCAGACCTTGGGCCAAGTGTGGGTGCTCTCCTCCCCAGGTGCTGGCGCTTGTCCATCGAGAGGCCCTGCCCTGTCAGAGCCGCGTCTCTCGACTGCGGAACCCGTCAGGCCGACGTAAGTGATGTTTCGCGTGCCACCGCCATCCGTACAAGGCACCTTCTTCGGGGTGCAGCGCGCACGGCTCGAGGGCCAGCCTCGGAACCCGCACCTCTGCTCTTTGGGGCTCTCTCTACACGAGCTGCCTGACCTCGGCTGAGGTGGACCCCTCCCGGGTGGACACCTGGCAGGGCGGCGGAAGGATGCTCGGCCTCGGCCGAGGTGGTCCCGTCTCAGGGGGCCACCTGGCGAAGGAGCGAAGGGGCCCGGCTCGACCTCGGCCGAGATGGGACAGTCTATGGGTGCCACCTGGCGAAGGAGCGGGGGAGCAGCCGACCTGGTGGGACCCCTCATGGGCGAACACCTGGTGGGACGGCAGAAGGACGCTCGGCCTCGGCCGAGGTGGTCCCGTCTCGGGGGGCCACCTGGCGAAGGAGCGAAGGGGCCCGGCTCGACCTCGGCCGAGGTGGGACCGTCTATGGGTGCCACCTGGCGAGGGAGCGGGGGAGCAGCCGACCTCGACCGAGATGGACCCCTCCTGGGTGGACACCTGGCGGGACGGCAGAAGGATGCTCGACCTCGACCGAGGTGGTCCCGTCTCGGGGGGCCACCTGGCGAAGGAGCGAAGGGGCCCGGCTCGACCTCGGCCCAGGTGGGACCGTCTATGGGTGCCACCTGGCGAGGGAGCGGGGGAGCAGCCGACCTCGATCAAGATGGACCCCTCCTGGGTGGACACCTGGCAGGACAGCAGAAGGACGCTCGGCCTCGGCCGAGGTGGTCCCGTCTCGGGGGGCCACCTGGCGAAGGAGCGAAGGGGCCCGGCTCGACCTCGGTCGAGCTGGGATCGTCTATGGGTGCCACCTGGCGAGGGAGCGGGGAAGCCCATCCGAGCTCGACTTCGGGCGGGGAGCCGCAGCTGACTCGGTCGAAAACCTCCACGTGGCTCGTATAGTGCCCGCCGGGATCTGCGACCAACCACGTCATCATTACGGCCGTAACAGGTATTTTATTTCATTATATGATGTGCCTTATACTTTATTGTTTGAGATTATAATGAATCCCATAAATTAGGGTAAAGATTTTAGGGTTACAATGGAGTTCATAATAGTGAGACCTAAGATCTAATAAACTCTAATTTAATATATTTCCAGTCATAGGATCATCGAGTCAGGGATCGATATTTTCAAAGAGACTGGCACATCCTATATATGCTCGTTGGAGAGAGTGATTGGTCTCACGACCACTTGTGTAGAGACATTAATACAAAGATGTAGGTGCTCATTAGGGTATGAGTTCATTGAATTGATCCATCATGAGAACATCTTATGGAAGTCTTACTTGTTAAGAGATGATTATCTTAGTGGAAGTTATATAAGTAATCTTTAGACTTAAGACCACCATGATATCTTATACACATAAATCCATATTTTGGTTCATACTCATTCATGACTCAGTAGTCATGTACGAGATATTCGTGGATATGATGAATTATATATGAAGGTTATGAGTAAGTTAATAAGGAATTGATCACTCCTAGTAAGGGGAGTATTTATCCCATGTAATATCATCGAATGATGATTCCAGAAGTTTTTGATCAAAGCAGGATGAAACTAGAAAATGATTTTTAATTTTTTATCATTCGAGTCTTCATTAGTGATTTGAGGTTCGAATGAGTAAAGTGTGAGAGTTTGACAATTTTCTATACCTATCACTTATTCAGGATAAAGAAAGATCGAAGGATTGAATTACATGGTAACTTGCCATTGAAGGGTGTTTTGATAATTTCTATCAATTTCTCATCTTTTGGGTAGGCATGACACGTTGCTATATATCAATCATGTCTTGTAAATTATCATGAATCAAATTGATTAAATTCATGAGTCAATTTGAAAGATGGTTCAAATTGGTAGCTAGGATTAACTCGATTTGACCTAATTCGATTAGTTGATTTCTTATCGAACTAAATCGACATGAATCTAGACCTACTACCGGCTAGATGAGGAGTCCAAAGGGTTATACATATTAAGCAATTGATCAAGGAAGTCATTTGTATTAGGGTCATGGGATCCTAATTGGCTAGCTAATTAACATACTAGCATATGTTGGCTAGCCTAACTCCTAACCTAATTAGATTATGTTTAAATTCTTGCTATTTGGGCTAACTAATTTGAGTAGAACTTAAATTAAATTGAGACTTAAGTGGGATAACCAAATTAGGATTTATCATAATTTATCCTCCTTATCCATTAATTAAACCAAGAGTCCTAAGAGCATGGGACTCTTGGTGCCATATTGGCGTGCGCATAAATAAGGGGCACAGAAGGACCAAGAGTCCTTCTGTAAATTAATCACCTTTTATGTGATAAGGCTTAGCCCCTATCTTATCTATTGGATGCCCAAATTTACTAGAATTGGTCGGTCAATTGATGTAAGAAGGGCATGAATAATGAAGGGACGTGGCGCTTCATGTATATGGTGCATGGATAGAGTCCTTTTCCCTGTTAATCACTTTTTTTTAGATAAGCTCCCTACTTGATATGTCTTTTGGGATGTGGGGCCATGTCTTAAATCTAAAATTAAGAATTAATTATTAGATTTTCTAAAGAGTTGCAATAAGCAACTCTTGGCACCAACAATTAGTGAAACGGCATTTTACTTTGCACCTTTTTGCCAAGGGACTCTTTCTGATTAAAGGATCTTATATGATATGTTAAATATCATATAAGAGACTGATGAAAAGGTATATCAGGCACCTACTCTCTTCCTATTTAAAGGCTTTGGTGATTGAAACTAAGGCATTAAAAATTATCATGATAATTTTCTTCCTTCTCTTATTAGGACAAGTCTATTATTTTAAGACAAGTCTGCCATTTTAAGATAAGGGCTTAGAAAGAAAATTAGAAAGGATAATAGGATAGTAAGAGAGTTTTCGAAGATATACTAAGGTACTCTTCAAAAGGGAGTAGGTCCTAGAAGGGAGAAAAGGCTGCAGAAAGAAGAAAGACTACCGAAAGGAGTCAAGCAAGCTGCAAGCAAAAGGAGTGCTTCCTTGATTCAGTTCCTATGTGGATCATCTCTGAAGGGCATACACTTGTATGCCTAGTAGAAAGAAAAGGATATTAGCATTACAGGTATTCTTCTATTTCTAAATATTTTATTCTATTAATTGATATAATCAAGGAAGTCCTGGATCTAGGATTTCGGTTGACTAGGATTTCAAGGTTTAAAATTTTGAAATCCGGTCTTCCGCTGCGCTACCAAAATCAACAATTCTCTATTCAAAGATTTGAGGCCTTTTAAGCATAATCCATGTAGAATGGCATGCTACCCGATGCAAAATGATATGCCAGCCTAAGATCTAAACAAACACCAAAAAGAGAACATAAAAAAAATGTTGGAAGAAGAAAAAAATGGAGATATAAAATCTTTTTTAGAGAAATTAAACCATACAAAATATTTTCCAATGCCTCACCAAGAACACACCTCTAATATCTCTCTCTCTCTCTCTCTCTCTCACACACGTAACCTTCTGTACACTTTTTTTGTTCTTTCACACTTACAAAGGAGATATCATAGGTCCCTTTAAATAGAGCACGATGCAAGTAGGAAATGGACTCCTATCTTAACTTAAAAAATCAAAATCCATTAAAACACAAACTCTAGCCCAAATAGAGAAATTCTAGAAATAGAGATCTTTTTGCAATAGGACATACAAAAAATAATTAAATAAAGTTCTAAAGATATCAAAACAAATGACTAACTAAAAATAAAGTTTTAATTGGATTAGGACTTTGACATGAATTTCAATACTTCCTCACTATAAAGTCCATGCCAATAATATTAAATTTATCAATATTCCAAAATGCCATAGTAGCTATCGCCATCATCATCATAGTAACAACAATAATAGTCACTTGTTGAACCAATAATTAAATAGTAGAATTTCTTTATTAGCTTAAATAATATTCTTTTACAACCCGTCCTCTTTGATGCATATATCAAAACCGATGATGTCTTAAAATATTTTCTCTGGGCAATAACTCCATAGTTATGATGTTGATAATTTTTTGAGCATCTAACTTATTCCAATAAACATCAAGTTGCCGGTTGCAATAACTATAAACATCGATCATTACATGTATATAGTAAAGACAAAGTAATATTTTGGTCATATCCATGTGCTCATACTTGAGAAGCTTCAAGTATCTACATACAATTACTTTCTTTTAAACACAGAATCAAATCATCTTGTATAAAGTCATGTACCATCTTAAAATTTAGAGTAGTTTCAAAACTAATTAATTTAAAAAAGATCTTGTTGATCACCCGGGCATAACAAGAATCATCTCTATCAAGCATATCTCCATGCTGCTTGATCTTCGAAGCTACATCAAAATTAGTTTGCTCTTTATTCTCACAACTAACTAAATCTCTATGGCAGTGTTTGGATGCCCTATTCCTGGCTAGAATAGAGCCTTATTCCATGCTATTCCTCCAAAAAAGCATAAAAAAGTTAGTGGGCAAAATAGGTATTTCAATCAACGGTGGCTATTCTGAAATTTGTATTCCATGGTCCCTCATGGAATAGTCGTATTTCCGGTTTCCTTCTTCCAAGGGCAGTGGTGGAAAAATTTTTCGCTTTAATCCCCTTTTCGATTCAACCCATCGCGATCGAAGCTGACTATCCTCCTGTTGATTGCCCTCATCTTCTTCAACGTCTTTAGCAATCCATTTGGAATGGAGGACTCCGTCAGCTCTGGCAGCGGACCGCTCCTCTCCCTCCTCGGCTTCCTTGTCTTCCCCCTCCTTTGGTATGTCTCGGAGGCCCTCATCACCGCGGAGCTCACCACCGGCTTCCCGACAAATGATGACCACGTTCTTTGGATCTCATCTGCCTTCGACCCCTTTTGGGGATTCCAGGAGGGCCTCTAGGAGTGGGCCAGCAACAACCTCAACAACACCCTGTACCTTATCCTCTTCCTCAACTATCTCTGCCCCTCCCTCTCTCCCACCGCCTACACTGCCGCCCTCGTCGCCATCACCGCCACCCTTACCTTCCTTGACTATCGCGACCTCCACATCGTTGGCTTCTCCACCATCCTCCTCACCGCCTTCTCCCTCTCCCCCTTCGTCGCCCTCGCCCTCGCCCTCCTTGCCCTTCCCAAGATCCAGCCTCATCGCTAGCTTGCCCTCGATCTCTGCCGCGTCAACTGGCGTGACTACTTCAACAGCATGTTTTAGAATCTCAATTACTGGGACAAGGCCAGCACGCTCATCAGCGAGGTCGAGGAACTCTACGGCATTGTGGTCCTCGTTGTGGCGTCCTATCTGATCCCATTGCTCGCGAGCATGAGAGCAATGGATGGGTCAATGACAGGGGAGTGGACCGATGGCTACTTTGCTCAGGTCAGGATGGTGATCAAGGGACCCTGGCTTAGATGGTGGATCTAGGCAGCTGCTACTTCAATAGCATATTTTGGAATAAAAAGTTGTTCATGCATGAATATTTGAACAAAATATTATTTAATATTAATTAATTTATTTTTTTATAACTTGCAACATCCTTTCATCTTCATGTTCTTATTTTGTGGTTCTAATATAATATATTTGTTTGTATATCAAACTTATTATACTTGTGTTTGATTTATAAAGGATCAAATAATTTATTGTAATAGGATTTCTTGTATTTTTATATTTATTATATATGGAATTATGCTCTATTTATACTATGTCATCCAAAAATTGGCAATGGTGTAATCATTTTTTTCCTGCTATCTTTACTAACATATGTACATACCTTGCAAAATTATACTAGATCATCATAATAAATTATTAAATAAATAAATAAATCTATAATTGATAAATTGATAAATCAATTTTTTTATTATCTTTATTCAGGGGTATTTTTAGGTTTTTATAAAATTATTCATTTATTCCAAATGGAATACAGACTTATTCCTATGTCATCCAAACACCATTTGGAATAACATTGCATTAATTATACTAGAATAACACTGCATTAATTACACTGGAATAAAGTAGAATACCAGATTTCAAACCAAACAGAAATCTGGAATAACAAGAAGAATAAGCTATTCTTCAAGAATTCGTATTCGTATTCCTATTCCTGGAATAAATTTAGATATCCAAACACTACCTATAAGAATTATACATATCTTACATAGCTTCAGCATAATGTTCACGTGCATGATTTGATTTCTTAATATGACTCTTTATAATTGGTTCAACTGTAATATTCTTTGACTCTTCTTGAATAATTTTGGAATCAATAGATTCTTCAATCAAGATCTCTTTTGAGGTGGATACAATATCCAAATGATTAGTCCTCTTGCTCTAGATTATTTTATGGACTTGATTGATCCTCAAGCCAATCACCATGCTCTGAATCTTTAGAAGTTGATCCAACCTTGAATTTATCAAGCTCCCTCTATCTCAAATCTTCATCATTAAACCAATTTTATTCTTCTTTAGATCTTTGGAGAAGTCTGAAACCAGAATCTATCCTTTAGATAATTTTTGTTAGTCACTTGTCACATTGCCAAAATTTGAGAGGACGATCGCAAGAATAGTCTATGCTTTCTTTGGCTCCTATATCCACGGGTGATGGAATGGAGATGCACTATTTCAATATTAGAATAAAAAAATTTTAAAAAAAATCTCAAACCATAATCCCTTCACACCCTTTTATCATCTTATTATATTATCATTCACGATCAGGGGCGGACCACACCAACTTTCCTTGAAAAGACCAAAAAAATATAAAAATAAAAAATATTAATAAATAATTAAAATTAATTTAAATATTTTTATAAATATTATTTAAATTATATTTATCTTGTTTCATAAGATTAAATTTATTAATAATTGAATGTACCATAAAATTTTTAGCTATCTCCTTATCAATATAAGTGACTAAATAATTAATAAAAAAATTATCTTCCATTTGTTGCATAATCTGGTCTTGATAATCTTCATTTTTGAAAATATTTTCTCTATAGTAGTAGTTGAAACCGAAAGAGTAATAAGCATCACGGACTCATAGAGGATGCGCGCGCCAGCCACAATAATGGCAGCGTCATGCCAAGTACCGTTGGCGCTGCACAAGATGATGGTGCCAAAGATGATGGGTTGTGAGTGCAGTAACATTGGTGGGAGCCTGGGGCATGACGGACGCCCACCCGCCCGTGCCGTTCAAGATCCAATTATGCTACGCGATGGATCCGTCGCTAAGACGGTGCGCGGCTTCACCGCACGGAATGTTCGTCAGTGCAACGAGGCTAACAAAGGCTATCGAGATGGCAGTTATAGGCCAGTGCATCGGTGGTATCCAGTCTTGTATATACGCAATCGCCTGGTCTCGTCATGGGAGCGTTTTGTTGATCGCATCACATGATAAGTTCGGCCACCATTTTATCCATCGGTGTGGCGAATGAAATGGTGTTGACTGCGTGCAGTGGCTTCGACCATGACGAATTCTGGAGATGGATGCTGGTTGAATAATAAAAAGAAAATTCTTTATCTTCTCCTAAAAATTATGAAAAAAACTTAATGAAAATCAAAAATAAAATTGGTAGTGATCCAACTTTCAAGTAGAAAAAGTTGATTTATAGTATTTGTTTCATTTTAATTTTTTTTAATTCTTCAAATTTTATTTAATATCCCTAAATTTAGAATGGCCAAATATATAATATAATATATATATATATATATATATATATATATATATATATATATATATATATATATATATATATATATATATATATATATATATATATATTTAAAAATTTATATAAAATCTTAATTTATAAAAAAATAAAAAAAATTAGTGGGGGCCGAGGAGCCTCCTTGCCCTCCCGACGGTCCATTTTTATATATATTTAAAAATTTATAAAAAAAAAATTGAACTTATAAAAAAAATTTAAAAAAAATTAGGGGGGGGCTCCCCTGGCTATCCGCCACTATTCACGATCATGCCATAAATCCTTAGTTTTACCCTCCTATTTATAGAAATATTGGGTCCGCCCCTATTCACGGTCATGCCATAAATCCTTAGTCTTACCCTCCTATTTATAGAAATATATTTATAACTAAATAAAAATACTATAATTCTTAGACAGGAAATGAATAAATCTATAGAAATATAAGATCTCTAATTAAATAAGAAATACTATAACTCATATTTACTTAGAAAATAAATTAAATTCACATAGGTATAAGATCTTTAACTAAATAGGAAATAATATAATCCTTATTTAGTTGGGAAATAAATGGGCTTAAATAAAATGAGCTTTTGGGCCTTTGAAGTCAACAACCCAACAATGGGCACAGGTAGTTCATTATTCTAAGTATAGTTTGAAAGGTTGTTGGGAGGATCATTCTAAACCTAGATTCTATCCTATTATCTGGGCCAAAATATGTAAGCTTGATCAAAAGTTATAATCTCACCATCCACGGATGGTAGGGAATGAGGAGGCCATCAACCTAATGCCTGACAGAAAATGGGACTTGGACTGACTGGCTACTCATCTTAGCTCTAATAAAATAAATCCTTATTGCTTAAAGATAGCTGGGGTGGGGACTTTCTGAGATCAGTTGTGTTACGGTGAAAAAAAATCCATGCCGCTTTACAACCGACTCCCTCTCCTGCAAAATTCCAATGCTTTCAATTGGATTTGGATTCTCTCTATCCCACCTCGGGTTAAATTTTTTTGATGGAAGCTCCACCGGTTGAGGCTTCCCTATAAAACTGTTTTAAATCAAAGAGGGATCCTGCAGCAAATGAGATCTCTCCTATGACTTATACAAACAAGGGCTTCGAAGATTATCTCTTGCTCCTTTGCAACTTGATTAATGCTGGGCCAACATAGCTAATGATGAGCAGCTCCTGAACATCACCCGGTCCCTGCCGGCATTGATCGTTGTTGTTGTTATTCTTGTTGTATTTAATGTCATAATCTTCAAAAGGAGATTCGTATTTTGTTTGGCATTGCTGTCGATGGTAGAATTTTTAAAATTTTTGAAAGTAAAGTTTTTGGTAGGTAGAAATTTTTGAAAATAGAAATTTTACAAAAAAAAAGACTATTTATTTTTTGGTAACTATATATATAATATGATCTAAAATTTTAATACATATTTTGTAACTAAAATATAAAATATTTTTAATATGATAAAATGATAATAATAGACATTGCATAATATTGTTGAGTAAGAATAATAGAATATATTATTATATATTATTATTGTTACAGCCGTTACGATGACGTGACATGTCTCAGATTCCGCAGGACGTGATCCGAACCACGTGGATTTTTTTCGGCAGAGCGGGAACGGTCCAGCAAGGTCGGATGTGGCTCCACCGCGGCCGAAGTCGAGGTCGGGTCGGGCCTTCCTGCTCCTTCGCCAGGTGGCGCCCGGACACGGGTCCGCCTCTGCCGAAGTCGAGCGCTCCTCTGCCGCTCCGCCAGGTGTCGGCCCAGGAGGGGTCCACCTTGGCCGAGGCCGTCTACCCTGCGTCATAAGGCCGCCGAGAAGTAGGGGCACGAGTTCCGAGACCGACCCTATGGCAGCGCGCGCCGCACCTTGAGAGGAGCGCCGGTACGGTCGGCAGCAACGCGCGAAACCTCGTTTACGTCGGCCCGACGGGTTTCGCAGCCGAGAGGCGAAGTCCTGGCAGATAGGACCCGGTAATAGACGTTGTCGACGCCTGGGAAGGAGAGCGCTCGCGCTCGTCCCAAGGTCTGGCTGGTGTCCTCCCTCTACCCTTTCCTCGCTGGGCTCGGCAAGCAAGACAAGGAGGCCGCCGGGTTCCTGGACCCGAATGGGAAGGGGGAGAGAGAGAGAGAGAGAAAAGGAGGTGAAAGCGAAGAGGGAGCCT
The DNA here is from genome assembly GCA_021397845.1 of Areca catechu. NCBI lineage: Eukaryota > Viridiplantae > Streptophyta > Magnoliopsida > Arecales > Arecaceae > Areca > Areca catechu. The sequence goes on along the minus strand of CM038053.1, from coordinate 42,851,289 downwards.
CCCAAGGACGGGAGGCCGGAGGCAGCGTGATGGGATAAAAGGATAGGGAGAGCAGATAACCAGATAAGGGAAAAAAAGGCTGGGAAAAGAAAAAGGCACCAAGAATAGGATCCAAGATCTCGAGAGGGGTCCCTTGGTGCAAGATCGGTGAAGGAACTTGGCCTAATTTCCACTTTTCCAGAGACCTTTTTTGCTAAGATAATCTCTAAGCCTGGGACTCCTTCGGGGGCCCATCTTGGAGATTCTGTTCCATCTCGCCGCTTTCTAACTTGACCATCGGAGCTCCCTCGCCGGGACCCCCGGCCAGAGTTTCTGACCTTGTCTTGCAGGATCGGGAGCCCGGAGATCTCGAGGCGAGACGGTCTGATCCCGCCACCAGCTCTGAAGTTACAGGCCGCGGCGGCGAGATCGGCAACAATTATATACAAAAATATTATTATATTATATGATAATAATATTATTATTATTATATAATATATTATTATATTAAATTATTATAATATAATAATACTATAATCGATTTATTATTATATTTTATAATATAAATACTATTATATTGTAAAATATTATTATACAATTATATTATATTATATGATACTATAACATAATATTATTATAATTATAATATGATATAATATAATGGATTACAATCTAATCTACTGATGGATTATAATATAATATATTAGTATGATATAATAATACAATAATAATATAATATGATATAATATAAGATATAGTTATGAAATTTTATTGATGGATATTTTAGTCTTCTAAAAATTTTATTTAAATCAAAATAATTTTCTGATTTTTTTTTTTTTTTTTTTTGAGTATTGCTTTATAATTTTAGAAGATTAAAAAGGGGTTTCTGGTATTCCGTGCTTAGCCAAATACAATACAAAACCAAGATGGTTTATATGGTATGGCTAATATGGTTTGCTAGAAATTTGAGGTCATTCCAGCTTGAGTTCTTGCAAAGAAGGAGAATCGCTTGGCTCTAATTTCTGCTCAACCGGCTCTTTCTCCTCATAGCATGCAACAGAACAGGGGATAGTTTTCCATTGCCAGGGATGCCCTACCCCCGGGCCTTAAATTTTTTAATTTTCTTATAAATTAAAATTTTATATAAAATTTTAATATATATATATATATATATTTATTTATTTATATATTTGGTTCCTTTTAAAATTTGAAATATTAAATATAATTTGAAGAATATATATATTTGACCCTTCTAAATTAATATTTTTTTTATTTTATATTTTTTTAGTTTCTTCAGGAAAAATTGGTGTGGTCCACTTCTGTCCATTGCTATCTCCGGAACCATCTTTGAATGGTAACTCCTGCCTTCGGCGATGCTAAAAGTGAATTCCGATGCTTCCATCACCGATGTTCCATGGCTGCTGCAGGTCTCATTATAAGAAACTGGGATGTATCCTAACTATTAGTTTTAGTTGGGGCAAAGGCTCTACAATTATCCAATGTTCCCTATGTATGATGAGTTGGTGGGTGCTTGGCTTGGGTTGAATCATGCCGTACGTCAATCTTGTCAAGGATTAATTAATCTGGCACCATTCAACTCAAAAACTTGGTCTTCTTCGTCTGCTACAGGACATTCAAATTTAGAGATCAAATATCATGTTAAAAACATGGTGATCGAGATCAGAAGACGTCCTACAACAAAAAAAATGATAGAAGTTTTGGTTAAAGTTTTAAGCTACAGCCTTTAAGAATCATAATTGTAATGTTTAACATGATGCTTGCGTGCATGTTCCTTGGTGTGGTGTAATCATAATAATTTTTATATTTGTTAATAGAAATCATCCATGCATGCACAATATACAGTGATATGATTCAATATAAAACGTCTATAAATTATGTTTGATCACTGCTATCAGCCACCCAAATTATAGATTCTCAAAGCATGACAGCTGTTGTGATAATTAAAACATGCTATATTAATGATTGGACTTGATGATTTGGCTACTACTAGAAATGCTTTCACTATTTATTAGTTCTAATAGACAATAAAACTAGTAAACGGTGTGCATTCATCCCCTTGGCCAGATGTGCAATTATGATTACTTGTCTCATAAAGTCACACCCTTCCCAACCTATAGCTTTTTTTTTTTTGTAGGGTGATATGCAATGTTGGATCACGCAATAGCTACTATAAGATTTGTGCAATCAAATAAAAAAAAAAAGTTTGGCATGCTTTGAGAGTTGTGCAAGATATGATCCAATAATTCATGATGTCGTGAAAAAAAAGATCAATTATTTAATCATGCAAAAGATATAATTGGGACCCTCTAAGTTGATGACTTCCATCCATCCCCCCCCCTCCCCCTCCGCCCCATGCAGTTTTCTCCCTCGGGGCCCAGCTTGGAAGGAAGATGTTCCATTGCCACTGGATCAAGGTTCCCAATAATCAAAGACTAAAAAGAGAAAGCTACCAAACAACCGCATTATTGTATTTGGAGTCATCTGTGAGCTTTTCTGAGTCTCAGAACTGGTGGTTATTGAACTTTGACGAAAAAGGGTTTACTCAAAGAAACTTTGAAAAAAAAAGGGGGGAGTTTGTAAGATTCAGCTAGGTTGATGTCTCACCTACTATTTTATAAAGCTTGTTTCCAAATTCCTTTTTGATGGATATTGGAGTGGAAGTTCTACTAACCGGGCCTCCACCTGTCTCAACTTTCCATGTTTTTGCTTGTAATTTTAACATTAATACATACTCTTTCTTTTTTTTTACATATATATTTTTTTATAAGATGCTTCATTTGGAGAACCATTTTATTCTTTACTTTTTTCATATTCTAATTTGGCACCCACTAGATGATCCAACTTTTAGATGATTCTCTTGTACGTGTCATATACTGCACCAGGGATGGTAATTTTTACCGACCCGGTGGATACTACACCGGAGGGGGTTCTTCCTCCCTCCCCTCATCTTTTATTCTATCAAAAAAAAAAAAAAGAATGCATATAATAAATATTAAATTATTGCTGCATGGGCAGAATTGACTTAGCAAAAGAATATAGGCAAAACTCAATTGTCAGGAAGTAAAGGACCAGGAGTAGAAAGAACTCTTGCCTTTTGGAATTTTCTTGGAGAGTTTTCAAGTCAAAAGTATTCCTCAAGATATTGTGAATTTGTTAGGAGGCTCTCGTATAGCATTTTGTCTCCCCATACAAATTAGAATGTTATAAAATATTCAATTTGTTGGAAAATCAACCAAGCCAAGAGAATTCTTGACAGCAAAGTTGGGAGGAGGCCAAGCCCATGTAGCTACAAAAGTTATTTTTTTGTTTATTTTTATTCAGCACAAAGTAATTACACAAGCCTTGCCCTTTTCTCCTTTTCTTTTTTTTTTTCTTTTTTTTTTATTGTAAAATTTGAGTGGTCTTGCTGCATAACATCGATGGTCAATTTACTCTTTCCTGGCTTATCTTAGAGTAATTAGAAGGGTTGCTATTTTGAGTCGACCCAACATGTCATAAGGTTTAATCCTTAAAATATATAAAAGTAGCTTTAAATTTTTTTTTTTTTTGAAATTTGTAATTCCAAAAATAGCTTTTCTTATATTTTTTTATTAAATATTTAAAATGAAAGTTCACACTAAAGAAATTCTAACGTTGCCAAGGTCTCCTGGCCAGTTCTACGATCCTATCATGGTAGGAACCCTACATCTTCCAAACATCCATCTCATGATGGATTGCTGGTCATAGCAAAATATAAAAACTAATTCCAATAAAAAATATAATACATCATATAAATCTTGAAAAATTCTGTAAAAAGAGCCATGTCATTTTCAAATTTAAAATTTTATTTGGATCGAAAGCATATAATAGCAAAAGTAAAAATATATTGCGACAAACAAATCTTAATGAAAAAGGCATGATATTATTTCTTTTTAGAAAAAACATTATCTCATATCTAAAATCTTTAGAACCCAAGAACTTCGCGCATGCATTATTACTAGCAAAGAGTTATATGAGCATATCATCTGCTTGTTGACTAGAATTCAAGTTATGCTACGCTCTGGGTTTCTAGATCCAACTCATTTACATAATGGATCGGCCCACTTCAAATATCCCAAGGAAGTGGAAAAACCCAATATTCCATTAAAAATTCCAATCTTTTCCAAAATCTCCCCACCTTCCATGCCAACCAAGATTTATTGAAATTAATCATACATGATACGTCATCAAAGTCTTAGTCACTTGCCAAGATGCAATGAGAAAATTTTATTGTATCCATGGATCGGAATTTGTGCAAGCCTATTTTAAAAACCAATCCTGGATAGCAATGGATACAGACCTAGCACTGTCTATACGTCTATTTTCTCTATCTAATTGGTCCAATCTACGGAATCCAATAAAATTTTTAGCATGTTCATTAAAAAGGTGCTGAATTAACTGAATATAACTACTGTATCTTTTTCAAAATTATTTATATTGCTTTCAAAAGAAATATAAATAAAAGCAAGGGATGGAAGAAATATGTTGCTATCTCCTTCACCTACTTGTAAGGAAACGAAAACACGATACCAACAATGACTGGTCCACGGGTTGAGGATGATGGATAGCAACGTAGACTGCCTTCTTTTCCTTGGCTTGGTTTGCAAACAGATTTCGTACACGAACCTGCACTGGTTTAATTTATCAATCCCCGTCAACAGGCCCAGAGCACTGGCATCCTTAATTTGATGCATATTTTTGTGCTCAGATCAGCAGTACCCTCTGCGAGCAGCAACACAATGGAGTGAAAGCTGCAGGCTGGATTTGGACGGTGATTTGCCGGTGCCAATAGCTGTTAAAGTCTATTATATATATATATATATATATATATATACAGAGAGTAATATTATTTTTAAAGACAGTAATTTTTATTGGTCCGATGCATACTCGACATGATCTGACATGTCTAATTTATAAATCGATATAGAATACATAAAAAAAAACTTGGCTCGAGTACTGCTGGATTAAAGCACAATCACAAATAATTATATTCATGATAAATTTTAATCTCTGTATGCTAATTAAAATAGAAAATAACTCAACAATATCGATCCAGCAAAAGCAAATCAAATCAAGCACAAGAAAGCCGGATTTACGTGGAAAACCCTTCAATGTGAAGGTAAAAATCACCGGACCTGGAACCAGATCAACTCCACTATAATCAAATAATGGGTAATGCAAGGTTTTTCTCTCTAGCAAATTAGAGGCTCTCCAAGCAGCATATGATGATCATCTCAGTATAAAATATAAATATTACCGGGGAATACAGGAAGAAAACAGGGAGGATTTCATCAGAGTCAAATATTTACCAATTACACGAGATGAATCACAGCGATCCGAACCGTTCACTTTATAGAGCTCGCTGCCGTGAACAACATACTAAAATTTCATCTTGATCATATTTTGAATTGCCGTCCGATCAAGACCTGGAATGATCAAAATATATATTTTCTTTATGTTTCTCTCTCTCGGTTTTCGGCGCCGCTCCTGTCTTTCCGCTGTCGCATGCTCCCACGGAAAAACCAACTCCTTTCGTCCCTAGGCCCTAAGCCTCTTTCAATAGGGCCGGGCCCTACAACATGGGTGGGACCTACAACAATTCTCCCTCTAATGCCCATGTGGGGAGGACAAGCAAACCAACACTAGCTCTGCAGGTTGCAAGCTTCTCTGCAGGTAATGGCTTGGTCAACATATCTGAAGCATTATCATCTATATGAATCTTTTCCAACTGTAGCAACTTCATCTGCAAAGCGTCTCGTATCCAGTGATACCTTACATCAATGTGCTTCGACCTCGAATGAAAAGTCGAATTCTTGCCGAGATGAATTGCACTCTGACTGCCACAATACAAGATAATTTTTTCTTGCTTTAGACTAAGTTCTTCAAGAAACTTTTTCATCCATAATAACTCCCTACTAGCTTCTGTCACTGCAATATACTCTGCCTCTGTACTTGACAGAGCAACACATTTCTGCAGTCTGGACTGTCATGAGATAGCTTCCCCTGAAAAGGTCATCAAGTATCCCGATGTAGATTTTCTAGAATCAACATCACCTGCCATGTCTGTATCTGTATATCCATCTAATACAGGTTTATATGTACTAAAGCATAGACATATTCTAGAAGTTCCTCTAAGGTACCTAAGAATCCATTTCACTGTAGTCCAATGCTCCTCCCCAGGATTAGAGAGAAATCGACTGACGACACCAATAGCATGAGCAATATCCGGTCTAGTACATACCATGGCATACATCAAACTGTCAACTGTGGATGCATACGAAATGTTCTGCATTTTTTTCTTTTCTTCCTCACTAGTAGGGCATTGTTTGGAACTCGATCTGAAATGACCTGCAAGTGGAGAGCTAACCGGCTTGGAGTTGCTCATCTGGAACCGCTCTAACACCTTCTTTAATATTTCTCCTGGGATAGCCACAGTTTCTTATTCTTCCTGTCACAAGTAATCCTCATACCAAGTATCTGCTTCGTTGATCCCAAGTTTTTCATAGCAAATCACTTGCTCAATTCAGTCTTCAAGCTCTGAATTCTCTTAGCATCATGATCAACAATCAGCATGTCATCAACATATAACAGGAGAATAATAAAATCATCACCAAACCTCTTTACAAAAACACAATGATCAGAAGTGGTTCTGTCATACCCATGATCTATCATGAAGGAATCAAATTTCTTGTACCACTGTCGAGGAGCTTGTTTCAAACCATATAAGATCTTCTTCAGTCTGCATACCAGGTTTTCCTTGCCTTTAGCTATGAACCCCTCTGGCTGCTCCATATAGATTTCCTCTTCAAGATCACCATGAAGAAATGCTGTCTTCACATCAAGCTGCTCAATCTCCAAATTTAGACTGGTTGCCAAGCTAAGTACAACTCGGATCGAAGACATCTTGACCACGGGTGAAAATATATTTTCAAAGTTAATACCTTTCTTTTGACTGAAGCCCTTCACAACCAATCTTGCTTTATACCTTGGTTGTGAGCTGTGCGCCTCTGTCTTGAGTCTGAATACCCATTTGTTCTTCAGTGCTCTCTTCCCCTTAGGCAGCTCCACTAGATCAAATGTGTGGTTCTCATACAAGGATTTCATCTCTTCTTGCATGGCTTCAAACCACTTTTCTTTTTGTGCATGTGACATAGCCTCCTGAATGCATTCTGACTCTCTTCTATTAGTCACCATTACATACTCATGTGGAGGGTATCTCTGAGAAGACCGACGCTCTCTGGTAGACCTTCTCAGCTACTGTTCTGCCATTTGCTGTGTAGGAGCCTGCTCACTATACTCATCTGTTGCACTGTCATCATGTATAGGCTCATCATCCATTGCATCACCATCCTCTGCAGCCTGTCCATCATCATCTACTCTGGCTTGAGACATAGGAGAAGGGTCAACAAATAATTCTGTAGTAGACTTTGGCTTATTTTCATTTTTCACATCCTCAATGGTTTAATCTTCAAAGAATACTACATCTCTGCTTCTAATCAACTTCTTCTCTACTGGATCCCATAGCCTGTATCCAAACTGCTCACGTCCATATCCAAGAAAAACACACTCCTTTGACTTGCTGTCAAGCTTTGACCGCTCATCTTTTGGAATATGAACAAAGGCCCTGCATCCAAATACTTTGAGATAATCATAGAAAACTGATTTTCCTGTCCATACCTTCTCAGGAATATCACCATCAAGGGCATATGAAGGAGAAAGATTAATTAGATCAACTGCAGTCCTCATAGCTTCACCCAAAAAGGAACTAGGTAACTTTGAACGAGAAAGCATGCACCGGATTCTTTCAACAATGGTGCGATTCATCATCACTGCCACTCCATTTTATTATGTCTTGGGAATAGTCTTCTCCAATCTAATACCATGTTGTCTGCAGTATCTCTCGAACAAACCCCGGTATTCACCACCATTATCTGCTCGAATGTATTTCAATTTTCTTCCTTTCTCCCTTTCAACACTGTCATGGAATTCTTTAAAGACATCTATTACCTTGTCTTTAGATCTCAAAGCAAATGCCCATAACTTTTGAGAATAGTCATCAATAAAGGTAACAAAATAAGATGCACCACCAAGTATCTTTGTGGTCATAGAGCATACATCAGTATAAACTAAATCTAGCACATGTGATTTTCAATGAAAGGGGAGCTTATGAAATAAAACTTTATGCTGCTTGCCATGTAAATAATGAGTGCAAAGTCTCAGGTACCTTTTAAAGGAAGCAGGTTGTTCCTGGATAGAGTCTCAAGTCCCTTCTCACTCAGATGACTAAGCCACCGATGCCACACAACTGTGAAGATTTCTTCAACTGCATTCACCACTCCACTACATACTTTAGCCTACAATCTATAAAAGCCATCTTTCTTGCCTTTTGCTACAACTAGGGAACCTTTGGTGAGCATCCATTTTCCTTCACCAAAGTGACTGGAGTAGCACTCATCATTTAAGACACATGCAGAAATCAAATATAATCGGATATCAGGAACATGCCTTACATTTCTTAACAACAGTCTGCACCT